>JAPXFQ010002192.1:0-1263225 GCA_028564705.1 Apricaphanius iberus
AGATCTCTATATTGATTAATATTCAGAGTATTTTTATTTTTCCAGTTCAAGAGGATATTTTTCTTAGCGATGCATAAGGCGATGTAAAATAATTGCATAGACTTTGTATCCATGGTAACTTCATCTATATTTCCCAGCAAGCAAACTCTGGGAGCAGGTGTGATATTACATTTCAGACACTTTGATAGATCTTCACATATCTGGTACCAATATTTCTTAACAGGTGGGCAGAACCAAAGAGCATGAATATAATTGTCTGGTAGATTGCTTGTACATTGTAAACAGGTATCAGACGGCGTATAACCCATCTTGAACATCCGTTGCCCTGTATAATGCACTCTATGAAGGATTTTATATTGTATTAATCGTAGATTAGGATTCTTAAGAAATTTGAAGGTTCTTAATGAAATTTGAGACCAGAGGTTTTGGTCTATTGAGATGGACAAGTCCATCTCCCATTTTGAAATAGGAAGGGCTATTGATTCATCTATTCTATTTAATGTTTTGTATATTTTAGATAGCAGTTTGGGAGGGTTAAGATTAAGGAAGTCTAAAACTTTTCCTGGAATTTGTAAATCAACTGTATTGAGCCTAAATTTATTTTTTATAATTGATTTAATTTGTTGGTATTCTAAGAATTTATTCTTGTTAATTCCGAATTGTGTAACCAATGTATTAAAGGGGATAAAGTCTGTTCCATCAAATATATGCTCCAGGTATTCAATTCCTTTACAACTCCAGCCCGGAAAGTTAATCATGCATTTTTTTTGTAAGATATCCGGGTTATTCCAGATGGGTGTACGCCTGCATGGGACTAGTGAGGTCTTTGTCATTTTAAGAAATTCCCACCAAGCTGTCAGAGAGGAGCTGATATTTATACTTTTGAAACATTCATTTTGTTTTATATTTGAGCTAACAAAAGGTAGATCTGAAAGTTTTATCTTATTGCATAGTGTCTGTTCTACATCTACCCAGCACTCATCGATATAACTGTGTTTTACCCATCTTGATGTGTATTGGAGTCTGTTGGCTAAGAAATAATGACGAAAGTTTGGTAGGTCTAGACCTCCTTTATCTTTGGACTTCTGTAGTGTTTTTAAGCTGATACGTGGGGGTTTATCTTTCCAAAGGAATTTAGAAACAGAAGAGTCCAGAGATCTAAACCAATCAGGTGATGGTTTGCTTGGGATCATTGAGAATAAATAATTGATTCTAGGCAAAACCATCATTTTTATTGTAGCTACCCTTCCAATAAGTGATATTGGAAGGGATTTCCATCTTGCCAGATCATCTTCCACTTTTTTTAAAAGTGGGACGTAGTTTAGCTTAGATAAGTCTGCCAGTCTTGGTGAGATATGGATACCTAGATATGTAATATTTCCCGACCGGAGCTGTAAAGCAACAGGACTCTGGTAAGAACAGTTGATAGGAAGGACTGTAGATTTTAACCAATTTATGGAATAGTCTGAAACTCTTGAGTAAGATTTTATTAACTCAATTACCTGATACAAGGAAGTTTGTGAATGCTGTAGAAAAAGTAGTACATCATCTGCGTATAAACTGATTTTATGTTCTATTTTGTTGCATTGTATACCTTTAACATTATTATTTTGCCTGATTGCTGCTGCTAATGGTTCAATAAAAATAGCAAAGAGGGAGGGAGAAAGTGGACATCCCTGCCTGGTACCTCTCTGAAGAAAGAACCTTGATGATGTTTGATTATTGGTCCTAATACATGCTGTTGGTGAGCTGTATAATATTTTTAACCAGTTTACAAAAGAATTACTGAATCCGAATTTATTTAAGGCTGCAAATAAAAATTTCCAGTTAACTCTATCAAATGCTTTTTCTGCATCTAAAGATAATATATTGGTTTGGACGTTTTTACAGTGGGAATAATCTATTAAATCTATTAATCTACGTGAATTTGTGGAAGAGAGCCTACCTTTTATAAAACCTGTTTGATCCGGGTGGATTATTAGAGGTGTTATTTTCTCTATCCTTCTTGCAAGAGCTTTGCAAATTATTTTCAGATCCACATTGATAAGAGAAATCGGACGATAACTGGTAGGAGACATAGGGTCTTTTCCTGGTTTTAATAGAAGATTGATGTAGGCAGAATTCATGTTTGGTGGTATTCGACCATTTTCCTTTGTTTCCTGTAACATTTTGTAAAATGTTGGTGCCAGAATATTCCAGAATTCTTTATAGAACTCTGCTGGAAATCCATCTGGACCTGGAGCTTTATTATTAGGCATAGATTGGAGGGCCTCCTGGAGTTCAGACACTGTTAGCGGTGAATCCAGGGCCTTTGCTTGACTGTCTGAAAGTTTAGGAAGAGTTATTTTATCCAGAAATTGTACAATATCATTATTTGAAGGGTTTATCTCTGGTGTGTATAACGTCTCATAAAATTCTTTGAAAGTGTTGTTTATTTTTTCAGGGTCATATATTATATTCCCAGTTTTGTCTTTGATTGCAGATATAGTTGTTTTTTCTTTATTTATTTTTAACTGATTAGCTAAGAAGCTACCTGATTTATTACTATGTTCAAAGTTTTCTATTCTAAGTCTTTGGATTAAGAACTGCGTCCTTTTATTAATAATTTCATTTAACTCTAATTTTGCTTTCCTTATTTTACTTAAGCTCTCTTTATCCAGGGAAGGTTCTAATGATTTAATAGTTTCTTCTAATTCCTGAACATGTTTATTTTCTGTTCTCTTTTTATTTGATGAGAATGAAATTATTTTACCTCTAATCACAGCTTTCCCTGCTTCCCATAGAGTGGATGGCGACATACCAGGGAGATCATTAAATTCCATGTATGAAGCCCAGTCTATTTTATTTATAAAGAATTGCATGAAGTCATCACTACTAAGAGCTTGGGGAATGGTTGGCTCGATAGAGCTATGATCCTGTGTGAGTTTAGCAACTGTATTAAAAAGAAACCTAGGATTATTTTTATTCTCCTCGATTAAAGATGAATAATATGCTGTTCTAGCTGTTCGAAGGCTCTTTTTATATAGCAATAGACTATTTTTCCACACTAAATAGGAATCCTGTAAATGCGTGGAGCGCCATTTTCTCTCTAGTTTTCTAACGTTCTTCTTCAGGGTATGTAGCTCTGAATTAAACCAGGGAGCTAATCTTCTAAGGCTGGCCACCTTCTTTTTCAGTGGGGCAACTTTGTCTATTGCCAGACGCAGGGAGGAATTAACGCTATGAACTAGAACGTCAAGTTGTGAGGGGTTACGAGTTAAATCACTGTTTTCTATTGTACTTTTATGTACTGAGGAAATTAAAGTTGGAAGAGCTTCTTTAAAACTTGCTACAGCGTTGTCTGATAACGTTCTGGTATAATGAAGTTTTCTTTCAGGTTTGATATGATCTGTTAGAGTAAGTTTAAAAGTGATGAGGAAATGATCAGACAGGATAGGGTTATGTGGAAAGACTGTTATTTCTTCACAGTCAATGCCATAAGTCAGCACAAGATCTAAGGTGTGGTGACCGCGATGGGTTGGTCCCTGCACATTTTGAGTAAAGCCTATTGAGTCTAAGATAGTGTTAAAAGCTGTATTTAGACTATCACTTTCATTATCAACATGAATATTGAAGTCTCCGACTATAATGACTTTATCAGTGTTTAAAACTAAGTCAGATAGAAAATCTGCTATCTGATCTAAAAATTGAGAATAAGGGCCTGGTGGACGATATAAGACCACAAATAAAAGTGGCTTTACTGCTTTGTTATGTGTATGAGGAAGGCTAAAGATTAAATGCTCAAAGGAACTGTAATTATTATTTTTTTGGAGATTAATTAGTAAATCTGAATGAAAGATGGTGGCTACACCACCTCCTCGACCAGTACTTCGAGGGACACTAAAGTTTAAGTAGCTAGGGGGAGTTGACTCATTTATTGTGACATGGTCCTCTTCCTGCAACCATGTCTCTGCAAGACAAAACAAATCAATATTATTTTCACAAATTAAGTCATTTACTAAGAGTGTTTTTGAGGGGAGAGATCTTATGTTCAGTAAACCACATTTAATTGATTTATTTTTCTGTTCAGTCAGAGTTGTATTTATCTTTATGAGATTTTTATACTTTGCTCTACTAGCATTAACTTTTAATTCATTAGTTTTGGGCAGTGGACGGGAAACTGTCTCTATAGGGTAGTGGGTGGGTGGCAGTCCCTGATCCCTGAGCTGGACTCTGGGTTGTCACGGCTTTGGGGAACTAGAGATAACCCTATCAATGTTCCTGGAAAGAAGCGAAGCTCCGTCCGCGGTGGGATGGATTCCGTCTCTACGTAACAGTCCAGGTTTTCCCCAGAAGGCCCCCCAGTTATCAATGTAGCCCACATCGTTTTCTGGACACCACCTTGACAACCAAAGGTGAAACGACAGCACACGGCTGTACATGTCATCGCTAGTACGATCAGGCAGGGGACCAGAAAAAATTACAGAGTCAGACATCTTTTTGGCAGCCCTACACACCGAAGCTACGCTAATTTTAGTGACCTCCGATTGCCGTCGCCGGGTGTCATTGCCACCAGCATGGATAACGATCCTGCTGTACCGCCGTTTGTCCTTGGCCAAAAGCTTCAGATGGGACCTAATGTCCGCAGCTCTGGCCCCTGGAAGGCATTTGACTGTGGTCTTTCGTGTCTCTGGAGCCACGTTCCTAACTATGGAGCTGCCAATTACAAGAATCGGCCTCTCCTGCTCGGCGGGTGCGTCGCTGAGCGGGGCGAACCTATTGTTCAGAGAAAGGGGCTGGAGGTTGGCCGCGGGCTGGGGTCTGGCGCTAGGCTTCCTACGAACCGTCACCCAGCTCGCCTCAGATCCCGGCTGCACGGGAGCTGTTGGAGGACGGTTAAGGGGTCCTGTCCTAATTGACTCCGCGCTAGCTAGTGCTGGGCCTGGCTGTTCTACAGCGCGGAGCCGGGCCTCTAGCTCAGAAACCCTCGCCTCCAAGGCTACAAAAATGCTGCACTTAATACACCTACCAACTTCACTAAATGAGGCGGAGGAGTAACTAAACATCTGACAGAGAGAGCAGGAGAGAGTAGGAGGTTCAGAGAGAGACGGAGGAACAGGAGACAAAGCTGCCGAAGCCATGCTAGCCATGAAGCTAAGCTAACCTAGCGGTACCTTACCGAGACCAGGAAACCAGTGTAACGCTTAAGAGTCCCAGAACGCAAAGAACACTAACAGAAAATAAATGTTTTAATGTGTTTGTGTGTTAAAGCAACTCAGAAAAACTTCTGGACATAGAAAATTAGATTAATTCAAGAGAGAGAGAGAAACCCCGACTTGCTACAACCGAGTGAGTCAACAAACAGGAAATGACGCGATACGTCTTACCAACGCAGTCTCCACCTCCCAATCTGATGTCCTGAATTTGTTCACGGTGCTTGTTGCATGTAAGGTAGAGTAAACATTTAATCCCCTGCTGACCTGGATAGACTTCATGGCATTGCATCTAAAGTGCATAGCTCAGTCAGTGTTTTAAATTTTTGGCCCAGGATGTCTCCGACTGGTCCCACAGAAGGTTTGACAGTCTAATCTCTCCTGTTATCCCCCTCTGTGCTTTTCTCCAAAATGTCAGCAGCTAATCCACAAGCCAGTATTGTTGATGCAGTTAGGAATTTACGATTATCCTAATTAACTCTGGCTTGTAAGCCAAAAAAAATTTAACTTGTTTAGGAAAAAAAAAAAATATTTTCTTTTTGCCTAGTGTTGTACATATCACACATAATACAATGCTGTGAAAAAGTACAGTAATTGTTGTCTTTGTGAAATCATCAATCAAATTAACAGTGAATAACTACCTTTTTGTTCATATTCACAAACCAAACCCTGGTTTTGTTACAGCCAGTTCTGCAGAATCAAGAAAAATCTTTAACAGGATATGTTTGCTAACACAAAGTAAGCTAAAATGTTTCAAAAAGTGACACATAATGTGCTCCAGTCAAAAGAAATTCAAGAACAGATAAGTAACAATGTCACTGAGAAAAACGCAGCTTTATTCTATCTGGGAATGGTTACAACCACCTCTTAAATGGATCAGGACCTCAGCAAACCAAAACCAGAAACCTTGAAATGGCAGTAAACATTCACAGGAGGGGACAGCCTAATAAAATTACTCAAACAGCACATTGACAAGTCATCAAGGACTAACAAAACAACGCAGAACACCACCTAAAGAGCTTTTTCCTCACTTTCCTAAATTAAGACAGTACTTATGACTCAGCGATTAAAATGCGAGTGGACAAAAAAATAGATCCACACAGCGCTCGTTCTGAACAGTCTATTACCTCAAATCAGACGAGACAACTCACTGGATTTAAGCATACTGCCAAGTGGAGGAAAATAAATTATCAAGGAGTAACTCAGTAGCAAGGAGGGAGACCGTGGCACAGAATACCTGTCTGCCTGTGGCGTGTGGCATTCTGAGGACTGTAACTCTGATTGCTCCGGTAGTGGAGTCCTGCTGTGGCCAGTAGCATATCAGAGTCCAGTCTTGTTTGGTAATGTTGCCTAAACTGGGTGGTAAACTCTGTCCAAGCATAAACACCGGCAGCATTTTTGTTTCATGTTACTGATTTTAGTAAACAGAGACAGTATAAGAGCAGTGTTTCAGTTAGCCAATCAGAGGACAGAAAATAGCATATCATTCTTCTTACTGAGCAAGCCCCCCACATCTTGTTGATTTTCCACTCCCACACTGAACTGGCATAAACTGTAATACACTGGGATGGATTTCTTTTTTTCTTTTTTTTTCAGAAACCAACTCAGACGGCATTCTTTCATACCAGAGACCACTGAAAAATTAATAAAAACACCAGTGAAGGAAAACTTTACATAACATTTGGTTCTGCAGCCAGTCTTTCCATTTTGTAGTTTTGATTTGAAATATGAAAAAAAAATCAAGTTTTTTGTTTTGTTTTTGTTGCAACTGATTCAAAAAGGAAACAAAAATACACTTTTTCAACTTTTGAGTTTCATCCTGTTCCTTTGGCAAAACACTTTAATATAAGACAAGAGTCAAAACCTGTTCAAGTATAATTTTTTTAATTCATTTTAAATAATATTCGATACAAACCAGCTGAACAGATAACTTCATATCTGAATTAACTATTTCCTGACCTGTAAACTATTGGAGGAAAGCCTGTGGGAGGAAAGCAGCAGCAGGTGTCGGTGTTTGCCACACATTGGACTCTTTGAAGCCTTTCAAACTAGCCACACCGGCCACAGTTGTGTTCCAAAGATTCAGTAACTTTACAACGTGCAGTCAGCATCTGGTCATCGAGATGCATTGTATATAGTGTCTGATAATCTTTTCTTTAATTGATTTATTCACCTGGACTCCCTGTGTAAATTTGAAAATATCTGTGCATCTGCACTAAGCAGTCAGATGTGTAACTACTAATCTGTTAAATTATGGACAGCCTTCAGTTTTTTCCATCACGTTCTAAAAAATTGGTCAAGTACGGAAAATATTTTTTAACACGATCCCTAATATAAATTTATTTATATTTTTAGCTATAAAGTAGTTTTATGGTGCTTTGTCTTGTGACTATAGGTCACTTCAGATTCTGTCTATTCCAGTAATGGATTTTTAAGACCAGTCAAGGGTCACTTTATGCTCCTGAAGACCAGGTCTAAACCCCTCGAGAGAGTTTGAAAGAAGAAGCCTCATGCTTTAGCTTACTTGTGTAAACATCTGTGAAAATGGCTGTCTGTGTCTAAATTTCTACCTTTCCCACTCTCTTTCAGCTGAGATGGAGACATTAACTCTGCTCTCAAGTTTCAGTAACAAGGTCTCAGATGACCGAGAGACGGAGTGTCCACTCTGTGTTTGGTATAAACGTTAACTTTCTTACAGAACTGAAAAGGCATTTAAATTGTGTTGTAAAAGTTTTCCCCATGCTTGAGTTTATTTTACATTTATTTCAAATAACTTTCAAAACCTTCATTTTTTATTTAGAATTGTTTGATAAACTACACTAAAGCTGTGTATAATTGTGAACTTGAAAGGATAGGATACATGCTTTTCAAAATTTAAATACAAATCTCAAAAGTGTGCCACCAAATAAAATCCATTGCAACTGACTGCCCTCAAAATTCAGCACATTTTTAAGAACATTTTCTACTGTGGCAATTGCAGACACAATCATGTGTTAGCATGGCCTAGTCAAAGTTAAACTCTAAATTAATTTGAGAATTAAATGTGGCAAGCCAGCCATATACAAAATGTACAGGTGCTCTCCATTGAAGCTAACTGAGCTTGAACAAAGAAGAACAGCACAAGGAAGTATTCTTCTTCGGAGTATAGGCTTGCGATTGACTGCACTTGTTGGTATGTTCAAGATTTCTATTTATAAAATATTTGAAAACCATTTATTAGTTTGTTTCCACTTTATAATAATGTGCTACTTTCTGTTTGCATGTCACATAAGATCCCAATAAATGATTTTATTTGATTTTTATGTGACAATGTTTGAAATTTATGAATATCTGTGCAATTTACCATACCTGTGCTTTTGATTAAAAGATGGCTCTTAAATGCATTTTATAAAACATTTTGGTTTGTCTTGCTGTTACATCCAAAATCTGAGCACTAATATGCAATTACTGCAGGAAATGTTCTTGTGTCTCATTACAAAAACTCTGTGTGTAATGTCGTCACTTCCTTGGGACATAAAATAAGTGTGACAAATGAAACCTGTTCATACAAGGAATATAAATATAAAGCGTTCAGGGTGAAACTTTCAAAGAGAAAGCTAACATGGAATTCTCACCCACAATTTCTTCACCTTTGCACTGATAAGGTGACATATTGTGGAGAAAAGTAAATGCATTGAAGCACATTCATTCTGGTTACAATAAAGGAAATAATTTAATAATGAAAATTATTTATATACAAATCTTTCCCTGACCACATCTAGTTGCCTAAAAATGCTGACTGACCGTTAGCCATTTGGACCAATTTAGCCATTTGCACTAAGTGGTGGAGAAAAGGTTTGGGTTAGCTTAAGCCCCATAATCCCCAGCCAGCACAGACCATGGGTGGTCACACACATGTATTAGTTGCAGAGTTGAGTAGAGGGATAAGGAGGCTGATGGAGGGGGAAAAAAAGAGTCTTGTTGGACTGCTTGGGTTTGATTAAAGGCCGCATGTAAATGATTACTTAACATATGCCTTGTCATGTTTATAGATGGATACATAAAATATGCTCTCAGTGTTAAGGGAAAAACAAAAGCACATCCGTCTACAACGTAAGGTGTTAAGTGTCCATGCACTTTCTATAAACTACAGAAAAAAATCCTGTTGTACATTTGTGTCATAGTTGCTGATTTACAGAACTTTAAAGATATGCAATAACCCACTTCCATCACACTTCGTCAAGCATTCAGACTGTTCATTCTAAAACAGATTTTAGTGTTTTCAAATAAGCCAATCAAGGATTCTATGCCTGAACTTGGAATAAATTCTTTCAGATGTAGATGCGAAGACAAGATTTCTGCAGCATATGGACCATTACAAAACAATATGTGGGAAAATCTGTTTCACTAAACTGCAGGCTGCTGTCGGGGAAATAATAACCATATGGCATATAAATGTGATGGCTCTCAAGACCCATGTGTGAAGCACATGTTAAACTCCCAAACCAGGTCACTTACATGAAATTAGTGGCAGTAAATGAGACAGCTGAAGAGGCTATGCAGTCCTAAGGTCCCTAGTGAGCACTTGACACTTGAATGGACAATCCCACACAGTGAGCTTTTCAAAGGCCTGCCAAGAGGAGATGGAAGGTACATATCAAAAGTGTGTGAAGCAAAAATAACCATGTTCTTCGCTTGTTCTTTTTAGTTAAAATAGGTCCTTGTATTAAACATTATCTTTAATTGTCATGATGGATGGACATCCAGATTTGTTACATTTTAGACTGATAGATAGATATTTGAGGTTTTGCTCTATCATGACACTAAACATCTAATCAAAAAATTTGTAATGTTCTGTATATTTTAATACACAGTAATAATTATGTTGTTTCCTCATTATCCCAGTCTTTGTCTCAAATTTTTTTTATTTTTTTTTATGTGTCCTGTCTAGCAGTTTGCCACTCAGAATTGGTGTCTGAGTACAAAGTTAAAGCCCAACAGATTTACTTTCCCAAGCAGAGTATTACATCTTTGCTGTAACACTCCACTTGATGTATATGTATTAAATAATCTTTATTAGTAATTACTGAGGGTTCAATTTCCTGAAGTCATGGACACGAAACCGAGAAAAGAAGGAAGAAAGGAAGAAGGTGAAGAAAAGAAACCGTACCAGCAGAGGCGCGAACTGACGACACAAGACAGGGAGGCAAACAAAGAACACAAGAAAACATCCCAGTCCTCCGCCTCTGCCGGATGGCAGAGAGGCGGTAAAACAAAACAAACAAAAACAACGAACTGAACAGAACAACACCAATAGTTCAGATCCAGTAATAAAAATAAAGAATTACACATTCACTACACACAAGCATGGGTTAATAAACACAATACTAATTTTCTGTAAAGCTCCTGGTAAAAGCTAACTAATGACAATAACCTCAACTTAAGATATGTCCATCCACACCAATGTCCCCACACCTATGTGTGTAAGAGCATGCAGGTCTGAATAAGGTTTCCCCATGCAAGTGATTGATAGCTGGTGTAAGGAACCGTCAATCCGTCTTACAGGAATCGACACAGACATGAAGGAGGCAGGAGATGCATGCATCCAGAGTCCCACAGAGCACATGAGCAGCTGGTGGACCAGCGCAGGGCCGATCACCCACCAAGAGAGGAACAGATGGAAGCCCCAGGGGAACACCATGCAGCCGCAATGCTGGGGCCCCGAGAGATCGCAGGGACGAGCCCACGGGCTCCGCCGGAAACCGGCTACGCCAGGGCGGGCTCGGAGCAGGACCCGGAGGCCACGGGGATCAGGGGCACCCCACCCCCCAGCAGGGCCCCGACCAGGGACCCGCCGAGAGGGGTCCCCTGCCGCCACCGCCGGGCAGGAGGCGCCTGCAGCCGATCGACGGACAATACACGCCGCCCCAATCCCGGACCAATACCCATCGCCAACAACCGGCCCCCCCACACGCCAGTGAGCCATAGTAAAGACCTAAATCCCTCCCAACATTCAAACTACTAACAAAACACAGGAAACTAGACACCCAGGCTGAGTTTAGGCCACCCTCCCCCCGTACACCCTTCCGCCCACCCCCCCCCACCCCCCGTCCCAAGCGCACCCTGTTCGGGAGAACGCCTGTGCTAGGTGGTAAAAGCCTCCCCGTCAACAAGAGAGGCCCCAAGCACCGCCAGCGCCCGAGGACCCCCGCGCTGAGGCCGGAACCCGGCGCAGCACCAACTCGGATACCCCGGACATGCCGCGCCGGGCACGTGAGCAGACCGAAGCCCCAGGCGGCCAACCCCCCAGGCCGACACCCTCCAGCCTTGCTACTACCGCCCGATGGCCGGGAGGCAACCGAACCCAGCATCCCCACCCACCAGCCCACACCCCACCACCCGGTCAGTCCACCGCGGAGGCCGACCAGCACCGGTCAAAGGGCCCCCACCCCAGCACCCCGCAGAGTGCTTGGACCAAGACCCAGGAGCCATGTCCAGTGCCAATTTGACTGATCGGGCCCAGAGATGCCGGCCACCCGCCGCGGCCACCCGCTGACACCCCGACGCGCAGGCGCGGCAAGGGGCCATCGGGGAGCCAGCGACAAGAACCAGCCCAGGGAGATGGAAAAGGCAGCAGCGCCCACCGACCACCGGCCGACCACAGCCCCCCCCCAGCCGGCACCGGCGACAGCGGCCCCCCCACCGGCCCAGCCGGGCACGCCGCCCCAGAGCCCCGAGCCCCAGGCCCAGCCCAGACCCCCCCCAGAGCAGCACAGCACCAGGCCAGTAACCAGTGTCCGCCAGCACGACCCCCCTAAGGCGCCGCATGCAGCCACTAGGAGTCACCACACAAAGCCCCCAAAGTCCCACCCCAGGCGAGATTCACGGCACCTACCGCCCCAACCGCAAGCGGACCCAACCCCGAGGACCCCTAGCAGTCACCACCAACCCTTAAACTCCACATCGGCAATCGTGTCCCACAGAACAAAATCAAGGGCCCGACCCCACTAGGTGATGGAGCTGATCAAGGGAGACCAGAAAGATTGATCAGATGTGGAGGCAGAAGCCGTTTCTAGACCAATGTAATCCAGAAGGAGATCTCTATATTGATTAATATTCAGAGTATTTTTATTTTTCCAGTTCAAGAGGATATTTTTCTTAGCGATGCATAAGGCAATGTGAACTAATTGCATAGACTTTGTATCCATGGTAACTTCATCTAAATTTCCCAGCAAGCAAACTGTGGGAGAAGGTGTGATATTACATTTCAGACACTTTGATAGGTCTTCACATATCTGGTACCAATATTTCTTGACAGGTGGGCAGAACCAAAGAGCATGAGTATAATTGTCTGGTAGATTGCTTGTACATTGTAAACAGGTATTAGATGGCGTAAAACCCATCTTGAACATCCGTTGGCCTGTATAATGCACTCTATGAAGGATTTTATATTGTATTAATCGTAGATTAGGATTTTTAAGAAATTTAAAGGTTCTTAAGGAAATCTGAGACCAGAGGTTTCGGTCAAATGAGATGGACAAGTCCATCTCCCATTTTAAAATAGGAAGGGCTATTGATTCATCTATTCTATTTAATGTTTTGTATATTTTAGATAGCAGTTTGGGAGGGTTAAGATTAAGAAAGTCTAAAACTTTTCCTGGAATTTGTAAATCAACTGTATTGAGCCTAAATTTATTTTTTATAATTGATTTAATTTGTTGATATTCTAAGAATTTATTCTTGTTAATTCCGTATTGTGTAACCAATGTATTAAATGGGATAAAGTCTGTTCCATCAAACATATGCTCCAGGTATTCAATTCCTTTACAACTCCAGTTTGGAAAGTTGATCATGCATTTTTTTTGTAAGATATCCGGGTTGTTCCAGATGGGTGTACGCCTGCATGGGACTAGTAAGGTCTCTGTCATTTTAAGAAATTCCCACCAAGCTGTCAGAGAGGAGCTGATACTAATACTTTTAAAACATTCATTTTGTTTTATATTTGAGCTAATAAATGGTAGATCTGAAAGTTTTATCTTATTGCATAGTGTCTGTTCAACATCTACCCAGCACTCATCGATATAACTGTGTTTTACCCATCTTGATGTGTATTGGAGCCTGTTGGCTAAGAAATAATGACGAAAGTTTGGTAGGTCTAGACCTCCTTTATCTTTGGACTTCTGCAGTGTTTTTAAGCTGATACGTGGGGGTTTATCTTTCCAAAGAAATTTAGAGACAGAAGAGTCCAGAGATCTAAACCAATCAGGTGATGGTTTGCTTGGGATCATTGAGAATAAATAATTGATTCTTGGCAAAACCATAATTTGTCTCACTTTGTCTCAAATTTAACCACAACTTTATGGTTTCTAGTCATGCATTTTTATTCACCACCAAAAAGTGTGTGAATGGTATCAATCAGTTTCGTTGGCAGGAAAAGTGTCAAGAAGAAAAATGCAATTATTAAATTCCATACAGTGTAACCCTTCCTTCATTCATCCAATTTGAGAAAAAGTTGGTGTTTCAAACACAGCATGGGGCAGAAGGAGATGTCATGAGTACAAATGCAACTATTTACACAAGAATAATAAGCAAAATGCATAAGATTATCTAAATACTTTTATTTCAAACAGATAAGCTAATCCTTTTCTTGCTGCTTTTCAAATATAGCCTATTAATGAGCATAATTATATTCATGAAAGTATATCGAAACTGCACAATAAATTGAATCACTGTTGTCATTTCAATACCAATGTGTGCAATATCACTATTGCAAAGATCAACCCGTTTGCAGATATATAGGATATAATATTTATATTGGTCTGCATGTATATTTTGCAATCAAACTATAGTGCAGTCCATATATATATATATATATAAGGAGGGTCTATTTTTGCAGAGTTTAAAACTTTAGCCAAGAGCGGCTTTCGTTCAGCCTCCTGACTGTCAGTATGTAGCAATAAGTTAGTAAGGGGTAAGTGTTCAGCACTGGTAATCTGTGATCCATAAACCTAGAAAAAAACCTCAATGGGAAACCAGTGAAGTTGTAATTTTGCAACATGCAGAAGTGTGTTTTTCTTCATGCAGTTACCTATATTCTGAACACAGATTGAAATGTAGATATTGTCATTGTATTACAGGAATTCTTCTTAATAGTTCGAATTTCTTGTAAGAGTGTAGATTAAAACAGGTCAGAGTGCAGAGCTCAGCCAAAGAGCTTGAGGTCAAATGTCAGGGGCAAGAAAGACCTTTGCATTCCATGTGACTGATGCTCTCCACATACACTCAAAAACATGCATACTTGCACCCTCAAACACACACAATTTACTGCCCTCTTCTTACTGTCCACTGTCTGTTAATGCAGTAATAGTTCTTAAAATCCTCAACAAGTCCAAAAAAGGACATATTAAGTGTACAGTATGAGGAAAATCTACTATGATGTGATTTTTTTATCTATAATGTTTCCCCAGGCTACCCAACATGAGTTGAAACAACACTGACTCATGAAAAAAGTGTTCATAGTGCTCAGACTATTACTGATGTGATATTTGCTCAGAGGTCTCTAGTGAGTTCATTATCTGCTTTGACTATTTAATAAACACGTGTGCACATTAGAAAGCTATGCAGACTTATTTCTGGGACCTTGGATACTCTGGAGTTCCTCTTTAGTTTAATTCCTGTTTACCCATTTTACTTTATATTGAGAATCTTTACTTAGGATAGTGTGTGGTTGATGTAGATTGAACTTTTCGGTGTGAGGAGTTTTTACAAATATATAGTTTTTACTATAACAGCAATAGAATGACTACATTTGATTTATCAGCAGTTACAGTTTAGACAACAGTCAAAACAATCTCTTCAATGAAATGCGGTGATTTGTATACACATGTGACATTTGACAAACATTTGATCTTTTTTTTTTCAGACACCTTCTGATGCCTCTGAGAAGAAAAAAGCAGGTAAGCGTTGCTGATTGTCAAATGTATGTAGTTTGTGTACAGCTTGTGGCTTAATAGCTGAGACTCTGGATACTTCTGATTTGCTCAGCATCTTTCTTTCTTTCTCAAGTTGTTGTTTATATGAAACTTAAGAAAAGACTTCGTGGCTAATCAGCTGGGGTGATATGAGAAGATTTTAGAGCAATTTCGAACAGATAACACTGTCTGTGTTCACAACTTGAGGCCAAAGAGGACTGAGAGCAGAAGGAGACAGCATTTAGCTGCAGACTCTGTAACACTGGATGCAAGATGTAGATAAGGTCCTAGACTCATCTTCTTAACCATCAAGTCTGTTGCCTTTCGACGATAAGAGCCAGACTGGATGTCGACCCTGATGCACTTTTGAACCATTCCCTCCTTCACCTTTTGTCCTCATTTTTTCAGTTAAGTAATTCAAAATTATTCCACCAACTAGAAATAAAGGTCTAATAACTAATATGTAGCTTACTGCCTTACAAAACTTTTGAAAGCATTTCTTTTTGCAGTTTCATATTTAAATCACATACTCTAATGCATTGTTTGGTATTTTGCATGATAGACCATCACAAAATTGAGCAGTTTGAAGTGAAGGAAAAAATATGCATGACAATTTTTTTTTCTAATAAAAATCTAAAAAGTTGGGCTTGTATTAGCTTTTAGTCCCCCAAGTCAACAGTCAGCTTTGTAAGACCACAATTTGCAGCAATGCAACTGAGAACACCTTTTGGGTATGCCTCTGTATTTTGATCATTGTTCTGCAAAAAAGCTGGACAGTGTATATGAACAAAAATGGTCAAGTTTTGTAAAAATTCACAACCCTGTAGATGTCTAAATGTTGACTGTATCCTTCGAACTGTGATTATGTTTTTATCCAAACCATTATGTGTCTAGATGCATGCTTTGGGTCAATATCCTAATATCTGTTTCTCAAGTTTTTTTGCAGCCTCAAAAAAACCTTTGTTCCAGTATTGTTCTGAATTTAGCTATGTTGAATGTCCCAGTACCTCTGAACAGCTTCTTTATTAATGTTAAAGAAAAATATTCCTACAGAATGATGCTGCCTCCATCATAATTTGCATACTCTCTTTTGCCTGTTCGTCCGTCCGTCCGTCCGTCCGTCCATCTGTCTTCCATATGAAGCATCAATTTCTAATAACATCAGACTTTTTATCATTGACGTGTAGTTTTCAGTGAGTTGGCTTCTTCTTTGTACAGTTGCAGTAATCAGTCCACATAAAGTGGAGACTCATTTTCAGATAATGTGTACTTCATGTTGACTTCATTTTGGATCGAGCTCTACCACAAACTCAGGCTTCAATGTCAATTTATACTACCTGGTGGTCGTTAGCAAATATGTACAAACAGATTCATTGCCTGGCAACCTTCATTATCTTCTTCATTGCCCCTCATCCTCTGTGTCATCAGACCTCTGGTAAACAATACTGGCCATTAAATTTAACG
This sequence comes from Apricaphanius iberus, assembly GCA_028564705.1. Classification (NCBI taxonomy): domain Eukaryota; kingdom Metazoa; phylum Chordata; class Actinopteri; order Cyprinodontiformes; family Aphaniidae; genus Apricaphanius; species Apricaphanius iberus. The sequence goes on from JAPXFQ010002192.1 coordinate 16,607, forward strand.
TAACCACAAGCTTTCCTTTTGCCTCCTTCTGACTCCATTCTTAATGGGACTCCTTTCTCTCTCTCTCTCCGGGTTTGTCGGGTGTGTGTGTGTTCTTATTTGTCTAACTGAGTTCTACCTATTGGCAAATGACCCAAAGTGAGTGAAAGCTTTCCAAAAATGCACAATTCCAACTTCAAAAGGGTATGCATTCTTGGTAGTTTTTGAACCTACTATTCTGTAGGGGGAGATGGGGTATGTTGGGATTTTTGGCAGGGGGGAGTAAAAAGCCTTGTGTTCATTGTGACACTTCAAATCCCTCTCTGTATCTCCTCTAATAAAGCCCTTGAGAATGGCACATTTGTGACAGTGTTACATCACACGACAGGCCCTGAAGGCTCCTGTTGCACCGCCATAAAAGACTGCTCATTCATGGTTAATTTTACAATCATCGTTACAAACAGAAGCGCATAAGTAGCTAATAAAACATTTTCATGGTCTTCACTCTGTTTTGAAGCAGTTGGAGACCTCCGTGTCATGCTGGGTGTGCTGCAGTGACTGTGTTTCTGATCACAAACTGAGCTTCACAAGGCCTGGAGAACATGAGTGCATTGGAGCAGCAAGAAATGACATAAGTTATGTAACAGTTGGACATTAAATTTCCGTTGCTCCTCTGCTTAGTGGTTGATATGATTTTGGGAGTTTAGTGAAATAGTGTCTTAGCAATGAAGCAAAAAGAATAAACAACATCTGCCACCTGTACTAGAATATAGTATTGAAACTGGCCTCAAAGAAATCACATTTCTTGTAAGCTTCCTAAGTCTTATACAATGACTAAATCAAACTCTACATGATGCTTAACACAATGTTCACTGTGAAGTGAAGCTTTATTTTCTGGCCCTGAACGTTCAGCCAAAGCGAAGTATTTTTGATCGAAGCATACCAATATGTTAGAATGGCCTATTCAAAACCCAGACCTAAATCAAACTGTGAGCCTCTGCAAGAAATGTTAAGTCCACAGACACTCTCTCTGTACAAGCTGACTGACCTTGAGCTTTTCTAAAGCTATGAATGGGAAAATACAACATTCTGCAGATATATAAAGTTCTTTCAGATGTACCCTTAAAAGCATACAACACCTTTATAGATATATTTGTAAAAAAATTAGAAAACCATGGATCACTTTCCTTACTCTTCATGTACGATTGTGTGTCACTACTTTGTGTGTCGGTCTATCATTGTAAATACCAATAAAATACACTTCAATTCTTGGCTGTAACATGAGAACCTGGCCAACTTCAAGGGATGAGTACTTATGTAAGGAACTACAAAAACATCAAATACAATAACAGAACGGTTGTGAATGAATTGAAGTTAGTCAAATTATGATTTGGTGGATTTTGCCCCCCCCGATAAGATACAATTTTTCTTGTCTCTACAGCCCCTTCTGTGGGCACAGATTTATGTCCGCTATGTGCTTATCTAGAGAGACACCTTGTTTAGTTCTGTGACATCACATCCTCCTAACCAGGACGCTGACAGCCTTAGTTTGTGTGAGTGAAAACACAAAGAAGGAAAGATTAAGATGCAAGAGAACAAAGAGAATTTCGAGGTTCACATTATTTTCAAACGCTTTCCTTTGACCTGTGTCAAAAAGGCTTCTTTCTGTATATGTCAATCAAACCACCAATGTGATGTGATTACTGACTATTTTCCAAAGTTGCTATGTTTGACATACACATCCAGTACAAATTTTCCATATCTTATATTGGGTTCAAAGGGTTAATTACTGCTGATGAAAAAAGACTAACACCTGTTAGTTCATAGGAAGAACCTATTTGTATAAACTACTTGTAAAGGAATTTGCTATTGTTTATGACTACAGTTAGTTCTCTTGTTTATATATAGAAAGAAAGTATTTTTATCTCTAATTGCATCAACTCTTTGAAAATTTTTACAAATTGTACCATGGAAATATCTTTCCTTTAAAATCGTGGTTTCTCAATATGAATTAGCCAAGCTTTGACAATTTTAACTTTACAAGTAGACATTTTCCAATGGCTAAATAATTCAATATAGTTTATCTATATACTGCCAGTTCAAACACATGTTTCAAGAAACTTTATAGAAAAAAATAAATAATTTCAATCCAAACATCCAGGCATATTCTAAACCAAGTAGCTACATACATTCCTTTTGATCCTAGTTATCAAAAATCCAATTCTGGTTCATTTTATTATTCAAATTTGTAAAACAAAAGGTCAGCCAGTGGCTTTTTCTTGGAGAGAGACAGGGTTAAACACTGAAAGATAGAGCCAAGTGTATCATCAATAGAAGGAAAACGCTAGGTTATTGGCAGCAGTAGCTCAGCCAATGCTTCCCTCCCAGAAGATGTCAAAACTAAACACAATGCCAGACCCAATGTATTTTCTATGAGGAAGAAAAAAACTGCAAGCACACAAAGTTACCAAGTGAAATTAAAACTGCAAGCGGCCTTATGGTTTAGTGCCCCTCCTGCCTGTCGCCACTTCGGGCCTCAAACACCACCGCTTTCACCTAGCTCGCCAATTGATTCTGCATGGAAATTTGTGTATAAGAGACTTAGGCCACGTCCACACTAAGCCGGATAATGCCTTAAACGTATAATTATTTAGTCTACACCCCCCTATCGTCCACACTAACCCAGCGTTGTTTAAGGTCTGTGGCCAGATAACTATTAGCCGGGTAAGAGAGCCGTGTAAATTTTAATTCAACGGCTAAACGAGCTAGAGTAGACAGCTTCCCCAGATAATGAAAGGAAGTGGCGGCAATGAATGCTGCGTCAATAACAATACGACACTACAGACAAAGACAACAGCAAAGAGTAATAAATCGACCTCGTCGTCTGTCCACACCTAAAATTCTCTCTTCTTCTATGCAGCTATTGTTCTCTTCGGTTAACAGGACAAGCAGATATGTACTGTGCTGTAGAGCTTCTTGTATATATTACGTAGGCGCTGGCGTCACGTAGATTATACGCGTGTTCCGTGCGTCTTTTCGCGCATGCCCAGTATTTGCACAGGTCGGTATGGGATTGCGCAATCACGGGACCTTAAACGGACCTTAAACAGGGCGTAAATGCTTGTGTTGAGTTGATAACATCAGGCGTCTAACTCCCCGTATAACCTTATCGGCTTAGTGTGGACGTAGCCTAAATGGAGGTTTTAAACCAAAATGGCTGACTTTCTCTGGGTTTGGACTATAGCTGGAAGACATATTTTTGTAGGCTTTATTAAGCTGCTTATGTGTACCCATTATTATAATCTTAGATAAAAGCATGGATTGGGGATGGTTGTCTTAATGCTTCTAGAGCAGGGGTGTCAAAATCTTTTCCATTTTTAGCCACATCAAGATCATGAATGCACTTAAAGGGTTGGTTGTGGCAGAAAGTATTGATAAAACTACCTTTAACAAAGTGTTAAGATATTAATAAAAGTATTACTCAATGCCACTCACAATAAGCGGATTTAAGACAATTCAGATACACAGATTTGACTTGTGGGCTAAAATAGTATTTGGATGCATGTAAAAAAAGCTTAAAGATTCTATTTTTATAGTCCTCTAGACTTTAGAGGGCCACAGATATGGAAAGCCGGATTTGGCCCCCAGGCCTTGAGTTTGACACATGTTCCAGAGGGTGCTGTGGAGGAATAGGCCACGTCCGCCAAATATCTGCCTAAATATCTGTTAGGGGTTGGACTGATATCCATTATGCTGAATTTGGTGCAGATCAGATGATATATTTGGAAATTACAGCCAAACATATGGGCATTGTGTGACATTAGAGTTTGCTACAGCCACTCCCTCTTTAGAGAATGCCCAGTACTATAGACACGTTAAAATGTGACCTCACACACCCAAGCTCCTGCGCCCCAGTTTCTGGCTGGTGGGCAAAAAGAGTAATTATCCCCGCTGATTACCAGTATTGTTAGCTGTCAGTTGTAAAAAGATTGCCCTACATGGCAGTGAAGTAAAAATTTATCAGCATGGTTAACATGTGCAGCGCTGTAGACTGCACAAATAGATGAAAAAATGACAGTAGCAGAATTTCATAGGTTTCAAGTTGATGAAATACGCTGATGGCCCTGTACTTTTTTCCACGGTGTAGCCTGTCATCCACACGTAAACTGAGATTTCTGACAAATCTTTTGAAAAACTCCGGCCAAAGTGGAGATTTGCGTTTTCTCTATTTTCAGTATATGCTTGCGGACGGCCGAAAACTGAGTTTTAAGAACCGTAACTTCACAATCCATGAAAAAAATGCTCAAACGTCACATGTGAAACCTGTGTTTACGCTCAAAAACAGCATTAATGCCCTCAGAGCTGTGTTGGTATCATCCATTGTTAAAGCGCTGTTTGTTTGTCTGGTTTTAAAAGCTGTATGACTGCTGCGTGCTAAAGCTAGAGGATAGAAAGTTACTCTGAGCGGATAGGATTTGGGAGAACTACTGCCACCTACAGGTTTGCCACGTCTATAAATGTGCTGAAAAACACATTTACCCGGTTATATGTGGATGTAGATTTTTTTTTTTTTTTTTTTTACTGCTGCTCTCCTATTTAGCATAGAACACTTAAGCCTAGTTAATGCATCTGCGTTTTGACGGAGAAAGATTGACGCAAAGCCATTAACCATCTATGCAAGGGCTCTCCGTCACCTACGCAAGAACGCACGGAGTAGAGGCCCAAATTTTAACTATCTGTCTCCGTCGAAAGAGAGCGTATTCATCTGATTGGTCAGTTTCGGTAACAACCAGAGATCGCTTCATCAGAACGGGGCTCTACAGTCGCTGTAATCAGTAGTTAATGCAGGGTTTGGCCACTATATGCTTTATATTGAAAGGATAACTTTTCTAATCTGTTCCTTTGGCAATTTTGAATACAAGGAGGTGTATGAAAACAACATAAAACGGCTGCTGTGTTTCCATGTCTTTCTAGAGTGTTCTATAATCCGCACTTCTCGTAAAAAGCTTTACAGCTTAATCAAAACTTACTTTCTGTCATTCATTGCTCCTTGAGGAAAAAAAATGCGTTAACAAGCCTAGAAAAAAACTGAAGCGGCGTTGTGATAGTAAGCAGAGACGCCATGAAAACTTAGCACCCCCTCCTGTCCTGGTCGAGCAAAACAATAGAGAATGGAGTGGAAAAGCGGAGTACTATAAACAGAAAACGTCTCCGTCAATATGTCTGCGTCTGAGTGCAAATTTGCGGTTGGAGAAGCATAAACTAAGCTTAAGAAACATGTGGGACTGACAACGACTTTAACGAAACTGCTTTATATAAAAACTTGAAAATCAATGTAGATGTTTACCGAAATGTGTATGAAGAGCTGTGCTGTTGGAGTTGAGTTCAAGACTAGTGTGCCTTCTTTGCTTCTGCTGTGTAAACTCGACGCATGTTGATCAAATAATTGTAGGTACTGAACTGCCGGCGGTCATATGTGAAGACTGTTATCCCATAACTTATTAGCTATTTGAAACAGGTCTGGAAGCTTTGTGCGACATTCAGGTAGCTTTGTCATCTTTCTTCTGTGTTTTTTTTAAATCATCTACATAAAAAGATGGCTTAGTTTTATTTTGGTAGTCTAATTGTTCAACAGCAACCACATGGCTTAGGATAAGGTGTGTGGAAGCTCCACCTCCAGTGTTGTACACATACACGAAATTATCAAAGCGAAACAATAGATGTCCTGTTGTGAGAGGGCGGGGCTTAAGGGACCTCAGCAGATGAACCCCTAACACCTAAATTCCACTACATTCGCTCCGCTCCGCCCCGCCTCGCACGCCGCAGCGGTTCTCTGTCGTCGTTAAATTACACTACATGCGCCCCACCTCCGCTCCGCTCCGCTTCGGAGCCCAGAGGTGCTCAACGAAGCATGCGTGGGAATTGCGAGATATCGCGATAAAGAGCAGTGCTATATACACGGAAGGCAGACCAAAATCATTCATTCCAAGGAAAACAAACAGAAAAGAACAGCTGATCTACTTCTATTTGCTATTATTCTTTGTTAAGATATCTCCACGGACTTTCTTAAACAATGGGTGAGTACATTTATAGCAGATAAGCTGTATTTATAGCGTATTTTTTATCTTAAAAGAAAAAGAAATCTGTCTTTACTGATTCATTTTGAAAAACCGGATGATCTGCATTTTCAGCACCCTGCCTGGTACTTTTTTATTTGTGTAGATTTACTGCGGACTTGCTCCGGCGTCCGGCAAAATTCGATTCAATCCTTGTTTTGCCGGAGTGCGAAACGACGGCCGGTGCCCTGCACCGCACGGCGGCGGCAGTGGAATAGTTCTTTTTCATTACAACAGGATCGGATTTGTTGCAGCGTGCGTGGCGGAGCGGAGCGCATGTAGTGGAATTTAGGTGTAAGAATGTGTTGAGTGCTGGTCTTCATCAACACACAGACATTTTGGAAGAGCTCACACCTTTTGTGTTGAAGTCATTACACCTTCGTCTTCCGTGGCGAAAAGTATAATGTTGATGTTTATCCACAGAAACATGCTTTGAAGTTATAAAAACCTTTAAACAACTGTTGATCCTCAATACCATAAGACTATCCTGATTCCTTTGAAGTCTTTAAAGACCCACTCCGTAACTTTTACACCATAAAAATACGTTTTTGACCATATTTTTATGACCATGTTGATGTTTTGTTGTTTTGAACACTGTCAATAGCAATCTTTGTTGTTTATGAAATGCAGGACGAAACCAAACACATTGGTTCATTTAGCAGGTAGCTCAAAGGCAACAACACAGCATCGCTTGATGCTGTTCTGACTCATTGGTCAAACATGAAACAAAGAATGTAAAACTCCTGTCAGATTGAGTAAGATCGTAGGATTTAAAGGGCCTATATCATGCAAAATCACATTTTGGAGTTTTCAACCCTCTGGTAGTGCAATTTTCTCATAAGAAGACCCAGCCAGAGTGGTTTTTAGCTTAATTCACATGTCTAAGTAAAATACGTCACTATGTGAAAAGAAGGAAGTGCTAGAGGTGTCTGCACCGCCCCTGCAGAGAGAGCAGCTTACCTCCGGTAGAGTTGCAAAGACACCCGCCCCCCTTCTCAAAGCTCATAGCTGATCCGGTTTTTGCAACTGGAACCACTTTTATTTTGTTGAAATTTTACTTTCTGAAATGTCTCTATGAAAACGCATGTTTGACCGTGTGGATTAAAGGAATTTATTCTAGAATCCTAAAGAACAGTAGCTGGATCACTTCCAACAACAATGATGCTTTATGGATTGGACAGAGTAAGTAAGTAGCTACATGCTAATGTGTGTTAGCCATTTATCAAGCTGCTTATTTGATCTTATAACAGCATTGGTTAGTTAAGTAATTGATCGTTAGCATCTCAGAATGTTCAGAAAACTGGAAAGATTTGCTGACTGGACTGGAGTGGTGCAGGGCTCACTTGAGGGGAGAGGAGGAGAACAGGGGAAGGGGAGTAGTAGGTGGGATTACAGAGAAATGAGCCGTTTTACTTCCCGCCCAACAATAAATTGATGATACAATTTAAATTTCAGGACAAATTAATACTATAATACACCAACGGTAACATTTTATCATATATATATATATATATATATATATATATATATATATATATATATATATATATATATATATATCCCAGACATGTAAAATAGCATGATATAGGCCCTTTTAAAACGACTTTTGGTCAGAAAATCTTCTAAAATACTTGAAATTGAAACCTGCAGGCCGAACCGCTTGTACGTACCCACACAAAAGTAGATCAAATCTTACACACAGAAACAAATCACAGTGAAAACACAGACCTTGAAACTTATTTATCCTATCTTGCCTCTCCCAGTTAGCTGCTCCTAAATTACCTGAAACCAAATCCAGCTATGACCAGATTATCTGCTTGAGTTTGTTTTCCTTTTATGTTGACCCTTGAAAAGCTGTCAACATGAAAAGCTTGGCCATGCCAAATTTTTTAAAATTTTGTCTCTTCTCCATGCACGACAGCTCAGTTATTGACTGACTGTTAAATTCAAAATGTTTTATAATCTTTGCAGAAAATGAAACTACTGGCAATGATTGGTTAATCAGTTTTATTAATTGTACAACACACATGGGGAAAACTGGACGTTGAAATATCTGTGTTTTTCATACTGGCATGGAGCTTGTAAACACAGTACTTAACAAATTCCTTTATGGCCTTTTTTTCCGTGTTCTTCTTGTTTGTAGTTGAGATTCAAGGCATTCCGTTTTATTTTGCCAGTCTAAATATAAACCAGTAAGAGTAAAGAACACAATGATGGGCAGCGGACCAAGAGCAGGATAAAAGCTTGAACTTTTACCTGCACTTCAAGCCTTACTGGGCTGGAGGAAAAAGACAGAACTGAGGAAATCAAGGATGTGCCTCTCAGTGGGCTCTCATATGGGAGGGTTCCCTGATTTTGGGGATTCGGTGGTTCCTGTAAAAAAGTGTAAATGTTTTTCTGTGCGATTGATGGCTTGTTTTTTCCATTTTTAAATACCATGTCCTACAAAGCCAATAATTAGTTATTTATTATTCTAAATTTGCTCCACACAGTTTACTATTTACCCATGCGTACTGGCATTTTGAACAAAATGTGTCATCTGGGTCTAAAAGTGAAACTATGAATTGCATTTAATGGAACATCGTACCCAATGGTGTAGCTAGAGTTTAAGTTTAACTTACTTATCTATAACTAGGATGCCTTTCTGATCTGCCTTCTGGACAAATACATTTTAGCACAAATGGTCACCAAAACCCCCCACCGTTCCAACCCCAGCAACCCGAGATCTTGTGACTGTCTTTGTAGCCCGAAGCGGATCCATTTTCGTCTCTTCAACTGGTCAGATTTTCACACCCCTTTTCTCCTTATTCAGAGGATGTCACAGTAGAATCACGTATGGACACTGAATGACTAGCTTCTGTTACTTGGGAGCTTGCTTCCTGTCACTACATGCCCTTTAAGGACAACATACTTAGCTGAACAAGCTTTTTGATGAATGTATTGGAGCCGTGTTGCTTTAGCCGAGTCAATATTAGTTCCTCATTTATGTTTATCTTTTATGGTCTGGGTTCCTGGCCTGTGTTTGAGAATACCTTTTTCCACTTTTGTTGCATCACTTTATTTCCAGAAAAGAGTTGACATGTGTAAGTGTTTTTTTTTTTTGCAAGGTCACATTCCTCATCTCTCATGTCCATCTCCACCAGACTCAACACCCCCAGGCCTTAAGCAGCTTCTTTTCATGCTTCCCTCTCATATCACATAGGATTTCCACATATATATATACAGGGATGCTTTCACTTTAAGGATTATAAATCTTCCTTCAATTATGGTGTGAGGTGTTCATGCTGTCTCCACTAATTAATTAGTCGAATCAGTCTTGGCTCAGCGGGCTCCATAATTCTCTGGCTGCTTTATGCCCTCCAGTTGGTTGTTATGTAAAGTTACTAGAGATATGCAGGTTGTGGTAATAAACTCCATGTTTTTTTTTGGGGGGGGGGGTTTCATGTCACAAGGCTCTAATCCCATACAAACATTTAACACTTAAAAACAGAAAAAAGAAACAATATGACACAGACATCAATAACTCATTGATGAATGGCCTTTACCAGAATACGATAAAAGCAGTTGTTTAGGTGATGAAACCATTTGCTGAAAAAATCCCCCTTTTTATAGGATTGCATCCTATTCAACTGTTTATATTTTTTTTGTGTTGTTTTATGTTACATAAAGCTACAAATGTTTGAAGTAAGTGACATGTTTTGACCATATGTTCACCAGATTGTCATCTAAAATTCTTAGTTATAACTTTTGTGCCTGTTAAAAGTGCACACAACCCTTAAAATCGTTCTCACATTTGTTTGGTAACAACACAAACTTTAATGTGAATTATTGTACTTTTAACAAACAGAAAAACATTGCTGTAGGCAACGATGGCAAGAAAAGCATATGTGTTTTGACATATTTTAATCAAAGTCAATCTAAATGTCAACGTAAATGTACTCATATAACACATTAAAAACAATAGAAGTTGACGAAAGTTTTTATTTTGTTTTTCCAAATAAAATCCACAGAGGTTTTTGGCTTTAACATGACGAAATGTGGAAATGTTCTAGTGCTGTGAACATTTAAATCTATGTTTTGCTGCCTCAAGTCCCTCCCAACTCAAGTTCTACCAAAATTATTTATGATTACATTAACACTTATATTTTTTATTACTGCTAAGCACCCAGACTTGCCCTAAAACATGCAGCAGTTAATATATACAGTGTTGTGTTTAAATAGCTTGACTAAGTTAAAAACATGACCTGCAGTAAATATGTGGTCAAGTTCCAGAGATTTTAAGATGGGAGTTTGTCTAACAATGTTTGCTTAGTGCAAGCATCCTATGAGTTAAATGTGTTTGCTGTTAAGGACTGTCTGCCTGCTGAACAGTGAAGAACCGGTTCAAGAGCTGGAGGTCATTAGTGTGAGCACAAAAGTCCCTGAAAACACTCATGAAAGCGAAGGAAGGAGGGGAGTCAAGTGTTGTACTCCTTTTGACTTTGCTAATCAGCTGTAAAGAAAGCAGCTTAGAGGACAGACAATGGGGTTACCTTTAGTGGTTTAAGTGCATGTCACACTTTCATTGGACCTTAGCAATTGGTGTCAATAGTATGAAGAGGTGTATTTATTGATGCAATATTACATTTCAGTGCACAATGTTCACTTGCCCTTTTTAATTGAGTTATGCTGAAGATTGTAATGTTAATTCCAGGAATTCACTTAATCTTTTATACCTCAATCATTTCTGTGTCGTATCATTTAGTGGGGTTAAGCATTTGTTTTGTACTCAGAGGTGAGATTTCTGGGTTCCAAATCAGGAATATTCGAGTGAGGTTCTCAAGTTCAATATCAAAAACGTAGTCAAATGAGTTGAAGCAATGCACAGTTGTGCTGGATGGTTTATGGCAATTTAAACCACTGACAGCACAGAGCATTTCTTCAGGTTCTACATGTACAGAATAGAAAAAAATCACTGGCTATTTTAATAGCTAAACTTGTTACATTACTTTTTAACACAAGTAAGATGGAATCATCCCATCTCATGGTAGCAATTTAAAACATTCAGGCATCTAGAAGTCCTTAAAACAACTTTCAGAAGTTCAAATTGATCAACAGGATTAGGATAAATCAGATTTAAATTACTTTGAATATGCCTGGATATTTCAGCTACTGCTGATCTACTGGACCTTACTCTGGGATTTAGAGAAAATGGTCCAACAGACAGAAAACATCCAGTAAGTGGCAGCTGTGTTGAAGAAGATTTTAAGGAGACAAAGACCTATAATAAATATAGAAAGGTAAAAGCAACTCAAAAATGTTAGTTACACCAAATTTATGTGTAACACCATATATGAAGGCACAGCATTTTGAATCTTTGAGCAACTTGACTACTGCAGATGAAAAACCACAAGAGATGCTACTGCTGTTAGCTACGAGCAGAAAACTGAAGATAAAATTTGAAAAGGCCTTCCAAAATTGGAGAAAGGATTGTAAAACATTGCCTGGTATGATGCATCTCGATTTCAGATACAGCATTCAGATGGTAGGGTCAGAAATTGATGTAAACAACCTGAAAACATGGATCCATCGTGTTTTGTATCTGTGACACAGGCTGCTGGTAGAGGTATGATATTGTGAGGGATATTTTCTTAGTACTTTTTACTTAGTACCAACTGAACCTTATTTAAAATTCTAATAATCTCAAAGTGGTTACTAGAACATGGCAATGAATTCACTGTGCAGTTGTCTCCTCAGTCTCTCAATCTCAATTCAATAGAACATCTTTGGTATGTGATAGATATTGACAAGCTGCTGACAAATCAGCAGCCACTTCAAAATACTATGAATGAATATATTTTATTTATTTCGAGTTTTTTATTTTACTTTCAATTAGCATACATTTAAATTATTTCTAAATCATCTTAATGGTGATCTTCTTCAAACTCTAGTTTACACTGTGACATAAATATGTGTTGTAGTTTGGCAAGGTGCAGAAGTTTCATCTGCGAAGCCTAGATCTGAGGGAAATTGAGAGTTCCTGGCTGAAAGCAGAGCAAGACCTCAAGCAGATCATCACATCAAAGGACTTGCCATAATCAGGCACACCCAGACATACATTTCCCAGCTGACACATTGTTAGCCTTGCTCTGAAAGACTGAGCTGCATTGTTTTCACTGATGTTTTGATCATATAGGCCCACACGTACTGTTTATGTACATTGTTTGAAGTTCACCTAGCTCCTCCTCTCCTGTCTCCATTGTGGGTCAGTATGTCATCAAGTTGCACTCTCTCCTGATGGAAGATATGTAGATACATGGTGATGGAATGCTGTACACTTGTTTGACAGAGGAAGCATTTTTAAAGATTGAAAACTCTTCTCCATGTATCCGATTAGATACATGGAGAAGGAATATTATTTAAAAAAACTGCAGAATAAAACTCTTACTGTATATACCAGTGGTCTTATATAAGTGGTTATACTGACCATTCAAAGTACTTTTAGCCACATTTAATCACAAATTAATACAACAATATGCAGATCAGTTGGCCACTTGTGGTTAAGTGTCTTGCTCTTCGGCATATCAACATATGACAGGCAGAAGCTGTAATTGAACCTTCAACCATCCAATTACAAGCCAACTACTCTACCAAGCTAGCTACTATTTAATACTACTATACTATGTGATGAAGTATTTAAAAACCTGTTTTATGAAGACTGATTATCTTTTTCATTCTCTAATCCTCTTTTACAATTCTGTAACAGAGGTCAATCCCCAGCCCCAGAGATAGACTGAAAGTAAAAACACAGGAATCCAGTCTTATTACTCTCTGCAAACCTTGGGGACTATAAAGTCAATTGTCCATGATGAGCACAATGCTATCAGCGGGCTGAAATAAGCCTCATGCTGGGTACATTACCTTCTATTGCTGGAGCAATCAGCATGATTGGGTCATTTTCTCAAGCGTGAAGCTAAGTGTGGAACATAATGGCCCGAACAGTACATCCTGCTCACAACGACAAACCACACTCCGCTAATGAGTTGCATAATCAGAACTAAACCATATGGGCTTGATGAACACACTCCAGTGTGAGAAATGTAAATTAAATCAGCTTCATTGGATATCATTTTAGTTTTCAGGGTATGTTAGGATAGCAGCACCAACTATGTATATAATAATGCAGAATCTATAGTCAGTATGTTTGATTTAGGTTTTATAGGAGACATTACTTTTAGTTACAGTTACCATAATTGTCAGACGTTACTGACTGCGATTTAATCTCCCTTAAAGGAATAATCCCACTTTAAGTAAAATGTTGTCTGTTGCCATATTCCCCAGAGTTAGACAAGTGAGAAAAAAGCATTTTTTAATCGGCCCAGTCATTCTCATGATCAGGCAACAGTCCGTTTTTTAGCTTAGCATAAACAATGTAAGTGAATCTGAGAAACTGCCATTTTGTGTACTAGGCTCAAAATGCACAAGTAATAACAATTTTCTTGACATTTGTAAACAATATTCTTCACATTAGATAAATTGTCCTTTCAATATAACGCATGTAATATTCAAACGCTGCACTGACTACTGATTTTAGCAACTATAGAGCATTGTTCTAGTGAAAAGATCTCTGGCTGATATTGAGCTGACCATTCACAGGAATATGCTCCCCGTTGACAAAGATAACTATTTAGAAAATTAGGCTCTACTACGTCCTTCCTTGCGTAGGTGACGGAGAGAGCTTGAGTCTACGGAAAATGGTGCCATGTCAATCTGTTTTGACGTAGATGGAGAAGTATAAACTAGGCTGTACTTCTTACTTTTCATTTGCAGTTGACATGATTATTGAGTTCAATTGAAATAAGTATGATCATTATTGAGTAATTTTAATTATTTTTGCACACATTGGCTAGTTGCTCCCATTCACATACATTTATTTACTGTCTATGCTAAGCTAAAGCAAAAGGGCTGCTGCCAGATCAGAAGAATGACTGGGCTGGTAACAAAATGCTTTTTTTCTCACTTATCTACCTAGAGATTATAGCAACAGACAAAATTTTACTCAGGGGTAAATTATCCCTTTAAAGGTCCAATAATATCTGATTTAACAGCTTTTAACCTCTGGGATAAGAGCATTTATGATACAAAATGTTACAGTTGGCGTTACGTAGTAATAATTTGTCCTGAAATATAAATTATATCTTGGAGTTATTCTTTGACCTGGAAGTAATACACTCAGTTTATCTAAAGTCCTGCCCCCCCCATGAGTGCGACCCACTTCGTCACATAGCCTTCAGCTATGGGCAACAAGTAATGTTATAAGCCACATTACAGCTATACTTTTTAAAAGTATTTCAGTTATTTAAGATTTAAGGCTTATTTTGAGGCTCTTTATATCTTTAACATTTTATGACACTTTATTATATAAATAGCTTAAACCTTTGGTTTATTTTTTGTGTAAACACTGGGTAAATAAAGCTAATTTCAGCAGCTAAAGCCATCATCTTCTTACCGATAGCAGTGAGTAGACGAGACCAAACCATTGGCATCGAGTCAAGTGACTGAGTGCTGAAGCCAGCAGATCTTTTCAGACCTGTTTTGTATTTTTTTTAATGTTCCTGCTTCTGGGAGTGAGGTTGAGAAGCAGCAGCGTGGCCTGTTTGTGTTGTGCCTGCCTGAATGCAATAATGTGACAGCAGTGGCAGAACTTGGCTAACCATAGTATTTCCTGTATCTCTATTTTTTTCTGTATTGTTACTTGGCATTTTTGTGTGCGTCAAAGATGGGTTCATTTCAAATTCTGAGGTTACTGAACTTACTGGAGTTAACAGTGCACATAATTAGCATAACAGCAGTCGGGTAGGAAATTAGAAAGCGAGTGTGGAGGTGAAAAAATAGCACTTCTGTGATAAGTTAATCACATGTCCCAAATCCTTTTTCTTCAAAATGAAGAATAATTCTGAGATGCAACACATCAATAAGTAACCTCACAATGCTTTTATAAGGTCACATAAGCAGCTTCATAAATGGGTAACACACATTAGTTTTAGGCTGCACGGTAGTGCAGTGTAGAGGGTGAAAAGTTTTCGGGATTCCCACGGGTCACAGGATTCCTGCAGGATTCCCGCGGGACGGGAGTTAATTTCACTGTTGGTAAAGTGATCGGGACGGGAAAAAATCCAAGGGATCGGACGGGAAACCGGAAATTAGAATTTTCTTTTTCTTTTTTTTTTACATCTATCTTTAGTTGAAATCCATTGGGTCTACTACACTGCAGGCACCAAAACTGAAACTGCTACGTTGTTGGGCAACTACGTGGTAAGCATATGATATCTGACTGAAAATGCATGTATCTTATGCTGCGTTCGAGAGCCCATTCAAACCAGTGGGACATGGGACTTATCCTACCTCCAAATAGGAAACATGCACTGGAATGCCTGTCGAAGTGGAACCTCCTACCTGCGAACTCAGGGTAGTTCCACATTAATAGTTTGGTAGTCAGACGAGTCGAGTCCATTCATGATGTAGTAAGGTGGCCAAACGAGAATGCAGGATATGGTTAAAGATGGCGGATAAAGCTAAATAGATGATCTTTGATACTGTGCTAGGCTATGGTTTAAAGGGTGGGGTGGGGAGCAAGCGCTATAGGAGGTAAATTACTAGTCTACGGGATTCGGGTCGGGACGGGAGTCTTTCTCTCGGAATTTGATTCCCGTGTCACCCTCTAGTGCAGTGGTTAGCACTGTTGCCTTGCAGCAAGAAGGTTGTGGGTTTGTATCCCGGCCAAGGGTCTTTCTGCATGGAGTTTGCATGTTCTCCCCAGTGCATCCAAAAACATGACTGTCAGGTTAATTGATCACTCTAAATTGTCCTTAGGTGTGTGTGTGTGTGCATGGTTGTTTGTCTCTATGTGGCCCTGTGATGGACTAGCAACCTGTCCAGGGTGTACCCCGCCTCTCGCCCGTTGACACCTGGAGATAGGCACCAGCCCCCACTGGACCCCTTGAGGATCAAGTGGTTCAGAAAATGGATGGATGGATGTTTATGCTAAGCAAAAGCAAAAGTGCTGCATTACAACATTGTTGAAAGCTCGAAAAAGTGGATTTTGTTGGATGTAGGACCTTTAAAGTGCTGCTATTGTTTGCAACAGCTCCTTGACAGTGTGTCCTTCTGCTCTTTAAGATTAATGAGAAATAACTGTTATAATTCAATTCAGTTTAATTATATATCTTCAATTCAGAACACACATCATCTCATAACCATCTACAAGCACTATAAACATCTGTCAGACTTTCTGTTTAAAGTAATTTTCATGAATTACTCTAGGAAGGGATTGAGTGACTGCAGATTTTTTCAGCTGTGTGGGGCTCACGATCTGTCCACACCAAACGCGATAAAGCGACCAAAAAAGTGTGAGACGCTCGTAGCTGTTTGCGTGCACAATCTTGTACAAAGCAAACTGGATGCGCTTAAAATATTGCATTTCTGCGCGACCTGGCCTTCATCAGAGCTGGGGCCATAGTGCAGCTGCCGGTGGATTACGGACTGTGGTCTCCGATCTGACGGAGGACAGAGTGCATTACGTGTTCGGCGTTCGACGTAAATCTGCTTCTGAAGTGGCGCGGGACACCAAGTCGCGCTTCATCGCGCTCCTCCATTGATTTTACATGTAAACCTGAAGCTCTAATTGCTTCTATCGCATTTGGTGTGGACACACCGTTAGAGTATTACAGAGCCAGGCCTCCCCTACCTGTGTCTAATGTCTACCAATGTCTAATTCTAAAAATTTGTTTGGGATACTAAGGTGCTTTTAAATGTTTACCATCAGATGGAAAAAAAGCCCTTAAAATTCTTGCTGTTTGTGTACTGACAGTTGCATCTATGTATCTATACAGGGTGTTTTGTGCATTATGAGTCACTGCCTTTGTCCAATCACTACTGTATTAAAGGAGTTTTCAGGCATCTGGAAATCACACAAGGAAAAAAATATTTTGAGGTGTTGCTTTAAAATATATCCACATATATGCCTTTTTTTGATGCAAATTATTTAGGCATTCCCATAATACTTTAAAGGCATATTGATCTCATTATATATACACTTTGAAGAAAGTAGCAATAATTTTGTAAAACAAATATCATCATTCTGGTGTTTAGCAAATAGAAATAGTTTTGGTAGTCCTTATGACCTAAAGCAAAGAAAAACTGAGTCTGATTTTATTGTCTGGGGTTGAGGGGGAAAACTTTTTTTCTTTATTTTAATACAGTATATATAAATGTCTGGTTTCTACAAGAATCTTCACTGTGTGAGAGGGAGAATGTTTTGGTTGCAGCATCTTCCTCGGTTTTGTGTCATGGGACCGGCTCTGCATTCCAAATATATTTTGGCAATCAAATTATTAACAGTCACCTAAATAGCAAGTAAACATGCTAGCGTTAGCTTCACCATTGAGTAAATTAGCCTTCATTAAAACATGTCAGCAAGATCAAGACCTGAGTGTACTGCCAACTGTAGCAATATCTGTCGATACATCTTTGGGAGCAAACACTTAAAACTATTTTGCTTTGGGAGATTTTAAACCGCGTTAACACATGGGGAAACAGGATGTTGAGGTTGACTTGCAGAAACTGTTGTAGGGACAATATATAAGTCGCTGTCAAGAGAGACTGATAGGAGAGGCTACAGTGTGTAGATACCCTAATATAAAAAAAATTGTAAGGTGAGTAGAGGTGCTCTGAGTTTTCTTGTTTTTGTTGATTCATTCAGTGGCTAAGGCTTTCTCACAGAATCCAGAAAGCCTGGTTTCCCTAATAGAGGCTAAATCAGCATTATCCGATCAGCTCTACACCACAAATGGATTCAATTGTGTCGATATTGTTCATCTTAGTAGCTTAACATATTGTTGTTACATAATGGTTACATTGTAGTTGGATTTCTCAAGAACTATTAGCACTTGATCTGGTGTTTATGATTGTTTGTGGGTGAGCACCACATGTTCCAGTCAGAATGTATTTAAAGTACATGGCTCAAATTGAAACATGGGGTAGATTATCGCCCTTGAGATGCAATACCCTGTTGTTCAAACTCCATATTTTGCTATTTACATGTCTTTATAATTTAGAGTGCTGTTCCTAAATTCTTGTACTTATGCCCTGTCTGAGTATTTGAAAGTATTTGCCTCCTTTTTTGTCTTTGATTGGTCTGCCTTGTCTTTAGGAGCAAATGGACCTGGACAGGTGGAACTTCACAACAAGCAGATACCCAGCCATTTTCTTATATAACTGGCTTTAATGTACCTGTTTCTGGCAAAGGAAGGGCAGCCAAGTGCAGAGCATGTGAAGATGACTGTGATGGTGTACAGAGTCAAAAAAGGAGAGTGAGAGTTGCAATAAAATGCTAGTCGTGACTGTGACCTACTCTGATATTCACAGAGAGCACTGGAGCTTGTATTTAAAAAGCACTTCCACACACATATACTCACACACTCTCCCAGACACACATACTTGGTGAATAGAATATGAGAAC
This sequence comes from Apricaphanius iberus, assembly GCA_028564705.1. NCBI lineage: Eukaryota > Metazoa > Chordata > Actinopteri > Cyprinodontiformes > Aphaniidae > Apricaphanius > Apricaphanius iberus. Next base: position 35,201 of record JAPXFQ010002192.1, read on the forward strand.
GTTGCAGCCCTAGCTGGATGTGTCCCAGCAGTTACTGCACTGATGCTTGCTGCAGCAGACGGGAGTGTACGGGCTGCACTCCAACGGAGCACAGACTGGGTGGAGGAGAAAGAAGCTAAAATAAGCTCACTACAGAACCAGACAGATGGAGATAATGCAGAATGGTACATGACAGCAGATACTGATTGAGGCTTTGAAAGTGTAGCATCAGAACAAGGTGGATCTGAAAATTAACCCTGATCTGGAACAGGTGTGGTAAGGAGTCTGACGTAGGTACGTTTAGGGCGGATGCTCGTCGGAATGTCTCGATCTATGAGGCTGTTGCTGCTGCAGAGGTCCTTTAGTGACCACATCAGATCCTCCACAACCAAAGCTCTAGATATGCTCAGCAAGCCTGCCCGAGAAAGTCGACTTGCAGGTAAGAACATGGGCTCAGATGGCAAGTTTAAGTTTAGGTGTTTGCTTTGTGTGTCTGGTTTCTTTCATTACTTGTTGATGTCATCTGTAGATGTAGCATTTTTCAGTGTATACACATTATCTAGCGTTTGAAGTATTAGCTGTGTGGTAAAACTGCATTGTCATGGCAAAAAAAACAGGATCTCTTTTAAGCTGGTTTGTGAAATCAACTAACAGATCAATATATTTCCTGATTTGCATGTTTTAATAGATGGCTGTGGAATCGTAATATGTGTTTAGGCCTATTTTAGTAACTTTATTAATTTGTGTAGATTATTTACCCTGCCAGTGCCTCCAGGCAAGCAGTATTGACTTTTTGCCTATGCCCAGCCTTCCTATAGATGCTTTAGGTGTGGTTTGGACCATGTTTTACTTATGAATCAGATAGACATCCATTACCCCAGAGTACCCAACTTTCTGGTTAGCTTTCCTCTTAATAATATATATCACATAAGTGCAGCAGTTGGAGGACAGAGTTGGCCACAAAAAATGCTTTTTATGTTGGCTCCAGATGGCTGAGATTAAACACATAAGGCACTTTCAGAGAATCTTAAGAAGAGGTGCAGTCATCATGTGGGGTAACGGTTGGCAGACGTTTGATTAGGAAGTATCATCATCCTCCATATAAACAGTGTGTGTGTGAGTGTTTCTTATAGATTTGTATTAAATAAAGGGTACAAAAGTTTCCTTATGAATCCAGAATGAAATGCCCTCAGAAATATCTGAGTTCATATAAACTTAGTGGAGGATACTCCTTTTCTTACTTTAAAGGGGTAAGAAATGAAGCCATTGGAATTCCACGATCTAATTGGAATTTACTTTTGAGTTTGTGGATGTATTTCATGCACTCCTTGTCACCTGTTTGTAAATTTGTTGGTCTAGTGATTATTATAGTTATCATAACCACGTGACAAGGATCTATAAAATATTGGTATTTATTTTGAAATATAGCCTGAGCAAGAAGCGACCAGAAGAGTCCCTGACAATTAAGCACCAGGATAAACTTGTTGGTCCAATTATTATGACTCAATTCGCCATTTCAACAACTGATGCCTGCATTTCACACCATCATGTAATAAATTCCATTTCATGGATGTAAAGAAAAACTTTTTTCTCATGTATCAGAACCATTGCATATCAGTTTATTTGGCATTTAAGCATATATTAATTTAGAAGGTAAATGGTGTTCAAAAATTTCCAAGCTCTATATATATTATTTACAGGGATGCAACTGTACCACTTTTTCAAACCGATACAATACCGAAACTTGGATTTGAGTACTTGCCAATACCGAGTACTAATGCCAATACGTCTACCACACAAAAAATTCAATAAATTGGAAGGTTTTATTTTCTTCTCTGCTTGTTACAAAGAAATTAGACAAAACTAAAATTTTAGTTAAAAAATAAACATTTTCTGTTAAATGATTGCAGAGTTCCTACATTTTAAGTATTGGTTCATGGTATCGGTTAACTAAAAGGGCCTGTATTTGTATAGAGATTCATTTATTCCCTACAGACCCCAAAGCACTTTACACTTCATTCCGTTATTCACACACTGACACACGTATACACACACTGGTGTGTGGCAAATTACATTGTAGTCACAGCTGCCCTCGGGTAAACTGTCAGAGGTGAGGTTGCTGGACGCTGGCGCAACCGGGCCCTCTGACCACCACCAGTAGGCAACAGGTGAAGTGTCTTGCCCAAGGACACAATAACCAAGACAGCCAGAGCTGGGGCTTGACCAGACAACCCTTCAGGTTGGAAGACGAACTCCTAATCCCTGACAATTGCACAAGCTTCTAAAAGTGTTAGTGTGAGTGTTAGTGTATCGTAAGCAAAAACGTTTCAGCACTATAATGTAGGTAGGCCTACTCATTACCACCCAATAGGGTATATATCCTAACTGATATGAGTATATTAGAGTGGTATCAGCCCGGATATCGGTATCAATTCATCCCTGAGTATTTTGTTTCTTTTTTTATAAAGAGTTTATTTTTCACCGTACCACCATGTATGGTCAATATTAAAGTTAAACAATATATAAAATTACTTTAAGTTGTCAAAACTGAGAAAAAAATGGCATTTTCATTTTATACCCAAAAAAGTCAAGTACAAAACAAAGTTACAATTATTAGAGCTTAGCTGTTTAATTATTTATTCGATATTCAATCTTTTTAGCGCATGCCTTTGGTTTATTATTAAACATCTTGACAGACATCTGCATTTGATGTTTTTATATTTTTCTTTCCAAGTGTAATCCGTACATAATGCAGAACACCGCTTGCATAGCCTAACAGGCCTCTAGTTTCTGTTGTGATTCATGAAGAAACATGAGCATTTGCTTTCAAAGATTTCCTGTTAGTTCTGTTCAGCTTGACTCATCCTGAAACCCAATAGCCATATTTCCTTTCCTCTGTCTTATCGCTCCTATGAACACATCAAAAACTGAAGCATGTTTACAGCCAAAAGGAGCAATATGCTCTAAAGAACTCTGAGAATGTGCACTAACAAGTCCCAGTTTCCACACCGGTCTTTTTGCACTTAAAGGTGTCATTAGGGAGATCACTGATTCACCATGTTTTTGTCTTCATTCAATCTCTTTTTGTTTCAGTACACTGCCTCTTTAGGCAGTCAAAATACATATATATATTTTGTAAGATACCACAGCTGCATCTACATGTTTTACAACTTTTCTATAGAACAAGGGTGTGTCCTTCCAGTGAGATGCTAATGAGTACCTACATTACAGTGCTAAGTAATGTTTACATCCACATCTTTTGTTCAGATCGGAACTTCTTTGCTTACCATACACCAACACTTTCAGAATCCTGTGCAAATTTCATTTTTCTCTGCATTACAAAAGGCTACATGGCTGACTTAAAGAAAAAGGGGTGATCCTCAATGGTCAACTCCTATTCTGTCATAACAGAATCCCATTGTATACTTTGGTGATAAAGGACCGAGTGTTTTTATGGAAAACAGAGGTGTGAACCCTTGGAGTGTCAAGAAGGAAAAAACAGACTGGAGCTTAGATAATTCACGTGCAGCAACACTCAGTACAGAGTGTTCAGAAACTGCTCGCTGAATTATGTCAGCACCACTCAGCTTTAATGCCCTCTGTGCCACTTGTGCTGACAAGCTTTTTTTCCCCTTACTTGGCACTCAGCATGCACTAAAACCACTTCTGTGACCTGAACGTTGTTTCTCTGTTGAACCTGGTAATTAGAGAAAGAAATTTAGACAGTTTGATAATCCAATTAAAAATACTTTCTGTCTACCTGAGAAAGATGTCTAACTTTTACAATTTTATATCAATGTTTTCTGGGTAGTATTGCTACAACATCAATAAGTATTTATCATTATTTCATAGAGGCTGAACTAAATATCTAATTGTTTGAAATAACCAAACAGAAATTCAGGCAGCAACTTGATTCATTCATCAAGGCTTGAATACAACTTGCCACACGCAAACCAAGCATCAAAATGGCAACAAAAGGTGACTTTGAAAGTAGACTTCTCTGAGAATTTGAGAAAATGCCAGCCTGCTGGGATTTTGACACACAACCATCTCTCAGGTACACAGACCATGGTCTGAAAAAAGTAAAAGTGAGTAAAACGTTGAGTAAGCAACAGTTGCGTTTATGTCAGCTGACAGGGGGAAACCAAAACTAGTTATTCTTTAAAAAGAAAAATTAAATCACCAAAACCAGACAATAATAGATTGTAAAAACTCAACCCTAAAATTGTGGCACCCAAATGTCCTCCACAATTGAAACGTTTTAATCCAGTAAAGCACCTTTGAGCTGTGTGAAACAGAAGATTTGCATTACGGTTGTTCTTTCCAGAACTCATTACAAACTGCGTAAGTGGTCTGGTCAATACAGATAAAAAATATATGTGGAAAGTGTGTAGTGGATTATTTAAACTACACCACAGAGTTCTGAAAGAAAAAGAAGAAGAAAAAGAAGAAGAAGAAAGTAGCCAGTGAGTGTATGTCATAAATACTCACTGAAAAAACATGGGTTGACCTGTGGATATTGCTGAACTTGAGTACAGAAGATCAAACAACTCTTTGGAGAAAAGATGCTCCTGACAGTGTATTGATGTTCAAGAGACAGAGGACCTTTATAATAACTTAGGGTTACTCCATTATAAGCACTGTCTGCTCATTAGCCAACACTCATTTTCTATAGCAACCCTCTCTTGTCCTGACCATTGGGTGGTTGTAGTCTCCAGTACTTTCACTACTGGGGTATTTAGCTCAGACATTCACCACAGCATCATAGTATATGTTTCACATCAGAAAATACCATTTTAAACTTACTTGCATTGCTATTAAAATTGCCTAAACAATAAGTATGTCACAGATTTAAGGGGGTACATGTCAAATGTAAATTTGCAGTTGTAAATAATCCATCCTTTTATCCAAGGGGTTGCGATTAGCAGCAGAAAGCCATGCTTTAGGTAATTAATGTAGTACATCTCCAATGCCCTTCTGCGTTCTAAGTGTACTCCGTTCCTTGCATCCTCATTGTGCAACCTCAGGCCCCGTCCACACTACTGCGTTTTCGTTTAAAAACGGAGACCTTTTGCTACGTTTGCACCTCCCATCCACACTAAAACGGCAAAAACGGAGAGACACAAAACGGAGAAGTTTAGAAACGCTGCCGACCCCGTTTCTCGTTTTGAAACTCCGGAGGGCGTTTTGGTGTGGACGAATCAAAACGGAGGACTTTAGAAACGATGATGCAGCAGATCACACTCGGCCCTATGATTGGGTGCCATCGGTCATGGCGTATCCTTCCCTGATTTGTCAGCCACCCATCACATGACCCGTCCCCGGAAAATAACATACAAAAACTGCCTGGAGTACATTACGTTAGAAACTGCAACATGGATAACGAATTACAAGCGTTACTGGCTTTGATGTCTTTGCTAGCAGCTGAGGAATGGTCAATCTGTTTCCTGTTTATACCGGCGCACGCATGCCCAGTGTTGGAGAATGGTCACGTGATCCGCGTTTTCAGTCATTTTAATGTGGATGGAGATCAATTCTAATACGCAGGGAAAACGCTAGTGTGGACAGAGATAGTTTTCGTTTTAACGCTCCGTTTCTAAACGAAAACGCAGTAGTGTGGACGGGGCCTCAGTCATTTGGGCAGCCATTTAAGCAGTTGTCAATGCAACACTTCAAAAAAAGCTGTTTACTGTCGTCATATCATCAAAAGCCATCCTCATCTCCATCTGCCAAATATTTCCCGAAGACCCAGAGGCCACTATGAATGTGCATGAAGACATCCATGAATATGTGTCATACTAACCATAAATTATAAATTGATTGTATTTTCTCAAACTCATTTTAACTAGACAAACAATGTCAGCCCACTCTCCCTTTATCTTGCCAGGGTTGGATAATAGGAAAATGTTTATGGTATGTTTTCATGAACAAGTAGTTCCTTTTAAATCTATAACAAGAAAACACAAGTCCCAACTTGACTTCAGTCAGCCAACATCCTGTGGATTACACTGGCAGGATGTTGACATCTAAAAGTCTGACGCATCTCAAAGCTAAATGATTCAGTAGACCCTCTAAACAAAGACATTAACAACAGGGGTCATCTTCGATTTATTTTGAAGAACCACTGTTGAACATTATCTACAGAAGGAGAGACATTAGTAAGATATGATGTTTCCTTCAACATAATTGAGGACTAATGACAAGTTGAATAATACTATGTGATTGCTAAGAAGCAACTAAGCTTTTGTATGTAGATCAGGTGGAGGCCCATGGACATGTTCTGGTCTGCTCACACCCTACTTCTGTTAAACCACACAGATGTTATGGGTTTGTTGGGGCCCAGCAGGATTATACAGGAACCCAGCAGGATCATTTCACGGTTGAAGGAGGCCAAAAGAGGAAGGCAGAAGGGGCAAACTGGTGTGACATCAGCAGAGGTCTCAGTAAAAGAAAAACACAGCAAGTAACTATGTGACAAATAAGCTGAAAGAACATGACTTCACAGCAAGACTTTATAATTTGACCACTGTTTTAGTTTGTCTAGAGAAGAAACCCTATTATGAAGTTTGTAGTGCTGGTACTTTAAGTTGTTGAAGCCTAAGGCAAGGATCAGTAGATTACTTTGCATTTACTAAGTGCAAGAAAACCTTGTTTTTTCACTCGACTGGACTGAAATTTGGAGAGTTTTGTGCCCAGTCAGCTGATCTCATTGTTGTGAACTCTGCATAATTACACAACCTCCTCAGTGAGTATTCATTTAATCCCCAACTACAATCAAAATCAAAGCAGAAGTATTATATGTGGCAATTTCATCAGATAAAATTGATACAGCTAATCACCAAATATTTTTTAAAATGTACTGGTTTTTTTTTAGATTAACTTCTTAGCCGTTCCATTACTACTTACAGTTGTCCATTAAGTACAGTCAAGGCCGGAGTGGGACTGATTTTCAGCCCTGGAGTTTTCTGCCTCAGACCAGCCCACTTTATATCACAACCTTTTAAAACCATACATGTCAAAGCTAGAACAGGAAAGTGTTCTGCAATGCCTTGTAATTCAAATTATTTTCCTAAAAAATGTCCAATTTGTTGCCAATAAGGGTTAAATGATTCACAAGGCAGATTTGTTTCAGCATGTGTTCACATCTACATTATTCTTTACAACACATGAACAAAATCAGAATGTATATTTTGAGCTGCTACCTCTATAATCAGGCCCGGAGTAGACTACTCTCCCTTTCACACTTCCTCAAGTTTCCCTGAATTCATCTGCTGCACCTGTGTCACAATAAAAATGTATATTCTGTAAAACTTTAGTGCATTTAAAATGGTGACCCTATTTAACTTATCCAATTTAAGGTATTTTCAATCACAAAAAATGCAGGCTTATTTTATATTAACTTAATTATTTGCTCTTAAAAATGTGTACTTTTGTTTTTATTGTCTTGCTTTAAAAGATAATAAAGATAGATAGAGAGATATATTACTAGACCAATCAGTCCATAGGTGGGCATGTTGGGTCACTTCGGCATGCTTCGGACCAAGGCAGAGGTAATCTAAGAAAAGGGAGCCATCCGGACCGGACTCAGGTAACGGAAAGCTAGCCGTTCCGTACCGTACTTGCCGTAGTTGAAAAGGGGCAAATGTTATGCTCCCATTGTTGCAAGGAGAGCCAACGCAGAAAGAAGTGTCTCCACCACAATCAATCTCTTCAAGTTAATATGGAATTTGTAACCACCCACATGCCAAATGTGTTCTGATTTTTTTTTTCTGAAGACAAGGATTGCGCTATTTGACCAAAATGAAAAGAAGTACATTTTGAGAAGTGATGGTAACCCTCTCAACCTAAAACCTATGTACAAACCGTAAAGTATAGAGGTGGGAGTAGGTTCTGTTTTAGTAACAACAGTGCATTCAATGACTACCTCCAGATTCTTTAGCCTCAAATCAACAGCTAAATGTTGAAACCTAAGCATATCTAAATATTCCATCAAGTCAATGATCCAAAACACATTAACAATCCTTTGTAGCAAATACAAACAAAGCTCAAAATGCATCATTACACATCAAAAATGGATATGGTATTAGTGCCCATGATGACTGTATGTAATCGGAGAGCACAAATTAGTTAGAAATTACTCAATCTAAGTGCAAGTCAGGATGGGGCCAGTTCCAGAGTTAATTTCTGCATTTTAAAACCACTCTAGTTGAAACCACTGCATAGATATTCCAGATGACTTGCTGTTTTGCAGTTGCCTTGCCATCACATTTGGCTCATATTAAAGTCAATCAGGTTCTCATGTAGCATCTTTTTCTAATTAGTTAAGCAGTTACCTCACCTGCTAATGTTCTGACTCGTGCTAATTCTTCTTGGCCCTTTCAATGGTTCACTCTTCAAAAAACCTTGTGATGTTTCTCCCAAGCACCAGCTTCCCCGTTGGAGGCTCATGTTTCAGGATGCTTTGACATTTAGGTCAAGTTTATCTAAATATAGTACACCTCTTTATTATTTTACCAACTGCTCCACCATCTCTTCCACAGTGCCTGTCACACATCCCAGTCATGAGGTTTTGAAAAAGTAGGCCAAGAGCATCTTTTTCTTAGCTGTCAACTTGGTTTATGCCAGAGATTTCATGAAAGCTTTCGTACCATGTGCTTGAACATCTGAAGAGACTTTAAAACACCATGTCAATGTGGGTATACAAGCGTAATAAGTTATATATATATATAGAAGCAAACATGTTGTTTTAGAATGAATACAGCCATCATCCATAACATTTCATCCAGCTTAATCATAATTATTATGAAGCTGATAGGCAAGTTGTTTCGATTCAAAAATAGCTCAGCTGTAGTGGTTGGGACCAGAATGTTATAGAATCTTTAAGTACTTGTGATTGTGGAATGCTGTGGGTCTATTGGTCAGACTGTTAGATACCATTAGAATGATATATAGATTTTGGGATTAGATTGTTTTGTTCTAGTGACAAACATTTATCACTGCTTTTCAAATAGCATAAGTGTTTACAGCAAAACTCAGTCACAATCTATGTATTTCCATTTGAAAAAAAAAATCAAAGCCTGCTTTTCAGATGTTTTAAAAAAAAAAAACATTGTGATGTTTTATCATTTATCTTCTTATCCAAACTCACCTCTGTAAAATCTTTGATTCACAGTATTTCAACATTTAGATGCATGTACACTGATGCAGATCAGTCAGATCAGTTATACTGAGTTTGTAGATTTCAAAGTTCGGCCCATTAGCACTTGCTATCTTTTACCAATAGCAAAGAACTGTGATTTACAAATCAGTATTCTTGTATCTAAATATATACAGTGCAGACCAAAAGTTTGGACACACCTTCTTATTCAATGATTTTCCTTTCTTTTCATGACTATTGATATTGTAGATTCACACTGAATCTTAACAAAAAAGTGTAAAACAACTGAAAATACGCCTTATATTCTAGTTTCTTCAAAGTAGCCACCTTTTCCTCAGATTACTGCTTTGCACACACATCTGCATTCTCTTGATACGCTTCAAGAGGTAGTCACCTGAAATGGTTTTCACTTCACAGGTGTACCCTGTCAGGTTTAAAAAATGGGATTTCTTGCCTTATAAATGGGGTTGGGACCATCAATGTGTTGTGCAGAAGTCAGGTGGATACACAGCTGATAGTCCTACTGAATAGACTGTTAGAATTTATATTATGGCAAGAAAAAAGGAGCTAAGTAAAGAAAATGAGTGGCCATCATTACTTTAAGAAATGACGGTCAGTCAGTCCGAAAAATTGGGAAAACTTTTAAAGTGTCCCCAATTGCAGTCACAAAAACCATCAAGCGCTACAAAGAAACTAGCTCACATGAGGACCGCCCCAGAAAAGGAAGACCAAGAGTCACCTCTGCTGCGGAGAATAAATTCATCCGAATCACCAGCCTCAGAAATCACAGGTTAACAGCAGCTCAGATTAGAGAACAGGTAAATGCCACACAGAGTTCAAGCAGCAGACACATCTCTACAACAACTGTTAAGAGGAGACTATGTGAATCAATCAATCAAACTTTATTTATAAAGCGCTTTTCAAACAAAGTTAGAATCAGGCCTTCATGGTTGAATAGCTGCTGAGAAACCACTGCTAAGGCCAGGCAAGAAGCAGAAGAGACTTGTTTGAGCTAAAGAATACAAGGAATCGACATTAGACCAGTGGAAGTCTGTGCTTTGGCCTGATGAGTCCAAATTTGAGATCTTTGGTTCCAACCACCGTGTCTTTGTGCGACGCAGAAAAGGTGAATGGATGGACTTTACATGCCTGGTTCCCTCCATGAAGCATGGAGTAAGAAGTCTGATGGTGTGGGGGTGCTTTGCTGTTGACACTGTTGGAGATTTATTCAAAATTGAAGGCATACTTAACCAGCATGTCTATCACAGCATCTTGCACGGCATGATATTCCATCGTTGCTGCACCAGATGACCTGCCCTGCACAGTCACCGGAGCTGAACCCAATCGAGATGGTTTTGGAGTGAGCTGCACCATTTCAGGTGCCTACCTCTTGAAGGAGAATGCAAAGAGTGCATTATATATATATATATATATATATATATATATATATATATATATATATATATATATATATATAAATAAAAATATATAAAAAAATTAAATTGCTTCTCCATGAACAAATAAATAATATCACAGAGAGAGACTGAAACGTCAAAAGGACAAAAAAGACCAACATAGGTGTGATATAAACCACCTTCTTGTTATCTGTATTAATGAACACAATTATCCAGCTAATTTATTCATCTTGACTATCTTTTCTTTTCTGTACAGTTTTTTTTTATCTCTACAGTCTTATCATTGGCGTAGTTTTCTCTGTTGTTTAGTAAATATATTCTCTACTATCCTATCATGTTATAATCTCATCCATTGGACTTTTTTTGCCAGCCTCAACCACAGGGATTTTTGTATTTTTATTTTATTTTTTTACATCAAAATTACTGACTTTCAATTCGGGCTGACTTTCTTTCAAAAAGCTGCTGAAGTTCCTTCCTAGACGTTGCATCTAAGGGGGATCCTTCCCATATATGCATCAAACTGTGTATCAAACAGCTCCCTCGAAGTGGGACTTTTTAGTTTCAATGCAGATATAACAAGCAACAAAATAAAATTACGACTATTTAGAAGTCACAAACAGGTCTGGTTAAGCCATCATTTGGAAAACACGTGCATCATTAGTGTTTTGTTACCTGCAAACACCTGACATTCTAATAAAATCTTTTATCATCTATCAAGACTCATTACTATCAGTAGCTTGCTATCCCTCATTAACATCCCTCATTTCACTTTGCACGGTACACCTTTTACCAAAATGTACAGTTTAATTGGAAGTCGTTTAGCTTAACATACAGGTAAAACTCTTCAGATATTTATGGCGGACTTAAAGTCCTTCAGTTCCGCTCCTGTTGGGTGATTTAAAGCCCTCTTGCGTCTGTCTCACAAGGCCACTTGTTTCAAAAACTCAGGAATGTTTTGCTAAACTCAGTGACTCCAGCAAGCTCAAGCCAGACTTGTTTGCTCTGCTTGCTGCAAAGCATTCCCTCTCCTTCCGTCTTTCTGCACTTTCTCTTGTTGAGGCACAGAATTGCATTTTCTCAAAGCCTAAAAGATCCATCTGTTTTTTATTGACCAGTTTCTAAATTATGTCTTTAGATAAAGAGATAGTTTGTGGGAGACACTATTAAGCTTAACAAATCAAACCAAATCTGTTGTTTTGGGGAATAAGACCACTGGCATATAAGAATGTTTTGGTTAGCAATGAGTCAGTCAAAGCTATAAAAAAAAAATTATATAGCTACAGTTCAACTCTGTTTTTTATCAACAAAATCTTTAAGAGTCCTTTTCTATATATTCTTTTTGAAACTGAAGGATGTCGGCAACTTTTCAACAGGATTCCAAAGTAGCCCTCTTGACTTCCTCTTGGTCCATTCACTATGCATGCTTCACTTCTTCAGTCCCCCTCACTTGACTTGCTCGGTGACCCAAACAGCAGAATAAAAATCCAACTAGAACAAGGAATCCCTTTATTGAAAGAGTCGACTATTACCATGCGCCGATAGAGAGTAGGTGCTTGTAGTGTGAACATTCACAAAACTCCCGATTTAGCATTCCAAGAATGCTGTTCTCAAATATTTAGGTAAATTATTGATTTATCTCAGATTTGTCTCAGCGCTCATTTCATGCTGCAGTTTTCCAGACTGGTCCAATCATAGATCTTTGCTTCATTCGTAAGCAGAAATGTATGAGAGCTGTGTGGAGCAGTGTTGGTTTGTTGTCAGATACAGAGCGGTCTTTATTAGTCGGAATCACTGTGGAGAGGGTGCGTCTCCAGCTTTAATCAATACTGCAGGGTTGCTTTTATTAGGGGAAAGTCATGAGGTGTCTGTGAAGGGACCCCAGAGGGATGAAGCACATGAGGAGGGAATGTGGAGCAAACAGTTAAAAAGAAAAGCAATAACATGTTGTGCTGAATGTCTAAAAACAAAGGGAAACTGTGTGAAAACAACACAAAGCTTGATTGTGATTATTTTCTGGAAAATATGACCAGTTTGTGGATTCGTGATTACTATGGATTTTTTCTCTGCAGTAAATCAAATATAGGAATATAGTTCACTTCTGGTAAAAGAAAAGTTTAGTTGTCAGCAGCTCTTAGAAATGAGCTTGTAGCTTTGCTTCATTCATAAGCAGAAATGTATGAGAGCTGTGTGGAGCAGTGTTGGTTTGTTGTCGGATACAGAGCGGTCTTTATTAGTCGGAATCACTGTGGAGAGGGTGCGTCTATATGTATCTGCTCGTACGGATGGAATGTGTTTTAGTGCAAATATGTAAACTGAAAATTGGGAGTATAGTCAATGTTTTACAAAGTGTCAAAAATGACTAAGCACATTTGCACACTTTTAGGCTGTTTACAGATTGTTTTTGGCCGCATAGTTCTGCAAAAGGATACTGAACGTGACATGCTTATGTTCACATGGATTGTACGCAGTTATCACATTCTATAGCTTTGATTTGCTTCTGATAGTATAACAGTCTGTTCATATACAGTGGTTCATATAAGTCTTCATACTCCTTGAACTTTCTCCCATGTTGTGATGTTACATCCACAAAAGTGGTATTTTATTTGAATTTTGGGAAGTACAGCATTATTATGAAGTGGAAGAAAAACAATATGTAATTTTCAAAATGCTTAATAGACAATACTTTGTAGCAAAATATTTAATTCTTTACAATACAGCTCAAACTCAAACCAGAACTAATGGAAAGCATTGTTGGACGTCAATTACTAAGTTAGGCTAGGTTGGAGATTTTTGATTGGATTTAAGTTTGGGCTTTTTCTAGGTATACAAAGGCATAAACATCCTTTGATCTAAACTAGATTATAGTAGTGCTAGTTGTATGTTGAGGTAAGCTGTCCAGCTCAAAGGAGAAAGCTACATCCCCGTCTAAAGTTTGTTGCTGATGTGTAGAGTTAATTTTCCCTCACTGACCAGCTTACCTTCACCCACATGTTTGCTGTGTCTGATTTGTTCCAAACAGTAAATGGGGGCTTTTGTGGCTTTTTTCATAAAATATATTTCTGATTTAAACCCTTCCATACGGGCCAGATTTTTGTAGTGCACAACTAATACTTGTCAACAGATACTCCCACCTGCACTGTAAACATCTGAAGCTCTTCCAAGGCTTCTTGGCTGCTTTCCTGCTTAATGCCCTTCTCAAAGCTTGAGTTGTTGTTGAGTTTGTTAACCAGTGTTTTCCAGCAAACCTCTAAGACCCTCACAGAACAGCTGCATATATACTGAGGTCAATTTACACACAGATTGTCTTTATTTACTATATAGTTGCTTCCTTACACTTATTGGTTAGACTGTATTTTGTGGGAAAGGAGAATACAAATGCACACCACACTTTTCAGAAAACATATATGTAAACAGCTTTGAAAGACATTAAACCTTTTAGCTCCACGTCAAAAACCATGCAATACTTTGTGTTAGTGTACTATATACAATTCTAATAAAATACCTGTGTAATTTGAAGAAATGAAGAAAAAAAAGGTTCAAGGTTTATGAATCATTTTTTTAGATCGCTAAATTTGAAGAACAGTGTCATTAATTGTGTTGGTAAAAGCATAGTCTACAACAATGAAGGGTGGTGTTATGGCGTGACTCATCACTCATCATTAGCTGTGAAACAAGCGCATTTTGACACAATCTATACCAGATGGGTACTTAAGCCATGTTTTAGAGCCCCATTAAAACATCCTCGTCTCTGGTGACTTAACTGCCTCTCCGGGTTCCTGATCTCATGGCCTGTTGTTTGTTTACTCTCCGGTGGGCCTTAATTTCCTGCATGTCTGCTCCTTTTAGCATCTCTAAGCGGTCTCATTGGGTCAGCCATTTTTAATTTACTGAGTTAGTCTAGAGGAGATTACAGGCTAATCCTTGGGGTGATGTTTTTGATAACACAAATGTCAGTGATTGGAAGAAATCTCAGTTAGCCATGACTGGTTGAAGAAAAAAATATTTTTTAGCAATGACTCGTATATGGTCAGCTGAAGAGAAAAAAATAATAAACCTGATAACTTGACAGGAACAATAAAAGCTGGTAATATCAATTTTATTGCTGGCCTAACCCTATCCATGTTAAATAATGGAGACACACTAATAATGATGAATGCTTCTTTGCCTCTTGTACCTGATGGATATGGGACATAAACCTCAATAAAAGCCACAGGATGATAGTTAATTACATATGGAGAACAGCTTGTTAGTAAAAGCTTTTACAGTAAACCTGATGTAATCAGCAATGGTAAGACAGCAGTTACAATGTGTCAGAAAAACTTTAAAAAGTGCAGTGCAGCCACAGTAGCGGTGGAATTTAGGGATCACAGCTGCCTATGAACCACTAAAATACAAAATTACTGTACTTCCAAACAATACCTCTAAACACTCATAGCTGCCTATTTTAATAGTTCAAACACCAAATATACCTCAATATTCATTAATACTCAACTGTAAAAAGTCTGGTCTTCACTGTATTTTCCTAATCATGCTTTGGGATAACTTTTTGTCACATGGAACAACACATTTCAGCAGTTGGATGGACTTTTTTGAGGTTGCAGCTTTTACTAAAGACTAACTCAAGGAGAAAGGCGAGTTAATTTTTTCTACATAATAAAATAACCTGCCTTTTTCAGACATGTACACTTTTGAGAGCTGCTGAGTGAATTATTCTAAAATATTTTTCTGTTTTTATAAGTGTTTTTTTAATTAATTCCTTTATGTGTAAAATAAACTAAGCCTTAGTCATCTCAAGAGAGCAATGACCATACTTTCTTTTCTCAGTGGACTTGATTACCTAAAATTTATGAGACTTTGAACTGCAGTGGAAAAGCAAACATGCACCAAAGGTCAGCTGCTTCTTTCTTTATAATGCTGCAGCGATTTTTTCCCAACATCACTTTCACTTTCTGACTTCTTGGGCTTCTTCACTGAACCCACCTGAATACAGATTGAACATGATCTCCATTTTGACTGATCAGTGGATAAGACTTTGTTTATCCTCAACAAATAAAAGGCGTTGGCAGTGACCCTTCACCTTGCAGACACAGTGGGATGCTAACGCCTTTGGCACTATGAATGGGTTGATACAAGGCCCCTGGCTGAGTGTTGTCACCCTCTTGGTCCTAGCCAGCCTCTAATTTAGCTCTTTACAGAGGGAATAATAGAAGTGGTGGCGCACTTAGCACTAGCTTTTGGGCATAGTGACACTTTGACAACTTAAAGTGTTTTGTGCATGTGTGGGAGAGGTCAGGGTCAGCAAACGTTATACATGTCCAGCATTACTTGGTCGTACTGCCCTGAGAGAGCACACATATTCCCTTTGCAATCTGAAACATCATATTCTATGGCCGACTTGGAATAAATCAAAGTAGCACAAATGTATAATTCTAAATGTTGTTTAGATAGTTTATGACATGGGCCCTTCTTTCAGTCTTTATTTAAAAATGAAAGGTAACTAACAATGTTAGGCCTTTTACTTTCTTTGTCTTTCTGTCTGCAGGGTCAATATAGCTGTCAAGTGTAAAGCTTAAGCGGGTATTTTATTATAAACACCGTGAGATATGAGCTAGAAAGTCATTTTTTAAGCGTAATTTCTTATTTTCCCACTCATGATACTTTCGACAAGTTATCAGGCATCCTTATTTTTCATAAGTTGCTATCAGGAAAGATCAAGAGACTAAAGCTAATTTTCTTCAGGAGGAAATTTGTGATTGATGAAGCATCAGACTTAATCAATCTGGATTTTTTTTTTTAAACATTGAATTTGTCTTATTTTATAGACTGATTTCTTATTCTTTTTTTAAATATTATTCTCCCTATTATAATATGCACTCACCGTGTCAAAGCTTAATCTTGTTGGTCTATTCACAATTCTCGAACACCCTAAAGTAAATTAACACTTTTACTTTGAATCATCAGCAGCGACTGTTGCATCAATATTGTTCCGATCACAGTGTTCATGGTTAAATAAAAATATCTATTTATAAGTTACTTGCTACTGGAACTATTTTGGCCAATAATAGGATGCCCGATATTATTATTACTTATTAACAGACAATATTGGCATTAAACTGTAATACCAGAAATGATCAGTCCTGGTTTTTACTTTTTTAAATACACAGCATTTATACCTTACTTTCACACCATACACACATTATACATAAAACTTTTTTCTACTCCCCCAATCGCAAAAAATGTCAAAATACATTTATCTGTAATACAGATCTATCCAACGATGATCTGTAATACAGATCATCGTATGGTTTTTGAGATATTTTTGTTATATTGGGAAAACACGCAATATATCCTGTAGCTTCTGCATTTCTAAGCCAACCATGACCATTTATGATGATGTCTGTCAGCGGTAACTGTTTATATCATTTTCAGACATTAAGATTTAAACAATATCTGTAAATTGGATATTGGTACAAAAGCCAATATTGAACGTTCCTAATATTTAGTACTATAAAATATTTTTGGTATCAAACATTGGATATTTATGTAACTAAATATGTTTCTAATGTGGACGTTTTGTTCATTAATAAAATCCTGGAGGACTTTTTGGCTTTATTTTAAAGGGCCTAAACTTTGCAGACTTGGGTTCAAACAAACATTCAAGACACCATAAATTATGCTGGAGTTGATAGCTTGGCTGTTGAAATGTACATGCTTGAATAAGCAAAACTAACTACCTTTCCATTAAACTTGAGAGAATGTGATCATTTTCATCACATTTAAAGTACATAGTATAATAAATATATGCTCCATATGTATTTCCGTATTTCTTATACATTGCTATAGATCCACGTGCTTTCCTTTGCTCCTTGGAAAATATAGGCATTGAGTGAAGGTCAATGCAATCCACACTCCAGCCAGACAGTTAGAAATATGGTTGCTCTGTCTCTCCTGCCTGAACCCCAGCTGGATAGGATTAGTCCTCCTCCACACTCAGGAGCTAAGATATCATCCTCCTGGGACCAAAGGGAAGCAGGGAGATGAGGGGGAAGACACAGGTCTGACTGTGGCTCCTGTTGAACACCCAGCGTCCCCGACCTAAGACAAGTCAGTCAGTTCGTTTGCATGCCCATCTAAATCAAGCTTTCGGTCAAATTTGAGCTATTATCTCTAATAGCTTAGGCAGAATTGGAAATTTTATCCCGGTTGACATGTCACTCGTCTGGCTGTTGTTAGTCTATACAAGGATAGGAAGGATGTACAACTAATGCTAGATACTAAAAGCAGAACTGATATAAAACATATAAAACAGGAAAAAATGGAACAAAAAAAGCTGAACTAAAAAGGGATCCATCCAGTGCATATCTACAGAAGTGTGCCCCTCTCCCTATACAGTAATACACCTACCCTGAGTTCAGTCTGTTAACTTACATGTAGTCTAATTTATCAGATTCCTTGAATTCCTGCATCCTGGATTCAGGTCAGCTATGCATACAGATAAATATTTAGATTTTCAAAGTGAATGAAGTCCCTTCATAATCATATGAACTCCCCTCATTGTTGACTCTCAGAGTTCTTCTTGAAAAATATCTCTCACAAGCTAATGTTGGTTTGCACAGAGACAGAAAAGAAACTATTTTCAAATGGGTCTCCATTTGGAAACATTGCTCTGCATTTCTGAACACACAAGGCAATCGCCTAGGGAGTAATATGTCTATACCGAAATTAGTAGGTCAAAGTTCTCACATGAGGAATGAAACAATACTGACTGGATGCTCCCTGTTTTCCTGTTGTGTTTTTGCAATCTCAAACTGAAGTGTACTTGAAGCAAAATAGAGAATAAGCCCTTGAGGAAGGGCTAGAAGCCATTTATTTCAAGTAGGAAGTTTTGACCCTGCTTGTCAAAGTGTTCATGCTCCTTGAATTATTTCAAATTTTGTATTTTAAGAACCACAGATTTCAATGTGTTTTATTGGGATTAATTTGATAGACTGACATAAAGTGGTGCATCATTTTAATGTAGAAGGAAAATTATACACGGCTTTCAGAATTTTTTTGTGTCGATTCTCCATCGTTGCCCTGCATTTCACTCTATTCATCTCTGTCAGTTCCTGCATCTCTAACAAAGAAAAGTACCCCACCAGCATGGCGCTACCTACACCACAAGTTGTACTCAGGGTCATAAGTAAAGGCTTTCCAGAACACATACATTTCTAGTAAAATATACTGAATTTGTATTGCAACAAAATATTAAAGAGGTGCAGAAATGCTTTTGCCAAGCACTACAAATTTATTATTTTGGATGGCTCTACTAACACAAAAATATTAATCTAAACATCAGAAAATTATTTACGATTCATTAAGTAGCAGTTAGAAATTAATATGTGCATATTTTCTTTGTTCTCCTGTCATTGATCATACTTCTCTTTGATCTATAGCACTCTAACTCATCCTAAGCTCTGAAAAATGGCCCAGGAGCCTTCACATGTTAGATACTTGCAAAGACCAGACTGAAATTCAAACCTGTTTGGTGCACTCTGGCTCCAAATCTCCCAGGTGAACCTGGTTTGTGTTTGTCATGACAGGCTTCTTGTCTGCACAGCCCGTCACGTGGTTTCAGGCGGTCAGTGGTACGAAGGAGGTCATGGGTCAGAGCAGGGAAGACTAAAGCTTCAACTTCCTGCACTGTCTGCTGACAGATAATGCACACAGGGAGAGAAAATGAATATCTGCTATTTTGGAATTTGAACTTCACTGGACTGGGTTAAGTTTGAGACAAAAGTCAAAAACAGGAAAGATAATGAAGATGGGCAAAGGGTTCTTCTCTAGATATCCTCAAGGCAAACCTAGTATGCTTAAGATTCACATTTAAAGGGATATTTTTCACATATAAAGTGAAACTTCCAGTAAACAAAAATGCTTGGCATGTAGCCATAATGTAATCCATTCTTTTTTTTTCACAATGATGTCATTTCTCTCCCGCTCCTCTGTAACTCTACCATTGATCCTCTCACACCACCAGCTGCTGTTAAATTTACAGAAATGTTGTATTGGGGCACGTTCCAGACCGTTTGCAGATCACAACTCGCACCTAAGGCTGCATGATTCACTGCTGCTGAAAGCCAGTTGGCACACACCAACTTACACTGATGCCAACTCATCTACGCCTTTAGCAACTCCACTTTCATTCCAAACAATTCATCACAGTGGCAGATACTATCAGCACATTCTGCATTCTTTCAGATCACTGTCACTTTAGTTTTGTGATGTACAAAAGAATTGTCTCACAGCTGTATTTTCTTTGTAGCTGAGGTGGCCAGATTTCTGGAACAAAAGTGCAAATACGGGCCTACACACGTGCTTCTCATTCTGTATAAACATGACATTAAATGGGCTGCAGTCCTTCAGCATTTCACCACAGTTGAGAAAACCTATAGTAACACTAATGACAAAGAGGTCTATTATACAGGCTAACATTTAATATATTTTAAGAAAATTATGTCAGCAGGAAAATTAAATTTTATTAAATTATTAAAGTTATACAACTTACATTCTGTACCCATCAAGTTAACAGAATCTTTACATTGGACACACTTTTTGATTTATGCTGAAGTATCAAATGTACCTGAAGAATACATGTTTTACACATTTCAATTTGGATTCTTCTCTGCATTATACAGAAGTCTATTGGAGGTTGTTTGTTATGATCAGCTGATCTGGTGGTCTACAGATAACTAACTTCACAACTAAAATAAATGATTACCTGATTAATGACTTAATTTGAAAAAAATAGGTGAAAGAAATTAGTTGTATATATTAAAATAGGTTAAATATTTTCAATTATGCATTGCCCTTTATTGGTGTACAAACTTTATTTCATTTTAAGGTATATGAATAGAAAAAAAACTTTCTACAGAAGGAATGTCTTGATCAACATTTCGTTGTTGTTGTTTTTTTGCCAAGACCTGATCTGATAATAAATTAAAGATTGCCCATTACAATTAACACAATTGTTAATAAAACAGGGAAAACATAAATAGCAGGACAATGCTTAACTGAATCGAAAGTGACTTTTGAAAGTAGAAAACCTTCAGGCCCTAATACGGAAAACACATTTTTATCATACACAGCAACTAAAACAACTTTCATGAAGCATTGCACACAGTTAGTATCATTTAAACTTCTAAAGGAGGGGATAAAACCAACATCCTTTTTTAGTTTACTTTTATCTCTCTGATAAACCAGGGTGTTTGGAAAATTAAGCAACGTGGAACACATGTTAATCCAAAAAAAAGCAATTATTGTACATCACTTGGTCTGGAAAAGGAACCCTGGAAGTTTCCATGCGTCACAGGGCAGCTTTGAACGCTCCTGCATTGACAGCCATATGGTTGGCATCATTAACCACTCCCCAAATATTCATGTTGGTTTCCCAAGCAGACCGCTACCGCTTGTAATTCTTGGAAAATGTAGGAACACACAGCAACTCTTAGGCTAATGAAAAGCTGCTCCTCTACTCTGGGAGCATGTAGAAATGTCAAACCAGATGGTTTCTGTCTGCCACTAACAAGATGCTGCCTTTTAACATTGTCAGTGTTAGTGAAATATAAGTTCATAATGGTCTGGTGTTTGTTTAGGGAAAAAATATTTTTTAATTCACTTTTCCAGCTTTTTAAGGTTTGGACTTCCAAGCTGTTTATAACTTTTCTAAGTTTGTCTTTAAATGTCTTCAACCAGTGTTTCTAATTTGCAACGTGTCTGCCTTGTTCCGTTACCCTCTTCAAATGCCTACTGGTTGGGTTCTTCCTTCCTCTGTCATCTCATTCTCACCCCAAAGCAAACCCTCCCCTCTTCTGATTTCCCTGAGCATGACTAATAGGTGACATATGATCAATAGTATGGAGCCCTGCTCCTTTGTGTTTTGAGATGCCGATCAGCTAACTTATCATATCGTAATATTGATTCGATTTCTCTACATATTAAGTATGAAACAAAGAGCGACAATATGTTAACGAGTTTGGTGAGCGTGTTACCCTCTGTAGATGAAGAAGTGCATTTCAAAAGTCTTCTGGGGAATTTAGACTTTCTAGCCATGAATGTCGTATTTTTGGTGTGGATATGTGAAATCCAAAGTTCAGTAGACGCCTCATATGGTAGCATTTTACAAGGAAATGGTGATTAACCTGCATTAGCACATTATGCTTAAGGACAGGATTTACAGACAGTTGAGATACAGAAAATACCTTATCAGCAAACACGGGCAACTAATGAGCCTTTAATCTTAGAAAGTTTGGCTTTTCACACATGTGACCCTCTTACTATGATGTTCTTTAAAGTTTCACGACAGCGACAGCCAAATAAGCAGTACACAAGCAAGCATGAGGGCAAAGAAGCCCTGGGTAAACCCTGAGGACAGAGTTTTCTAAAAGATCCAAAATCTATCCCGTGATGTTCTGTTATAAAGCACTCCAAAACAAAATCCTTTTTAGTTTAGGGGATCAGCTCATAAAACCTGATTGTTCCTAGAACTCACATTGTTACAACACAACCTGGGATCTATTGGGGAAATCTCAAGGGAAAACTGGCTGGTTTTTAATCTGCACAATTGCAACGTAAAATAAATCAATGATAAATAATACTAATAAGCATTTTGACATTTGACAGTAACATCTGATTTGAAAACTAACAAATATTTGGCCTTTAACTGTGAGGTATTTTTTTCTGCAGACATATCCGGACTCACCATTCAGGCTTTTTTTTTTTGACTAACCAAGCTGCTACTTTATCGTCTAAAAAGATAAAGCCTTTAAGATAACATTAAACTTAAAGTCAGCTAAGGAGTTGGCTTTAACTTGAAAAGTTAAAATAAAATAAAAATAATGTTGGGGTTAAGTTTTGACAAACAAATCTATACAGAATAATAGATCAACGGACATCCAGGCATCATACCTTCAAGTTACTAATTTAGCACTACTGCTATTGCAGCATGAATGCAAACAGAGAGAAAAACAAACGTTTTTGGGGGAGTTCCACAGTTAACTGTTTCCTGAGGGAGTCCCCAGATTTGTTTGGTCTAAAACCAATTTATTCCTGTACCATTGTCTGTTGTCTTTTTTAATGTTTGAATATGTAAACAATATTTTCCCAAAGTGGTACAGATTATGCTCTATCCCTGATATTACACAAATTGGTTAAACACATATTCTACCAGTGACTCTTCAGTAATTATTCTGATCTGAAGGATCCATCCTGGAGCTAAATATTCCCAGAAACGTAATCCAGCTCAGTCAGAGTTCCTGAATTAGGTCAATAAAACAAGGAAACAAGTGGAGCTGTCAGTACTGGATCTCACTAACATGGCTTTGTTTGGATCTGTAGTTTATACGAAGATTAAACAGGTGTATTAAAGAAACAGGTTTCAACAACAAAACTGAAGAGCTTTCCAATTGTTTTGGTTTTAACTGCGTGAGTACAACTGCGCTGTTGCCCTTTTTCTATGGAACTGTTACTCCTGGGGTATGAAAAAAATGATGACAAATGGATCCATCTTGGAATGCTTACTTTGATAGAACAGCATGGCTCCATAGTTTGTGTAAAGTGTGTGTGTCAGCCTCCTGCCTCTATTGTGATCTCGATCAGTCCATCAAAGCCCAGAGAGACTATTGGCGAGGCGTTTGGTCTTCTGTCTGCTTCACACTTCCTCTGTTTCTGTGTATGTCGGTTTGTGTGTGTGTGTGTGAGTTTTTGTGAGAGCCAACCCAAACATCTGTCTCCTTGCACTTCCTCCTAACCATTGTGTGTATGCATGTAATTGCTCTCTTTCTCTCTCGCTCGCTCTGTGTCTCTAATCAGTGTATTATTGGGCTGATCCCAGAGACTATAGATGGACTATTTCTGGAGATTCCTGTTATGAAAAGATTATCCACACCCCCTCCACCCTATCTGTTTATGTCTCAAGAGTTGCACTCAATATTTGAACCTACATCAGTGAAAGGCTGAACATATAAACTATCCTGTATATTGAAGCATACCTTTAACTTAATTGCAACCAAAATATTCAATGTTTTTCATTAGGATTTTTAATAATAGAGCACGGGTCTACAACCTGCTGGTCTGGAGTCACAGACCTTCCACAATGCCTCTTAACAACTTTGATTAAAAAAAAATAAAAAAAGTATTGTTTCTTAAATATAGATATATCAAAAACAGGTTTTAGCGGATTTTCTGTCTTTTTTTGGGGGGTTTTCTCCATTAAATATTTACATTAATTGCCATGCCTGAATGACAGCAAAATTACCAGTAATATTTTTAGTTCGGTTTTTTTGTATAATGTTGGAAAATTTGTCTTTGTTTATATCAATTTCCAGAAATATCAACATCCCAGAAAACAGGGAGGTAAAAATCATTTCCGTTTGTGCCCCCATAAAGATCATGAATGTCCTTAAAGAGTCTGTTTTGGGATCCTTAACAAACAGTTAAAGTATTAATAAATATACGTTCACGCATTTGACAAGTACTTCTTAAAATTAAATAATACTGAACATCTTTTCACAATGATGCGATTTAGGACCTTTCAAACAAACACGGATTATATTTGACTGATAAACTCATATTTAGGTGCACATAAAGAGAACGTAAAGGTTCTATTTATATAGTCTTCTAGAGTTAAGAGGGCCACATAAATGGTTGTGGCAGGCCGAGTTTGGCCCGTGGACCTTGAGTTTGAAACATGCCACAATCTAAAATTTAACCCTGTTCTTTTTGCAATTTTTTGATGGATGTACGTACGGACGGACGGATGTACAGACAGACGTGTGTACATATTTTTTTGTAAATTCTAGGTTGTCCGAATGTAATTAATCAGTTATATTTTACTTAACTTGGACTGAGGGCAGAAATGGCTCTCCGTGTTGTGAAGGCTGCAGACCTCAGTATTAAGCTAACACAAAGTGGATGATCATAGCAAAGAGTTGCAGTCTCTGTCATCTGCAGACTCTAAGGCAGGCTTCACACGACAACGTTGCCGTTTTTGTTTGAATACGTAAGGTGCAAACACACTTCATTTACACGAAAGGGGGACATTACTGAAAACGATGTAGTAGATATGTGCGGCCTTTAGATGGCAGTGTGACTAGTATAGCGCCCTAAATAGAGATGTAGGATTCCAAGGTTTCCTGCACACAACCAAGGGGCAAACTCCGCCCGCAGAAAGTGAAGCCAAGACTTTCTGCGGGCTTTCTTTTCACTTTCTTTTTTTTGTGTATTTACAGTCTATGCTCACAACCCAGAAAAGAAACGTATCAAGCTAACGGACAATGGGTCTTTTCCACAAACGTCTTTTAGTTTTCCTCCGCTTAAGGAAAGGCGTATTTATTATTTAATGCACATACTGTATGCATTTCCGTCGGTGAACGCATAAAAGCCTCATGATCTCTAACTTTGCTTACAGAGACCAAATAATTTCAGAAACTACATCAGTAACAGCGTACCTGGATCCGCTTTTGTTGTTTTTTCTGAAGAAAGGCGGAATGTGCAAGTCCAGAAAGGCCGTAGGCCGTAGTGACATGATCGTTTTCAAAAGTCTCCGACTTGCGTGTACATGACAACGAATCACACAGTGTTTTTAGATTTCTCCACTCTGGGAGCCGTTTTCGAAAAGATGCGTTTTCGACCCCCCGTCTCCCCGTTGTCGTGTAAACGGGAGGCCCAAACTCAGAGAAAAACCTCCGTTTCGCTGAAATACCTTGTCGTGTAAACAGCCCCTAAAAATATTTTATTTCAGGATTTCCCTTACCCCATCGATCCTTCCATCAACGTTGACAACAGTTTTCCTTTCCCTGCTGAAGAAAAACATTCCCACAGCATGATGCTGCCACCACCATGATTTACTGTCAGGTTGCTGTGTTCAGTGTGACATGTAGTGTTTGTTTTTCACCAATAATAGGTTTTTTGCATGTAAGCCCAAAGGATTTTGCTCTCATCTGACTGGAGCATAAGATTCTTATAGTTGTTATAGTTGTGAATCTCTGCAGCTCCTCCAGAGTTACAATGGGTAACTTTCGGCTGCTTCTCTGATTAATGCTCTCCTTGGGCAACCTTTCAGCCTAAGTGGATGGCCATGTCTTGGCAGGGTTTCAGTAGAGTTGCACTTAAAATTACGTTATGTAAAAAAAAAAAAAAAAAGACTGAAGGAAAGGAATGCTTTTGCGAGGCGTGGGATACAAAGAGTCTAAAGAAGCATTTTAACAAATACAGAACTATATTTTCAGAAGCTACTTTTCAACACAATGAGGGCAAAATTATGATTAATGATGTAGAAACACACAGACTGAGCACAGCAGCATTTTTTATGTATTTATTTTTTTACCTCCAAAAGGCCGCTGTAACCTTTTACAGACCCATGATTTGGTTATCTCCTCTGGGAGTGTTTGTTGACATGGCCTTGGGTATGTGTGTGTGTTTGTGTGTGTGTGTGTGTGTGTGTGCTAGAGTGGGTCCTTCGTCCGCTGACCTTCACTTGGCCCCCGTTGAACCCCAAGGCTATAACCCAGAGGACGTCTCTTTGAAGCTCCAAGACTTCTGTCTTCATGCTGCATCTTTCTCTTACTTCTTGGTTCTGATCTCCATTGCTCTTATTATTTTCTCCATGTTTTTTTCAGGTTCTTTATTTATCACTTCTAAAACTGATTTGTCTAGGTCTTTACTTCATGCCTGGGGGTCGAAGGGGGCACAGCAAGGTTTATGGCTCACAACAGTAGCTTGGCCTAAGGATTCAGCAGCTGGACTGGAAATGTCTACCTAGTGCTCAACATTGTAGTGATAGTAAAATCAAAATAAGGCATCAAACCAAATGCATTACGTTAAAGTTTTTATTTCTAATTCCATATCTGGGGAACAGTTACATGCAGTGCTGGTTCTAATCCCTCTAACACTGCTGCATCTCCTCATTTCCTTTCTTTTGTCCCACACCCTTATTATACTTGTATTTGATTTGTATCTGAATCATAAGCCAAGCACTCATGACG
The DNA here is from genome assembly GCA_028564705.1 of Apricaphanius iberus. NCBI lineage: Eukaryota > Metazoa > Chordata > Actinopteri > Cyprinodontiformes > Aphaniidae > Apricaphanius > Apricaphanius iberus. Next base: position 61,774 of record JAPXFQ010002192.1, read on the forward strand.
AGCTTTGATGAATGGAAACTGCAGACACCCTGAAAGAGACGCACTCATTTGCCCCGCAGCTACTGGCAACAGTGGCACGTCTGCGCGTCTGATCTCTAACACTTTACCACACACATTCATCAACAGTCGTGGGCATTCTTTCACAATTATCACTAGAAAACATCTTGGAGAGGTGGAGCCCCCTCGTCTTCTCGCAAGGGTTGCGGAGTACGGACCCATCTCGGAGGAGAGAGGTTTTAGGTTTGGTGTTTTGGGTGTAGACTCTGGGTGGTCGGCTTTTTTTTTTTGCTGCTCAGGGATTTGGCCTTGTATGGTAATCTCTCTTCATCTGTGCTTCCTCTCCTTATGCTTTCTCTCCCACTCTAATTGCCAATTGCACACCCTCACAGACAGTATCCCTTCCTTCTGCCAGGTTATGAATTTTGCACAGATTTTCCTCAGTCAATGAGCTCATTAGATTACACCCTTTTCTATATTTTTGCAAAATGGATTGCACAATTTCTTATGAATGAGAAGCATAAAAGTGCTCTGTCTTTGTTACACATAACAGTCATGATCCGGTGTTAGGAATTCATCTGGTAACCAGAGGATTGCCAGTTCGAACCCCAGCTCCGGCTGTCTTGGTCATTGTGTCCTTGGGCATGAGACTTCACCTGTTCCCAACTGGTGGTGGTCAGAAGGACAGGTGGCGCCAGTGTCCGGCAGCCTTACCACTGTCAGTGCGCTCCAGGGCAGCGGTGGCTACAACGTAGCTTCACTAGTGTGTGAATGTGTGCATGAATGATTGAATGTAGTGTGAAGCACTATGGGGTCTGTTGGAGAAAATACGGCATCCTGCCAAAGCATCCCTTGACCCTTTGCACATTTCATCATGTTAAAACCACAAATGTTTTTTTTGTTAGGATTGTATGTAGAAACACAACAAATATAAAGCAGGTGCTCTGGGAAGATGGTAATAGCAGCAATCCTGCTGTGTTTTTTTGTTTGTTTTTCTTCAGTAACAATATGAAAAGCTTGACAGAGTTGGTGGTAAAATGGGTAGGGAATAATCCTGGAAGAAAACCTGCTAGAAGCTCCAAAAGATTTGAGATTGGGGTGGAGGTTCACGTTCGAGCAGAACACTTAAAATGTAAGTGTTCCTCAACCCCAAATGAACTTTGTTTTTATCCTAATAAACTAATTGAGTGTCTCATAGTGTAGTCTACATGCCTGATCATGATTTTTTCGTATTTTAGTATATTTAAGTAAAAATGTTAATTTTCTACCAAAATAATGTCAGTGGAGTACCTTCTTCAGTTTAAAATTTTACACTGCACTTGAATTTGAATCAGGCGTTATTGCATATGGCGCCATAGTTGCAGACCTCTGACTGGCTAGCCTTGGTGATTTATTATTAACTGTAACAATCGAGAACAATTACCCAACCGTAATGTTAGTCATTTTTTAATCCTAACTTTTGAGGAGGGTTACCTAACCCTAACTTGACTATTTTCCTAATCCTAATATTCGAGATCCAGTGCCTAAACCTCATGTGATCCATGTTTATATTTTAACTTTTAGGACCAGTATCTAGTTATAATGCGCAGAAGGTAGGACCTTGCCCTTTAATGTGTACAATTCCCATATTCCCCCCTTGCATACCTCGGTCCACCAGGCAATGCCTCCTTCTGCCTCATTATTCAAATCAGGAATGGAGCTGGCGGAACACTCTGGAACCCTTTCCAGAGTGCAGTGTAAAGTTTTAATCTGAAGAGGGCACTCTAGTGGCAGTTTTCAGTAGAAAATAAATATTTTTACTAAAATGTACCACAATTAAAAAAATAATTACTAGCAATGTACACAGGACTATCAGACAGTCATTTATACAGTTAAAAAAAATATATAATTATAAAGGTTGATTCGGGAGCAGTGATGCCGGTAACGCGTTACTTAGTAGCGCGTTACTCCTAATATGACCACTTTTTTAGTAACGACTAATCTAACGCGTTTCTTTTTTCATGCAGGTAATCAGATTAAAATTACTTGTTCAAGCCACTGTGAGTTACTATTTTTGTCATTTTCTTGAGCAAAAAGATATATTAGGTACATGGCGGCATTAGTATTAAGAAAACAAGTATCAATAGCGGTAAATATGATCCTACCTTCTACTGCTGCCGAAACAGCTGATAATCTCCTTTGCGGGTGCCATGTTTGTTTTGGCCTGAATCTGAGTTCTGTACTCTGTAGGCCTACTCTGCCCCCTAGTGGAACTCTCCATTTGTACATGCAGTGAGAGAGCAAGTATGTCCCCAAGACACAGCTTATTCCTTTATAGTTGCTGGTGTCAATGTGAGGTTAAAAAACAAGTATATATCCGTTCTTACTGTTAAAATGCACTTCAAATAAAGTGATTATATGTAAAAGTGGTTATTGTGTTTATGTTGAGGCAGTGCGGAGTGTTATTGGGAGCTGCAGAAAGTAACTAACAAAGTAACTTGTAATCTAACTTAGTTACTTTTAAAATAAAGTAATAAGTAAAGTAACTAAGTTACTTTTGGAAGGAGTAACCACTAGTCAGTAATCATATTACTTTTTCAAAGTAACTGTGTCAGCACTGTTCGGGAGTGAGTTGCACTTTAAACATAAAGCCATACCTAGAATAGAATGGATTAAATTCATAGCATGTTCATCTGCAGTTTAGGTCTGCACTAACTGAGCAGGTTTTACATGTAGGTTTTTGAGATTCAAAGAAAACATTCTTATTTGTAACAATTGTAAAGCAACTAGTGTAAAGTTAAAAAAAAGAAAAATGCTCAACAATGTGATATAAAAGGAGGTTATAAAAAGGAAGAAGTTTTCTGTTTGTTTGTGCGTTTTTGCCATTGATCTGTAGCTATGGTATATGTATTACATGAGCTATTGTATGTTATTTTTATTGAATTGTGGGGGGGGGCGTCTTGCCTGTGTGTGCTGTAAAATTAATTAATGTTAGTGTATGTAGTACAATGTTAAAGAACTCTAAAATAAAAAGTTCAAGAAAAAAGAAAAATGCTATGTTGGTTACACATGCGGGCGGCTTTCTTACATAGCTACACACACACACACACACTCTCTTTAATGGTGTTGGCAGGACCTCTGATTCTGACTAAATCGCTTCTGACTGAGGCGTCAGCTGGGACAGCTATGACAGCCAACAACAAGACTGCAGAGTTATCCAGGATTTTCTGCATCATCCCTTCCCTCCATTTGTTTGGCTTCCAAGCTTTGGATTACAGACATTTTCCTGCCACATGGTGACTTTTCTGGCTTTGCCCTTTTTCTTTCCCCGCCTTAACACTGTGAGATCGTAGACAATTATGTGGAGCTGTGAAAAATGTTGAAGCAGCCAAACTTTTTGGGTTTGCACTCACATTTATCAAGAAAACCAATGTGCTTTATTTTTGAGGCACTTAAAGAATTTCATTTCCTTAATGTATAACTATTGTTATAAGCTATTAGCTATTGTTATAATTTTGAATTACATTTATATGATTTAAAAGAAATGAAAAGATAAAATGTAATTACTTTTACAGCTAGAGTTTTTGTTTTCAAACAGTCCATTTAAAACCACTGCTGTAAAACTTGGTTTACTTTACCATTATTGCCTATTGTAAGAGAATATGTACATTTCAATATAGAGAAAAATCATATAAAACTACGCCAAATTGTGTTATTCAATTCAGGATAGTAAAACTTTGAAATTATAGATTCATTGAATATGGTGATAGATTTAAAACATTTTTTAATTGTGCTGATTATGAGTTACTCCTAATATAAACACACACACAAGTTTCAAAGGAATATTAGAATATCAAAAATATCCTCTTAAGCAAAGGATTTTCAAGAGAAATGTTTGTCCCAGTATTCAGTCAATCTGATTGTGCTGTGTACGTGCGAAGGTCGCGCCTCACGGTGAAGGACGGGCGGGGAGTGAATGCATTGTCATACCTGCAGCGGCTGTCTTTTCACGGCTCCACTTGCGCTTTTCAGACTAATCTGGGGACACAAAAGAGCGTCTCACAGTTGTCTCCACTCGTTCCTAATGATATGCAAACTGGGTGCCAACCCACGAGTCAAATGCAGCTCATTAGGGGAGTGGTAGAGGCTGAAAATGAACAGAGAGGAATCACATCATGGGGGAAGTTCATCACTTTGATGAAGCCTAAAGAAATGACCGCATTACTTTCTGCGCTTTGAACTTTAGTGTTCTTGTAGATCTGAAGTTTCCCCTCCTCACATGTTGGCAACTCCACAGGTCTGCAGCTGCTCCTTATCAGGTGGGGATACGCAGCAGAGTGGAACTGGATGGGAGGGGGGGTGGAGCCAGCTCAGAGTTACCAATTCCTAAAGCTTGAATCACACAGTTCTCCATTCACATTCCTGCTGAGAGCTGCATCCTGTTCGTCGGAAGAAGCTGAAAGGTGGTGAAGTTCTCCGAAACGCGTCTGAATCAAATCAGGGGGGAAAAATGGATTTAATCTTTTGTAACACGATCAAGGGACATTTGCAACTAAACGTGTAGTATTTGATTTTTTTTTTCCTTTGGATTTATTATGCGGACTTTGTACTGAGAGCGGATCTGAGCGGATACCAGCCGGGGCACAGCGGCATTGCGACCGTGACGTTTAACCATGATATTAACACGTAAGTCAGTGTCTATTATTTACCGCAAAATATATATCGAGGCTTTTTAATGCTTTTCTTTAACAGCTTTTGAGCTTGAAGCATTTTCCCCACAACTTTTCCCCACAATTTCGTTGGGTTTTTTTATAAAACCGATTTAAATGTTCTTTTTTTTCCCCTAAACTTGAAGTAGGCTATTAGGCTTACGTATTACTGCACTATTTTCTAGAATTTCTCATGTATAAGATTCCTTCTAGTCGTCTAGAAGGCGTATAACGCTGCAGGCTGTCAGATAAGAAATCTGCCCCCTTCTTGTCGCATACCTTCACGTCCCCAGTCCTGTTTACAATCCACTGAATGTCCCCGGGTTTTGTTTACCAGATAACCTTTCCAAACCCTACACACTCAAACAGAAATACAAATTCTGTTCGGGATGCTTCTCTACTCCTGATAGAAATCGTCTCCAGGTCCACCCTCACGGTTTTTTTTAATACACACAGCAGCCAACAAGAAGTTTCCAGCAGATGAGCGCACTGCTGAGGTTAGCTGGAATGTTCAGCCTTAAAGATATAATCCAGTGCTGTAATTTTTCATTTACAAATGAATACAAAATAGAAGTAGGCCTACCTACAGCTAGGTTATGAAGAGTGGAATTTAAAGCAGTTTACAAAATACAACTTTTTTGTAAAGCGCACCGGTGAAACCACAAGAGGCACATGAATCAAGTATTTGACATAAAATATCACAATAAAGAGGACTAAGAATAAAAATTGGAACATGTCAAAGTAAACTCAACAGCTGCTGTTGTTGATGCCCTAAAAGAAGTGTGCATCAAAACTTTTGTCTTTGCAGGGGATTAGGTCGATTTTTACCTTTAAGGCAGGTCCTTTATCCCTTGGAAACGTTTGGTTAAGGCTAACACTGAGCAGCAAAGGGTGAAGCCTTTGAGGTTAGATAAACCATAGGTAAGATCAATACCTGTATCTGACCCATGCTCCATCTCTGGATTTCAGATTTTTTCATCTGCTTATGCCTTTTGACCTTGTGTTGCAGCTGTATAAAATCCTCATTTCTTTTTTTCTGTTATCCTGACTGTTTTTTTTAATTATTTTGTTTCCAGTCTTTACTCTTTGTCTAAGCAGTTTTGTCTACTCACAGCTTCTTATCAGCCACTAAGGTCTTGGTCAGATATGAGAACACAGAGGTTCCCTTAAACCATAAAACCATTAGGAACATGCTCGGAGACACATACACACACGTAGGTCCATGTATCCTGATGCAACATGGAGATAATGAAGAACACCAATAGAAAAACTATTTAGTCCCAGAAACAATAAGAATAACATCTTTGTTGACTGACTTTGTTGAGGTGAGACCAAACTCTGAGGAGAGATTTGTTTCTGTCAGAGGAGCTGAAGAAGGAAACACGCCTCATCTGCTCTCTCTAAAACAGGAAGTGAGCTGTTGCCTTATCTAGTAGATTTACATCCTGCCTTGGTCTGCGTGCCAGGCAAGTGGATCCATATGTTCCCTTTTGCTTTTACTTTCCTTATGGAGAAAGGCACATCCTTGGCTATCTTTGAATGTTTTGGGGAGGGAGAATAATCATCTGGCTGTAGAAAGTTTCGCAGAGGGTTTGAAGAAGGCCAGGTCACCTGATCCAGGGACAAGGCGCTCCTTGAGGGCATAAATCTGTCGTCAGAGGCACGGGGGCCTTTGGGATTAGCAAAGCGATGATCCATCTGGGCCAGCTGTGCAGTTTGCATGTGTGTGTGGCTGTGGATCCACGCCTGCATGCCTACACCAGCTGGTGATAAATAACTTGAATGGTGGATGTGAGCAACTTCATTTTTTTTCTTTTGTGTGTGTGTGGGTGTGCGTGTATGTGTTGAAGAGGCATTGCTTGAGGCCGACCAGATGGTGATATCTCTGACACCATATCACTTAGCTAACAGCCAGACCCTCTCTGTGAACACCAACTGTCTCAGAACAGGAATCACAAAACGTGATAGCCAATGGAGAATACAAATCTTTTTTCTTACATCTTTAGATATCAGTACTCGTCACATTAGAATGGACTCTGTTGTTCTCCAGTTGTTCGCTGTCTTTTCACGCTACCACTAGTTGAGACTCGAGGCTTGATCTTTTAGGAAAAGCTGTTTCTGAAAAAAAACACACAAAAAAACATGACCGGACAAACTGAAATGGCTTCCTTTTTGTGGTTCTTGTTGTTCACCACAACTCTGTCTTAGACTCTCTGCAGGTTTATCACCTTAGCTGTCTAGACCCACTTTGCAGCATTTTCAGAATGACACACTCAGACCTGAAGTTGATAAGAACCCTTACGACCGCCCTTTGGGGTTTCTTTTTACAATCGCCCCTTCAGAAACCTGCCAGTGATCAAGCAATTTCAGATAAGCTACTGCAGTTCACAACAGAGGTCACTCAAAGTATCTTTCCAAATGTACAACTTCAAAGACTTAGTGTTGAAGATAACTGTACTCTCTTGACCTCCAGTTTGCCATGGCAGAGCCTTTTAAGGTGGGGGACTTTGAGCCGCATCCTTTGTTTGCTCACTGCTGACAAACTCCCTCTGGAGCTGAGCATTCAGAGCCAGTCTAGCCAGACCCTTGTTGCCTCCCGCGGTGGAGGGAAGCTGTGGCCGGCAATTGTGAGAACTTCCTGCCTCCGGAAGGGAGAGAGGAGAAGAGAAGGGGGCAGCAGAGTAGACATAAGCAAAAGGCAACGCTAGAGACGTGGGTCAGAGGAGGAAAAAAAGAGTAACTGCAATGGATAAATTTAGAAATTGATACAGTAGAGGTTCTGCTCTTTGCCTACAGTTTTGAAATTATAGGGTTTCTGATGTTATTTACAAGCATTTTTAATTATAATTGTTCTTATCCTATTCTTTAATATCCTCCTCAAGTAGTTTGAGGCTAACTATAATGCCAACTGAGGGGATATAGATGTAACTTCCTTTGCTAAATAGTTGCTTTAACGTACAACATGGCTAAATATTCAATAGTTTTTAAGAAGGGCTTTATTGTCATAGTAGTGAAGCCTGTTCAGTTTCAGCCTACTATCCACTGGCTGACATGGAGGTTTTAGGCATCCTGTTTGGCTCCACTAACTTTTTAGGACCTGGTGATGGTGTCAGCAGAAAGGTTTGTGGTGTTCCTTTTGTAATTAGGAAGCTGTACACTGGCAATGTTGCCCCAACAGCTAAATGCTTTAATTGGTGGGTGTAATACTAACAGTTTTGCCCTGGCTGCTTTTGTTGAAATATGTTTGATTTTGCTTTTCCACAGAAGCAAATATTTAAAGAATAAAAAAATATATTCTACTTATTTGAGATATAACAAAATGCGAGGTAAATATTAGTTTTACTTTTCATTGTATATTGAATTTTATATTACTGTTGGTTTTGTTACTTGATTGGACTGATTTAGTATTTGCTATCTGGACTAACTAAAATTCACAACATGTACCTGAGTCAATAAAGCTTCTTTCCAATTGTGGACAAGCTCAGAGACTGACCTTCATTGCAGTCACAGCTTAAGCTCTAAGTGCGTGCTCTAACACATTTGTCCGGTGTGGCTTTGTGTTCGTCTTTGACCACAAGGAGGTTGCTTTTGTGCACACAATCACCGGAGCTTGTGTTTGCCTTGGCTGCCACTCCACCTATTATCTGGGCAGGAACAAATGAAGGCAGGGCCCTTCCAGCCAAGTGGTTGGTCAGTGGCCATGGTACTTCATAGCAGTTCTCTTCCTGTGTGGGAAGTGGAAGTGATGTAGTTTCCCCAGTGTGGGTTTGGGATTTGGGCTTAACACCGGGAAGTACATAAAGTGCATTCATGCCAGAAGGTTGATTGAAATATGTTAGGTAGGTTGAAAGTCCTATTGTTGTTGTGATGAACCATGAGTTAGTTTGTTTTTGAGATAAATATGCATGAGTGTCTGGAGCAACTGTATTGTTTAGTTTTTAGTTCCAGATGCCATATGCCCCTGTCTACTTCTTGAAGACAAACAAAAGCAAGAAATAGATTTGTTTCATATCTGGAGAAATAATGTGATTTATTAACAAATATTGTTCATTTTCATGTTTTCTCTGCATATGAAACGTACCACTAGAAAATGGATTTGACAGACATTCTAAGCCAGTGAGCTAGGTCTTTGGATAGGAACCAACCAAAGCAGCTTACTGGATCCAATGTTTGTTATTCTGGACATTTGAGTTGGAAAGCTATTAGTTTGTTTGCATGTCTAATTTGCATTTCAGTAGCCTCACTGCAATTCCAGTGCTTTGTCCTTAAACATGCCGTTGCTTTTAGTAAACTTAGCGACTGTCTTATGCACACACAAACACAAACCAAATCACAAGCAAGCAGAGATCTCTAACTCGTTTTAAGGAATGTTGGTATAATTACTGCTTGGTTTCTATGTTTCTTTGAGTTTACTATAGTCTAAAAATACAAAGTAAAACTCGCACACTCAAATACACTCTTTATGAGACATGTAATTTTTTGTTCATGCTGGAAACAAATTAAAGTTTTTAATGGTCAGTGTGGTGGATGCTTGTCTAATGTTAGTCCAGAAGCAGCCTGCCTCTGCAGTGAGAGAGGGGAGAACATGTTCTGGTCGCATCGCACCTTGTTAGTTTATCTGCTGCTAAGGCTTATTGGTATTTAAACACTAACATAATGTGCAGACTAGACCCTTCACAGGAGTCCCTTAGCCTTTTATGTCCATCTGAGAGGGTTTTATGGTTAACTTTCAGTTGTTTACAAGAAACAAAACTCAATTCTGATTTGTAAGCGTCTCATCCATTTGCCATTTCTTTCTGCATGCTGTTCTTTTTCATTCCTTAAGAATCATAAAAATGAGTTAACACAGCAGCTAGGCTGAAAGATTATAATTAACACTGATTAAAAACAATAATATGCATGACTATAATTTCTAAATGCAAACAAAGCAGTCCGGCTTTTATCTGTAGGTCAGCAGTTTTATTTTCCTGCTTTTGTCTGTCGGTTTCTTTTGAATTTTTTTCTGAAGTTTGTGCTGCTTTTGTACCCTGTCCTTTCACTACAGCGACAATGTTGTGAATTCAGCGTTCAAAGGCCTTGTAAGATATATTTCTTCTCCTCTTCCAACTGCGTGCTTATACAAGCAGGTTGGGGTGTTTGTGGCCATTTGGCATATGTCATCTAAAAGCCTTTCACACATAATTGGGAGGCTGTCCCCACGGCTCCTCTGACATACTGACAACCTCTGCATTCAGTCACAGTACTTAGTAAAGCACGTCCAAATGTCGCAACTAGCCTTTAAAGGGACTTATGAAACGGTTTGTTTGGCAGTGTTGTGAAGATGTTAGATGGCTGGAATGGAGCTAAAGATGACATGTTTCCATCCATCCATCCATCTATCGCTTATGACTTGTCTCATCTGTGTAATTGTATAATTATTCTTTCAAATAGAGGAAGGTCTTCAATGTCAGGTACACCTTTGCTCTTGAATGGCATCATAATCAGAAGTGGATGAGCAGCACTGATAAAAAACATGCTTAAATTCGGAGGTTTTTGAACTGTATGAACTGGCATAGCAACAGTTATTCTGAGGTTCCAAGTTGGGGACAAAACAAATGGAACGAACCCTGAAATCAGAATTCCAGCTTTGAAAGTCGGTGTTCAACGGCCTACCCAGGGTTGAATTCAACATAACTACCTTTTAAAATGTACATGTAAAATGCAGGCAGTGTGGGCCACTGGTTACTTTAATGTCTGAATTTATCAGTCAATAGGACTCATATTACTGTAGAAGATGAATTTATGAGTTTGTGTCTCTTGTGTTTAAAATAATAAAATGGAGAGAAATTCATTGTTTTCAGCAGGTTCAGGTTAACTCATCCCTTTTTCAGTATATACACCATTACATGGCTACAATTTATTTTGTCATTTTCTATCTCCAAGTGTTGCATGATCATTAAATTATTGCATATCACTTCATTTTTCTTTGTATTCAAGGTATTACAGAAATTATCCTTGTTTATTTAATGTATTCATCTGGTATCTGCTTCCGTTTATTTTGGTTCTAAAGCCTAGTTTATGCTGCTCCGTTTTGACGTAGACGGATTGACGGAACGCCATTATCCGTCAACGCAAGGGCTCTCTGTCACCCACGCCCAATTTTTAACTATCCGTCTCCGTCAACGGATAGTGTATGCATCTGATTGGTCAGTTTCTATAACAGCCAGAGATCGTTTCACCAGAACGGGGCTGTATAGTCGCTGTAATCAGTAGGTAGTGCAGCGTTTGACCACTACATGCTTTATATTGAAAGGATAATTTATCTAATCTGTTCTTTTGGTGATTTTGAACACAAAGAGTTGTAGGAAAACAACAAAAAAAGCAGCTGTTTCCAAGCATTTCTAGAATATTAGATGAGTTGCACCTCTATTAAAAAGCTTTGCAGATTAATCAAAACGTACTTTCTGTCGTTCATTGATCCTTGTGGAAGAAATGTGTTCACAAGCCTAGAAAAAGACTGAAACGACGCTGTTATAGTAGGCAGATACGCCATGAAAAGTAATTATCCCCTGCTGTCCTGGTCGAGCAACGCTGAAAAAACAATAGAGAATGGAGTGGAAAAGCAAAGTACTATACACGGACGCATCTCCGTCAATACGTCTGTGTCTGAGTGCAGACTGAATTTGCGGTCGGAGAAGCATAAACTAGGCTTAAGTACCATTTGTGTTTGTTGACTCATATGAACTCAGTTCTAGCTAAAGAACTGATAAGAACACTCAAGCTGGTAGAGCTGGTAGATTTTATCTATCAGTCGCATATCTGTATAATGAGTAGCTTATAGAAAATTACTCAAAACGATTGGTAGGGGGTGTTGTGTGACATAGTGATTAGTGTGGGCACCCCATGTAGGGAGAGATCTTAGTCCTCTATGTGGTTGTCCCCGTTTGAGTCCCATCCTTGTAGACCTTTGTATTGTAATGTACTGTCCACTTTCAAATAAAGGCCACTGTGGCCAAAATAAATTATTAATAAATAAAAATAGTTGGTGGTCACAGCTGTAGTGTGACATTATTTCTTGGTCCAAGTTCCTTTCAAGTTAAATCAAATACAGCCTCAGCAGCTCATTAATTACTTGCTTCTCTTATATTTCAACAGTAATGTTATGTGTTATTTAATCATTTTCAATATATTTTCTATTTTGGTGATTTTCACGTTGTGACGTTGTTTTTCTTCTGATCCTATGTTAATGTTGTATAGAAATCGAAGCCAAAGAGGCCTGCACCTGGCTCAGAGCTGCAGGATTCCCACAGTACGCCCAGCTTTATGAAGGTAACATGCACCCTGGGACACTTCAAATGCACAGAGCATGCTTAATGGATTTTTAAAGGGATAAATTAAATTACATTTTAGAGATTTTCGCATTCAGATTACCTTTATTTCACTTTAAATGCTCAGTTGGAACAGTACGGCATTTTAAATGGGACCTACTGTATCTCTTTTTTTAGAAATTGCTGTGTTTTAGTTTATCTATTTATTTTTTTATATTATGGACATGGAGAGGGAAAATAAACAGATAAAAGAAAGAAGATGAAGAGAGGTAGGAAAAAATGTAAGAGGGAGAGGGTGAATTGACGATTGAGAGGAAGTGAATAAAAAAAATTACAAAAAAAACATCCCAGTCTGCTCCAACAACTGCTGGACAGCAAAGAGAGAAAAAAAAAAAGCAATGATAAAACGGACCAAACTGTGCGTACTGATAACAACACCACCACAACCCACAAAAAAAAAATATATATATAGAACAACGTCACCGATATGCTCATAGTACCGTTAGACAATAAGGCACATTTTCAAACAGCTTGTTGAAGCTTTTTCTGACAACAAAAATTTGCAAAGCAAAAAAATGTATTTTGGGTTTGGTTTTACTCATGTTATGAACGTTTATAGAGGCAACAGAGACATAAATGACAAAACACAAAGATGAGAAAACTAACATTTGCATAATATGTCCCCTTTAAAATCACAGTTTTGGCAAAGCTTGGTCTTCCTTTATAAGGATAACCAATCCATGCTTAGCTCAAGAGTGTTTTATTTTTGATATACTCGTACAGCGTACACACACCCTTCCAGATGTTCTTTGTTTAAAACACAAAAGATCAGCCTTCACATATGCTTCTACGCGTGCACACACACTTTGCATAGTATAACATTCCTCTTCTGTGTTCCCTAGCAGCAGCTCTTTGCTCTCCTAATGTATAAATGAAAAGAAGGAATTCCATCCATACATTAGTGTGCTCCACACATATTTTGTATAGTTACTGTCCAGAAGCAAAACTTGCCCAGTAAACACACCCAAAATGTAACTATTGTCCCAACATTGGCTGTGCTTGAGCTTTAAAATACACACTGACCAAAGTATATGTAATGGTTCATGTAGCATGCCATTTGCCTTTATGTAATTACAGAATGATGACAGAGGGGCTAAGCTATGCCTGTCAACGGGTCGCTGCAAGTTTCCACCTAACCATGAAAGGCTTTCCAATTTGAGTTGAATCGCTATTGTGTTTCTGTGCAGCTGTTGGTGTCCTTTCTGTGCACTAATTAATAGAAGAAGAAAAAACAGATTTAAGGGTAGTTTACCTCATATGTTACAGTCATCTTTACTTATGAGGAACAACAATGCTCATCATGCAGGAATCATTTTCCCCTTCTGGTGTATCTTTGGAAGGATCTGGATTATCTGTGCTGTCATGATTATTGCCCCACTAAAGATAAAAAGATTGATAGAGCAGCTTCAGTCAGCACCAGTAGGTTCAAGATTTTAGTCTGCAATGACTGGTATTTTCTTATCATCATCCCCGAAGGGTGTAGATCCAAGATTCTCATTTGGAGGCATGGTCAACACATTCCTGGCTCAGCATCTTTAGAATCTTCCCATCCTCAGCATTCCAGCCATGAACCAAAACATTCTTAGGTATTTCAGCTTTAAGGCATGGTACTAACTATTTACCAGGACACTGCTCACCTTGAGAAGTGGTTTTGTTATAGAGGAGCAGAGAGGGAAGTAGTAGCAATGGAGTACCTATTGTCATTGTTCAATCAATCCCCTGTTCTCTCCCCCTGAGCTCCACATCCCCCCTGCCTGCACAGCCTGAAAGCTGCAGCTGTGTTTGTTTGGTCGGCTAAGACGCCACTTCCTTTTTTGGCTTTTCATCAAGGTTGTGGGGGGGGCTGTGGGAGTGGCTAGGTGTTTGAGCAGGTGGGTCTCTTTGGGATGTAACCTCTAGTTTTATCTCAACACACTGATTGAATCAGGGGCAGAAAAATGCTGACACTAACCTAACTCTTATTCGTCTTTCAGATTCCCAGTTTCCCATTGACATATCTTCAGTCACCAGAGACCATGACTTCCTTGATCGAGATGCGATTGAGGCTCTCTGCAGGTGAGATAACAACTACTACCCTACCTTTCCTTCTGATGTTGTGTGCTTTTTTCACTTTTGAGTAGTATTATGTTTCGGCCCTTATATGAAATATGAAGCACATAACTTCAAAAGGAGACTCGCTTTGGAACGTCCCTGATTAGATAAAGGAAATACAAGATAAGAATGAACTGTGATCCGTGTTTTCTTTTCTTTCTTTTTTATGTTCATAGTATGCTGATATATTTTACTCCTGCCTTTCACTGCTGGGTATATGGTTAATGTAAAGCTCCTTTATTTTGGCAATGTTCTGTAGAATGCAAACAACTTTGTGGTAGTAAAAGTATATAGTAGGGATGACTTGGTCTAAACAAAGGATCTGTTCAAGAAAAGTATGGAATTATCTTCTATCTGTTGTTGGTATTCTGTCTGTAATATTTTTGTTAGACGCACACTCAGCTGCTTTCAGTGCAATTTTCATGGCTAATGTTAAAATGGCCTATATCCATGTACCCAATTAAAAACTATTTTAAAGGGTACAAATGATGTTTTTCACACATTGTTTAACAATCTAAGTGTTTCTCACCCTGTTAAATGACATTCAGAGTAAAAGAGAGGTTTGTCTTGGCTGCAGCAGCATAATTTGTGGGATATGATCTGCTTTGTACTATTCTCAGATATCCCCAACTCTGTGTGGGGTTCCTACACGATCTAGAAAAGTATGTTGAATTTGATTTGAAAGGAGGCCTGGGTGAATGTATCAGAATCAGGATGACATGATGACATTTTTTTGTTTGCAACATCACAAAAGAAAGTTTTGACCTAATCTTTTATCATTTAATTTTTGAATGCATTAACAGATAAACATTTTTTCACAAAGGACAGAAATAGAAATAAAACGGAGCATTACAATTCATACTATTTTAATTTTGTGAAACAAAATTACTCAAACTTTATATTAAAGTGATCTAAATTTATTCTTGCATATGCCAATCCAGATGATCAAAATAAAAAAAAACAATAACTACACAACAAGGCAAAGGTTTGTAAGTAAAATTCTATGACATCATACAAACATTATTAAAAAAATTCTAGAAAACTGAGACTGAGGAACCATGTGTGTAGCCGTGAGCAGCTGAAACAGTATTAATTAAAGTAGAGTGTTCAAAGCAAGTATCTTGTATAGAATAGAAGAACTTTGCAAAGCAATGGTATCCCCAGTGACAGGCTACGTTTGTCACTGTCATATTATTGGCACATTAGGAGTGTAGTAATGCTTATTTAATATGGACAGCCACTTAATGAAATTCCAAGTCTTGTTCATAAAACTCAACACGTGTCCATCTATACATCTGGAAGCTATAATCTTAGTACCTCTTCTCTTGGAAGGCTTTCACCCCTACCCTACACCTCAGAACTATCCTTCAGTTGCCATCACTTCATCTCTCCATTGTTACATGATATGCTCTAAGCGCTCACAAGAGGGAGGACCTGAACCCCACCACCCTTCTTCCCATCTCCAGGTGGCAGCAGGGATAAGCTTTCGGTCCCCTCCCCACATTTTCTCCACCACTCTAGCAAATTTCACTGCTTATCTGGCTCTTCCCGTTGTTCTAGGGGATTATCCTTCAGCAGCTCATTAGCCAGGCTGGTTGGACCCCAGCCTCCTCTGTAGCCTTGCTCTTCCACAAGCTCAGTTTTTCATCGCATCTCTTCCTTTCCTTCAACTCAAGTTTTGTACTCTAGCAAAGGTTAATGAGCTTGAACTCATAAAGCCCACTTATTTTCAATGTGTGTTTGTACTTGCAGGAGGCTGAACACTCTCAACAAGTGCGCTCTAATGAGACTGGAGATCTCTCCACAAAGAAAGAGAGTAAGTGCACACACATACACTTGTAATTGCCAGTATTTTTTAAACTGTCTTTATCAAACTCTTTAGAAACAGAATTGCATTATCTCACCTTAACAGTCAGGGTGGCCACTGGCCACCAGGCAGACCCAAGTTTCCTCCCATCTCCCTTCAAGAAGTTGAACCTGTTAAGTTAATTTCTACATTGAGATTTCAAGTGGAGTGAGAAGAACACAACCTACCAAACACAACCCCCCTTTCATTTAAACTATCGCTTTTTTCCCACTGATTTGTTCTTTTACATCTGGCAAATCATAAAGAAAGTAGCTGTGTACTAAAGGCTTGCACGACAGTCATGAGCTTTGAACTTTTCTACATGTTTTCAGGTTACAAACACAAACTTCAATCAATTTTATTGTAATTTCATGTTGTCTCAATTCTTTCTGGAACAACCTTTCTCTGCAATTACGGCTGCAGATTTTTGGTGGGATTTGCTGATATTTCAATATCTTCACCACATTCAAAAGTCTGGAATATTTTTCCATACTGTTACGCTGTTCTTTGGAAAATAGCTCTCTGTCTCTCTCTGTCAGATTGGAAAAATGACATCTCTGAATATAAATGTTCATTATTTTCTAGATTTCACAGTTCACATAGTTTATACAACTAGACACTGACTGGGCAATTTTAATGCATAAATCTGCTTTATTCCAAGTTATTCTGTTGTTTATTATCCAGTATACAGTATGTAGGGTCATGGTCACAGCAGAAGGTGAATTTGTGCCCCATTGTCAAGTCTTTCGCCATTCAATTTGATTCAAGGATTACCTAATAATTAGCCCTATCTATTTTCCCATCCATGCATTTTATTTGGATCCCAAAATTCTCCATTTTGGTTTCAACAGACCAAAGCACATGCTGCATTCTTCTATGGCTCATCTCGAACTTTAGATATCTGATATCTGATATCTTTTTGTGCTTCTCTTTACATAAGAGTCTGCAAAAAAATTTTACAACTGGTTCTCTCACGTGAGTTGTTGACCTCTGCAGCTTTTTCAAAGGGCCTTACCTCTTCTTCTTTGGTTAATGCTACTTTTGGTCGTGTCTTGGTAGGTTTAAAGACGTGCCATATTCTTTCCATTTTCAGATGATTGATGTAACAGTGCCCTGAGAGATGAATGCAAGGAGTTGAATTGGATTTGATTCTGAGGAATGAGAGTAAAGAAGTCCATGAAAAATTCATAGAATATATTTTTAGATTCTTAGTAGTAAAAAATGTTCAACCATGTATCTTTTTTCTCTCTTCATAGTTAGGCGCAACAGTCAGTCTATTAAGTAAAATCACAACAAAACACATTTAAGTCTTTAATTAATTAATTTAAAATTTAATAAATTAAAAAAGTTCAGGGCTTCTGAATACTTTTGCAAGGCACCATTTCACTCTTGTCCTTTGAGTATTGCAGTTTTATGATATTGATGACAACCCACATGTTTTTCACTAAGAGAAGACAGCCACTTGGAACACGATTTTACTTTTCATAGAAAGAGCAACTAATCTGTGCAAGGCCCGTTTTAAACAACACTACTTTCAGTTTAAAAGTCTCGACTGAGACACTGACACTTTGTGACAGTAATTACCCAGTTTCAAATCAACCATAACTCCCTAACAGCCTGAAGGGCTGCATAGTAACATCCTTGTCCGGTGGGTGGTGGTATTCATTAGGATGACCCTCCCTGTGTCACCTTTCATTTCAGGAGTCAACAGAGAGGTAGAGGAGTCAAAGAGGCAAATAACCTCTTTGACTCCTCTACTCTTATGAGACACTGCACCCCCCCTCCCCTCCCCAGAAAACTTAGGAATGCATTGATCTCTTCACGTCTCCAGATTACCCGTCCCTTCAAAATCACCTCCCTGTCTGTCTCTTATTCATTGTGAGTTGTTTTGGCTGAGTTGTGTTAGAATCATTGAAATAGATATATTTTTACCTTTTATTTTCAAAATGGTTACTGTTGCAGCAGATGTTTGAAGGTTGAGGATAACATCTGCAAAACCTAGAAAAATGGCTATGGTGCTGCAGCGTGGTTGCTGCTCTATGTCTGCAACAAATGAAAAACAAGTGTTATCTCACATGCTTGCCAGCATAACTGAAGACTTGGGCCACAATTATGTGTTTAGTTTTTTTACATTTGAAATTGTATAATCTAACTATTCACAGATGTACAGTTGGAGTGACTTATACCTTTCTGTATTTGGACACTCAGTTTAGTTGTTTTGAGACTTTGGCCAATCGTAGAAGTAAAATGTTAAAATGTTTTTTAAAACGTAGATGCCAATTTTAAATTGATGTTCTGTTAAAGATCATTAGCTCTTGACATTTTAATACTGTAGAAATTCAGATTAGTTGGTTTTGAAGGGTGAAGATGATGCCTAATCCAGGAGCAGGGACAAGAAAACACCAAGATGGTTATCAACTGAAAGAGATGTATATCTCCTTATATTCTCATGTGAAAAGTCCTGAACTATACTTTAAATATTGCTTCTCAGCTTGTTGATTGCAGACGCATGAATGGTCTTCATCAGAGATTAAAAAAAAGACATTCAGGGTGGATAAGTCAGTCTCTGTCTGACGACGACTGGGTGGGGGTGGTGACCCCAGTCTGGCTGGCTGCATTGTGAGCTACGGGGGTCATAATGGAATTTCCTGAACGCCCTTCAGGGTCTGCGATAGATTAACTAAACTGTTGGGGGGGTTAAATTTTTTGGACATAGTGCCTCTATATTAATTGTATCTCAGTAAAGGGAGCAGCATTCATTGCATAATGTATGTGTTAATCAAAAGTGAGTGAAATTATCATATCCCAACCTTAGGCTGGGATATTTGTGTGCAAAGTTGTTTCCTTATTACATCACTGGCCATTGATAAATCTACTGACCTTTTCTTAAGAATCCTGTTTTATGACAGAATTGTCAGCTTTTGTATATAATAATATTTCATGAAGGTTAAAATTAGAACAGTTCTGGAAAAAGCACCCATAACTCCAGAGTGTTTCCTGGATTGCAGTGGGGAATGTTGTGAAAAAAGTGAAAAAATGTCCCTAAATATTCCTCTCCTTTCTTATCCCCCCCTCCCCTTTCATGTTGCTGCTTCCTTCTCTTGTCCCCTCCTTCGCTTTCTATTCAGAGTGAGGACTCAGATGAAGATGAGCCTTGTGCCATCAGTGGCCGTTGGACATTCCAGAGGGACAGCAAGCGATGGTCCCGCATGGAGGAGCTCGAGGTTTTCTCCACGTTCCCTTCAGATGCTGTTCAAAACTCTTTTCCCAAAGAACAAGTATCCCAGAAGGGTAAGCTGACACTGCGTGAAGGAAACAGTACAGAGAGCGTGCTGACTGATCTCAGCGAGCAGCCCGAAGTGGGCTCCATCCACAGCAGCGGGAGTGGAGGAAGAGGAGAGGAGAAGATCCTTGGTGCTGCCTCTGTAAATGAAGCTGTACCTGCTGGTGCAACCCGGGCAAGCTCAGTAGCCAGCATGTGTTCATCTTCAGGCACGGGGGGATCAGCAGGCCAAAATGAGGATTCTCTGTCAGATGGGTTGCCTCCATCGCCCCTGGAGACTCTCAGGCACTTCACCTTTGATGTCAAAGCAGGAATGGTTGGAGGAAGTCTCGATGGAGGAGGTGGCAGTGCCAAAAGCACTCGTTCAAGAGCTAAAAACTTTCTGAAAAGGATGGAGAGTTTGCGACTTCGCAGCAGCACCTCTTCCAAGAGGAAGAAGAAGGGGAACACTGCTGGAGGGAAAATAGAAATCAGCGGACCTGTCATCAAACAAGGCTTTGACAACGACAAACTGAAGAGGCTGAATTGTGTGGACATCTCAAGCATCAACCTCAGTCACCACCGTAATCCTGGTCAGACTATGACTCTCAACCGGAACCGCTCTGTATCATACTCCACTCAGACCAGCAATGGGAGCACTGGAAGCACTGGGAGTAGCCAGTCTGAAGCAAGCAGCTGCAGTGCAATGAGCACACCAAGTCCAGTGACCCGAGCTCGCAGCCACAGCACGGCGGCAGGTTCCAGTAAGAGAGGAGGAATGTATCTTGAGGGCTTCGATCCCTTTAGCCTTCTCCACCAAGAGCTGGATCAGCAACCGCCCTTGCCCAAATCAGCACCACCTATTCCCTGCCAGGTCACTGATGGAATGTCCATCACTGAGCAGAACCACAGGAATAACTGCAGTGCTCAAAACAAAAGCAGTGAAGAAGCAGAAGATGAGGAGTATGATGATGAAGAGGGAAGCATGGTCTTCTTCTATTTGCCTGATGGCCACAAGCCTGGAACTTTCCCCAAAGCCCTGCAGGATGGGAGTTTGCTCAACAACAATGGGAATGATAATGGAAACTCTGTGATCCTCAGGGGACGGCAAAGCAGACGCCAGCATCGTGCCTCTTCAGGCTCAGTTGACAGCCGGCTTAGTTTTTATGACAACGTCCCCTACGTCGAAAGGGAGGAAGGAGAGGATGAAGAGGGAGACGAACACAAACTAGAGGAGGTGCTCCAACACGTCACTGGCTTTGTCAATGCCTGGTCGGAGGCCGTGGCTGGTGAGGAGGAGGAAGAGGAGGATGAAGAGGAAGAGGGAGATTCTGATTCTGCGTTGGATTCAGCATCACCGTGCCCCTCCTCCCCTCTACAGAATAGACTGGAAGAGACAGAAAACGGAAGTGACCAGGACAGCACAGGCAACCCGCTGGCCGATGCTGAGGATGGGATGAGGGAGAGAAGAGATTCAGGCGTGGGAGCCTCACTTACTCGAACCAGCAGGTCAGTAAAGGCACATTAAACTCTCCTCCTACTCAGGCTTTACGACTATTAATGAACTGTTTTCTCTGCACTGACATATTAATGTTATGTTACCTACAAGCAAAGAATTGCCAGTAAACGATAAACAGAGAAACAGGCTAAGACTTCTCCTCTTACATGATGGTGCTAAGGTCTCAGGAATGCCCCCCTTGTTTCCATGGGGACCATTTCTACACACTCAGGAATTTACCAGCAGAATTACTTTTGTTTTCTTTTAGGTAATCTCTTGATTGCTATACGCATACGTCCTTGTAATCCCTACATGGATCATTCGACCACACACAGTATTTGGATACTCTGTGTTGTTTTTTAGCATTCCTTTACACACAAAAGTATGACACAGGTCCCAGGAGGTTAACTGCCCTTTCTGTTAATGATCGTTCCTACTTCTGTGTTCTCAATCTTGGCCTTCCTCTTCTTTTCCAGACCACAGAAGCTCCGTTGGCCAAGCTTTCAGAACTCCCATCGCCCCAGCTTGGCCTCAGCTCAGCTCCAAATCAGCTGCCAGTCTGTGCTGCAGATGAATCTCCTGCAGAAACTTTCCCTTCTGCAGCTCACTGCTCTCCTGGAGAAACACACTCCAACAAACAAGCATGGCTTTAGTTGGTGAGTGATAAGCATGTGTATAAAATCTAAAGTTGTTTTCCCTTAGACTGCAGCTGGTGACATTTTTGCTTTAACTTGCACACATACACCCCCACCCCCCATTCCTATCCGAAAAAAAATATCCATTCAACCAGCCGCTACCCTTTCGTTCTAGCCACCTCCCAGTGCAGTCCATCTGCAAGTTATTGTATGGTACTGTGACGGCTGTCCACAGAGGTTGGGTTTCACATTCTTTTCCCAGGCCCATAATTGCTGGGAAGGGGTGCACATTGTCTTCTTTTTAACGGTGCAATTATGGCTGTTCACACGCAAGGTGCTGTGCTGGAGGCACGCAAGAGCTTCCCCCTTCTTAACTTATCTTTTCCAAAATGCCCTTTCAGCTAGAGCCACTTTATTTGCTGTGCCCAAATATCCACTCCCATCCAATGTCTTTACTATGACTGTAGCAATTAGTTACAGTACTCCCCATGTCATCTCCAGTTTATGTAAAGCTTTGACTCAGAGACTAGTTTTAGCCAATTCTGATTTCTCTGAAGAAACTATAATACGGTAGGATTAAAGATCATTACCTTATATCTGAAGTAACATGAATTTAAAAGTTTTCAAAATGAGGTTTAAAGCTCCGAAGCAGAAAATACAAACTTTGAAATGTATTAAGCAGTCTGGTTATCTACCAAAACCATGCTGTTTCTCACCACCTCACAGCCCAAAAGTGTTGCATGGAAAACCTAAATATGATTGAAAATATTGTTTTCTCTTTAAAGAGACTATACATAAGTTTAAGCACAAATAAATACAGACAAATTTTAAATTTCTTCCTCATACATGCTCCAGCAGTGCCCTGCAGCAGTCAGTAGAATGAACCCTGGCCTTTTCACCGTGGTTGCCTCTGTATGCCTGTAAACTCTCTTGAATAGCGAGTGCTCTGGTTGAACAAGCAGATTTCCCAAGTGCTTTCCAGGGGCAGTGTAATGAATAATGATGTCATGCACATTCACACTCAGGTGTAGTGTTTGCTATCTCCATCATAAACAGCTGTGGAGTGAGAGGTAGCTTTTAAAGGATGGATTCAGCTGAGCATAAGAACAGAGCAGCTTCGAGTACCAGCAAAACTCCAGCCCAGACCAGAGTACAGTCACCCTGCAAATTCTTGTGTACGTCTTACAGAAAAATAGTATTTTACAAGCGACCCTAAAGTCTGACTATATCAGGAAACCAATAGTCTTGCGGTTATAGCTGGTAGGTATATTAAAATCAAATCTCAAGTCAACAAGTATTGCACAAGTTTTATTAGGCTCTATATACATGACACACCAGTTCTCATATTTCAAATTTTTGACTGGCTAGTGGATTAAAGGATAAGCAATAGCAAAAAGGGATTGTTTTTTTCTTGTGTTTTGCTCTCACTCAAGGCCTTTTCTTTGTTCTGACATCAGAAGGCATCCCGACAGTCATAAGACAAGTCAGGATCTTTCTGCAAGACAGAGTCTTATTGTTGGTGACATGTACATTTTCAGAATTCCATTGACTATTATAAATTGCTCCTTTTTTAGCCTTTTTCCCGAACTGGGGTTCTAAGAAATACTTATTGTACTTCTTGTGTTCTGGTCTTACAAAGACGCACTTGTCCCAAGTCACGCACAAGGCACTCTGCTAAACACACTTAACACCCTTGCAGAAACACATCCATAAATCTGTGGGCAGGTTTGTGTGAAACGGGATGGTGGTGACAGCAGCTTTCATGGTTTTAGTGTCATGTGCCAACAGCAGTGGACATCCAAAGAAAATAACTGGTGCTAAAGATAGTCTGCGGTAAAATTGTGGCATCTCCCTTTAAAGCCCACCTTTCATATTTGATCTGTCTGCATATTTGATTGTCTTATTTTCCTGTAGAAAAATATTTGCTATCGTTGATGTTAAACAGCAATGCTTTTTGGTTTATTTCTTTAAAAAACAGATAAAGTTATTTCTTTCTTTCTTTCTTTATTTTATTTGAAGCAAAAATAAAACATCCTTCAAAATTACATTCTTTTTTTGTGTTTTAGGGCTGTGCCAAAGTTTATGAAGCGAATTAAAGTGCGTGACTACAAAGGCCGGAACGTGTTTGGTGTGCCGCTTCAAGTCATCGTCCAGCGGACCGGCCAGCCACTCCCTCAGGGAATTCAGCAGGCAATGCGCTACTTACGCAATCAATGTCTCGATCAGGTAACTCTTAACTGCTCAGATTTACATATGTAAACACACAGAGAAATTGCATTATATCTTTGTTTTTGCACTTGTAGTCAATCAAACCACAATCAGTAATGGTGTAGCCTATATTCTACTTAATTAGGTGAATAAATAACTCTTGCTTAATGCATTTTTCCTTATATTCCAAACATAAAGTGTCTTGCAAAAATATCCATAGGTCTGTATACTGATACAGCATATGAAAAAGTTCAAGGGGTATGATAACTTTAGCTAGGTGCTGTGGATGCTGGAAGCTTTTGTTTCCTTTAGTAACAATTCAAAAGCATGTTCGTGCATTCATGAGTACAGAATGGGCGTATGTAGAAAAAGTAGCTGTTGAAGTTGCACAAAAACCGGACAGAAGAATGATTGCTTTCTTCTCAAAGCAAGACAAGGCACCTCTGTTCGGAGATGGTGAAAGCTGGTGGAAAATATTCTGCATGGACATTTAGTCCACAGCTTCTTCCCGACTGCCTTCTCTTGAGGCCAAACACAGCATTTTGTACAAGAATGCATATCGGGTGTCATGGGAGCCACTTGCAAATACAGTCAACAATCTCTGATGATGTAACTCCGAATAACTGTAATCCCTTAATGTGTGGATGAGACAAGAATGTTCTTCTTTTTTGACAAAACAAATTATTGATCCAAAAGATGAGAGTCATGTATTAGTCATGAAAATTGGGCATATACATCATTTGATATATACCTTAATATTAAGGAAAAAAAAACATTTATCGCTTTGTCATACAAAAACTGATAATACTTAACATGGACATCAAAGTTTGTTTGCGCAGTGTTTTCTTAGCTTTTGAACATCTTAATACTTTTTTCACATTACAACCTCAAACTTATTATTGTTTTCCCCACAAAGTACAGCATACTTGGGAATTGATTCGCATTTTATCAGTGAGAAAAATCGAGAGCAAAATAATTAAGGTAGCATGCTTTCAGATTTTTGCTAAATGTATGATGTTCCTTTGTCTTCCTGTTCTCCCCCTCCTCCCAGGTGGGCCTTTTTCGGAAATCTGGAGTTAAATCTCGCATCCAAGCTCTTCGACAAATGAATGAGGCAAGCGGCGCAGATGGAGGAGGGATCAACTACGAGGGCCAGTCGGCCTACGACGTTGCAGACATGATGAAGCAGTATTTCAGAGATTTGCCTGAACCACTGCTCACCAGCAAGCTGTCTGAGACCTTCCTGCAGATTTATCAATGTAATAAAACAAAAATAAACTATTTCGTATTAGGCGGCTTTACAACTTATAGCATTTTTGCCTCTGGAACTACTTCTCCCTTTGTCTATAATCTTGTGTTGCATGATAATCTTACATAACAGACCAATTTCAGATCCCTTCATAGCTCATACTTTGCAGCCACAGTGGCTACTTACACAATACCCTTATTGGATTAACCAATTTCTGCATAAAAAGATGACATGATGCAGCATGACAGCGGGTAATTGTATTTGTAAAGGCCCATGACAAATACTCCCTCTTCTTCCTCCCTGCAGACATGCCCAAAGAGCTCCGTCTTCAGGCGACCCGCGCCGCCGTGCTGCTTCTGCCGGATGAGAACCGGGAGGCGCTGCGTACACTGCTGTGCCTGCTCAGCGACGTGACGGCGAGCGTGACTGAGAACCAGATGACGCCCACCAACCTAGCCGTGTGCTTGGCGCCGTCGCTTTTCCACCTCAACACCCTGCGCCGCAAGGAAAGCTCCTCTCCCAGGTGTGTGAGTCCGGGTGGTTTAACCAGTCAGTTTGAAAATATGATGTATTGATTGTTAAATTTATTATAGATAGCTTTCAAAACTGTTGAACAGTGCTTCTCTAAGCTTTAAAAAAGATTACTTCAAAAAGTTACCAATCAGAAATGTATGTTAGTTATCTTTTTATTTAATATTTTATTGTCTCTGCAATTTTAGTTTTATTAAAAATCTGGTAAAGGTTTGGGTCTAATGCTTGGAGGGATAAATGGGAATGGTTTTGTAATTCTTAAAAAAAAAGAATGTCTAATTCAAAACTACTATATCAGTCTACCATTTTTGAGTTATTCTATTTTGGGGGGGGGGGGATCAATCAAAGCTCCAAGAAAACTATAAACACTGTTCATGCTGCAGCTCCAATAGAGATGGACCCTCCAACGACCCTTTCAGCCCCCCTTACTATCCGTTGCAGGGTTCCTCTTCTCTGATATTCTGCAGCCAGATTACCACACTGAGATTAAATACATCACCGCACTCTCATCCACAGCTTTTCAGACTGGTGTGTGGAGGCTGATATGGATCCTGTTGGTGGCGATTGACATTATATGTGTTTTCTTTTTTTTTATGTTACATAACCTGTAGCATCCTGGATGTTTTAAAAACAGGAAGAGGTCACGGCAAAGAAACAAAAGAGTAGGATGCTGTAGATGAAGGGCAGAGATGGAAAGGAAATAGAAAAGGTTACATAAACATCTTAACCTACTTAGATAAACATTGTTCCACATATAGGAATTGTTGGTCAGGGTTCATTTGCTCTCTACAGTTCTGTTTTTTGTGTCCTCTCTCTCGTGATGAATAAATCTTTTTTTTGTCTTTATCTCTCCTTGCTCGTGACAGGGTGATGAACCGGAAGCAGATGCTGGGAAAACCTGACCAGAGGGACCTGAATGAGAACCTGGCTGCTACGCATGGATTGGCACACATGATTCAGGAGTGCAGGAAACTCTTCAGGGTCAGTTCTCAAACGCAGTAGAAAATCAACTTGCTTCTCGTGTTCAAAACGTGACACAAAAAACTGAAAACCGGAAGAGACCTTTTAATTGCCAATTGTCGTTTTAAAGCCTAAATGTGTTTTGATTTCAGTGCCCCCTCATTCCTCTTTGTCACTGTCCAGAGAATTATCAAGCATTTTCGTTTCTGTATTAACTGAAATTAGCATTCTTATTCTACGTGTGTGCCTAACTAATAGAGCTGTTGAAATTACATATTTATTCGATGCATCACACTGCATCGCGGCAGAATCCATTGCATTCTTCCACGTAGGGCAAACAAGTGCAGCTTGTTCAACTGCAGTCATGGCAGTATGGTAGTATTTGTGCTACCAACGTGAGAACGCAATGATCAATCCGTGTAAGACAGGTGAGAGAGCACACAGGTTAATGAACAATAACACCAAGCTCTACGCTCGCGCCCAACTGTGTGCTCACTCAACCGTGTCTCTCCTCCTCATTGCCGTGTCTGCTGGCGTGTGCGCCTCTGGTCTCTCAAACTACGTGACTCTATGAAACAAAACGGTAGAACATCATAAATAATGGCCTCTCGGCAATGACGCTGGAGAATGGAATGGATGGATGGATGGATGATAAACATAACACTTGAATTTTGTACTCTAAGACAATGTTGATAAGGATACAAATACGATTTATAACTTTATGCATTTTTTCTTTAGCCACTATTCGACGTGTAAAAACTGCTTCTGTCTCATTTAAGGGACAGCTATAATAGCCTGTATACATCAATATTATATCAATTTACTGTAGATTTTTGGAGAAAGACCCAGATATTGTTGAAATAGTTGAAAGATTGTTAAAAAAAAAATCTTCATAAAGCCTGTCTATCTGTGCTTCAAAATGTAAGTGTTCTCCTGTTTTTTGGGTTTTCTTGGAGGTGCCATGTTGTTATCAGGCAAATGGTTGATAAATAACAAAAACAAATGTCTGACATCTATTTATTATTGGAAACTATTATTAATAAAACATAGTTATTATTGAAAACCATCCCAAATGAAACAATCTTGATGCATCGAAATATCAAATTGAATCATTGACATTATAATCGTAATTGAATCAGGAGACTTGTGAAGATTCGTAACTATGCTAACTGCAAATAACTGCAGGTTATGAAATCAAATCATTATCCTTTGGCCTAATTTAACACACACATTTGATATTTAACTGTTATCGTTGAAGTGGCTTAACTCCAGGTAAAGATGAATTTCTAAATGACCAGACAGGACGTTATTAGTAATGACATCAAATGTATTTAGGGGAAGAGTTGGTCAGGTCTCCAGTCTTTATTCCAAGACTGAGTCAAGTCTTGATGGTTTTTTTTTCAGAAGGTGTATCCAACTAAAGTCCTGAGTCTTAGAACGCAAATCTAAGTCAGGTCTGAAATCTCTGAAGTCTTTGTTTCTGTGGCTTAAGTGCAGCTTTAATCAGAGTTGCAGATAGAGTCCCCATGCCTGTCATCGTCACATGCCTTTTGTCTATGCATTTGTTGTGTAAACACACTGGCAGTTGCATAACTCTTTTTTGTAATTCATGCTGACGTGCAAGCAGCATTGTGAAAAATGTCCAGCATGCAGTATGTACTTTATGTTTGTCTTCACTTTATCCCTACACAATTATTTGTACAGTGCATATCAGTGAGCACGCTGTGTTCTTTCTACAACATGTAAGTTATCAGCAAACCCCATCAGAGCAACATTCGGATAAAACCCGCTGTCCCTTCTACCCTCATCTCAAACATGTAAAAGCTTAAAGGGAAGACACGGAGTTGTTACCATCATTTAAAACTTAATTAGATTGTGGACAAACTTCCTGCCTTCCCATCATGGTCATATCCAGCAAGTAAACTCAATAAAGCCCCTAAATGAGCTTTGATTTGGTTTGCATTTCCTCAGGCGGAAGGATGGGTGAAATGAGCATATATTTATCTTGTTCTGAGCTAGTCTTTCAGAGGATCTTGTATATATATATATATATATATATATATATATATATATGTTGTCAGGATTCAATTTAAGGAAGGAAGAGATTAACAAAAAAAATGAGGCCTAAAAATAGAAATGAATCCAATTCTGCTCAATGACACATCGTTATCCAGATATACAGTAACTTAACACAGTTTCTGATAAACCAGAGAGATAGTTGTCATAAGAGGTCTTAGAGAGTTTCACTTGATGACTTTTTTTTACATTTGTAAAATTTAACCTGCTGTTGGGATAAAACTTTTCTTTAGCCTCTAACAAGAAGACTTGTGGAACAAGATCTCTTGCTACCTCACGGTTTGTAACCTTCTGACTGTCTATCTGCTGGATTCTTCTCCCAGATCCCTGAAGAGATGAACCGCTGCAGAAACTCATACTTGGAGCAGGCTCTGCTGCCACAGCGCTTCGAGGTATTGGCCAGTGAAGAGGTCGGGCGGGGAGGCTACAGAGCCTGCCTTCAGGACAGCTTGGACATGCTACTGAAAGAAGCAAAAGACAAGTTCAGAGGTTACGACAGCTGCTCCACCCCTGAGCATGCAGAGCTGGCCTGCAGGAAGGTAAATCTGCCTAAATTAAACTCCCAACTGAAGAAATTCATGAAAAAATAGGAAAAATTGGTTAGTACGTATGTATGTGTAAGCAACCTGCCCCCCTTTCCTTTCGTCTTCATGTTCTCCTTGCATTTCTAAATAGTGAGTGGAAAAACAGCAGTTAGGGTTTCCTGTCTAGAAAGGCATCCGTGTGAAAGCGGCTGTGCTCTTGGCTTCTCACTCCCATCCGTTCTGCTCTGGACTCTCTCCCAGAATGACATCAGCTTCATCTCGCAACACACACAAACACATCTCCTCCATTCTCCCAGGCCTACATTTCCTGTGCCGAATGTGCTTAAACGCCTGGATATCTCTTCTCCTGTGTGAAAGTCATAGCAGCACAATGAGCGTGTGCTTTACTATCAGATGGTAGAACCAAGCAGCGGACTAACCAAAGTTTTTTTTGTTGTTCTTTTTTTTTTTTTTTTACATAGCTGAATTACTCTGTATACATTAAAGCTGGAGTTTTGTTCTGGACTTTTCTGCATTTTGTCACCAAACAACCACAAACTTAAATGGATTTTAATAGTACTTCCTTTGATTGACCAACCTAAAGTAGCACGATGTACGAGCAAGGATGATGACTTGAGTTAAATATTGGTTGATTTTGGATATTCACTGGTTTTAACACTCCAAAAGAGGTGGGAGTTCTTCAGCAGCAGGAGAGCAACCCAAACATACAGGCAGAGTGATGATAGAGTATATTCATATGGTAGATTATGCAGATACAGATCAAATGTATACATGAATACATTTCAGAATCAGTGGCAAGATTTGAAAATTATTGTCATGGATGCTCTCCATCCAATATGGCTTGGCTTGACGTATTTTACTGAGAATGAATTGGCAAAGAAAATCCCTCTGTAGATGTGTAAAACTGACAGAGGCATGCACCAAAACACTTGCAGCTGTAACTGCAGGAAAAGGTGGTTTTACAAAATATTCCCTCAGGGAGGCTGAATACAGATTGATTCATGCTTTTTAGATTTTTATTTGTGAAAGAAAATGGAAACCATGTGTCATCCACTTTACAGATGTGCACTGCTTTATCTTAGTCTAACACATAAAATAGAGTAAAATGTTAAGCAGATTGTGGCTACAACATGAGAATAAATTTAATACAATGTTTGTGAGACGCTGCATGCATGTTATTGGCTGGATATCTCAGAGGAAGACTAAAATTCTCCATAAAATAATATCAAATAATAGAATTATGGTGTAATGTTGTCTGTCCTGTCCTGTAGGTGCACGATGGGTTTCCCCTGAGGCTCTGGAAAGTCACCGTAGATATTCCAGCGAGTCCTGAAGAAGTGCTGGCTCGAGTACTGCGAGAACAGGCGCACTGGGATGAGGATCTATTGGAAAGCCGAGTAGTGGAGACCCTGGATGAGCGGACAGAGATCTACCAGTATGTTCGGAACGTCATGGCGCCACATCCCACTAGAGACCACCTAGTGTTAAGGTAGACAGGTTTTCTTCTTACTTCAGTGTTTGGACTTTCTCTGTTTCTTTTTTTCCCAATATTTCACTGCTTTAGTTTAATTTTGTACATTACTCCTAACTATCTTGATGCTTTCCAACAGAACATGGGTCACGGACCTTCCGAAGGGTGCGTGTGCACTTGTATCTACATCTGTGGACCACGAAGGGGTGCCAGTGGTGGGTGTCCGTGCCAATGTGCTCACTTCCCGCTACTATATAGAACCCTGTGGAGCCAACAAATCCAGACTCACGCACATTTCCAGAACTGACCTCAGGTTGGTGGATTACACAGAACCCATGATGAATGTAGCTGGAGGTGCATAGATCAATTTGAAATCGGTTATCAAATACAGAAAAGCAAACTTTCCCCTGCCATTAGATGCATCAAGACAAAGATCTCCTACCGTTTTCAGTCCAAAACCAATTTCATCAACATGAAGTAAAAACAAAGTCTTTCTTAATATGCCTTAACTTTCTGATGCATTTAAAACTATTACCCTGGTTAAAGAACATGCAACAAAATTATTCCTGTTTTTTGTTGTCGCATTCTATTTTTAAAATATCTCAAACTTAGATTTCAAATAATCAGGTTCAACCTTTAAAGACAACCAAAAATTGATATCAGCCAGTGAAAATTGATGTTTGGTGCATCTCTGACTATAGGAAACTTGTCACCAAATCTGCAAACATTTTCATAGAGCTGCATCATCCTAAAGCTACCTCTCTTTCTTAATTTTCTTAGGGGCCGTTTTCCAGAGTGGTACAATAAACTCCACGGACAGTTGTGTGCTGCTGAAGTGGCGCGAATAAGAGACTCCTTCACTGTTTCCGTGGACAAATGATTCGGCAGCGCGAAATGTGGAGCACAACCGATTCTTGGACTGCAACTTTTGGTGGAGTCAAATTATCGTCATGTTCACAATAAAAAGAGTATGGAGCCTTAATTCAGGGACCTGTTCGTTCTAGGTCAAAACAGACTGACTAAAGAGGTTTTGTTGGGACTGCCGATAGGACTCTCACACAGACATATCAGCCTATGGACATTTTGTTGCTGATACTGGATGTGTGGTTTAGACTTTATCCAAAAGGATGATACTGCTTCTGAGAAGCAAAGAAGAATTAAGGTATGCAAGAGCTTGTGTTTGTGCAAAGCAACAAATGGTAAGTGCATATTTGTCGTGTTGGTTTACAGCCAGAGGAAAGCATCTACATATAAAATATTCTGGTCAGAAAAGTAAATGTGGCTGTCCACCTCATATTAACTCTGACCAGCTTTTCTGTTACAGCAAAGCACAGGACGACCTGTTGAGATTGTTATAAAGAGCTGATGAATGAATATGTGGGTGAGGAAAGATGGAAATCCACAGACTGAGTAGAAACAAAAGACAGGATATGGTGAGATGACAGGTGGGCGGCTGCACGCAGGGTTTTAGTGTTTGGAGGGAGAGAAGGAGGAGAGCCAGTGGCTGGCTCACCAAAATGAAAGGACTGATAAGTCAGGGCCTCATCTACTGACAGATAAAAGTCCCTCCAATCCCTCCAAAAGGATTTGAGTCAATCATGGGTTTATGTGGAAGCCAAATTTTGTTTGCAAAGATCCAAAAGACGGGTTTAGTCTCCATGCTAGTGCCAAAAGCCAGTTCTTCTGTGATTTTAAAGAGAACGGCAGGAAGATAAACAGATTTTATGGACCAAATAAAGAAAAAAGATGAAATCTAATCCTCGAAGGAATTGACGTTCGTTTTAGTCTCAAAAACAGCACATTTCACTGTTAGTTTTTTGTTATTTGCAATTCTGTCCCTTTAGGAGGTTGTTGAAACCTATACATCCAATTATTTGTGCACAAGAGAACCAATGACACAATTAACCGCAACTGAAACCTCCAGCCACAAAAAAAAAAAACGAGAAAAAAAGTCCTTTTATAAAGGTGGGGATTTTACAGGTTTTACTGTAAAGAAGATGGGAGACTGAATGTGTTTTTCTAAAGAAGGATAAAAATCTTTTTTGCTTAAGTGTCTTTCTCTCTTTTATCATGCCAGGTTTAAAAAGTAATTATAGAGATTTTGGTGCACATAACTTCTTCTAGCACCGACGCTCCTTGTTCGGATGTTGTCTATGTTGTTCCTGTTAAGTGTGTAATTAATTCACTAAGCCATTTGTTTATATCTTACGAGTTTGTACCTGTATAAGTGTCTCTGCCAAATAATAACGCATGACAATGACAGTTAATTTAAAGCAAATGTATTTATACCTCAGATATATGTTTGTTTTGTATCATTTTATTTTATGTTATTTTATTGTACATGGTAAGCTTTGTGTTACAGAAACATGTTTTATCTTTTTTATTAATATTATTTCTGTACAGGTTAATCAAAATGCACTATTAAATGTATTAAAATAATACCTTTGTTGCCTGAGGTTGTATTTTTTCTCACAATGCGATTATAAAACTTTTTACACTGGATTGCTTTTACCCTTCGAGACTCTATAGTCACCCATTTAGACCGCATTCTGTTCCAAGTCCAGCTTTTCTTCCCCTCTCACTGACCCTTGCCACTATAAATCTCAAGTGACTTGACTCCGTTCCACACCAATAAATCTATAATAGGGCCAGAAAGGCCAGGAAGATAGTGATCTCACTACTAATTATTAATCTTACATAAGTTTCTGTTATCAGAACACTGTGAGATCAGCTGTACTGTAGCGGGGAAACTTAATAAGAGGCCAGGCAGTCATGTGGCAAAAACAAAGGGGGGCTATTTTAGAGCGGGCACTTTTTTGGCCTATTTTATTTTTGCTTTACGTGGAAAGGGTTTGCCATATATCAGACAACTTTGTTTATGATTTCTTATTTCTCTTAAACCCTGAACTGTGTGCTTCCATCATCCAAGACCATTGCAGCGGCTAAAGACTTCCTAATTTTCTTAAAACGGGATGCTGTTGAATATCTTTCAAGGTTTGGTGTCGGTAGTTGTCACGTTTAACAGTAGTCTGACAGAAACAAAGCTAAGAGAGAAGGAGGCAGGATATGCAGTGAAGCGCATGGTCAGCTACTGAAACTCAGACGACTGCATCAAGAATTCTGTATCTTCTTAAAATAAAACATCCACTGTGCTTATATAAATATTTGTCATAAGGTAGTTTTACAAGAGGACAGAAACATTAAAATGTACTGATTAAAAAAAATTGCTAAATGTTTTCATGTTTATATTAAAGCCAGCCCTACACCACAGCTAGATGTTAGAGGATGTTAGAAAAGCAGAAGTCCTATGCTACTGATATATCTGACTGCAATACTGCAGGACAGGACATGGTTGAAAAAAAGAACAGCAGTAGTCCCACTATTGCTCAAAAAGTCATGGGATTTTCTCAGATGCATTTATTAATAATTATCTTGTGCTAACCATTAACACAGAAAACTACTTTAGTAGGCGTTTTGTATTTTTCAATATGAATATGAGTAAGTATCTTGTTCCTTCAGCATGGGCCTAGAATTTGTTAGACTTAATTGTATTACTTATTTGAATTATAAACATATCCAGATAGTGCTGTTCTCCCATTGAATGACATGCTTTCCCTTTGGGTTTGTGTATGTGTTTTCCCCTGAACGGCCAAAACACCTCACAAAGATTGTAGAGCGTCAGATAAGCAGGAGTCAGCGCCAGGGCTACATTCCGATACTGCTGTTTGAGAATCCGTCGCAGAAGGTTTCCCACATTGATAAATGCATATGAATGTATGTATTCTTCAGTCTGAGCTGCTCTTCCTGTAGTTTGAACTTCCTTTTTAAAGAGAGCAAAACTGATTATTAACTGGATTGTTAGATCTATCCTCTTTTAGTCATATGTTTTTATAACAGTTGAAATGTATCCGCCTATGACACATTGCTTTATTCATTACATGGAGCCACATTATGGTTTTCAAACTCTAACGTGGGTGTCATTTTTGTTCTGTCTCTTTTCTACTGTTCGATCATGAACACTGATCCTAACTGAAGCACAGCATTCAGTAGCGCTTGGATGTTGTTCTGGCTTCTGGATGAATGGTTGATGAGGTTCTTAGTTTTTCACTTATGGTCCGCTTGATTTAGAGGGCTTTTTTCGTCCTTTCAAAACTTTTGAGTTTTTTTTTTTGTATTTAAGATTACAGTTGTCTGGGATTGAAATTCTTTTAACAATCTAATGCATAGAAGTACGACAAAAAATTTAAAAAGACTAGAAATCTCTTAGAGCTAAACTCTGTTTTCCTAGCACTCTAAATCAGTGATTCCTAAACAGGGATACAAATACCTCTAGTGGTACATGAGCACATTACAGGGGGTATGTGGAAATATTTCCTAGAAAAGGAAGAAATCATACCGATACTTGGATCAGAGTAGTACTTACCGATACCAAGTACCAAGGCCGATACTTCTACCACACAAAATATTGTCAATGAATTGGAAGACAATCGGGCATTGGACAGCATTTGCTGTGCCCTGGTAAAGATCAGGTAAACATCAGGCTGGGATTGTGTTAGGCCTAATGAATACTGAACCCAGCATAGAAATATCCTGGTGAACATTATACCTCTCAGATCTGGGGGCAGGATATCAAAGATAATCAAGCTTGGGTATCTTGTTAAATATAAGATGAATGACGGAAAAAAAGTCGAACTGATTTGGTTGTTTTTTTGTAGACATGGTCAAGACGATCCGCTCCAGTTCAAAGTTATTTAGGTGGTTGTTGGTGCCAGAAGGGCTGGTGTGAGTATTTCAGAAACTGCTGACCAACTGTGATTTTCACGCACAACCATCTCTTGGGTTTACAGAGAATGGTCCGAAAAAGGGAAAATATCAAGTGAGCGGCAGTTCTGCGTGCAAAAATGTCTTGTTGATACCAGAGGTCGGAGGAGAATGGTCAGACTGGTTCGAGCTGATAGAAAGGCAACAGTAACCTTGAGACAGGTGGGCTACAGCAACAGTAGACCACACCAGGTGCCACTCTTGTCAGCTAAGAACAGGAAACTGTGCTACAATTTGCACAGGCTCACCAAAATTGGACAATTGAAGATTGGAAGATTGTTGCCTGGGTTCTATTTCTGCTACAACATTCGAACGACAGGGTCAGAATTTGGCCTCAACTACATGAAAGCATGAATCCATCGTCCCTCGTATCAACGGTTCAGGCTGCTGATGGTGTAAGGGTGTGGGGGACATTTTCCTGGCACACTTTGGGTCCCTTAGTACCAATTGATCATTGTTGCAACACCACAGCCTACCTGAGTATTGTTCCTGTCCATCCCATTATGACCACAGTGTAGCCATCTTCTAAAGGCTAATTTCAGCTGGATGATGCGCCGTGTCATAAAGCTCGAATGATATCAGACTGGTTTCTTGAACATGACAATTAGTTAATTGTACTCAAATGGCCTCCACTGTCACCAGATCTCAATCTAATAGAGAACCTTTGGGATGTGGTGGAATGGGACATTTTCATTACGGAAGTGCAGCCGACAAATCTGCAGCAACTACGTGACGCTATCATGTCAATACTAATCAAAATCTCTGAGGAATGTTTCCAGTACCTTGTTGAATACATGCCACAAAGGATGAAGTTAGTTCTAAAGGTAAAAAAGGGGTGTACATAATAAAGTGACCAGTGAGTGTAAATGTATGCTGTATGGTTACACTGGGTGTTAAGTTAGTTTCATGTATTTATTAGTTGCATGTTGAAAGGGGTACTTGCGAAATGAGAAAATGGCTTTGGGGGTACACAAGTCAAAAAAGGTTTGGAACCAAAGCTGTAAATCTCAAAAGTATGGCAAATACAGAAGGAAAAATTGTGACTTATTACATATCCAGTCTGCAGAAAAACATTCTGATGGATGTCCAGTAGTACTGTTATGGCAACAGGAATGGTATGCTGTTGTGATAAGACTATATTTTAGGATTCAACACAGGAAAGGATGAAAGTTTAGTCACGGTGTGTGCTGTTTCGACCTCATATCATTCCTCGGCATGGCTCAATATTTCAGACATTTCCGAAGGCTGCCCAAAACTGTCTGTGCTTAGGAAGATGGATCTGACTGTTCATTCTTTGCAAGATAAGGCTGTATCTCAGAAGGCTGATAAACTCACTTTCACATTCTAACTAAAGAAACAACTGAAAGGTTTAAAGTTATAGCTTATAGGTCGGTCACACTGATCATGTTCAACTTCATAAGTAACTGAGATTATACAGATAGATAGAGGAAAACACAAACATCATTATAACAGAAATAAAAAGAACATTAAAAAAAAACAAAAGACAACTTGAATAAGTAGGGTTAGCATGGATGGAAACACTATTTTGGTAGGCTATCTCTATGAGTGTCTGAGTATCACAGCTTCATTTTCATTCACAAAAAGCATTGCTTTACCTGAATCTTAAAATAAATTTGAGAGTGTGGAAAATATGAATCTTCTGTGCTGATGAGTTGTTTTGAGGAAAAGTTCAATCTGTAAATGAGCAGACATTTGTTTATAAAGTTCCACACTGCCCTCTTGTGGTTTTACTATGTGAATTTTATTTTTACTTTTGTAAGATAAAAAGCATTATTTACAGAAATTTAAAAGTGTAAAGTGATAAGAATTACTGTATAATATACAGTGTCTTGTAAAAGTACTCAGAACTTTTAAATACTGTTTACAAACAAAAAATCAGTTTACAACCGCTAATATTTTATTATGATTTTATATGAATTGCCTTCCTTCATTTGGGGAAAAATGGCTCAAGTGTGTGAGCAGAAATTTTCAAATCTACCCACATATTCTTAATTGGATTTAGGTTTTGGACTTTGACTGGACTATCCTAAAACCTTAATTTGAACCATGTCTTTCTAGCTCTGTCTATATGTTTAAAGCCTATCTCTACTGAAAGGGATGCACTATGTTTAGCTGAATCCAACTTTCCATCAACTCTGCCCTTACCAACAAAAAAGCACTTACATAGCATTACACTGCCAGCACCATGTCTGATCAAGAAAATGGTACGTTCAAATGGATGTACAGTGTTATTTTTATTTTTTTTTGGTCAATGATAGTGTTTTGCAAGGTCATCTTTAATGTCACCAGAACATAATGCCATTTTACTGCTATCTCACACAAGTTAACAGTTAAACAGGACTGCTTGTGGCTTTTACTATCCAGTAATAGAGCAAGCATTGCTCAGGAGGTAAGAGTTGGTCCAGCAGCCAGTGGATTCCCAGCTCAAACCACAGCTCCATCCATCTTGGTCATAGAGCCCTTGAGCAAGACAGTTCACCTGCCTTGCCTGACAAAGGTGGGTACACGACCCAAAAAAATTTTAGCAAGTAAAGGTAAAAAGTAGCCATCCAAAAAATTACTTGAGTGAGAGTAAAAATGTATTTGCTAAAAATTATACTTGAGTACTACTGAGTAAGGCTAGTTCGCACGGTGCATTTTTTGGCTGTCACACTCTGAGCTCCATCAAGCTCTAGAGGTAAGGCAAGGCAATTTTTTTCATATACCACACTTTCAACACAAGGCAATTCAAGGTGATCTAAATGATTTAGTGGAAACGCAACCAATACATGATAAAAATATGAAAATTAAAACAGACTGAAGCATAAAAAATAAAATTTATGTGAGAGGTGTGTCACATGGATGGACCCAAGATTTCGGTAGGACAAACTGCACTACGTCTTGCTCTACCAGGATGGAGCAAAAGCTGCAGACCAGGACGTTAAGTTTCTGACACTGCCTGAAGACTGACGGTTTTGGTATTACATGCACTAAATAAGGTGTCAGTAAGCATGTCGCACTGCAAGTCTACAGAACTGTGAATCCCACGCCGGCAAACAGGTTTTCATCAAGATTATTTTTAAGGCGAAAGAAAAGGCCTAGGACTGTAGAACTCTTAAAGTGTGATTTTAAAAACAATACAGTTATTGCGAAATCTGTCATTTCAAAGACTGCAATGAAAAAAATATGCAATAACTGATGGCCCATTTTAACTGATCACCCAACAAAAAAATCATGCAATAACTTTTGTATGTGCAAAAATGTGAAATTGGTATCACATGTAATTAGCATTTTGTGGAAATTAACTATTGGCAAGATATGGGATTGCCACCCGTGAAACTGTTTTCCATTTTTTTTCTATTGTTTACTTTATTCCAGATCCGGCCTTTCCTCCTGGAATGGACAGAGGGTGACTATAGGGGGGCACAGAGACTTTTTCCCTCAACTGTGTCCGGAAATTTTCAAGTAGCCTAAATATTTTTAAATATCTCCATGACCAAATAACCTGTCATCCTCAAGCTCAATTTCAGGTCTTCGTAACAAGTTTAACCAAGCACTTATCACTGCAACTAAAGGGGATGAGACGACCTCCTCCTCACTGTCGTCTATTTAAACAGAAACAAATAGCCTATTTCTCAGATGCATTTACCAAAATTTTATCAATCCATTAATTCACATTACGTTGAAATATTTCCATCACATTAGCAAAACTATGCTCTGCCAGTCCAACTGAACTACTAATTTGACCTTTAAGTTGAAGACTTTTCTAAACCCTAGAAATTGTCTCTATCTGTTGACTGGGCTTTAGTTCCCTGTACAATGTTGCAATAAATTGTAGGCATTACACTGAACAAAGGGTAAGTGGTAAATTGTTGCTTGAAATACTGGTATGAATTGTTAAACCTAATTCTGCAGGTTGCTCTGTACAGCAGTGATTCCAAAATGGGTTTACACATGCGCCTAGTGGTAGGTGAGCCCATTACAGGAGGTATGTGAAAATATTTAATATTTCATTTCCTAGATGATGGGTATCAGGCATTTGACAGCATTTGCTGTGCCCTGGTAAAGAAAAACTTGGCCTGGGATGTGTTATGCCTAATGAATTCCCAAATAAATACTGAACCCAGAACAGGAAAATCCTGGAGAACATTCTGCCACCAGATCTATCAGATCTGAGGGTAGATTATCAAAGATAAACAAGCTCAGGTGTCTTGTTAAAGAAAGGTTAGTTGATGGAAACAAAGTAAAACAGATATAATTATTTTTTTTCAATGTTGTGTTAATATGTTAATGACAGTTAAAGGGAACTTATTCAGACGAGCTCCAGTTCCAGATAGGTTTATTTACATTTTTAAATGTAATATTCTCAGATTTATATTCTGTAAATACAGAATGGTGTTAACTATTGAAAACTGGCTTGTGATATGTTCAGCAAATCAGCAATTGTCATCATGGAAAATTATATGAAAAAAGTACATAGGGATATGGGTAGAGTCTGCCCAGAAAACTATTTGAAACACAACAGAGTTTATGTTTTGCAATCAAAAACATAAAGATATGGTTTTCTGCACCTCACCTTCACTGCAGCTTGTAGCACTTCCCTCTCCTCTCGGTTGCTCTCTGCCTGTTCTAGCTCTATCTGCTGAAGTTCGGCATCACAGTCTAGGATCTGTATATTTCAGTTTGTAAAGGTATCCCTTTGGCGTAGCGCTAAAATGAGTTTCATCATCAGATGTTTAGTAGTCAGACTTGCTGTCGGATTGTCATGCATTTAACAATTTAACTTGGGAATGGCCAAACAGTTTACTTTGGCTGCAGCGTGGATTGCTTGTAATGGAAAGAGTAATTGTGAGCTGTGAATTTTGTCAGGTATTTTTTTTTTTATTCAAATGAAACATGCTTCCAAACGCATATTAAACTGCTCACAAAAATTAAAGGAACACTTTTTGTATTGGGCCTGGCATCCATCCATCCATCCATCATCGTCCGCTTATCCGGGGTCGGGTCGCAGGGGCAGCAGCCTAAGCAAAGAGACCCAGACTTCCCTCTCTCAGGCCACTTGGGCCAGCTCCTCGGGAGGAATCCCGAGGCGTTCCCAGGCCAGCTGGGAGACATAATCCCTCCAGCGAGTCCTGGGTCTTGCCCTGGGTCTCCTCCCGGTGGGACGTGCCCAGAACACCTCACCAAGGAGGCGTCCAGGAGGCATCCTGACCAGATGCAATGCGAACCAGACTCTGACACCGGTCATGCAGGGACCTAACAGCCCGTATCTGCCGAGGGTGTAGAGCTGGTCTAGTGTTCCATGGCCAGGACGAAAACCGCATTGTTCCTCCTGAATCCGACGTTCGACTATCCATCAGACCCTCCTTTCCAGAACCCCCGAATAGACCTTACCAGGGAGGCTCAGAAGTGTGATCCCCCTGTAGATGGAAAACACTCTGTGGTCCCCCTTTTTAAAGAGGGGACCGCCACGACAGGCACCAGCTACCTTGCGGCCACAACTACGGTCAGCCGCTTCGAAAATGGAGTTGCGGAACATGGCCCATTCGGACTCAATATTCCCCGCCTCCCCTGGGACGTGTTTGAAGTTTTGCCAGAGGTGAGAGTTGAAACCCCTTCTGACAGGAGACTCCGCCAGACGTTCCCAGCAGACCCTCACAACATGTTTGGGCCTGGCAGGTCTGTCCGGCGTCCTCCCCCACAGACTCACCACCAGGTAGTGGTTGGTGGATAGCTGCGCCCCTCTCTTCACCCGAGTGTACAAAACATGCGGACGCAGATCAGATGAAACGACAACCAGGTTGATCATCGAGCCGCAGCCTAGGGGGTCCTGGTGCCAAGTGCACACATGAACACCCTTATGCTTGAACATGGTGTCCGTTATGGACAATCCATGACAAGCGCAGAAGTCCAACAACAAAACACAGATCGGGGGGGCCATACCGCCCAACCACGCCTCTCCAGGTCTCACTGTCATCGCCCACGTGAACGTTGCAGTCCCCCAGCAGAATGAGGGAGTCTCCAGAAGGAGCACTCTCTAGCACCCCATCCAAGGACTCCAAGAAGGGTGGGTAATCTGATCTACTGTTTGGTGCATAAGCACAAACAATGGTCAGAACCCGTCCCCCCACCCGTAGGCGGAGGGAGGCTACCCTCTCATTCACCGGGATAAACCCCAACGTACAGGCGCCGAGATGGGGGGCAACAAGTATGCCCATCCCAGCTCGGCGCCTCTCACCGGGAGCAACTCCAGAGTGGAAGAGAGTCTAATCCCTCTCGAGGAGAAGGGTTCCAGAGCCTTGCGTCGAGGCAAGGCCAACGATGTCCAGTCGGAACCTCTCAACCTCCTTCCCCACCAGAGAGGGTATGTTCCACGTCCCAAGAGCCAGCATCTGCAGCCGAGGATCGGACCGCCAAGGTCCCCGCCTTTGGCTACCGCCAATCTTGCACTGCACCCGACCCCAATGGCCCCTCCCACAGGTGGTGAGCTCATGGAAAGGGGGGGCCATGTTGCCTCTTCGGGCTAAGCCCGGCCGGGCCCCATGGGTAAAGGCCACCAGGCGCTCACCAACGTGCCCCACCTCCAGGCCTGGCTCCAGAGTGGGGCCCCGGTGACCCGCGTCCGGGCGAGGGAATACAAACTCCAATACTGTTACTCGTCATAGGGGTCTTCGGGCTGCGCTTTGTCTGATCCCTCACCTAGGACCAGTTTGCCATGGTTGACCCTACCAGGCGCATAAGCCCCAGACAACATAGCTCCTAGGATCATTTGGACACTCAAACCCCTCTCCCGCAATAAGGTGGCAGCCCAGGGAGGGGCGGGCCTGGCATGAAATCAATTACACCTGTTTGATAATTTTCTGATTGGTTAAGCAGCTGAGGGCATCGTTAATCACTTTCAGCTGTATTGGTGTTCATGGACTTAACAACAGGTGCACTACAGTGGCAACAATTAGAAAACCTTCAAAACAGGACTGGTTTTACATATGGAGGTCATTTCAAGTTTCTCCCTCTTTACCTTTTTTGGCTGGTTTTGGCTTGAGTAATCCTCTCTACCGGCAGTATGAGGCGATACCTTAACCCTACACAAGTTGCACAGGTTGTCCAACTCCTCCAGGATGGCACATCCACACGTGCTGCAGCAAGAAGGTTTAATGTGTCTCCCAGCACAATCTCCAGAACATGGAGGAGACTTCAGGAGAGTGGTGGTTATTCTCGGAGAGCTGGACAGGGCCATAGAAGGTCCTCAATCCATCAGCAGGACCGATACCTGCTCCTTTGTGCAAGGCGGAACAGGCTGAGCAATGCTCATGCCCTACAGAATGACCTCCAGAGGGCCACTGGTGGGAATGTCTCTACCCAAACAATCAGGAACAGACTTCATGAAGATGGCCTGAGGGCCCGATGTCCTGTAGTGGGCC
This sequence comes from Apricaphanius iberus, assembly GCA_028564705.1. NCBI lineage: Eukaryota > Metazoa > Chordata > Actinopteri > Cyprinodontiformes > Aphaniidae > Apricaphanius > Apricaphanius iberus. The sequence continues at coordinate 104,440 of JAPXFQ010002192.1, forward strand.
CTGTGCTCACTGCCCAGCAACCTGGAGCTCGACTGGCATTTGCTCAATAACACCAGAATTGGCAAGTCCGCCACTGGCGCCCTGTACTTTTTACAGACGAGAGCAGGTTCACCCTGAACACCTGTGATAGACGTGAAAGAGTCTGGAGAAGACAAGGAGAATGTTATGCTGCCTGTAACGTGGTTCAACATGACAGGTTTGGTGCTGGGTCAGTGATGGTCTGGGGAGGCATATCCATGGAGGGACGCACAGACCTCTACTGCATAGGAAATGGTGCTCTGACTGCCATAAGATATCGAGATGAAATCCTTGAACCCATTGTCAGACCCTACACTGGTGCAGTAGGTCCTGGTTTCCTCCTTATGCACGGCAATGCCCGGCCTCATGTGGCAAGAGTATGCAGGCAGTACCTGGAGGATGAAGGAATTGAACAAGTGAACTTCTTTTTTATTTGGTATAGTAATTATTTCTATGATTTTGTAAATTCCAGAAATTTTAAAAATAGTTGTGCTTGTTGACTTGAGAGAACCTATCTGAAGTACTTTAACTGTTCCCTTTAAGCACATGGAGAAGGCACATTTTAAAATGTTAAAATCAAAAGCACAGTTCTGAAAGTGTTTTGGGACTTGGCAAAATTTCATTTTTTTGGCAAACCCAAATTTAATCTTATGTTCAAAAATATTCCCTGTTTAAATACAGGTAGTATCTTTTTCATTTTGTTACATTTATCTACCTGTCCATGGTAAAACTGTTTAATATTAAAACTGTCTGTGGCAAAAATAAAATTGCTTGGGGACCACTGTTTTAAATACACCAATCAAAATGCAGTAACTAGAAATAAAGCAAAGTCACTTGACAAAGCATTTACAAATTTGAAACAGCCTTTATGTGCACACTTTGGCATTGTATGCTTCAGAGCCTTGAAAAGGTTAGTGCTAATTTGCAGGCTGTTGAATTGGACTTGTGTAAAGCTCTGGGTTTGGTGAGATTTTTGCGGGACAATATTAGATATCAGGTAAGTTTGACAAGTTTGAGTTTCAAGCCAAGGAGTTGTTTCCAACAGTTTCACAGGTTCACACAGGTTCAAAGAGGTAGCACTGAGTAACCACTGAGTAACCACGAAATCCAAAAGCTTTTTTTGAGAAAGCACAGCCTTACAGGTTGAATCATAAGCCCATCAAAATGTCTCCAATAGTGTTTTTTAGGTGATTGTTGACAGACTCATTTCTGAAATAGATTACAGGTATGCTGCATATATATCCTCAACAACACCTTTGGTTTCCTGAACAACTTTTTCTGATGTTACAGTTTCAGAGCTAAGAAACAAAGCACCTTATCTCCAAATTAAACATTCAGTTGACCTAGAGATGGACCTTTTGGAAGAGATTGTCCAGTTCAAAGATTTTAGTTTTGGTAAAGACATCACATCTGCTCCACTGCTTTTACTGTTAGGTAGAGAAAATCACCTATAGGACATCTTCCCAAATGTTGCCATTTTACTTAGACTTTACCTGACAATTCCTTTCACAAAAGCAAGAGATAAGCAATCCTTCACTAAGATTAAACTTAGGAATGCAACAAAACCAGTCTTTTCAAACTGATATGATACCAATACTTAGATCTCAGTCTTGCTGATACAGAATACCAATGCCAAAACTTCTACCACACAAAAAATGCAATAAATTGGAAGACAGGTTTTATTTTGTTCTCTGCTTGTTACAACAAATGATGGTGAATTTAATAAAATAACCACAATCAAAAATGTCAAGTGAAAAATAAGTATCCCTGAAATTATTGCTTATTAGTTATTGTTTTCACATTTTAAGAATTGGTTCACGGTAAATACAGATATAATTACATTAAAACGGTATCGTACCGATACCTGGTATCTGGTGTTGGAGCATCTCTACCGAACCAAAAAAAAAATAGAGATCTCCAAAGGGGCAGAAATGGCTGAATAATTTGACTTTGGGAGCGATCAAGTGAAAAGTTGGACTTTAGTGATCTTGTGAAGGACTTTCTTCCAAACAAATTCTATTAAAGTAGCTATCTTTTCAAACTCCCCTACAGATTAACGCTTATGAGGCTCATCTATATGACAACTATTGACTCATCATGGAGAGGATTTTGTTTTTGACTAGGCTCCCTTATACACGCAAAGCAGAATATAATACATCACCAAATAAGCTTTTAAACGAACTTCCTTCCAAGCCATAGAACAGAAAATACGGCGAAGCGTATCTGGGCCTTGGATTTATTTATTTTTTACCAAACACCTGCTTATCTGAGCTCCTTTTAAACTGTGTGGCACAGTGTAAAAAGCCTCAACCACTTATAGAGGATTTAATACTGTGCTATGGACATGATTCTAACAATAACTGACAACAGCTGCCAGCAAACAATCAGTTATTTCTCTGTCCAGTAATATGTTAGATATTTTTGCAGGGTAAAAAAGAAATCCATAATCTATTTTTACAAATAAAATTTTCAAAATATCATATTCAATAGTATTTTTTCATTCTAAATAGTATTCAGTCTGAGCAAGCTGAACAGAGACTACAGATAAACACTCAAACTAAACAAATTCAATTTGGCTTGGACACACAGTCTCACATCCTCCTCCCAAGTCCAGGGATCTGCAGAAGCCATTCCTCCAGTGTGGGGGTCACTCCCCTGAGTGCTCTGATTACCATGGGTACTACTGTCACCTTCACCTTCCAAGCCTTTTCTAGCTTCTCTCTTAGCCTTTGGTATTTCTTAAGTTTCTCATGTTTCTTCTTCTTAGGGCTGGGCAATTAATCACGATATTAACAAGTTGAATCGTGATAATTCCATGGTGTGTTTTAATCCTTATGCCAACTGAGCAATCCAGTCGAAGCACTGTCTTGTTGTCAAGCTAACTGGCCAGTCAAATCGCAGTAAAAACAATATGGTGCCTAAAAGTAGGAGGCACATCCTGGTAGGCAAGGGCGTCAGATTGTTTTTAAAATGGCTGGGGACATTATTAACTTGAAAGCGGTTTGAGGATTGCTGGGGACAGTTATTAAATATTTATTTAGCCTCTAGGTTTCATCCTTTTCATGTTTGATTACAATATGCACTGCAGAGTATAAACGTGGTGAGAATTACATCTTTATTAAATCAATACAAGTTAAAAGCCATAGGTTTAAATGTTTTTTAAACGTCACCAATAGGCTGTTGGTTGGGAAGAATTATTAAAAACCACACTGTAGCACAAATAACAATGTTAGATATAGTATGTATTAGCACCAGAAGAATGTGCAACAATAAAACCTGCTCCTTTTGCGAGCCCAACACCGTTCTGTGTGGAGAAACTTCACATTTAACTTACAGGTCACAGTATTGCAATAGGGCAGCTACCTGTGGGTGATCCGCATAAAGTTGTTTCAGGTGGGAAAAAAACAAATTGAATTTAACGGCTCCGGGAGGACGACAATATTCATATGTTGTTTTGTCGGAGGGAGCAGGAGGGAATATTTCCCGAAGTTGCGCTTGGGTTCTAAAATTAACCCGCAACATTTGAAATCTGGAAAGTAGTTATCTTTATTCTTTACAATGTTTTAAGGCTGTAAAACTCCTCCCCACACACTTTTTTTTTACACTTTTCCTGGACATACATTAACATTTACTCACATTTCTCACTAGTTTTAATACTCAAACCTTTGTAGATTTAAAATACAAAAGTATTAATACACAGTACAGTCTATCCGCTGGCACGGGTCCCCAACTCCAGATGCGTCTCTGCTCCAACACAGCTGATTCAAATTGTCCAACTTTCTCCTCAGCATGGCAAAGTTCTGCATGGGCCTGCTGCATTGATTCTGGTGTGGTGAACCAGGGAAAGAACTAAAACCTGCAGGATACTGGCCCTCGAGGCCTGGGTTTCTGGATCCTTGCTGTGTGACTCTGGTGCTCAGCGACTGCTTCTGTGCTGCCAGGATGTATTAGCTTGTAATACCGGCCTGGATTGTTTAACTAATATTTGATTGAGCATGTTCTGATTATTTTTTTTCTGGATTCAGTTTTCTTGAATTATGGCAAATCTAAGAAAATAGAAATTCAGCATATTTGGTTGGATTTTCCCGACTTTTCCACATTTGCACCCTTTGGATAAAACTTTAGATTGAAGGGACGTTGCAATCAAAATGAACCCAATGTACAAAGTTATCAGTCAGGAGAAGAATAGCCAGACTCCACATATAACTCTTATAGAATATCTGTGGAGCTTCTGGCTGAGCAGGATATGTCCACACAATTTGACAGATTTGCAAGGTTAAATTAGCAAATAACTACAAGTTGTGATGTAGGTTACTGATTAACTCCTGCCAAAGAAGACTAAATGCTAAATTTGAACTTGCTTTAATGGAGTGTGTGTACTGTTATGCAACCATATCTTTGTACATTTGTGTTCTATTTTTTTCATCTTCTACCTCTTTTTCAGCTGAATTATAGTGGATAACATTCAAATTTCATGTATAGAAACTTATGAAATTCAGAGTTGTGTACATTTCTGAGAGCCACTGTAGGTCAACTTAAACGATATCTGGGTGACGTTTTTCGTGGACGAAAGCAGCAGATTCACACAGCCCAGGGAGTATAAATTATGTTATGTAAGGGAAAAAATATATAGGCTGAATTACAGAATAATAAAAATCCGGAGGATGTTACAAAATAATTACAAAAAGAAGTATGAATGGATTTTCAAGAAAGAGACAAATAACGTTAGTATCGAAGTATATTTAAAAGTATGATAACTAAAATGGATCTAATACCTTGAGCACTTACTTTATCAACTTCATTGCGTCTCTTCCGCAGTTATGAAACTTTCATGCGCATGTTTTGTAACACAGCCCGTCCTGGCCAATCACGGAGCGAGGCTTCTGTTCACGTGATTGGCCATCTTTTATGTAACAAACGGGGCATCAATGAGGAAACCCCGTTCTTTACATTGCCACGGATCGCGGCAGCTATCGAAATGTATAAACACGAAGACAGAAGAAAACCTATGTTCACATAGCATTTCACAACACACGTCAATGCTGTCATGGCGCTAAGACCGAAGGTGGCGGACACGGCGGACGAGAAAAGTGCTTTCTTTATAGGAGCTGAGGAAGAGGAGGGCCACCATGAATTTATACTACAGAAAGGCAACGCTTTGGCGTCTGAGGATTGCCTCAAGGAGGCCATCGACTGGTTTTCAGCAGCAATGCGCTACGGTCCGGTTCGCCCCGAAGAGTTGAGCACTTTTGTGGACTGTATCCTTCGCAACTTCAAGAAGAAAGCCCTCGGGCCGCAGTCATCCACGGTCCGTAGTCCAGAGGCAGTAGAGGATTCCGGGGACACTGCGGTGTTTGAATGCCCCAACTGTCACGGCTTTTTGGGCGAACCTGTGACCGTAGCGTGCGGACATACGTATTGTAAAAGATGTTTACAGCGGTGCCTAGTATCCAAATGCAGGCTATGCGAAGAGCCCGTTGGGGGCGTGGAGAAAGCCAACGTAGCTCTGTGTGGACTCTTAGAAAAATGGTTTCCCGAAGAGCTAAAAAAGTTAAAAACAATACAAGAAGTGGAAGAGTCCTGTGATAGAAAACTCTACAGCGAAGCTGTGTCGCTAGCGAGCGACGTTCTCCGGTCAGGTGAGGGTCTTTATCACGATTCAAATCAGGGTTAAAAAAAGGTGTGGCGGTGTACACATTTGTATCTCACAATTAAAACAAGTTTTTTGTACGAAGGAATTTCGCACAAAAACTCATTAATTTGCTTTAAGAAGCCATATGGGATGAAACTGCTTTAGTTGTTCTGGTAAATATTTTGAAAATACTTTGAGCTGACTGTTTTGCTGCTACCTCAAGTCTGCATGGCCTTGCTTACGAAATTCAAGTCACACTGAGCATGCGCGATGGCTGTAAGTTGCATAAGGCAGGTCGTGACACTTCATTGGGTTCGGTTTTGTAACTTCTGAGAAGGGGGAAGGACATTTTTATTTTATAATTGTCCCGGCCTTTTTATGAACTCCGCGTTCATAATCATTACAAATTGGTGAACACAACAAGTATGTGTCCAGAGACCTAAGATAAATCTTGTGATCCATAACAGAGGCGGAAAATAGGTGTGATGGTATGTTCAATGAAAAGAATGGAAATTAGGTCACCGTGGCACTTCTTTTTTTAAACTTCAGATAAGCTTAGTGGAAACTGTTTAAGAAATAACAAGAAAATTGAAGCTTCCTTTGAACAATAAAGGTTATTGTAGTTTAAATGAACAGTAATATGAATTATTTTGATTAGAAATAGATTACTCAACTTATTTAAAATGTCCTATTGCGGTATTGCAAGCACAAAACTTAAAAGTCCTGTATATATCAAATTTAGCTGGAATAAATGTTTATCCAAGTACCATGCAGCTCTTCACACTAATAAAGGGCCCCGCAAAATAGTAAGGTAAGTAAAAGAGGTCCTTAAATCATTAAGAGACTACTAAGTAGCGTCATGGCTAAGGCAAGATGCGTCAGAAGAAAACTTAAAGAGGCAAACTATTTTTTTGGTTTCCCATACACAAAACAGACATTGTCATTATCTGGGGTCTAGCTGTGAACCCAAATTTACATACATCAATACTTAATATGTATTTGCTGATATATCCTAAGTCACAGTTCAAAATACTCTTTACGTATCTTAAAGATGCTGAGCTTAAAGGAGTTTTCTTTTAAATATTTTTTTAAAACTAAGAACCATTAAGGGCTCCTTCATTTAAAAACTCCCATCCACAGATAAGTCGCTGGCCTGTTCGGAGTTTTATAAGTTGTTTTTCTCTCTGGGTCTGCAGGTAATTCATTAGCACGGTGTAGAATTTAGGGTTTTAAACTGGTCATCTAATGCATAACTTGTCGCACGCCCTTTAATTAAAGTCAGTAAAACCATATTCTCCGTTCACTAAATGAACGTAACCTACAATGTTATTTTTATCCTTTTACTGGGAAAGCTATCAGGATTTGACACTGGATGGTACAATATTTTTTACATTGCATATTCGTCGTGAAAAAAAAAACGTTTTCGGTATATGACTTCAAATCCCTAATCAAAGCTGATCAAGAGAAAATAGGGCAATTAAATCTCTGGCTGAATATCCGATGCATCTCTTACATACTTAGATTGTGGTAACCAGCCCGCTTCTGGTGATGACATGTTTTTGCCCCCCATTGATAAATGGAATAATGTTTTAATATGGGCAAAATTTCAAGGTACTGACTGTTTTTGGTGTGTGTTTTTTTTCACTCCCAACCCCATTGCGTTGCAGATCCAAACATGACCTTGGCTCGTCTTTCTCGAGCCGAAGCGTATGTGGCTCTCAAGCAGTACTGCCTGGCTTTGGAGGACGCCGAATTCTGCTCCAGGTCCAGCTATTCTGCCGAAGTATGTCATTCATATCATATCAAGAAAATTACTCGTAAATTATCTTTTAAAACCAAGCTGGGGTGATTAGTGTATGAAGGACCCTAAAAAAAGGACATCTGCCACTTCTCTGAAGTTTGTGTTGCATCTCTCTCCTATTTTTGTGATTAAAGCCTGAGCTCAGCACCAGGTGGAGACTGAGGGCACTTTCATTTGTTCTAAAAACAAACATTCAAGCTAAACGAATTAAAGGAGTATTTAGAACTGCCACCTGTAAAGCTACAGTCTGCCAGCGCCACATGAGTTCTCTCATTGAATTACAATTCCAAGCTAATGAGCTGCACTTTGCAAATACGTTTTCAAGATGAAGGCTTCATTTTGACTCTTGTTCAAAATCCAAAGGCACTCCAGCTTTTTTGTATATTCATGGCCAGGTGGCTAAATATGCCAAAGGATGTTCTGAATTTTTCAATTTACTGTAGGAAGATTACCCTTTAGAAGTTAGATTAGAAGTTTTTTTTTTTTTGTTATAGAGCGTAATCTTTAAATACTTGTGCTACTTGTATCACTGTAAATATGTTATGAAAGAGCTTCATTGCCAATAAAGGTCCTTCCGAAGGAAAGATTTGAATGACAAGATTACGGTCAAAACTATTAATAACTATTATATGACAGGCAGGTGACCACAGCCCTGGTCTCATTTGTAGGAAGTAGTATTTATCTGGTTTGTGATATCTTATGTATTTTATGTGTGTGTTTTATGATATATGCAAACGTTGCACATGTTTTCTCTTGTAAGCAACATGTCGAAAATGAAGTAGGTACAGAAATAATTGTAATAATTAATATCTGTGGTATCCTTGATCTTTCAGGGTTTATTCCGGAAAGCTGTGGTGCTGCACGAAATGGGTCAGGTAGACGAGTCTCTCCAAGTCTTCCTCCACTGCTTGACTATCAATGAGGACTTCCCGGGTGCTAAAAGGAAAGTGGAAAAGGTTAGTGAGTTATGTGTGCTGTCGAAATTAACATATCTGTGCCAGTTAAATTGGGTTGAGGTCACAACATTTCCCTTGTAGTAGAAAGGAGCTGGCTTTTCTGGTACAGAGCAGGCTGATCCTTCAGGTTATTTCATTTATACAGGAGGTGAATTACATAAATCTCTATATTGTTCAGACTTCCAAAAAGATCAAAACATTCTGGTTGCTATATAATGTTGACTTTGGATCAGTCTTGAGATTTCCCTTTGAAAATAATCACATAGTGAACATGTAAACTAGATATAAAAAAAAAATGGATGTTGGTGTTTCAGATTGCCCTGAATAAAAAGACGTCTTTCATAAAACACAATCAAAAGCATTTTTCCCCGAGGTTTACAAGCGTGTTATGATAGCTGAAGCGGGTCACTAGACCACTATGGCTAATGATGTTAAAGTATTACTTGCTTTTTTGTTGTTGATGTAAACAGGCTTTTGAACATTTATAGAGGAGTGTAAGAAAAACAGTCTCATTATTCATTAAGTTATACTAGCAGAGGATGTAAATGAGATTGGAATTGTATATATTTAAAATCTTGACGGGACTGATGGTAAGGTTGTTTTCTTCCTCATAACTGTATTTCGGTTGTTTGAATTTTAAGATGTTATCCTTACAGAAGTAAAAATACAATACTCTATTTTACTCATGGTGTAAAAAGTGAGGTTCAAGTATTTCTTTGTTTTCATAAAATTACACCTTTTTTTCTTCTTTTTTTTCTTCTAAATGTGTGTAGATATACCCACGAATTATTATTGCTTCTTAAATCTTTTTAGGGAGAAAACAAATGAAAACTTAGTAAATAAACATGCCTATTAGAAAGTAACTAATGGATTTCTGCATCAAATCTGTTGCGACTGACCTGGATATTTTTTTTCAGTACAACTCTTGTTTAAAACAGAAGGTGACACAAAAGCTTGGATTCAGTTTTTGAGGCACATCGCTCGGATGAGTCAGGATGTCTGAACTTCTGAATTTGCTGAACTACAAATGTTTCAAATTTGGCTTCGGCCTTGCTGATCAATCATGGAATTACATAAGTTGTTAGTGGGTCAGGTCTTGTGACTCTGCCTGTAATGACATTAGTAGCACTTAATGACAGGAATACAGGACAGTATTGAAGTTATATAAGTGGCACATATTTTGTGTGTTTGCAGAAAAACAAAATAATTTCCTGTACATTTCCTGGGTGACCAGAGCTGCTAATTGGTCTGTCTACATGTTTGTCGGTCTACAATGTGAAATGAAACTACCTGGCAATGTTTGTGGAGATTTTTTGTTTGAGAACTGGGATATAGGCAGAAAAAAAGCATTTTAAAGTTAAAGCAAGAAATTAGTATCTGCAGAAATGGAGGTAGGTAGGGGTGTAATGATTCATCGATTGTATTGATGCATCACCCCTGCGATCAAATCGTATCGTTTAAAAAAACGTATATATCACTTTGTATCGAATCATTTGCCCTCGTATCGATATGCATTGTATCGGTCCAAAAACGTATCGTTACACCCCTAATACTAAAAGAATTAGCTTGTTCCAATATTGCACTTTGAGTGTGGTTAAATTTATTGACCTTTTGGAATAAATAAATCAGCAAAGCAAATAAAATTCCTTGAAAAGGCATTCGTTTGTGTTTGTGGAGTAGCTTTCAATTAGTATCGGTAATAGGTATAGGTATGTAAGTGCCTTGTCATTGTACAACCGTACAACAAAATTGTGTTACTATTGAATTGATGTATCGTATCGAAATCTACTGTATCGTATCAAAGCGTATCATTTAAAAAAACGTATATATCGCTTTGTATCGAATGGTTTGGCCTCATATCGATATGCATCGTATCAGTCCAAAAACGCAACATTACCCCCCTAGAGGTTGGAGTTGTGGGAGACATTGAACGAAATCCAACTATCCCAAATTCATCTTCTCAAACAAGAGTTGTGTTATGGCCTCAGAATACTTTTCACTCAATAAAAATATATGATTGTTGTAAAAGATTTTTAGGTGTAGAGGGATTTGATTTTTTACAGTTGTTGCAAAGGTTATACATGATGTGTGATTCTGTTTTAAAAAGTTAAGTTACAGAAAATAGAAATCTCTCCTAATGCTTAGCTGTCCGAGACAGTTACTCATATAAAGGAAGCAATCTTCATAAATAGAAATATACCAATAAAAAGTATTAATTTTGCATACAATTTAGCTGCGTTAATTTTAACTTAAGTCTCTCAGCTCTCCTGAGTAATGTAAAGATATCAACTTTACTAAATTAGTTCATGCTTGCTTTCTTCTCTCCACCTGTGAGTCAAATGTTTTCTATATGTGAGCGATGTTTGTATGGAAAGGCTGAGGGAAAGCAATAACCACCACATTAAATACTTTGTTTTTGTAATTGTGTTTCGTCATAAAACTAAAAGGAAAACTAGAAGCTGGTTTTATCAATTGGCTGTCCATGTTTGGTTCAAGAATGCAGTTTAAGCTCCATTTTTAATTTGAAGTAAAACATTTCCAAGTGAGAAAAATGACCAGAAAGCTCCCGGCTAGAAAAATCTAAGGTTTCTCATTGACCTTCACCCAAAATTTAACTTTTGTCTTTGGAAACATTTTGAGTTTATTGATAAAAGATAAAAACAAATTCATCTGAAGAATTTGTATTTCAATAAAAACAGGAGTTGAAAATCTCCTTTGTTTATAAAATCATAAATTAAGAAATGCATAATTGTCTTGAAATGTTAATTGTACATAACCCAGTTAGCAACAACACTAGTCAGAAAATTTCTCTAGTTTTCCACTCAGAACTAGCGCTTGGTTTAATGTCATTCCCAGATAGGAGCTCTGACTTCGTGGTATTTGGGACACAGCTAAACAGTGACCCAAAACATGTTCCAGTTTTATTGTCATCCTGTTAAATTAATCTTTTAGGGTCTGGAGTTATCATCCTTTGCAGCTCTCTTTTAATTGAGCAAAGCTGAGGGAACATACACAGCTTCTCCTTTGGATGACCTTTCTTTATTAGTTGCACAATGCAGGTATATTTTGTCATATCTACATCTTAAATAATGCCAACGTGTTTGTACCACAATTGCCTCTTTAAGTCACCAAAACCAGCGCAAGTTCCAACAGTCGTCTTGAGCCAATCCTGGGAAACACTACCTTTACATTCCATTTTTGCGCTCTTTCCCTAATTGGTTATTGCTTTACCTGCCTGACATGTAAATATATTTAGGTAAGAGAATTTTCGTGCTAGCTCTGAGCTCTACTGATGAACTGATTCTTTTGCAGATCTTGTGCGACCTTCTCTCCCCGGCTGATGAGAATGTTAAAGTGGGCCTGAGAGAAACGACGCAGAACACGTTGCCCCACCTGCGCAGTAAACACCTTGTGACCGAAGCCCCAGCCCAGCCGCAGAACCTCATCCAGAGGCAACAACAACAGGTCCGTGCGTCCTCTGCGCACCAAGCGGATGGCCAGGAGGTACCCACATATTGAATAATTAAGCTGCTGAACTCAAACTCTCTATTATTGTGTTAATTCTGCAGTGTTTCTGCTCTGAAGTTAAAGGAATCCCTGTCGAACTCTTTCCTTGTGTCCCCACCCAGAAACGATTTGAAAGCCTGGAGCGGTCCGGCCTGAGCCGAGCCCAATCGCTTCGAATGCACGGCTCTAGCAGCAGTGAAGAGGGGCTGAAGAGGGTGAGCTCGGCTCCTCAGCTGGGCGGCCAGGAAAAGGGAAGCCTGCTGAAGAGGAAGCTGTCCATGTCAGACATTGAATCATGTGTGGTGGACAGTGGGAGTAGCAAATACAAGAAACAAGGTCAGTCTCTGTTCTTTGTGGAGTGTATTTAAAACACTTTGGATGGAGAAAAGCTAATGTTACACATATCAATGTGCACATGATTCCACAATGAATCGTTGTAGTTTGGGTATCATGTCTTTGGGTGTTTTTATTTTTTTCTATTTAAAGTGACAGGGAAGCTAGTAAGAAATACTGGGGCAAAAACCAGATGGTGCGGAATTCATCGCAGGATAGATGTTCACCCATCAACAGAACAATGGCATTAAACACAGAGCCAGAGCTACAGTGGGTTGGTTTAGAAAAATGGGTTTGAATGGCCCAGTCAAGTAACAGACTTGGTTCCAATTTATATTCCGTGAAAAGATTCAACAGTCAATGTTCAGATGTTCAGAGCTTAAGCTCCTTTGTAAGGAAGAATGCAAAGCTGCTGACTTTCCAGGTTTTACTTCTGAATTGTTTCAATAGATTCCCTTCCATTTCAAAGTTAGACCAATCTAAGTAGTGTATATCACATACTCTCCAAATAAATGTGCAATTATGACACGACAAAGAAGACTTCTTAATATTTTTGCAAAGCAATTGTATGTTATCGAAGATGAATAAATTTGTTTTCAATTTGTTGAAGGTTTATCAAAAGGCTTCAAGCATAAATCAGCCAAAGCAAAAACCTGCAGAAGTGTTCCTAAAGATCTGCTTGATGCCAATGACCTGGAGTGCTCCCTCTGCATGAGGTAAGGACTGGCCGTCATACGCACACAGCTAACGCCGTCTTCTACATGTAAATCTGACAACACCGATCTCACTGACCCATGCAGGTTGTTTTATGAGCCGGTGACAACACCATGTGGCCACACTTTCTGTAAAAACTGCTTGGAGCGCTGCTTGGACCACACTCCCCAGTGTCCCCTCTGCAAAGAGAGTCTCAGAGAAGTAAGATTTTAATATTTTAGAGATCGTTTTAACAGCCTGTTTTCTTGCTTGTTTTTTATTTTTTGCTAACTTGTACCTGGTTATTTCCAGTATCTAGCATGCAGGAAGTATGTGGTGACAGCGGTCCTGGACGTCCTGATTAAACAGCTTTTCAGTCAGGAGTATAACGAGAGGACCAAAGCACATCTGGAGGAGAACAGGGAGTTGTCAGAGTAAGAAGCCATCTCTTTCGTTTATTGTTCATGTTTGAATGTTAGAATATTGGTAATGGCTTTTAAAAACTCAACTAACTCTGTTTATTTCTGTCTCGTCTCTGCAGCCTGACGAAGAATGTGCCTATCTTTGTCTGTACTATGGCTTACCCCACAGTGCCTTGTCCCCTACACGTCTTCGAGCCCCGTTATCGCCTCATGATCCGCCGCTGTATGGACACAGGCACGCGGCAGTTTGGGATGTGCATTAGTGATCCTCAGAAAGGGTAAACATGCCAGTGTTTGTCAGAACATGAAATCCCACATTACTTAATAGTTTCATGTAACGCTCATTGAGGGCCATTGAACCTGTAATTCCAGCATTGCTAAAATGAAATGTTTTCATCTTTTTTTTTTTGTTTGTTTGTTTGTTTAGGTTTGCAGATTATGGCTGCATGCTGATTGTCAGAAGCGTCCATTTTCTCCCTGATGGCCGTTCTGTGGTCGATACTATCGGAGGAAAACGCTTCCGGGTGTTGTCCAGAGGAATGAAGGATGGTTACAATACTGCAGATATTGAGCACTTGGTGGACACCAAGGTAAGAGCCACAGTAGTAATTCCAAGGATGTATGTTTTTGTTTGTTTGATAAATTTTGGTTCTGTAAACTTGTTTGGTACAGAATGCCGGATTCCTGTTCAGTCTAAAAAAGCTGAAATGTTCTCAAATTATTTTCCAGGTCTGAATAACATAAAAAAAGGAGATTTTGGAATTATATTTCTATTTTTGAAAACTAAATTTCCCATTCTGTTCTCTGAATGTTGCATCCCTACACTCCCTCTGGTTTTTGCCAGTTTCACATTTGAAAATTAGAGCACTGTAGTAATAACTAAAATAAATTCACAAAATGTCTTGTTTTAAATCTTTTTTAAATGGCTAAAAAGGGACTAAGCAGTCTGGAAAAATAAAGCTGTGACAAGAGCAATGTATACCAACCCTGGATTTGATCCTTGAATCTCTAATTATATCTAAAAGGAGTACAGCTTAACATCTACCGCCCCTGGCGACCTAACGGTTTACTCTAATATTTTTTTTCATGTTGCCTTTCAGATGGAGGATGGAGAGGAACTAGAAAAGCTACAAGAACTTCACGATGCAGTTTATGAACAGGCCCAAGTTTGGTTCCAAAACCTCAAAATCCGCTTCCACAACCAGATTTTGCAGCACTTCGGACCAATGCCAGAACGAGAACCAGACATCCAGGTACGGTCACCTCTGAAGATTTGCATCCAGATCAAATAAAAATGGTCATATTGTTTGGTCCTATTATTAAGCTTCATTTTTACTAATACAGCATGTTACTACTACATATCGCTATTAATATGACACAAATTGTGATTATTTTGTCTCATAGTTTAGACAAAAACTAATCAGAAAATTCTATATCTGTGAGAATGCCACGGGGTTTGTGAAGCTTTTACGGCTGGGAGTCCTAACGCAGGACACTCCGTCTGAGTTTATTGAATTGAATCATCTCATTACGCATTGCCTTTTGGGAAAGCTCATAGTGACATAGATTCAGCAGCCTCATAGGTCCTAGAAATGCATTTTTTTCGTTACATTTTCTCTGACTCCAGCTTGGGCCGTAGCGCCCACAGGGATTACAGTTCCTTTCTCTGGACATCTACTGTAGAGTCTTCTGACAATGTGGGCTAAAGAGCTTAATGGGTGCTTCATGGCTAATCTCTCAGGCTGTGTTGCATCACAGAAGTGTTGTGGAAAGAATCCCCAGCTCTACACACTCAGACTTGAAGAAAAAATCTTGCTGAATGAGGACAGTGGGTTTTGATGCTCATAGTGTAATCACAGTTCATAATAAGTGAATGCAGAAATCCTTCTAGAATGTAAGCGTAGGAAGGTCTATTCTTTATAATTCCATGTTGACCATGTTAACTAGTTTAGACTCACGTGGAAGCAGTGATATATTTTTTTTTTCAGCACTGTAACTCCTTACGCAGGAATGCTTTCCTGCTACAGATCACGGGGAACAGTCCGTTCAGTGTTGACTCATTCCACAATCGTAGGGCCGATTACTTAATTAAATCATAAATTATGTAACTAATATGGCTTGAATACAGAGCATGCTGGGTTGCCATGACTCCGAAAAAACTTTAATTTTAACGCCAAACATGAGTTCAATCAAAATTTTATATTTGTGCTGAGATCAGCTTTAGATGGTGTTAGGATTCCATTACGGTTCTGTCATGTTACAATAGATGAGTGCAGCCTCTTTAATATGAATTATCAGCCACTGCTGTCCCTGAGCTGTAATATATATATATATATATATTTATTAGCCTTTTTAATGTGAGCAGATACATGTTTTACATTAGGTGCTGAGGTGACTTGATGCTGCTATATTAAAGAGGAGTAAGTGTGGAAAAGATTTAATTCACATTTGGAATTCATATTTTATATTATCTTTAGCATTTTCTGTCAGCGCTTAGTGTTGCTAAAACATCATCTCTGTTTGCTCTTTTTGGCGAATGCAGATTCGTACCAGATTCTTATTCTTTAGGGGTTGTGCGTTTCACTAATCGGAATTTTTTTTTTTTTTGGAGTGGCTGATTAAATGATCTTGTGAAAAGACAATCAATAAAAAAAAAATAGTTGTAGACTAATCTGGGCCATCGGCTGATTTCTCTGCATTCACTCATAAAATATTTTTCATGCAGGTCGTGTTTTTGTGCAGATCAATGTAAAGCTCAGAGTAGAATTTTTTTACAGCATCTTTAACTTTTTCGATGAAACATTTTACTGATTCGAATTAAGTTTAAATGTATAACAAAAGAAATGTTTCTAAATATAATGTTATAGAACGTACAGCTGCTAATGAATGATTGACGATGTTTTTTTTGGTCCATTTTCTTTCTGCAGGCAACTCCAAATGGTCCCGCTTGCTGCTGGTGGCTGCTAGCTGTTCTGCCCATCGACCCTCGGTACCAGCTCTCTGTGCTGTCAATGACCAGCCTCAAAGACCGCCTGGTGAAGATCCAGCACATCCTCACATATCTGCAGAGCATCCCCAACAACTAAGATCTTCCCCTCTGCAAACATCCTTTGGGGCTTTAGATGTTACTTTGAGGAAACCATCATTTAGCATCTCAACAAACTACAGTCTCTACTATCAATGGCTTTTTTTGTTCCTTTTTCTTTTTACAGTTTCAGAACCCCTCATTTACTGTTCTGTATCCAAATTACGCAGAAGTTCAGTGAGAAACCCTCAAAGGTGTGGATCAATAAAGCAGACACATGGTCAAACCACCTCAGGGATGCACTTTTTGCTATAAAATAAGTTCAAAAAGAAAAGTAAAGCAGATATTTGCATCTGTTATCTCCTAATGCAGTTATTCTTCAGAGGATCTTCCAAAATGATTGTGGATAGAAGAAGCTGTTCATCCAGATGAAGAAAACAGAGAGATGTATTTCGAACAAATGCGTTTGAATGTCGTTATATTTTCCGGGTTTTTTACGATTGGTATAACTGAGGTGAATCCAATGTGTTTTTTAGACCAGTAAAAGAACGACTAGACACTATATTTTAAATTGAAGGAGGGTGAAATGGAACAGGATCCTAAATGCTGAAAGTTTGAAAGTTATAGACCGTTTATTACACACTGTTATACCTCACTCTGAAGTTGGCACATGGAGGCTTCAGTATGTCGTTAAAGGAGCCGTTTCAAGAAAAAAAAAGTGTGCTGACCTAAGTGCATCCATAGGTTGATGTGAGTACCCAGCACTGATAAAAGTATTCCTTTCAACGTTTCACTTTTTTTCACATGCTTGACACGCACAAACTTCCATTGCTGTCTCAGAGTGGCAACAAACCAATGTCTTCACAAAATGAGATTATCTTTATTTCTTCCCGTCTTTTGTTTATTTTGCTTTCTTCCAGTTTTCTAAGAGTGTAACCGTAATCCCATGTTTTCTGTCTTTGTTTTCTGATTGAAAAATCCCAGTTTTGTTTAGATTTTAAGTGTCATCTTAGACTAACAACATTGTGGGTCTGGTCCCTTTGCAGTGTCGCAGGGAGATATGTTCTACAAAAAGGAGGAAAATAAAGGTACTCCTGCTGCGCGGTTAACTTTATTGAATTGAAGGCACGACAGACCATGTCAGATTCAAACCACACTTAGGACAAGCTAAGTTTGTAAACACAGAGACAAAGATTTTAAAAATTATCAATTATATTACTTTTGTAATCACAATAGCAGCATGAGCGATGTACTATATTACAATTTGATTACTAAGCGCATCCATCTATGCTGTTGCGCTTGCATTCTCAAGTGGGATTATTCACAATCTCCATACATTGGTTTTCTTAACCTTATTTTCTTATTAATACAAAAAAATAGTATTTAAAAAAAATCCCATTCAGTTTTAAGAAATTCATTTTAAATGATTAATGTAATTTAGACTATATTTCAACTTTTATTATATACTATCAATACTATGAGGATCTGGCAAATCAAAACAAGAAAGATCAAGAATACATCAAAGGAGTCTTTTTTTCTTCATTAAAAGCTGAGTACCTGGAAAAGAGAGGACACCTTCAGTGCATCAGTTGAGGGGCGAGCTGCACTTGCCTTGCACCATATTACATTTTGATTTCTGTACCGTTACACATTGGCTTAATAACCATTCCCTTTTTTGCCACAGTATGAATGTTTTTTTTTTGTTTAGGTTTTTCCTCAATCAATTTAAGCTTCCATGTCTTCACAATATCTAAAAATTGAGAAAAATAAAAGTACACATTTAAGTTAATGTTCAATGTAAATCATTTGTACAAAGCCTTTTCAGAAAGATCTTGCTTTTTGCTAAAATGTTTTAAGTTATCATTTTTGAACAATAAAAGCACTTTTTTTTCAAACATAAACCTCTGTCTTATTTTTATTCATGTCTTTACATATTTAATTTTTTAGACATTAGATGCTTGGTGAAATTTATGAAAGTCCATATTTACAAGGAAAGTAGAAAAATATACAAAATTTATTTAGAAAAACATTTTTTTTTCAGCTCTGATATATCTGTTCATTTTCCCTCCACATGGGGGCAACCTTAGCATTTTGGTTACATACACAGATTGCATAACTCCGTTTTTACCCATTGCACTTTTTCAACCATCCATTCTGAGATAGTTGTACAGAGATAGCTATAACTATAATTTTTACAGACATAGAGCCACATAATTTAAGCTGAAGGAAGTAGGTGGGCGTCATAAATCATTTGTGCTCAGCTCTTGAATCCAGTTCTCTCTTTCCATCGAAGGTCATCGTGCAGAAAGCATCATGACAAACTCTGCAGGGGAGACAGACAGTAGGTCTTCTGAGAAGGACCAATGACAAACAAATGTCAACATTTTCTCAAATTGTTTTCAGTTGAAGTTGTAGCACTGATTCTATTATCACCAGATTCAGCACTAACAGGCTGAAAAATGACCAATCTGAGGCCAAATTCATCAAAGCTTTGTCACAATACCTAAATATGTGAATTTACTTCTCCATCAACACATGCTTTGTTTATGCATGCTGTGTAGATGTCGCATTCATTCATGCTCTACGTGCACACTGAGAGGAAGCCATCAGTAATGTTATTTGTAAACAGTCATTGAGTTGTGCAGACATAGTGTACATGTCCCAAGATCTGACGGCAGTCAAGTTTTGTACTCTTGGAGATCCTAATGCTCTTCTGGTGAGTCTGGACTGATTTGCAGTTAGCCCAACTTAATCATGTATCCTTTCCCATCTTGACATTTTTCATCTCTTTCCTCAGCTAAATTTATCGCTCTGTCTCCTGCATCCAGAACATATTGCCAGAGGTGGGACCAAGTCAGTACTTTGCAAGTACCAAGTATTTCTGAAGTCGTTATCATCAAGTCTCAAGTCAAGAGATGCAAATTTTAAATCAAGTCCCAAGACTGAAGCTCTAAATTTCAAGTCATCTTGAGTCTTTTTTTTATAACAATGCAATTATATAAGTAATGTAAATCATAAACCATGTGTCCTTTTTAAAAATATTTATTTCAACACCAGATGAAATAAGTGCAGCTGAACTGAACAAGAGGGATTTCTGAACTAGCAACTCTGTGTTGTAGCCTACAGTTTAATCAAACTTTGCTAATAAGAATATTCTTCCTTTGATCTAAGATTTCATAGATTCACAGTATAATAATTGAATAGATTTTACAACAGTGTGAGTGATGTCAATTTTAAGATGATAATTACATTTTAAACAGCCATTTACTTAACAGGTATTTTCTTAAGAAAGTAGCCATTAAAAATATTGTGGTCTTCACTCCAGTCCAGAAGGTGGCAGTAGAGCACTTCATGTTGTTTGCCAACCGCAATAAGATCAGAAGAAAAAGGGTGCCATATTAATTGAAGCCCATGGGTCCCCTGACCCAAAAAAAACAAACAAACAATGAAAGTCAATGAAGCAATAAAAGTTATTTTCTGGTCTGCTTTATCTTACGCCCCGAATCACAAATATGCTGTACCTTCATTTAATGATAATTCGGCAGGGCACAAAATGAGTATCTCATTACTTTGCTTTCTGAGTGGTACACAGAAAGGGTGTCGCAAAGAAAAGCAGATTTCACTTGGAAGAACGTAACATCCCACGGATGTTAAGAAAGCTATAGCCTATGCTTCTTTGCCTACAGAGGTGGGGAGACACTCAGCACCATTATCCGTTGATGCAAAGGCTCTCCGACACACAAGGACGGCCAGAGTAGATCCTAATTTTTTAACTATCCACTGAAAAAAACGGAGAGTGCACATCTGTGATTGGTCAGCCCAACATGAGCTCCAGATCATTTCACCAGCACAGCGCTGTATAGTCAATGTAATTAGTAATCAATGCAGCTTTTGGGCACTGGATGCTTTATACTGCAAGGACAGTTTGTCTAATAAGGTATTTTGGAAATTTTGAACACCAGGAGGTGTAGAGAGCAACAAAGCAGAACGCTGTTTTTGTTTCTTTACATCCGTTTTGAGAGTATTCTTTGAGCTGCGCTTCTAGAAAAAAGCTTTCTTGCTCAATCAAAACTAGCTCTCTCTCTCTGCAATTGCTCCTGGGTTTGTGTTTACAAGCTGAAGTAAATTAACTGCCGAGGACCAGTGACATTGCTGCAACGTCAGACAGACCCGCCAGAAAAAGTCTGTACAACCTGCTGTGCTGGTGGATATATGCTTTGCAAAGCTGACACACCATTGGAGGAGTATACGTGGAATGTCTTTGTCAATACGTGTGCCTGTGGGTATAAGGTAGGCTTTAGGGGAACACTTTCCTCAAAACTCTTCATGCAGTTCTGACAAAGTACAATCCCTTACAGTATGTGACGTATTGACATCAATGAGTAATGTGTGTGATGGACAGAAGAATAAGACCATATATAGGTTATATAACTGTGCAAAATAAAAATAAAAACAAGACTTATTCCGTTGACTGCAGTAAAGTATTTATTCTTAAAATACTTTCCCGACACAGATATCTCAAAAAATCCCTCCTTTGATTGAACTCCATTTACCATCCATCGACAATCGTGAGCTAATTAGCTGCCCGTTAATCTTGGATGCCCTCGGAAAACTGTCTTTAAAATGGCATGACAAAGATAGCACAGGCTACATGTTTAGGGCAAATAGTGTAATCAATGTAGCTCGGAGAACATTTGATCATAA
Organism: Apricaphanius iberus; assembly: GCA_028564705.1. NCBI lineage: Eukaryota > Metazoa > Chordata > Actinopteri > Cyprinodontiformes > Aphaniidae > Apricaphanius > Apricaphanius iberus. The sequence goes on from JAPXFQ010002192.1 coordinate 125,531, forward strand.
AAAGAAGTTAGCAAAAGTCAGCTATGGCACCATAGCAAAGAAGAAGTACTACCTACTGTCCTTTATGGAACTTCAAATGTTGCACAAAGTTGGATCCATCTCCATCTGTTGTTCTCTTTTTGCACGTTTTACATACAGCACTGGGTCTGTATGTAAGTAAGTCTAAGTGAAGTCAAATTTTCTGAAATTTTCTGAGTCAAGTATAAAATCATAAAAATTAATGACTTAAGTTTGACTCGAGTCCAAGTCATGTGACTTCAGTCAACACCGCTGCTTATTACTTAGCCTTCCATTTGCGCTCTACTGTTCAGAACTCTATTCTTCACTGCACTTTTTATGATGTGGACTGAATATGAAAATGTTTTATACTTTTCCCCCTAAAAGACCAAAGGTGTTTGAGTTTTAGAGAAAAAGACTTTAAAAAAAAGTTCCACTCGTAGCAATATCAGAAACACTTACATGGTACTTAAGTTAGTTAGTTAGTAGTTAGTTAGTATTTATTTTCTGTTCTTTGTCAATGCCCAGATCCTGCGGTTTAGGAGCAGCGCTTTAAAAGCTTTAGAAACGTCTTTAAATCACTGTTGAATAATTGCTTTAAATCTTTACAAGATAACTGTTGCCACATTTTACCTTTCTTCAAAAATAATCTTTAAACTTAGTCATTTACAATTTGCAGTTTATTTCAAATGGATTGAATTTACTGTATATGTGAGTCATGACTTTTATCTTGGCAACTGGAAAGAAATACATTCAGCTGACAGTGTTTAAAAATGTTTCATAAAAGCCACAACTAAGGCTATCTTTTCCACATATACTCCCGGTTCACTCACCATCAAAGTCAATGCTGCCATCTTTGTTGAGGTCAATATCGCCAAGGATCTCCTCCAATTCCCCTTTTTTCAGCTTCTCCCCGAGGAGGGTCTTCATACCCTCCTTCAGTTCTTCCTGTGTGATCTTTCCATCTCCATCACAGTCAAACTGTGGCGTTAGCAGAGGGCAGGGAATTAGGGAAACAGTCATGATGAAAAGACAGCTATATAAGAGGTGAAAAGAGTTAAAGGTGATATGTCTGGGGAATGAGAAAAGGCCAGAAATGAAAGGGCTCTAAAACAGCTTGTTCACTACTGACTCATGAAATATTAGGGACATGACGTTGGGAAAGCTTTTTAAACCACACAGCTGACTGTACAATTAGTTAAGGATTGTCCTAAATGTAGCTTTGGCTTTAAAGTTTCAAGTAATTGTGTATTCATCATCCATATATGATAAATGAGCAATGAAATTAAAAGAAACAATAAGATGTGTGTCACTTCTATGTTTTCTTGGTGTAAATGCTTGTTTCAGAAGAAAATGACCTTAGAAATACTAACAAAGTGGTTCTCATAAATAGCCTTATTATTTTAGTTACCTTGTGTTGATCTGATAAAGCACAAGTCTTGAGCCCTTGGATGTCTGAATCAGCACTGATGTCAAAGGCAATGTCATGCCAACGAGTGCCTTAATCTTGCAAACACAATGTTTTGATTCAATCTTACTGTATATATTGACCTGATGCTTTCAGTTGCATCAGCGACCATCAGACAGGTACTGTATGTTTATTTGTGTGTTTTTTTTTAATTAAGCGAGGTTCAGAAGTTTAGATTTGATTCTTCATAACGTTTGCTGTTAGCTTGTTTTATCTGTACAGTAGCTGAGGGTTTCACAGAGTTCTAGACCAGCACAGAGTTTATAGTTCATCTTCTATTTTTGCAGGCTGATCAAGGCCTGATCACCCAAGCAGGCTGTTGAAAACATTTCTGAGAGAGCGAGAGAGAGAGAGAGCGAGAGAGAGAGAGAGAGAGAGAGAGAGAGAGAGAGAGAGAGAGCTCTAAGTCTCCCCTCATCCCTGTAAAATATGCTGGGAGATGATGCTTACTGAACATCTAGACCAATTTAGGTGGCTTGTGTAAATATAATGGAATCACAAGCCTCCTCAGCAGCCCTTCTTTAATCTTTGAGCTCCTTACCTCATCTTTCTGAGCTTAGTCACACATTAAAATAATCTATTTTGGTTGGATTTCATTCTGGAAAAAATAAGGACCTACTGCTCCAGTCTAACCAATCAAATCTACTTTATGCATTGGTAAACTGGTAATTTAGCCAAGGCATCTAGGCTATATCCAAGGGCCTGATGAAATTTAGGTACACTCTTCAAATTCATTTTGGCTTAACAAAATTCTTTCTCTTTTTTACACTGAACTATATCGTTTGTTGAACTCAATGGCACAAGATCTATGCTGGAAATAGTGCTGACCAGTCAAGCTTCTGTAGTCAAATCATCAAATTTCACTCACATCAAATATGTGTTTGGTTAAAATCCTTCCTTTTTGCCAACTGGTACTTGGCTACCTCTGGAGTCTTAATGTATTCCATACCAGGTCCTCAAAGACATTTCTTATGTTGCACTCTATTTACCTCGGAAATCAGAACTCGGTTCTGGATTTGACATTACACCCATGTAACACAGCACTCCAATTACCATAGTCATGTAAGCCAGGATTCCAATATGGTGAGGCCCAGGTACCCATAGTTGGTAGTACAGTACCTCTTACAAATATTGTTTTAAGCTGTACTTTCCACATACAAACAATCCATTCCTTTTGTTAAATTTATGAGGCATGTAAGATTATTTTTAGACACATTCTTACAAGCGTGTCTTATGAAATAAACCTGTTTCCAGCACAGCTGCTTTTGTTGATGTGAGTAGCGGCCACTGACCCCAAATGCAGAGACACAACAGCATGAGATAAGGCAGTAACACACTTCTCTATGCTGGGTTCATTCATTGTGATTACAGAGTAGCATGCAGTTTGTTTCCGTTTTCTGAGTCTGTGTTCCAAAACCTACGTATGCATCGAAGTGAATCTGGTTGGTCAGGCTCCCTTTCCAACTTCAAAGTGGGTCTAGGGCGTAGTATCTAGTTTGAGCAACTCAGTCTTGTAACGCCACAGTGGCAAGCATATTGCTGATTTGTGGCTCTCTCTGGTTTGACACTGCATAGAACAACCTGACCCACAGGCGTGTTTCTAGCTTTCAACTGCAGTTAAATATTTTTAGAGGGTGATGTTACTATTGTTGTTAAATGCTCAGTGCTATCAAACAGTAGGTTAAAAAAAGTCAAACTTGTGAGCAACACATTTTTTTATTTTTAAAATATGTCTATAGAATAACTGTTATAGATAGTTAATGATTGATGATGCTCTGGATGGAAACAATCAAGCTACAAGAAAATGGTTTCCACAATTTATTTCCTACCCCCTTGAGACCGGTTTTGTTTTCTTTGTTCTTTATTTAATCAGCTCTTTCAGACTTCTTTACATTCCGGACACTTTCCAAAAAGAGGTCCAGTCCGTCTCTTAGTTAGAATATAATATAATAGAATAATTCTTTATTGTGCCACAAAGGGGAAATTCAGCTGTAACAACAGTCTAGTGACAGGTAATAGATTCACACAAGAAAAGTAAAAAAAATTAAAGAACAGCTGAACATACTGTCAAAATACGGCCTGAGTACTTAAAGTCATACTTTGATTAAGGTTCTTAATCTGGTCCCCTAACCTGTTTGAAGGCACAGCGGAGCTCTTTCAGCCCGACCATATGAGCTGTCTCAGCAAGCATCCGTGGTCCCATTAACTCGCAGAAATCATCAAAGTCTACATGACCACCCCCTGCAAAAATAAAGAGAATATGCACAGGTTGAGGAAGGTGGATTAAGGAATCTGCAAAGGAGCACAGAGGATTGTACATTTCAAGCTGTTGTTTAATCATGCATCCATCCATTTTTCATCCAAAGTCTTTCATTGTACAGTCACATGATGTCAAAAACAGGTCATTTGGTAAGATGTGGAACATAACTTGGACATGTTACCAGTCCATCACAGGATTACTATATTTAATGTATGTTAAAATAGTGGCAACTTTCATAATATATGTACTGCCTCTTGACATGCTTTAACATAAATTCAGCTGTCACTTTCTGTTGAAGTAGGATAATATCTTTGCTGTCAAATGTCTAGGAAAAGTTATCATTTCGTCTGATATAAGTATTTAAAGAAACTCAGAAGTCAGAGCAGAAAAAGTTAATGCTCCGATACATGTGACAGGTAAAACCCTCCGTGCTTTGGAAGAGAAGTTAATCTGCAAGAAATTTCCCCCTAAGAGTTTTTTTTTTTTTCAATATGACATTTCTGTGACGGAAACCTTTCAAAGTAATGTGAATTAATTAGTTAGATTAGTTAGATGTTAGGAAGTGCATCTAACAGATATGTCATGTGGAGATCCTCAGAGTGTTTAAACAGATGTCAGTGAGGAGCAGATTTGGAAAAGGACGACCCCTGACCTCGTTCCCTTTACTCTACTGTGTGAAGTGTTTTTAACCATGCGGGGCTAGCCATCAAGACAGCATTGGAGGGACTGAGGTGGGTAAAATTGCCTCAATTTAAACCATAAGGCATTAGTAATAGGAGGGTGCAGAAGAGTTTGAGCAGGGCACAGTTCTGGATGATGGTATGTATTGTGATTCTGTCCAATCTACTATATATATATATATATATATATATATATATATATATATATATATATATGTAAACACCTAACAGACTGCAGCCATTCATCCTTATTAAAGGAAGAATATATATTTCTTCCATGAAATTTCTCATACTTTAAAGTTTTCTCCAACAAATACTATCATTATTATGGTGATGTAAAAAGCTGAACTACCAGAACAAGTCCATGCTTTTTACCTTGTTGTTGTGTATATTTTTCACCAGGCTGCCTCCAGCACAGAAGTTCATGCTGACTTCAAACTCAGGTTTATTTAATTTTCTTCAATGCTGTTTATTGCATTATGGAATTTTGCGAATATATTTTAACCAATTTTTATGCCTATTTTATGCTACAAACTGGATTACACAAACATAGTTTCAATGTGCAAACTATTAGTAACAATTTAGTATGTATTTATTATTATTATTATTATTATTAATATAATAATAATAATAATAATAATAATAATAATAATAATAATAATAATAATAATAATAATAAACTATATCTTCAGGTATCATAGGCTATGTTTGATGTCGGCGTGATCGGTAAATGACATAACTTATATAGTGTTTTCTATTCGTGCTGACCACTAAAAGTGCTTTACACTTGAGTCACATTCACTCATTCTCACTCACAACCATGCGCATATTTGTACACCAATTCACAGATCAGTAGGCAAGTTGCCTTTACCTAACCCAGGGGCACATCGGCACATGACAGGCAGAAGCTTGAATCAAACATATAACCCTCCAAATACAAGCCACAGTTCCTCACAGAGTGAACATAAACTTAGACTCTGTCCTATTTGACAAAATAGTTTTCTTTTAAACCTAAATATTCTCAGAATGTAGATGTAACAACAAATCAATAAAATCTTCCTGGTGCTTCTTATGCTTTCTTCAGCCATGTTAGCAACAGCTTTGTATTGTTTAATCCCCATGGTGATTATTAAAGCAGGCCAATACAAAAGGGTGGTTAATGTTATTATTTTGACAAAAGAAATGCTCATGCAGCAGTGCCTACACCAATAAGCTTGGTCCCTTTTCATTATCTTGCCTTTGTAAGAGTGGAAGACTTCTCCAATAAACCGTGTCGTTATTAATCACTGCCTTGCAATTCTAGACCACTAAAAGAGATCTAAACATACAAAAAAATCCTTTATAGACATATATATATACTGTATATTAAAAAAAAACTTCTTGCAGTTGGTAATCTGATTTTCAAATTCAGAACAAAGTTCTGTACATGCCGTAAGGTAAAATAAATTGGGAGACTTGGGAAATTGATACCAACAAGAACGAAGGCCTTACTTTGTGTGGGTCTGTCAATGATCTCTGGATTTTGATGTAAGTTTTATAGACCTAGGTGTCTGATAGGCACTGTTTTGACTGACTGATTATGATACAGATCACAGTTGCTGCAGTTAATATTACATTTATTCATGATTATCACCTCAATTGCAATGGGCTCAGACATAAATAATTATTATTCTGATGTTAGCAGCATCACGCCCTGCATATCTTTATGGTTTGGATCTAATAATCATTATCAGTCATCCGAGCCCCTTTTAATGTAGCATTTAATTAAATGGAACAAAATACAATAGAATAGAATAGTCCTTTATTGTATATTAATATATTGTATATTGTATATTTACAATCTTTATTCAGTTGTAACAGCAGCAAAGCAAGAACGGAACAGAATTTAACAGTCCAGAAAAAATATGTACTTTATGTAAATAGTTACAAAAACAGTACTGTGCAATTATTAAAGATAAAAATACAGATAAAGTGGAATAGCCTGGTAGTAATGTGCAATAGAGCAGGATACTTAAAGATGTTTGAATAATAACAAAATATTTAGAGTGAGTACAGAATGTGCATCTTATTTGTGCATTAAAAAGTGAATGCATTTATTAGTTGAAAGTCACAGCTAAAACATATCAACATATGTTTTGCTATGACTTATGCTATGAGATACATGGTGGGAAGATTTTACTGTAAGAAAGAGAACACTCCATAAATCGTAAACAATAGTAGTGTGTGTTAATGATATTCTGTTTCTGGAGATGCACCAAAAATTGGATGTCGTCTAGAATCTCATAATTTCCATCTTGATCACCACTGATCTATGCCCAGCCTGTTTAAACGTCAAAAATCCTAGAATTTATCCATCATTAAACATATTTCAACCATATCAAAGCACGTATCAGGTTGCAATGACAACTTAGTGAAGTGTGAAGACAAGAATTATGGTATTTTCAACATCTGTATGAAGATTAAGAAGGAAATTAGAAGAGGTTATGTTATGTCAAATGCTATTGCAAAGAAGTGTTGTTTTGGCTATATATCTGCTGTTTCCATTCAGACAGAGAGAGACATTCAGCAGACAACGGGAAGGCTGAACAGAGGACAGGAAACTTTTTCTGTTTGATACTTTAAGAGTTTTCAAACTCTTAAATAAATCATACTATTTGACTATTTGAAAGCATTCAAGGTAAAGATCTACATTCTTTAGATAATACACATGGGGACAGCAGTTTTGGTAATGCTAGTCCCATTAACCATGCTAATTATTGATAAAAACTCTTAAACACTTAGGCATGATCAGTTTGTCTTTATTCTTAAATAGTAAAAAAAGCTCAGTTTTACTCTAATTGTTCTTTCATACAGCGTAATGTCACTTTCACTGATGATGTAAACAATGATTTATTTCTCAGGCTAAATTATGATTTACTTCTTATGTTGTAGTTTCGAAGGAACTGAAATCAATTTTGGACAAAAAACGGAAACTCTCATAATCAGCCCATAAGATTCAGATGTGTAAATTTCTATTTCTGCATTAGTCCACAATTAAAAGAAAATAAAACACCACAAGTGTACATGTATGAAACAAAGTTTTGGTCTAAAAATTAGCATTCCAATAAATGAAAAGATGAAACTCGCATCTTGCAATATTTGTAATTCAATGTTTTAATTACTGACCTTCATCAGGGGAAAAAATTGAGATTGGCAACAAATTTTATTTAAAAAAAAGATTCTATTGTCATTCTAAAAATGCAATCAGAAAGTCATTTTAACTTCAGAAAATAAGCTGATCATATTCTGTTGTCAGGAATGAGTCATGATGCATTAATGTTACTGATGAAATAAGTAAGAAAAAGCTCATACATTTTGAAGGGTTTTCCTTTATGCTTTATGTGTTGGACTAACATAGGAAGCTTTGTGCATCGTAAGTCTGAAGGCAGTAAAAGGTTAACAGTTTATAGGTGCCGAAAAGCCAGAGCAGGGTTGACTGATAAAAAAGATGCTTTAATAGACCCACAGAGAAAAAAAAAACAACCAATAGCTTTACTTTGAAATGATTACGTCAGTCCTTTTTTTTCCCCCAGAACACTTAATGATGTTATTACTGCAGTGATATTCACTCTCTCTGAGCAGTGTACCAGTGCTCATTTATAAAATGATTAAGTATGGTGCTTCAAAGAGCGCTGTATGAGTCTTATTTTGTCATTAAACCATACACAGTTTCATGACTCACTGTAGCCCAGATATGGCTTTTTCTTTAGTCTGATTTAGAAAACAGCCCTATAACGCATTAGTTTCTTATTTTACTAAAACATTTTTAGTTTTAAGCACCTCATAAGTAACGTCAGCATTAAAATTGGAAATGGTGTAATAGCTTTATTGCAGTAAAATAAAAGCACAATAACTCAGCATTAACCTATGAATGCACATTACTAACAATCAGTATTTTTACTCTCTCCTGAAGCAACACTTCAGTTCTATATAAAAAAAGTGATACATTCAAACGCAACACACACATGTTAAAATAGCCATTATTCAGCCTGTTAGTCAGGTTTGTGTGAAAAATGAGTTACTCTGAACAGCAGTATTAAAGTTTGTTAATCCTTGATATTGAATTTAATGTAAAGAAGTTCTGGAGAGTTTTGCAGATTTTTGTTTGTTTTAATAAGTTCCTCCTAATAAATCTTCATCAAAAAACAACAAGAAATGACTTGAATACACTGGACAATTTCCTCTGTAAAGTCAGATGTTTGAAAGAAAGAAAGAAAGAAAGAAAGAAAGAAAGAAAGAAAGAAAGAAAGAAAGAAAGAAAGAAAGAAAGAAAGAATATAAAAGTGCATGAATAAAGATCTCATTTTAACAGTACTTTATAGGATAAATCCTAGTTCTGTATTATTATGATTTGTTCAGTCATGAAAACAACAACAGGTTAGTTTATGATCTTCTACATACATCTACCCTTTAAAAACTGACAAAAAATGTGAAAAGCAAATTAATTGTTGACACAAAAAAATGAGATTAGATCAAATATAGTTAGATTATTAAAGTTAAAGATAAGAATACTCTTGACTTATCCACTCAATGCAGGTGAAATAATTTTTCCCAATGGCAGCATCAGCAGCACCTTGTCCGCCCTCTTAAACCCACAACTCTGCATATTTTTTCTATGGGGAAAAAAAGTTCACCTCTGGACCAAAGGAACCCAGGCGGGATCATGTGCAGAAATACTAGTCAGGTGTAAGAGTAAGTATCCTCGGTTTATTAAACTGTGCACAGATTCGGAGTCCTGCAGGAGAGTATAGATATTTGAGTCATCTTAGCCAGGGACATGTCCCTGATAATATTTATAAATTATAGTTCCTGTACACTCCCCACCACTTAAAAACCTGGGAATTTTTGTGCAAAAAGTGGCTCCAAATTCAAAGAAAATTCTCAGAGTCATGACGTTTTCTTAGAATTTCCCCTAAAAGTGACACGAATATCCCAGTTAATATAAACGCTTTTCCTCAAGATTCCTAGCGCTTAAAAGGGCTCCTAAGGCGAGATCTGCTAAAAGTAGGGAAGAGGACTTTTAGTGGGTTAGGAGTTCCCCTAAGCAGCTGTGTTTGTAGGATATTTGTTAACAAGCCTTCATAAATAGACCAGCCAGCAATCACAGACATTGATAAAAGCTGAGCCGTGTTACCTTCGTTAAGACCGCTGTTGTAACGTTGCAATTTCTACTTCATTAAGGACAGCCCCTTGAGATAGGCCATCTTGTTTTCATTGGGGTCCATATGGGAGTGAAAGTACAAAATATGCCAGCTAGGATATTAATATGAGCAATTAAGACGTGAATCATTATTTGAACAGGGTGTAATGAGCTTAAGTTTTCACATATTTTAGATTCTAATGTTAGGCTATAACCTTTACAGCTTACTATTAATTTTCCAGATATTTTCTTGAATGTGAAATATTATTTACAATTACAGTCTGTATAAGATTAGAGTGTATAATTATGTTTATTGATTTGAGGGTAAATCCTTTGCTCATTATCACCAAAAGTTAATTTTTAATCAAACTTGTAGGATCAACCAATCACGGCTTTTGAAATGATGACTCATACCTAGCAACGGGGTCACCACACCTACTCACTAAGATAGGATTTTCCATCCATTCCTTGCTCAGAGTTCACTGAAAATGTTCTGGAATCACTTCTAAACTTGAACTCCTGGCAAGGAATTTTTAGGTTAAGTTAGGAGCTCTCTGAGAGGATTCTCAGAATCATTAGGGATACGGCCCTGGTGTTTTTCTTTTGTTTGTTTTTTAAACAGTGCATCCACCAGCGCAATTTTCATTCAATCACTATCTGAACTGCCTGGTATTCCACAATCTTATAAAGTTTGGAATGAATTTTAGATATATAAGTCCATCTCATGAAAAATGGGAGCAGAAACAAAGGTGTTGCGTTTATATTTTTGTTGAGTGTAGAAATCAATTTGTGTTGGGCAAACTCAAAATATTCTGATAACCTTTATTGAAGTTTGAGGTTCTAATGTTCTTACAAAATAACAAAACGATCAAGGGGGAAGATAAATGATTTGCAAGGCACTTCACGGCATTTAAAACCTTTAAAGTTTATTTGTGGTACAATACTTCATTGGCTGGTACTAAAGATGCTAAAGATCTCATATTTACATCTAAATTAAGAGCACAGATAAGGACTGAGCTAGAAAAACGTACGCATGGAAACTAACTCCAGTGTACCACTGCAACCTGCAGAATGAGATTAATCAGCAGATCATGGTAAATTAACTGTACTTTTAGAGAGCTTTATCAAGTCCTCAGGACCCCAAAACGCTTCAGTCATTCACACACATATGGTAAGTTACATTGTAGCCAGAGATCCCTTGGGGCACACTGACAGAAGCGAGGCAGCTGAACACAGGCATCACCAGGCGGTCTGACCAACACTAGTAAGCAAAGAGGGTAAAATGTCTTGCCCAAGGAAACAACGACCGAGACAGACAGAGTGGGGTTTTGAATCTGCTACCCTTTGGTTACGGGACTGGCTCCTACCTCCTGAGCCACAATCACCCCTACCAACCCTCAAACATCTTAGATTTCCCCAAGTCCAAAGACAACAGTTAGTTGTGAACTTGCAAAAAATAGCACAACCTGAGGTTTATGCAGAACAAGCAGAGAAATTACTCTTCCATTTCCACCTACCAGGGGCGTGTCCAGGGATTGGCTTTGTGTATCACATGCCATCCTTGGAATCTGATTGGCCAAATCACGTTGTTTCTTTTAGCTTTACATTATTCCCAAAAAGATACATGCATTTACATACATAAATTTGTTTTTTACAGTAGGAAAAAAGCTCAGAACCTTTGGAATTTTTTCAACTAAAAGAAAGCCAGAACAACAGAGCAGAAAGCATTTTTGCTTGTAGTCAGAGAGGCAGACTAAGGACGGACCACAGCAGGAATCAGATTCTGTTGTGCATACAGGTATGTAATGTAACATTGTGATGTACTTCTGAAATATTAAAACCAATGCCAAAAATGTATTACTTTTAATTACTCAGTCGCAGGTTTTTTATTTCTTATGCCATTGGGTTTATCTTTTTTTAAATGTATAGCCACAGTCAGCCACAGTCAAAACAATACACTGGCATTGAGGACCAGCCAGTAGCTGTACCTACAATCCCTGAGGTTTTCCCTGGGAAGATTGATATAACAGTGTCTTGCACTACACATGGGCCTAATGGCATCCCTTAATGCTATTTTTCATTATTTATGCTGCTGCATTCTTGTGCTTAAGTACAATTATTGAAATAAAAAAGAGTGGAAGTTTTATTGCATGGCTGCAGTGTGTTGTGTTGTATTTGATTAGCTTATTTGCCCATAATGGTAATGCTAGTGGAATCATTAAGTGATTACAGTTCATTCAGGTTGAGTTAAAAGTTATCAAATCATTACAAAACTTCAGGAATATGCGTAGTGGGGAGACACATGGTCAGGGCACAAAGTGGAGTGCACAAATGTACTAGAATGAAAAAAAAATAAATGGTTTTTTTTTGTGAGGAAGGACTGCCCCAAATTCACAACCATAGGTGTCACCCATGCATTGTGATATGTGTCCCAGTTAGCCCACTCCATTTTAAAAAAAAGGAGTAAAAACTAGATGAATACACATTTTGCCTCTTGCCTATTGAACGCTGCAGATAGGCACCAGCCCCTCTGAGACCACTTGAGGATAAGCAGTATAGATAATGGATGGATGAATACTAACATTTCATTTTGATTTGTTGGATGATCTCGATAAGCTCCATCTCCGTAGGCATGTAGCCCATGGTCCTCATGCAGTCTGCAATGTCTTTGTAATGGATGAAGCCATCTGCATCATAATCAAATTCCTTAAAGGCGTCTTGAAGCTCTGGCAGGCACACAAAAAAAATTAAACTGGCTGCAACCAACTGTTGTGCACAAGGTAAAATATTTCTTACAAAACATAAAGTTTGTCTAAGAGTTTTACATTTTTCAAATAGTTGATGACACCAGTGTAAAACTCAAACGCAACAAGATATAGTGCCAAGTAAAAATATTCATACTTCTAACTTTTTCTGATTTTGTCAAGTTGCAATCACAAAGTTTAGTATATTTTATTGGGATTTTATGTGTTAAATGAATCGATTGTAGAACATAACTGTGAAGAGGAGGGAAAATGAGCCCCTCTTAATAAAAATGTTTCCCCAGTTATGAAACTATAATGTGTACTTTGTACAACCACCTTTCATTAAATTACAGCTGTAATTCTTTTGGATCAAAAGAGATGGAACATTGTCTTTCAAAATAGCCCATGCTCCGGCAGATTGGATGGAGTTGCTCAGTGAACATCAGTTTTGCTGGTTTTGCTACAGATTTAAATTCGGTTTAGAGCTGATGTAGGTCTTGACTTTGGAACATTTTTGCTTTCAGCTGCTAAAGTAGTTTTTTTTTTTTTTCATGACTACCAAGTGTTTAATCCCACCCATTTCTACATCAATTCCAGTTTTCCTGTTCCCTGAAGAAAAAACATTCCTGCAGCCTGAGGCTACTTGCTGAACACCATTCACAGAAGGAAGGATAACATGCTATTTTCTCTCCTGAGCATCTTGTTTCTAACATATGTTGGCCTAAAAGTTCCATGTTGATCTTCTCTGAGCAGATCAACTTCTTTCTGATTTTCCCTGTCTCCTCTACATAGTTTGTGGCAAATTGCACATTTATTTCTTCTCTTTTCCTCAACAACAGGTTTCTCCATACCACTCCTCCATTAAGGTTAGATTTGTTTAGTGGTGAAGCTGTAGTTCTCTGCAGGTCTCTGGGCCTCTTGGTTTCGTTTTAGATTAAAACTGTCTTTGCTCCGCCTGTAAGTTTATTTAGGCAGCCATTTACTAGTGCACTCTGCGCCAAAAGTCTATAAAGCCTGAGATTTTGCTTTACAAACTGAAACTACTTTAAACTTCTACATAACTTTCTCCCTGGTGTTTATGATGCTGTTTGTTCACTAATGTTCTCTAATAAACCTCTGAGGTCTTAACAAAACAGCTGGATTTTTACACCTGAATAATTACAATCAAGTGAACTGTTTACTAATAAGGTTCAATATTATTTGGGACAACAGAGTACTAGGGGCTGAAAGTAAGCAGATGGACACATTTTTGTCCTTTCACAAATATGAACTTTGCATTTGTCTATTGAGTAAAATCTATATAAAATCCATCGATATTTATGGTTTTTAAATAACAAATTGTGAAAAACATGGGTCTGAATATTTTTCCAAGGCACTCTATCTCATTTCACTTGATTTTTGCCACCTGGGACATGACATATTTATTAATTTATTGCCAAATGAAAGTCCCTCAATCTTACATAAATGATTAAGAGCAGCAGCTTCAAGGAGAAACATACTGATGCAATTAATAAACATCTGCATTCACTACTAATTTGTGATGCATGTGTCTTGTAAGTGTTAAAAAAAAAGACCTCCATCTTACCATCAATCTCCAGTGGCATCAGTTCCCTCTCCTGCACAACAGAGAAAAGACACAGTGGCAGTAATTAAAAACAGTTTCACAGGACAGCATGTGAAATCAGGGTGAATTAAAAGCAGAATTCTCCAGAGAAATATTCAGTCATAATTTGGCTTTTGACTACCGAATTAGAACAACATGCATATCATGTCAGCGCTGCTGTGCGCTGACAGAGGTGTAATGGGATTTCACCCAGCGACATGTCTCTCTAATTGGCAAAATGGTACCATATCATGCACTCATGCACATGTTCACACTTGCACAGTCTCTGCATTTGCTTCATCCAGAGACATCATTTTAGTCCGCATGCTCCCAAAAACACACCCACGCACAACCATACAACAGTAAACCATGTCGTAAAGAGAAATAAATACATGAAGGCTTACTCGCAAAAATGCACTTGTGTCTCCTGCCCTACTTAGACAGAAGACATTATTAGCATATGGCTACCAGCATGAGTCATTCACTATTCTTTGGGTTACTTTGCATTCTTTTTTTTCTTTTTGTATTTCTTAGGTATTTTATCAAGCCAAAGCCAACTGCCAGGAGCAAAATCTCCACTTTAGGTGTTGTGGATGGCTTTAGAGTTCATGTTTGCTAAGGGCTTGAAGTCACAATATGTTAATGAGTCTGTCTACAAACAAACAAGGAGGACATTAAAGGGGACATATTATTCCTCTTTTTAAACAGGTTATAGTAGGTCTATGACCTGTAAAAAGAAGTTATTTATTTATTTATTTTTGCACAAAATCACTCTTCCATTAATCAGTCTCATTAATACAATTCTTGACAATTTAAGTCTCTTTCAGAATAAGTTGTTTAGGGCCCTGTTACTTTAATCAAAATTAGCGGTAGCAGAGCACCCATCTTGTCACTAGACTTGTTACTAGGCAGGTTTTTTTGAGTGAAGGGCAGCTTTATGCATTACTGATTTTGATGTCGCAATAAGGCAGAGAACATTTGTAAAAATTTGGTGGATGGTTTTTATTCATGTTTGGATTGCATAAAGAGGCAGCATATACCCAAATGACAACACAAAAGGATGGAAAAAGTAACATTTGCATATGTCCCCTTTAAAATTGAAAGGTTTCAAATATCTTTTAAGTGATTGCCTAAAAACTAAATCATGCCGAAGAATGAATACGGTTAGGTGAAAGTACTGTTACATTTTTGATTTTTTTAGGGTCACATTTTTAAAGATGGAAGGGATTTGGGATATTTTTCTTCCTCACTGATTCAGCATTTTTCTGGTGGTTTTCAAAAAAACTTCAATACCCCAAACCCCATTTGATCTTTCTCCGTCATCAAGTTTGCTAGACCTCCAGAGACGTTCTACACACACACCATAGCCGGTGTGAAACTGCAGTCGTATGGAAACCGGGCTGCATCCGTTCCGTACCCATCTGTCAATATGACTCATAACCAAAAACATTAAGTCACTGTTCTACCGGTGGACGTATGTCCATTCACAATAGGAACATTTTCCTAGTCCAAAATAGACATGCACATTATTGCATTAAGGAGAGTTTTGCATGATTGTTAGGATATAGGCCTCTCTTACTCTTGAGATAAAAAATTTTTTAAATAAGACACCTTAATAGGAGCACTTTGGTATAGATATATGCAGATGCGATCATTAACTCAGCAAACAAGCATACATAGCGTATTTGTTTATTTGAGAAATTATTCAAACATTAAAGACAAGATTTATTAGAAAAATTAAGATGAGGTATGACTTAAAGAGGATTTGAGTTTCAAGACTATAACTCTGTCTTATGTAAGCACGTAAGCACTTATTATAGATTTGAACTCTGCTTCATGCTTTGTTAAAAATTAGATATATGATGACTTTTAAATGATCTTAACGTAAATGTTTACCTTAGCCTGGTGCCTTTTAGTATTTTTGGTGAATCAGAGCTTTTTATTAGCAAGAATATTTTTCTTTTACATTTGTGGCATGAATTAGTCTAAGACACAAAGTAGACATTTAAGTTTAACATGCTGCAAGTCAAACATAAATCATTCAAGGTCACCCTGCTGATGATAGCATCTCAAGGAGAAATGTCTTCCTGATTTATTTGAATGCTGACTCACATGGCAACCATTTCAATGATTATTCACTGTATTTCATTGCCAACACAGTTTAAATGCACAGCCAATAAGTACTTACATCAGTTATTTGTAATCACTTCTCATGTAGGCCTGATTTATTAAAACCTTTATGGTTTAATATGATTTCTTTTGTCATGTTGCAGCTGCACTGTTTACCCTCCACAATATCATCCAATCATGCGGTGGCAATATTTAGTTAGCAAAGACATCAAATTAATTGGATTTTTTCTTTTGCCGTCCTGAAAGGTTCCGACAGCATGCCACACAGTCAGACTCACTTCATCTATCAGAATGGGCCCATTAACAGTTAATGTCATTCTGTCTGCCTTCACATGGCCATGTGGGCTGCTTTGTTAGCATGACGCATGCACATGTACGGCGGTCACACTCAATATGCTGCTAAAAAAAGCCCACTGAGAAAAAAAAAATCAATTTTTTTTCCTTAAAGAGTGTTTCTGCCAGTTATAAGATTTAGATACATCCTGTATTTTTCTGTTTTTCTCTGTTGGATTTGATGAGAGCTGACAGTAAAGTGTGCTCAGTGGCAAATGATACTGATGTTGACATGAGGACTGCTGCGGGATAGGTGGTCTCTCTGCCTCAACATCCCAGCATCAAACCAAACTGCACATCCTCTGCATGGCTCGAGGCAAATACGGACCAGAGAGTGGAAAAGTTAGACCAGAGGAATCAGTCATGTATGGAGATCTGTTAAACAAATCTAGAATCATCGTGAAAAAAGAATGAGACAATCTAATTGGTTAGGATGTCTAAATATTCCCATTTAACAATCTCGTAATTTTCAAACATGAATTTCTGGTTTTCTGACAGTTTCTATGACATTGTCATTTATCCACTGTTTTCTTTTGTCTACATTCCAGCAAACCTAATAAGGCAAGGGAAGTCTGTTTATATAGTGCTATTCATACACAAGGCAGATAAAATATTTTAGATTAAATCAAAGAAAAGACACAAAAACCCAGTTAAACAATAAAAAATAGTATAAAAGAAAACAAATGTAAAAATAATGCTAATTTAATCTTCAATCTTTTGTTCCAATTATATGCCTCTTCATAAGTAGGACTTGTTCATCCAAGGTTACAGCAAAACGTAATGTTTTTAGTGAAGATTTAACACAAAGCAACAGCTTTGGAACATCTGGTTTTCTGGGCATTTGTAGAATACAATGAACACATGTAGCCTGGATTCTTAAAACCAAATTTCCAAAGTCCAAATATGTCAAACCTGTAGGCAGCAGTAGTTCCCAAAATCCTATCCAGTCAGAATATCCAGTCAGAGCAGTAATTGAACTTGTAAAACAAGCAAGCAAAAAGTGCTTGGACAATAGATAATGCCAACGCAGCTCTGAAAGCATTGACGCTGTTTTTAGGTGTATAAAAGGTCATGCATGTAACGTTGGAGCATTTTTGTCATGGACAGGGAGGTTGCAAATCTAAAAAAACATGTTTATTTATGTCCACAGGCAAAAAAAAAGAGTCTCAGACTGTATCAACTGCCTGAAGATAAAAATGTATTTTGAGGAGGGATTTAAATAATGACAGCAAAGTCACCTGACGCATACTCAGTGGTAGAGTGTTCCACAACGTAGGTCCACATATGGAGAATTTTCATTCTCCCCTGAGCTTTTTCCTTGAACTCGGGACTTCTGACAGTAGCCGGTCCACTGACCTGAGGCTCTGAGCCGGTTAATAAAAGGAAAGAAGCTCAGAAAGATATGGTGGGGCAAGATCATTCATTGATTACAAACAATAAAATCTTGAATTTAACTCTGAAAGTCACTGGCAGACAGTAAAGGGAGGCCAGGATAGGTGTAATGTGATCCCGCTTTCGTGATCGAAGCAGCACTCTGGCTGCAGCATTCGGCAACATCTGGAGATGCTTGAGGGCTGACTGTGATACCCCAAAGTGCAGGGAATTGCAGAAATCCAGCTGAGAAGTAATGAAAGCATGGGTCACTGTTTCAAAATGCTGCATCTACAGGAAAGGCCTCCACAGCTGCCTCAGGTAGAAAAATCCCGACTTCACCAAAGAGTCAGTTAGGTGGTAGGATTTAAAGTCGCAGTCAAGAGTTCAAACAACAATAATATTTTTCATAAACCAAACTTATCTAGAAGCAGAGAGTACAAATTATTGTTATCCCACTTATTAAAAACTCCTTGTATTTCACCAAGAAGTGGAAGGTGGGCTATACTGATTTTTGGCTCTCTTCCAGTTGTAATTTTTCCAATGTGGTGCCCCACAGGAACCTGGAAAATGATATCAGTCATGAATTCAGACAGCGTTTAACCTGAGCCAAACAGGACGTAATTGGACAGTAGCCCAGCTGGTCGTCACTGAATCAGTGGTGAAATGATTGAAATGACTTCCTCAAAGATAACTTTTACTTTATGTACTGGGTGTATTTGTATTAGCAAAATTAGTGGTATAGCAAAGACCTCTTTTTTATGATTTTTGGAAACAGTCACAAACAAGCTAAATAAGTAATGACAAACAGATAATACTGCTGAAGGAATTATTTCCTTTTTCCATCAAGATATTATGTATCAGCAAGTAGAGGTGACTTCGGATTTGTTGTGTTAGGTTTTAAGCCTCGTGTTACTAATAAACTATAAGCAGCTTGTAATCTAAGACTCCATGGGAGACTTAAACATATTTTATCTTCTATTAACTAGAGGCTCTTGTATACATAAAACAATTGTCCACAACTCGGTTTC
This sequence comes from Apricaphanius iberus, assembly GCA_028564705.1. Taxonomy (NCBI): domain Eukaryota; kingdom Metazoa; phylum Chordata; class Actinopteri; order Cyprinodontiformes; family Aphaniidae; genus Apricaphanius; species Apricaphanius iberus. The sequence goes on from JAPXFQ010002192.1 coordinate 144,327, forward strand.
TAAATCTATCACTATTTATATGGAAAGACGCCTTAATCAAAATATCAAATAATTATTTAAAGCACTTGGTATCTAACAGTGGCCATATCATTATGTTTACACTTGTTAGAGTTTTGCAATCAGTGTATGACTGCAACTGATCTGATTCAACAAAGGGAAACCAGCACATAATTATTGTTTATGTCAGGTGGCTGACATGAGCTGACTGTGTTAGTCTGCCGCTGTGATACGTATGCGTTATTTAGCCTGGATAAGGGATGCAACGATACCACTTTTTTCAAACGGATACGATACCGATACTTGAATCTGATAATTTGTTGATCGGTTAACAAACAGATACCGATATGATTATATTAGAATGATATCGGCCCCAGATGCCGATACAAGTATTGGTATCGGTGCATCTCTAGCTCGGATGTTTTGTTCTAGGCTGTTTCTGTTTCCAACTGTTGCCTTCGGTTTCTGGTGTAAACTGATAGATATCTCTTGAAGCAACAGTGGAATTTACAAATAAACTTAATTTCAGCAACATTTATATGACCCACCCATGTTCTGGTAGGCCCACCTAAAAAGCGTTCTCTGCCTACGTCCAAACCTGAAAAAAGAAAGGTTTAAATGAATCTTTAAAAGCTCCAAATGTTCATCATATTAATTGTGAATTCAAGGTTCATCTCTTTATATAATTTCCTCATTCTTTGTTCGCTTTAAAGATGTGCCAATAAGCACATGGCCTGAACTAACCAAATACAGTTGCAGATGAAAAACAAAAATTCATATGTTATTATTTTGTAGCCTTGTTTATTTTTATCTTTCAGCCAAGAATGTTTGTGAAAATATAAAATGCTGCAACTTAAATACAGTATTCAAGTTCCTCTCCTAGAGGTGTTTGGTATGCTCTGTGATTCTTTTCTGTAAAGATGAAAATTAGTTTGACCAGAAATTAATCATTCATTTATGACAGCCAAGCTCCAAAACTGCATTTACGTCAGCACTTGGTGAGTGAATGTAATATTCTTAACAGAGTTGTTGCTATTTAAAGAAGAAGTAGGTGCTGAAAAGGTTTTAAATTAAAAGTCTCATCAGGAGACGACCATCACGTCTGAATTATCAGGCCAAACATGCACTTATAAAATAATCAATCATTAGGTAGACCACTTACTTCCTCTACATCTTCGAAAACCTTCACAAGCTTAAAAAGAGTATTGTAATGAGAAATCAGTGGATTTTATGAAGTGGTCATGGTATTTTTAAGGTTTGATTAGCGTAGGAGGCCCCCCGAGGACAAAAGCTGAAATATTTCCTTTGCACAAACATCTCAGCTTCTGAGGTGATCAGTAAATAAGTCTGCACACTCAGAGTCAAAACGTGCACAACAAAATATGGTGAATATGTTTAAATTAATCTTATTAGTAATATGTCAGGTTGGTGCTGCATACTAAAAAGCAATTTCTCCTTAGCTGCTCATTTTAATTTATATTTAGTCCAAGGCTCAGGCTATTGAAAAGGGTTGGTATTACAGGAAAACCATAAATTATTCATGCCCATGTCAGAGTTTGCCTTTCAGGGAACTTTTATTCACCATCTGTAAATGTCATAAATGACTCCCCACAAGTGGTAAAACAATTAGGGATGCTATGTCAGAGAGATTTTTATGATACTTATTCACATTTATCATTAAATTATTTATTCCCTTAATTTTATACCACTACTGCCAAAATGATTTCCTGTCACAATAATCAAGCAGTTCTTATGTTGGCACTAAGCAACCAGGGCTTTTCTGCAGTGAGTGGTTGATTGTTTTCCTCTTTTTTAGTTCTCTGATGGACATAGTGACACACTCCCTGCCCCCTGTCTGCTGTGAAAGGCACCAGCACCTCTAAGACCTACAACCGGATTAAGCAGGTATAGAAAATTGAGGGATAGATAGGTTTTTCCACCTATCATCCTCTGCTCTTTGATTCTGGATTAGATTTAGGTCTGGTCTAAGGCAGATCCGCTCCATAAAGTTAATACTGTTCCTTTGTAAGCTTTCCTTTCGCACTCTAGTGCTGCAGTCCTGTTCTTATCTTGTAAATAAACATTCCAGACAAACACTTAAAGACTGCTGCAGGGGGAAGCGATCTGTAAAACCCCATTTGAGAGAAGTACAAAGCTTAGAAGCAATATATTAAAAACTATTTGACTCCTAAGGTGATATATTGCAGGGGATTACTAAGAAAGGGTATGAATAATCAAGAAATTGTATTTTTAAATATCTAAATTTTCTTCTTTATTTTTAATTTTTTTGTTGTTTGTTTGTTTTTTACATATCAACATACACAGAGTTTTTTAACTGATTGTTATACTGGACATTTTTCTGAATGTTTATATAATAAACTACAATGATTTAGAGGAAATAAAATCTACTTAGATTTTGATCAAATGTCCCTGTTAATGATGTTGGAAAGGATTCCCATCGTAAATATGAGCTTTTGTTGCAATTACAAAACAAAACAGTTGAGAGCTTACATATATTGGCTTGATAGATAATTTGCAAAAGTATTCATAACTTTCAAATCTTTCCACATTTTCACAAAGTACCATAGCAAACCTTAGTGCATTGTACCAGGACTTCATGTGACAGAGCAATAAAATAGTGCCTGATGCCTAGTTTATACTTCTCCATCAGCAGGTTTGCACCCAGATGCAGACGTATTGACAGAGATATTTTTAATTTATAGTACTCAATTTCTTTCTCTCTGTTCTCCGTTGGTTTTTCAGTGTTGTACAGCAATTCCCGACCAGGACAGCAGGGGCTGCTAACTTTTCATGGCAGGTCTCCCTAATATTGCTATGTAGTCTCTGGTTAACTAGAGTTTATTTTCTTTAGCTTGTGAAAGCATTCTCACCACAAGGAGCAATGGACCACAGAAAGTACGTTTTGTTCAAGCTGTAAAGCTTTTTACAAGAAGTGCAGCTCAATGAATACCCTAAAAAAGTATGGAAACAAACAGCGTTCTGTTTTGTTGTTTCTTTACACCTCCTTGTGTTCAAAATCAGCAAAAGACCATATTAGATAAATTGTCCTTTCAATATAAAGTATGTAATGCCCAAACGCTGCCTTGATTACAGTAACTATAGAGCTCGGTTCTGGTGAACCAATCTCTGGCTGTTGCTGAGCTCACCAAGCACAGGTATAGGCTATCCGTTGATGGAGATGGTTAGACAATTGTGATCTACTCCATCTGTCCATGCCTAGGTGACAGAAAGCCCTTGCATCAACGGATAATGGCGTTGGGTCTGTCTGTTTCGACATAGACAGGTAAGTATAAACCATGCTTAATAGAAAGGCGGAAGGAAAAAGATCCATGTGTTTTTTTATTTTCTTTTATTTTGTATTATAGTTTTTTTTTTTTTTTTATAAAATACCTAATGCATTTGTGTTAAACCATCATGCGTTGAATTACCTTTCAATGTAATTACAACTTCAAGCTGTTTGGAGCACTGAAAAATGTCCCCACTTATTATTATTATTATTATTATTATTATTATTATTATTATTATTATTATTATTTTGTAAAAAATCTCAATCAGTCAGATCAGTCAGATTAAGTCGAGTTTTGCCATAGATTCTCAGTCACATCTCATTTTATTTAGACTGGACCATTTTAAAACATGATAATGTTTTGATCTAAACCATTCCATTGTAGCTCTGACTGTATGTTCAGCGTTGTTGTCCTACTATAACGTTAACCTTTGACCTAATTTTAAGTCGTTCTACTGCATGCTTAAAGTCTAAATCTACATTTACTGGGTAGAGAATGGATGTGGCCCAGTGTGGGCCACATCCATTCTGCTCCCAGTGTGAATCAGGAGTAAGGAGACTAGCAGCAAGCTGAGCCACGGAGCTGGACACTGAATTGAGACAACTTCTTAACTTATGACCAGGTTGTTCCCCTTGTTACAGCCTAAAGCTCACAGCTCACCCTTCTGCATCATAGTGCTGCAAAACACACTGTTGCTCAGTTTAGCTCAAAGTAGGATTAGCTTCTAAAACCCAGTGTTTCAATTTTTCAGTTTTGCATGCGCAGCAACAGTGAATGCAGGATGTACTACTGATGCTGACCTAGCTGTGTTGCTGCTGGATTGGTAAGTAATAAATGCTTGCTCTGGGGTTATTTGGGCTTAATGATGTGATACAGTGCCGGGAAAAATGTTTGATGGTTTACTAAGTGAAACACAGTTAGTCTGATGTTTTGTTGTATTGGTTAGCGAGTTTGTAAAACTGTCAGTACACTTCTTTAGATGTACTCCATAGAGTTTATTTTTTTTTTTTATGACAGTGATGTTATGCCGCAAGGCTTGAAAGGGCAACAGAGGGCAGATATTCTCAAAGTTACAGAGTATGTCTTTAAAAAAGCATTCCCACAACATATTGCTGCTACATCTATGTTTCATCTCAGAGATGATGTTCTGCATTAGGTTTGATTTAGGGGTATCCTATTAAAGGCTGCTCAGTACAAATAGATATCACTTTTTTAACATTTCTTTTCTGAATATTATGTCACTGTTGTTAAAATATACACCAAATATATTAAATACAATTAAGCTTTTATTTTTTTTAAACTTTTTTTATGATCTATTAAACAATTTCCCCACCCCCTTTGCATAGTCCATCCAACTGACCAAAAACATTCAGGCATCTAAGCAGGATTTTGTAGTTATAGCACAAGTTAATTGAGATGATGATTATGATTCAATATAATCTGTAGCTTTATTTAAAAAATACTTTACACTACATTAGGTTGTTCAATCACATTAAAATCATAATAATATACAAAGAATATTTCTGGTTGGAAAGTGACAAAAAACGTAAAGTTAAACATGACAATGTGCTATATTAAGACATCAAAGTGCAGTATTGTTCTCCAGAACTGACCTGTCCAAATAGTTTATTTAGATAGGAGATGTAGGCAGCTGCCACCATGGAGCTGTTGCTCAGGCTCCTTTTACTCTTCTGCTTGGCCTCTTCTTCCGGTGTCCCCTTCCCCTTGGCCATGGAGGACTTGGAGCTGTGAAGTGTGTATTTGCATGCTATGTTTTTAGAGCCATCATCATCAATACCAAGACTGTAATTTCCTCCCCAATCCTAATTCACCAAACACACCCACATGTGTTGTGGGTCATAATTAATACAATTGATTAAACTTATTTTTAGCTTCTGAACCATCAGCTGAAACAAATTGTGAAATCTTCACAAGCATAAAGGCTAAAGAAACGTTTTTTTTTTTTTTCTGACAGGCAACTCTAGCGGCTTGTTTGTCAGCTTGTTTATCATTTTATGGTGTTAATTGACTGTACAGCCTAACATAACCCACTCCCTTTGTCTTAATCATTGTTGATTAGAAGCAGAGGATGATAATAACCAGAATTTCTTGGAGAGGCTAAGCTGAAGGGCCTTGTTTTTGAATCTCCCCATAGCGGGCGATTTTCCAGCTGCTGCAGCCCTCCCTCCTCGTGGAGATATGCTGGGAGAAAGAAAAGCCTTTATCAATTTAAAATGCGCTAAATTACTTGTATTATTTGGCTTCATATGTTTTCCTTTTTCAAGTAAAAAAACCAAAACGAAACCACACCATGTTTTGATAAATATAGTAAGAATAGACAGCTAACACTGGCAGCATTAGTTACAGATGAATACTGAAATTTTCAACAGTTTAGACTTTAATTCGTTGCTTTTTAAAACAAGTTGTATAAGCTAATTGGGTGTTTTGCTTTGTTGCTCCAAATCTTATTAGGTCAGGTGAATTTTAATATGCATACATACACTAGCTGTACTTACAGATGAAACTCGGAAAGAAAAAAAATAACATTGTGCAAAAGTTAATTTATTTCAGTTATTCAGCTTAAAAGGTGAAACCAGTACATGATAAAGATTCACTACATACAAAGCGAGATATTTCTAGCCCTTATTTGTTATAATTTTGATGATTATGGCTTACAGCTCATTAAAACCTCAAATTCAAAATCTCAAATAAATGGATTACATGAAATCAATAAAACAGGGATTTGAAAAAGAAAAATTTTAGACTGTGAAAAGTATAATCATCCACTTGTACTGAATACTTGGTTTGGGCCCTTTTGCATCATATACTGCCTCACTGTGGTGTGGCATGGATGCTATTAGCTTGTGGCTCTGCTGTGGTCTTATGGAAGACCAGGATGTTTGAGTAGCGGCATACAGCTCTTCTGCATCTTTCTCTTGGCAATGCTCTTTATATTCTCTCAGTTTCAGGTAAGGGAGAATTTTCCGGCCAATCAGTATTCCCAGTATTCCCATGGTCATTGAAGCAAGTTTTGGAACTTCGGGCAGTGTGAGCAGGTGCCAAGACCTGCTAGAAAATAAAGACAAAATCTCCAAAAAGCTCGTCTGTGGAACAAAGCATGAAGTACTCCAATATGTCATGTTAGATGGCTACGTTGAGTCTGGATTAAATAAAGGACAGTGGACCAACACCAGCAGATAACATGGCTCCACAAATCAACACAGACTGTGGAAACTTCCCAATGGACTCCAGCCATCCTGGGTTGTTTGCATCTCTGTTCTTCCTCCAGACTCTGGACCCGTGGTTTCCAAATGAGATGCAAAATTTGCTCACATCAGAAGACTATAGAAATCTGAGCAACAGACCAGTTCTTTTTTCTTTACCGAGGTAAGACGCTTCTGATGTAGTTTGTTCAGGAATGGCTTGACAAGAGGAATATGACATTTGAAGCCATGTCCAGGATCTGTCCGTCACTTTTAAATGGCCTTTTCCTGACAATCCTCTCCAGGTTACAGTCACCCATGCTGCTTGTGCACATTTTTCTTCTACACTTTTAACTTCCACATAACTTTTCATTAATGTGCTTTGATACAGCACTTTGGGAACATCCTGTTTCTTTTGAGGCTTTCCCTCCTTGTAGAGGGTGTTAATTGTGGCTTTCTGCACAACACAGGAACCCTTTGCGGGTGTTTTAGATCAACTAGCTGATTAGCAAGTGACCTTTTGAGCCTATTTTATAATAAATCAATGGTTAAAATATCTTGCTTTGGATGTATTAGTCTAATATATATTAGTTTTGAATTTAAAGTTGAATGACTAAAATAAATTAACTTTGTATGATTCACACATGTTCAGATTTTCGCCTGTATTTTAATTTAATCACATCTTTTTTTCTTATCACATACATCTTCTTCACTGACCTTGCTGCAGAGGATGGTCGGCTTTCTGGACCTCCCTTTGCACTTTTTATAGACATTGCAGCTGAAAGACAAACACAAACAAATGTAAAAGCACAGACAATAAACTATGTACAACCAAACAATACAGAAGTGCAAATAACTGTATTTTATTATTTCAAGGATCTCCATTCTATTCCTATGAAACTTTAATATGCATCACTATTCCAACAATCCACAAACAAATGATTGGTTTAATTACAGGCCTTTGCAAAACTTGCCAATGTGCTAATGAAGTACAATGGCCATTTAAGCAGAGATGCATCTAAGCTGCAGGACTGTGGCCCTCCAGGATTGCAACTGGAGACCCCTACTTAAAATAGTAATTAGATGATAGGAGCTTACATTTCATAGTGGACATTGTGTATTTCTGGATCAAACATTCTGGTGAGATTTCATAAAAGATACTATGGACCTTTTATCTTGCAAGATTCATCAAAAGTAACTCAGAATTGAACAAAAGATTTGCAAGTTCTTGTCAAACTAAGTTAGATTTTTTTTTTACTTTTGAACAGTAATTTAGTATAAAACATGTTTTTGGGAGCTCTAAAATGTAACTTAGAATGTTTGCATTCCAGAACAGTTGTTTCTCAAAGTTTTCATCACCAAGCCTGTTTCTTCTGGGCCTGAAAATTTGGCCTCCGATACTGAAAAGTCTCTCCACTGGAGCGCTTGAGGCGAGTGCAGTGTTGTATTTAAGGAAGAGCTGTTTGAACTTGGGCAACAGCATGTACTCTGCTAAGCTATCTGTGGTTGGTGCATCCAAGTAATTGTCTGCTTCCCTTTTATTTATTTTTTTTGAGATTCTGAGGGTTTTGGTTCAACTTGAAGATGGAAGCTGTTGTGTCTTTGTCAGTATCACCACTAGGCTGAGACTGATAATGATTTTGTGTTTCTGAGTCATCTGAGTTGCTAGTTAGAAGTTCTCGTTTCAGCATCACTCTATAGCAGCCGTTTTTCCTCATCCTCCACCCAGTTGAGCTTGAATATTGGCAGCAGCGTGGCTGAAAATGTGTCCCTTCTTCTCAAGCATGGCTTCAACCCTTGTTTTCAGTGACTGCAGGATGTTGAGTATGAGAGGCTGGCATGTAATCAGACCTTGCGCGGCAGTGGGCTTTGTGCTCTCTTCCAACAGGCTTCATATCATTTTGTCGTTGTACAATGGTCGGAGCCAAATACCCCTGGAAGACGTTTTTCTCTCCCTGCAGGATGTTCAGTGCAGATGCTAGGGGCCTCATTACATCCACAAACTTCTGTATGAAGCTAATTTCCTCTGCAGAAAACCGCCTAAAGAACAAACTCATCACAGAGAGCATGCAGGATAAGGTTGTCATATGCAAGAGTGGCAGTATCAGCACCGGCTTCATTGGTATCTGCCTTGGTAGTTAATGTCGCTATGTGAGAGAGTCTCTTCATTGCAAGATACAAAGAGTTCCACCGTGTATCATTTGTGGAAACAAAACCAATCCCAAGCTTTCCCTCAACAAAATCTGATGCTTTGGGGCTTCTTTTAATCTGGTTCCACAGAGCAGATGCCTTAGCAAAAACGGCCCTTGACAATAATTTGTACTGTTTATCAGTTACCTTCTCTGTGTCTTTAGCAACAAGATTTAAGGTGTGAGCCATACACCTTCTGTGAGGGGGAAGACGGGGGTCTTCCAATGCTGAGAGAGGCTCTGGTTCCATGTCATCCTCTTTATCTAAGCTCTTACAAGCAGCAGCAGGAGGCGAAGTAGATCCTGCATAATTTTCATTTTCTCCATTATCACTGTCAACATCTGGATCTTCATCAGCATTTTCTGCCAAACAGTTGAACAGTGTGTGTGCTCCTCGAACACGACGGCATGCAAGTACAGCAGAGCTTCTCTGAGAAATATAATTTTTGTTTAGCCAATGAAAAGTAATGCCTTAAAACGCTTTATTTACTGTAGTCCAGCAATCTACTGTTTTACATACGGCATTAGCTTTAGAAAGTTCATTCTTTAGGTCAGAAATATTCTCCTGGAATGCATTGTTTAGTAGTTTCTGTGCCCGCTTTCTTGAAGGCACCTGCCTGGATGGCTGCAAACCTGTCACTAATTTGATGAACGATGGCTTCTCGACCTTACTCAAAGGCTGCAGATCTCCCACAATTTAATCCCATACAAGCTTGTCCACTTGTTGCTGGGAAACGAAGGAAACAGCAGCTCCTTTAGTAAATGCAGTGAGCTTAACTTGGGTGGGTGTGCTCGGCGGCGGTCCTCTCTTAATGACTTTTTGCGTTGATCATTCAGTCTCAGATATTTGCGAAGATAGCTTGGATGCTTTAACTTGATGTGTCTCTTCAAATTTGAGCTCGATGAGGCTGACGTACGTACTTGTTTGTTTAGTCCCGGTGGGCACTTTGCAGAAAAACTCACGTTTTTTTCCGTCTGAGTCTTCCTTTGTTTCTACATAAAACTCTGCCAAGTGCTGTTCAAAACTGGCTTCAGCAGTAGCTAAGTCTGAATCACGTGAACTAGTACTAGCCATGCTGGACCGTCAAGGTGTTTGTCATAAACAGTGTCGTAAAACCTGACTTTTCAAATGAGCCTGAACGTGAACTGTGCGTGCAGTTAATTCTTGCCAAAGTGAGCGCTGCTCTCGTTCACGTTCATTATATGAAAAGTGATTTGTTCAGTTCAGCGCTCACCAAAAATATTTACAACATGCACAACACTGGTGACCAGGAAGTTTGTATACTTCTTTAATTCATCCATTATCAAGACACATACACAGCCAAAGAGAGTGTGTGGTAGTGGAGAGTCTAGTGTGCATATATACTGTTGAAACACACATTACATACATATTTGTTTATCTACGCTTCACATTTATTATATGTTCTCTTACTTTTTCAGATTGTGAGTAGACAGGAGAGCTCTCTTTGTTTTTGTTTGTTTTATTTAACACATAAAAATATACAAAATAGATAAAGAGATAGATAAAGATACATAAAATTCATGTATACAGAAGTGGTAGAAGTCTGAATGGGCTAATATAAATATATACAGAGGGTTCCACAAGGTCAATATTTGCATTCCAAAGCTTTGCAGTTGGAAATCTGATTGAGAATTGTTCATGTGATGTTTTATATAGCGATGCAAATTTGAAGCTTTTCTAGTAGAGCAGCAGTGAATTTGAGCATTAGTATGAAAATGACTCTTGACATAAGGCCAATTGGTTTGAAAAATAACTTTAAAAACAAAAGAAGGTGAGAAGAATGTTAATATCAAAAATACCCAAAAGCTGTGAATTAGTAAACAGAGGTGCACTTTGTTTTTTAATATAAATATTTTGTTTAGGTGGGTTTTAAATGTTGATCCTCAAACAATATTACAACAAGTAAGGTAAGGATAAATCAAATTATTGTATATTACACGACATGAATTATGAACAAAATTTCTTGTTTACTAATTTTGTAATCTTATTACAACAAAAAAAATGCTAACAAATCCCCACCACCACCACCACTTAAAAAAAAAAATCCTATATGTGCCTCTGACTCAGGATATTGCAAAACTTTTGCGAGATCCCAGGAAGGTTGCCCAGGATCTCACAACTTGTCTTTGGGATCCTATATAAGTAACTTCAGATCTCATAACACTTACGCATGATCTTCTAAAGGTACAGTAAGTAAGCTTTAAATAAAACTGTGAGATCTCCAAAGTCGGCATCCAACAAAAATGTTTCAAGAGCCCCCAAAAGTATATTAGAAGGAAGCAAAACTTTTATGACATCCTGAAAAAGTAACTCACGGTCCCACAAAACTAATTAAACATGATAAATCAGAACTTCAAAAAAAAAAAACATGTTTGCAGGATCTTGCAAATATAGCTTCGGGTTTCTCCCTAAAACCTTTGTGAGATCACAAATGTAACCCAGAAGATCATCAATGTTTTGCTTGACCAAAGTTACCCATAGTGTCACAAAACTTGTGAAATGTAAATTAAACATTATTTTTTTTATTTTCTTGTAATTTCCCTTATGGGCTTCATTACTAGATTAAAGTTTTCAGTAATGGATTGAAAAAATTATTCCTGGGCTACCTCTTGGACATTGAATGTACAACACTTCATAACTTTAGTCAGTGTGTTTGTGTGTGTGAGTGCTTATCACAGAGGTAAGTTATCGCTACAGCTGCATAAAGAACAGTAGGCAGTCAAAGGGTTAATCCACCATTATCTAATAAATCAGAGCACAAAGAATAGTATGATTAAAGTGTAAAAGACACATTACACTAATCAAACAATTGTAACAATGGAAAATGCAGGATTTCAGAAGCCAAAGGGAATTACAGTCATGTAGGACTTGTGAGGAGGACGAGTGGGCCAAATTAATGAGACTTATAGCTGTCTCTTTGAAAGGTGAATTATGTTCTGTCATGAACCTCTACATCTGAGAGTGCTGCAGCCAGATGATGAATGACTGTTTTTGGCAGCGTTGTGCTATAAATGTAACGGCTCACCAGCCAGAAAGATGGTGCAAAGACAGAAATCCAAGATTTCTTCTTGCAGCTGCTGCCACTCCAGACAACATACACTATGGTGGCTGTAGTGGGCATAAAAACAAAGATCAGACTGTCGCCTAAATTAATGTTAACCATTTAAGGGGCCTCTGTTCAATGAGCCACATTCTTGCCTTGCTTTGGCCTGAAAAATATTGTGCCATTACTGAGTAGTGATCATCTATCACTCTACTACACAGACGCAGAACACGCTTGGTGCATGTCAAATGAACAGTGGATAACAGTAAGAGACATTTTACTACACTGCAGTGCCATGCATTTTGCACACGCTGCAGAAAATATGTGGTGCTATAAAAACACATTTACTACATATTTCCTCTGTTTTCACTCTTTAAAAAATGTATAAAATACAAAATGCAGCTTAAGATATATTTTATCAAAAACACTTTCAAAACTAATTATTCTACTTTATTAAATTATGAATTGCTGTCATTTCAATCAGAATCTTCGCTCAGTTTCACTAGCCACACCCATACTCAGAGTTGTGGAACAAAGGAATTACTTTAAATATAAATTGTCTAACAAAGTGAGAGTATAAAGATTTCAAAAAGCATACTAAGTCATTTAAATCTTAAAATTGTCAAAAAGCCTTTCCTAAGGCTGTGGGATTCCTCACCTTGACCACTTGCTGTAATTGATGGAACGATGTACTCTGCTCTGCAAAATAATGTCCAGCTAACGGTTTGTTAAACAGCTTGGCACATTTCTGTTGTGCAGCAGTAGAAGGCTCAAACAATGACTTTTTGTCTGTTTTGGCGAACAGTTTATGGTAATTGTTGCTACTAAGGGTGGCACACCCTTTTTTTTAAATAGATTTAGGAGGACATTACTTTTTCACAGGGGGTCATGGTGGTTTGAAATACTTTGGCCCTTAATTTCTAAAATCAATATGTAGGAAACTGTTTTTAGTGTTTAATCATCTTATTTTGTCTAAAAATTGGTTTGGTTTCCTTTAAGAAGAAATCTATAATGGGACAAATATGTATTCACTGCATGATGCAACAGTTATATTAATGATATGTATGAAAAAAAATACCCTCAGCTGCGCAAGCCTGCAAGAAAAGTTATCTTCTGTCTTGCCTGCTCTTTTAAAACATTCATGTTTCAGTTGTAACTGAAGCATGATATCTTTACTTTCTAAGGAGCCTGCATGAATTATTCTCACCTTCTAGCACAACTCCCATCAGAGTAAACAAACACACCACACAAGCACAGCCGCTAACACATGCAAGTTTCGCTACACAAGCCACTGAGCGGCACTCTGCGTGTCTCCCTCTCTCCTCCCTAAGTGACCAATTGCTGTCAATCACTGCAGCCGACACAAGCAATTTTAGATCCTAATCACTCTAATTGAAGTAATGAAATGGAGGGCCAGGTGGACTGGGCAAAAACAAACATGGTAAATGCAGCTGAAGATGGAGAGCAGGTTGCGAGATATGAACGGAGCAGCCTGAAGCATACGGGGGCTTGAACCTCTCTTAGGATTTCTAATTATATATTTTTGAAAAAGCTGCTGGAGTGGAGGATGCAGAGATCCACTGTATTTGTCATGGAGACATGACCCAAATACTTAAAATCCATCTTCTCTATCTGCTACAAAAAACATTTTTCCCTGGATGGGAATCCACAACAACATATGGAGTCATAAAGATAACACTGATGAGAGTTAAAATTTTAGAGGACAACATACTCAGATTTAAGTTCAGCAAGATGATAAACTGCTCAACATTCCAGTTTAGTTAAACTTATAGCTTCCTGTCTTTTAGTTTAAGACAAAACAATATTAACCTGACTAATCCTAGTCTCTTTAGTAGCTGCTTGAATAATGTGTCACAAAAAACAAGACTTGGGTAAAACTACAGTTGTTCACATGATGTGTTCTCTGTTTTATTTTTTCATTTGTTTTGATAATGTGACATTTCCCCTGCAAATTTCAGCTAAGTCTTAATGAAGATTGTTAATAATAATAATAATAATAATAATAATAATAATAATAATAATAATAATAATAATAATAATAATAACTATTATTATTGTTGTTGTTGTTGTTGTGATTATTAATTAGAATTAATTATATTTGAAGTTATGAACTAGTTTCTTTTTTTTCCGCCTACAGAGTAACTCTCCTGTAACTCAGAGGAAAGACATTCACGACACATATTGTAAGGTAATAATAACATGATATTAAATTACATACACTGACATAAGACAAAGGTTGAAAAAATCTTGAGTGAAAGACAGAATAAAATTTCTATGAAGTTTCTGCCTCAGACATGAAACACCTGTGGTTAATAATGTTTGCCACACCTTCAGCTTTGCTGTTAGGGTACCTTGCATAAGTATGCACACATTTTGAACCTTTCCAAATGTTGTCACGTGACAACCACAAACTATGTCATAGACTAATAAAGTACACATGGTTCTGTATTTTTTCAAAACCAAAAATCTAAAATGCAGGGCATCGTGTGGGCTGGTAGAAGAGTTGACACCCCATATATACTATATGGGTTGCCAATAGGAGTTAAGACTATAGTCGTTGACGTTGAAGTCTTGGGTCTGAATCCCGACCTTGATACCTTTGCTGCATGTTTTACTGTACTTTTTATCTGTTTGCCCAATTCCTTCCTGGTAACTGTAAATAAAAGCGGCTTGTGCCAAGAAATGCCAAAATCATACTTTGGAAGATAAATATGGGTTAATCTGAACTCTTTTATTGTAGCTCTGGTAGTATGTTTTGTGTAATAGCCCTGCTGGAAGCTGAGCTTCTACTCTAGCCTCTAACAGAGTTTCCTCCAGAAAGGAATGTATTTTGCCATGTCAATCTTTCCAACAACTTTAAGGTACCTTCCTTTCCCTGCTGATTGAAAGCATTTCCATTGTAAGATGCTTCCAACACTATGCTGGGGGAGTGTTTTCAGGTTCATGTGCATTAACACTGCCACACATTACTTTCTGCACATCAGCCAAATGATAGAATTTGGACTCCTCTGACCTATCATGTATTGCATGTATTGGGTAGTTTAGTTTCTTGCATTTAGATCTTTCTATAGTTTCTTATCAGTAGCATCCCTTTTATTTAGGATATTATGGCCAAATCATTTTTGAGTTCACTTTACTTTATGATTTCTTATTCTTTCAGTTAGTGTTGATTCTTATATCTAGTTGTGTTCTCTTTGTGTACTGCTAATTGTTTTCTGGTCTGTTTTCTGCCATTTATTCTCTTTGATTCCTTTCTGTCAAACAAAATCCTAATACAATCAATAACAATTAATGTGCCACTAATAATAAGAAGGCCATGGGTTCAAATCCTCACCTGGGGTTTATCTGAATGGAGTTTGCATGTTTTCCTTGTAAATGCCTGGGTTCATTTTGTGTAGTCTGGCTTCCTCCCACAGTCCAAGAACCTGACTATTAGGTAAACTGGATGGATGGATGGATGGATGGATAGGTGGATGGATGGATGGACCAATAATTGTTTTTTACTTGCATACGATAGTTGAGATTTAGCTTTAGTAAAGTGTCCAAGCTCTCCTGGGGTTAGCTATGAACAATCAGTACCAAGTACAGGAACGAAATAGATCATGACATATTTTGGTGCCATTTCATAAGAAGTAGAAGTCTTATTTAAAAGTTACTAATCATGTGAATTCTCTTTACTTCACTCAGTTAACTGTGAGTTGGGATGATGCTCCACTTCATATTTTCCTTTCTGTTTTTGCATTATCTTTGTTCACCTGCTATCCAGTTCAAAGACAATCAATCGCAGAGGGCTGAGGGACCCTGCATCTCATCTATAAACAAGCGATGATGATGCTTTTGGGTCTGGCACTTAATTTTCTCTTTACCTGTTTTGACACCTCTGCAGCTCTTCCTCCTCCTGACACCACCACCACCTTTGTAAAACACTGATTTCATTTCAGTGCTCCAAAATGAGACTGTCACCCTTGCAGTAATTTCAAGTGGAGTGCACAAGGTAAGACATTTTCTCAGTTTTAAAGGCACCACTGTATATTTGCATTATCCCATCCTACAAGTCTCCTCTGACAGATTTTAAAGTTTCAGCCTGATCCAAGAGTCAGTTTAAGGGCACAGTAAGCAACAAGCAAAGAGCACAAATATTGAAGAATAACAAATACAAGCGGAGGTCTGGCCATCTGTTCATCTGGCAAAGTATAGTCTAGATAATGAAATAATATGTACCCAAGAGGAAATGGCTGTGAGTTTCAATAGAAACTGGGGACTGCTTCTTACGCGGGCTGTGCAGACTGCTCGCAACCGATAAATGAGTCAATGTGGATGAAAGCTGAATTTATAAAGAGTAAAACAGGCTCAGTTTCCAGCCATAATAAAATAAGACAATCAATATAAGGATGACAATGCTTACTTACTTGGACAGCTCTTCTTGTTTGTGCTTCCTGAGTGACAGGTGCAGATGGAATGTATGAGAATGAAGTGCCTATTACCTAACCTGAGGATTATATGATGAGAGGTGATTATCCAGCTAAATATGTCAGGATTAAAGATGTGCATGGCTGCTCAAGAACAAAAAGGGCAGCAGTCTAACAGAGGACCAGTTCCATTTTTGCTGGTTTGCTTAGAATAACTGTAGCCCTCAATTTGAAAAAAAAGGACTTTGATTTTCCCCCCATCTCTACAAGAAGATGAATGCTTAACATCATAACATAGAATATGTATACAAAGGAAAATCTGAAAAATACATCAACATATGTCTCTATTGTAACAGATAATGTTAAAAATATCTGTTTCTATTTTGCAATAAAAACACCCTCTTAAGCTAGAAAACAGAGACATGAAAGCAAAGGATCATTACAAAATTCAATATGTGTTGTTACTGTGACAGAAAATTTTATTATGCTGGGACATTAAGAAACATTTAATTGTCTTACTCAGCTCTTAGACAGCTTTCTTATTCTAAGGTACAAACAAGAACCAATTGTATGTAAACTTCTCATCTTGACTTGTGACAAGTCTTGTTATTATCTGGTGTTACACTTATGACAGATCATGTGAATGTCTTTCTCAGCACTATTCTAAGTGTCCCTTATTGTTATCTATATTCTGACAGCCCAGTGAAACTATCTCCTGATTGTTTACTGCTGACTACTGATGACACATCCTGTGTTTACCTATTCCATGTTGTTGTGTGATTGGTCTTGTGGTTATCCTATCATAACTGTGTGATATAATGATCGGACATAAGATGATTCAATAGGGTGTGGCTGACTTCTATATAAACTCATGCATCTGTGCTGAAGCTCTGGGGTTCTCATCACGAGACCCTCCGTGCACGTAAAATAAACTATGTACGAATATGGCTGACACTTTTGTTTTATTCTCTCATCCAAGGCCTCTCGGACACCCAGATTTCCAGAACGAAAAAATGTTCTTGGTTACATCCACATGACAAGACAGCTGTTCACTAGATGGTATGTTTCAGCACAAGCTGATAATGCATGTGTGAAAAATCCTATTTAAGTATGTGAAGTGAAAACAGAGGGGAAGATTTCAACATTCACAAGATTAATTGGCTAAGAAGAAAAAATGGCACTATACTGAAGCATATCTTGAAATCTGTCTTTGTATGGCAGCTATATGTAGATACAGTTCTTTTCAGATGTTTACATACACTCAAGTATGAAGACATTTTTAGTTTTTAAGATTTTACATGTAAATCCAGTTACTTGTACACACAGTACCAAAAGACAGATTAAATAATTTGAAATGTTTCCTGTTTTAGGTCAGTAAGGATGACAAAAATTGCTCAACATAATAAATTCCAGCAAAAAATCATTACAAGCCTAATGAGTATGCCATTGTGCCAATGGAGGACTGGATGCTGACTTCTAGACAGAAGTGGATTTTTGCTTCAGCAACCAAGTTCATTGTTGGACATCTAAAAGATTATGTCGATGCTTGCCATAAGGAAACATTAACTTGGTCTGAGTCATTTTTGAAAGGAACAGATCTAACATAAAGGACAGAACCATTCTTCTTGAAACAAGGACAAAAAACAGCAGTGTAAACACTGTTATTCCTCTCTTTGACATTCAGCTTTTGCCCTGCAGAAGTGAGTGCCTGAACTTCGTTTCACTTCACCGGATGAACTCTCTGCATGACATGTGATTCAAATGCAAATGTCACATTGCTTTAAAATAAAGTGGAAAATGCATAAAAAAGATAAAAGATACGTCTACAACTTCTTTATACAAATTGTTTTTCAGGAGGAGTATTCTGCAAATAAATCTTAATTGTTTTCGATAGGTGCCTGCCTTGTAACCAGAAACAAGACTCTGCTGTGCTAGACACAAAAAAATCTGCAGGTTAGGCGGCCTAACTTTTCTGCTTTCCTCCCAGTTGTACTGCTTTCCTTCTTTCCTGGCTGCTTTTCTTTGCTCACTGAGGCAGCACTGCAGTGGGAAACAGTTAAAGAACCGATTCCCCCGTGCAATCAGGCTTTCGTAACGCTCAAATATGCTTAGTCCTCCAGACCAAAACCCTTCTTTAGCACTTTATTTATTTGTTTTATGAAGAAGTGGGACTTATTCCTACCCTTACCTTTGCAGAAAAAAAAAACAAGAGAGTGTATTAATGCGTATTTCATATATCAGTCAGCTCCCAATGGAGAGTGGACCTTTGAATTGTTCACAAAGCTTCCAACCTGAAGGCCCAGAAACAGGGAACAGGCCATATCTGTTTAAGAAGAAAGGGAAACAAAAGTGCAGCCGGTGACATTTTTTGAAGGTAATTCAGCACAGTGCATTCATTGAAGAGGCAGTTAGGTTTTGTTTTGTTCTATAATTGATTCAGCACTCACTTTATTTTTTTATTTTATTCGTTAAGCTATAAACAGAGCTGACTGGTTTATTCTAACGTGGCTTGCAAAAGTATTTATACCCTTAGAGCATTTCATTACAGAAACAAATTTCAATATTTTATGATTATTTTATATGACAGATGTTTTTATTCATTAATTTATTTGATAGGGACAATCCACATCAATAATCATATATTCAAACAACAACAGACGTAAATGTTAATGATTAAAGCAATAATACTATAGTCCATCTGCAGTCCCCAAGGTAAGTCACATAAAAACAATATAAGACATAAAAAGTGAATCACAAAAGGAACATATTACATTTTGTACAATAGTAATAGATTAAAAGTAATTGGTTACAAGACTGGTTTGTTTTCAAGCAGTACTTAGTTGACTTTTGAAGGCTTGTGGTTTTGAACATACCCCTATAGAGAGAGGAAGGCTGTTCCAGATCTTTCACTCCAAAGGCTGTTTTTCTATAGGTCTCAGGACTTCTAGAAGAGGTCCTAAGACCACTGTAATCCTTTTTTTAAATCAAGTCAGCCATGGGAGGTGTAGCTAGACCATCTAATACTTTGTATTTAACACGCAAGAAAATATGAATTTAAAAAAAACCAGTAAAACTTAAAAACTTAAGTTGTACTTTCTTGTCCAAAATCTTTTGTGACCTTTTAAGGGATAATTCTAGTGAACAGCACCAAGTGTTAAGCAATGTTATATTTGTTCCCGTTCTCCTAGCTGAAACTTTGATGTCCAAAATTTCCTCTTTGAGCGTCATACAGACAGTTTTAGCTGTGTTCAGTTGTAAGCAAAATTTTAAAGGCCACTCATTAACGGAGATCATAGCTGAAGTGAGCATGACGACAGCTTCCTTGATACATTTAGCAGATGCATTTCACCCTCTTTACTCAGATTTCTGTTCTTAACTGACAAATTCATGCATCGGTAGGCTTAACAATTTGTGCTTTCAGTGATGGTATTCATCATACCTTGGTTGTAGTGAGTGGTTTAACAGTAAACATTATAAACAGGTCTGACTTTTCTGCTCTGACCTTATCTTTGGATGTTTTCTTCTTTTTAGCCCACTTTTTTGAAAACCTGGGAGATGGTGCCATGTGATATGTTCATTTGCTATTTGTGTTACAAGCAATGCAACTAGTGTACCATAAAGATGTGCCCTGTGTTTATAGCTCATATCGATATTTCTCAGGTAGTAGCAGTATTTTGAAGCATGCTATAAGAGAAGATTATGTGAATCTCTCCTTAGTGTCTTTTAATCCCTGGCTGATTGTTCTGTCTCTACGTTTTACTGCTAAAACCAACTGGATCTGATTATTATTTGATAGGTTTTAATGCCAATGATCCCCTTTAGCCATTGTGCCTCCCACAATGCAGACAAGTTCAGAGTGAGGGGGCCTATGTGATCACAAATGCCTCCTCCATTTGCTCTAGACTTCCTACAGATATGAACCATTCAGCTCACTAGCATGGAGTCAGACAGATCAGCAGGTGCAGTCATCTGTGAATGTGGCAGCAGATTCTACAGAGTGGGTGTGTGTGCTGATAAGAGTTGTTTTTTGATACTCCTTTCTGCTGATCTGCATGTTACTTACCACTTTGTGCATTGTTGATTTGTGGCAGTACATGTGCTGCAGATAACACAAAACGATGTTCTCTGGGGAGGCCCTTTTGTCATTTTTAAACAAGTTGAAAAAAGAAAAGGTTTATATTGATCTTAAAGAGGAAATTTATACACTTGTGAACTTGATTAGCAATGTTCTACTTTGATTTATAAGGTATGTTCAGCTTTTTGTTTTTTGAAAGATCATAATATATGTATGAGGCATTTGTAACCCCTGCAAATCTCTTTCTGTGTCCTATTTTTGTCATAATCTCTGCTACCTCTTTCCCAACAAGGGTTATCATTCAGAAGCTGCAGTCTCCCTGGTTGATACTACGGTGGCTCAGAAGTGCATTCCACATTTACATTTTCAGAAAACAAATTAACAGAAGACTCCTATGATGAACGACAGCGTTGGAACAAGTGTTCCCTCGCCCGGACGCGGGTCACCGGGGGCTACACTCTGGAGCCAAGCCTGGAGGTGGGGCACGTTGCCCTCTTTAAAAAGGGGGACCACAGGGTGTGTTCCAACTACAGGGGATCACACTTTTGAGCCTCCCCTGTAAGGTCTATTCAGGGGTTCTGGAGAGGAGGGTCCGACGGATAGTCGAACCTCGGATTCAGGAGGAACAATGCGGTTTTCGTCCTGGCCGTGGAACACTGGATCAGCTCTACACCCTCTGTAGGGTCCTGGAGGGTTCGTGGGAGTTCACCCAACCGGTCTACATGTGTTTTGTGGACTTGGAGAAGGCGTTCGACCGTGTCCCTCGGGGAGCCATGTGGGGGGGTACTCCGTGAGTATGCGGTACCAGGCCCTTTGATACGGGCTGTAAGGTCCCTGTATGACCTGTGTGAGAGTTTGGTTCGCATTGCCGGCAGTAAGACGGACTCGTGTTTTGCTTAAAAACCAAATGTAAAACCAAAAGTAGAGAAAGAAAAAAAAACTTAATTTTTCTTAATTTGTAGGTAAAAAAAAAGAAGCTTTGTCCCCTTTGGCAGAACAGGTCTTGTATAGATGAAGACTTGTTGTGCAAAATTCTGTTCCCTCTGTGTCAGGGGCGCACACTGCAACCAGAGAGGCTGATGTGACTGTCTTTACGCCACCTCTGATCTATTTCTCGGTAAAGTGATGATAGGTAGTCATGTTAAAGTTGTTACTTTATTAATCTTCCAGTAAATAAATACAAATAAACATGGTATTGTGTGTGTTTCTAAAGGAGTTTTTTTTTTTTTTTTTTTTAATGGCGAGAATCGAAGTCTGAATCGTGTTCATTAAAACCTGAGGGATATCAGCCTCCAATATTGTTTTCTTTCACATGCTGTTCATTTTATTAATCCCTGATGTTAAATGGAATCTGACTCTGCTGGACACCATAACTAGGCTTCCTGAACAGATGAATGTAGGATTATTATTAAACCATTCTACTGTAAAGTATGACACATAATGGACACAAAATATATTTCTGGTTTTTGATCACTGATGTCTGCTATGTGCTTTGTCTAAAATAATCTGTTGTAGCAGATGTATTATGACATATGAAGACATATTTCCACTCATTTTAAAAAACAAAAAAAAATTGTGCCTGACTTTCATACTCTGTTATACTGTTTTTTTTTTGACTGCTTGGGGCAGATAATAAACCATTAAGTTTGTGTTTTAGGTCGTTCATTCCTCACATCAAACAGCATATTTCGCCTGCCGGAAATATTCAGTTCCCCTCATCACAAAATAAGAACAAAATTATTTACAGATTTGTCTTGAACAATGCTTAGTCCTTTCAACATGGACACTTTGGGCCTGATCTGTTAACGGTTTGCGCACAGCATCACACAAAAAAGGCTCTGGCTGATCTATCAACACAGTGCAGAGCGCATTGTACCTGTTAAACCAGCAGCAAGATGCACGCAATCCATGTAGCGCTTTTGCCCTTGATGAATATGAAATCTGGGCTTTTCTGTAAGAAGACGCAAAACATTGGGAGGAGAATAAGCAAAGAAGTAGGTGTTCCAGGCGCGGTATGATTTACTAAGCATTAAATGTTTGCGCCATTTTAGCATCTATTCTTAGCACTTCTAAAAAACATGTCTTAATTTTGCGCTACCACATTCAACATGAGTTTATTTTTACCTAACAAAGAGTCATTCACACACAAAATAAACTAAGAGTAATTAACACTATAATGGCCATAAATCTGAGAGTTATGTAACTATTTGCTGAGCCCACATGACCCTTGCAGAGCCTCATTAGTTTCTCATGTAGTGTCATGTTTGCTGAAATTAAGGACCCAGCTGCAGAAGGATTGAAAAATGCAGGAAGAATGAACAGGAATCAGAGGGGGAAGTTAGACGAATGAACCAGCAAGGAATGAATGACTGAGAGCAGTATATATACTGAGGAGGGAGTGTAGAGATGACTGAGGAACCAATTACTAACAATTATGCAGGTGAGAGGGAGACCAGGTGAAAGCAATCAACTGGGCTGGGGAGTGGATTAGCAGGGAAAACAGATATGGAAAACAACTTTAAATATTAAGGACAAACTGGAAAAAACTAAGATAATCTAAGTGAAAACTCAGGGGAACTCTAGAGAATAAAAATAACTCAAAATCGGAGAAATACAGATTACTTTAACTAGGGAGACACAAGGCATATGGCCAGTGTCTGGACTACAAGGCAACGGCAACTTTGAATCACTTCTGGCATTTCCGACATTCCCTTTCAGCCAAGAAATGACATGTTGATGTGTTTTGGGATTTTGTGTTTGTCTCTTCTAGATTTGTCTTGGCACTCATAAATGTGTTTCCTGAAAATATTATTTTGTTTTTCAATTTGTTCATTTTATTCCTGAAAATTGTATTTTGTTTTGCAATTTATTACATTTTTTTTTCTGAAAACTGTGTTTTGTCCCCACCCCTCCATAAAAAAGAAAAAGAAAAAATAACATAAAAAATACTCTATACCATTTTAAATACTGTGGCAACATTCCTTTGAAGGCACAGGTTTCTTTGTAGTTTAGAGGCAGAACATATAATTACTCACAGCTTAAATGTTCCTTTCCTGCTTGGACAAGATGACACTATCAGTGTAAATGTTAAATAATTCTAGTAACTGTACAGTATTATTTTCTTATGTGACAAGTACCCCCCTTACTACACAGTCTCTTATCATTTTTATACAGATGTTTAACTTTTCACCTCAAACTTGCTGCTTTTTCCCCTGAACGTCCCTACTTTGGGAAATTATAGGATATTTCTATTCTATTACCCTTTATGGAAGTATGTACATTTGATTTATTAGTGAATTTGTTTCATTATAGCAGTTTTTCTTCAGTGTTTACAATTGATACAAAACATTTACTACTGAGAGACAAATAAGGGACCATTCTGTGCAAAATATATATTGCTTTTAAAACAAACATGGATCTAAAGCTATAGCTAAAGTATATATATATATATATATATCCAGTGGAAAACAAAACAACCAGTGTGTGGTTCATTCTTTGTGTTTTCCATTTCATACAACTACATCAGCACGGTAGCTTAAACTTGTTTGTTCTGTTGCATCAAATATTTAGTAGCTGACTGAGCAGTCAGATGATTAACATTTTTCATTCATTAATTCCTACATCAGTAGAGCAGAGGGTTGCATGGTTAGAATGGCGCATTTTGGGGTTTGGAACGTTATCCACGTATGACAAAAGCTGATGCTGAGTTTCTAAATGAGCCAAACAAGATAAAGATGATGGTGAAATATACTGGCATTCAGAGAAATCACACCATTGTGATGCCATCAGGCATACAGTGGGGTTAGCTGGTGTTTGGTACATAATGCCAAAGCCAAAATTATTTTTTTTGTTAAACCTGTTTGTTTACCTTCTCAAAGGAAGAAAATCCAGAAACATCCCAGGATAAGAATATTAACTTCTGGAGTCAATGTTCAACTTAAGATCTGCTTTAGGCACTGATATTTTTAGTACGGCGGAAAGGACACAGTTGCATTTTGTTGACTGAGTTCTAACCTTAGCAGAAAGAAGATTATTAATTCAACATCTCAATAACTCACTCTTATAACAAAGCATTGACTTTGGCAATTTAAAAAGGAAAGCTTAAGGAATAGAGAGTGTTCAGTTAAATCTAATACCACCTGGAGCCAGTTTCAACAGTATTGTTCTGACTAGAGAAGTTTCCATATCTGTGTTTGATTAAGCAGGTTTAATGTCATTTTATGTTTTATTCTTTACACCAAAACTAAACTGATCAGTTTCTTCCAGGATGTGATATCAGTGGAAAAATATTTGTGAGGTGCATCCATAATCTATCAGTGTAAAATACGTACTACATGCTGAAAAAAAACTACAAACATATTTAGGCAGATGGTATTATTTTATACCCCAGAATTATTTTAGGGAAAGCTCAAAAGTAAAAAAAAAACATAAAGGAAACAGATAGAGCTCAGCACTAATCTTTATGTAACAATACTGTTTTTAAATAAATATGCTCTTGCCTGTCCCTCGAGCCTAGGCAATCCTAATTATATGATTAAAATCTGAGTATAGCTTATTAAGAAAAAAGTCAAGACATGCTTTAGGTCAGTTTTGCAGGAAAAAACACCTCATAAGATACGCTTTCCACTATAATTTCCAATCAGCTCCACCACCAATATGTTAAGTCTCAGATTGTTTGTATGTGAGCAAAACCAAATGGACTGAGGAACAAAGGCTGTTAGGGGAATCTTGTGGTTAGTGATTAGTTCACCTATTGGTACCTATAATGTCATGTAGGTAACTAATTGCCTGTACTGTTGCCTCATTAAGCACAGCAAGAAGTCTTGCCAAGGGGCATTGGCTTCACACTTCGCTACAATCACTGCTTTCTCTGCATGTTCACCACTTTCATCATGCTCAGATTTCATGTTGCACACGGCTTTCTGTCTTTTTTGGCATACTTATGTAGTCCTGGAATGAGATCTAAAGGGGATTGTTCTTTGTTTCGTTGCAGAAACCATGCCGATATTCATCACTCCTGTCCTTTTGGAGGATGCTTCTTCCAATCTTCTTTTTACCCCCTGTCAGTCTTACTGCTTTACTCATTTAGATCATACACACTCATCTTTATTACTCTTTTCATTTTTGTAATTGCTATCTTTCTTATTATAAAGTCACCTTCACACTTCTGATCTGGAGCAGTTTGCTCATTGCTCCCCTTTGCTCTGTATTCAGTCCTGCCTCTGGGTCATACTTCCCTCCACCACCTCTCTCTCTCTCTCTCGCCGCCTTTTTTATTTATGGGACTCTGCTGTTGGAGCAAACCCAGGTAGGAATAGACTTTTTTGTTCTTTTGTAGCAGTCTTGCATAACAAAGTGAAAAGGCAAGATAGTGAATGCACAATTAATCACTGACTTGTCATTTGCTGTAGAAATGAAAGCCACTTTCCAAAAGCAGAGAGTGAAAAAAACTAAAGAGAGAAACACGCACCAGAGGATCTTTACGTCACCTAATTGGGTCACTAGCAAATAATGTTCCTGTGTTAGTGAAGCTTTGCTTCAGAGCTGAAACAGCCGGCTGGTTTAAGATCAGTATCAGCAGGAGAGTAATTCAATCTCACGAGAGACAAAGCAGGAAATGAGGTAACCTGCCTCCTGAGCAATGTTTCTAGCTCAGCTCTGAGCAGTAACATTGAACTGGGACCAAGATATCAACTAAATGAAAAAAAATAAAACCCCACAGGGACCCTGGCACACATTGACGCTAAAAAGAGCAAGTGTCATGAACCAAAAATAAAATACCACATTTAACCCAAGGAAATATCATTGTGTCAGTGTGTCATTGCATTTGACAGGGGTCATTCCTTTATTCCCAGCACTGCCTGGGCCTGTCACAAAACTTTAGGAAAATGACAACTTCTTCAGGAACACACTTTTTTTTTTAAGCCACACCTTTTTGCACGAGAGTCTGCTTCTTGGAGTTTAGAACAAATTAAGGATTCAGTTAATGGTGGTTATACCCCTGAATTCAGAAACTTTAATTAAATTACTTTATTTATTTATGTGATATACCAAACAAAGTGGGGCCAAGGGGATGCACAAAAAAGCTGGTCAGACTTGATGGGAAGATGGACAAAGCTAAACACAGGACATTCATGAAAGAAAATATGGTACAGGCTTCAAAAGATTTAAGACTGGTACAGAGCTTTGTTGGCAACTCGCTGAGTTAAAGACTTCACACGAGTATGCTACACATGTCAAATTTAAAGGGAATTTGCATAACAACAAGAAAACTAGTTCACCTCCTGGAAAGAAAGCACTCAACAGCTGTCTCCCCTCATTCTTCTTTCCTCTTCTTTTGATGACCTGATTTCAGCTTCTGGGCAGCATGATGACTTGCGCCAAGACTATTCTGATCTAGCTGGCCTGGGCTCGCAGGTGTCAACGGTCGTTGAAATAAACCATTCTGCACCTCCAAGAGGGGGACTCTTTATGTGTCGAGAACTGACACTGATATGAGGTTAAACCTAATTCTCCCAGCTGCAGTTGGTAACAACGTAATTATTAAATAAATTTACACCAAAGAGGGCCCAATAGTTTTGAAATAAAAACATGTGAAAAAAAAAACAAATTCATGGGCCCCTCTCCCTTCTCAGGCTGTTGGTAGTCAGGTCCACTTTTCCCCTTACTACCACACCCATGCTAGCACTATTCCCTTGTGAGTTTGTAGTGTCTTGGAGTTTTTTTGTTGTTGTCTGTAGGGGTGTTTTACAGACTTTTAATCCAACTACACTAAGACGCAATTTCAATTATATCACTGCCATGCGGCATTCCAGTTTCTACTGTTCCCCAAAAACGGTTCCCCAAATATGAGGACAGTTGCAACAATCATTTAGATGTAGAAAAACTCATAATTGCACTATTTTTCAAATATTGTTTTTAATTATTTGAGACCAGAGACAGAGTTCATCAACTTAATAACAATATTTTAAAGGTTAAACATTAAAGTTTACTGTAGTAACAAGCAGTAATAAATGAACCAAACACACACAAACTGATTATTTTAAGTAAAGAATCATAGTATTATAATTCCTCTTCTGACTCACAATTGTGGCAAATGTAAATGGAACCACCATCAGTGCAGGCTTCATGAGCCCATGCCCTGCACTGCCAACATTGTAGTCACACCTCTCTCGGTCTGGAGTAGCTCTCCAAACAGACAATGCACAAATCTTCTTCTTTCTCAGAGTCACTGTCCTCTGTATGCTTTTTCTTCTTGGTTTTCATTAGGCCTACCTTGGTTTCTGGGCTTGTTTCCAGTGTGTTCTTTGTCAGTTTTCTCTTAACTTTTGTTGGGTTTCTCTTAACTTTTGCTTTCTCCATCTCCAAAGCCTCCTTTTCAGGGGTGTCTGTCAGGAGGGCTTATTTGCGTTTTTTCCTACCGTTTGCTTTTGTTAACTTCCGTGGTCCTGCTCTGGGGTGAAGTCTAACAGTCTCAGGTAAGAACTCAGCTTGCACTGGAGGAACTGCAGAAGAAGCAGAAGTCCCAGCTTGCTCGGGAAGTGGTCGTGGCCGGTCTGTCACCAAAGATGGTGCAAAATCACTATAGTTGAATTTATCATGGTTATACGGCCAAATTCCAGTGCTGCTAAAGCCATTCTGCATATTGACTGGTGTTCCAGCCAATGGGAGGGCCAGCCTAACAATTCCAGGAATGTTGTAGATGGCCTGGGTGGCTTCTCATTCAGGTATCGCAAAATGCGTTGACATACCGTTTTAGGGGGCCATAAACGGTGCGATCCAGGGGCTGTAATTTGTGGGAAAATGTGGTGGGAAAGATAACATTACGATCCCATTTTTCTGCAAAAGTCTATTCCTCTTACAGAAAGACTGGAGGAATGATTATCTAGAATCAAGAGGAATTTGGCATCCAACGAGGCCCTCGTGTAGTGCTGGAAATGCTCAAGAAACTGAAGGAAATGGTCCTCAAACATCCACCCTGATTTATTGGCAGCTCCAATGCATCCGGATGGGCCATCACGGATAAAATAGTCCTTGAAGTTGACCCGCGGGAATACCAACATGGTTTTACTTTTAAAAAAGTAATTGGCAGAAATACAAAGAGGATACACCTGGCTATTGAAATATGCTCTTAATCAAACCACTAAATTTCCGTTTATATCTATTTTATCTAATTGTCATTAATGTTGCCATGAAGGACAGTTGCAACACCATGTGGGCAATGCTAGCCTAACACATTAGTTTCACCACATGGTTCCTAAGTCTGTTAAGAGCGAAGAAACTGCATATTCAAACTATATAACTATAAAGATCAATGCTTGAACAGTTTAGACAATATGATAAAAATTCTGGTCATACATTTTTTTACTTTTTTACCTTGAATTTCAGTTCTCCCAGAAGGAATGATGACAGGTGGCTGTTAACTTCCAGAAAGAAGGAGGGGCCTACTGAATATGTGCAGAGGGAATGTCATGGCTCTAGCTCATTCCTGATTGGAGAAATCAACAATATTGCAACTGCCACAGTTGCAACTGTCCCCACTCTCCCCTAAATCATTTGCTTTGAAACTGTTTACAAATGAGCAGTGTATAGCATTTCCCATGCAGCCATGAATGCACCACAGGTGTGGATATTGCCAGCTGTGGATCAGAGACAGACAGCAGCCAAACAACTCACAGTATATACATTCATAAGATCGCAAGTTTGATGTTGTTATTCACTCATTTATGTTAAGTTTAGTCCTGAGTGTTTTTGGACTAAGAAGTTTTTCCATGCTTTTTTTAATGCAGTAATGCAGGGGCATCATTTAGAGGGAAAGCAATAAGAATACTCAAACCATCCAGCTTTCGACCAGCATTTAAATACATCATGTATACACAATTCTTGAGACCTAAAATGAGTCTCAAAACCCCTTGTGCAATTGTAATTCTGATCTGTGCATATATGTGGTTTGGTCTGTGTGTATGAGGCGATTGGTGCATGCATTCTTAATGATTTGCATGCTTAGGAGCCATTTTGAATTCGTAGTTAGTTTTAAGTTAGTGTAATTTGAAATTGTGCATGTGTAAAAGGATTTTATACACATATTTCTTGA
Organism: Apricaphanius iberus; assembly: GCA_028564705.1. Taxonomy (NCBI): domain Eukaryota; kingdom Metazoa; phylum Chordata; class Actinopteri; order Cyprinodontiformes; family Aphaniidae; genus Apricaphanius; species Apricaphanius iberus. Next base: position 173,688 of record JAPXFQ010002192.1, read on the forward strand.
TATTTGTGTGTACATTTTACCAAAAACTTGCAAGTACCCAAAGTTAAGCACAACATGTATTTCATGATTTACAAATCAGGTTTTACACATACAGGTAATCAAAATTACACTCAAACAGGCTGACACAAGTTACAAATCATCTATGACACACACAGAGATATTGTGAGTCTATTTTCTCTCCATAGAGCAGGGCTTTCAGTCTGTGTTTGACGGCGGTCGGTCAGACAGAACTTGCTTATACAAACATCAACATTTTTCACGTTTGTGGATTTCCAAATTGCACAAACAATTTGATGAATAAGAAGACGAAGTTCAGCTTCCATAGGCTTCCATTCTGCAACCTGTGCAGACTGCAGGTGCAATGACGGACAGCCGCGACCTTATTCAAATAATTGGAAAAACTAATTGGTGATTCATGACATACATTGATGACATGAAGGGGTTTTGTGGCAGATAAAGCCTTATTTAGAGGCTCCACTTTGGTTGCGAATGGATATACAGCAAAGTTCTCCCGAAGGAATCTAAGAGGTTCCCAGCTTGTCTGGGTGAGTAAATAAGTGAAATGCATGCTAAAAGTTCCAGGTTGGAAAAACGATACTTCCCCTTTAAGGCATGTTTATCCTTCTTAGATTGGCACCATCAAAATTTGGACCTAAATCAAACAGAGAAATTGTGGAAAGATTCAAAAAGTGTTAGTCAAAGATGCTCTTCATTCATTCAGTCTGAGGCTGCACATTAAGTAATTTGTGTTTTTTTTAAAAACATAAAATGACTGCATTCACAGAAGTCCTTTGTGACCAATGCAATGTGAAGTAGGTGGAGTTAGTTCACAATAAAACTACTGTGTTCTTAGCAGTTTTATATCGTTTAGTCTGTTGACATTATGATATAATAGATTCACAGTGCATTTGAATAATATTAGCTAACCTTAGTTGACAACCTGTAACAGTTCTATTTGTGGATTGATCATTGTTCTTCGGTCAAAAAATATTTTTTCTACAATGAATGCACCAATTTCTTCAGTAGATGTGCAACTTGAATTACCGTAATCATTTATAACTGTTTATTCAATATAACACTGAACAGAACGTTTTTAACTTTAATGATGGTTGATTTTTGCTGGAAAATATTTTTTACTGTAGTTGTAATGCCTCACTGCATGTTAGTTTTACTTTAAATATAAAATAGGAATATTGTTGCCAGCAAAGTTCTGCTATTTTAAAAATGCACAAGTTGTTGCATCAGCTACTTTCCAAGATGAATAGTCCATAAATTACTAAAAACTGAAACTTGGTCTTTTGCACAGGTGTAAAATATTAACAAATGAGCACTGTTGAAATGAGATAGGTGAAGTTTGATAGTGCTTGAGTAGTTGACTGGAGCTTTGAAAAGGGGAGTCTAGAGCAAATAACAGAAAGACAAAAGGGGCAGCTTTTTTAACTTTCTGAGAACAGAAGCCACTTGGGACCGAAGATGGGGGACGTATTTCACATTGAAAAGAATAATGCACCTTGACAGAACAGGGCTCCCTGCCAACATGAACCGGTGATCACGCCCCCACCCCTCATTCTCTTCGAAGTAGAGTGATGTGGAGTTCAAGCTGCACCTGTGACACCAACTGCCACTCCGGGGGAACATCAACAAGCCACCTGTTCAAAAATTGCACTCTAACTGCCTCTCACTTTCATCCGGTTTCCTGTGACTGACGTTGAATTCAAGTGCGATGACTGCCTTCTCTTATCAATTCATAAGGAGAATTTAAAAGCCACTCAAACAATTTATCATACAGTCAATGAAAATAAGCACATTTTTACATCCTCATCATCCTGCAGCTCCTGTTGAACAAAAAGCACTGCTGCTTCTTTGTCTATTTAAAAAATTGGAAAGCCTTTTATAGAAGAAAAAGCACGGTCTGCCTTAAATTCATTATTTATTAAATGAAAAAGTTATACTGAACTCAGGACTTAAGTTGTGGCCATCCTTACAGTATTTGGCAATAGTATTTATACTCACTGAACGGTTCCCCTGCAATAGATGGGCGACCTGTCGAGGGTGTACCCCGCCCCTCACTTTTTTACTGCGGGAGGCATGCACCAGCCCCCTGCGATCCTTCGATGATGAGCAGTATAAATAATGGATGGATGGATGGATGGATGGATGGATGGTTGGACAGATGGATGAATGGAAGGTTGGATTCCAATTTCATCACATACATTAATGTTTTTCAATGGTATATCACAACCCAAAAAGGAAATAAAAAGACCTGATGGAAGATGGATGGACCTAATCATAGGACAATCTTGAAAGAGAACCATTTGGAGGCTTTAACACATGGAGCTACAGAGAGAAAATAGAATAGATTAGATCAAAATTCACTGATGTGCAAATGGCCTATTCAAAGTCCAGAATTAAATCTCATTAAGAATCTGACATACCCTAAAAGATCAGCAGCTGCAAATTCAGCAAGATGTGTTTCTACAAAGTACTGACTACTAAGAGCACTGTAGATACTTTTATTTGTAAAAAAATATAATAATAATAATAATAATGATAATAAAAAGGTCTAATTTACAGGTATTTTTCTTAATTTCTCAGTGTTCTCAGGAATGAAGGAATGCCGTCTTAGTTCTGTCATAAATAATTTCTGCCTACTTCAGTTTTTGCCAGTTCAGTCTGGGAGTGGGCATGGAGACTCAACAAGATTTTGGGGCTTGCTCATTAACATTAATGACATGCAAGTTTCGGTCCTCTGATTGGCTAACTGCAGTACTAGTCTTACACTGTCACTGGTTACTAAAATCAGTAACATGAGACAAAATTTGTGCCGGTATTAAGCCTTAGATAGAGTTTACCAAATTCAGTGAGTTGTCTTTTCTAATCTGAGCTAATGGTCTTTTTGGAACGAGCACCGCTGCCACTGCATCCCCCCTCCACACAAACACACCGCTGACAAGCAGGTAGTCTAACGGCGAGCCCCTTAGATTGGGAGAATAACCAGTGGAGGATTCAGCTATTGATATTACAATTCGTGGTTTGAAGCGGTGGATACGTTTCAGGATAGTAAAAAAAACATTTCTGGGTGGATGTGGTCACAGATATTAACTTGTTAGTTTGTATAAAATGTTAACATGCAGAATGAAAAAGAGAGACTGATTGTAATGAAAAAAAAGTTATTCAAGATTTTTAGTGAAGGAGACCTTTAAAACATGCATACATAAAATTCAAATAAAATATAACAAATTCTGTCTTTGTAGTGTGACAAAATTTAAAATTTAGATACCAACACATTCAAAGCAATAGTTTGGTAAAAACTTTCTAAATGTTAGATGAAAGTTTTTTCATGCTTACCATTGCTAAGCAGGATGGTATGACCTTGTTCCAGAAAAGGAGGAGAACCATTTTACTTTTATGGCCATCTGATCAAACACCTGCTTTGCTTGGCACCTGGCACATGTGCCACGACTGTTCCATCTGCAAAATGCACAATCACAAGCCATGAGTCAGTTTTGATTTCCTGCATCACAGCTCTGCACTCAATCAAAACACAGGAACCATGGGATTAGAGATGGCAACAAAAAGAAAGAGAAAGGTCTGGTAAAACAGAATTTTTGGGGGATTTGAGCTATGTACTCTTCATGGATTGATTCATTGATTAATTTCTTAGTAGAGCCGAGTTCATCACAACAGTTTGATATCAACAGTTTTGACATCCAAGTTTAGTTTTAGTGCTGCTATGTGCAAAGCAGCCAGTATTTGTATGTGCATTTCTATTTGTTGATGGGGGGGGGGGGGGTATTCGTATGTGTTTTCAAGTAAAATTCAAAATAGGGATACATGTTTAACTTATAATTTATATTATATTTAATTATCCATTCTGATTATTATTGATATGTAATATTGGTTGATGTTTTTCCATAAACCCAGCAATGAATATGTAACAGGAAAGTAATAGAAGAGACACCAACAGGGGCAGAACATGGCTGTGAGGATGATTTGGTGCTTTTGGAGGGATTGGTACATCTGTGTGTGTGGGGGTTGCACACAGTACCTGGAGAAGATGCTTTAAATGCATGTGATTATGTATAGCAGATGTTGACAGATATTTCATACCTCCCCCTCTGGTGATTTGACTTTTGCACATACACATGACATGAGGTGTTTCTCCACAGGTACAACTCAGCTCGGCTCGGTAATACTCAGCCTTGGTACCTTTTATTCTTCACTGGCAGAAGTGGCGATGAGTTGTGCCAAGCCGCACAAAGCTGATACTATCCACCCCTACTGGAATCTATACTAATATTACTACATACAGATAGAAAGCACAATATTTACAAAAACTACCATTATTTACACTGGTAAAACAGGGCAAAGTTGGAGAGATTTTCAGACTCTCTCCACACAATGAAAAGTGGAAGTCAACCAAAAATATTACATTAATATTTTTCACCCATGCAGAGTAAAAAAAAAAAAAAAAAAACTTCCGTCAGACCCATGACATTTAGACTATGTATTTTTACCATCTTGAAATGGTACTTGCAACATTGCAGAATGTTTTTGGAGCAGAAAGGAGTATGTAAAAATCTTGAAAGTAGCATCTGCGCAGAAAGAAAACATGACAGTGTGCGTGGTTGCAGAGAGGAGTATTTATTGCTGAAATGCACATTTGTTTATCTACTCTTCACATTTAATAAATATATTTTCTCTTTCTGTTTCCAAGTGAATTAAACAGGAGGAAAGCTCTCTCTATTATCTGTATAATCTATTTAAATCCATAAATATAATCACATTTGTAATCTGCATGCTACTGTTTTTAGTTTCGCAAATGACTGGATTGCTCGCAGCTCGTGCAAAAAGTAGGTCAGACCCGAACTGATCACTTCAAGGCGCTGCGCGGCTGTTATGAACCATCATGATTCCTAACCTCACCAGTCCCTGCCTGCAATTGTCACATCTTGTCACAACCACGATTACCTTTGAACTGCTTGTTACAATAATTTGTCTGCACTGTTTCACCTGGATTCCTGACAATCCTCGCGAGGCTGTATTTAAAGTAGTGGCTGACTTTCCCAAGTCATATCTGTAATGCTAAAATCAATTAACGTTACTCTGAGACGGAGGATGTTTTTAAAAAATAAACATGACATGCTTGGATGCAAAAAACAAAACATTTACCAGGTTGAAGAGCCGCGGGGAAATCATGACACCGATAGCACCAACTAGTGGGAAAACCCAATTTTTAAACTCCATGGAAAACCGTTTTATCTTCTTTTTCTGCACTTCCCCCGGCACAGCGCTGCAGATACAGCGCCCCCATAGGGGTATAGTGTGTGTACGAGGTGTATGAATGAGTGTACAGCGTCCTTACTTGAGTGGTGCGGTGTGTCGTTGATAGTATTTATGTGTAAGAGGGAGGGTACGTATGACTTTGCCTGTACTGTATGTCTCTCTCTACCTGTCAGGTTTGGTCTGGGGCTGCTCTCTCGCCTGGCTCATCTCAGGCCCCATATCTAATGGGGGGCCAATTTCCCCTTCCCCTACTGATGCATTAGTGGCTCCCGGTGTGTGGGCCCGCGTGATCTGGGACAGTCCCGTTCAACCCTGGTGCATGCCCGGCCAGCCCTGGCCCTTGTGTTAGTCACCCATGTACCAGGTCGATGTTGTCCTTTTGTTGGTTTGGGCACCTCATTCAGGGGTGCAAGTTTTTAGAATGGCTGGGTGGTAAATGTTTGATGGCTCAGCGGGTTATAGATCCGGCATCTCTGCTTGATTGTTCACCTATTCTGCATGCTCTGCATGCTCCATGCCTGGCCTGTATATTGGGGGGTTTGTTTGGCCTTGGTTGAGTGCCCGAACTTGGTGCTCCGCGATGTGCAGGATTAAGATTCAGGAGCAGGTTGAGCTTGGAGGTTGGTGAAAGGGCTTGGCCTGGGGATGCTGTCCATCTGCTGTAGTTGTTGGTCTGGCACCCTAGCGTAGGGCAGAGGGGGGCACTGGGATGTCGGTTGTGTGAGTTGGATCGGAGTGGGGGCAGCATGTGCCGGCCATTGGCCGGCTGTGGTCCCGGGGCCTGGTGGCGGCGGGGTACCTCTGTCGGCTGATCTCTGGTTGGGGGCAGGGTGCCATCGGGCCCTGGCTCTCCTGGTCCTCGGCTGGGCCCACCCAGGCATAGGGGCCCATGGGCTCGTCGCCTGTGGACATCTGTGGCCCCGAACTACTTCATGACTGCATCGATTCCTGGGAGGCGGATTGATTGCTCCTAACATCAGCTATCAAACGCTCGAATCCGTGTATACACTAGCATGCTGAAACATACGCATAGGTATGGGGATTGCGGTGTTTACAGATATATTCTTGGACTGAGGTCATGACCAATAGATTTTAAATAATCAGAACCATGAGCTTTTCATTGACATTCTTGTTGTATTTATATAGCCATATTTGCGTGTTATGTTTGTGTTGTTATTAGTTCACATTGTTCACTTTGTTGTTGTTTTTTCTTTGTTCTTTGTTTTTATTTTTTTCTGCCACTCTCAGCTGCCCTGCAGCTATGGAGGCAGAGTAGGAAGTTTCCCTGCATTCTCGTTGTTCTCTTTCCTCTGTTGTATCATCAACTCAGACTCTCCCTTGTTTGTTCCCTACCTCTCTTCTTCACCTTCTCTCTTCCTTACCCCTTATCATCTTTGTGTCCATAACATCAGTAAATAAAACCCACAACAACCTCTAATAAAGATTTCTAACAGATTCAGTCTTTGACTCATTCAGGGAGAGAAAGTTTTGTGACAGCCATTGTTTAATGTCATGTTTGAAAAAGTGTGTACCCAGAAAGTTCTGGGCAACCGCCAGATAGATTTGCTAATTATCTGCATACAGATGGAATGCTACATTATTACGAGATATAACAGAACCTAAGGTAAGAATATATAAAGAAAATAAAAGGGGGCTCAAAATGGAACCCTGTGGCACACCAGAGGACAGTCGAACTGAAGAGGATGACAAATCATTGACAATCACAGAGAATGGTAAATAGTAAATGTTCTTTACTTGTAAAGCGCTTTATTTACTCTCTAGGGACCGCAAAGCACTTCACACTACATTTAGTCATTCACTAATAACATAGGACATTTAAAACGTATAACAAAAAACAAAGAAAATAATACCCTAAGCCATAAACATATTTTTTGGTGGTTAGCAAGCAGCGTTTGATGCATGTTAAACATGGCCAACTTATTTTTTTACAAAGTACAAAAAATAGAACAATAATCTCTAATAATTTCATCTTCATGGCCTCTCAGAACCAAGCTCCTGGGCTGAATTTAAACAACAGCCCACCCTTGCGTACTTTTTAAAAGCAAAGTATAATAACTATTTTGGTTCAGAACAATAAAACAGTTTAATTCAAGAAAGTAATATTATTAACATATACTGATACTTTATTTTTGACACTGTTTCTTATGTACATCTACAGCTCTGTGTCAATAAAAGTGACCACATTTGAGACATCTAGCTAAGATTTGGAATTTCTTTTTTGCCAATACCTTTTTGGGAAGAAAAATCTCTAGGTATATATCGAAAACCCCATTTTGGCTGAAAAATATCGAGATATAACTCTTGGTCAATATCATCCAGACCTAAAAGGGAGTATTGCTTATTTATAAAGAGAAGTTTCACTTGTAACTTAGTATGCTGACACATTTTTGTGCTATTTTTCAAATGCATTTTAAAGCAAGAGATGACCTATTGAAATTCATAATGCAATCAAAAGAATCCCAGTCTGGACTTCCATGAACATCAAAGACGTTCTGTTTTTTGCAATCACTAATGCTCCAGTTGTAACATGTGAAACCATAGAAACAGTTTGGGTTTTAAATACACTTATTGACAGCATTAAGCACACTCAAGGTCGAAATTTTTACATTTCTTGAATTTTGTGTATTGTCATTTTAAAAATTAAGAGTAAACTCATATTTTGAATGGGATGCTTACTGAATGCTATTGTCTTCAGAATCTTGAATTGACTAGTATTCTGAATAGAAAACAACAGCTTTCACAGCCAGATAACTTTATGGCCAGTGTAGGATTCACACAGGTTACGTGTTATGATTTCTTATTAAAAATACGTTTTAATTCTGCTCTCACATAGAGGTTGCCACAACAACTTACACAGCATTCCATCCTATAAAAGGAGTTTCTTTAATAACTTAAGAACCAAAGCTATGGCAGCATGCATTTTCAAGGACAGCTCTGGGAAACTGTGAGATTTTCCTTTGATCTCTAACATAGATAAGCATAATTTCTTTGTCCTGGTAGATCCTACATGTAAAAAAATTCAGCATGAACCAGTCCTATGGTGTGTAAATAGAGGTTTACCTAATCTCAGAGTTAATAGCTGGCAGAGAGGCAAGAGAGGCTGGAGCTGTACACTTAATGGAAAACCTGCAATGCTTTGTGCTCCAGTAATGGGAGGAGATTATCTTGCCATGCAGGGACTGGATGAATTCTCCCCACAAATTTCTCACAGCCTTGCCAACCTTCCTCACTCATTGTCGATGTTTATTAGTTATATTACTGCTATGAATGATGCTGTGCCTTTAATTATGATGTCATCAAGGCTTAGGCAGGAATTTTTATTGTATATCATCTATTTTCTGACGATTATGTTTACTGTTCTACACTTTTGTCAGCTTAAAGGCAATCTTCCACTGTTAAACATTCATCTGATAGGCTTCCTAATGTTTGCTTGAAAGATCGATACCACAGTGCCAATACCCAGACTTCATTCTTCAAACTCAGTTGATTAGGTTTCTCCCTGAGAACAGGTCTGGACACAACACCCCAGATAAATCCATGACACTATGGATAGAGAACAATGCTACTCAGTCAGAGCTTGTTCAATGAAAAGTATTACCTGTACCAGCTCCATTGTGGATCTGTGGACACAACTGCTACCATTTTCATTCACACAATGCTGAGTGCAGGTGTAGGGTTTTCTGAGATAGAAAAGTTTGGTAATTACTTTTACTTTCACTGTTTGTTAATGCTAGAGAGATTTGATAGATCAAGTTCTGGCATTAAGGCTTTTATTTAAATAATTAAATGTTAATATGGCTTGCTAATTTTGAACTATTTCAATTGCACAAGGCTGCAAAGTGTCCCCAATTATCAGCACTCTTGTGTCACAACACAGGTTTCTTCCCACTGGCCAACCAACATACATGACGTTTATCATGTCATGTTTGGCTGTATTTTGACCTTAGTAATAAATAAAGTCTCTCTTGAAAAAAAAAAGAAAACTTAATGAATGTGCCTATGTATTTTGGCTTTGTGATTGAGAACATGCTATGGGTATACTTTCTCCGTCTTAGTACCTATGACAAGAAAGAAAATGGTACAAATGATGGAAGGACAAAGACATTTAGTTTTTTTCCCCCACAAGAAAATATAGTTTGATAATCATAAAGTAAACATGCCTTAGTACAGAGTCTGCATTAATAAAAGTGCATAACGTTCTCCTGTCTCTAGATGCTAAAAAACCTGTGTTGCTGATAATGCTGGACCTCACTAAAGCCCTGGACACAGTGGATCATTCCATCCTCCTCAGGTCAGCAGGTGGGCTGTTAAGGACCTGTGCTGCAGTGGTTCAGATTATAACTAACAGACAGAACTTTCTGTGATTGTCAATGATTTGTCATCCTCTTCAGTTCCACTGTCCTGTGGTGTGCCACATGATTCCAGTTTGGGCCCTCTTTTAATTTCTTAATATATTCTTACCTTAGGTTCTGTGATATCCCGTAATAATGTCACATAATCATTCCATCTGTAGGCAGATAGTTTGCAAATATCTCTGCCAGTTGCGAAGAACTTTCCGTATACAGACTTTATTCAAACATGACATTAAACAGTGGCTGTCACAAAACTCTCTCTCCCTGAATGTGTCAAAGACTGAATTAATTCAAGTCTTTTGTGTCTCCAGTTCAACAGATGTTGTACCTCTGACGAACCACCTCAACTATTTAGTGAAGAATCTCGGATTGACTTTGGACAGTAATCTCAAATACACTCTGTGATCAGGGCAAGTTTCTTCCAGATCCACCTTTTGGCCAAAGTCAAACAGTTTCTCAGCAACAATTGATGCCTTTGTCAGTTCACTGTTGAACTAGGGCTTAGGGATATGGGTTAAAAATGAAATCTCCAAGTTATTTCAAACCAAATCTGATTTTAATAGATTTTTTTCTACCCATGTTTTCTTAAGAAGAAATTGCAAGTGATGAAAAATCTTTTCAAAAATCTGCTTATTTGTGAATTACCCCATACTGGAGCTGACCTGAAATCACAGTCCAACAAAAAGAAGCTGTAAAGTATCCTTGTAAAACAAGATGGTGGGCCCTGGGTGGGTTGTTATTACTCTGAGCCAGGAAAGTCCAAGTAGTGCATTGGATAAAAACAATTCTTGACCTTCGAAAAATTTAATCTTCATAAACAGAATATTCAATTTTATCAATTAATCGCCCAGCCCTAGCTTGAACTATATTGCAATGCCCTCTATATCCTCACTAGCATTTGTAAACGGGACCATATCCATTTTATTCTGTACTCCTTACATTTAGTTTATACATTTCTGACAGCAAGTTTGCACCCAGACACAGATGTATTGACAAATAACTTTTTCGTTCTTCGCTGGTGCATCAGTGTTGCAAAGCAATTCCCTACCAGGACAGCAGGAGGTGCCAACTTTTTATGTGTTGTTTCTGGTTAAGTAGGGTTTATTTTCTTCAACTTCTGAACACAATCCTCCCTCAAGGAGCAATGGACATCAGAAAGTAAGTTTTGATTAAGCTATAAAGCTTTTTACTAGAAGTGCAGCTCATAGAACACTCTACAAACACATGTAAACAAATACAGCAGTCTGATTTGTAGTTTCTTTACACCTCCTTGTGTTCAAAATCGCCAAAAGACCATATTAGATGAACTATTATGTCAATATATAGCATGTAGTGCCCAAACACTGTATTGAATACTGATAACATCAACTATAGAGCACAGTTCTGGAGAAATGATCTCTGGCTGTTGTTGAACTAACAAATCATAGGCCGAAGCTCTCCGTTGATGGAGATGGATAGTAAAAAAATTGGGCTCTAGTCCGTCTGTCATTGGGTAAGTGACGGAAAGCACTTGTGTAAAGAGATAATGGCGTTGCATCTATCCGTTCCGACGTAGATGGTGAAGTATAAACTAGGCTTTACACTGTCTCCTGGTTTGGTTCAGAATCCAGCTTAAGATTTTACTGTTTGCTTTTTTTCCCATTGAAGGCCTAGGACCAGTATGTAGCATTATTACACCTCATCAGCCCAGCAGATGTCTATGCTTCTCTGACCAACACCTGCTGGTGGTCCCTTGTTCCAGATATAAACAGTGAGGGGATCGCACTTTTGCTTTGATGCGGCCGAACACGGAAGTATTATGTATTAAGATTAGCCTTTGATACGTTAAATTTGATGTCACTCGTGAAATGACTTGTTTCTTTTAGAAGTGTATTATATTGTATTTTTATTTCTGCTTTCTATCGCTGTCCAGTGCTTTGAGCAACTACAATTGTTGTAAAGAGCTTTTTATAAATACAATTTGATTGATTGTATTGATTGATAACGTTGTGAGTCTTAAAACGATGGATAGCTTTTATTTGCAAGTATTATCACAGTATGCTTGTCTGATTAACATATATTTCTGGGACATCACTGAACTACAACCAGACTTAGTGCTGGAAGCAAGCTTGCATAAGTAAATGTGACAGATACTGACTGAGTTGGGTAATTTCAAAGTATTATTTAATGTTTTTATCAAAAATCTGAGACATACGCTGGGATTTAGCCCGCTGAATGAGAGGGTAGCCTTCCTCCGCCTATGGGTGGGGGGACGGGTCCTGACTATTGTTTGTGTTTACGCACCAAACAGTAGATCAGATTACCCACCCTTCTTGGAGTCCTTGGAAGGGGTGCTGGAGAGTGCTCCTTCTGGGGACTCCCTCATTCTGCTGGGGGAATTCAACGCTCATGTGGGCAATGATAGTGAGACCTGGAGAGGCATGGTCTGGCGGAATGGCCCCCCGATCCGAACCCAAGCGGTGTTTTGTTATTGGACTTCTGTGCTCGTCATGGATAGTCCATAACGAGCACCATGTTCAAGCATAAGGGTGTTCATGTGTGCACTTGGCACCAGGACACCCTAGGCCACAGCTCGATGATCCACTTGTTTGTCGTTTCATCTGCGGCTGCATATTTTGGACACTAGGGCGCAGAGAGGGGCGGAGCTATCCACCAACCACTACCTGGTGGTGAGTCGACTCTTGTGGCGGGGGAGGACGCCGGACAGACCTGTAAGGCCATAAAGAGTTGTGAGTATCTGCTAGGAACGTCTGGCAGAGTCCCCTGTCAGAAGGAGTTTCAACTCCCACCTCCGGCAGAACTTCGAACACATCCCGGGGGAGGCGGGGGACATTGAGTCATAGTGGGCCATGTTCCGTACCTCCATTGTCGAGGCGGCTGACCATAGTTGTGGCCGCTGAAGGAGGAGTCCTATAGGGCCTTTCTGGCCTGTGGGACTCCGGAAGCAGCAGATAGGTACCGGCAGGCCAAGCAGAGTGCGGCTCAGATGGTCACTGAGGCAAAAACTCAGGCGTGGGAGGAGTTTGGAGAGACCATGAAGAATGACTTCCGTATGGCTTCGAAGCGATTCTGGTCCACCACCTGGCGTCTCAGGGGGGTGGAGCGGTCTGCCACCAACACTACAGTGGGGGTGGTGTGCTTCTGACTTCAACACGGGACATCGTGGGTCGGTGTGTGGAAACTTTGAAGATCTCCTCAATCCCACCGACACGCCTGTTTGGAAGCAGGGTCTGGGGACTTTGGGACGGGCTCTCCAATCTCTGGTGCTGAGGTCACCGAGGTTGTTAAAAAGCTCCTTGGTGGCAGGGCTCCGGGGGTGGATGAGATTCGCCCGGAGTTCCTCAACGCTCTGGATGTTGTAGGGCTTTGTTGGTGAACGCGGCTCTGCGATATTGCATGGACATCGGGGGCAGTTCCCTTGGATTGGCAGACCGGGGTGGTGGTCCCCCTCTTTAAAAAGGGGGACCACAGGGTATGTTCCAACTACAGGGGGATCACACTCCTGAGCCTCCCTGGTAAGGTCTATTCAGGGGTTCTGGAGAGGAGGGTCCGACGGATAGTCAAACCTCAGATTCAGGAGGAACAATGCGGTTTTCGTCCTGGCCGTGGAACACTGGACCAGCTCTACACCCTCAATGGGGTCCTGGAGGGTTCGTGGGAGTTCGCCCAACCGGTCTACATGTGTTTTGTGGACTTGGAGAAGGCGTTCGACCGTGTCCCTCGGGGAATCCTGTGGGGGGTACTCCGTGAGTATGGGGTACCAGGCCCTTTAATATGGGCTGTTAGGTCCTTATATGACTGATGTCAGAGTTTGGTTCGCATTGCCGAAAGTAAGTCGGCTTCGTTTCCTGTGAGAGTTGGACTCCGCCAAGGTTGCCTTTTGTCACCAATCCTGTTCATAACATTCATGGACAGGATTTCTAGGCGCAGCCAAGGTGTTGAGGGGATCCATTTTGGTGGTCCAGGAGCGAGTCTCAGCTTTTTGCAGATGATGTGGTCCTGTTGGCTTCATCGGAATGTGATCTACAGCTTTCGCTGGAGTGGTGTGCAGCCGAGTGTGAAGCGGCTGGGATGAGGATCAGCACTTCCAAATCCAAGACCATGGTCTTGAGCCGGAAATGGGTAGGGTGCCTTCTACGGGTCGGGGATGGGGTCCTTCCTCAAGTGGAGGAGTTTACGTATCTGGGGGTCTTGTACTTGAATGAGGGAAAAATGGAGCGGGAGATCGATAGACGGATTGGTAAGGTATCTGTAATTATGCGGGCTCTGTACCGATCTGTCGTTGTGAAGAGAGACCTGAGCCGATAGGCAAAGCTCTCAATTGACAGGTCTCTCTATGTTCCTACCCTCATCTATGGTCACAAACTTTGGGTGGTGGCCGAAAGAACGAGATCACGGATACAGGCGGCTGAAATGAGTTTCCTCCGCAGGGTGGCTGGGTTCTCCCTTAGAGATAGGGTGAGAAGTTCGGTCATCCAGAGGGGGCTCAGAGTAGAGCCGCTGCTCCTCCACATCGAGAGGAGCCAGTTGAGGTGGCTCGGGCATCTGGTCAGGATGCCTCCTGGACGCCTCCCTGGTGAGGTGTTCCGGGAACGTCCCACAGGGAGGAGGCCCAGAGGAAGACCCAGGATCGCTGGAGGGACTATGTCTCCCGAAGCGCCTCGGGATCTCCCAGGGAGACCCAGACTTCCCACCTTAAGGAGGGAAGTCTGGGTCTCCCTCCTTAAGATACTGCCCCCGATACCCAACCCCGGATAAGCATTTCATGTAGGGGGTTGGAGGTTGGTGGAGAAGAGGGTCAGATGGAATAAAAAATGTTTTGTTCAAAAGAAAGGAACATCGTCAACCACGATAAAACTTTTTTGGCCACTACAGTTTGAGTGTTTTCTGATTAATCTTAACAATTAGAAAATGTTAGTTTTTGTCTGTCTTTGTCACACATTGGTTTGTAATGCATTCGGACAACCTAATTTCAAATATTTCTAATTTATTAACTTAATCAGGCAGTTGCTGAAAGGGGAACTGACATTGCTTATTAAAATAATCTTTCTCTTGTTTGCATGTCATATTTCCAGCACAAATGTTTTGCATACAGCCATGTATCTAACATTGACATCAGCTCATTTAAACATTTAAATATACTGTCCTTAAGTATGAATGGAAAGCAGCAAGTTGTTGTTAAAACCCTGGCATGGATATTTTTTGTATCTCAAATTATTAAGCCCCCTCAAAAGTACATAAAAAACTTGTAATTCTTTTTAAATAATTAACCTGTCTTGGACAGTCAAGTGTATATCTTGCTTACCTGCATTCAGATCAGAGTTTTCAAATTAATTGATCTGCAGCTGTCCGTTAGATGCATTTTTTAGTTGAAGTACATGCGATACAGTATTTGAAATGAGCACCCTAACTTTGCTTTAATCATGTAAGCAGAAATAAGGTATCCTCTGTGCCTATGTCTGTCTTTGTTTCCAATCATTCGATTGCTATATCTCATGCCTGGAGCACCCTTTTCTAGATGGATGATTTGAGGTTGGTAGACTGAGAGTTCATATCTCTTTTTATGCCATTTAAGCTTTCGCGTTCGTTTTGCAACTGAATGTAATAGTGTAATGGTCTGTTAACACAGTATTGATGAGGTTATGAAGTGGTAATGAGAAGCTTAAAATAAATGTATGTGTTTACAGACGGGTAACAATGGAGTCCAAGCAAATTCAACCCTCCCCTCCGTCTCTACTCGAAAGCTATTAATATAATTGACTAGGATTGCTGTTATTAACTGTTACACACTTGTTTGTACATCTGATTGCATCTCTGATTGGTCATTTTGCAAGTTTTTCCTGTGAACTCTACATCAAATTCAACCCTCTTTTAGGTCAGACACAACAGAAAAGACAGATTAGGGTGGGGATTTTCCATCGTTTTTCAACGGCACTATGATAATTACATTACATGAGCTTCAGTCCTCATCTAATAGAGCTCTAACATCACCTTTCCTTTTCTGAGCCACTTTTCAAGAGGAAAATCTTTAACAATTTAGATGTTCAGAATCTTCCACAAATTTCTCCCTTTAATAATTTGTTGTTCTTGTAAGGATGTACCTGACCGGGAACTGGATGTGGAAGACCTCCTGATTTTGGTTTGGGTTCCAGAGACCAGTGTGTTCTGTCATGTTCAGGAGCTCTTATCTCATCTCAACAAAAAAAAAATTGATGGGACAGCCCCAGTTGGAGAGTTAATGTGCATCATCAAGTTCTTTAACTTATTGGTTCAAATACTCTGAAGTAGCATCCAAACCTGGTCTACTTTTGCCTCCAATCTGAATAAAGCAGAAGCTGAGCTTTTCCTTGAGCTTAGATAGAAAACGTAACATGAATCTGACTCTGATTCTGAGAAGTGAGACATATTTCTTATGCAATCTACTAAACTAAAACTAAGTGTAAAACTGAAAAGGTTGGATTAAAGTGACATCTTATAAAAACTCCTTAAAGTAAAAAAAAGATAAAATTATTACATTGTTTTCTACTGTTTGACATTCTTTATAAATTTTCTAATACCAACATCTCTAATTCATTTAATCTATGTGGCAGGTGGCACTTGCTACGGTGAAAACTGCTACAGCTGAAGATAAGTGCACACAAACAGAAAAATATATTCATCTGATATTAACCATTGTAGCAGCCAATACAAAGCAGCCTGCATGATTTAATAGCTGGCAGTTTATTATTTTTTCCTTTTTTTCTCGGCTCAGTCGACATGACGACTTTAATTTCCCCTTTCCGTCCTTCACTTGTTATTTTTTATGTTTCTTTTTATCCTGGAGCAATATTTCCTTTTGTATGTGCTCAGTGTTTTCCTAACCACTTTCCTCTCCCGGTATCCCACACGTCTGTCTTTCTCTGTTTTTCTTTTGTCTCAGGCTGGTGTCGCTCTGCATTTTGTCTGCAAAATGCTGGTTTGTCTCCTCATCACTTCTGTTTACACCTGCCACACACCCCTTATCCACACAAACCCAAAACCCCTCACCTCACCTTACCACCCTGCTCACCTATCCGTCCACCCACTTACTTATATGTCCCAACCTTTTCAACCCCCTCCCACTGCTCTTAGAAATGTCCTTACTGCTGAGAAAGTGAGTGACCGTGCCGTATGCACAGCCTGGAAGCCACTGCTGAGGATTTCAACTGGATACGTCACAACCACAGGGGAAGGAAAAGAGGGAGGAACGGAGGAGTGAGAACGATAAACAGAGACGGGGAGGGAAAAAGGGAGAGGGAGTATGGAGGGGTATATTGACTCAGAGCTGGTCTGCATGCTCCACAGAGTGAGAGAGACAGAGGATGTGAAAGCAGGCAAGATGGAGCACTGGCACAGATGAAGACTGTCCCTGGGTAGGTGGACGACTTTCTCCTTGAGTGGGTGCGTGCATGTCTGGAAGTGTGAGCACAAATGTGTCTGCATGTCTGTAAAGGGCAAGAATGGATCTGCAGAAGTTTGTTAAGCAGCATGAAGCCGTTGATGTGTACCAAGCGACGGGTCCTGGTGTTACGTAACAGTGAATGAATGAGTGGTGAAGATGTGAGCAGACACTTTGGGGTCCTTATCTTTCATGAGTCTTCACACGTGCGCTTGTGCTACAGAAGTATCGCTCAGCATAGGCAAAAAGGTGGGGCATGCTGGTAGAGTTTTCACTTGTGTCTGTATACCAGTGTGTATCTAAAGATGATCTCAGTTCATAGAAGCACATGCAAGGAAGATTCTGGCCAAGCTATGACGAATATTGTTTGGATAAAAATGAAAGAAAAATATATTTTTTTTCCACATTCAGTGCTTCTTAGTTTCGTTCTGCTAATTTTTAATGCTTTAAATTTGTATAGCTTAACAAAAGAAGAAACAAAGTTTGATAACCATGTGAGATAACTCAAAATAACTACAAGTGAAATAACAAAACAATACATTTTCACACAGTTGTAGGCTGCATATTTTGTCAGTTAAACAAAATCAATTACTCTCAATTTCAACCTTACATGTTTTAAATCTTGGGTTTTACTCCACACAGCGTTTTCTTTACCAACAAAAAAAAAATCACATATGAGTCCCAGACTGTGGATCTTAACTTATGTAATTGAACTTAATAATATGAAAGAACATGCTGGAACCACATATATGTTAATTTAAATGCAAGACTATTACATGTAGTAACAACTATCATGTTGTTGTTTTTTTTTCTATTTCAGGGTAAAAATACATACATTTTATTGAGTTTTAAAGTTGCTAATTTTTAGCCATAAGGTCAGAATTAGGAAAATACCATGCATTTGGTATTTATGCCTGTTCACCACTCCTTTAGCCAAAGAACAAAAATCTATGTTCTTTCACTGCTGAGTAATAGCCCTAGTAACCAGACTGTCCACTGATTAAAGTTTCACTGATAAGACAGAAATAAAGATGGCTTTACTTTCCATCTTAACAACATGCAAATGTGGCTGAAAAGTGAAACGACACCCACATTAAATATGTATGTTATGAGCAACACAAATATATTTCTCAAAACTGAGATTTTCTCCTGTTTTTGTGCCTCCTACATGCCAACTGAGTTTCTGGTCACAAAAGCAAAGGTCTTGAAAATGCTTCCCAAAGTGAATATATAAATAAAAAACACTTGTGAGATAGTGTGGACTGGATTTCATTCCTGTATCTTTGCAGTTTTGGTCATTTCCAGAGTTGTTTAATGCCAAATATCTATCAGAGCATATCTGCCAGTGGGACATTTGTGCCTGTTTGGCACCCAATAGTTTAAACTAATTTTCTGTTTTCTACTCAGACTCTGCTGTAAGAAATGTTGGTTGTATGTCACCAATAAATAATGTATGATAGAGGTTGGTTGATCAGGAGTCACAATTTATCCTATTTCATAGAGTCAACTGGCCCGAAGGTTGATCGGATATGACTGAAAGTTTATGTCAAAAAAATAAATGATACACACACTTCTGCTATTTTAAATCAGATAGATTTACCAAAATTTCTCTCTGTTTGTTTAATGTTTAATGTTAAGGCACTTTAACACTTTCCATGTTAAAATGCCTTGGTCAAGAGATTCATCATTAATATGTTAAAGTGACAGTGTGTAGTTTTTGCAGTACATCTTTGAAAATAGCCATTAAAATATTATGTAATAATAATTACGTAAAGCACATTAAAATATTGGCGATATTGTAAAATATGACTTTAAAAATCAGTTTTAAAATACATAGGCGCGGGTCCTCTTTTCAGGGGAAAGCCATATTAGATGATTTCTTTACTTCTACAAGAGCCCGGACGGACAAACCGCACGGAACACGCCCGCTATTAAAACATTGATTTCCTCTCAAAATGCAAAAAAGTTTAGCCATAAATACATTTTTACCTCTTTGCTAGTTCCAAGCGATGAAAGAGAGACTGATGTACTCGTCATGTTGCTGCAAATAGATAATTCTCAGGGAATCGAGCGTTTGAAAACAGCACTAGTTGGACCTCCGTTGTTGAGTTTCTTACTCGAAGATACAGATACCGCATGCTTGTGCTAATTTAGGTATGCACTGCCCCTTACTGGCTGAAAATTACACACTATGCCTTTAAGATTGAGTGAACACAAAAAAGTGATTAAAACCCAAAGTTCAGAAACACATTCAGAAAAAGTGCAAGATATGTTCAGCTTATTTTACATTTATGTCCTTAATTTATGAACATTTTAAACTGTGGAGCTAAATAAATAGCTCTGCATAGACTGCAATCCACTGCAAAAACAATAGAAGAAGGAATAGATGAAAAAAACTATGTTAAAGGGCCACCTGGATCTTTTAAAACTTAGAGAACTATCATACATGCAACAACTTCTTTCTATGCTGGATTCCTAAACAACAGTAGAGCAATTTTTCTTTCACATCTGTTCCAGTTGGACCTGAATCTGCTTCCGTTAAACTTCCAACCTACGCTCAAGATGTTATGTGCCTGAAAAGAAAGTGCAAATCATTTCATTTTCTTTGAGGCTTTTTCTTTTATTATCAATGACAGGGATATGATTTCACTGTGTATGATAGTTCATGTTATTTTTTTACAAGTAGCCTATGTATATGAACTAGGGATATGCAGCAGCCGGTATGTGTATCTGTGTTTTTATTTGTTCAGGGTGGAAAATTGTATTTGTATTCAGGTAAAATTCAATAAAGTATAAAAATCTTTTTGTGTGTGTGTGTTAAACTTCTAATTTGTGTTACATTTAATTATCTATTACAATAATTATGGATATGCAATATTGGTTTATGTTTTTCCATAAATCCAGCAATGAACATGTAACAAGGAACGTCATTGAAAATAAAATTACGTAACAGCATGGTTAAACCAACAGGGACAGGACATGGTTGTGATGATTAATAAGTGCTGGTGGGGGAATTGGTGCTCGTGAAGGGTTGACAGACAGTACCAGAGGATGAGAAGAGGATGCTTTAAGTGCAAGTGATTATTCATGGTAGATATTGACAGATGCACAGTCTTTTCTATTCGGGTGCCCAAAACCATGTGGGGAGTTTCAGAATGATGGGAAGCTATGCTATGAATAACTAGCCAATAGCTTCAGCCTACATCTTGCTGTTTGAAAAAGACCAAATAACTCCCACAAGTCTACACAATTTGACACATCTACAAAAGCCTTGTTTTAAACTTTTTAACTGAATGTTAACATTACTCTGTTAACAGCCTGTTGTCTAAATTACCTAGCTAACAGAGCTACGTAAACATGAGTAAACATGAGAGCACCCGACATTTATACTGATGCAGTGTAATGTAATAATCTCCCAATCAAACTCTGTTTCCGGAAAATTATAAACTGCCTTTTTAACCCAGTCAAGGTAAAAAAAAAATAATTAAAAAATAGCGATGTAATAAATTAGTTTTGGTTGGGGTTTTGGTTTTTTTTTTTCACTCAGCAAAGCCTTGATGTGTGGAGCAGCTATGTCAGTCAACTCATTTAACTCTCCCTCCATTCCCCCAGCTCCTGAATTTCACTCACCCACACATACCGCATGCAATGTGGTATTATGAGGAAACACAGATTTTTTTATATATCAAGTTTTTCTAGTTCCTGAATGACCATAATTAGTAAAATATGAAATAAGTATTCGTAAAAAAAACACGATATTTCTGCCTTTCTGAATACCGTATTCATTTTCGGCTCCACCCCTAATATGAAAGTATTCTGTCAAAGTTTGTCAATATTTTCTAAAATATTGCTAAACATTCACTGCTTTCACTCAGTGCTTTCCGGAGATGTTCCACACACAAACCGCACTCAGCAGGATAGGCAATTTTATCCAGTTAACTTAGGCCCTGTCCACATGTAGCTGAGTATCTCACAAAATGGAGATATATTTCTACGGTTTGGCCTGTCATCCACATGTAACCGGAGATTTTCGGCACCAAAAACTAATATTTTTGAAAACTCTGGCGAAAGTGGAGATTTTCGTTTTCTCCGTTTTCAGTATCTGCGTGTGGACGGTTGAAAACAGAGTTTTAAGAGCTGTAACGTCACTATCCGCGACAAAGAAAATGCTCAAACATTACAATAGTAGACCTGTGTTTAATCTCAAAAACAGCATTTATGCCCTCGCAGGTGTGTTGACATCCACCATTGTTAAAGCGTGTTTTGTTTGTTTGCTTTTATAAGCTGTATGACTGCTACATGCTGAAGATAGAGGAGAGAAAGTTACTCTGAGCGGACAGGATTTGGGAGAACTACTGCCCCCTACAGGTTTTCCACGTCTATGAATGTGCTGAAAAATGCATTTATCCGGTTACATGTGGATGGAGATTTCTTTTTTTCAAGGAGCAGAGGAAAATCTTTGTTTTGTTTTTTAAACCCAGCTACGTGTGGACATGGTCTTACTCTCTACCTGGATAAGCCTTTTCAGAGAGCAGATGGTTAAATGCATCAAGGTGTTAACATTGCCTCATTGATCTATTGTCTATACCTGCTTATCCATGTAGAGTCACACTCTCAAAGACTCCGTGGGGAAGAGGAGAGGTACACTCTTTACAGGTTCCCAATCCATCACAGAGTAACACAGAGAGATACAGGACAAAAAAACCTGCCAATATAGAGAAACCAATTAACCTAAAACTCATGGTTTTGGATAGTGGGACGAAGCAGAAGCACCCGTAGAGAACCCTCATATACAAATGGAGACAGTCAGGAATACCCTTGGCAGGGATCCATGTCCAGAACTTTAATAAAGCAAGGCAAAAGTGCTACCAACTTTGTCACCATGGAACCCCATCTTGGCTTTATCTAGAAATACAGCAAAACAGATCGAAGCCTGTGGTACAATATATGCATGGTGATGGCTCAGTCAAACATGTATAAAAAAGGCATAAAAAAATAAATTGACGGACTTCTGCAGCTTGTAAGAATTACTTTGACAGTAACTTTTCCAATACTTTTGATATAAGACAAAAGAGTTTATGGTCTTAATCAGAATCAAATTAAATAAAAAAAACACATTTACACTTAATATCGTACTGTATTAGATGCAGAATAAGATTTCACAGAAGACTGTTTATTTGAGTCTAAACAAGCACATACAAAAAAAAATAAAAAAAACAACTGGTTGCAACTAATAATCTGTGAATTGATGGATATGTACACTGTATTGGAAGAATAATAGGCCGCCCACCTTTTAGACGTGTTGACATGGTCACTGTTAGAGTAAATTACTCTGCTGGTTCATAAACTGTGTGTTAAATCACTGTGAGGAAAATATGAGGAGACAGCATTTGGTTAATGAAAATACAGCCCAGCTATTGTTCTGTTACTTCATTTAGTGACAAATTTCAAATCTGGTCTCAAATTGTATTATGTAAATACTGCTCTGGGTGTTTTTTTTGCTGATGAGAATGGGATGAGTGAAAGAGATCTATGGGAGAGGGATTAAAGTGAAGTGGAGAGCACATATGACATCATTTGTTCGTACTTCACAGCATACATTTGAATATTCACTCAGCGCCCAGACTTGGTGTGGTGACACCATGTGTGAGTCACACTCGAAGTGCCAAAGATTCTGTCAAATTCTATTTTGGCTTTTGAGCTTGAATCTGAGAATGAAAACAGATGCACATTTTGAGTTGTTGTTTTTTTTCTATCGTCAGGATGCTTGAGATGTGTGTGAATTTCAGCATATTGTTTTACAGATGAGTTGCTCCAGCCTTAAAAACAGACAGAAAGCTGTGAACTCACAGGAACATTTTGATCTTACTCTGTTGTCACTCTTTGTTTTCTTCCCATCGTTCATTTTCTCTCCTCCTCATTATCATTTCTAGTCCCACTTGACAGTCCAGATGAGTCTCTCAAAGCCCCCGCCACCCCCCTCCACCTCCCACCTGGCTATCCCCACCGCCTCAACACCTAGCCCTTCCTCATCGGCTACTTCCCCCTCGTCTACGCCCCACTCAACCGCTCCTCCTCCACCTTCACCCAACAAGATCTCTATGCAGGAGCATTTTGCCATCAATGTGTGCCCAGGACCCATCCTCCCCATCCCGCAGATCTCAGACTTCTTTCCCCGTTTTCACGACTACCCCTGCACTCCGCCGCCACCCAGAGAGAAGAAGATCCTAAAGGAGGAGACATTTAACGGTGAAACGGGTGGAGGGTTCAAGGATGGAGAGAGGAGAGGGGAGAACGATGGAGACAGGGAGGAGGTCTTCGACTCTGATGACGATGACAGTGAGTTGCAGAGACTAAGAAGCTCCAATCTATTAGTCAGGGAGTTCTACTTCATAATAATAAGAAAGATAGTTTCTGTACATTCTTCAAGATTCCAGTTTATTTTTCATCAGTAAAATAAACTGTTTTTTTGAAACTGGTTTTTTGAAGTAAAACAAAATAAAATGACCAAAAAATTATAATTAAATTCAATTAAAAAATAATTAAATGATACCCTACAACTAGGGTGATCAGATTCCAACCCAGCACATGCGGGACAAAATCCACATCACTGTAGGACAATGTGAGATTCCTATGCATCAAGATAAAAGTGTAAAATAGGTTTGAAAATTATAAACTTTCTATTCCACCTTTTAGCTCTAGAGTTATGTAACACACACTTCTGTATGTGTATATATATATATATATATATATATATATATATATATATATATATATATAGATCAGCTTATTGTGTTCTTAATGCATGAAGATGCTACATTTAGATATTTTAATGATTGATATATTAACACAGAAAATAGATTTAATTAGTTAGAATTATTTATTTGTTTTACATATTTATTTTTACATTCATCTTTGATCTTCACTTTGTGAGTCTGTTTTTATTTTGATGTGACACCCTAAGGTCATTACTGGCCCCTACTTAGCCCTCTTTGAAAACTTCCTAGATACACACCTGATCATAATTGCCATTTTGAATATTAAACTCACTTAAGGGTTAAACAGAGGGCATCTGACACACACTACATCGTTATTAATTCAAACCGTGTTATTAATTCAGGAGTCTATGTTTCATTAAAATTTGTTCATGTTTTTTTGGATTGCTCTGCTGCTGAAAAATCTCTTAGCTGAAGTCTATGAAGTTCTGGTGTTGCTGTCCAGTTATGTCCAAGTGTCCGACGTGTTTTCACAAATACTGCAGTTACAGCAATGTGGGACAGTGTCTCAATTTTCGGGACATTTAAAAAGGTGTGAAAATGGTGGACTGTCCCGTACAAAGTGGGACATCTGGTTACCCTATCTAAAACAGAATAAAGGGAATACATGCTCAAAGTGTTACTATCCAGCTTATTGAAGGTCTAAGTGTTTTTGCCCAATTCAGATGAAAACTCCCCAAAAAACCTTGTTAGAACTTGACAAAAGTTGGCCTCGTAATACTACTATATAAGTGTATGATAAAAACAAGATATTAATCAGAAACTTATCTCACGGTTAATGAGTTTCCTTGGACAAGGCTTTTTTTTTAATCAGCAGTGTATGCTTTCGGGGAATAGTATTAAATCTGCTGGATTCCTTTAATAGAAAACTTTTAACTGATTGGAATGTTTGTACAATTATATTGTATTGTTGTGAATCGGCGATATGTAAATAAACTGAATTGAATACATTTGGGGCAGTATACAACCAAGACAGTTCATAAAGGTGAAGGGTCACATCTGATTTATAACAACAAACAACCTTCTCAGGAGGGGTAAAAAAACAAAAAACTTTTGTAATTGGAAAGGTTGTGCATGATGTTCAAAACTGATTCATCTGCAAATTAAAACTGTGAGTACTGAATGCCATCCTGTTTTGCTCTACTTCATTTTGTGCATTTTTCTTTTTAAAGTGAACATGGTGTTTTTTTACAGGATGAGGCATTTTTTCCGCACTCTTTGTCACTCCCACTTTATTTGACAATGATTTATTACACAAAGTTGCAATGGATAGACTCTAGTTTCTGCTCGCTCACAAACAGTAATCAAACAAGACAGATCAATTCATATAAAGGTAGCGTTATGTTTTTAAGAAGCCATCTGCTGCAAACATGACTCAGAGCTTTTCCAGTTTGTTTCTGTGTGACTGAACGTGTCTGCGCTTCTGGCTGACAGTAATTGCTGTGTTTTTGTTGTGTTTTTCAGCCTACCTTGGAACGTTGGAGTTCAGCCTGCTCTTTGATCAAGAGAACAACTGCCTTCACTGCACTATTCACAAGGCAAAGGTACACTCCGTGTTCAATATGCTTTTTATATAAACTGATCATCTGTGTGTGTGCGTAATCATCCGTGAAAGACCACTGAAAAACAGCTCTTTTGCATTTGAGCGAGACGTCACACCGTTGTCTCACAGGCTTTATGGAGAAACATTTTTACCACACACCGCATCAACTCAGGAAAAGCTTGGGTAATGTGACTGGTTGCTCATGTGGAGAAGCAAGGACACACGCCGTCCACAAGCTACATGCTTCATACTGTCACATGATGTTAATTATGTAAATCTTGACTGGGAAGTTCCTTCAAGGGGAGTGAAAAACACAAGTGAAGAAAAAAAAAGCCTGAAGGCAAACTAAGAAATGAGTAAATTCAAAGTGGACAGCCGTATTTGCTGTCTTATTCTGACCCTGTCAGTAGTGTGATGAGGTTTTAGAGGAACACTGATGTCACCTTTGATCTTACATGTATCTGTCTGTGTCCACAGGGTCTGAAAGCAATGGACTCCAATGGGCTGGCTGATCCATACGTCAAGCTCCATCTTCTCCCAGGAGCCAGCAAGGTCAATGCTCCAACCTTACCTCAACATTAATTGATGTAACATGATTTCAAACTGGGCCATCTAATACACCCATGCTCAGAATCACAGTTGATGTGAACAGTATGTTGGTATTTAATTATTAGTAGTCAGTCATCAACTATGTAAATTTGTTTTTTGTTATTGGCTCAGTATAAGCCGATAAATAATTTAATACAGTGAAAAGAGGTGCTGGCATAATTAAAAACCCCTGATCTCTTTCAGTCAGTTATTACAATTGCGTTAAATAATATCACACTTCTGTTTGTTTTGCTCACCTGGTTTTCATTTCCGGAATATGAATAATGTTCCCACCCAAATAAATGCAATTACCTAATAATAATTAGATAATCACTGCAGACATACACACACTTTAAATTTCACCAGTAAACAGCAAATGAGGATTATAATTAATTTATAAACAAAATAGGTTAAATGCAAGACTAAATTAAGATTTTTCCTTTCATTTGTGCTTTAAACAGTTACTTTAGGTTTTGAAAGTGAGGTTGTTTCCATTACTTTTGTAGTTGATTGACATCACATTACATACCTGTGACCTTGTTGGAAAAGTAAATAAATCCTTGAAGAGGGCTTACAAGCTAAGCTTGACTTTAGCAACATGAAACATTTGTTGAAGACAAACTCTGTAACGTTGCAGATATTTGCCCTCTGTCCTCCCCTCAAGACTTGGGGCGTAACGTCACCGTTGTAAAAATAAGTCTCTATGGAGCGCATCTGAAGATTAGAATAATAACCCGTCAAACAGTTTTCCCGACACTGTATCACTTCATCATGCCTAAATAACCCTGGAACAAGCACCACCGCTAGTTTAGCATCAGTAGTACATCCTGTTGTCTCTCTAATGTCTCATTCATTGCGGCTGCGCACACAAAACCAAAAAGTTGTACAGCCCAGTTTATACTATAACCAGTTTTGACGGAGAAGTTGACGCAGTGCCATTATCCGTCGACGTTAAGAACTTTTCCGTCACCTACGCAAGGACGGAGGGAGTTGAGCCACATTTTCAAACTATCTGTTTCTGAAACAACTAATCGATTTAATCAGTTATAATCTATTATTAAAATAGTTGACAACTAATTTAGTAACTGATGAATTGCTTTAACTCCTTAAGCCCTAGGGTCCCCCAATTGGGGGACTTTGTGAGTAAATTTTCTTTAACAGGCCTTAAACAACACTCACACTACAGAAACAATAGTAATAACCCACATCCAATTAAAGAGCACACCAAGCACTACATGGCCATCTAAACTATTTTTACCAACCACAATCACAACTCAGATGCCATGTAAAAAAAAAGATTTGCAAACAAAGTCATAAAATCATATTTTTGTCAACTCAGCTGTCACATTTCTGGCTCTATCGCAACAATCCTTTGTGCTACACACAAAAACAACCACTCAAATGAAAGCAGAGACCCAGCCGATTCCAAAAATGCCTCCAGCAATCAGCTACGTGAGAGCACCGTGAAAATATGAGCCAAAGAATGACCACAACAAGGAATCACTTTTGAAAATCACAGCAGTAATATTTGTCTTACCATTACGGTTTCGCCATGTAAAGATGATTTATTCTGATAATAAACCCTATTTTCTGATACTCTGTCCTGTGCAACATCCAGTACTTTAATGCCGTCTCTCTCTCTCTCTCTCTCTCTCTTTCTCTCTCTCTCTCTCTCTCTCTTTTGTCATGTCATTTTGCTGTGTACTGAACCTATTCACTGCTCCATCAACGTTTCTTCCCAAATCGCTATATTTCCTTGCCAAAATGTACGCACAAGATGATATTTTTTACAAGCTGCCATAAGCACCAAACCTATTTTTAGCCTAAACGCAATATATCCTCTCAATTAATCATAATTCAGTGAACGTTCTACGCTATGTTTCCATGTAGTGTTAAGCGGGCAAGCGGTGGGCTGACCTGAAATCTGAGGTACTTCTGAAGCAGACCTCTGTTAAGGCGGCAAAAAAGAGAGATGTGCTGTCACTACTAGGAACAACAGTTGTGTCTGATGCTGTGTCTGACATATATATATATATATATGTTATTATTTATTATATTATCATAATATTGTTATCATATACATTATTGTATTATAATCTGATTTTTTTCTCAAAAAGGCCCAAAATTTGTGAACAAAATTTGTGATATTAAAATGAAAAATATAACTTTTACATGACAAAAAAGAATGGCACTCTTTGTGCCGAACGGTGCAGAATTGGACCGTGCCTGACTTACCTGTACTAAAAGCTCTCTAGTTTTGTCCTACTTCCCATAATCAGTTTCAAACTAAAATGTCTACAAATGTATTTAGATTTCATTTAGCAACAACTGCCATTCAAGCAATATCCATAGAGTTTCTTTCAATACAAAACATGTTTGTTTTTTTAGGTGGAGCAAAAAAATATGAGATTCTGCTGTGTTCCATCCTCAGTTTCTCCTAACCAGTAACAGATAAAATGGATAGTGACACATCTATCAATTCTACTGAATGTTACCTTTACAATGACAAAATTGTTCGTATAATCCTTTTGGTTGCTGAAATACAACAATTTTCTGTTGGGTAAGCATTTTTTGAGAGCTAGGCTTCAAAATAGGCCTAGAGCTTGTTATATCAATTACAATCTGTTATATTTGTGGCTAGTGTGTAGCAGTAATGAGCCACCGATCTACCAGTGAAGCAGTAGAAGAAGAAATCAGCCAACAGCACCCATTGTTTTTCATGACGTGCCACACACATGCCTGATGCGCATGCTCACACTGAGAAAGATGCTGGAGCAAGAAAAGGTACAAGAGAAAAAGAGAAACATAAAAATAAGACAATTTTCTTGTCCAGAGAAAAACAGCACAACCCATAACTATGTTACTTGAAAAAGGAAAACTGCGTGGAAAAAGATGTAGGCGAGCAGTAGTATTATTATGGTTTTATAGGTTGCCACAAATGTAGCACCAAACTAAATGTAAATAGGGTCTAGTAGGTGTTCTCAGAAAATAGTGCAATAATAAATTAAATTATTCTATGACCTATGACAACTCTAATCTGGTACACTTTAGTCTAATTACTGTGAAAAAAAATGGTTTGATTAATGGCCCGGAAAGGAATTGGGACAGGACAAAATGGCAAGGCTTTCATACAAAAAAGGAATAATGAATTTGCAAATAGACCTTGAGCTAAAAATAACCATGTTTTGCTACATAAGCATACATCCAAACAAAAATGTTCAGTTCTGGCACCTAGCGCACTATTTCCAAACCTATTGCGCTATAACTCCAATGGGTTCCAAGCCGGCTCAACCCCTGTCAGCTGCTGTATCGCTAACGTCTCACTCACAGCGGATGACCACACAACACTGAACAGTTGTAACACTGGGTTTTAGAAGTCAATCCTACTTTGACCTAACCTGATCAACAGTTTGACAGAAAAGATCTTTCACAGCAGCGAAGGCAAGGACATTTTCTCTCACCTGCATCTTCTCCCTGCCTTCTGCGCTATGAGCGAGCAGGCAGCAGGAACTGTGGGAGCTGCGTTATAATTGAAGGCAATGTAGCAGGGTAACAGCCTGGTCATGAGCTTCAGTGTACAGCCCCGGGGCTCAACATCGTGCATCTTTCCTTACCCCTGATTCAAAATGGGCCCAGTATTAATCCTCTCAACGAGCCTTCTACGGCAGTGAAGCTCCGGCAGCTTCCATCTCTTGCAGCCCAGTTCCTTTTCCTCACTTCTTCTGATAATGTCTTCTTTGGTTTCTTTGGTGGAACTGCCATGGTGCAAGTCTCAAAATTGCGGGTTTCTTTATATCATTAGGTAGGGCGTAGCCTACTGCCGTAAGGCGAAACTCAGTCAGTACACCTAGAGAAGCGGTCCGTGGGTGAAAAGTTCTATAGTGTGTTAAACAGCTGCGCGACCCTCCCATGTAGTGAAAGCTCCTAAAATGAACATCAAAAATGGTGATATGTCACATGAACTTTACAAAAACACATATTTTTTATGGTATAAAAGTTATAGAGTGGGTCTTTCAAGTAATGTGCTCACAATTATCGTTCTCCCAAAAGGTGAACAAGTCAATCCAGCACCAAGTTAGGGTATGAAGATTATTTAATTTATTTCACAATTACTGCATGTCATTGATTGGAACCCAGGAAGGCTAGTAACCACCATTGGTGGAAACTAATGAGGATTGCAACTCATTGTGCGCTCAACACGTCTTCAGCAGGTTCAGATGTGCTCAAAGTGCAGTGAGTTGTGATGCGTCTTTGTGGAGAGAAGGGAAATATCTACATAACTGTAAGGTTTATGGACATTAGAGTGTTAATTACTATTAGGTTATATTCTGTGTGAATTACATTATCCGTTTGTCGATAACAAACACATGGTGAATGTGGTGGCACAAAGTGAAAACATGCCTTTCAGGAGTGGTAAAAACAGACATTAAAAAAGATGGCACAAACATTTTGATATTTAGTAATCACACTGCGCATGGAAAACCTACTTATTTGCGTGTTTTCCCAATATTTTGCGTCTTCTGACAGAAACGCCGATATTGCATACAACTTGATTTATCTTTTTTTTTGTGATATAGCAAAAAATCCAGTGAAAAAAAATCTATTGAGGTGAAATTGGGCATAGCCAATGAAAAATAGATTCAGAATCATCCAAGGTATTTGGTATTAATATTAATAAAAAAAAGTATATGAAACAGGAAAATAAACAGGTGAAAGGTTGAATCAATCTGGTGCCGATATTTCTCTACTAGTTGTTCTTGTTTTCATAAAAGCTAGAATTACCTCTGTAGTGCACCAAGCTGCAACAACAGCATAGAAAAGTTGCAGTTTAAAAAAGCTTGAGTAAGCAAACAGTTTAAAAATTGTGCCAACTGGCTGCCTTTTAAGCACATAGGCTAAATATGAAGTCAGTAAGTAAGTTGTCTTTATAATGGAAAACAGGCTAAATTTGTTCACAGCCACCTTTTAAAACACTGCCCTCACAGGTGTTTACCTGGCCATGAAAGGGTTTTCACCATGGTGTCAAACATTTACAAAACATGACTCTGAATTAAAATCAGCATTTCAATTGAATGCCACTTGGCATGAGTTCAGCCAGTTCTCCGCTTTATCGGGCCGAAACACGTTCTGGTCGGCTGCACTGCTCTTGTCTCATTTTCAGCTCAAGCAGCGAGAAAGATAAGGCTCACCACAACAGTAGCAGCAGCACCTGTACTCCCCCTGGCTGTGGTAGGGTGCAACCTGTTGTCAGCCATTTCTGCTCTAGACTGACTTGGATTGGGGGTTATGACAGGTGTGAGGGATGTTGAGTCTTGTTAAGGTTAAACAAAGAGCCCGAGTTAGCTTTGAGGTGTGAAAAGCCAAAAAACAAAAACAAACTAAACTTCTAGGTTTGTGACACGCCACGCTTCCCTCTATGCCCCCTCTCTTCACTTTCCTCCAAGATATCTGCCTTTATCGCGGCATCTGTTTTTGCCCCTCTTTGACCTTGAAATACCAACAGTGTACAGAGGAGAGGGAGAATAGGGGGAGTGGGGGGTAACTGAGTGGGAGGGTGGTAAGGGGGACAGAGACAGATGAGGGGAGGACAGCAGCAGGTGGTTGTCATGGAAACAGGGAGGATTGTTACACGGCTCACGTCAACAAGCGAGTGTTGATGGAGGAAATAGTAGTAGTGTTGGTGGTTGGAGGGGTATGAATGAGTCGGTGAAGTGCCGGTGATCCAGTGTTTGCTAAGAAAACCAGCAGACCAGAAGGAGGGCTGCTGATGGAGCACGTCACTTGAGGTGCGCATGACTGAAACTCGCATAAACCTCCCGTCCACTCTGTGTGCGCACTTTGCGATGACTAATCCAAATCCACCATCCACACAAAAGCTCTCAAGAATTTTTGCATCTCCTGTGGCCACACCTTTCATCCCCTGCCTTTTCCTTTTCCTTTCTACCCTTTCGTCTCCCATGTGAGGGTTCCTTCATCAGGGTACGCTCAAGCATGTTGTCTTGTGATGTGCGACACTCAGCGCAACACATGCGCCGTGTGACCTTGCATGTGTGCGTGCTAACACATGCAATAGATTTAGTCACAGTCACGCAGGGAAGCAAACCCCTCCTTCCTCTCCATCGCCACCTCTCTCCTTCTCTTGCATAAACACAGCCACAGTGATGCTTGGTACTACGGCAGTCTCTGGTATTTTTTATATCCCATGTGTGGAACATGCACATTCACTGCTGGGATCTGTTCATCACATCTCTGGGGAGGATGGACTTAGTAAGGAAGACTGTGAGATAAATAAGTAAAACAAATCATGCAGCCAGATGGAGAGAAAGGGGAAAAAAAGCATTGTGGACAGATGGAAGGTTAGTGATGAAACATTTAGGAACAGATGCAAATACCAGAACAGAGGGACAGTGGAGGCTGAAACAGACAGGGAACTGGTGTTTTTGGAAGATATGTGTCTAGAAAACCTCAATTAAAATGAGAAGATTTCTGGAGAATGAGCAGATCCTGGTGCTGCTTGCATGAATCATTAAGACAAACAAAATGAATGAAAAGCTGCTTTTGCTCCCCAGCGAGGGGCTGGTTTTAACTGATAAGGCGTACAAGACGTAAAAGACATACAATAAAGAGAGTAACGTCATGTGAAAAGAAGAGAGAAAGGAGGAAAAGGTGGCATTGACAGAACAATGGGATGCAGGAGGACAAAAAATGAAAAAAAGATGTCAGGCCGGGTTCAGCATCTGGCCCTGAGGCGATGGAGCAGGAGGCTGACAGTGGCAGAGGGAAAGCAACGCAGAGCTGGGGTGCTTGTTTTCAGAGATTCTGACATGAGCAGGAGTCATATAAAAAAGATAGGTCACAGTTTTTTTTCCCGCTCAAAATATAGTATATATATATATATATACAGTAATCTTTAGTATAGCTACAAAACTTTATCCAGGAATCATATTTGTAATGCTTGAATGCTGTAGTATATCGGCAATGGCGCAAGAGTGTCAAAAATGTAAATATATTCATCATGGATAGTCAAAGCAATCAGTGAATATAATTTAATGATTCAGTTTGACTGTTTTTAACACAACTTCTAAGTACTTTTAAAGCCAGAATTTGATGTGGAATGATGTGAATTTTACATTTTACAAATGGTCTAAATTATTAAAGTAACTTAAATAATATCTGTCATTCTACGAAAAATTTGGTAAACCCTGTCCCTAATTTTTGTGAGCCAATAAACCCTTTATTTGACCCTATATTTGTTCTAATTGGCATGTGTTACATGACTAAAGTAAAGTAAGACTAAATCTCATTTGTCACTTTGATTTGGTATGTATATATAATATATACATACCAATATAATATACACATACAATATATTATATTATATTATATTATATACAATATAATATATACATACCATATAATATACATATAATAAATGATATGGCATTTCTATATAGCTACAGTGGGTAAAAATCAATATATATACTTTTCTTAGTTTTAATGTTTTTATTGAGGCAATAATTCAAGTAATCACTAACCTGGAAATCCTGAGGTCTAGCAAGAGCACAATTTGAATTGTCTCTGCAAGCCAATCTGGCATTGAGCAATGATACTGTTACTACATCACATAAACAGTTCGGGGAACCAATCAAATCGGTGTATTGGATGTAGGTGAGCCACAGGTGAGCTAAACTGATGACAAAAGCACTGCGATGTCCGCAATAATTTAGTAAACAGTGGCTACAGATGATCACCGTTTTTTTGAAACTGCTTTGACCACTACAATAAACGTGTCTTGATGTCTTACATTCCTGATACTCAGGCTGAGTCCTTGTCAGGGCTTCTCCTTTGTGCTCCTGCTCTACATCCACGCCTCTTCCTTCTCAACTCATCAGGGATTTATGGCTTTAGTTGAGGTATTATTTCAGCTTTTGCCATGTTAATCAGCTGCTCCTGACTGTAAACCACCTTGTTGCCACGGTTACGCATGATAACAAATGGGCAATAAGTGAAAAATCAACAGCAAAAATCCCTCCAACTTCACAAAACAAAAACTAAAAAGCAAAAAAAGGTCCAAAAAAATACATTTTTTTTCCTTAAGAAAAAGGGGAAAGCAATGCCCGAAAATACTAAACTCAATATGTAGCTAAGAGAGCCACTCCAACATGCAGCCACCCACAGCAGCGCAATTCTAAAATCATTGGCCTCATCTAAGATTATATTGTACCAGTATTTGAGCAAACCTTTAAGAGGTGCAGCATGCTTGTTTTTTTTTTTTTTTGCAGTGGGATTGTATGCAATGAGTATGATTGGATTCCATTGTGGTGGAGTACATTATGTATTGCTTTCGTAGGATAAACTGTAGCCTACATGCTCTTGCCAGATCTTTCTAAAGCTCTCTGCAAGTGCTCATTTTTTCTTGTAAAACTATTTAGATCATCATCAGCATCTTTTGACTCCCCTGCTAGAAATCTTACAGGAGTACTTGCTAGTTCTCTCTACTTGTGGAATATGGAGATAACATCACTTTTAGGAAGATTCAGAAGTTTAGAAATGTGACCATTTATAGAAATGTACCTACAACCGCTAGCAGCTTCTGTTTGCATATTTGACCACTGTTCTTCACACAATTGGTAATTTCATTGAATTTATTTGGTTTTCCAGCAAGAACTTGGCTTTTAAGTATAATTCATAAACTTTCACTTTAAAGACACACTCTGGAACTGTGCAGGTATTTACCCTCTATCACCCTCTCAAGGTTTGTAGGGTAAAATCACTGTCGTAAAACCAAATCTCTATGGAATGCAACAGAATAGACCAGTGTGCTGACGATGTAGGTACCAGATCTGCTCGGATTACTAGATTGGCTCGGGGGCCTATGCCTACCTATGACGAAGCATTACATGATTGGATGGATGCTGACATTTGAGTACGATTGGCTGGACATCAGAATGTACTTTACATTTCTTTGAATAACTTTATTAAAGAAATAACAAGTATACAAAACACAACAAATGAAGTATATAGAGGAATTCAGCAAAAATAGCCAGGGGCATTACATAAATACAGTAAATGCAAAGTGTATGTATATTAATTCTTTTGACAGCCTTCTTCTTGATAGCCTGATATTGATTTGATGTATAGTTAAACGTATCATGTATTTGGGGTTTTCTAAAGAGATGAACAGAATAAAACATTTTTACATCATAGGAATATCCATCAAAAATCTGGTAAATAACAACCTGCCGAACTCTTTCCAAAGCCTATGTGTGAAAGAGCATTACCAGAAAAGATGTCATGTTTTCCTAATGTCCCCACAGGAGTTGTTATTAACATTTATGTGTCTTTTTAAATGTAACCATATAGCGCTTTCAAGGTAATTTGTCCGAGTTAAGTTGTCGTAGTGTGACGGTTTTACAAGCTTGCAAGTCAAAACAACAAAACACATCAAACTAACAGCGTGTCAGTTGGTAAACTGTCAGTACCAAGCACTAAAGTTGAGCGACGAGGTACAGTATTAAGATATGAATATTATCCGCATTATATTATTATCATTTGGTAGTGTGTGACATATTGTTTTATAGTGAAACTCAGTAAGTACTTCCGGGAGGTGTCCTGGGAGAAAAAGTTAGGCAATGATAGCTCTGGAAATGAACATAATATATGCTGCTGTGATATTAAAATATTATTAAAGCACATGCTTTTAAGGTCTTAAATTTGCAGAGTGCCTCTTTAAGGTGTGGAAGTTTCCAAAGTGCAGTGTTAGGCTTCTTCATCCATTCCAAAATCAATTCTGACTTAAAATGACAATTTTCCATTAATTAAAATAGGTGTTTGAGTTCCAGAAAACATGTTTCTGAAGTTGTTTGCTGGAAATAGCTTGTTGGAAAGGATTGTTACCAACCTCTATTAACCTCTGTTTCAGCCCTTTTCAGATTATGCTGTTTCTGCTGCTCATTACATATTAATAAACTGCTGTTAATTTGGCTACGCTCAATGTAGCTGACTCCACCTCTCTAAGCACTGCTCCAGTTTGAATTTCGTCCTCTGTCTTCTCCACCTTTACCACCAGCATCTTACCATCGAAAATAAATTCAACATATGCCGCACTTCTTTCCTCTTCGACTGGGACCCGATGAAGTATTTTGTGCTCTTTGGACCAACCAAAAACAGAGCATTTTGCATAATGCTTCAACATGGTGTTTCCTAATCTGAACTAGTACTTTCAGATCGGTAACAAAATGGTGGATGTCCGAGAAGCTACTGCTGTACGTGGTGGGTGGAGACAATGCTCTGAGGGGGTGTGAATATTAAAATGTTTTGGCTTTTAACGGAGAAAGCCAAGCCGATTTTGAATGGCTCTGTCAGGGACTGAGGGCAGGAGGAATTCAGAAACCCCCATCTCATTCAAAAAAGCATGGATTTATTTTTATTTTTTTACCAACGTTGTAGGCATATAGGCTATAGGCACCAGAGACACATAATAACACCCCAAATCCCAGAAAAGGGATTTTTTTCATAAGGGCCCTTTAAGGATCATAGTCCTGGTGGAAGACGCACCTGTGTAAAAAATAATCCATCTCTATTTTTGCTTGGAATGAAGAATTGTAATAATTAGCCCCGAGCAGCTAAGCACTGTGAAGGCCTATTGTTTCTGCTATGTTTCGTATTCTTCCGTCAAATGAATTGCCCTTTTTAAGGCCTAAACAGGGGCGTCAGGCCTGTGAAAAATTTACGTATTTTATGGGTGTCAAAAAAATTGCAACTGAAATGGCTCGGTGTCGCCCCCTGGAAACTTTCACAATGGCCTCTGTATTGACCTTGGTTCATCGTACAGACATGCCCTTCGGCATATTGCTAGAGCTTCCCAATACATACCAAAAAGCCTCAAAACATTGTCCTAAACGCACAGGAAGTCCACCATCTTGGTTTGAATGTGCGATTTTGACCCCGTTTTTGATGTTTACAGCCTCCGTATTTGCTCAAACTCCTCATACAGATTTTAACTGATCAGCTTATAAATCAGTCAAGATGGCCTTCAGGCATGGGGAACAAAATTTATCAAAGGTTTGCATTTCTTGACTATGTTGAAGGGGTGGGGCCAGGCCTCAAAAGTTGACTATGTTAAAGCAGTTATAACTCTTCAGAAAGTCGCAGAGGAATGAAACCCTCTGTGCTGGATGTTCATCATGTCCCTGACGATCCTACATGGTCAAATGGTGACATCACTTAAGCCCCTCCACCCCTATAACAGGAAGTGCAATGTTTTACTGTGAAAGGGCTAGAATTTAAACTCTTGAGCTATTCAGCCATAACCACTGCACAGCGGCTGTAAACACATTTAGGTAAGGCAAGGCAATTTTATTTATATTGCACACTTTCAACACAAGACAATTCAAGGCGCTTTACATGAGTCAGCGGTAAACAAACCAAATACATGGCAAAAACTATGAAAATTAAAACAGATCATCACTAAAAAATGCATTTAGTAGGCCTAACTGAGGCATAAAATAAGGTTTGTGTGAGAATGAAATTTAAAAACAAATAACATGAGAATCAATTCATAAACTAAACGGAGCAAAGAACAATTTAGGTAAGGTATAAGAAACAAATTCATGCAGAAGAATGTAGATTACAAAACAGATAAATAAAATAAAAAAAACACGAGATACTCTATATCGAGTACTAAGGGTTTTCAAAAAAGGGTGCAGCTGTGGCGGTGATGCAAAGTGCTGCGTCATGCTATGACTATACACTTGGCTCTAATTTCCAAAAAAACTCATCTGATCTGGACGAGATTCAGTATGATGCATAATAATCCATCCTTGAAGAGATATGTGTGCTGATCTGGTGGCCGTGGCAGAATTACTTCACAGCGCTCCCTAGCAGCATTAAAAACACCAGCCCCAAGCCATACTTTATCCGAGCACAATGTCCTTCAACACACATACAGTCAGTTCCATAAATATTGGGACATCGACACAATGCTAACATTTTTGCCTCTATATACCATCACAATGGATATCAAATGAAACGAACAAGATGTGTTTTAACTGCAGACTGTCAGCTTTTATTTGAGGGTATTTACATCCAAATCAGGTGAACGGTGTAGGAATTACAACAGTTTGCATATGTGCCTCCCACTTGTTAAGGGACCAAAAGTAATGGGACAGAATAAGAACCATAAATGAAACTTATACATTTCATACTTGATTGCAAATCCTTTGCAGTCAATTACAGCCTGAAGTCTGGAACACAGACATCACCAGACGTTGGGTTTCATCCCTGGTGATGCTCGGCCAGGCCTCTACTGCAACAGTCTTCAGTTCCTGCTTGTTCCTGGGGCATTTTCCTTTCAGTTTTGTCTTCAGCAAGTGAAATGCATGCTCAATCGGATATAGGTTGGGTGATTGACTTGGCCATTGCAAAACATTTCACTTCTTTCCCTTCAAAAACTATTTGGTTGCTTTTGCAGTATGCTTTGGGTCATTGTCCATCTGCACTGTGAATCGCTGTCCAATGAGTTCTGAGGCATTTGGCTGAATATGAGCAGATAATATTGCCCGAAACACTTCAGAATTCATCTTGCTGCTTTTGTCAGCAGTCACATCATCAATAAATACAAGAGAACCAGTTCCACTGGCAGCCATACATGCCCACGCCATGACACTTCTAGCACAATGCTTCACTGATGAGGTGGTATGCTTAGGATCATGAGCAGTTCCTTTCCGTCTCCATACTCTTCTCTTCCCATCTGTCTCATCTGTCCATAGGATGTTGTTCCAGAACTGTGAAGGCTTTTTTAGATGTTTGGCAAACTCTAATCTGGCCTTCCTGTTTTTGGGGCTCACCAATGGTTTACATCTTGTGGTGAACCCTCTGTATTCACACTGGTGGAGTCATCTCTTGATTGTTGACTTTGACACAGATACACCTACCTCCTGGAGAGTGTTCTTGATCTGGCCAACTGTTATGAAGGATGTTTTCTTCACCAGGGAAAGGATTCTTCGGTCATCCACCACAGTTGTTTTCCGTGGTCTTCTGGGTCTTTTGGTGTTGCTGTGTTCCTTCTTTTTGAGAATGTTCCAAACTGTTGTTTTGGCCACGCCTAATGTTTTTGCTATCTCTCTGATAGGTTTCTTTTGTTTTTCAGCCTAATGATGGCTTGCTTCACTGATAGTGACAGCTCTTTGGATCTCATCTTGACAGTTGACAGCAACAGATTCCAAATGCAAATAGCACACTTGAAATGATCTCTGGACCTTTTATCTGCTCATTGTAATTGGGATAATGAGGGAATAACACACACCTGGCCATGGAACAGCTGAGAAGCCAATTATCATTTGATATCCATTGTGGTGGTGTATAGAGCCAAAAGTGTTAGCATAGTGTCGATGTCCAAATATTTATGGATCTGACTGTATGTATTGCCTCAGGGCTTACAAAAATCTCTTGGAGCCATGATCCAAACCCCATAAGAAGTAGGTAATTTTGAATCAAACACGCCATTTTGTGCCCATCATAGACACCGTATTATATCAAACTCCTCCTAGAGCTTTTGACTTACAGACTTCTAAACAAGCGACGACAGACTTAAGGGATTGGGGATCAAAATGTATCAAAATAATTTATGCGTCAAACCAGGTGGCCGTGGTTAGGCCTCAAACTCAGGCTTCTCTCCATAAATGTTACATGTTTTAACATCAACTTTAAAGGTCACAGCTGTGTCAAACTTCCTGGCTGTGATCACACACCAACTCTTAAGACATTCATTAGCTCATTGGGTGATTTCACATTAGTTCCACCCTGTTGGAACAGGAAGTGTGATGTTTTACAGTGAAAGGTCCATATTTGCATCCCTTGAATTAATCAATATTTTGTTGTGGTCAGTGACTGAAAACAACTTGTGGTAGAGGGTGTGTCTGTGGTGGCATGGTGAAGCTTGGCGCCAGGCCATAGAAATACCTTTGGTGGTAATTTCCACATGCATGTTCGGATCTGCACCATATTCAAGAACATGGATATAGGTCCAACCCCTAACAGATAGACATGCAAATATTTGGTAGGTGGGGCCTAGTTCAACCACAGGTCCGCCTAGTGTCATTGAAATAATCCACATTAAGCATTGCTTTCATATAGAAAAGTCAAATTCAGCAGATATATGTGGGTTGTGATTGCCTTGAAAAAAAATTATTTTGAATCCAGGGCAAAACCTCAGGGAGTCTGCCATTTTGGATCAAAGCTGCCATTTTGTGCAATTTATACATATCACATAACAAAAAAATCCTCTTTCAGCTCATGACTTACACAGTTAGAAATGAGTGAGCATCTTCTCAAGCATAGGGTATTAATTCTTTGCTTTAATTTTTGGTCAAGAGCTCAGAGTTTTAGAAAGGGGGTGTGTCTGTAGCAACATGGCGAAACCTCATATCACGCCATGGAAATACGTTTGGCTCTAGTTTTCACACACATCATCTGATCTGCTCCAAATTCAACATTATGGATATTAATCCGGCCCTAAACACATATGGAAACAAACACTTGGTGGTCTTGGCCTAATACCTGCTCAGCGCCCCCTAAAATTATTAAAGCAATCCTCGTCAAGCAATGCTTTCAACTAGGATTGTGAAATTCAGAACATGTTGTTTCTATAGACTCCTCAAAACAATTTTGAAGTCAGGGTTTATCTCCATCATGAGGTCGGCCATTTTGGTGGAAGCTGCCATTCTAACCTGTTAAACACTTTTTCACTGTGATTTTATCATCAGGTGTGCTGTAAAGTGTAGTTTATGCTTCTCAATTTTGACGTAGATGGATTGACGCAACGCCATCATCCATCGATGCAAGGGCACTCCAACACCTACAGAATGAGAAACACATTTTTTTCTATCCGTCTCTGTCAACAGAGAGTGTATGCCTGTTTTTGATTAATTCAGTAACAGCCAAATATTGCTTCACCAGAACGGTGCTCTATAGTCGCTGTAATCAGCAGTTAATGCAGCGTTTGGTCGCTACATGCTTTATTTTGAAAAGATAATTCATTTAATCTTTTCTTTTGCCGATTTTGAACCCAAGGAGGTATAGAGAAACAACAAAAAAAAGGCTGCTGTGTTTGTTTACATGTGTTTTTAGAGCATCCTATGAGCTACACTTCTAGTAAAAAAGCTTTTCAGCTTAATAAAAACTTACTTTCTGTCATCCATTGCTCCTTAAAGAAGAAATGAATTCACAAGCCTAGAAAAAAAACTGAAACGATGCTGTGACTGTAGGCAGAGATGCCATGAAAAGTAGGCACCCCATGCTGTCCTGGTTGACCAACGCTGAAAAAATAATGGCACTTTTGAGGATCACACAATGTTTCGTTTAGCAATATTTAGGATTCACCTGGTAGTCTTTGGGTCTCTTGAAGCAAGTCTCTCCCAGAAACTCAGGCATTCCCGTCGCCAGCGAGGGAGGAGAGGGTCTTGCTTGTATCAACCCCTGGCCGGGAGGCTGCTTGGCGGAGGACAAGCGGCCGGAAGTGGGCTGTATTTATAGACTCCCCCCATTTCCTGTGGGGCTAGAGTGCAGATTAGTGCCACCCGATGGCACATTTACCTTTGACCTATTGAGTGTTGTGTTAATAAAA
Source organism: Apricaphanius iberus (assembly GCA_028564705.1). Classification (NCBI taxonomy): domain Eukaryota; kingdom Metazoa; phylum Chordata; class Actinopteri; order Cyprinodontiformes; family Aphaniidae; genus Apricaphanius; species Apricaphanius iberus. The sequence goes on from JAPXFQ010002192.1 coordinate 215,296, forward strand.
CAAGATTTTGAGATTACGATGTAAGGATGAGAATTTAACCCCAGTGATTAGAGGAAAAAAAATCATGTGAATTAATAAAACTGCATATAGACATTCAAACCAACAGAATTGTTGAAAGCAGGAGGAGTGACTGAAATTTATATATTGGTGAAGAATCTACTTGTTCATGTTGAAAACTTTCAAAGTGTGCTGCACTTTTTAATTGGATGCCATGTTTAGTTTACTTGAAACTGTTATTGGAACTCTGAATGCAGCACTGCAGTGTTGCACAGTAGAAAGAAGACTATGTGAGGTGACGCCTTCCCTCATCTCCTACAGTTTCAGCAGATGTTAGCAATTTCCCTAAGGGATGAGATAAATAATGTTGCATTTACTCTTGTTTTAATCATCCTATTTTTTCATCTTCCCATTAATTTTCACTACAGGTAGATTATTATTTGTTTTCCTTTCTTCCTCAGTAGTCTGCTGAGATGATCCACTGACCTTCAACTACTACTCCTCACTCTTCTTTTGTTCCTTTCAGATCTGTCATATTTTCTGACTCATCCTCTTTCTGTCGTGTTTACTCTGCAGGCAAACAAGCTACGCACAAAAACACTGAAAAACACCCTGAATCCAGTATGGAATGAAACTCTGGTGTATCACGGCATCACAGGTGCTGACATGACCACCAAAACGCTCAGGTGGGTTCTTGGCTTTGAATTTCTTTCTGGTCAACCATTAGTGTAGTTCTCCAGATAGCCAAATGAGTAGTTCATTATTTGGGAAGACGATAAACCATTCTTTTCACCCTCCATTGAGCTTTAAGCAGCTCCCTGTTGCTCCCACTGGGAATCTCTAGGTATTGGACGTCATTGTTATAGCCAAGCAGAACAAGGAAACTGTTCCACTTGCTGTATACAGGATTGCAAAAGCCTTACATCCACTGAATCTTTCTCCATTTTGTCACATTACTGTATCACCACAAACTTCAGTGTACCTTTTGCTATTTTAAGCTATACATTAACAAACTGGATCCCTCTCCACCCAGCTATGCATTGTCCATAAGGAACTCTAGGCCTGATTTATAAATTTTTTGCCGTTTTAACAAACCCAAACCTCACAGCGGGTGCAAAAACAGGACTGTGGCTTTAACAGGCACACTGCTCCTTCCACATGAGATGTGCGCAAACCATTTAGGGCATTTAGTGCATTCACTCTGGATGGATGCAATATTGGTGTTTCTGTCTGAAGGCGTAAAATATTAGGATGTGAACATGAAAATAAGTAAGCGTTGCATACGCAGAGCAACTTATAAAAAATGAAACTGTTTATGATGCCGGTTTTCGTGCCTATATTTACCACCCTTAAAAATCATGTTTTAACTTTGTGGTACTATGATTCAACATAAGTATATTAATGACAAATGAAAAAGATAATCCAAAGACAATCTAGCCTAACAGTAATGAACAATTTCACAGTCATGACTTATGAATGACAGTTTTGTCATTTCCTTCCCTTTTTTTAACAGACACATCATACCTCCACTGTGCACTCCTCTACAGCACATCTTTCTCTCTGGCTGCTTGGTACTTCATGGGGTAGGCAGGCTAGCACACAGCAGAGTACGCAAAGTCCTCATTTAAATATTGCTCTTTGCGCTTGATATGAATTGCAAACGTAATCTCAGTAGATCACCTGCAAATGAAAGACAACTGTTGAATTAAATATTATCAAAATTAATTCAGTGCATGTTCAAAACAGAGACAAGGAACCAATTTCCAGTTCTTAACATTTATTTTAAACAGATTAACAAATTGCAGTTTACAGAGAAAACATGCCCTATTTCTCTGGGCCAGACAAAGATTTCTGACAAAGAATGGTTTTCGTGTCATAACTTTTATAAACATCCAAAACCTCCCAGGATTAATCTGCTCCAATCAGAACGTTTTAAACAGTGTCTTAACAATGATTGGATGTCAAAAATTATGCAGTCATAAGGGACGTGTCTTTTCTCCTGGATCCAAGTCAAAAGTTCATTCTGAGTTTTATGATCCTAAGCAAAACTCCCAGCTTCATGGCCTTGGTTCTGGCATCCTAAATCTACAGACATCCTGTTTTTACAGCCTGCAATAAAACTCTTTGTCTCAGAGGTCCTCAAAGGTCACACATACTCCCCATTATTTATCCACGGCCTCTGCTGCTCCTCAAAAAGTGCCCAATTAAAATATTGGTAAAAACAGACTTTTACCTCTGACTTCTTACTAAAGATATTAGCCCCAAAAAATAAGATACAACACAACCCATTGGTACAATTTATGTGGTGCGAGTGCAATTAGCACTTTTATTTGTAATATTGATAAATCAGGCCCCCTGTGTTTACGCATAAGGGTGTTCATAGTATATGTGGTCTTGGCTCCAAAACACCTTAAGCCAGTGTTAATTTCATTTACTTTGTGGTCTCAGTCTAACAGAGGGGTGGAGCTGTCAACAGATCACAAACTAGTGAGGAGTTGGAAACTGAAGGTCAGGCTCTCCTATCTCAGGTACCAGAGGTTCTATGTGGCATGGCCCCGGAGGTGGTTGAGATTTAACCAGAGTTCCTTAAGGCTCTGGATGCTGCTTGATTATGTTGGTTAACGCACTTCTGCAACATTGGGTGTAGGTGTGTTTAACTACAGGTAGATCAAACTCCTGTACCCCCCAGGTAAGGTCTATTCAGTTGTATTCAGAAGGAATAGAGTGGCGTTCATCCTGTCTGTTGAACATTACAGGGTTCTGAATGGTGCATGGAGTTCACCCATGAAGGGAGTTCCCTTCTTATAGGGAATTTTTTTTTTTTTTTTTTTTTATCCCAGACCTTATTTTTAGAAAATATTACATTCATTTACTCACCCAGACTAGTTTGGAGCTACTTGGAGCCATTCAGGATGAGTTTATATCAAGCTACGATCAGCATATATCCATATAATGGGAGTCAGTGAGGGCAGGAGTTTGCCGCCTGTAATAAGCATTATTTGCCCCAATACACATTGCAAGTGCACAAGTATGGGTGACTGAATTAATTTAAAAAAAGATTCCAATGAGAGAATATTCTCAGACCTGGACACTGTACCCAATATTTTCTCTTCATCAGCAAACTGAAGAACACTAAACAGTTAAAGAGGCATGGAGCGCATCTGCGACTGTACCGTACACAGAGTTGCATTGACGGATCGTTGTAGCCTAACTACTCTTGCAAAAAGAGCACAAGCTTCTGGATTTCCTCACGCTGAAGGAAACAAAGAAGCCCTTGTTCAAAGATTCTTGCTGAATTCTGATCAATTAAAATGGAGAAATGTTCCCTGATTTCAAAACTATGGGTGAAGTGGTGCTACAGCCTCTATTACCCGCAGCTGGAATGAAGTTCAGCTCCTTGAGGACCTTTCACAGTAGGCACCACATTTATCGTTCAATAACAGTAATGGCGTTGTAACGACGGAATCACTAATTAGTTAGATTACCCCGTTACTGATAAAAGAACCGCATTAGGTAACACCGTTCTTTTAAACAGCATTATTACCAACACTGGGCTTGGACATTCAGTTAGGATGTTTTCTGGATCCTGGTGAAGTTTTTTGGGCATGTTACTTTGGGAGGAGCCCCAGAGGGAGGAAGGATGGATGGATGGATGGATACTACAAAGTAGTGCATATTTTTAAGTGAATGTAAAATCATATATGGTTTTCTTTTTTAAATGAAATATGAAAACTGTACACATTTAAAGTTATTCATTTTACTGTGAAACTCTTAAAAAATTATTCAAATACTTTCAGAAATACTAGTAAATGGAGTCTAGCTATGCTCAACTTAATCATAGTAAACACAGCAAATCTGTATTGACATCAGAGAACTGTTGGAGAACATATCAAGGAACACATTAGACTGGTCTGGTTAAACAAAGCGATAGGGTATAACATAACACAATATATTTCACTGACGACTGGTCATCCCCTGAAAAACGTGAGAGTATGGCCTAACCTCTCTCTCTCTCTCTCTCTCTCTCTCTCTCTCTCTCTCTCTCTCTCTCTCTCTCTCTCTCTCTCTCTCTCTCCTTAATGTATTTAGCAAATTTACATAATTTTGGTAATTGTAACTGTTCTTAAACAAGATAAGCTTGATCTTATTTAACTTCAGGTAGTGAGAAAGAAAAGGTCTATATGTCATTTTATTCAGTGTATGTAAACTTCAGGTTTCAATTGTATCTATAACCCTCTGAACACAGCATCCCAAAGGGCCACATGGCTTTGGCAGTATCATCTGTCAAAGAATTAAGAATTTTGATCTAATTAATCACAAGGTAGCTGTGAATGAATCACCTTTCCTAAATATATAATATAATTTTTCCCTTAACAGACCCAAAAAAAAAAGTTCAGTGTATTGCTCTTTTTTTAAAATTAAATATAGGAGAAATCAACTGAATTTTTGTTTTGAACCCCACAATTACATTAACAATGTATGTTTGGTACAATACACACTACATTCACTAGCCCTTTCATATGAGACTACCCATATAACAAATAATAACAAATACAGTTAGAACTAACTAAATATATGAATAAACTTAACATTTTGATATCAGCAGTCTGTGTTAAACATCAGATAAATCAAATGAAATATAGACTTAGTAACCAATGTCACAATTTACCATTTTCCTCTAAGTAAAGCCCCGGTTCATCACAATAGCAAATTAATGCTCTTATTGGGGCGATGTACACACCGGATATCGGTATTCATCCCTAATCCTGATTCAGTGCAATTCAATATCCAAAGTGCTTTACAGAAGATTTTAGATAAAAATAAGCATTTAGAAAACTAAGACACTATAGAATTGATAAGATAATCATTTGGACTTTGTGGATAAGCTGTTAAAACAGTGATGTTTTCATTTCTGATTTTTTTAAAATCCAACACAACTCCAACAGCTTGTTCAAGAGCTGAGGAGAATAGAAACTCTATACTGTCTCCCTTTGTTTAGTTCTTTGTGTGTGTTCACAGAGTCAACAGAGGAACACAGACCATCAATTCTAAAGAATGTTGTAAAGTAACAATGGGATTAAATTATATTCATGTGTTTGGATGACCTAGTTAATGTTCAAACCATGAATCCAATAGAGAATATGTGGCAGGAAAAATTATGTTCACAAATACTTGAGCTAGATGAATAAAGGGGCATAATATGTAGGCATAATGTAACAGCTTTCTTTGCAATAAAAAGAAGCTTCACAAAATGTTGACTAATGCAGGTACATTATTTTATATTAATTTTATGGTTTTATCAATTTAACAAGTTTAAGGTTTGTGGTTACATTTTGCAGAGCAGCTGCTGAGGTGTTGTGTGAGTTTCTGCCCCCCCTTCACACAGCCCTCTCCACATGGAGTGATTCAGGTCAAACATAGCCATTTTGGCCCAAAAAATGTTGATGTGCTCTTCTCATCATGCATTGGTACATTTATTAACATTCAAAGTCAGTGTCAGTTTACTAAGCCCATTTATAACAGTTTTGGATGTTCATCCCGAGGAAAGATGATGCCAACTCGTGCACACATGGACACTCACACACACGGACAGATGTCAACCAAATACAAATATGGGCAGTCAGGTGTGTGACTAGCCTCTTGTGTGCACGTCAAGGGCAATCACTGGCAGGAAAGAACATACATGGCCCCTCCTCCAGAAAACCAACACGCAAACCACACATGTCCTTGAGGTATACACTTTAGGAAAAAAAATATTCTCATCCTCACTCACAGCAAGGTACCCTTCAGACAAGGACAAACCTACCTAACCCCTTCTCAAGGACACATCCTGCAGCAACTAACTAGCCTGGGAGGGCTCTGAGTTGCCAAAATGAGCAATAGGAAGAGCAAAAGATGAGGAGTCATAGAGATGGTTGTCAAGATCAACAACAATTCAAAAGATAAAGTGGGATTTAGGTTGACTTATAGATATATCACAACAGAAAAGTAAAGTAAGGAGAAACAGAGAAAGGAAAATGATTAAACATAGAATGATTTAAATACAGAGGTTACATGGAAAAAAAGAAGAGATAATTCACTGATCTGGGTTAAAAAGGGATGCTATTGAAGTGGAGTTTACTCCAAAAGGACATGAAAAAGCTAAATGAATGAGGACAATGAGGAAGTGTGTGAGCCATAGTGAATTATGAGCTTGCTGACAGCCAAGAGAAAAAGAGAACAAGCGACAGACATACAAAATGAGGGAGAGGGGAATGTGTTCCACCACTAGTTTGGCCCATGAATGGAGTCTGAGCTTACCACATCACGGGAAATGACTAGGGAAATGATATACTAATAGGGGTCCCCAGAGTGATGTTTACTCTGTGTGTTGTGCGCTGGAGGATAAAACTATGTTGGTCCCAGCAGAGCAACGGAGGTGGGGAATGCTCTTTGATCTTTGTGTGTGCACAGCTGAGCAGCAGGACTTAGCAGTAGGACTGAGCCCAGTCACTTTGTTGGCCCATCTGATCATTTTTACAAGCTGATGTACTTGTGGTTCTGGGACCAATGTCTCATTAAATAAAGTGGGATAAGGATTTGGTCAAAGCAAGGTTCTAATGGGTGCATTACTAATTTGTTTTTACAAAGTTTATTACCTCTTGGATCACAAATTTGGCTTAACACAACAGGAATGTATTGGTCAAGTGTTTCTAGCTGCAGCTCTTCACCAAACAGCTGCAAACCCTGTTAGCCTACTGTTTGGTGCTGCAAACACTATGTTTTTATGCAAATGTGACAACAATTAAGTGCAGTATATGGTGAGAATAAAGGGTTACATTTGTATTGTGCTGGGATAAATTGTCAGCTAAACCGGCTCCATCATGGAAAATGGGACTAGATTTCGCTAGCGTTTGTGTGTTCATCAAGTTATTCCGTCCAATCCCAGATGGGCAATACAATTCGAAGTCTTGTGATAGACTGAGATCTATGAGGGACTGTGCCTTTGGGTTACCTCAAATACAATAAATATCCAGAATAATAAATTATGTCTGGAAGTCAAAAGATCTTTCAGATGCTTTCATTTCGTAAAGTCACAAAGTCCTAGCACTGCGAAAACTGCTGAAGAAAAACTAGCAGAATCTGATGTATACGCCAGATGTTTTTTTGCCTTTCCTAAGCAGATTTAACTTTAGAACTCCAAGTAAGAGAATACACATCAGAACACACTTGTTTGACCACAACACCCATTTTGCAGTAACCCTGTGCATCAGAGTGTGAAAAGTAATTAATGTGGCAATTCATTTGTGTATGGATTATGTCAGTCCAGAGGGTATTCAAGTAGACTGTGCACAACATAAAATATTAATGAGATTAGGATAAAAACATCTTAGATGAGTTAAGGTGAAAAGAAAAGAGCTCCATTCTTTAAAAGCCATCACTCACTTCAATTTTGCGCCTCTTATTGTTGCCACCTCTCTATAAGTATATATATCGTTTTTTGTTCTATACTTTCCACCTTATTCCCCCTTCCTCATTCCCATTGAGGAGTTCTTCTCACCCAAAGGGTGGAAGGTGTATGAAAGGAACCCACAGTGCCAGGTTTAATTTGTGTGATGTCTAATCTTTGTCTATGAGAGAAGTGGGCATTGTAATTTATTCAGTGTGTTCCATTTCTATAATTGTGTTTTCAGTTTTGCTCTTCAGTGTTCTTTCCATGCTTGGTAGTGTTCAGCCAAAAGCTACTTGTGTTCATTCAATGAATGGTATGTGTGTGTCATGTGAAAATATGGCTGTGTTTACCAAATGAAAACACGTGTTCCATTTTGTGAACATGTTAAGAGATTTGATGGCAGAGTTGTTTTGCAAAGGGATGCCAGAGTTTAGCGATTTTTGTGTGATGTTTGGGATTTTGTGTGTGCAGTTTTGAAAAAAACATACAGTTTTGAAAAAGGCGTTTTAGCAATCGAAAAAAACTAACTTTCTTTATGTTAGACTCATTCTAGTAAAAAGGACAACGTAGTGTTCAATGGAAAAGGAAAGGGGAAGGCTGAACATTTGTTATTCTATTCTTTCATTAGAATGGAGACTGATTATATAAAGCCATCGTGCCAAAGCACAATACAAAGAGGAACAAGTTAATAGCAAACAGTCCTAAAAAGGCCGAGAGTAAAAAGAAAAGAAGAAAATCAAAGGTCTTACTGCACTCTTTTTCTATAATCTACATTCAAAGACTTTCGGCCTCTGTGGGTCTACCTTATCTCTAAGAGCCTCTGGAGGTCAATTTTGTTATTAAGAATGAAGTAGCTGAGTAAACCAATAACTAATGTCTTCTATCACTTATTCACGCTTGGCTTCATAGCGGCTAATCCTTTAATTGGTGCGGCAAGGCTGCTCGAGGTGCTCTAGTCTTGAGTGAAAAGTCCTATGAAGTGGATTGCAGTGTATCATCTTGATGAATTATTTATTCTGGTAGTCTACTTTCAAATCATAATTGTTTAAACGCAGCTAAGGAACTCAGAAATCATGTAGATGTCTTGCCATTGCTGACTGATTTCAACTGATTTTTTAACTTGTGTTTAAATTTTGGAAAGAATGACAAGTTAAAGTTAGATATTTCTTACAATGAGATGCTTTTATTACAGCCAATCCTAAAAATCTCTCTCAACTGAGAGAGAATTGCTGTAAATCTCTCTGTTTGTTGCTTTGTTTACTGTATTGAGTCTGCCTTTAGGCAAAATTGCAATAGTTTTAAAATTCGATTACACTTATAATTCACACCTTTCTCTCAGTATAACAAAGCAACTCTTTTGTTCCCAAGCTTTTGCACCGAAAAATTGTTGAGTAAAGCACTGATGCATACCTTGGAGAGAAGCTGTGGGGAAAAACTTGTCTTTAAGAGCTCTTGTGACTCACAGTGTGTCAGCAAAACTATCATCAAGCTTCGAAATAACACCAAACTGTGGAGGTAGTGTGATATCAAGAGAGCTAAAGTGTCTAACTGTGTGTGGGTTAAGGGAGTACAAATATGATGCCAGTGTGATGCTTCTCAATTTCTTCCCTCCATTTATCTGTGTCCGATTGTCTCCAGCTGCATAACAAATATCACTATCTGTGGCTGTGGGGAGTCAGGAACAAATCTAGAATTTGATTTAGTTTTGGAAGAAAATAGGAAAGGATTACAGCACATGACAAAATATTTTTTTTTTACATTATATCAATTCAAAACCACAAACTACGATATAGTATTAGGATTTTATCAGACCAACACAAAGTAATGCATAGTTGTGAAAAGAAAGGTATTCTTTTCAGCTCCTTAAGATCCCCAAAATAAAATCCAGAGTAAAAACAGGCTTCACAATTACTAAATACATAGAATGATTCTGAAAAAGCACATATTTCCCAGCCTAATGACAATAAAGAAGATCTAAAGAATATGGTTGTAAGTTATTCTTTTGTGGAACTTTTGTGCAGATATTCCGTCTTAAACAGGCATTTGTAATTATGTATCTATGTAAAAACATTAGTTTAATCTTTATAACTTTTATCCAAAGTTTTTAACAATGACTGTGGAAGTTCTAATTACCTATGACTCTACAGCTTGTGGTCTTTGGCAAATGCCTAAAAGTTGATTTCAACAAACACTCCACATCCAATCTGACTGAGTGTGAGCTATTTTACAATGAAGAATTAGTCACAATTTTAGCCGTTATGTGGATATGTAAAGCTCATAAAGACATATCCTAACAGAATTATACCTGTAATTGCAACAAAATGTGGTTCTGTTGATTCTAGAACTTGATTTAGTCTTGGATGAAAAGGAAGGATTACAGTACATGACAAAATTTTACTTTTTTACATTTTGTCAATTTACTGTCAATCACTGTACTATAGGCTATTTGTATTTTATAAATACATATTACTGCAACAGACTGGCGTCCTGTTCAGGGTGTACCCTGCCTAACGCCTGATAATTGCTGGGATAGGCTCCAGCTGCCCCGTGACCCTGAATTGGATAAGCGGTTAAGAAGATGGATGGATGGATGGATGGATGGAAATACATATTACCACAGACTTGTAGCTGTTCATAGTTCAGCCAGAATAGTGCAAGATAATGTTCATTATCTCCAAATCTGACACCATGGCCTTAAGCCGTAAAAAGGTAGAGTGTCTGGGACAAGGCCCTGCCAGATTACTTTCATCTCAAGGCACTTTACAAGAAAAGTCATTTCAATACAAACATTCCAATCAGTTAAGTTTTCTTAAGGAATCCCAACAGATTGTTTTGAGTCATCCACCTGAGGTTTTGACCGGAACATGGAGACTCCAACTGCAGCAATTCTTCAGTAATCCCTCCTACTGAGCAAGCATGTAGTGACAGTGGAGAGGAAAAACTCCCCTTTGACAGGAAGAATCCACCTGTTAAAGGGGAGGGATTTATAGGAGAAGTTGGATGGATGTATGTATGGATGGATGGATGTTAATAGGATACCTGATACTTAGGATATCAAAATGTTTTATGTTTACTATAAAAAAAGACTCTAAGTTTACTTCAACAAGATCAACACATTTCACTAACTTTAAGTAATTTCAACTTGATAGTGAAGAGTAGGGTCAAGTTGAAATTACTCAAAAAAGCTACTGGAATGTGTTGACTTGTTTTTTAAAGTAAATTCAGAGAGGTTTTTTTTTTTACAGTGTTGTTTGATTTTGATTTGAACTGGTATCAGTGGAAACTAAATTCACCAATACTGGGATTATCCATCCATCCATCCATCCATTTTCTGAACCGCTTGTTCCTCCAGGGCTCTCAGGGGGGCTGGTGCCTATCTCCAGCTGTTAACGGGCGAGAGGGTTCACCCTGGACAGGTCGCCAGTCCATCACAGGATTATCCAATAATTGTAAATTTTATTACAGTTTTTCTCAATTGCTAAAGCACAATTCCTGAAACCTTGCTCTATTTTCTCAAACCCTTAAACACAAAACCTCAGCTTCAAGCATGATTCATAAAACCTCTGACTTCTCTTGCAAAATCAAACTTTGGCCTCAAAACAGTTTTACGTGTGCCCAAAATCAAACACTGCTCTCAAATAATAAAGAAATTGCTCAAAATGACATATCCTATCAAGCAATCAGTAAACAATACACCAAAAAATAGAAAACACATTGTTCAAAACCGTTCTCAGGGAGAAGTACATTTCTAATCTCAAAACAAATTCCACGTTTGTCATTATACAAAATGCTCAAAATTGATGAAATTAGTGTTTTGCGCTGCATTTTTTTGTTCTTCCTCCTTCTTGTACCCTTATTTTTACAGTGTTGTACCCTGCATCTCAAAAACTCTGATACTGTGATATGAACCTGTAACCAGTCAAAATCTATTGAGCAGTCAATATTGAAAACAAATGGAAAGCACAATGTTTAGGACCATACAATTTGTTTATTGTATCATACTGAATACTACAGCATACAATGAAAGTGACAAAATCAAATCAAAGTTTATTTATATAGCACCATACAATGCCGCTCAGGTTGATCAAGGTGCTTACAGTAACTGTGAAAACCCACAAAACAGAAAAAAAAAAATTTGAATACAGAGCAAGAATCACCAGAAAGGGACAAAGTCAAACATGCCAAAACCATACAGAAAACAAAATTAAAATGTAGAACACAAAAAAATCAAAAGGACTATACATGTGATCAATGGGCTTCTTGTCTTTGGGCTGGGTCAGGCCAGAGCACTTCATCCACGTCACATGCAATATTTTCCCTCCTGAGGCAACGGGGGAAAAAGCCTCTGGTGTGCCGTATCCAGCCTTGACATGATTCCTCACCTATATCACCAAAGGCCAAACCCATGGCTTGCAGCAGATTTACTCTGGTGTAGGGCTGTGTATCGTAAACTTTCCATCTCCAAGAGGAGAAAAACTCTTCTATCGGATTCAGGACAGGAGTGTATGGAGGGAGGTACAGGTTCATAAACTGCCCATTGATGGCAAACCACTCCCTCACTTGAGCAGCTCGGTGGAAGCTGACATTGTCCCACACTATTACATAGGTGGGCATGGGATCTAGCTCTTGACCCTGCTGCTCTTGAACCTGCTGCTCAAAAACTACATCTCTTAGACTGACAAGAAATCTGACAAGATGCTGGGTGTTATAAGGCCCCATTGTAACATGGTGATGTATAACACCATGGTTGCTGATAGCAGCACAGATTGTGACATTGCCACCTCGTTGACCAGGGACTTCAACAATGGCCCGCTGTCCAATAATGTTTCGGCCTCTCCTTCTCCTCTTTTGAAGATTGAAGCCTGCTTCATCGACAAAGATGAACTCATGGGGTCTGTTCAAGGATTCCAAGTCAAAAATTGTCTGTGTAGAAAATACAATATATTGTATGTAGAATTGTGCAAGTTGTACAGAGACAGTGCTATGCTATAGAGTAAATTAGGCCTACTGTATGCACTTCCGATTCATATACATTGTACTGGATTACAGTAAATGTGTCAGGATGTACACTTACTTGTACATACTGAGCTCGCAGTTCTTTCACCCTTGGCGAGTTGCGCTCAAAAGGTACTCTGTAAACTTGTTTCATTCGCATCCTGTTACGATATAGGACACGGTCAATTGTGGAAATGCTCACACTGTCGATTCCCTGGAAGTTTGTGTTGTCTTGTATCACTCGTTCCTGGATTTCTCTGAGTTGTATTGTGTTATTCTGAAGGACCATGCCCACTATAATGGTCTCTTGCTCGTGAGTGAATATAGCTGTCCTTCCACCTGCACGAGGCAGCCTTGCAATTCTATGAAAAGTAGATATGCAGTTACAAAAAACATTCATGCAGTGCAATACAGTGATGAATTTCACAAATGTATATTGGAAAAGCAGCATTTAGCTTACTGTACTACAGTACATTTATAATAAAAAAAATACAGTGGTATATTGTACCTGTTCTCTTCTCTGAATGTTCTTACTATGGTGGACACAGAAAATCGGCTCAAATTGGGTTGCACTCGAAGTCCTGCTTCCCTCATAGTCAGTCCATGGACAACAACATGGTCTATGATCGTTGCTCGAATTTCATCTAATATTTCCACTCTTTGTCCTCCTCTTCCTCTTCCTCTTCCTCCTCCTCCTCCACCTGAAATCAATTTTGACTGATTGTGTTTTTGACTGATTGTGTTCAATCAATGACATTTCAGTTCTCTTTCTAGGTAATTGTTGCCACTTGTGCTTACCAGTATGGATGACACGTGCATTAGAGTGCAGAATGTGTTTTAAGAATGATAATGTGTTTAAAGTTTTGCTAAACCATGCGAAATGGTTTAAGGTATTGACAACAGACTGAACAGTTAGCTTAATGAGTTCAAGCAACTGAGAACTTTCTTCAGCCAATGGATTTTAGTGTTTTAGCAACTGAGAAAAACTGTAACATCTCAAATGACTGAAATATTTTTATTTTATTGAAGAAGTAGACTCATCTTGGCAGGTGTGTGATTTGGTCAAATCCCATCCCCTGCTAAATCTTTCTCTCAAGTGAAACAAGCAAACATAACAGAATTGCTAAGAAACTGAAATAGATTTTTTTTTTAATTATGAATAGCTTATTTTATTCTTCTGAGTCTAAGCGTGGTGGTTTTAAATCTGGTTACTGTGCCTATGTGTTTTGATGAGAGGGGTGAACAGATGGCATGGAGACTCTTTGTGCGACGTGACGGGTGATCTGTGAATGTGTTGTGCTCCTGCTGGTTAATACAATCATTCAGGATTCAGAGTTTCCCTTGTTCATTATGTTTGTTACAATACTCTGACACATAAAGCTGCTCAACGTTTGTTAAACAAAAGATCCCTTCTATTGGTGGTATTAGGATTGACCAAGAAAACAGAATGGGGGACTTTAACGATGAGCAGAAGGACCAGCCAACAAGACTCAGCAAATGTTAAAATTAAGTCATAGTTATTATTCTTATCAAGCAAGCATAGATTTTGAAAAATAAATAGTTGTTTTCAAAAGTCTGAAAAAACAAGTTTTTCAAACTTTTATAATGGTTTTTTTTTTTTTTTGGACAGACAAATACTGTTTTCTGTTTTTCAGTTGATAGACCGTAAACTAAGTGGGAAAAAAGCAAATGGATCAACTGTGTTACCTTTGTGAAATCAATTTCCTACATCCTTAGTGTTCCCTCCCATTTCATCTTTGTTTTACCTTCATTCTCGTCTTCCTGTCCCGGGCAACATTTGGACGTTTGACATGCGCGTTCCAGGCTTTAAGTTATAACTGATGAGGATTTCTAACAGGAGCTTGGGAATACCTTTGATTCATGACCATGGCTGTCAAATGATTTATTTTCCTTTGCTTTGTCATACATGCAGGGTATCTGTGTGTGGGATCAAGGTTAATGTGATATGATACATCATTTCTCAAAAGTTTGGGTTTCTTTTGTTGAAAGAAAAGCCTTCTTTTGTTTTCCGGGCAAAATCTACCAAAATCTTTAGATTTGGCATCAATACCAAACAAATCCTCCAGTCTAAAGGTTAAACCAATGATTTAGACGTCTACTTAGGTAGCATTCAGATGAAGTTATAATGTAGAAGAAAACATATTTGATGAACCCTGAGAAAAAAATTGAATTTAATTAAATTCTATTAACTTTTATTTATATGCCACCAATTCACAAGATATTTTATCTCAAGGCACTTTACAAAAAAAGTAATTTCAATACAATTATACAAACATTCCAATTAATTAAGTTTTCTATTTAAGGAATTCCAACAGATTACGTTGAGTCATCGACTTGAGGTTGTGCCCGGGTCATGCAGACTCCTACCACAGCAATTCCACAGCAGTCTCATACTGAGCAAGCATGTAGCGAAAGTGGAGAGGAAAAACTCCCCTTTAAGAGGAAGAAACCTCCAGCAGAACCTGGCTCAGTACAAGCGGTCTTCTGCCACGACCCTCTGGGGATCTGAGAAGACAGAGAAAAGACAGCATGGAGGATGCTTGCTCACTTTGAGCATCATCTGAACCGATGTTCCCCATCCAGCAGGGGGAATTATAGTTAAGCAGGGTACCAGACCGGGTGAAGCTGCTATGGGGAGAAAAACACTGAGAGAAAACAGGGTTAACAATCGCAATAACAGAAGAAAAAATACATCTGGAGAGTTGTAGAAGAGAAAAGTAGAAGTGTAAAGAAAAGTGGTCAGTTTGTCCTCCAACAGTCTAAGCCTATAGCAGAATAAATACAAAAAAATAGCTCAGGATAACTAAAGCCATTCTAACTATAAGCTTTCTCAAAAAGGAAGGTTTTAAGCCTAGTCTTAAAAACAGACAGTGTCTGCCTCAGGGACTAAAACTTGGAGCTGGTTCCACAGGAGAGGAGCCTGATAACTAAAATATCTCCCTCCCATTCTACTTTTAAAAATCCTAGGAACTACCAGTAGACCTCCTTTCTGAGAACGACGTGCTCAGGAACATATGGAACAATCAGATCGCTGATGTACAATGGAGCTTGATTATTAAGGGCTTTATACGTAAGGAAGAGGATCTTAAACTCTATTCTGGATTTAACAGGGAGCCAATGGAGAGAAGCCAAAACAGTAGAAATGTTATCTCTCTTTTAAATATTCATCAGAACTCTTGCTGCAGCATTTTGGATCAACTGAAGGCTTTTAATTACATTTTGTGGACTTCCTGATAAGAAGGAATTACAGTACTCCAGCCTTGAAGTAACAATCTGTGGCTCTCTACGTGCAGCAGGTGTATGATTACATTACAGCTGTGGCTTTAAGGACACTCACCTGTTTCAGAACCCGGAACTCCAGACACTGTTTCAGAGCCAGAGACTCCAGTGATTGTACCAGAACTAGAGACTCCAGTGACTGTACCAGAACCTGAGACTCCAGTGACTGTACAAGAGCCCGAGACTCCATAGCGCAGTCCAGAGCCAAAGTTCTCCTACGTTGCTCCACAAGCCATAACATTCAACTCTGTCGCTTCACAAGCCACAAGGTTCACCTCTGTCACTTCAAAAGCCACAGGGTTTAGTTCAGCTGACCTCAAGTCCACAAGGTTCAGCTTCGCCGACCTCAAGTCCACAAGGTTCAGCTTCGCTGACCTCAAGTCCACAAGGTTGTCCTCCGTCGCTCTGCAAGCCATAAGGTTAATCTCCATCGCTTCAAAAGCCACAAGGCTCACCTCCGTTGCTTCATAAGCCACAAGGTCCAGCTTCCTCAACACAAGGTTCAACTCTGTTACCAAACACCCATCACACCACCAAACTCAAATTAACCATCATTTCATTAAAATAATTCAACACTAAACCAAGGTACTGCATCGCTGCCGGCCTACAAGACACAAGGTTCTGCATCCCTGCCGGCTTCCAGGACACAAGGTTCTACATTGCTGCTGGCCTCCAAGACACAAGGTTCTGCATGGCTGTCAGCCTCTAAGACACAAGGTTCTGTATTGCTGCTGGCCTCCAAGACACATGGTTCTGCATCACCGCCAGCATCGAAGACTTAAGGTTCTGCATTGCCTCCGGCCTCCAAGACACAAGGTTCTGCTCCGCCGCTAGCTACCCAAACAGAAGCTATTGCTCCAACTTCCACGCCTCAAGTTCTTCAGACGCTGGCCTCCCAGACCCACGATCTTCAGACGCCGGCCTTGCAGACACAAGCTCTTCAGACACTTGCCTCCGAGACTCAAGTTCCCTTGTTGCCGACCTCCAAAACTGAAGGTCCCTCGTGGCCAGCCACCAAGCATCCAGCAACCTTGTCACCGGCCGCCACGCCTTCAGCACCCTTGTCCCTGGCCGCCACATCTCCAGGACCCTCTTCGCCGGCCCGCCGAGATTCCAGCACCCATGTGGCCTGCCTCCTCGTCATCTGTTCTCACGTCGCTGGCCTCCATGTCACCTGTAACCACGTCTTTGGACTATCTGTTAGAGTTTTTTTCTTTTTTTTTTCTTCTTCCCTCCGTCCAGAACCCCCTCATTCCGCCCTGGCCTGAGATTACTGGTTTGTGCACCAGGTGGCGCACCTTGAGGGGGGGGTACTGTTATGATTAGTCTCCGTCTCTGTCTGCGTCACTCGTTTCTCTCTGTTTGTTTTTTTCTTTTCCTCATTGTCTGTGTCAGTCAGCCTGTGTCCTCATTTATGTAACTGAAGTCACCTGTCATCTTTTGTGTAACTAGTCTTCCCTTTGTTGTCCTGCCCTTTATATACCCTGTAATGAAAATATTTACTGTTAAGGGTTATCTGCTCTGTGTATTTTTAAATACTGATAGTTTCTATGTGCTCTTCTTAATGATGTGTTAACCGATTTAATCGTATGACATTGTATGATTATAGGTCAGGTCAATTGTACTGATTTCTGTGGCTATGTCTCGGGTCGGCATGGGAACTTCAGATATCAGAGGACACTTTGACATAAGCAAGATGATGCCTTTCCCTATCAAGTCAGCTGCCGCCACCTGGGCTCAACTTCTCAGCTACTACAGATGCATCTGATGTAAATTTGTTAACTTGTAGGATTACTGAATCAATATAAGTCAATGTCAGATTTTGAAAGGCAGGTCAGTATGCATGTTTTCTGTGTAATACTGTCCTCCTTTTTTGATCAACAAGTCTATAATTAAATCTCCTAAAACTGCTGAAGGAACTCTCTCTCATCCTTTTGTCAAAGAAAATCTCTTACAACCCCTTCGTGTCTCAGTACCTTCGCCAGTTCCTGGTCAGTGCTACTCCTCTTGTGGTTCCTCATTTGTGCTTCAGTGGATCATCATTTGCTTTTATTAAGTAATGGCAAATAACCAATCAAAGCCAATCTCTGCATCTGAGTCCAACTTGCACACCTTGACAATCAGGTCCATTTGGACTTTTGTTCATTTGGTATTCAACTATTTCGAGAATGTGAGAGCAGCAATCTTCGTTTTGATGTTTCATATATGTCAGTTTTAAGCTGTCTTCATGCCATTTTGTGCCCACTTTGACGACAGTTGATTGGAAGATGTTTATTAAATCCTTTTAATACCTTATGGTCAAGGAATAATATTTTATATGTCCAAACGTGTATGGGTGAAAAGGGGATTGAAGTTGTTTTCTTTGATCTAGAAAAATATATATTTGATATGAGTCAAATGGCCTAAATTACAATCAGATCAAGGAAGCTGAGACCAACAGAACATGAGTAATATATTATTGCACTAAAAATTAGAATCAGACTTTATTTATCAATGTAATCAGTGTTACAACGAAAATACATTTCAGCTCAACCCATCCAAGAGAAAAACAAAAACACAACTGACAGATACGGGCTAACTAAGGTTTGCAGTCAGCATGATGTGCTGACTTTTGCCGATGAGAAAGGGTTAACAATAGGTTAGCAAATGTTTCCCATTCTACGTATAAATTTTGAGTTCGTTGCCAACCTGCGGCTTAGCGAATTTAATGGATTTGTATGAGTTATTACAGCCTAACACGTCCTTTTGTAATGGTCATGCAGCTTCCCAATTGCTGCTGAAATCTATTGACATTTGCGATACACCAGTACTCCACCCATCCCAAACAATAGGTTACTATAATTCCAGTTATGTAAATCTTCAGTATCTTGCAGTGAAAGCAACAATAAGCACATAATCTTCCACTAATCTTCTAGTGAAAATATAAAATTAACCAAACAATATTTAAATGAGTTTCAGGCTACAGTAGAAAGCAAAGTTAGCAGCATTCCAAAGCAAAAGGCTCAACGTAATCTGCTGGGATTCCTTACATAGAAAACTTTTAACTGATTGGAATGTTTGTATCATTGTTTGAAATGACTTTTGTTGTAAAGTGCCTTGAGATGATATTTGTTGTGAATTGGTGCTATATAAATAAAAGTGAATTGAACTGAATTAAATTGAATTGTTCTGATTATGAGACTCAACTGATATACTGTTTCAATGACTTAGTATCAGGGGTTGCGTTAACCTAATATTTTCCATATTTTACAAGAAAGGAGAAGGAAAAATCAGAATGCTCTCCGTCATTTTTACAGATTAGTATTCACACCTCTGATCACTTAGAGCAAACGCACAGATATATTCAACTTCACATCTGGAGTCCAGGTAAATAAATCAATTAAACAAAAGATTTCCAGACATTAGGCTGTATTTAATGTATCTTAATGACCAGGAGCTGACTGCACATTGAAAAATTACTGCGGTCTTGAAGCCCAACTGTGGAGCTGCGGCTGCTTAGATTCTCTCCAAAGAGCCAGATGTGTGCCACACACCAGCCCTGCTGCTGCTTTCCTCCATAAGTTTATGGGTCAGGAAGAGGTTAATTCAAATAGTGTTCTGATTGCTTCAGTAAGAAAGATTTTTCCTCATATTAAATGACGCTTAAAGACACATTCTGTAACTTTTCCATCAAAAAACATGTGTTTTTGAAACATTATGGTGAAACAAAACCATTTCTGATGTTCTATTTTGGAGCTGTCACTACATGAGAGGGTTATCCTGCTGAAAACCTTGTTGCATAAGCAAAGTAACCTTGCTCACAAGGATGGATTCTCACGAGATTTGTAGTTTTCCAAACTCAGGAAAATGTGTAGGCTCGATACGGGGCGGGGGTTACATATAGATCTGGCTGATGCCAGGTTATAAGCAAAGACTTACCTTTGCAAAATTGTATGAGTTGCTCAGCTAGACATTATCTCTTGACGTTTTTATTCTATTTTATTTTTGCTAAACCACTGCATTGACAATCTGATAAAATAGTACTTGGGTGTAAAAAGTTTTTTTTCATCCTTGGTCAAGTAAAGAATTAGATAAAATTATACTTTTTAAACATTCATATTTGCTTAACTTGGATTACTCTCCCATATGTTGACATTTTTGACTGCTTTAAAAAGTGGAACATTTTCTTTGTTTTCAGTGTTTTTAAATGAGGGTATAGGATATTTCAGGGTTTTTTTCAATCTTGAATATTTCTTATAGTGAATGAATATTTATTTTTTGTTGTTTGTTTGTTTTTCTTTCTCCATCTTTATATTCCTGCATGAAACTTTTGCTGCTGCTCTTGACTTCTTGTAAACTATCTCTATATATTAAATTCCTGGTTAAATAAAATAAAGTGCGTACAGTATATACAAAATAGTTTATCTGAGGCGAGGGCAAAATGGTAAATGGTGGGGTTGAAATGGGAGTGGAGTGAAATGGGAATTTGGCAGAGGGCCAAACCTAAAATATTGTGCATCATTATAAGTTGTTGTTTTTTTAGAAACACAAACATCGACCAAGTTTTTGTAGCAACTCTGGTCATTATAGAACCAAACTTAACCATTGAATTTAAACAATTATTATTTATTTATTTATTGTGTAATCAACATGTTCCACAGCACTCTATAGTTCTGACACTTAAAGTGTTTGATTAAATTTTTTTTTGTTTTGTTTCTCTCGGAAACCCTGTTAGAAAATCACAGATTTTTATTTCTTTTTTTGGAAGCACTCTTTAGCAATCACACAGCTTGTGATGATTTCTGAGAAGAACACACTTGCTCTTGGTTGTATTTTGCAATGATGATGCTTGCTTCAGAATACCGAATGCTCTGTCAGGCCATAATATAGAGTTTTCTTTCACTTGCCTCCATCTATTCCCTTGTACAGTAGTTAACTGTGTATGCATTTTCTTTTTAAGGCTGTGTGTGTGCGACATGGACAGACTTGGACGAAATGAGTTCATTGGGGAGGTGAGAGTGGCCCTCAAGAAACTGAAAGAGGGTGAGAACAAACGCTACAATATGGGCCTGGAAAGAATTGCACAGGTATGAATAAAATCTAAAATTAAAATTAAAAATCTTAATGAAAAAATAATGACTTTTTAAAATTGAACCCAATGTCTGATTATCTTTTAAAGTTGTTTCATGATGACACCAATTTTGTGCAATTTTGCTTTCTCTTTAAGAGCTATATTATAGGAAGATGTAGGAATATATTTAATAACAAATCTTGTTTAACGCAGCATAAAATTGTTAAAGGTTAAATGGTGGGAAGAGGGGGAAGGTTATAAGAAAACTACTACTAAGTTATTTCTAAGTCAGTTCAGTTGGCAGAAGCAATTTTTTCATTAAAAACTTGTTGTTGACATTGAAACAATAAAGTTGTTGCGTTTTTTTCCAGTAGCTGTATAGTCATTTTCTGGGAACTATTTTGCGATAAAGTCAAAGCAGAAAGACGTTGACCCTTTTTAATTGTTACACACAAGTCATGTTGGTATGACATTCACTGTGATTATGACATTTTCTTATTATTATCCAACCCTAGTTAAAAGATCAACAGGATAAAACAGAAGAATGTTTCTAAAACATACTGAGCCTTCCTGTTATCTGCTTTAAGTATTGTACACTGTTGCTCTCTCAGAGCTTGAATCTACCACATACATATTTTAGAAAAAAAACAACTGCTTTTTTTTGGCTAATCATTAAACAATTTGTACTGAGACTAAAAACGACTCTCTTTAAGTCTTTGGCCCTGAGTAAAGACACCAAAGATGCTGTTGTCAGCACACCTTGTTAGATGTGTTGTGATTGTAAAATGATGGTAAATGGCCTGCATTTGTATAGCGCTTTACTAAGTCCCTACAGACCACAAATCACTTTACACTACACACAGTCCAGCCATTCACACACACACATTCACACACTACGTGGCTACGTTGCAGCCACACTGACAGAGGCGAGGCTGCCGGACACTGGCACCACCGGGTGAAGTGTCTTGCCCAAGGACGCAATGACTGAGACCGCCAGAGCCGGGGCTTGAACTGGCAACCTTCCGATTACAGTGAAAAACACCCAACTCCTGAGCCACAGTCGCTCCAACGAGTTTCTCATTGGTCTGGGTATTTCAAGCTGAAAATCATCAGATCGCTGTCGAAAGCTAATATTGTCCTGTTATTTTTGTCTTGTTTCAGAATAAGGAAACTAACAATCAGTTGGTGGAGCAGGGGGCAGTTGTAGCCGAGGAAGAGGTAATCAAAAATCATCATCTTCACCATCATCATGTAATATGTTCTATCTCAAAAAAACCAAGTAGAAAAAAAACGTTTAATTAGACTTTCTTAATCTGTAGCTGAAGCATGAACTTTATTAGTCTTGGACAGCAATGAAACCACTCTCATGGGCACTGTGTATCAGTAGTGTGAAAACCACACCAGTCTAGAGTTTTAGTCTTCTCGTGGCCTTTATCTAATTTCTCTTCATGATTTCGAGACAGAAGCTAATAGCTTCTGGTTTCTGATTAGATTCGGATTCTGGTTCACCCTGAAGATTAAAGCGAGAGAAGAGTACTGCCTTTTAGCCAGGCTCAGATTAGGAACGTAATTACAAGGTTTAATTTGAAACCTCCAGGCATTCAACATGGACTAAATGGTAAAAGTATTCAAATAAGTTCTGAGTACTTCTTTTAATTGCTTTTAGTAAGTTGTTTGAAAGAAATGGCATTGTTTTGTGAAATTTATTGTCCTCCAAGGAGGATGGTGTGTCTGAAACCCTTCTGTTTGTTTTGCCCCCAGCGTGGACGCATCCTGGTGTCACTGTCCTATAACACAGAGAAGGGCTGCCTGCTGGTTGGGATCATACGCTGTGCCCATCTGGCTGCCATGGACTCCAATGGTTATTCTGACCCTTTTGTCAAAATGTAAGTCAATGTCCTAGGAATTTAAAGTGTGGAAAAAATATGTAAATATTTTTTGTATTGGTCTTAAGTTAAAATTCTGCAACTTTGGAAAAGAGATTGCCTAAATGTTTAAATAAGCTATTTTGAATAGCTTGTTTTGATAAACGGAGGGCTTATGAGTAAATAGTTTTCTAAACAACCACTGCATCAAAAAATAGAGATGCATTACTGAGACTTTTCCTCCCTGCTACAGATTTGCGTTTTTCTTTCCTCTAATTGTTTTTATATTTCCTACTTTTCTTGATAGAGAAATAGTAGTTTGGCTTCTGGTGCATCAATCCTGTATTTTCCCATATATATATATATATATATATATATATATATATATATATAAAAATATCTATACACATATAGTATATAAAGGTATCTGAGCACATACTTTTTTAATGTACTCGTACAATAAATCAATACTTAAAATGTGGAAACTCTACAATAACTTCACCAAAAATGATTATTTTTCACTTGAAATTTTACTTTAGTAGTCATTTTTATGATCATAATCATGATGATGATTTATGATTTCAAAGTTTGCCTTTTTAACATACATTTGAAATGAACACCGGAAAACTTGAATGTGCACATTGCATTTAAGATGCTGTACACATGCTGTCTGGATGCTGTTATTTACCATCGGAGATGTATTGGACCGAATGCAGGGCTGTCCGGAAAGAAACACTAGTGTAAGCTGTTAAAGACTTAAGACTTTGGTGGAGGTTTGCCTTCTAGCAGAACAACTGGAATGGAGGAATGAATTAAAGTGTCTTAAGGTGCTGTAATGGCCTACTCCAGCTGAGATTCCATGGAAAGACCTTGAAATTCATGTTTAGACTCTGTTCATGCATACCTAATCTATTCTGATAACATAAATGAGCTAAAATTTCAGTTTATAGTTGTGTAAATCTAAGACATATTTTAAAAAGCTTCTAGCTGTATTTGGAGCGAAATCGACCCCGTTTTCCGTATGCTTATTTGTATAGAATATTTAAAACGACTAATTTCGTTCCGTTTGTTACACAATTATTTCTAGTTTGAGTTTATCTTTTTCCATACATTCCCAAAACAATACATTGATGTATCACACCCCTGACGTTCCAGGGGTGTGAATACTTTAGTAAAGCTTCTTCTTATGAAGAGATTTTTTAAATGAATTAATTTGTAAAATATCTGTGGAAGAACTGTTCTGATTATACCTGTTAGCAAAGTGAAATTCTGTTTACCTGAGCTGGCACAGGTCCTCTGAAAAACTAAAGAAGACAAACAAGAAGAGGCCATGTCTTAAGTTCTGTAATCTTGAGCCACTCTGACTGCAAGTCATGGATGGTGACAGATACAAAACTCACACAGCTCAATCTCTAAACTGTTAGCTGTACTTGAAAACCAACAGTGCCAAATGGAAGAGCTCCCACTCAGGACAACTTATTGTGTAACCAACAGCACCTCCAGGAGTGGGAGGCTTCCACATGCTGTAAAGGGAATGGCAGTTAACTAAAGCTGAGTAACAGAAGAGGTTTAAAGGTTTCTAAAGTAGAGTTTGACTTTTGTATTGAAGTTGATTTTAAATTTTAAAAAATGACTAGATTTGTTTTCTAGGTGCACATAGAAATAACTTGATTTTCTTCTGCTTTTATGTTTAACCCAGATATGGTTTATTTTTAGCCCAGAGATGATTTGTACTTAATGGGTTTAAATCTGGAAAAGGCTTCAGCTGACTAAATCTGCAATGCTTTCAGTCAAAGACTTGTGTACGTGTCTGGTTTTCTTCTATTTTTCAATGCTTTTATCTTTCGATGTAAATGTTTTCTGTTGTGATTCAGAGGCTTGATAACAGGTTGAAAGAACCCGCTTGTGTGAGACGCAGCGCCGCAAGACACTTTTGATGGAAATTTCGGATTTGAGTTTCTTCTTTGATCCGCTGCACCCATTGCATCGGTCTCTGCATAAATCTGTGGAAGAATGCGCGTGTCAGTCTTCGCAGAGCTGTAACTTCAAATAAAGATCTGCAGAGAGGGGGATGGTGTCCGGCTTGATATTGACTGTGGGGCTGATACAGTGGTGTTCAGAAATATTGGCCTCCTTGCAAATTTATTCTGTTTTGGCATTTTTGTTAGTCTGTTTAACATGTTTTAGCCCATGTTATGATGTCAGAATGGTACTATTCAATATATTTCTTGATTCTATGGGCCTGACTAATCAGTAATCAGGTCTGGGTGTAGCCAATGAAATAGAGACCAGGACTTTGTGGTCAATCACAGTTATTTCATGATTTAATCAGGCAGATGTAAAAACCTTTTCCCATTAGTCCAGGTTAATTTGCCTCTTATTAGTACAATGCCTTTTTTTATTTTCTCAGATTGTCTGTCTCTGATTAACATTTTTTTGTGTGACGAAAACTCTATAAATATGTCAGCAGTGAAGAGCAGGACCTAAATGCTGGGAGGAGGCAGGCAGGTGAAAATAAATAATTTTACTTTATATTCTGTTAAAAAATGTGAAAAAAATTAAGTTTCAGGGTATAATCTAAAATAATATGTCGTAATAGGAATTAGGAAACAGGCTGGAGGCAATAACAGGATAATCTGACAAACTGAGAAATATTTAAGATGGAAATTTGATTTTCGAACAATAAGTAGATGGTTTAATAGAAGCTGGGTGCAGCTGTGAATGAAGGCAGGTAACTGAAGTTGAACAGAGGAAATTGGATAAATGGCTTATAGAATACATCAGGATAAAGGGAGCATAATAAATATATACAAAAAATGAGAAAACACAAAAAACAAAAAATCCGAAAAAATAATGATAGAATCCTGCATTTGAAAAAATTTTAACTGTGAGGTGTGAAGGCATTAAATATTTTTGCAAACCTTTCACAGGCTTTTCAGAGTCATTTGGAATGCTCATAACCACACGTTGATGTATTTCACCTCATTTTACTATTATTGTGCATTTTTTGCACTATTTCTTGCTCGTGACAATAAGTTCAACTATAACACATAAATGCTTTGAAATTTGATGCAAATAATGCATTAAAACTCCTTTGAAACTTATTTTGACAGTTTTGAAAATAGGAATGAAAAAGCATGCCAGTGTCACACTTCATTGGTTTAGACAGTATGTTGGTAACAGTAATAAAAGGAACATGAAAGAGACAACAAAGTAACTTCCAAACACAGAGTGAGACCAAACTTTCTTTCAAAAACTGCTTTGGATTTTAGGAATTCCAGATAACTGATTAAAAACTGAAAACCTTTCTGAAAGTGAATATGCATTAAAAAACAAGGAAGAAACTGAGGGAGGTGTCTTATATTCGCGGAGGATGAAACGTATCTTGTTTACACAGTGTGAAAGTTTCAACAACACTGATTTTATTCCTTTAACCCAATCTATCTGCCGTTTTACCTCCCATCTCCATGGGGAGGCAAGAATGATGCTTCCTAAATCCACCTCATTTGAGTAAAGAAAAAACTAATTTTTGCTGCTTTTATCCAGGCTCTTGCCCTTAAACCAATAAAAGGTGAATATGCATTGAAAAATCAGTTGAGTCTGAGCTTACTCCTTTAACACAGGTGTCTTAGTGTGTGCATTTAGAAATGCCCTGATAACTCATCAATGACCTCGTGATCTAGAATTGAAGAAAAGGAGATCATTTAGTTTCTCAAAAGGAAATGGTTTGTGAAGGCTAAAGCTGGGCAGAGAGGGGCAGGCAGGCGACAGTGCAGAACAAATCAAAGCTTGGGGGCAGGATTGTATTTTACCTGGGAAATATCAGGAATTACTAAATGTCCTATAGCGGCAAATGAAAAAGCCCCCTCACTTATCAAAATAGGCTGACAGAACATTCAGGAGATGACTGGAAGGCAGAGCAGACAGATATAGTGCCGGACTGATAAGGAAAGAGAAAGCAGGAATATCACTACTTCAACAGGATGCCTTGTCAACATTAAATACTGAGACCAAAAAAAGATGGAGAAGATGTCTGTACTTTGAAGCAAGACTGATCTGTTTGTGAGACTTAAAAAATATATATATTATCAAGATGTGTTTTACAGTTTTATAAAGATTTATATCTTTTAACCAGCTCACTGTGGTTACACATCTTCAACTCACAGTTTGAACTTGAGATGTTTACGCTATGAATTTCTGCTGGAATCATGCATTAAAAGCACATGCTTCACAAATGTTTCCTTGATCAATAAATTTACACTGACAGTGTTTAAGTTGATTGATGATAAAGTCAGACTTTTTAGCGCATGTCTTAAGTTTAGGACTGACTTTTTTTTCTTTTTACTTTTGTGAAATTGGATGTTAAAAAAAAGCATAAAGATTTCTGACAGGTAACTCAATATGTTCCTCTTTGCTCTCATTGTGACTTTAACATATTTGCTGAAAGATAGCACTAAACAGGCTGTATATTATCAAAGACTGGTTCCCACGTGGGCAGCACAGTGGCCTAGCACCAATAAGGTACTAGGTTCAAATCTTGGCCAGGAATATTTCTGCGTGGAGTTTGCATTGTGTCCCTGTGCATGTATGGGTTCCCTCCGGGTACTCCGGCTTCCTCCCACAGGGCAAAAAAACAAAACAAAAACATGACTGCTGGGTGATATTGTCACTTATTATAGAATGAAGATATAGATTGATAATAGCAATATCACCATAAGAGTCAAGCTCAATTTTACTGAAGGCCAGAAATTAAACATTTGAATGCAATGTTGATGGCAAAAACCCAGTATGTATATATATATATATATATATATATATATATATATATATACCCAGTACGTATATATATATGTATCTGTATTTCATAGTGGAGTTTGTTGATCTAGCTCACTCTATGTTGCAGTAAGCCCAAACTACCCTGGAATCATTGCGTAAGCCATGATGATTTTCTCCTTTTGCTGACTGACATTCAGCCTACATGAGCTTTTTCTGAGATACCAAGGTCAGATTTATCTAATAGTTAAATTGCCTTTCAGTCAAACGGACAAATGTGTCTACAGTCTTTTTTTTCTGCATATGTAAAAACAATATTATTATTTTACCCTAACCCATAAAAAGTCATGAAAACTGGAAGACATGTCAGATAACCCCCCCCCCCCCCCCCTTCCTGCTGACCAAGCATACTGCCATACTTTGCAGTTTTATCTCGATTTCTCTGGACTTGAGGTGGAAATCCCAATCTCCTTCCTACTGCAGAGGTATATTTAGCTACCGTCTTCTAAATGTTCACTCTCTTCATCACTTTCTTTTTTCCTGGAGTTGAGTTTGTGTTTTAAATAATTTTGACTAAACCACCAGCTCCTTCTCCCGTGTCTCATCCTGCCACTTCTCAGCTTTCTTGTTTGCTGCTTTTGTTTCTCTGCTTTGTTTGCTTCTATTTTAACATGCTGTCAGTATAGTTTGGGTTTCAAAATTCTCATGAGTCCAACAGTTATGCTGCCAAGTTATGACTTTGACATGTGGCTCATATGGCGAAAAGACAAACCACAGAGAAAAAATGTGCTTTTCAAGAGATATTTTTTGCCTTTGTTGCTGTTTTATGGTGTCCTTCAAATTTGATTTCATTTCATATAAACATGAAAAAACTAACAAAAGAAGCAGCAACATGATGTACATATTTACATTTTTCTGCTACCATACTTCGTCTTTTTCAGGAAAATTTGATTAATTACAATTTACATGTGAGCGATATTTAATTTTTTGTTACATGTGATTAATGCACCAATCTCACAAGATGAGATGAGGCATGATAGCATGCCACTCTTTACAGGACATGACATTTTGTAATAATTTCAGTTAAATTCCTTTTTTTTCACATATTTTTTAAAATCTGTATTCTGTTTTAAATATTGCTTCAGGTTTGACAAGTTCATGCAGTGCCTATACAGTGGGAACAGAAAGTATTGAGAACCCTTTCAATTTTTCACTCTTTATATCATTGCAGCTATTTGCCAAAATCAAAAAATGTCATTTAATTTCTCAGTAATGTACCCTCAGCACCCCATTTTAACAGAAAAAAGACATTTAGACATTTTTGCTAATTTATTTAAAAAATAGAAACTTAAATATCACATGGTCATAAGTATTCAGAACATTTGCTCAGTATGGAGAAGAAGCACCCTTTTGAGCTAGACAACCCATGAGTCTTCTTGGGAGTGACCAAGTTTTTCACACCTGGATTTGGGGATCCTGTGCCATTTTTCCTTGCAGATCCTCTCCAGATCTGTGAGGTGTGATATTGAACATTGGTGGACAGTCATTTTTAGGTCTATGCAGAGATGCTCAATTGGGTTTAGGTCAGGGCTCTTGCTGGGAAAGTCAAGAACTGTCACATAGTTTTTTTCTGAAGCCACACCTTTTTTTATTTTAGCTGTGTGCTTAGAGTCATTGTCCTTTTGAAAGGTGAACCAAAGAGGTTTTCTTCACGGATATCTCTCTACTTGGAGCCAGTCATCCTTTCCTTGTAGCTGAAAAAAAAAAACTACAACATGATGATCCCATCTTGTTTCACAATACGGATGTGTTGGGCAGGTGATGAGCGGTGCCTGGTGTTCTCCACACATACCCCTTAGAACTAATGCCGAAAAGTTAAATCTTGGTCTCATCAGACCAGAATCGTATTTCTCATATTGTGGGAATCCTTAATATGTTTGTTGACCAAATTTATGCTGGGTTTTATATGTCTTGCACCGAGGAGAGGCTTCCGTCGGGCCACTCTGCCATTAAGCCTTGAGTGGTGGAGGGCTGCAGTGATAGTTGACTTGGTGGAACTTTCTCCCATTTCCCTACTGTAAATCTGGAGTTCAGCCACAGTGATCTTTGGGTTCTTCTTTACCTCTCTCACCAAGGCTCTTCTCCCACGATTACTCATAACCAATTATATTAGGAACAGCACAGTGCTTAGGCCATTTTCTACCAGTCTCCAGTATTAATTAGAGATGTGAGCTAGCTTTGCATCAAACAATTTAAGCATTTAACAAACAAAAGTATTTGTATATGTCTTGCATGAATGCAGAAATTTTATGTTAACAATAGTGCACACACAACTGACACCAAACAGATCCAAATAAAAGTATGTTGGATGAGGTGTCAAAAATATTTTCTTTTAAAATATCTCCACCAATTTTTCTCAAAAAGAAGTATCAGTGTTATTAGTACAATCTAAATTATATCCATGTTAATTACTTAAAAACAACCTTGTTCAGTTTAAAACTGATTTTGATATTCTTGAAGAGTGGATTGATATTGTTTCAATACATTCATGTGCAACACCTTTTATATATTTACATCGTAATTTGCAGTAAAAGTTGACAAAGTACAAGTCATTCCATATCTTCAGACTCTTCTAGACTGTGTATTGGACTGAGAAACCCAGCACAGCTTTCAATTATTCAATCTCCCCATCTTTGTCTCCAGCCGTTGCTTTGAATGTCTATTTTAGGAGTTCCACTACTCAAAAAAAATCCCAGCCTTCAGAGGATGAAAGTAACTGAGGGAGGGAACAACTGTGGAGTGAAAAGAGGCCATATCCAAACACTAAGCCTGGTTGTTTCAAAAAATGCAGTTTTTTCTGTCGGGTCAAAGAAAAACTGTTGTCTTATTATATTTGGTACCCCACTAAAGGGATGTGAAAACCCCTTAAAATCAATTAATTGCTTACTGCGCAAACATAATATCAGTTTGAACATTTTGGGGAAAAAATTAAACTTTTAATTGAAGAACAGTTAGGTGCAAAGTATCCAATATTAAGGTATATTTGTTTTTAATAAAATCACATTTAGGTACCCCTGGTGTCATTACATATATTTAATCCCCCTCTTGCCCATTCTCCAATGGAGATCAACAGCAGCCTATGGGAATGCTGAAAACATTTATTCTCTGATTTGTCAGTATAGCCTGGTAAAATACCAAATTGTGTGTGTTTGTAGTTCTGCTCTAGATTTTCTTTAAAGTCTCTTGCTTCAAAACGTTCACGATGCCAAGCACTCTACAAAGACTGCAATTACACTTGGTAGAGAAACAGGCCCACATCATCACAGATTTTCCACCATGCTTAAGACAGGCCATATATGTATAAAATACAACAATCCTTTATTGTTGCACAAGGGGATGTTTGGTTGTAACTCCACCAAAGAGGCAGAAAATACAAACATTAAGATTCAGTATTAGAAAGGTATAATCAGAATCAGAATCAGCTTTAATGGCCAAGTATGACAAACATACAAGGAATTTGCAGTTTACAGTAGGACCTGTCCAAGATCATTACATACAACAACAACAACAACAACAACAAACAGATGCAGGTCACTGTTGGGCATGCAGCCACCGAGTGCTCCCATGTATGAAAAGATAAGATCAGACACATGTCGGGGGGGTTCCACGGTGGGGGGGGGGGAGCGTTCACATGTGTTTTGATCCTTAGTCAAGAGTCAAAAAACAGGTAATAGAAAAAAAACACACCTAAATATTTAAGCACATGTTCAGACATTAACAATGACACATCAGGAGGGATGGGCGGGTATGAGCTCCAGTCCACAGGTTAACGCGTTGCCATCGAGGTGCGCTGTTATCCAGCTTCCTGGTGCAGGAGAGAGCCTTAGGATACAGCGAGACGGTGTGTGTGTGTAAGTGTGTGCGTCTGAATCCATGTCAGTGTGTGCGTCAGTAGATGCCGGTGTACGGGGGGGAGGATACTCTGTTTACATTCCTTTCACGGGTATTTGATTGTGGACCAAGTCAAGGTCTTCATGGGAGCCAAAACAATAATTATTTGGATAACAGGGAGAGCAAATTTCCTCTCTACCCCTTCAGTCTGTCAGCGGTTTCTTTTATAGTCTAATTCAACCAAATTAAATTCCAGATTACTCCATTATTTCCAGTTGCACCAATCCACACTGACAGTTTCTCCAAGTCCGCTGACAATCGCGACTGAATCACAAAGCGCCACAGATCGCCTCTTGCAGCGTCTAGCCTGTGCTCAAGCTCACCAAGCGTGAGGTCCTGAGTTCCATCAGCACGAATCTGCGCTTCACACTGCTCCTTCAGCCTTCTAATCACTTCCAGAACTGTCTCCAATTTAGGTATTTGTTGCTCCATTTTGCTGCAGATCCAGTAGGATTCCTTAAAAATATTTAAATAATTAAAAATATTTAGAAAAATGTATAGAATATGCATGTGTAGTTGTGCATTAAAAAAGTATTATTTCCAAGAGTTAGCAGTATAAAAACCGTGAAAAAACACTGGGCAAATAAAAGCTGCAGAAAAATTAAATAGTGAGTTAGTATAAATTACAACATGGATGTAAACATTATTAGCTTTGTTGGGTGCAGTTTTGTTTGTACAGTCTAACAGCTGAAGGGTGGAATGAGCTGTGAAGACCATTCTTTGTGCATTTAGGATGCAGCAGTCTGTCCCTGAACGAGCTCTGCAGCTCAGCAGCATCTTCATGCATAGGATGGGAGACACTGTCCAACAGTGATGTTATTTTGGCCAGAGTCCTTCTGTCTCCCACCACCTGCACTGGATCCAGAGGGCCACCATAGAACAGAGCTGGTGGTTGAATAAATATCCCAGGATGGCACACATTTCATCTGTGCAGTACCTTATGAGCTAATTCCACTTGGACCTGCAGCCTTTCGCACCTTGATCTTTCAAATCAAATCAAACTTTATTTATAAAGCACTTTTCATACAATAAATGCAAATTAAAATGACCCCACATTAACCACATTCCCATCTTTCCCTGCCGATTAAAAACATGATCCCAGTTAAAACAGCCCCCACCCCACCCCCCAAACCCAACACTCATGCACATACGCAGTTAAAAGCAGTCGTAAAGGACATTGGGCAAGTACAGATGGGCCGCTAATTAATCAGCCAACAGAGAGGTCTAAAAGGGAAACATTCCTGTCGTTACATGTGCGTACATGTGCAAACTTGCTGACGAAGTAGTATAAACTAGGATTTAGGATGAAACAATGTTTCTAATTGTACTATTTCATATTTGTCCAACAATCCTGTATTATCTCTTACAGTTATTTGTGTGTACGGGTTTTGAGACTACCATAATGCAATCTTTCAGGTGATGGTGAGGTGTAATAAACTAATGTAGATCATGCAATGATAGTATGATCTTTATGCAGTCTGGATTGGAGTTTTCTATTTATGTTGGCTAGACCCTAATATAAGAGCCCTTCATGAGAGTGCCAACTCTCCCGCACCTCAGATCATCTCAGTTCAGCCTTCTGCTCAGCCCTGCTTCTGTTCTTCTGTCTCAATGTTATGTCTTCATCACAAGGCTATCTTCTTGGTGTAGAGAGGGAAGTAGGTAGGAGGCCTCCCCACTGACTTCTAATGATCTCCTATTATGCCATATTCCCCAGATGTCTTTACTAATAATTACTTTCTGCTGATTGAAATCAAAAGAAATAAGCTTGATATATTTTTCTCCTGACACAAGTTCTGTGTTTTCTTTGTTGATTGTAGGACCGAAAATACTTTTCTGATATCATTTGTTTTTTATACAATCGTTTCTTCACATAGGGTGCCTTGTTATACGACTAAATAATCAATGCTGGAATTTTAATTTTTTACAATATGACATTATGCCAATGCAATAACAGCTTAATGGATTTTGAGGCTCCATCAGTGTTTCCAATAAATGTGGCAGGATCATTTATTTCTATGTTTGTAGGTAAAATCTTTATACCTAGAAAATATACCCACATTACAAATACACGGGACGGGCTGCTTTTGAATATTCATTATGAGTCTATTATATTTGTAGCAGCCATATGTTGATGTTTTAGGTCGAAGTGATTCAGCTCCAGTAGATTTTATTATAATGTGGGCAAAACGGAGTTATTGTCCCTTGTTCATGAAAAAAACATTTCTCCTTAACCATTGTTCACTTTTCTCCTTATCAGTCAGTCCAAGCTGGTGAAATATAATGATGGAGGTTTAGAGTACATCAATATTTTGTTGGTTAATGTGCCATTGGTTTTGCATCCTATTTTTTAGGAAACCCATGAGGAAAATAAAATCAGTGGGGTAATCCTTGCTTATCTCTACTGGCCAGCCTCATTCTTTAATAGATTACTCTATACATTTCCTGGGGTTATTTAGATAGACATTGATTGATGCTATACAGCCTCTATTTTTATTTATGCTGTCATAATAATAAACATCTCTGTGAGAGAATATTTTGTTACTCTGGAAACGGTAATTGGGTGTCTGGGGTATGCACAGAGATTTACTACATTTCAGAGATGGCCTCTGGAATGAAAGCTCATCTTTTTTTTAAGTTTGTCAAATATACGTTTTTTTAACTTAATCATTTAGTACATAATTTAGATGTATCAGGTATTCAACATTGTAAATCCTGCTTACATAACAAACTTTGATATTGTTGCATGTCACAAACATTTACAATTCAAGTCCACTCAGAAGTCTACATGCACTCATCACTGGCATGAAGGTAATTTATTTTAGACTTTTGATGATTAATTTAGGGCAAGCAAGTTTATCTATATAAGCCATTTATACACAACCACTGTGCATTCCAAAGTGATTTAAAGTACATCAAAAGAAAAAGGAAAAGTGTTTGCAGGAACAAAAATGTTATAACACACATATAAAAGAAACATTTTTTTCAAAGAATTCAGTCAGGTTATTTTATCAAAAGCTGCAATTTTTTGTCAAGTGTGAAAATATGGATATCTGATCTATAGTGTAATTATTTTACTTACATTATTTAAAGGTGAATCTAAAATGGCCAAACAAGAAAGAAACTCAATAAACAAACAAATAAGTAAAATGACGACAAATTCTAAAAATGAATATGGTTTAGGGTACTTTCAAAAGCGTTCAGAAAACCAGAAGAACTGCTTATGAGGAGCCCTTCCAGTAGATCTATTTAGGTGTATAAACATTTTTTTCACAAGTAAACTTGTCATTGTACAGTTTATAGCCTCAGTCTTTATTTGGCAATGTTTCTCTCCGTTAAGTCTTCCTTCTTTTTTTCTGTCCCACTTTAATCCCTCCAGCCTTTACTCTCTCTGATTGTGACAGCCTCCGAGCCCATCCCATGCTTCAACTGTCAGGCTGGGATTCATCGCATGTAGGGGCGGTTGTGTAGCTGTGGCTGGATGAGTGAGATATTTCAATACCTGAATATCTTGACTCTGAATTTATGCTGATGAAGACTCCTTTTGCCCTTCGGAAAAGTTTTTGCTGCCTCTTTTGTTGGAGCATACACTCCTGCCTCCTCTGCATGATTACGATCTCACTGTGGTCCACAGTCTCTCTGTTTCCCTCCTTCACTGTCCCTGCCTTTTTAAGAGGATTTTTGGGGTACAATTATCTCATGAAAGCATTCTGACTCATTAGTTTATGGTATTCAGCAGGGATGCTAAATAAAAACAAATCTAAAATAATGAAGCATTGCTTCAACATGGTAGGTTAAGGTCAGTTTTTTGTTGTTTTTTTTTTAACAAACTTGTAACAGATATGTAATTTGTCTTGACTGGTGCCAAACACACAAGTATTCCCAAGACTAGTGATAGCAAAAGTAGTCTGATTCATACTAAAGTGACTGCAGGAAAAAAACAGCACAAATAAATCAACATCTTCTCTCTTTAGGGCTCTTTGTTTTCATTGAAATTTTGCTGTTTCTGAGTGTGACTGTGATTTCTTCATAAACTTTATGCTTTTTTGGTGATGGGTTCAAAGGTACAATTATTTCCTGTGGTGAAAAAAAAAAGTAGTGCTGGGTTCAGTTTGTCCCAAAAGTTAGATATTGGATCTGTGAATTTTGTGTTTTTTAGTTACAAATCAAGTAAACAACTGGAATTTGTTTGTCTTGGTTGTGTGGGTGTGTCTTTAAGGACTTAACTTTGTTTAGTCGTTGAGTTATACTTCAAGTAGATGCAGTGGCGGATCTAGGACTTTTCTGAGTATTGGGCCACAGTATTTTTAAAGGGGCCAAGTATTGGTCCAACATTCTTAGACACACAATCTCCAGTTTTGGTAAGGTAGACACATTTCACCACACACATCATGTTGAAACACTTTAATATAATTGTGCATGCATTTTATACAAACATCATTTAAAAGAATTTCATCATTGTATTTAATTTTTTAAAGCCACAAATAGTATCAGTTTAAAGTATGTTTGTGGGTGATAAAAACACCAGGAGAATATCTGTATTGGTCAAAGGAAGAAAGTGAACAGGACACCAAAAGAAGACTCAATAATCTTCTGTTTAACAGCTGACATACTGGATCACTTGGGAAGATTTTACCCTGATCTTATTCAATCAACTAGTTGAAAAATACAGTGTTTCAAACAAGGACATTTTCCGGTATGTAAAGGTTAGGGATTTTATTAAGAGAAACACTACACTTCTGGTCTATCACTAAATAATCACTAAATAATTATATTTAACAATTCTTCAAAATGTTACAATTTAGCCTACTAATTTGAAGGAAATGCGGGAAAGGCAACTTAACTGCAACATTACTGATGATGAATGGAATGATGCCTGTAGAAACGTAAAATCATTTACTGAAGTGAAGCCATTTTCCCACTTATGATTTGGCACAGTTAACTTCTTTCTGTCTATTCATTTAAACAATAATCCTTTATTTTTGTACTTTGAATAACTGACACAATTATGACTGATAAATCTAAAAAAAAAACTTCAGGTAAACACTAATTTTCTATGCAAATAAAATGACTCAACCATAATGGATGCCAAAAAAATAATATCTAAGATAAAATAACCAAAGGTTATCTTCAACTGTCTCTCTTGATTATTTGACATGGCAGTTGCACAATTATTTTTTTTTTTTTTTTTTTGGTCAAAACATGGAACCATTTTTTTTATATTTAGGACTGAATACTTCAGGAATCCTCAAAAGCATTTGCATTATAGTATCAATGAATGCTGTCTTGAATTGTACAATCGTCATCCTAATTGCTATTTTTAATTTGGATACATGGAGCTAACACTTGAGTGTGACTCCTCATCAGCGACTCCTACTCCTAAGTCCTTAAGTCACTTCCATCAGGGAGGCATGAGATTGGTCCCAAATTTATTCTACAGCACTACACCGACCCCAAATATACAGTCAGTCATTAATGTGAGGAAGCCTACATCCACAGAAGATCTGTGGCAGGTTCTTCAAGATGTTTGATCTCGTCTTATTCCAAATTACCAAGATGTCTTTACTAATAATAACTTTCTGCTTATTGAAATTGCAATCAAAAGAAATAACCTTGATATTTTTTTTTCTCCTGACACAAGCTCTATGTTTTCTCTTTTGATTGTAGGACAGAAAAAATTTTTCTGATATCAACCTACTAGCTGAGTTCTTTCAAAAAACTGTTTGCAAGTGTAGCTAGAAGAATTGATGCTGTTTTGAAGGCAAACAGTGGTCACACCAAATACTGATTTGATTTAGATTTATATTTTGTTCATTCTCTGCATTTTGCTGATTGATAAAATAAATTAAAATAAATGATTAACATTTATACTTTTGAAACCACTCTTTATTTACTGCAGTTTTTAAATCTTGCCTAAATCTTTTGCACAGTACTTTCTGAAGTAGGCCGGATAACACAGTCCAACCAAATTAAAAAAACGTTTTTAACTATCAAACACAGAGAACAGCTATTTTAGATTTGGAATATTTTTTTAATCACTACATTTGCTTTTTGAGAATAGATGAATCTAAGAGTAAGTGGAAAAATAGGCTTGTTTAAGAAAAGCATTTAATATTCAGATCTATAAATTAGGGTTGTGCCGATGTCATCGTCCATGATGGCTGACCAAAATCACGATGGAAAGCCACCATCGTGATGCCACGCCCCCCACCCTGTCAGACACGCACTACTCCTTTAGTCTCTTCCATAGTTTAACTAAAACCTTTGCATGGACTGCTCTGTAAACATTGAGAATATAACTAACTAATGAGTTTAGCACAGTGGGAAATATTTGTATATATTTTTTTATTTATTTTGCATGATTTGTGTGTGTGGAATTGGTGTGTTTTGTTTGCATTTGTTTCCCTCTGTGAAGCTCCAAAAAAAAAAAAAAAGAAATGATCTGGATGATTCAGGACAAGGAGCGCAGCAACCAGCTGCTTTGTTACAGCTGCGCAAAACTTGTTAAGCTGAACATAAAAAGAGCCGAGGCAGAACGGCAAAGACTGAACCCACTGGCCGAATACCACAAGTGATTACAGCGCACTAAAGGTGAAGATCTTTCCCCGAACCCATCCATCTCTTTAGCGCAATAATTTATAACAAAGCGCTGCAGTTGGCCACTAACGTTATTCCGAATCTACCTGTAAAGATGTTACCGGCACACAGCATGCATCATGATGTGAGAGACCCACTCCTCTCAGACCAACACAGAAAACATGCTTTCTCTCACAGAAAATGCTGAGGTGTAAATGCACTATTATCCAAAGTTTAGAGTTGCAGAAGTGTCCTGCGTTTTTATAGCAACTCCCTGCTGCCCAGACGTCAGATAAAATCTCCTCAAATGGAAGCGGTCAAGAGCGCAGACAGAAACGCACGCAGGCGAGAAAGACTTTTACGCAACAGAAGTGGTTAAAGCTTCATATAGCTGCAGACTAAACAAAAAGGTTATAAGTCAACATGCCTTGAAATTATTGTTATTCATTTATCATTTTCAGCCTCAGATAACAGGCCTATTTGACCGGAGTTCCAAACATTTCACCAGTAAATTGAAAACCGGACAACATGACTGTCTAGGTGCCAGTTTTTTTTTCTAGCGGAAAAATGTTGGGTTTAATCAGTTCGTGCTGTCAATAAAAATATACACTTTGACTCAGGCTGAACTCTGTCGGGATCAGATAGTTTTTTGGGCCAACCTTTAAGGCCCAATTACAGCTCTAGCATGCACACGTCTCCAGCGGCAGACAGACAGCGCGAGGCAGATAATTACTGTTTCACCTGTTTTGAGAAGCGAGCAAAGATCGCTGCAGAACTTTCACTATGCGCATTATGAGTCAAGGCTGCGCAGATATCGGTTCCTGCCTTTTGTTTTCCAGCTGTTTTTGGCTGAAGGGGGGAATGAGAGCATCAAAAGAGATCAACTGTTCCCCTCTCAGCTGACGTAGTGGAGTATGCTCGGTTGGAAGAGCTTATTATAAGGCTTTTATCTGGAAGGAGAACAACCTGTAGTGAGTTTATTAAGTATAGCTTTATGGGGCGCCGAATGTAACATGCAATATTTCGTGGACAGAATGACTTTTGTGTCACGAAATGCATATATTCATTACGAAACCATGTTACATTGTAACGCCGTTTGTCCACGAAATACACAAATTGGTTTGCATTGTGTCCACGAAACACTGAAGAGAGCACATCGTTTCGTGGACCAAATTGACTGGTGGCCTTTTCCTTTCGTGGACATAAGGCTGAATGCACTATTCACTGTCGTAGACGAAATAAACTTTCGTCCACAAAAGTATTGTGTTTTGTTACAGAAATTATGACGTGTACAAAAGGGATTTATTCTCCAACTCTGCAGTTAAAGAAGGCATTCCGTCCACAGAATAGTAACTTCATAACTTACGAAATTCTTTCAGTGATGTATGCTTTCATTCCGTGCACGAAATGCATAATAGAATACATTTCGTGAGTGAGCATTTTACGAAATGAATTATGTGTCCACGTAATGCCATTACGTGGACGAAATGCACAATAGAATCACAAAATTAATTTTGTGACCTGCTACAATATATTTCGTGAGTCAGCCCTTTACGAAATGAATTATGACGAAATGCATAATAGAATCACAAAATACGTTTTGTGACCTGCTACAATACATTTCGTGAGTCAGCAGTTTACGAAATGAATTATGTGTCACAAAATAGTAACTTAATAACTAACGAAATGAATTCAGTGACATTACTTGCATTTCGTGGACGAAAGGCTTTTACATAATTTATTTTGTAAAATGACGACTCACGAAATGTACTATAGCAGTTCTATTGAGCATATTGTCCACGTTATGACTACTACAGTACTGATTTCATGATTCTATTATGCATTTCGTCCACGTAATGACATTATCATGACACATAATTCATTTCATAAACTGCTGACTCACAAAATGAATTGTAGCAGGTCACAAAACTGATTTTGTGATGCATTTCGTCCACGTAATGACATCATCATAACACATAATTCATTTCGTAAACTGCTGACTCACAAAATTAATTGTAGCAGGTCACAAAACTGATTTCGTGATTCTATTGTGCATTTCGTCCACGTAATGACATTATCATGACACATAATTCATTTTGTAAACTGCTGACTCACAAAATTTATTGTAGCAGGTCACAAAACGTATTTCGTGATTCTATTATGCATTTCGTCCACCTACACATAATTGATTTTTGTAAACTGCTCACTCACGAAATGAATTGTAGCAGGTCACAAAACTTATTTCGTGATTCTATTGTGCATTTCGTCCACGCAATTGCATTACGTGGACACATAATTCATTTCGTAAAATGCTGACTCACGAACTGTATTCTATTATGCATTTCGTCCACGGAATGAAAGCATACATCACTGAAAGAATTTCGTATGTTATGAAGTTACTATTCCGTGGACGGAATGCCTTCTGTAACTGCAGAGTTGAAGAATAAATCCCTTTTGTACACGTAATAATTTCTGTAACAAAACACAATACTTTTGTGGACTAAAGTTTATTTCGTCTATGGCAGTGAATAGTGCATTCACCCTTATGTCCACGAAAGGAAAAGGCCACCAGTCAATTTGGTTCACGAAACGATGTGCTCTCTTCAGTGTTTCGTGGACACAATGCAAACCAATTTGTGTATTTCGTGGACAAACGGCGTTACAATGTAACATGGTTTCGTATTGAATATATGTATTTCATGACACAAAAGTAATTCTGTCCACGAAATATTGCATGTTACATTCGGCACCCCATATAGCTTAGTCCTCTTATTTACAAGGCAAAGGAATAATCCCTGTTTTTCAGTTTAAAGCTCTGAAAAGGTCCAAACCGATGCCAAACTTTTTGCGCACATAAAAGCAAGCTTTATTAAACTAAGTGTACATTTTCTTATACCTCAAAATTATTTTTGCATCTGATCCATTCCGGGCTCCTTGCAGACATGAAGGGAAGATTGAGTTTTTTTATCCTTCTATTCCTCTCGCCTGTTAAAATTGATTTGCTTGCTCAAAATCCCCTCTTGCACTGAAGCAACAGGGGAGCAGTGTGCAAATCGCAAAATACTTGTATAAGTGTAGTGAAATAATTAAAGTACAGTTTACAAAATATTTTTTTTTGCTGTATGTTAAGTAAACATTATTATGTCGGTGTGAAGACATAAGTGAACAAAAAAAGACGTGCAACCCCCGCCGATGTCATCGTCCATCATGGTTTACCGTAAACATCGTTAACTCTCAGCTTGGGGGACATCGCCCAACCCTACTATAAATCGACTTTTTTGTCTCAACTTAACTGAGATTTTATATTGTTTTCTAATCTAATTACTAATGTTGGGCTGTGTTCTTTCTCTTTTTCTCAGTATCTTACAGCCAGATATGGGGAAAAAGTCCAAGTACAAGACATCGGTGAAGAAAAAGACTCTCAATCCTGAATTTAATGAGGTAATGTTTCCCTCTTGATCTAAAATGCACACCTGTCGACTTGCTTGATTTCCCTTCTGAGTTCCTGAACGATTTGCAGCCTGCACCAAAAGCATCTCTTTTAAAACTGCTTAAGATTCTTTTTTTTCTTTTTTTACCCCCGGAACTTGCTCTCAGCATTAATCTAACATGTTTTCTATGATAATGTACCAAATTGAGTTGCTTTCATTGCCATGTTTCTTAATAACTAATGTGACTCTTCTTTTATCTATGCCACCTGCACAGGAGTTTTCATACGACGTAACCTTGGACCAGCTGGCAAAGAAAACCCTGGAGATCTCTGTGTGGGACTACGACTTGGGAATGAGCAATGACTTCATAGGTAGGCTTTGAGACTGTTCAAAGAGGAAATCAGCAGCGGCAGCAAAGAATATCACTATGTTTAGATGAAAGCGGAGCATCTGCAACAAGAAAAAAACTTTAAAAACTGGGCCAAGTATAGAGAAGGATTAAAAAATGGAGGAGATATGAGGGGTAATTATGAGGCTTGAGGGAGCGAATGAATGGGAAACGAGGAATCCGAGTGCAACAGGAACTGAAAATTAGAAATCACAAAAGCTTGATGCGTGTCTCCGGATCCTTATTCGCAATGAATTTAGCCCATCAGATGGTTGCAGCTTAATCAAACAGCTAAACAGCTTTAACTACAATGGCAATGAGGCACTTGGAGCCGTATGAAGTGCTGGACAATGTAGTGAAAATGGATTACCACCATGCATGGCTCAAAGGACTTAGGATCAAAGCATTTTACTTTAACCCATCCTTGTGAAGCAGTTCAGTGTGAGGTGTTCAGGTGTGTGGGTTGGAGGGAAATGCTTGTGTTCCGATGAGGCTGGAGAGTTACTGCCCTGCGGGCTGGAAAGACCATCAATACATCATACATCTATTCCCATAATCATCATCATTACAGGTTCAGCTACAGCAGCCTGCTAGTTCGGTTAATTAGGGCCAAGAGAAAAATAACACCAAGACAAAGGACGGAAAAGGAAAAAAAGGTTGCTAAAGAGAGCAGCATTAATCCCAGAGCAGCAAAATATAGTAGGTCTGAGAGCGATGAGAAACACTGTAATAGGAACAGGTCGTCAGAAAATAATATAGGAGGTGAGCTTTTATAGATAAATGGAAGGGAAGCAATGCATCAATGTGGACACTAATCAAAGGGTGATTAGCCCACAAATGGAGATTTGATGTGAGTCATATTGTTACCTGAGGTTTTGCAGTAAGTCTAAACTCTGTTAAAATCCCAAGGTTTGTTACATTAAAAAAATCCAACCAACAGGAATTGTTTTCAAACTTGTTCGATATTTATTGTGAAATGTATCATGTATAAAGTGCCTGTAGATTCACCTCCAAGCATTCAGTTTATTTGGGTTCACACCTACCATCATTCACATGGGGCGATGTGGCTCAAGGGTTAGGAGTTCATCTTGTAAACAGATGGTTGCCGGTTTGAGCCCCAGCTCCGGCTGTCTCAGTCGCTGCATCCTTGAACAAGACACTACACCTGTTACCTACTGGTGGTGGCCAGAGGGCCCGGTGGACTTCTGTCAGTGCACTCCAGGGTAGCTGTGGCTATAACATAGCTTGCCATCATCAGTGTGTGAATGTGCGTGAATGGTTTAATGGAAAGTGCTTTGGGGTGTGTAGGGACTAAATAAACTGCTATAAAAGTACAGGCCGTTTACCATTTACTGACTATCTGATAAACCTGAAAAAAATTCTAATGTTCTTGTAGAATTTTTCTGACATTTT
This sequence comes from Apricaphanius iberus, assembly GCA_028564705.1. Lineage (NCBI taxonomy): Eukaryota > Metazoa > Chordata > Actinopteri > Cyprinodontiformes > Aphaniidae > Apricaphanius > Apricaphanius iberus. Next base: position 258,467 of record JAPXFQ010002192.1, read on the forward strand.
CTTGCTTTCATCCTTTAGCTTGCAGAGAGGTCACAAAGGATCACAAAATGATCTCATTGGAGAAAGGTATCAGTCAGTAAAAGGGAACCAAAAACTCAGTAGAGTTATAATATTCTATGTCTTCTGTTGTAGGAAATCATAAGAAACAACAGTGACATTGTTAAAGCCTTTAAACCTTTTGTCACAATTGATAAAAAGAAGGTCTAAATGCTTTCATGCTGCTATAGTCTTGGCTGATAGGATGCCTGTAGATTGGAAAATGCCTGAACTGAGTTCACTCTGAATCAAGGCACACAAAAAACACAATGATGGGATTTAAAGCAGATTGCAGCACGCGTTAATTCCTATGTGAAAGCTGTTAGAGCCTAAAATGTCTAAGGGACATTCTGGTTAGTGAATATGTTCTACATGTGACAAAAAAAATTCCCTTTTGGACTAATAGGATTGAAAGAAAGATACTGTTTCTTCCTAAGAAAACTCAAACATCACTGAAACCACTGGGCCAAAATTTCTAATGGTATTATTGGCAAAATAGAAGAATAATCCTTTATTGTCCCATAAAGGGGAAGTTTAGATGTAACAGTTGCAAAGTCAGGTGTAACAAAAGCATTGGCTTTGTATTACATTGCAATGGTTTACCTGTTCACCTATATAAAAACATGAACTTTAATACTTTTGAGAGTAAAACTTTCAAGATAAGTCTGTAAGATATTATTTTCCAATAGACTCTGGTAGTACTGTCCGACTTTGAAGGATTTCTTGGGGGTTTTCACCATTAATTTAGTTCATACTCATACTGCTGCTACACTGTGCAGCAGGGAAACCTGTTATATGAATGATTAATGAGTTCAAAGGAACTTTTTCCATCTGCGTATCTTTTTATCAGTTCAAACTTGAAGGACCTTTGCATCAGCACCACATTTACATTGTAGCAAAGAGGACATTCATATTTTCAAAGATTTTGCAACATTGTCTACAACCTTGATTCCCTTAGATCTAGGGCTGCAATTTGATTGATTGGTGGGATGAAACTAGGGCTGCAACTAATGATTATATTTTTAATTGCTTAATCTGTTTGACTATTTAAAAAAATAATAACTTAATCGCTTTTATTAATAATTATATTTGGCTATTAATTTTACCTATATAAGTTATTAAGAACAAATGTTCATTAAGAACAAGGAAAACACCAGAGATTTTTGCAGTTCACTGCAATCTATTTTATTGGACCTGAACACATTCAATAGTGTAAAATGAGTGTAACAGTGCAAAATATTTGTCCAGAATAATTTTTAGGCATCAAAATAAAAATTGAGGTAGAATTCCACACAAATGAATGTAAAGCATGTAATAAAAATATATCAGTCCATGAAACGAAAATCATTAATTTATATTGTGAATGGTAGGCAGGCGCCTGAGGAGTAAATGGAGTAAATGTGGCTTTTTAAATTTGGATCTTCTGCTTTCAATTAAATGAATTCAAACATTTCAAGGAAATTATTTGAAATAAACACCAAGGGCCCATTTACCTCTCCACATTCAGTAAATCAGATTAGAGATTTTCAGCATCACCTTAAAGATTCTTTTTCTTAAGGTAGAAATTTAGCTGCTGTTGATATTTTTGAATGAGAAAGCAGTTCTTATAAAATTAGTATCTATTAATAATAACTATGAGGTTCAATTTAATTAAAATAACCCGCAACAGGAGAAATCCATAAAGAAGTCAACTTTAGTTTTTACAATTAAATGTTTTAAGGTTGTGAAACACCTTGCATCGCACTTTAAACATGTTGCTTAGACAATATTAAATTTTTCATTTTTCTCGCTAGTTTAAATACTCTCAAAGTTAAAACCTTTGTAGATTTTTAAGCATAAAAGTATTATTATGCATCGTTTTTTTCATCTGCACCCCGCTCACCTACATCTTTTTCCACGCAGTTGTCTTTTTTCGAGTGAGTAACATAGTTATGGGTTTGTGCTGTTTTTCTCTGTACGGGAAAATTCTTATAAACATGCTAAATTTGGCAATTGCAGGATACGCGACACGGAGGAGATTCAATTAAAAACGAGCAGAAACGGGAAAGTCACAAAAGATGAACCGTGTTATAGTGAGGGACCACTGTATTTAGCGTGTTTATTTTCTTATTAGGTGCAAGTTACTTACCGGGCTGACTCGTCCTCTGCCGCATTAACTTTGCCTTTTTTTCGTCTCAGATGTTCATTTAGAGAAGTCGTGCTTCCGTGCCATGCTATATCATCTTTGCATATCTTGCAGGTCACCCGTCTTTTCACAGCATCTAGAGTGAAGTGCTCCCATACTTTTGATGTCTTGTTCGGGTTTTTTCTTCAGTTTTATGGTTTTCTTTTTCTCTTGTTCCTTTTCTTGCTCTGCCATCTTGCTCAGTGTGAGCATGCGCATTAGTCGTGTGTATGGTGGTACGTCATGAAAAAGAAGGGCACCTATTGGTATATTTCTTCTTCTACTGCTCCACTGGTAGATCGGTGGCTCATTACTGCCACACACTGACCACAAATATAACAGATTGTAATTGATATAACAGATTGTGTTAAAAATAGACTGCTTACAGTAAAACATGATTATAAAGCAACTAATCGATGACTAAATTAGTTTCCAACCATTTTAAAAATCAAATACAATCGATTCAATTAAATAGCCGTTTCAGCTCTAGATGAAAACTAAACTGAAAATATGTGCAGCAAAACATAATTTTGATCATTTAAACAGTATAATCCTTAGTTGTATCTATATCATCTCATCCTGCTGGGATATTCATCTTTCCCGTGTCCTACAAGCAGTATCACTATTGCCACCTATTTATTTGCCTGTAGCACCTTGCCGACTGGGAAAACACCCAATCGATTCTTTGGAGTTGGAGTTATGCGGAGGCAGCAAGTGTTGTTATTCCATCGGAAGCTGGCTCTGGACTGTGAGCTATGATGCTCAAAAGCAGCACCTCTCCTGCCTGCAGCAGCATCTCAGGCAGAAATAAGATAAGTCGCAGATCAGCAATCAAACCTTGTTTGCTCGCGGTTGTCATTTTCCAAAGCATTGTTAGAAGTCAATGTTACCAAGAGGCTTTGTTTACCTCCATGCCCCATTAACTGTGCAGTCACAAGCACGGTAAGAGCTTTGTAATAACCTCTGCATAACAACTGCCTCCATCTCCCTGTCTTACACTCATCAGGGCTGTATTTTATCTCGGCTTGTGTTTCATCTAATTCTCCAGCTACCCTTCAGTTTTTCTCTGCCTTGTGCTTTTCATCTTGAATCTTGGCTTGCATCTATTTCTACTTCAATAAATGAGTCTCACTGTCAGTTCATTATCATGAATGCTGACAAACAGAACATAGATTCTGTATAAATTATGAATTGAGCCTGAATAACCCAGTTGGATTCGAAGTGTAATTTTGTCGCCTCCAGTTCAGCTTTAAGTTCTTGCTATGTGCCTGGAGCAAAGTGTGACCATATCTGAGCAATAAGGGAGACAGAATGTGTAATATTCAAAAGTGGGTGTCTTTAAAACGTCATACCTATTGAGTTTAAAATGAGCAACAACATCAGCAGTACACTAATGAGAATCTAAATAATGACAGGATAATGATTATTGGAAAAAGATGATTAGACTTAGGATTTCAATAAAGAAGTTGGTGTTTTTGAATGATTTATTGGAGCTAGAGAAAGATACTTTAAAATCTTTAATCTTCTAACTCTTCTAAGTTCATATTGGTTTAAGATCTGACAGTAAATCCATCATTCCAGCAGTTTGTGATCCCACCCAGTTTTGTTAGTTTGAGGATTCTTGCTTTACTTGTTTTCCAATACCACCAGGTATCCGAATGTTTAACTCAGGTTCTGCACCCTCCCTCCACATTTGTACAAAAAGTATATATATAAGACTCAGTGTGCATACCTGCCTTATTATTAAGTTTAGCCAGGGCAGATGAGGAGAGTTGAATAAACTAAGCTTTACCTCTGGCATCCAGAAACAACATGCATTTTTATTTGAACCGTTATTACACATCAAAGCTGTTGGACAGGCTGAGCACTGACACCAAGACACTTTCTTAATATAATGTTCATTTTATTGTTATAAAAGAAAGCAGTTAAGTTGTTAATAAAGTTCCAAAGAATGAATCATAATTTCTAACCATAACTCTCTGCTGGGATACAGCAGAAGCTCCTCTCTGACCCAAATGCTTATAACAATGGCATTTTGTAGCAGTGACAGTAAGTCTACAAGGTAGATATGGAGTAGAATGTAATCTGTATTAAAAACATCATTACTTTTTCAGCAGAGACAGTAAAATCCTTACGAATAAAAATGAAAAGTGTGGAATATATATTACTGTATTGTGCTCAGAAAAGTGTGAGAATGTCTACTTTGTCTCGTGAAGACACTCCTTTAGTAGTCCAGAGGTTTGAGTTCAACTCATTCAAATCATTTTTCCTTTTGAGCCCAAATATATTCCAGTTTTAACCTTGTAAGCTATTTGACATTTAGACAGTGCTTAGACATATTTACACCTATAAATGCTCGCTAAAATTACATTCTCTTTGTAAGAGTGATTTTGCTGTGATGTATTTATTTTGAGGGCGTCAGTAAACAATATTGTCCTGTTTGCAGTACATTACATACTTCTGTTTTTGCAACAACCTTTTTTAGGTATATATACATAATTTGCTCTTGGACAAATATGCTGCATGGTTTCACCCTAATCTACAATCTGTTTTAGGCAGAGCCGATATCCGAATAGGCAGGCCAGGCCCACCCATTGGTGCTGGGCTTGGCAACAGTATGACGAGATATTTACATAATTATACTTCAACAGTAGAGGGAAACAACACCTATTTTAACTGAATGTGTTGTTAAACACTCAAGCATTAGGATGGGCTATGTACTGACTGCTTCCTTGAAATCATCAGTATTGAAGTAACAGAGATGAAGCAGCACCGACATAGCATCAAAAATGCAGATAATCTATATATTATTGTGCATTGGGCTATGCTGTATTAATAATCAAGAACTACTCAGGGCAATTCTAAATAAAACTAATTTTAGACATAGAAAAACTTGCACTTCATCTTTAAAACAAATATGAACACATATTTGGTTATAGGGCCCCAACTTATCCCAGGTGTCTTCAAGCCATTTGGACATGTATTCATCTAAAAATGGGTGGGTTCTATCTGTACTGTGTATTCTTCACAAAAACCAACCACTAACCCAACGCCCCTGATTTTTTTGGGGGGGATGGTTTGCTTCTCTGTTTGCAGGCGGAGTGGAGCTGGGCATCAATGCAAGTGGACAGAGACTTAGACACTGGTTCGAGTGTCTTAAAAACAAAGGGAAGAAAGTTGAATACTGGCACACGCTCACACAGCAAGGTGCCCCAAGCGGCGACAAGACGGACTAGATTACCCAAGACATTCCCTCAGACAAAGGCACATCCACAAGCACAGATGCGTTTGTCTCACTTGAACAACGGTTGACAAGAGTCCAACAACAGCAGCGACCTAAACAAAGAATAAAAGATGCAATAATATGAACATTACAAATCTAAATTGTCATGTGTTGCTGCTAATTGAAGCACAATGTATTCAAATTTATTCAATCTAATCTCAGTGATGGTAACAAGATTTAATCTGAATCTATTTATTTTTTTAGGTAAACAAAATTGTGATGATTTCCTCATTGAAGTGTTGACGTACAAAAACATTACACTGGCAATTGTGCTTGGACCTCATCGTAATTTGGAAGTTAAACATCTTCATCCAAATTTACACCTAACGAACACATCAGAGGGTCATACGATTAAAGTGCCCAGTTGTTTTTACACCCTTGTGACTTCTAATGTGGTCCAGAGTTACAACTTGTTGTTTAAAACTCTCTAACTTAAGTAGTTGTCGCAATCCGATGCAAAATAAGACACCATATTATTATACTGTAAAGCACAAGATGATCCATTTGGTGGATTCATACCTTTACCTTTTGAGTGTAATGTCTCTTCGTTATTTGTCTGTGGCAGTGGTGTTTTATCACCTATGTGTCAGGCAGTAATGTGTCAGCATTATGTGTGTGTGTGTGCGCGTGGGTGAGTTTGTTTGTGTGTGGAGGAGGTTTAACAATACGAGTGCCTACATTTTCTGTATGTGCAACATGTGTCTCTGTATTCCCCTCATGCCCCCATTCAGAACGTTTCCATTCGACTTCGGGAGCACTGAGGTGTGAAGAAATATTGACGAAAGGCAAGAACAGTTCATTCAACGGAGAAACTCTCCGTGACCACCTCAGGCCTCTGTGATGTGAGAACCCCTGGCTGCAGGAGAATGACAAAAAAACAAACTGTCGGTCGTGTGAGCCTGGCGGTCTTTGAGCCTGAAAAAGAAAACATAAAATCTTAATGTTCTTTTTCACTTTTTTAATGAGAAGCAGACATCTCTTTTTGCTTTTGGGTGTATTGCTTGCACATTGTACATTCTTCCAGAACTACTGAAGCAAATTTTAGACAGATTCAAGAGAATTTACTGGAGGTCAGTGACTCCGGTTCTACTCTAATGAAATACAATGCTGATGCAACATTTTCTTTAAGCGAGGCAATTTTACCAGTTATCCCTATTGATGGAAACAGCAATCAGATTGGGCTGTTTGATTATGTTTCCACAGAGCGGCCTGCAGCCTAAAATAATTTAAATCCACCCCTGCATGCTTTTCTACTATAGACATTTGCCTGAACCTGAGATTCATTGTTCCTCTGGGTAAGTGACATAGTGATATCCTTGTCTGTCAAACATTTCCTGCTAAGATTCTTTGCCCAGTGTGTAGATTTAAACAGCAGAGTTCCCTCTCATTTAAGTTATTTTGGGCATGGTTGTACCAACCACAAAGTTTTTCTGTAATACCATTCCAAAGGTTTAAAGTCCTTTCAACTAGCCAAAAAAACGGCTGCTAGTAAAAAAATGACCACAATGGCCATTGGGAAAGATTTCTGGTGACAGACTGTCAAGGCATCCTGTCAAGGTAGCACTCCTGAAAATACAGTTGGCAAGCTTTTTAGCTGGTTGACTTGGGTGGTAATAATGTAAATGATTTTACCTCATGTTTACATACAAACAGATTTTGGTGAGAAACCAATTTTTTAAAACACTTTCAAAAGTGCAGAAAATTATGTTTGGCTCATATGTGCCAGCTGAACATCTAGGGAGATAACAGCGGCCCCCTTTACATGATAGCTGACACCTACGTAAAAACAAAACTGGGAGAATCTTTAGCCTTGCACATTTTTAGCAATGCTCAGGATCTTTTTTTTTTATTTATTTAGATTTTAATAACGTCTGTGATATTGCCACTTGCTGATGCGGCAAATGTAATACAACACTTTATTTGGAATGACATGTCAACATTGTTTTTCTGTAACAGAATCTCCAGAGTAGTGTTGCTAAAACTTTTTGATCCAGATTTCTGACAAGTTGCAAAGCTTTTCACACATATATCCCTACATGCATGGTATGTGATTCTCTAAAAAATATATCAGCAATGTGGTACTGTACACAATTGTCCCCTGATTGTCTGAATAACTACCAGGATATTTAATTTCCAACACAGCTTATGTCATGAAATCTTTGGTCATACAAAATAACCCCAGAGTTGTTCGGTTGCCTCGGGGAGATCTCTAACTGATAATCGATCCAGCTGCTCACATCCTGTGATGTCCTTCAACAACCTTGGGATCATTCAGTGTTTGGTTGTATTCAACCTAAAAAAAAAAAGGGCTTGGCTATAATGAAGATTTAGGAGGCTTAACCAAATATTCAATTACATATTTGATAACTTTAGGAACTGGATTAGGCGAATCTGGAGAGTTTGTTGTGTATTTTCTCTATGCACATTTAAAGCCCCAGAATGCCAGCAGAGAGATAATCAACCCAAACAGCAGGATCGTGTTATTTCTGGGAATACTCCGCACTTTGTTTACTCCAAGGCTTCGGTAATGGAGATCAAATGGAGTTCATGTTTTTGGCCGGATAGTAGCTTTTTTCCCTTTTTTTTCATCTCTGGCTCTGTTGTTTACAGTTGCAGTATTTTCAGGCTCTTTGCTATTGACCCCCGCTTTGCTTATGTAATCACTTATCTGCAATACTGCTGCATGTTTAGCAATTGCCATCAGCTTGCATAATAGAGTGCGACTCTGGCTGATCTTTCTGAATACTGATGTGTTTACAGTCTGTGCCATCCATGCGGTGTGTGTCTATTTGTGAATAAGATTATTCAGGGTAATTTTTGCTCAGTTGCTGTGCTATACAAAGCAACTTTTTCCTTTTTTTTAAAAATCCTTTACTGTCACAGACTTTCACACTTGTCTTCCTTGAATTGAAAACAATGGTGATTATGCAGGAGGGCTGAAAGGAATGAGATGTGGAGTCCCTGTGTATCTACTGTCATTGTCGATCCCACAGTATGGCTGCCATCCTGTGTTGGGTTTGTGTAACTACTTCGCCAAATAAACTGAAACTGTTTCAGTAGTCTTCTGTCCTGCTTTAAAAGTCACCTGAGCATTGGCCTTTTATTTTACTCTCTAAAGAGATAGTGTGTTGCTAATAAAAGGTTTTAATCAGTCATTTTCTTACCTGGAGTAGATCATTTTCTTTCCCGTCTTAATTCAGTGTAAATCAGGTTTAGTTCCTAGATGCTAAGTTAGTACATCTACAAAGTCTGTTATGACCCTTTAAACAACTTGTTGCTTTATACTGAAAAGTTATTTCCAGAAACTAGTGATTATTTTCAATGGAAATTAAAACAGGAGGCAGTGTGACACAAAATGATCTAGTGACTGGTTTAGCCCATGCTATGGTCTGACTTAACAGTAAGGAGCTATAAAAAAACAACAAAAAAAGGTTATAATGGTTTACGTGAAGACAAATTTGATTTTTTTTTTTTTAAATAAAGTTTTTAATTTTTTACTATGCAGCTACTCTTCACTTTAAATGCTGACATTCGTTTGTTTGTTTGACACAGAAAGATAACTGGTAGTAGACCACCCAGCACCTTCATTCCCTCTGCAATGAATCAATCATGCCTCAAAGTTTCATAAATGAGCATGTTCATCTTTTTTGAAATTGGAGTTATGAGAGAAGACATCTGCTTTGATTTTCACACCTGTTGGACTGTAGGGTCTGAGACTCCTGCAGACCAGCGTTACGTTGGCCAGTATGTTAATGTAGTTTTAGTCACAATTTAGCTATCTGTTGTTGTTTTACTTTGAGTCTAGTTCTACCAGACTAATTTTTTGTAAGTTTAGTCAAATAAAACGTAAAGCAATGCCAAAAGTTTATTTTTGTTGTTTTGAAGAACTATTTTCACATAGGTTTTGTCAAAGATTTTAATATACATATATATATATATATATATATATATATATATCCTCAAAATGACTAGCACTCTTTAAGTTTTAAAGCCTTGTGAAACACCCTGGTAGCTCAGGATACAATTTCAACCTTAGCATACATATATTAGCAAAGATACGATGAAGGCCTGCTTCCTTTAAGTTTGCTATTGGTTTATGTCAGTTGCTGTTTCACATGCTTTGCAAAATGCCTTTACTTTGCTGTAAAATTTATCATGTTGCCAAATGTCAACACTATATGTTTTTATATTGGTGTATGATCCTTAAGCTGCTGCCCCAGTGAAGAATTTTGTCTGGAAACATGCCCCCTCTCCCTGGAGCCATCATTTATTTCCCACCACGCAAGCAGATTAAGTCTCATTCACTGCTTTTCTAGTTCTTTCCACCTTTTAACTTGATTAAAATTATATCTGACTGGTTTTCATCTCCCTGTAGCATTTCTTTCTTCATTAATGAAAATATGACTCATTTTTGGTAGCAGTTTAAGTCATTAATTTTTGCCTATTTTTCCTGTAGTAAGAAAGCTTGTTGAAGAAAATCATGATGGAAATGGTATGCCAACAGAAATAACACTGCTTTAGGTTAGCTTTTTTTTATCTCATTTGTACTATCTTCATTAAAAGCATAATTAAGGCAGTAATTATGTGTATTTTTCATTTATTTGTCATGATTTCACCACATACAATTTAGATGCACTTTTTGAAAGGTTCTGCTAACTGCATCAAGTTTTAGAAGGAAAAAAATATGATGCTGTCTAGCTATTATGCATTGGTTTTTTGCTCATTTCCTTCTCTCCCTATGTGCTTCTCACGGCTCTGTCACACGGCCAATAAAGAGCGGCACGTCAGCCTGGTCGCTCCACAGCAGCATGATGAAAGGCCGCAGGGCACTGAAGGTAGGGAAGGAGCGAGAAAAGGACAAGGTGGTGACAGCACCGGCCTCTACTCCTCGTTCGGTCAGGGCCAGGAAGGCTTTGTGTTTGGCCTCATCCAAAACTAGGTTGCCGTCTGAGAAGAGGCCACACAGGCTGGCCCCCTCAAAAAGTGATGACAAACCTGGTTAGAAGGATGAAAGAACAAAGCTAGGATAAGATACAGAAAGATCAAGGATCAGATGAAGCAACATGTTTCATAAAAGGGTTGTTGTGGTTCTAATTAAGGTAGGCTAAAGAAGCAGAGCAGCATTCGAAATTCAAGACTGGCAAACCTAATTTCTTGAGGAGCATTTTCATGTTTGGCTCCACATCCAGCTTAATTTGGGGCAGAGTGACCTCCATATTCTGTGGAGAGGCTAAGTTTAGTTGTTCTATCATTCCACGCACGTTCACGTCCGTCATCCTCTCCTCGACTTGTTGCAGGTCAGACAGTTTGTTGCCATGTGGAAGCAGGATGTAGAGACTGTTGTCACCTGTGAGAGCAAACCTCGCTACCTATGGGCAAAAATAAAGCTCTGTCAAGTCCTCTCCAGCATTGCAACAGCCGTGAATACCAGCAAGAAAGACACTAAAAATAGAAGGGGAGGTAAAGCAGGTGGCGATCATCATCACCTGACAAACACAAATGATATATCTATGGATCTCCAGTTTTTGTTGCTCAGACTCAATCTGAAAATCAGACTTGGTTAGCCGACCTAAACAATCTCAGTCACCTTTCAACCTTACTTAGAGACCTATAGATGTCTTTGTGGACATATGTGTACCTTTTCCTTTTAAGCACATTTCATGTTTTTAGATAGAAGACAGTGAATAGACAAAAAAAGATGATTAACAATTTGCTCTAGAGGGCTTGTAGTCAAGCTAAAATTTGTCAAGACATTGATAATTCTGTATTGCATTCCCTTTTTTTGTCACTTAGTATTTCACATTATATTGTGAGTAAATTTAAACAGCAGACAAGAATTACCTGAGTAAAATCAAACACTGTTTTGAAATAATAATTTCATTTATCAAATGAACATAGTATCGAAACCAAATTTGAACCAATGTGAAAACATAAGGGCTCTCTAAACCTAATAACTGTGTACGTTGCTGTTGGCAACAAAACAACAAAGAAGGATTTGCAAAATTTGAAAATCAATTTTTTGACAGAGTGGCGACACTGTGGCACACTCATCTTTGAAATTGTTTTTGTTCCACCACATTGGAGGATTTAAGTTGGACTTTGACCATGCCACTCCAAAACCCCAATAAGTTTGTTTTTTTCTTCTGAACCAGTCAGAAGGGGTTTGGATTATGCTGTTTTGAAAAATTATTCTGCTGTCTAAACTAAATTTACTTGACCTTAAGATCTCAAACACATGATCAGAAAACCCCCTTAAGGATTTCCTTGTCAATGGCAGAAGGCATGGTTTGATTGCATTGTTCAAGTTGTTGAGGTCTCATAGAAGCAAATCAGTCCCAAACCATCTAACTACCACCACCATGTCTTACTATAGTTATGATGTTCTTTTTCTGAAATTGTATGTCAGAATGGAACATACGTTTCAGAATGTCTCGTAGGTCGACAGAATATTTTCCAAAAATCCTGCAGCTCATCAAGATGTTTTTTTTTGTTTGTTTTTTGATAAATGTTAAATGAGCCTTTGCTTTCTTTCAGGTCAATAGTAGTTTCTGTGTAGTTTCAGTTTTTCACGGAGTCCCAAAGTTGTAGAAATGACTTTGCAACTCTTTCCAGTGTGACAGATATCAATGACTTTGAATTGCTTTGCTTTTTTTAAATCATTAGCCTACTTCATGTTATTAGATAGGTTCTGTGTAAGTGATTTTTTTTTTTTCATTTAAAACATTTAGCAATATTAAGACCTGTATTTGGCTGGTAAAGATGAACCAAAAAATGTGTCAATCCAATATAATGTATGCTTTATCAAGGAGAGCAATGTCTGTCTGTCTGTCTGTTTGTGTGTTTGTTTTACATAGGGTCAGGTTGGCTTGGATAGCTTAACTCCATATTAAATACATTCATCATTTGCAAACTGAATTTTAAATTTTACTTGGGTTATCTTTTTTCTGATATTGAATTGGTTTATTGTTCTCAAACAACTAAGTATGACAAAAACAAAGACACAAACAAATCTGTAATGGGGTAAATATTTGTGGTTGCACTATAAGGTCAATGCCTTCATGACATTTGGTAAAAAAGTCTTCTGAGACAAAAAGGCAAAACAAACTAACCAAAAAAAATCACTGTCGATATACTGTAGAAATAAAGACAGAAGAGGCAAAGATGTGACAGAATGAAAAAAAAGCAAAGAGAATAATCGGGACTAACAAAGGTCCTAAAAGTTATATTGTGACTGAACTGTAATACTTTCTCGGACTCAGAATGAAATGAGATAAAGTTGCTAATGAAAAGAGATCAGATACAACCTACATCTTCAAGAACTGAGAAAATAAATGTTGTGGAAGGTCCAAACAATGAACATCAACAATCAGGTACAGAACTGTAATAGTAAGATGGCCACCAGATGGCATTAATGTCAAGATATAAAACCTCAACCAAAACCCCTAACTCACTAAGATTCTCCAAGTAGTGTCACTACAGCATGTATTAAAGTCAATCTGCACATACATACATACATACATACATACATACATACATACATACATACATACATACATACATAAATACATACATACATTGTCTTCCCCTTGTCCAACATTATATTGCAGGGGCGGACTCTTCCCAGCTCATTCTGGGCATCCGAAGGTGCTCCAAGACTAGATAATAAAGCAACTACTGTTAATAGATTCTACGTAATATCTGCCAGATTAAAAAAAAAAAGATCACATATGCAAAAACTTACGTTTAACGATCTAAATATAAATCTGACACAGACTTCTTGTCTGTATGGGAAAATATAGAAAAGGTATTTATTTGTGATTGATAAAAATTTATAACCAAGAGATATCAGGCCTTGGGAAGTAGTTAGTATTCATTGAAAAGAACAAAAGCCAATGGAAGGCAAATACCTGAGATTTGTATTCAGCAAACTAAATAAGTGGCCTCCATCAAGAAATGCAGCAGCTATATGAGTCCATGATTTGGAAAGCTAAGAAGAATTGAGAATAATTTATTTATATTCAATTCATAGTCATTTTGTTATCCAATCCAATCTTGGATTGATCTATGCTCAAATAGGCCACATAACACATTTCGAGTATACTTATCTTATTATAATTTTCCCTGCTGTGTTAATAGTGGTGACAGAAAAAAAGTATTCTTGAAAACGATTGAATCCAATGGATTTTTAAAATTATGATATGGTCTCCTAACTAAGGCAGCATAGGTTAATTACACTTCAAGGTGGGGCCTCCGTGGATCTGGCTTGTTTGCTTAGCATATCCCACAGATACTCGATTGGACTGAAATCTTAAGGAATTCAACGGTCAGCTCAGCAGCATCACCTCAGACTCACCCATCAGATAATTCTAAATCCTTTTTTGCTTTGTAGCACAAAAGAAACCGCATCGATGTGGAAATAGTTTTAATCAAATGGAATATATATTCTGCACCAATCCTATGGTAGGTGGCACATGTCAAAGTAAAATCCACGTGGATGGCAGATTCCATTCGTTAGGGTTAGACTGATCCCCTAATTTTGTCAAGCAATATAGCAGATATTATACTTTACACTGAAAAAATGTAACACATGCGAGGTTTTGATGTTCTCACTGTGGATACATTGGTTTTCTATGATTACTCCAAGTTCTTCCAGTTGTACAAAATCAGATAACTGGTTCTTCTAAAGGGTGGACTCCACATCTAACACTTCAGCTGCTTGAACAGGCTCCTAACCAACTAAAAAACGAATTAAACAAACAAAGAAATAAAGTGAGTGATTGAAGTTGGTTGCTGTTTACCTGCGCCTTTAGCTGAAGGACGTACGCCATAGTCGCCGTGTATTTCAAATGATGGATGAGAGGCACTTTTACCATGTCTCCATTGAGTTTTACAAAAAATCCTTTCTTTTGTTTGTCACTAAACTTAAACTTCCACTGACCTGCAACACATGAACACACAAATTGCAATACACTGAACTGAGCACAAAGTCTTTTGTACACAGACTCGGATGTTTACTGACCACTGAATGACACAGCATTTAGGAGGATTAGTTGAGCATTTGGTGACACTTCATTGATTATATTTGTAATCTTGCCGTTGGTCTTATTTGCAACCCAGCTGTTAATCATGCGGGTGTTATCTTCACTTGACTCTAGAAGTTCTATAGGTTCTGCTCCATAGTGCTCAGCAGACAGCCTACTGAAGGACTCACTCAGGTTCATTTCTGGGGAAACAGAATAGAAAACAAAACCGAACAATGAACTAGCTAAGTGCTTTCAGTGATAGACCAACATAAATTAGTTATGTTTTTGCATAGAACAATACTGGTATGGTACGTGAGTTATAGTAAATCTGGGAAGCCATCTGCAAGGACTGCCCCATCTTCTCTTTCTGCTTCTTCATCTGGGAGTGAACACAGTGGAAGTCATGAGGCACACAGATAGCACTCTCAAGAGATTTGCGGGTGTTACCAGTTGCACCTGTGGAAGAAAAAAAGAGAGCAAAGAGAGCTACATTAAATTTCTGATATTTAAGTTCAAAAAGTTAAACACACAGAACGACAGTTGAGAGTCAGGAATATTATTATTATTATTATTATTATTATTATTATTATTATTATTATTATTATTATTATTATTTTTATTATTATTTCTGCAATCGGTCCAACATGCTTCCTTCTCCACACACAGAGTTCCTTTATATTCTTCATGTCAATCTAACCAGAGTTATTAATTGTTTTTTCAACCAATAGATACTAAAATTCATACTGAATTCATAGCAGGAATTTCTAGTGGTCAGGCTTAAATATTTTTACCTGTAAAACCATGGATGGATGGATGGATGGATGTGGATGGATGTGGATGGATGGATGGATGGATGGATGGAAGGTTTAGCAAACTTACAAAAAGGACACTGAATAATACCAACTAAACTAAATGAGTCATCTGCATAAAAATGGTAAGTTCATTCTTCATCCATGGTCACTGATTTTTCAAGTGTTAGAAAAAAAAAGATCCTTGATGTACTTCTCCTACCTAACAACAGGTGGGAGAGTATAGCACTTATGCTGACTGGGGAGAAGAGAATGTTACTCTCAGGATTGTCTTCTTTTAGGAAGTTATAGAGCTTCATTGAAAATTCTGTCATAGATTCTCGCAGAATGGGTTCGGCTGTATGGCTATTCTCCTCCTGGCATGGCTTCAGCTCTTCAACTAAATCCTTGCATGAGAGCGGAGAGGACGTGGGTGGAGCTGAAAGAAAAGAAACTTTTAAAATATGCATTGTTGATACCAAAATATCCACTCAGCTGGTAATAAATTAAAAATGCATGAGTTTTTATTTGAAATATTTTTTTCTTAACATGGAGTGAGATATTATCAGAGATTTATATCAATAAATACCTTCTACTTTAAGTTGTAAGGAGTTGAGCCTTTCCGTCTCTGCAGATTCACAGATATAAACCCCAGCATCCCCCATTTCAACTTTTTTAATCATGATGGTCTGATCCTGTTCAGTTGGTGAAAGTAGTTCAACTTTTTCATCTCCTGTAGGGTCCTCTTCTGTATTTAGTCTCGTTCTTTTACCAGCACCGGTTTCTTTGAACCACAGTGCGTTAGAGACGACTTTGCTGGAAGATGGTAAGTAGCATGGGAGGAACACATTAGAATCCTCAAGCACCTTAAGAGTGGTGTGAAAGGATTCTGAAAATGAAAGACACAAGAACACATTTTTGGAGTTTCATATATTTCATCATCTACAGTTTGGTTTTTTGTAGAAGTGTGTTATACAAATTAAGTTGCCTTGCCTTTCCTTACAGTGCCTTGCATTTTTGTTACCATTTAATGTTTCAGATCGCCCAACACGTTTTAAATAACTCCAACATTATTTGATTAAATATAAAAATCAGTTCTCAAATAATTATTTAATATGTAAAGGAAAAAAAACAGCCCAAGCCAATCTGGGCCTAATAAAGAAAGACATGAATTAACTGTGGTCAGCTAAATTTGTTTAAGAATGCTGAGTTCAGTTTCACTAGCTGCACACTGATCATCTAACTGACTCCCACAAGCCACTGTGAAAGCCTTTACCAACAAACTGAGAAAACCAAGAAGAGTAGAGAACCTTCCCAGGAGTACAAACAAACTTTATTCTCTAGAAATTCATTTAGGAGGTTGGAAAAGAACCCAGATCAACATGTAAAGAACTGCACCCCTCACTACCTTCAGTTCAGATCAATTATTTGACAAAAAGAAAGAGACTGGGCAAAAAATGACGCAAACTAACAACATTTCATAAGGAAGAACATTGCCCCCAGCAGTTAAACATGAAAGTGTTAGGGTCACGGTCTGGGGCTGTTTTGCTTTTTTTTTTATAACTTGCTGATAGAGGCATGACTTCTGTAGTCTAGCAAAAAAAGGAGAATGACCAGCTGTCAGTTTTTGAGAAAAGAAATCCTTAAAAGCTTGTGTTCTGCAACCTCCAGTTCGGCCTTCTGTCTTTTTTTATTGCACTGTTTCTAAACCATACAACATTTCTAGTACCACAGTAGGGATGCACCGATAATGATATTAGTATTGGATATCGGGGCCAATACCGTTTGAATCTACTTATATCAGCATCGGTCGGTTAATGGATATCATGATATCTGTATTTACAATATGGAAACTCTGCAATAATTTAACAGCAAAAGTTTATTTTTCACTTGAAATTTTACTTTTGTGGTTATTTTTATTATTTTTTTATCTAATTTACCATCATTTGTTGTAATAATTAGGGGAAAAAAACTGTCTTTCAATTTATTTCATTTCATTTTTCTTGTATTGGCATTGGTACTCAGTATCAGCAAGTATTCAGATCCAAATTTTACACTTTTCCCTTCATCCTTGCTGGTATACCTATTTATTATACACTACACCTGATGTTTTACTCCATCTCTAGACCGTCCATAATAAAACAAATAAAAATAAAAAGATACAGAACACTTTGTTGGTTTCCCTGATGCCTCCTTTGTGGCAGTGCTGTTGCTTAATCTGTAAACACTAATTATAGTAATGTTTATATATATAAATATATATATATATATATATATATAACAGAAAAACACAACATTTTGGGCGGAAATTGCAAAGAGTGGGGACATATAGGGCAAAACTTTTGGCAATATAGGACCAGTTTTGTATATTTAGCTTCTGACTATATGCTTGTATCAATTGTTACTGCCATGATTGTCTTCTTTAGCTCCTTGTTTTTAATGCTTGCTTATATTTGTGGTTATTTGATCTATTTTTATGTAGCATACAAGGCTTTGGTTTGTGGTAATGCCATGTTAAAAGCACTTTACAAATAAATTACTATGGTGTGGTATATCCAAAACCAAATGGGACAATATAAAATCTTATTTAATCCCACTCCTCTTTAACCCAACAAATAATATATTAAACAAATTACAAAACTACCAAAATAATATCAACTAAGCAAAAGAAAGATGAACTGAATTCTAAGATGCTTTCATGTCTTTGTGTTTCATGAAGATTGTATCTTTCTGCTTCTTTTTTCACCTGCTTCATATGGTGGACATTGCTTCAGCTCCCCAGTCGGACTGTTGCACAGTTTGGCTCTACTCACTTAAACACAAAAGGCTTTCTAACAAAACCATGCACCCTTTTGCTTACAATGCCATGCACTCTAACAAGCTTTCCAAGGCCTATAAAGGAGGAAACATGTATCACAGATCCTCCAGCATACTTAAAAGCGAGCATGAAGTCCTTCTGTGAATATTTTGTCTTTGTTTTATGACAAATCTATCTTAAGTTTTTATAGCAAAATATTTTAATTCTGGTCTCATATTATCATATATTGGGTTTCGTTCGTGTTTTGTTTTTTAGTTTTCTAGTTCTAGTTTTAGTCCTGTTTTTGTTATATCTGTATTCAGAGTTATTCTTGTTTTTCCCTAAATGAGTGCTTTGTCTCGGTTACTGTTTATTTCCTTTGTAGCTCTGTTAATGTTTATTCTCCTTCTTCTGCCTGCTTGTCTTGTCTCCACTCTCACCTACAGCCTGTTCTCTAATTAAATCAAATGAATTACTTTAGATTAAATTCATTGAACATATACCTGCCAAGCTTCTGTGTGTGTTTTGGTCCTGCTTCAACCTCACAAACTATGACACGTGTGACACACTTCCAGTTAAAGTCCCAGTAAGGTTTATCAAACTGATCATGTTTACATTTGTGACGGTATCTAGAACATGTTTTTTATGGTGTCAGTCCTAAAGAGTCATCTGGAATGAAGACAATGTAGACATCCTTGACTGGTTCTTATGAGGACTTGTTGAATCCTCAACATGGTTTTCTAACAGCGAGCTTTGAATTTCTATTTTACATGATAACTAATTATGTAAAGCACCTTGAATTGCCTTGTTGTTGAAAGTGTGCTATACAAATAAAGCTCCCTTGCCTTCTTTACTTATGTGTCATAAGGCAGGTTAATAAGTGTACTATCCAGCCTAGTAGCCAGTGGCCAAGGTAATTGGGCTTTTGTATCATATTTTTAACCCATATAAAAAGTAAGGCAGGACTTATCAGTCAGTAAGTTCCTTAAAACTCTGAACATCTATAAAAAAGTTAAACCATAACTAATATGGTTCTCATCTAAATTATTTGTAAGAGATCCCAATAGTTGTGCAACTAGTAGTAAAAACAAGCCTTTTTCCCTACTGAATAATTGTATGATAATTTGTTTGTTTTAAAATGGTCAACGTGAGATCATGCTGCTGCATTACAAGATGAAACATAATTCTTAATGAATAATAAAAGACGTCTCACCAACTGTGAGGCTGTATGTTGTCGTCACCTCTCCCTGTTCCCACACTGCCAGACACACATACATGCCTTCGCTGGCAGTAGTTACAGGAGATATGGAGATGTAAAAGTCATTCCTTACAACTTTTGCTGAGCCAGGGGACTGAGGAGTAGCCCCTATGTTTTGTCCTGCAATTGCATATGCACACATGCAAAACATGAAGCAGATAGAAAATGATTATTGAGCATGAAATACTTGCTGTAATCTTCAATGATTCTGGAAAACAGAAATAATTTCAACACCATTAAATGTCCAGGTGATGTTTGCACCAAGGAGGTCACTTTCCGATGAGTAACAAGGCAGTTCCACAGTGGAACCTTGTGAAGTCCGGATATGCATGCATGAGGCAAGCTGAAACAAGGAAGAAAATATCAAATTGTGCAAAAACAAAAGTAAAAATATTTTAACCGATCAAGGACTGACACTAAATGCGTTGCCATGTTAAAGTATTAAGACCTCATGAGCAATCTGTAATGCATTATTGACTTATTATCTAATACCAGGGGCATAGCCAGGGGTGAGCCTTGGTGCTCACAACATAAATGGCTGTCTCACGAGAAAATTAAACTAACTATATTAAAATATTTTTATTTTATTTTGAGGGGTGTCACCTAAAGTCATATTAAAATAAAACAAAATAAAAGGTTTGCTGACATTTCCATCCTTACAAGACTCAGTGTCATTGGCTGTTTTGAATGACATGCCTTGTCATGACTTGTTATTAGCTTATTTTCTAATGTTTTTACATAATTGGATAGTTCTTATATTGTTGGCTTATTAAATTTGAAAGGGCCAAAATTATTTCAATACCTTTTGCCAGATACCCCATACACCTTCAGCATTTTGTCACATTACAACCTCAAACATTAATATTTTCCAGTAATTATTAGGATTTGATGTGGTAGACCAACACAAATGAGTAGAATAATTTGGAAGTGGAAAGAAAAGGATGTATTTAAAAGACTTTTACAAATATAATTTTCAAATATGTGGTCAACTTTGGTACTAAACCCCCAAAATCTAATGCTCCTAAATAAAATACAGTGCAGTTTGCTATTTTTGGGAAACAGTAAATGTGGAAGGAGGTGCTCTGGTCAGGTGAGACCAACATTTTATTTATTTATTTATTTATTTATATTTTTCATTACATACAAACTCCCATGTTCAGTGGCAATAATGGCATGATGAAACATGATGTTGGCAACATTATTTCATGGAATTAAGAGACAGAGAAGGTAGCTGGAGTTAATGGGACAATAAATGGCAGTAAATAAAAAGCAATCCTGTTAGGCTGAACAACGCCTGTTCGAGATGATGAAAGATTTTGATCTTGGATGGAGTTTAAGCTCTGGTATTATGGTGTGTTGTTGTAACCAGACCATATCTAAAACCGTTAGGCGTATGAATAGTATCGCAAATAGCTGTCATATCCTCAGCAACAGGACCAAATCTCCATTGTTTTACCTCAAAAATGAGCTGCAACAAGAGGTAAACTAGGACCCGTTGTTTCATCTGCAAAGGGAATTAGATAAGAAGTCAGTGATTTCAAAATTACTATGGCAACACGCCTGGAAAAAGATCAATATGTGTTGCAATGAGTAAAGCATCGAGAACCTTCACAAATAAAGCTTTTTTTAAAACATTATCTTTCCATATCATTTCCCACATAAAAATAATAAAGCCTAATCAAAAGTGATGTTCATCTAACAAAAAAGGTTAGGTAAAAAACATACACAACTGTTATGTCTTTAACCATCTGAGATATAAATTGCATCATTTGTTGTATGTTAATCCGCAGAAAAACATGAGAAAACTCACAGTTTTGGTATTTCCAAATTTCCGGATTCAGGAATAGCTTATGTTTTTTATCAGCACTGGACTTTTGTCAGCTTGCTGCTCATTTCCTTTACTACCTCTGATTTCTCTACTCCTCTGAACTGCAGCTGACAATAGTTTGTCTTTGTCTTTGTTGGTTTAGAGATGTTTGTTTGCATACTGGAGGCCATCTGACTTTCTGGAAATCACATGATTTCACTTGTTGGCAACAAATATTAAGCAGACTGATTTATCTTGTAAGCTCTATTTTAATGTTATTGTAATTACCAATAGCCTTACAGAGATAAGATTGGTAAAAGGAGTATTGAATATGTTTATCACACAGCAAAAACTGTCCATCTATCCAAGTCAAAAAATCTTATTTCCAGCTAAAAAGTATTTTTGATTCTGTTTTGAGACTTATATACCAAGCAGGAAAGTGTTCTGTTACTAATTTTATTTTGAGTATATATGTCTTATTTTGAGATTTCTTACCAAGTGAAAATTGTCTTATTTCATTGGCAGATTACTTCACTTAATTTGAGAAGCTTTAGACTATAATCAAGTATTTTGAGTGTTCTAAAAAAACGCTTCTAAAATACTTTTTAGCTGGAAAAAAGATTTTTTGACTTGGTTAGATGGACTTTTTTTGCAGTGCACTTCTTGAATGTATAAAAAAACATTTTAGACTACAGTATAATGTAAAATCAAGCATTTTTTGTGTCTTAAAAAGTGTTTATATCCACTATGCTTTTTAAAAAATCCTAATTAAATCTGCTGGGTTTGCAGCTTGAGTTGCAGAAGTAGAGCTGGTGGTCCACATAAAGAAGCCATAAATTCTTGATGCGGGCTAACAGGGTTACGATAAATTCCTTATCTGGGGGCCTTTACTGCACCTCATTCTCCTTTTTTTCCCTTTCAGATGGGT
Source organism: Apricaphanius iberus (assembly GCA_028564705.1). Classification (NCBI taxonomy): domain Eukaryota; kingdom Metazoa; phylum Chordata; class Actinopteri; order Cyprinodontiformes; family Aphaniidae; genus Apricaphanius; species Apricaphanius iberus. Next base: position 280,551 of record JAPXFQ010002192.1, read on the forward strand.
GTGGATAAATGTGACTGGTGCCACAAAATGTGATCAAAACAAAGACGTGATTACATTGTGAGAAAAAAAAAATGGGAAAGTCTTAATGGGTATAGATAATTTAGTAAGGTGTCATGTTTCTTGGTTCCACTGATTCCTTCCAAAGTAAAAAAAAATGTTGATTAGTGATTATTGACTGAAGTTTCATTTAGCTCTATAATAGTTTTATGTCTCATTTAGGGTGAAACAAGCACCTCCCGAGTTGATTACTGGGAATGGCTGATAGAAAAGTTATATATATATATATATATATATATATTATCTCAGGATCTCTTATACCATAGATTAACTACATCTATTTTATTTTAGAGATTCATCAGCACATGTGGCCAGAGATTAAAAGTTCACCTTCTTAGTCCACTAAGATTCATGTAGTTTATCATGGCCCATGCTGATATTTTTGCAGTAAAGTGGGCAAGAAAATAATCATAAATCCAGCAGACAAGCTGAAATTAGACTGTAGCCTATTGGTCATGATTAGCTACTGCTATAAATTATGCATGAACCTAATTTGCACCTTTCACTTAACTTAAAAAAAAAACAACATACAAATATGAATGAATTTTTATGTAATTTATGAACAAAAAACTTTAAATGTTTTACAGACTGTAATAACTTTTTTTCTTGACAAGTTGAAACACAAAAGGAATGTTGTCTGACAATAATCCATACTCTATTCCTGCAATGGCCCTTTCAGCTCGCTCACTGCCCTCTGCAGGGCCTTGTTTGTCCACCTTATTTGGCCTTGATTACAGAAAATAGTATTTTACATCTTCATTAAATTCTTCTCTTCATGTTGTTGTTATGTCTGCTGGGGTTCAGTGAGAAGAGTAACTCTACTGCTCTTGGAAATGAATTTGAGTTAAGTCTAACCCCCACACATGTCCATGTACCCTCAGACAGGACCCATCAACCCAAGTTGCCTACCAATCTGCTCATTGTGGGAACATCATGAACAAGGCTCAATGTGAGCAAACCCTTGAGTGTTTTGGTGTGGCAAGAAAATTATGTGTTATATAAATTCAGTTCATTTTCTGATCATTTCCTAATGCAGAGTTTCGTGAGGAAAAAAAACAACAACTTTAATTGGAACTTAATTAGGGTTTAGTGATGCAGGTCCTTCCCTTTCATCCCACATTGTGGTAGGGAAAGCACATCCAGAGCACTTCAGTGTGTCACATTAGTCAATGTATCATTTGGCGCCTATTTCTTATCCCAGTGTTGGGAGAGAACAGGTTACTTAAATGATACATAAATTTGATTTTTGTCAGAAGAATTATTATTTCTGAATAGAACATATTTGAAAGGGATCTTTAGGCCTTGAGTCATAAAGAAAAATTTTTTTAGTAGGCTATTGTTTTTTACGTTTTCGTTTGGCCTATGTCACGGTAGACATAGGTTGTTTTAATTTTTATAACTTAAAATTGAAACAGTTATTCATTTTTGCTTTTACTACAAAAATCATTTAAACTAAGATGTTAAATTCGGAAACATCCCAAATCATTAGTTTAGGAGAGAAGGGAAGTGGATGTGTGGATACATCGATGAGGGATTAAGCGGTCTGGGTCTGACGCAGGAGCTGTTTGGGCGGAATCAGTCGTGTCCAATCGAGGACCGAGCGTTAAAACGAGCTCAAAAACTTTGGAAGCAGCTTCTTTTTTTTCGTTCAAGAGAAATTAGCAGATATTCCTTTTAAATCCATCTAAAAGTTTCATACGGTTCTCGCATCAGACTGTTACAGAATGTGACGCTTCTTCAAGCTACTTTGAGTGAAGTTTTTTTCCTCCCTGGAGAGAAGATTTCCCAAAAGACAGTAAGTTTTGCTGGTGGTCATCTGATCGCCGAGCGGAAAGAGGACAAACAATGGCAGAAACATCCTTCCCAAGTTAGCTTTGGAGGAAGGAAACGTTGGACATATCCGCTAAAATATGTTAACAAAAACAAGACCTGCGTCGTTTACCATGGCTGTATTTCTTGTTTTTATGACGTAGGATGTGGATGTACTTTAGTTATTTTATTTAATGAAGCTTCATTTTACTGATTCGCAAAGGCATGTGTGTTACAGGGTTAACAGAAAGCATAAACAATCCAGGTGAGAATGAATTTTATCCCTAATTCTGCAGTGAGCATCAGATCCCAGCGGCTCAGGGAGTGAGAGCATGGCAACGCAGTTCACCATCGATGATGCCTTCGTGTTGGATGGAGACGAGGAAGACTCTGTGTCCGGTGGAGACACGGAGGCCTGGAAGAGCAGAGACAATGACAGAGACGGGGAGATGACGTTTGGGCCCCTGACTTTCTCTAAACCCCAGACTCATCCTTCAGCTGCAGCCACAGGCTCCCCTGATCACAGCAACCTGAAATATCAGGTACAAAGTAACCTTATTCCATCTGAAACGCCTTTTTTTTTTGTAGCCCTGCTTATATTTGTTGTTATTTGTTGATTCCCATTAGAATCTGGAAAATGAAGACGCGTTGGGCAGCAGTGGCAATTCTTCCTTCAATAACTTTTTTAAAATCAGGTAAGATTTTTTATTGAGTCAGGGTTTATGTGATATCTTAAAATGTATTGATGAGTTCCCAATTTTTTCAGAAGTTGGGTCCTTAAAATAAAATACACAGGGTTTTTATGCAGTCCTAAAAGTATGGAATTTGACTTATCCTCTTTTCCACCTCTAGAGATAAAGGAAACATAGGCCTACTATGGAAAAATATATTTTTGAGCTTTCACATTCTATTCTCTTGTTGAAAAATATAAAAATCTCAGTTACTAAAGATAATTACTTCTGAGATTGATTTATGTTTCGATTTACTTCCACTTTCTCGCAGTTGGTACATTTAAACATGCATTTTCTACAGGGCTGTATGAAATCCATTGAAATCTTTAAGATATATATTTTCGTACCTAAATATATATTAGGTGAGAAGAGTCCCTATTCACAGTGGTGACAGGCAATGGGTGGGGTACACCCTAAACTGGTTGCCAGTCTATCACAGCAGATATGTCATTCAAAAATGTTCAAACAAATGGTTTACTGGCTACTTTTTGGGTATCCAGAAATTTTTCAATCAGATGTTTAGAGAGGATCTGTTTGAGGTCAGGTTTAGGAATTAAACAAAACACTGTCATTTATACATTTTTGTACGTTTTATAGAGAAAAAGAGTCAAACATATACCCATTCTGCTTAAAAAAGTCTGTGTTTATTTTGCGATAATTCAGTCTAGACAAACCTTAGAGATTTTAAAGTAAAACTGACAAAACTTGGCAAAAACTGATGATAATGAATCTTTTCTTTTTAGAACATTGCTGGATTAGAATATTACATTTAGCACACTGAGTGCAAATTTTTTGGACCAATTTCCAATCATAAAGGTCTGACCTGCTAATGTGATTTAAGCACATTTTGAGTTGTACTTCAAAATCTACAAACCACAAAATAAATTGTTCATCACCTATAATCTCCAAATACAGTGAATTTCTACAAGTAATCGGACAAATAAAACCAAGCTAAAAACGATGACCTCATTTCTCCTTTTCAGTGTTACAAGACAAAATACAGCTCAATAACCAAATAGTTTGCACACAAAAATATACAATATACAATATGCTCAGTTTAAAAATAATAAACAGTCCAAATTAATAGTTGACTGGAAAAAAATTCAGATTTACTGTTATATTATGCATTGATCTATAAAAAAAAAAAGACTCCATGAGGAGTTTTTTCTGCCGTGACTGATCATTAACCGTGTGTATAAGGAATAGAGGTGATGACACACTTTGTGGAAGAGAGCAGGCGTTTTTAATAACACTGAAGTTAAACAGGATTTCATTAATATTATAAAAGTGATGGAAACTGATGACAAAGGTGATATTTCAGGGTTTCTTTTGCATCTCTCTTTTTTTAGAATTTAGTTTAGTTAGCATCACTGTCAGTCTTTGTTTGTGTTCCCTGCATAGTTAGCAAACCCAATAGTTAGCAAAGGAACTGCCCACGGAGCTCGGAGACAGAATTGTGGCAAAGCACAAATCTGGCCATGGATACAAAATCATTTCTGCACCACTCAAGGTTCCTAAGAGTACAGTGGCCTCCATATTGTAAAATGGAAGAAGTTAGTGACGACCAGAACTCTTCCTAGACCTGGTTATGTCCAGCCAAACTAAGCAATCATGGGAGAACAGCCTTGGTGAGAGAGGTAAAGAAGAACCCAATGATCACTGCAGCAGAGCCCCAGAGATGTAGTAGGGAGATGGGAGAAAGTTCCAAATCAACTATCACTGCAGCCCTCCACCAGTCAGGGCTTTATGGCAGAGAGTCCTGACGGAAGCCTCTCCTCGGTGCAAGACATATAAAAGCCAGCAGTTGGTCATAAAACATGTGAAGGACTATGAGAAATAAGATTCTCTGGTCTGATGAGACCAAGAGTGAACTTTTTGGTGTTAATTATATGCGGTATCTTTGGAGAAAACCAGGCACCGCTCTTTACCTGCCCAATATAATCCCTACAGTGAAACATGGTGGTGGGAGCATCATGTTGTGGGGGTATTATTCAGCTGCAGGGACAGGTAGACTGGTTGCAATTGAGGATGGGATGAATTTGGACAGGTACACAGATACCCTAGAAGGAAAACCTCTTTCAGAGTCCTCAGGACCTCAAACTGGGCCGATTAGTTCACCTTTCAACAGGACAATGACCCTAAGCACAAAGCTAAAATAACAGAGGAGTAGCTTCGGAACAACTCTGTGACTGTTCTTGACTGGCTCAGCCAGAGCCCTGACCTAAACCCAACTGAGCATCTCTGGAGAGACCAGAAATGGCTGTTCACAACGTTCACCATCCAACCCGACAGAACTGGAGAGGCCTTGGAAGGATGAATAGCAGAGGATTCCCAAATCCAAGTGTGTGGAAAACTTGTTGCATCATTCCCAAGAAGACTCTTAGCTGTACTAGCTCAAAAGGGGGCTTACATCAATACTGACAGTCGGAATACTTAAGACAATGTGATATTTCAGTTTTTCTTCTATCAATACATTTGCAAAAATGTTTATATTTTTGTCTCTTTTTTTTCTGTCAAGACGCTGATTGTACAATTATGACACAAAAAATGATTTTTTTTAATTTAAGACATGATTGCAATGAAACGCAGTGAAAAACTTAATTTGCGAACCCACCGTATGTGAAAAATAGCAGAATGCCTGATGACTTTATTACTTTTTCCAACCATTTATTGTCTCTCCAAAGTGATCCAGCGACTCTGTCGTACTGCAGCTCCCAGTGGTCCTTCAGCACCTTGAGTTCAGTCACTCAGCTCTCGGCACACTGCTGTGGGTAAGTTCAGTCCTCCGATGACAAAAAAAGACGCCTGGGCACGCTTCATACAGAGAAACAGAAAAGAAAAAACACAAAGATAATAACGAAGCGTGTTTCTTAGGTGGGTGTCCCATCCACTGGTGAAGAAAAACAGACGAGTTGTCCTTGCTTCATTCCTCCTCCTCATTACTGGAGTTGGTGAGTTCTCAGAACATATGGTGTTTGTTTTATCTGTTTGTGTAGTTTTTAGTTTGTGCTCATCTTTGGCTTTATAGAGTTATTTCTATATTTCCACATAAGTGGAACTAAAAATGTCTTCTTAAAACTCTATTTAGTGGCCATCTTTTGTTACTATTTGATTTACTGACATGTTTATGCAATTATTGAACACAACTTTAAAAAGTAATACATTTTAAAGGCTTTCATTAGCAGCATTGAACCTGTTCCTTATTAATCATAACTTTCTTCATAAATCTTCCCAATTGGATCCTGAGAGTTATATGGTCACGGATCAAAGATTTTAATGTTCTCATCTTTTAGCTGCTCTGTTATCACTTTAGACTCATAATATGATGCTCCATCATCCTGGAAAATACTCAGATCACTGAACTGTGCATATATTGTTTGACCAAGTTCCTCTAGGAGGAGGTTTTGATCCCACTGTTTATTCATAGCAGTTGTTGTGGACAGAGTTGGTTAATAAGCCAACTTCCTTGGATGAGAAGCAATCCCACACAAGGGACTATGTTAGCACAAACCAGGACCCATCACTCTTATTTCAGTCTCCTATTTATTATATCACTTGGTCTGCCTACGTGGCATTACAAGACATTTCCTTACTCCCCATGCTGCTACCATCTTTGCCTTATCACCTCCCGGATCGCCTATTGCAACTCTCTTCTTATTAGTCACCCTAATAAGTCCCTCTGTAAAGTCCTTCAGAACTCTGCAGGTCGGGTCATAACTTGCACTCCCTCAAAAGTTTGAGGGAGCTTCATATTATCACATAGCTTCATTGGTTGCCCACAGAAGCTACATTAAAATGTGTATCCTCATGTTGAGAGCATCCAAAGACTTCCCCCTCCTTATCTTTGTGGCTTGCTTCACATCGCTACTTCTTCCTGTTTTCTCAGATTTTTGTCAGTCTCCTCTTGTTTCTTTTGCCCATCTTATCACCATGGAGAGCAGAGCTTTAAGTCACTCTGCTAGAACGTGGCTTTTGTAATCCTGGCTGTAGAGGGCTGTCCTGTTAAAAGGTGAACCTTCACTTTTGGTTGCCTTTCTTTGAACTATCATCAATAGAGTACAGAGTTGTTGAGTGTATGACTAATAGGTGTCCTGTTGAGAGATTGCCCCACTTGAGCAATGGGTCTTCGGTGGCGGCCTATGTGAGCATCAAATTTAAACCTTATTACAAACCCTCAATACGAATTAGGGCTGGACTTTGACTGAGCCGTTCCAACACAAAAATAGGCTTTCTTCGTTGTAACTCCGTATCTTTTCTTGAAGGATTATTCTGTATTTATTTCCTCCATCATCCCATCAACTCTTACCAGGTTCAGTCCCTGTTGAAGAAAAGCGTCCCCAGAGCTTGATGCTGCCCCCATTATATTTTACATGGGGGAAGAAAATGTAATAAATAAATAAATTGGCGTCTGTGCTATTGCTAAAAAAGGGGAGCTAAAAAATTATTTGAAGGAAAAAGTGTCTCTCAAAAGGCTTAAAAACCTTTTTATTTTTATAGGAACAGCTCCATCTCAAAGTTTGCATTGTGGTGTCAGTGACATCTCCTCACAGAGGACTTTGTCCTTACAGATCAATTAAATATCAATCTTCCTAGACTATTAAGGGAAATTAGAAATGCCAATTGTTTTATTTGAGATTACTGAAGTATGGATATCACTTCCTTTCTCACGTTTGCTTTTTTTTTTACTACTTTTTTTTCCCCAGCTCTCATTTTCACAGGGATTGTCATACAGCTAAATCCAAATGCAGGTAAGAAATTACTGAGCTGCAACAGCGTCTCATTTTTGTGCCCAGAAGTTGCACAATCAGTCTGTTATTCATTGTGTACTTAGGGGGAAAAGCCAGAAAGATAATCTGATCATAAACATTTAATGACCAACTGACTAAAAAGTAATTTTTTTTACATTTTTAGGAAACGTACAAGGTGCAAAATAAACAATCTTGAAATCAACTAACAATGTCATTTTTATCAGAGATCATTTGTTGTGAATTGATTGACATATGTTCGGGCTGCCTGGTAATGTATGAGGCCATAACATACAATCCTTGGACGGTGGTAAAGCAGTTAAAAGTGGAAGTTCAGTTGTTGCTATAGAGCTATGTTTCTTAATCTTTTCATGAAGGCCAATGTCCCCTGCTTCTCTGCTTTTATAACTGCACTGAAGTCACAGGGCTGGGCCGAAAACTTAAAGGTCAGGTGCTAGTGGGTTTTGTTCAAAATGGAGGCTCTGAATTTCCTGTATGGATTTCCACATGGGTCTTCTGTTAGTATAGAGTAGTAGTAGGTAACTACCCTCCTTTTTAATCTACCCATAGCACTCTTCACATTGTGTAGTAAAAAGCCTTGAAATATATATTTTTTATTGCAACAACATGATGTCCCACTTAAAAAAATTGGGAAAACCTTTAGTTTATGTGTTCTATGAACTTCTGTTTTCCTGGGAAGTAATTTACTTCAATATTGGAAAACAAAACGGGAGAACCTGTCAGAAACTTGTCAGAAAGATATGCGCTGATTTGCATAGCTGCAAGAAAAAAACACTGCTCAGCTAATCCTGCCCATATCACAACCGGAACTGACAAACCAGGCTGGAAGAGGACCCAGGTTTATCTTGGCAAACAGGCACAGAGAGCAGGATGATGGGATGGTCAGGGAGAAATGTCCTGTTTTTGTTCCGCTGTCATAGAGGTTCTTTGGAGTTTCAAAAGATCAGTTGTGAGTTTAACTGGAAGTGTGTCTTTGTTCAGACTGCAGTTGTTTTGGGGTTTATTTGGTTTGAATATGTGTAGTGGAGGATCTATGATGCGTTGGACCTGATTCTTTTCAAAGGCTACGGTAATTTTATTAGATTGCTTTATAAATTCTTTAAATACCAAACCTTAAATAATAAAAAAATATCTAGACATTAGCCCTATAACTGAATTTGGGTCATCACCAAGTCTTTCACTCCAATAATGAACCAAACCAACATATTTCCAAATAAAACAGAACATTTTCACCAGACACAAAGTCTGCCTTCCCCCAGATCTGAATCAAACAGAAAAGATGTGGGAAGCTGAAAAGTCTTTTGCCTGTATTATTCTACTGGCACAAAGATTAAGGGCTGGGGTTATGGGTGGTTTAAAGCGCTTTAGACATTTATTTTATCAGATTTACAATTAAAAATAGTCTTTGTCTGGAAGCGGCTCTGGTTAATGTCAGTTTTATGAACTGCAGCTTAAGCCACGTTTAAGATCTGTTCTTTGCCATGCGTACGCTTTTATCAGTATCCTCCAACTTGAGGTACAGAAAACATTTGCATATCTTTTAACAGAGCAAGTCTGAGTAATCTGTTCACATTAAAAGCTAGTAACACATTAACTCTTACATTTTGTTGACAGAATCAACTGATGAAACCCTACTGGAAAGGTGCTTCTTTCAGAAACATTTTTTTCAGGCACTTGCATTTATAGTTCGTTTTCAAAATAAAGGATAAAACTTAACAAATAAGAAGCTTAATATTATCAATAATCAGATAATTAGACCTGGGAGTTTTGGTTACATTTTGTGTTGGTGGAGCATCACATTTAATGTTTGTTTTTCCTGTTGCAATATCCTCAGAATAAATCAGAAACCTCACCCTGTGACTCCCCTATGAAATATAAACATTACCACACAACTAATAACTGTAGTGTGCAATAACAATATAATATCAAACTTTGCTAATAGTGATAAACTCATTTAATGTTTGGCTGCCTACATTAATGCAGTATAAGCAGGTCTGTCACTAATCAACGTATTTCTACAGGTGTTTCAAGTGCTATTTTCTTTGTACCTGGATTTCTTCTTTTTATCCCTGGAGGTGAGTAGATCTCTCCTTTCACCAAATGTTTTTTTTTAAGTTAAATTTGCTTTTAAACTGATGTTATTTCACCTGCTTACAGATTTCATACTTTTATTAGTTTTTTGGTATTACATTTGTTTGTTTTTTTTTAGACATTTGAAATCCAAATTTTCTCGGTACTTCATCCACTTTTAACTTCTTTGGCAGAGTGGATATTTAACTTGATCTGACTTGAAAACCACTGATTTCAACTGTTGGTTATAAACAGGACACCCTAGGGAAGACAAAGTTTGGTAGTTTAGTTTTAGGGAAAAACAGCTGTCAAATGCTTGAAATAAGTCACACCAAGAAAAGTTTTCTTCTTTTTTTTTTTACTTACTAATTTCAGTTCAGGAATATCCAGTTTTCCTGAGAATTATCTTTAAAAGATAAATGTATCTGAAACCTGCTGAAACTACCAAGTGGAAAGATGTTGCGATAAAAATACTTAGAAAATAACGTTTATTTATTTCATTATTTTCCTCTATAAATCATAAAAATATGCACCTATAAAGGAAACGTATATTGATTCATTACCAGTGGTTTAAGCACTGGGGTCCAAAGTATAGCCTGTGTATAAAATGGAGGCACAAATTGCCAAAGGGGTGACTTAAATCAAAAGTCTCATTAAACTCTCCTTTTTATTTGTTTCCAATAACTGTATCATTTCTTTCAGCATATCACGTGATCTACATCACCTGTGCTGTCCAGGGTCGAAGAGGCTTCAAATTTTTTTACCTACCTTACTTTGAAAAATGAAACTCCAAAACACATTACATTTCACTCCATTCCTGTTGTTATATTGCAATGAATTGTATTTTACCGCCTGTAGCAAAACTCAATGTCACATTGTTGTTTTTATCATTGTAATGACCACTGCTATTTGAACCACTCCGTGCCTGGACTACATTTATACGATATGAACTAATGTTTTTTCTGTGTACACATAATAAGGCGATTGGTCTTGTCTGTGGTTGTAGCATTGTTTGAATAATGTTTGTAAATTAAAAATAAAAAGTGTGCATATTTTAACTGGTATGAGAGCAATTTCGTTTTCAGGAGACTTGTAATAAGTATTTGCCGGTTTCACTGCCGCTTTATTGGAAATGTACCTCATTGATAAAAAATCAAGAGATAGATATATCCATAAACAAGATTTTATAAAATGTCAGTTATCATAATTAAATAGAACAGTTAATCAGAAGGTGATGATATGGAGCTCTGAGGAGACAAAGATGTTATTCTTGCCATAACAAACTTGCCAAATATTAACGATTCTGATAATAATTTACATGCATTCGTTTGAGGCTTTTATGGCAGATCTGTTTTATCAAAACTATTCTAATTTTCATGCTTGAATGATTAATTAATTTGAAAAAAAAACTAGATGTACAACTTTTAATGTATTGCAAATTTTCTCAGTAAATATATAATATTTCTAATAAAATTAAATTAACACCAGCTGTCCGTGATTACCTAAATAATGCAACCATACAAAAGATGTAAACAATAGGGTTAATACATTATTTGTGATTGACATTTGTGATAATGCAGAGAATAAAAAGGAGAGCAAAAAATGAAGATAAATCCAAGAAACCAGCTGAAATATTTAAGAAATTCCTCCTGCTCACATTAAAATCATTATCAGCTGGTTTAATATTAATTGATGGTATTTACAAAGATTTCTCATTACCAAAGTATTTCACAAAGTGGGAATAGTAGAGACCTTCACCAAAGAATGTCTTTCTCATACCATACCCAAGATGATTAAGTATGTTGTTGGTGACAAGATTAGATTAGACTTTTTAAATCTAAGAAAACTCTTCTACATATCAAGCGTGGGGTTGGTAACAGCATGCTGGTGGTCTGCTTTGGGGTTTTTTTTTTACTCGGGAGTCGCAAATAATTAAAGTCATGAAGGAGAAGGACAAATAGCTCCAAAGTATTTACCTTTGCTTCAGGTCAACAGCCAAATAGTTTTCATTTCATTGAGTGTTTCAAATGATAACCCTGAACTCACATCAAAATTGGTTTTGAGGTTGTCTTCAACCTTATTGAAAATAAATGAATCATGTTTTTAAGGCAGGGCTATGTAAGAAAATCTACATATTCTCTCTGCCAAGGTGAGTGGACACATCCAATCAGAATTGTGCCAGAAGCTTGTTGATGGCTATATAAAGTGTGTTGAGGAAGCAGCTTCCACAAAATATTAATGGGTGTGTCTATATGTTTGAGCCTGGATATATATAATCACATTGTGTAGATCAGAGAAAACCATTCTTGTTTCAACGTGGACAAAAGAACATTTCAAATTCATTATTAAATGTTGATTATAACCTCTGTAGGGATGTTGAGGAAATGTATACTTCAGACAAGGCGGGGTACATATTTTGTGGTAAAGATTTATTTCTTAAGCCCACAAGCCAGATGACCTCAGAGGTTCATTTGGTCTTTTGACATTTCTGTGGGTGGCTATTTTATGCGAGTACTTTTATCACTTACATAAATGTTCAGACTTGTCTTTCTATGCAAAATAGCTTTGAAACAATATAATGTGCAATTCACATATGAAGAGCTTAGATTATTATATATATATATATATATATTCTTTTTTTTCCTTTCTTTTTTTGCACAGTCCCTGGCAGGATTATTATTAAGCTAGACGGTAAACAAAGGCATTTTATTGTCAGTGTATAAAGTCCAGCTTCCTATCACTACAGATAACTTGCATTGTTTCTGGTTTAGTTCAACATTCATAATGAGCTATTCTTGGTGCAAGAATTTAAAAAAATGAACCTGTGAGAGCTGAAAGTGTTGTCAGATTTCTGCATTAGCAAGATGGAAAATGAGTACATATATTTATTTTTATCCCAAAAAAGAGGGTGAAAATGAAATTGTAAGTCTCTAGGTTTTTTAAGTTTTTCTTATCATACATGTTGCTGGTGAAAAAGTCAGGCTCACACAAGACAAGAACATTTAATTATTAATTGCACATTGCCATCACTGTTTCCCAATCAAGGACTCAAAGTGCCACAGCTTCATAAAGCGCAGAAACCAATCACATCAACTCACAGATTGCTATTCGACAACAAGGTTTGTTTTTCTGAAACAGACATTTACAGTGGTTGCACATTTGAGCACACGTATCACAGGAAACTCCTGCCTTTTTCCTATCTTTAGGAAAGTAGCAGATAGGACGGATGGGAGATGGGACTGATCTCTGTAATAAGTGCATATTTAATAGCAGTACATTTTGTAATGATAGTAATAGTTTTGCTATTGAAATTATTTTGCATTGTATGAATTGTATATTTAAGTAATTTGTTATTGGTAGTGAGGGGGACAGAAACATAAATTGCCTATTTCTTTAGCAAAAACTAAAAATGAAACTGAATGCCATGAAAAAAAGAAATGTGAATGCCTTTATAACTAATAAGGGAAATTTCCTGTAGGAAAAAGATCCAAATCATTTGCAAGAATAACATAGGCATAGCATAGAAACTGATGAATACTTCTTGTCCATAAGATGAGCCATCTGATAACCAATAAACACGCGGTGATGGAAGTGAATACAGCTCCATCAAGGATCATTTCTCAACAAAAGAAATCTCACTGAATTGTCCTTAAATGAAATAGCCTGCAAGATCACACCCAAATATCATTTGTTTTAAACCTCAATTAGTGCAAACTCTTTGCTTCCCCCTATAAGTACATTTGTGTACAAGTTTGTAAATTTACATTTTTCTAAAAATAATTAACATTTAATGAATATCTTGGTAATGTTGTATAGTTTTATGGGCTTTACAGTGCTTTACAAAAGGATTCATATCCTCTTAACTTATCAACTTGTCATATTTTGACAGTTTAGGCAAAAGAAAAATGACGCATGACCTTTTGAATTTTTAAAATAGAAAAGAAACTGATATGATATAGGCTACAGTACTGAGTAATATGTTGTAGAATCATAATTTTGCATCATTAACAGCTGGGGATTTATTTTGGGTTGCGTCTCTCAGCCTTGTTCGTGGAATAATTTTTACAGTTTTTAACAGTTTGCCATACTTAATGCTAATTTTAATACAATCCTGTATAAATGGAAAGCAATATAGGATATAATAATGCACTAATACATGCTTTTGGCAAAATAAAATAAAAACTGCTGTTTGTGACGCTTAACGGTGGGAGGGACGGAACGTGTTACGCAACCAGCAGTTTCGGTAAACGTCGTCATTTTCCGTGAACAGTTAAGGATGGAGGAAGAGGGACGCAAGCTTCTCGAAGAGGGAATAAGAAAGAAACTGGTTAGTCCTGGGAAAGGAGAGCTGTCGACCTTCCCTAATGGAACCAAGGTAAAACAGTACACAATGGGACCAAGAATGGGTTTCATTCAGGGCCAGACAGTTGTTACAGACAGCAACAAAGCACGCTAGCAACCAAAATGCTACCAGCGATCATTATCTTTGCTTAATATTCCGAAGTGCTTGCTTCGACGAACATTATTACTGTACAAGAATGCGAGACATATACACAGAACCTGTCGAGTTTCTCAGGCTACAAGTTAGTTAGTATTAACTTTTCCATTTGTGTTTTTTAAAAGCCTGATTAATTGTCGCCTTATGTTTATTTTTCTGTGCCGAAAAAAAGCTACCGAAAAGACCGAAGTAATTCTGGACGCTGATTCGTCAGCACGTCATGTCAATATTTTATCTCCCGTTGTGATTGGTCAGAATAGGATGACGTCTGGGCCTTTCAGAGGAGGTGTACATCTCTGTGTTGTTTGCGGTAAAAACAAGCAGTCAGCTGCCCTGATGTTCCCATGTCACAGAAGCTGTTTTAACCAGCCGGCCTTTTTGTGTTTGTTTGTTGTATCTGTGTCACATCAGGTGGTCTTCCACTACCGAACCAGTCTCTGTGATGGCACAGTGCTGGATGACTCCAGAACCATGGGAGGCCGCAGCAAACCCATGGAGCTCATTATGGGCAAGAAGTTCAAACTGGCCGTGTGGGAAAGAATAGTGATCACCATGATAAAAGGCGAGATTGCAGAATTTACCTGCGACACCAAGGTGAGAGTGCTTGTCCTGTGTTCCATCACTTCTCAGCCTTAAATGCTTTTAAGATTTTTTGGTTTCTATTTTTGCATTTCAACCACCAACGTCAATGTATTTCATTATGTGGTTTTGTGTGGCAGACCAACACAAAGCATCAAATAAATATAAAGTAGCAGGAAAATGAGGTATGATTTTCCTCATTTTTCATAAAGAAATATCAGGAACGTTTAACTCTCACCACAGATTTCCAATTAGATTTAAGTGTAGACTTAGGCTGGACCATTGTACAGATTAGACTGGTGGCTGAAGGTCAGATGGATGGAGTGGGAATTCGAACTCGCAACCAATCACTATAGATGTGTGGATATGTTGACATTTTTAACACCTAACGCCTATTTTTATATGTTCACAGCACACAGCGCTATACCCACTGGTGTCCCAGTCTTTGAGGAACATAAGTGTCGGTAAAGACCCCCTAGAAGGCCAGAGGCACTGCTGCGGGATCGCTCAGATCCACTCCCACCACTCTTCAGGGCACAAAGAGCTGGATCATCTACAGGCTAATCCACAGCCTCTTGTCTTTACCATTGAGCTACTGGAGGTAAGCCAGGACTGGACACAATCTAGTTCTGATACCTTTTTGTAACTTATTATGGGATGCATATCATATGCATAGGTCTGTGTATCTAGTTTTATTTAAAGTGGAATTGATTCAGGGTTCCCGTTACATAGCGCTGGGAGATATTGCCTCAAATCTGTGTTGCAATATAATCTAAAGAATGTGCGGTAACGATATGTATTGCGATATATGCTTTTTAAATTATTTATTTCAAAATGACTGCTTAAGAACATTATCATATTAAGATACTGTGCAGAAGAACAACTTCAAAATGGTTTAAAATACCATTAAAAGAAAATGTATTGTACAAAATGCATACAAAAAATAATGCAACCCACAAATTTTCACATAAAGCTGAAGATATTTGAAATCAAATAAAAGCTATATTTTATGGAAATAAAGTTCTAAACTCTCTGCTTTCCTGGTTACTTATTTATAAATTTAATATCGCAAAACAAACCGGCACATATTTGATTAAAAAATGCTTCAAGTTCAGCAGACTTCAGTTAAATGAAAAACAAGTTTTAAACTTTCAATATCTAGAGTAAAAAAAAACACTGGACATCAGTATTTATCTTCCTTGTGTATCTGAAATATGTATGCACAGCTTGATGACATCATCAAAATGCAGAATGACTCGTGGAAAGGACTGAATGAATGGTATGTCATTTTCACCCAGTTGCTTAGCAACACGGAAGCGGCGGGCTGGGTGGGCTGCGGCTGTCTAAAAGTTTTACATTGTTTTCTATGCGGTCAAAATGATTCTAGTGTTACTGTTCCACTACATCACACACATTACAGCAATTGCAACAATATCAACAACAAATAAACATTGAACTTGCCTTCCATAGGACGGCAGCTGCGTGCCTGCATGACCGACCGGGTCCGGCTATACAGGTGCAGCTCGCAGTCTCCACCTCTCCATACTCCGTAACCACCACCCAAGCGTTATTGCAGGAATCATTAAGACACTGGCTTGGTTGTACGTCCGCCTTCATGTACAAAAAATTGCTGTGTTTGTGTATCAGCACAAAGCCGACTTTGTCTCTGTGTACGTACTGATACGCTTCGGCGCTTTTCAGGTTGTCCATGGCGTTCCCGTCTACCGCCATAGACTCAACAAAGTACGAAAATATATTGCTTGTTGTAACATTTGGCCATTTCGTCATATTATCCTCCCAGTTTGATATGGTAGCTGGGTGAGGAATTGAAAACCCACCGTCTTTTATGAGGAATAGATGAGAATGTTCCCATTTTAAAGCCATCTATATCAAATATAAATGAATGCTGATCTTACTTCACCGGAAATGCTTAGCAGAAATAGACCGATTGCAGAAGTAAACCAGAAATGCCCGTGAAACTTGTCTATAGTAGGGGTGGGCAAAATTTTCATATCACGGTATTTAAAAAAAAAAACGGTATTACGGTATTTAACAGGTTTTTTTTTTGCCATACAAGACCGTTCATATCCACATTATCTTATAAGACTGAAGAATTTGAAAATGTTCTTTAAATAGCCCATTTTACTGCCATATGGACTACATCATATTGGGGTTTTTTTCAGACACAGGTGAATCATATAAAATTTTTTAATTATTATGATTGTAGTAGGCATTCTGATTATCTAAGGCTGAATGTAGACTTTTTTTTTTAAAACTCACGTTGGCGCAAGCAACAGATCGCATCTTCTAATTGCTTTGCATGTAGTACTGAAGAATCCCGCAAGGCGGCAGAGTATAGACTCAGACCAGATTTTGCCAAAGAAGAAGTAAAATAAACATGGCGACCGTAGGGGAGATAACAGAAAAAAAGACGGAAGAAGGACGGTAGATGGTATGTAAAACATATTTACCGCTATTTTTGATTTCTTTCCTACTGGTTTTGCTGCCGTTGACCGCGTTTACCTACAGACAAAAGCGCTCAACACTTCCCCCTACTGGTTACTCTCAATAGCGTTTGTAAAAGGTATGCCGTTCGGTTCTCGTTTGACATTTTAAAGCCGATAAACTTTTTTCAACTATAGACGAGACTCCTCCTTTTTGGAATTACTTAATCAGAATTGTGTGCTTCGCTCCTGCCAGCAGCTGTACTTAGTTAAAAACTTTATTTTCTACATTGTGGTGATGAGCGTGTAGCAGTGAAATCGGTCCCGGCTGAAACACTTCCCCTCATTAAACGTTCCGGAATTTTTCTGATCTATTCACCTGTATAGGGGTATATTAAAAATTAATATAACGAAAATAAACACCGGTTTTCGGTATGAACCGGTATACCTCCCAGGCCTACAGTATAGTCAAAATCTCTTCCTTAGGCTAAATTTATACCATTTCCACCTTATACGTTTTATGATGCCTACTATTACTGTTACCCAAATGCAGTGGGCAGATAATGGTTCAAAGAGTGTAATTCTTTTTAAATTTTTGTATAGAAAAGATATGTATTTGTTTAAAGGTTGAATATGGAGTAATTCCATAAAAAGCTACATAAAAAAAATCCACAGGGCGTGTAGAGTAGTTCAGAATGAAAGTACAAAATTTCCTTTAAACAATTATATTCGAATTAAAATATAATAAAATTTAAATTTTAACCAGGCATGGCAATGACGTTCTGTTTACATCTACTAGCCAGTGGGAGCCACCATTGCGAGTGACAGATATGATCTATATGGCCCAACTATATGTTTGGCGCAGCTCGGCGGGTACTGGGAAAAATGCTGTAGTCGGCAAGTCAAAGCAGCTGCTTCAGAGCTCTGGAGATATCCTTATCCATCTCAGGAGAGGGGTTACTTGAGAAGAAAAGAAACTAGAGTAAATTTAGGTTAAACCTGATCGACATGGAAATAGATGGACCAACATAAAACATTTTCATGGCATCAAGTGAATGCGGAAACGGCGACTTTCCTCCTGGATCGGTAAGATAAGTCACTTGCTAATTTGGCTAACGTTAGCTGTCAGTAAAACGCCTCTAAAATATATTCCTTACTGGACACAGTTTAGGCTGGTTACTGGGCATATCAGCAGCAACCAGGCAACCCAATGGCTGGAATGATTTTTCTGTTGTTCCAACTAGACACACTAGATGTCGCTATCGTGCTCATTTTACATATCCAACATTTAAAGTCTTGTAACTAAAACTAAATTGAATTAGGAAGAATAGACAAGCAGACTTTATTTGTAAGGCACTCTAAAGCACACATCAAAGTGCTGATATACCTGATATAGATAAAATATTAAAAAATATATATATAACTGTAGGTCCAAAGCCAAGAGGAGGAGGCAGATCTCTAGTGTTTATTTTAAAAAGACAAAATACTTTTCTAGAAACCTTTGGACTTGAGGAAACACCTTGGATGCACCCGTAATAAAGTGACATATAGTACAGAGGAAGTGTAGAGAGAATCTAGTTGTGCTCCTGCAGATGCCTCCGTGTCTCTGCTTCAGGTCCTCCCCCCTGGTTCCTTCCAGCTGGACATGTGGGCCATGACTGACAAAGAGAAGCTGGACGCTGTGCCTCAGATCCATGACGACGGCAACAACTTGTTTAAAGAGGGCAAGATCAAGGAGGCCGCAGAGAAATACTACAACGCCATTGCCTGCCTGAAAAATCTCCAGATGAAGGTTTGAGAACAGTCTGGTTTGCATGTGGTTCTGTTGGAGTCCTTTAACCTTGAGTGAAGTTCATGTAACTCCTCTCTGGGACTTTTTACTCGATCTGCAGGAGCATCCTGGAGACGAGGCCTGGTTACAGTTGGACCAAAAGATCACACCGCTGCTGCTCAACTACTGTCAGTGCCTGCTACTACAGGACCAGTACTACGAAGTAATCGAACACTGCTCATCCCTGCTCTTTAAATACGAAGGTAAAGCTTTTTAAGTGTTGTTTTTTTGGGGGGGTTCTCTTTGTGCTTTCTGCTTATTATGAGCACAAAAATTTATTTTAGTTTTCTTTGCTTGATGCTGTGGACTTATTGGCAAAGTTCAGCCGATGTGCAAAAACACTAAAGTCTGTTTCACTAGGGACAGGTTCTTTTCAATGATTAGAGATAAATAATGTCAAATACATTTTTTATATAGTTTCTTAGTATCATTCATCATTCATGTATCATTTTTAACCCAACTTTGCCAAGAAGGACATGGCAGATATTGGAATTATGATATGAAAACATTTAGGCTAATATTTCACTTGTTTCAGATGGTCTAAAGTTGTTTGAAGAAAAGCTCTAATGAAAGTAGTTTTAGTAAATTATTCTTTTTAACTGTCCGATCAGCATGTTGGAGATTGATTTATTTACTTCATATCTGTTTTGACAGCCAGTTGTCTCTAGTAGTTCATAGTAACCACCAGCAGCTCCATTATGTCATGGGTCACAATAAATAAATTAATTATACCTTTTGATTAGGTTCAATTTTCAGATTAAGGTACCTTCTAAAATTAACATTTCACTATGTATTAAAGATATTATTCTACCTTAGGCTAGAGCTGGGTATCTATTCAAATTTCTAGAATCAATTTGATTCAGATTCTTAATAGTTAGAATCGATTATCATGAGCTGATCCAATCTGTTCCAACTGGATATTTATGAGACAGTGCTATTAGAAAAGTTTTTTTTAGCTGTTACAGTACCTTAATTATGCCTGTAATGCAATGACCCAACACTGGGTGGGGTTACAGGGGGAAACGGTATTGAACCTTCAGGCCATGTACATGCATAGCAGTTTTTTTTTTCCAAACAGATATTCTCCCTCACCTCGTTAAAAAAAACAAAAAAAAACACCTCCACACATAACTGGATAAGTGTTTTTTAGCACAGTTATAGCCATGCCAAACCTGTAGAGGGCAGTCGTTCTCCCAAATCCTATCCAAACAAGCAAGCAAAAAACGCTTGAACAATCTATAATGCCAACACAGCTCTGACGGCATAAATGCTGTTTCTTAGTATAAAAACAGGTCGCACAATTGATGCTGGAGCATTTTTGTTTATTTTTTTGCTGTTGATATTGATGTTGCAGCACCTAAAACTCCCTTTACTTCTGTCCAAGTGAAACGCTTAAAACAGACAAAACGCAGATCTTCACTTTGGCCGGAGTTTTTGAAAATAATTGCTTTTGGTGCATTTTTTGTGTGACACGCCAAACCGCAGATAAATATCTATCCTAAGAAGATGATGTATAGATTTATCACTTTATGGGGCGTATGGTTTTGTTTTTTATTAAGCTACTTTTCTTTGTTTTAATTTAATTCAAATGAAAGTTTTCTTTTCCAATTTAAACTACAAGAAGTGCTTATTTCATTCTGTGCCTTTTTTGTCTGCTGTTTTTGTTCAGAATTACTCTCAAGTGGCCTTTAAATTGTTGTAACCAGCACAAGGTTGTTTTTTTTATATATATAAATGGCTGCTGGAAAAAATCCCAAAAAGACTTGACATTTCTAGAAACTGTATCACCAAAGAACTGTAACAGAATCTGCTTATTGAAAAAATTTTACCACCACATACCAAAGTACAAAACACATTTGGTGTGAGACAGAATCGGTCGGTTAACTTTGACATTTCTGCTCGTGTTCATTTTGCTTTTGATTCGCCCCTCGTCCCAGATAACGTGAAGGCCTACTACAAGCGAGGAAAAGCTCATGCTGCAGTGTGGAACGAGAATGAGGCTCGCGCAGACTTCGCTAAAGTCTTGGAGTTGGACCCGTCCCTGGAGGCATCGGTTAACAAGGAGCTGAAGGCCTTGGAGGAGAGACTACGCTCCAAGCAGGAGGAGGAGAAGGGCCGTTACAAGGGCCTGTTTGACTTCAAAGCACGGCCAGCTGCAGCCACCACAGTCAGTCTATTCCAAGTTTGCCTTTCTTTGTTCAGTTTTCATAATCAAGCATGAAACTGAAGAACTCTTTTTTTTTTTTTTTTTTTTTTTCATGCAGGGCTGAACCCTGAAACCGTGAAGATGATGCCATTGGATTTTGGGATGGAGAAGCAGGAGAGCAGTCCTGCTGTTTTTTTTAGATTTGTCCGTGCACTTCAGCCAAAACACGTTACCAGTCAGCTCCTCTTCAGATATACACGCAGGCACCACAAGCTTTTTTTTCTCTTTGGTTTTTTTAGCCCCACTCCTCTGAATTCACTGTAATTGTGATGCCGTGGCTCTGTTTTGGAGAGTCTGTAATGGCTAGCTCAGTGCTGCACATTGTTCTTTTAAGGGAACACCTTATTTATTAAAACGCCTTGAAGGGTTTAGTTGAAGACTTGCTCCTGGTGGTGAGCATTCCTTTTAAAACTTTGCATTCATTTTTTTACTAGAATACAATTTCTACCCCAGCACTTACACCCAGTATGTCAGGCATAGGCTCTGTATTTAGTTTCTTTTTTTGTTGTATCTCCAATGCTGGTATGTAATCTAATCTAAGTATTGCTCGTGATCAGAGTAGGTTGTACCTTCATACGGATGCTTCACTAGCAAAGAACAATGGTCGTTTTCATGTTTGCTTACACCTTGAAAAGCACTAAGCTCATGTGGAAAAGGAGAGTGGACGTGACGCTTTACCGGTCTGTGACAATCACCAACATGAAACTGAAATTTTCTTCTATATACTTATTTCATGTATTGAAGAAAACATATTTACATGCATTTGTGGTAATTATGTATTCAGCATCTTTTGTCGGCTGCTTTGGAGAAGATCTGCTTCTCCAAGCAAGGTGGTGATAATGTAACTGAAAATAAATTTGCATTTAATCCCCTGACTTGGACTTGCTTTCATCTTTTTAGGATCTGTAAAATCAGTAAAAAGACATTCATTGCTAACTTTCCCTTATAACTGGGAGTGGGATTTATCAAAAGGTTTATGCTTTCAAATCTAGACAAACTCTCTATCCCCATAAAAGGGATGCCAGAAAACATACAGGACAAGAAACATTTTTTCTCTTATTTAATTAAGATATACATACTGAATTGCAAAAATCTGGTTTACAAAATTTCTTTACTAACAAAATGACTCGAGATGTAAAAGGTATATGGGAATGAGAGAATTCTAGTGTGAGCTTACATGACAAAACCTGAAGATGTTCAAATTAAACAGATTGGTGCAGTTCCAACATTGATTGTACAACTTATTTTTTTTTAAATAAAAAACCTTTTACAAGTCAACTTGCATTGTTAATCAAATGCATTTTACTAAAGATTTACCCAAATTATGACTAGATGAGCTTAAATTTCACATTCTTATAGAAGGTACAAAATTGGTTTTGCATATGCCCCACACGTCATAGAAAGTGTAACGGTAACAGTTCAATAAAAGGTATCAAATGTTGGAAAGGGAATCATTATGCATCTCTAAAACGCTCACAAATAAAGCTCAGGGTGGGAGGATGAAGATGGGTTGGAAAATATCCAATAAGGGTCACGATGAGGGCAGGCTGCTGAGAACGGGTCAGGAAGGGAATCTTTTCCAAAAGGGTTATGTGCGGGCGCTTCTCTCAGTTTCTGCAAGACACTCTCTGACCAGTGCGCGGGCGTGGATTATACCTGGATGAGACAAACACATGATGCATTCAATTAAACCAGAAGAACAGGCTAAAGGCTAGTGTGAAGAAAAATTTGCTTAAAAACAAGAAACCTGAGAAAAAAATTCCTTTTTGTTTTCACAAAATTGCAAAACGGAGACTTCTATTGTGTCCCTTTACGGTGGATTGCTTTGAACTTCTCACATTTTTTTGTTTCAACAAACCAGTATATTTTTGGGTAGGGTTGTGACCAACAAAAAACAGAACTGAATTGAAAAATACCTTGTTTTCCAAAGTCTTTACAAGTAAAAATGTGAAACATTTGGTGTGCATTTGTTCTTTGATACCGCTAAATGAAATCATCTGCTACATATTGCCTCAGGAAGTCACCAAATTGATTGAATTTGTTTATATTTGTGGAATATGATTTAGGGAGCCTAAACTGATGAGGACTGTATGCATAACCGGAACTGTTTCATCCTTGTTTGTTTGAAATGTTTAGAATATATGTTGGGAAATAAGCAAAAATTACTGAAGGAATGCTATTAATTTTATGTGTGAACTATTTGAATGGATGGTTATTTCAATTATTAGTTTGATGAAAGGAAGTGGGCGGGCCTATAAAGAGAGTAAAGAAATGTTTGAGACGGATAGGACGCAGGGTGAAGCCGGACATTTTATTGATGAAAAATGTAGATCCGTATTATAGAAACCCAGGCCGATGCTCCACAACCTCGGCACCCTCTGCTTCCACACCTGTTATTTTGTTTGATTAGGATTCAAGGATAAAGCTTGTGCATTTTTTTTTACCATACACGTTTCATTTTTTTCAGTAAACGGTAAACTGCAAGCTGGCTCTGAGATTGTTTTTTGTAACAAGAGGGTGACGAGGTTACAGAGCATCAGACTAGGTTTCCACGCAATACGGATCTACACTGATCTCATGAATACAACTGCGCTGTAACGGCCTCAGGTTTGTTGGAGAACAAACAGCATCATGATATCCACACTTCAGGCGGAAAAAACGTCTGATACAAAAATGACAAACACTGCTGACACAAGGGAAGCATGTTGTAGCAACATCATCCTGTAGGTAGACTTTTGGTTTAGCACAGGGAAGCTGGTCAGAGTTGATGGGAAGACAGATATATGTGAATACAAGAAAAGCCCGGGAATAACCAGTCGGACTGCAAAAACCTTGAGACTAAAGTCTAGTTAATACTTATCCGTCTGCCTAGGTACATCAATATCCATCAATGCAAGGGCTTTCTGTCACTCACGCAAGGACGCACGGAGTAGAACACAATTTTTTAAGTACCCGTCAAACGCAACAGAGAGCATACATCTGTCATCAGCCCAAAATCAGCCCCAGATCATTTCACCAGAACGAGGCTCTATAATCGATATAATCAGTAGTCAAAGCAGCATTTGGGCACTAGATGCTTTATATTTAAAGGTCAGTTTACCTAATATGATCTTTTGGCAATTCTGAACACTAGGGGGTGTAGAGAACAACAAAACAGGACGCTGTGTTTGTTTACATGTTTACATTTTTAGAATATTCTATGAGCTGCACTTCTAGTAAAAAGCTTTCCAGCACATTTAAAACTGTCGGCCATTACTCTTAGAGTGGTAATTTGTTTAAAACCTGAAGAAAATGAACTGTCATTGATCACAGAAGTCACTAATATGGTAGGCAGACCCGCCAGAAAAGGCAAACACCCCCTGCTGTCCTGGTGGAGAACTACTTTGCAACACTGACACACAAACAGAGAAGTATAAAAGGAAAACCCAGTCAAAGTCCATTCCGATTTAGAATCTGTTGAAGGGTTTGAAAATGTATTTCCACCAAATACTCTTAATCCAACCTGACCAAGCTTGAGTTGTTCTGCAAAGAAAAATCAGCAAAAATGTCCTTCTCTAAGTGTGCAGAGCTGGAAACAAAAAAGTCATGAGCCCTGAATACAGATGGAAAATCCAGTTGGTGCAGAGCAAGGCAATCTACTGTCAGTCTTCCTCCCATAGGTTGAAAATATAGTTAAACTGCAGCTGCAGGAATCAATCAACTTTTCATTCACAGAGCTAGAAACATAAAATACCTCTTTTTAGCCTTTCCATTGCGCTCTTGCTACCAGCATACGTAGGCCTGATCTCACGGCTCATCTCCTCGATGACGGACAGAAGCTCGCTGTAGGTTGACCCTTGGGACACTTTGACAGGCTGTTGGAATAATGTACAGAGGAGCAAAAGGGGAAAATAAGAAACACCCATTGAGATTTTTTTATGTGAAATCATAACCCACCCTGCAATAGTGAACCAGCTAAAGTGGTTCTGTGAAGCTTTTCAACTAGACAGGTAGTTATTTATATTCATGTTATATTTTGACTAGTGGATGGCTTTGAGAAAGAGTTGCACACATTTACAAATCAGAAATATATTCATCGCATATGGAAAGTGAGGAAAAACATAAAGTTGAGCAGATTTTCTATTTTATTTTTTGAGTGGAGATGGACACATACCTGAACAAAGCCCATAGAGGGTGGACCAAAGTCACTGAAAGCTGGTCTAAAGTTAGATGACGATGGAAGTGATGGAGAGGGGACCGAAGACCCTGAGTGGAGAAACAGCATGCATGAAAAAACAGGGAAACCATGAGCTTCTTTTAGCTGATCAATTTAAGCTTTACTGTAAATTATTAGAAGGATGTAACCCCTTACAGGATTACCTTTAATGATGAAACAACTTGAAGCTGTTTTAGAGTACCTGGTGGTGTGTGGTTGGAGCCAGATGGTGCAGGAGCAATAGGTTTATAACTCATGGCGATTTCAGCAGGCAGCTCCAGGTATGATGTGCTGCTTCCTTCAGTCCCGTCAATCCTATGCTTATTCAGCTTTCCTGGTGATTATTAGCTCCTAGGAGCTGCTGGAAAACAAACATATCGGGAAGAAACGTTAAAATCTATCTTTTTTTCCCCCAGCAGATTTTAAGGTTTTAGAGATAATTTTCTGCTGTATAGAAAAATCCCTCTAATGGTGATAAAACTGCGAGATTTAACTAGTTCTAAGAATTTGAAGATGCAGCGATTCTGATAGTAAAACTAAATTGTGCAGCTCATCACAACAAAATGCCTTACAGCTGAGCACACTACTAGTGCAACTTAACAAAAAGTTGGTTTTCTCTTTCACGCTCATAGATAAGCCACTTTGTAAATTGAGCTACTAAATGCTACTAGCTACTAGACCGTGATTGGCTGTGAATTTAATCAATTTCTTATTACATTTAAGACAAACTTCTAATTGTTCTCCAAATCTTCCAGAGGAATGTCCTGTTTGGTAAAAAAAATGAAATAAAATACGTGGGGAAAATAAACCCTTTCAACATCCATCCATTTTCCTTTGCAGCCTTTTGAACATATCAACAAAAACCTTCAACTATAGTCTGTATGCAGAAAGGAACCAACCACACCTCTTTGTCCCTACTGCTTCATAGGTTTTTAATATATAAACTCCATCTGTATTGTTCACACAGTCAGTTCATGTATATAGAGTTAGTAGTACATCCATGAAATTCAAATAGCTTCATTTAAAGGTTCATATAGCACTGTCAGGAAAAAAATATTGCAAGTTCTGTGGAAAACTGCTCATAATACATCTTCTGAATTGTTGAAATTCAAACAGTGTTTTTAGAGTTTCAGGCTGAGGATAACCTGATTACTACAACCACTTTATGTGGCATTAAGGTTTATGTTTATAAGATAACTAAATGCAATAATGTGCAATGGAGGGGGGGGGGGGGACGTTTGCCAACAACACGTACAAATGCTACTAAAATGAGTTAAATTGTTATTCAGTAATTACGAATTTCCTACCTTTGGAGTGCTAAGCGCTGACAAAAACAATTAGCATAATATACTTTTAAAAATAAGACAAGATGAAATGTGGATACACATCTATCTTTTATAACTCTCTAGTATCTGTTAACGTTTTACACAGGCTTTATGGTTATACAAACACAACCATAAATGTACCGAGCAAGTGTTATGAAGCATCTTCCACTTTTCAAATATATAAGTTTTTCCCGTGTCTTTACTGACTTTACACATTGATACATTACATGTTACATCTGATGCTACATGTCAGTTGAATGTTATATTTTTGGGGTTCTGATGCAGTCTTTCGCCGCTCTGAAGTCCGAATGTGACAGATCTCGGGTGACCAGCACCCCCTAAGGAAAATTACTGAATGAAACAAAAGCTGACGTTTAGCTTTAAGAGGAAGCTAACGTTAGCAAGATTAGCATTAACCGGTTAGCAAAACAACACAGGGAAAACAAAGGAGAAATAAGGACTGTAATAACACAGTATTACCTTACACACTCGGTACATCCATAATAAGTAGTTACCCGCACTCATAAACACAAAAGACGGATAAAAAAGAGTCAAATTTACGCTATTATTTTACCTTTTAATGAGGAGCTAAACTCTTTAGGGGATATGAACCCGGCTCTTCCTCTAAGCGTGAGCATGCGCACTGACAAAGCATAGTGTAGCATTTTTTCCCCCCTCACATTTAGAGCGATTTGATTGGTTGTTAGTGTAATGAAATAGCGTCCGTTAAAGACGTAAAATACCAAAATAATTTATTCTAAGCAGCTTGAAGGCAATTACAACTCTGTTGATAAATTCAAATAAGACTTTTACACTTTTCCCCAAATTATTCTAGGGAGATTCCAAATATGTACAATGCTACTACTACTACTACTACTACTAATACTACTACTACTACTACTACTACTACTACTACTACTACTACTACTACTACTACTAATAATAATAATAATAATAATAATAATAATAATAATAATAATGCACCCAAGGGCAATTTAGATTAACCTTTAACCTAACAATGATTAAGAAATCAGAGTATGTAGAGGAAAACCTTGCATGTACAGAAAGACCCCAGATTCAAATCCTGTTGTGAGGCAATAATGATAAGAAACTGAAATGCCGATGTGCAACCTTTATTGTTTTCTTCACAGCATGAACGTGTACAATCTCAGATATGTTGTGCAATTTTTTTAAAATCAGATGCGGCTTTGCAAAACATTTTAGGCTCTCGGAGAGCGATAACCCCCAACATCCTCTCCCCCCCCACACTTCATAATATTGTGAACCATGTAAACACAACTTTAAGTACCTGGATTCACACATTGATATCATTATTTGTCCAGTAGTAGCCTAAGACAGTTTTCCGATTACCCGCAAACTCTAATCATTTGTTTCTGGTCCCATTACACATTTCCTTACAAAATTCACTAAAAATCTACCTATAACTTTTTCAGTTAGCTAACTAACATACAAACAAATAAACAAACAAACCTTTAATAAAAACAAGCACCCTTAGCAAAGGTAATAACAAAAGGCCCAGAAATCATAAAACAAACCTATTACCAGTCACTTCTTATGTGGACTTGAAGCTTACTGTATATAATACAGCTTAATATGTCGAGTATAGTAGCAAAGAGATATTGAAGTAAAATTACTTGTATGTAAACTTTTTACAACAAAGCACTTGACAATACATTAATCAGACTACATAGTAACAAAGACTACTTCTATGTTATACAGAGAGTGGTTTAGACTTACAAACCCTACAGTTTCTTCTGTAATCTTAATTTGTAAACACACACACACACATTTATGTATATATATATATATATATATATTATATATATATATATATATATATATATATATATATATATATATATATATATATATATATATATATATATATATATATATATATTATATAACACCAAGCTAAAGTGCCTAAGCACTGACCTTTGTAGAGAAGCAGGCAGAGATTTATGCACATTTAAAACACTGAAAGCTTCTGTTACCTAAGTGCAATTAACCATTAGGCCTGCTGAGAACACTGAGCTATGAAGGATTTGAATAGAATAACACGATTAACACCATCACAGGCTGCTTTCAAAATGAACTGACCTAAAACTTGAAAAGTGAGGGAGTATTTTCAGTACATCTATTACTGTTAATTTAGTTTGTGTGTTGAAAGCCTGAAAGCAATAAAGTTGGTTATTTAAACATTTTAAATAAACGGGATATATTTGAAGAATATATTTCAGTAATGTAGAAATTTGTAAGCACAAGAAATATATTTTTTATAGACTATTGCTTTCATAATTGAGTGGGCTGTTCTCACTAATACTTTAAAATAAAACTTTTCTTTTTTAATTTATTTTATCTGTAGAGCACAGCTTTTCAAACTGGGCACCAATTGTCCTGTTTTCAGTGCTTTACTTCTGTCTGAAACCTGACTTGAATGGCACGCCAATGGTAATTTTATAAGTTGAGAAACACTGCCACAGGCTACAGGCTACGTCAATTATAGGGCTCCATAATATAGAGCAAAAAATATAATAATTGACAGTTTGGATACAGTAATTGTTGGCTGATGTATTTCAAATATTATGAACTTACATTTTTTTCATGCTAATGTAATATTTAGCTAGTTGGACAGTTTCATGGAAGCGAATGCTTACACTGGACTTAAATATTAACCAAAATGCAAAAGGTCACAGAGTGATGAGAAAGAGAAGACTCTGATCAGAAAGAGAGAAAGGAAGAAAAAAAAAATATCACAATCACAACTGATATTTTAATCACAACATTGAACATTTTTTATTGTCATCTGAATATTTTCTTATATTGCGCCTTCCTAATGTCAACCATAACAGGAGTGCCTGAATCTAGTAGTGAAGAGCTACAATCCTGCAACTTTTCCAACCCACTGAATCAAATGGTTGGATTCCCTCATCAGCGTGTAATTTAGTTCTGCACGGGTAGAATAAAGTATAATAACCTTTACTGCCCCTCAGAGGTGAAGGGACAGACTCCTAAGGGACAGAAAAAATGGAAACATGCAGATTCATACATGTTTAATATATCGACCCCAAAAAAAGTCTACAGTAAGGCCAAACATACAACATAACAAATTTAGTCATTGAAAATAATATACTTAGCTTCAATTGTCAAAATTTATACCACGTCAACAAATATCAGTGTCATCGTGTCTTAGCTAATGATCAAATTACTCTTGCTTAAGAGTGAAATGTACTTTGATTTACCTGAAGAAGCATGTGTTTCTAAACCACTGACATGGGAAAACTGTGAGACTCGGACAAATATGTTGTGCATCCTTCCTCAAGCTTAAAATAGTTTCAATAATTCTGCCCCATTACTATGATCAGAACTCATGTAACTGAACCAGGTTTGCAGGTCAAACTAACAAACAACTGTTTAGCTCTGTCCAGCAATATCTATGGGATTAAGACTAATGCTTCCAGGTTAGTGGAAGAATTATTTCAAGATTCTTTCTTTTTAGTGTGTAATTATTAGTGAAAGCAGCAGGTGAATATTCCAGAATGCTGGAGAATCATGGATCTTTTACCTACACTGATACAGCATGTTGTCTTGTCTTGTCTAGCTGGAGTGCTGACATAGAACACAGTCACACACATGCACACACACACACACACACACGCACACACACACACACACACACACAAGCAGGAGAGGCAGAGATGCAATGTTACTAGAAGAGACTGTTGGCTCTGTATCGTTGAAATAAATATGTTGAGAATGAATCATCCTTATCCTTATCTACATCTCTATGGAATTTTGCCATATCAGCAGACATATAGATTTCCTTTTCAGCGGACTGTGGAACACTTTTCTAGATATTAAAGTATTTTTACCCATGTGTATATGCAAACTGTATTCTAAATTTTGTGTCATTTTTGGATTATTGGTTCATTTCTCACTGATGCAGTCTTTCATGAATAATTATTGGACAATGGCATTCTCACAAGCTTCAGTCAATGTTCTGACTTTGATATACAAATTTAGCACCAAAACACGTTCAGGTCTGAGAGGTAAAACTTCTTGCCTTCTTAAACAGTATGAGGCTTAGACATTGCCATGATGTTTTTATACTTTCAAATGACTAATTTAAACGGAAGAATTTGGCCCTTTCAGGCATGTGGCTATTGTACGCATGGATGAACCCGACTTGTTAAATTCCACAATTCTCTTCCTGCTGTTGTATCTTGGCTTTTTAAAGTAGATTTTCCCATAATGTCACACAAATAAGCATTTAAGGAGTTAAATACATTACAGGTATAAAGCCATTGAAATTACATGTTGTTGAAACTTTGAAAGCCTCAACATCATTTCAGCTTTCAAAAGTTGTTCAAAGGCAGGCTGATTTCACTGTATGTAAAGTTTGAAGTTTGTAGACTCATAAAAAATGTTTGCAAAAATTATATGTCATACTATTGTAGCATTTATTAATCAAATAGACACACACACACACAGAGTGGATTAATTGTGATTACAGCCAATCAAATGCAAAATCCAAAAACAGCCTGACTGATTTTGGTTTTGTAAAAGCATTTGACTGATTTCATCCTGCTCAAGCTTGTTTCTGAAAGCTGTGGGACTTGGTAAAGACAAAAAATAGATTTTATAGAGACATGTTGGAAAAAGAAATGTGAACAATTCCGTTTCAGCTTTCATGATTCTCAACCACTGAGACTAAAAATGTTATTTATCTTCAGGGTTCTCTGTTTTTTTCTTTGTCTATTTCATCCCTTTCCACACAGGTGCCAGCTATATATGTAGAATAATAAACTGATATGGAATGGCTTTTTCTCTCCCACTGAAGATAGTACTTCTTAAACTATTCAATGGCTGACCAGGTACTTTTTAAGTGCACAATTAATATAGTTGTCTTAATGTCTTTCTTCAGGTTAGAGCTGTCTACCTCCAACAAAACAGATTCTAACAGTGAGTTTAAACAAGAGTTTCATGCTGGAAGAAGAGTTCCCCTCTAAATGTGCCTGTTCCTTGCTGTTCCACCCATCAAACACTGGCAGTTAGAGATGCCTCAGTGTGCAGTGTCAAACAGAGTGCCCAACCTTGAGCACAGCAGTTCTCTTTGCACATTCAATTTATACTTAAATTTGTTTTGCAACCACCCCCCGTTGGTAGCTCAGAGCCATAATAAACATCCCCCGCTATCCATTCAATTCAGAATGATTTTACAGATAAAATATAGAGATACCACAAGATGGGGTAGGCGTTATAGCCTCGACTATCAAGCGATCCAATCAGAGCAGTTTTAACCATTGTTGAAGGAACCCTAAAGAGGCCTTCTTCAAAGAGTACAGTAGATACTCTAACGATGTGTGCAGCAACAAAATGATTTCTTTCTAAACATTACATTATGTACACAGGCACAAGTAAACACCCAAACTAAATTACAATTTAAACAAGCACTGTATTAAACATTGAGCCTTGAATACCCTGCCTCCCCCATCCTATATTAAAGCTAGCCTTCTTACCAACCTGTATGACATTTTGTCTGGCTGGGTCACGGTGGCTCTAAATGTAATTCCTAAGTATTGAATAAGGAGACTGCTGAAAGAAAACCCATTTGAATTCCATTTTTTAAATACTTTATTAATCCCAAAGGGAGATTAAATGTTGTAACTCATATTATCCAGTGTTCTTCAAATAGTACTTGTGGATGGTGATGGCAATGGGTAGAAAGCATCTCATATAGGTGCCAGTATCACAGCAACCCTCTAGAACCCTCTTGCTGAAGACACTCCGCAGTTGTTTGATGGTCTCATGTATCATAATATTATTTGTTTTATGAGGAATCTTTTGCTGCAGAGGTTCCACAGCAGTGCACGTAACAGGGTCAAGCTTCCTTATCAACTTTTTGAGCTTTTCTAAGTCTCTGGCTCTGATGATGGTACCCCAAAAGAGGATGGCGAAGAGCAAAGTCATGCAGAGACCTTTAGAAGGGTAGATGCTTAAAGTTAAAAAAGAGCACCTATCAAGACTTTAAAACACCTTGTAACAATATAACGTACAGTATAAAATTCCAAAAATCAGAAAGGCTTATTCATAAAGAATTTAAATGTAATTGCTAAATATTTTCATCAGATCGGTACCATCCATGCTGATGCATCTTATATGATGGGGATCAGTGTTGTTGGGTTATGTTGATCTGAGGCTGTAGACATTAAAAAGACCATTGGAGAGCTGGTAGTGTTATAAAGTACATTATGGAATTATTTCACTTTGTGCTGCGTCTCAGTACATAAACCCAAGCTATATTTGACTACTTAACCTCCACAGTACCTCATTTGCAGGCAGCTTTCGAGATTAAAACAGCTCAAAAGGGTTAAAGGTCTCAATACTAGTGTTGGTACCTCAGAGATTTTGATTGGTAAGGTGAAGAGATAAACCCAGTATTTAGATTTGTGGGGTGCCTATTTTCTCCCATAGGGCCAGGTAGATGGAGAACTTTTTCCCATAAGTGAAATCAATATTTAAAAACAGGTTTTGAGTTTTACTTTCATTATCTTTGTTTTTTTTTTTTTGTTGATGTTTTAAAAAATATATATATATTTGAATACCTAAAAGAAACAAGAAAGAAAGTTAAAATGGAAAAAAGATGTAAGAGCGAGTACTTTTTCACAGCACTGTTGGAATTAATTGTGTGCATTTTGAAAACACTGTCCTCATTCAAACCAGAGGGAACTGTAAATAAAAGTTAGCAGAGTTACTGGGATGTTCAGTACATCTGTATTGCTAATTAATTCAGTCCTTTTCCCTCACAGTTTTCAACCTGTGGTTTTGAATGCATTCTTTTAATGGGAACCCCTTGTTTTTCTGAGAAATATATTTTCTACGTTTTTTTATTTTTTATTCTGTGTTTGGATCCTACTTCGAATCTACCACAAATCCAGAGAAAATTGGGAGCAGAAGCAGATGTCTTTCTTAGAGGGATGATAATAAATGCACAGCATCATCGTCTGTGAGCTGTTGTTCTATGTTCCTACTGACAAATCAGCTTTTTGTGCTTCGCTCCCTATAAACTTGAGGCTGCTATTTGACTCAAACTTTTTGTGCAGTCAATTTAAAACTCATCTCCTAACTCAAAACCAAAATGACTAAGAGAGTCATATCACTGTTCTTTGAAGACATACAAAGGGGGAAAGAAAATACACTGCACGGATACTGGATACAGCCTAATGGCTGATCATTACAGGTTTTACTAGTGTGTCTTAAGAGATTTAAAGTGCAATAACTCTAGGATTAATGTCTATAATCTGAAGTATTTGGCCAAATTATTTATTTTTTATGTAATTGCAAAATAAAGTTTAATCAGATGCAGACTTATTGTACATCTAAGTGGTTATTGTAAATAAAACCAACCTACAGGGATAAATGGAAGTTTTAGTTATTGGCATAACACATCACTTGCACAAAGTGATGCCAACAACTTTGTTTTCTCTATTTTTTTCTTCCCTGAGAATGTACACAATAGGAAGACAAGTAACGAGCATAACGATGTTGACAATTACAGGAATATTGGAGAAAACATTATTAAAATTAATACAATATTAAAAGCAGTTGTAATGTGAAGATTGGGTGTTCTACTTTAAAAAGAATGTTAATAAATTGACCAGTTTACAGCTGGATTACTTCAGAGATCTACCAAAGAAAAACTTGACAGTAATTGTAGCTGTTAAAATAAATGTAAACATTTTTTTATTTATTTCATAGTTTGCAAGTATAAGCAATCATGAACAGAAACAGTAGACTCATCTGTGAATGAGCTATAGCATTGTACACATCTATAACTGGATCATTGATGGGTGATTTCTTGGTGATGTCCAACAGAGTAGTGAATTGCTTTTCCTTCAGGTAGTTTGAGAGTAAACCCTAGTTTTTACTTCTCCATCTGTGTAGGAGTGGAGACACAAAACACCATTATCAGTCAATGCAAGGGCTTTCTGTCACTCACGCAAACTCAAATGAAGTAGAGCCCAATTTTTTAAACTATCCGTGGAACTAAATGGAGAGCACATGTGTGATTTGTCAGCCCAACATCAGCCCCAGATCATTTCAACAGAACAGCGCTCCATAGTTGATTAAATTAATTGTCAATGCAGCTTTCGGGAATTACATGCTTTATATTGCAAGGCCTATTCATCTGTTTTTTTTTTTTTGGTAGATTTTGAACACCAGGTGCAGAGAACAACAAAACAGACCGCAGCCTTTGTTTGCACACATTTTTTTTAGTGTTCTGTGAGCTGCACTTCTAGTAAAAAGCTTTTCAGGTCAATAAAAACTCCCTCACCTGATGGTCATTGATCCTTCAGTGGCTGTGCATTTACAAGCTGAAGTAAATAAACACTTGTCGACTAGAGATGTCACTGCAATGGTAGACAGACCTGCCAGAAAAAGGTTTGATCTGCCTGCTGTCCTAGTAGGAACACAGATACACCAACAGAGAAGTATAAAAGAAGAATGTCTTCGTCAAAACGTGTATGTGTGATAGCAAACTTTCTGATGAAGTATAAACTAAGCTTTACAATAAGACAGGCTAAATGGATATGAAATGATATTGACATAACCGGATATTTTATAGTGCTGAATCTCATAAATGAATTGAGTGATGATTGATCTTGTAGCCTTTCTATTGCAGGTGTGTCAGAGGGTGGACAGGCAAGTGATCCGATGCAGCGGGACCAGGTAAGTTCTTCTATGAAAGGTCGGATGGAGGAGCAGATGGGCACTGACCAAGGGAGAAAGTGGTATGATGCAGAGCATGGTGCGTTCACACCAATTGAGGGAGAAGAACACAGTGGGCTAATCCACGAGGTCAGGGTGTGTGAAAGACCAAAAGCCTGGTGGTATTGTCTTTTTAAGCACGCTAATGACTTTACACAATCTGCTGGGATTACTTATATAGAAACTTCTAAACTGATTGGAATTGATGTACAGTTAGATTAAAATTACTTTTCTCATGAAGTGCCTTGAGATGACATCTGTTATGATTTGGCACTACACAGGAAAAAGAGGTCCAACTTAAATAAATTGCTTCAATTTGTTACAAGTAATTGAATTAGGTTAATCCAAGTTACTTCATGAAATTTGTTAAGTTTTCAAGTTAAGCAATTGCAATTACATTAAGTTTGATTAACTTAAATCAATTATTTGTACAAAGTAAAGCAATTTATTTAAGTTGGCCCTGCATTCTTTTTTTCCCAATGATATTCAAATTAATACAGATTATTTATATAGTGCCTATTCACAACAGATGTCATCTCAAAGCACTTCACAAGAAAAGTAATTTCAATACAATGATACAAACATTCCAATCAGTTAAAAGTCTTCTATATAAGGAATCCCAGCAGATTGCATTGAGTCATTGATGTAAGGTTGTGCCCGGAACATGCAGACTCCAATGACATCAATATTGAGCACATGTTGAGCAAGCATGTAGCAACAGTGGAGAGGAAAAGCTCCCCTTTAACAGAAAAAATCCTCGAGCAGAACCTGGGTCAGTACAAGTGGCAATCTGCCACGACCATCTGGGGATTTGAGAAGACAGAGAATAGATACAAAAAGAAGGAAAGAACTGATGCAAGAGTACTTTATATTTTAAAGAAAGTAAAACATTGACAGCAGCACATGGAGGATGTTCGGTCATTGGGAGCATCATTCAGACCGATGCTCCTCATCCAGCAGGGCGTTGTAGCTGAGCAGGACACCAGGCCAGGTGGACCCTCTATGGAAAGAAAAATACTCAGAGAAAACCAGGTTAACAATTCAAATAACAGCAAAAAATACATCTAGAGAGTAGTAGAAACAAAAAATGGAAGTCCTCTGTCTAATGGTGCGTTCACACCGCCCCAAATGTCAGCGTCAAAAGCGGCAAGATTACATGTAAAGTCTATGGTTGAGGCCATCACAGAGGCGTCAGATATTCTGCGGTGCTTTGTGTGCATTGGCTGCATTAGTTTTCTGAGCTTTTTTTTTTCATTTCAAGCTTCAAAGCGCCAAAAGCCAGTAATGCAGAAGTTCACCTACCTGACCTTTTGATGCTCTTAATGCTCTTTACACGGCGTTTCAACCAATCAGACCCTCTCAGTGTAGTGATGTCGCCCGACGTCAACATTGTCTAGCCAACTACGATCCGCTGCTGTTTAAAACATCCAGCAGAGAAAGGCCCGCCCATGCGCTTTGGAAGCTTCAACCATTAGCCTATCGCGGCATTACTATAAAAATAAGTCAGAATGACATAAGCCATTCTAACTGTAAGCTTTATCAAAAAGGAGGGTTTTAAACCTAGTCTTAAAAATAGTTTCTGCCTCACGGACTAAAACTGGGATCTTGTTCCACAGGTGTGGAGCCTGATAACTAAAAGATCTGCCTCCCATTCTACTTAAAAACAATCCTAGTAACTACGAGTAAACCTGCAATTTGAGAGTTTGCTCTTTTAGGAACATATGTAACAATCAGATCTTTGATGTATGATGGTGGTTGATTATTAAGAGCTTTATATTTCCGGAGGAGGATCTTAAACCCTATTCTGGACTCAACAGGGAGCCAATGGAAAATAGGAGAAATGTGATCTCACTTTTTAATATTCATCATAACTTTTGCTGTAGCATTTTGGATCAACAAGCTTTTAAATACATTTTGTAGACTTCTTGATAATAAGGAATTACAGTGGTCCAGCCTTGAAGTAAGAAATGCATGGACTTCTCTCTCAGCATCATTCCTGGACAGGATGTTTCTGATTTTAGCAATATTCCCACACTGTAAAAAAGAAAAAGTTGAGAAAACTTAAAATTTCAAGGCAACACGATGCAAGAGATTTTTGAGTTTTCTCAACCTTTGCCGTCTGTTGTTGGCTTTACTAAGATTTGTAAGTTCTGACAAGAGTTCTGCCAAGTTGGATCTTCTTCTTCACCTGATTAAGATAATCTTGTAAGGCTAACAAAGAAATTCTAGTTTAATGCCTTGTATTTCTGTCTTCACTAAATGCTGATATCCTAGTTGGATCATAATACAATTCTTATTCCAGTGAGTTGAAAATGTACAAATATGAAAAAAGGAATATTCATCCATCTTCTGAATAGCTTAATGCTCAGGGGGTCACAGAGGAGGGTTGGTAACTATCTCACTGGTCTACACCCTTGGGCGACTGTGGCTCAGTGGTAGAGTAGTTGGCTTTCATTCGGATGGTCGTAGGTTCGATTCCAGAAAGCGCTATATAAATTCCATCCATTTACCATTTACAGGTTGCCAGTCCATCACAGGACAAACAACCATGCACACACACTCACACCTAAGGACAATTTAGAGACACCAATTAACCTAACAGTCATTTTTTGGACAGTGGGAGGAAGCTGGAGTACCCATGCATGCACAGAGAGAACATGCAAACTCCATGCAGAAAGACCCTGGACTGGGATATGAACCCACAACCTTCTTGCAACAGTGCTAACCACTGCTCCACCCCTGCAGAAACGTTAAAGTTTAAATCCACAACAACAAAAAAAGAAAAACTAAGTGTCAGCGACATATATTCGGTATTGGTTGAACGAATTCATTTCACATCCGACTTTGCCCACGTTTGGTCAAGTTTTGGGGCACCAAAAACGTCGAGAAACCAGCCTCACACAAGTCAGATCTGTTCAGTAGTCCGTTGGAACTTATTCAGACCATGTGCGCATGAGCACATCAGTAATCTACTGGGTTTCCCAGTGGTTCCCAACTTGACTCAAAAAACCTACTCAAAAGTTGATGATTCTTGTTATGCAAAATAGAAAATCTTAGTTAAGACAACACTGACAAAAATTTGTGGGGCAGACAAGCTTTTTTACGTTGTTAGTGGAAAGCTTTTTTTCTGAGTTAGTTAAATTTGAAAACTTAAATGAAATCAACAATTATAAGTTATCGTTTTTACAGTGCAGAGGTGGAGGAAATAAATCTTGGAAATCTGTTTAATATGGATTTAAATGTCATGGTTTGGTCAAAAAATACAAAAGGTTCTTCACACAACTACCAGAGGCCAATTTAGGCCATCCAGACAGAGTGATTTACTTAGTAGTTTCCTTTTTAAAGCTTCTGGTCTAAAGACAACAACTTCTGTCTTGTCTGAATTTAAATGCAGAAAGATCAGAGTTATCCAGGTTTTTATGTCCTCAAGACATGCCTGTAATCTAACTATCTGATTCGGCTCCTCTGGATTTATGGATAAATATAGTTGTGTCTCATCAGCATAATTGTGGAAATTCTGTACGTTCTCAGTATTAAATGCAAAATATAAAAAAAACAGACAACAGCCTTAGAATATGGAATGGTCAGCCTGTGGCCAGGTTTAATTAATAGATTAAACTAAAAGGTGATGAAAAAGAATGTCATACCTTTTCTAAACAGGTAGGAAGTGATGACACAGATTGAGCTTTCCGAAATGGTACCCCGAGACTCAAAAACGGATGACAAACTCAGGACCTCACACTCAGTGCCGTGTGCCAATGGAAGTGTGCTGACCCGAGTGCGTGGGTCCCTTCACTTTGTGAGCAAAGCCAATTGAGTGTAAGAAAACATTAAAGGCTGCAGTTATGCTATCGCTTACAGTGTGCAAATGAATATTGAAATCCTCTGCTATAATTACCTAATCAGTTTTTAATGCTAAATCAGATAAGAATCTGAGCTCTGCTCCAAGAATTGAGAGTAAGGGCTAGAGGATACAAAACCACAAGCAGAATTTGTTTTGTTTTGTAACTTGGATTAGGGAAACTAATGATTAGATGTTCAAGAGCTATGTAGGTATTAATTGGTCACAGAATTGGTTACAAATTAGAATCTGTAAATCTGAATGAAAGATTATTGCAACTCCTCCTCCTTGCCCAGTACATGTAGGAATGTGAAAATGTAAATGATTGGAAGGAGTTAACTAATTTATAATTACAAAATCCTCTTGCTGCAGCTGGGTTTTGGATAGGCAAAACAAATCAATTTTATTATTACATAAAAAGTAATTTATGTCTTTGAGAGAGGAATCTTATGTTCAACATACCACGTCTAACTGCCTTATTTTTTTGTTTAGTCAATGTTGTATTTATTTTAATGAGATTTTCTTTTTTGCTTTTGTTGGGTTAACTTTGATCTATTTTCGATTTTGGCCGAGGGCAAGATGCTGTCTCAAACAGGGTATTAGGTGCTATATAAATAAATTAGTGAAATGATAGTGGAGGTAAAATCCATCCAAGCTGTGAGTGCACACACTGATGACATGTATGCGTACTGTATATATCAAAGACTGCTTCACACTCCTTTCATTTCACTTCTAATTTCCGTTCAGCTTCGTATTTTAAGCCTATGTGTGCATAATTTCACGCAAAATACGAGCACTATGTAGAGTTCTGCTGTAGTTCTGCTGCAAACAACACAGACGGTTACCAAATATAAATTTACATTTACACTATATTTCGGAAGATTAACACAAAAGGTTTTTATTCATTTATTTATTTTAGCCTACTTGAGGGAGAGCCAGGATGGAAAGCAATATTCAGGTTATTTATGTAACACCGGAGAAGTTAATTGCACATTTGACCCATCAAAATTACTGATGGGCTACAGTGAATTGTTTATCTATTGAATCATTATAGGCACTAGGTTGTTGCATATTTTTTATTTTTTTACATCAATTGAGGCATTTAATCAAATCTTGAGAGCAGGTCTCATTGGACATAAAACCATTTAGAGGTCACGTTGTGCTCATTAGATTAGGGACCATGAAAGCAAAGATTTACTTGTGTTTTTTCATTCTTTCCTTGTAACTTGTAAACAAATGTTTTAGAATATTTCTTAGTATTAACACAGATTTAAAATAGACACACTATCTTTCTTGATGTAAGCTGTATCCTTCTAGGAAAGAAAACATAATTTAACATGCTAAATGAATGTTTAGTGATTCTGATGTCCTAATAATGGATCAATTCAAAAGGCTTACCTGCATTCTAAATTAGAAAAAAAAAAAGTACTTTGAAGAACCAATATTTACAGAAACTATGGATTGTTGGATAACCTTTTTAATTAAATCATAACTGAAAAAACTCCTACACCCTATGAAGTGGTATTTTTTAATATTTCTATTAGATTATAAATTTCCGCTCTCTCTAATATATACCAAGTGTCAAATGCATTTAGAAATTAAAAGGATTATATTTTTGTCACAACCATTTTGTAATGTTGCTGTTTCATCACATTCCTATAGTTTTATCTTGCTGCATTTCCAAGAATACCACACATCACTCGCCACTTTGCATTCTTATTAGCACAAATGGGGCTAATGAAGGAAAAAGATAGTGTATGACTGTTCTGCTAGAATTTTAAGCAAAGGACCCCAGGAAATCAATTAGTATTTTAAATGCTTGAGTTGGGAAAAACTTACAATTTGATGAAAGCCATATTATACATATTTTAGAGGTTTTTGTTCTATTGAAAAATAATGGATGAATTCCTTACATTTCTATTAATATTGTCAATTGTTCCACACAAAACAAATGCTCTACTTTTGAAGTACTCTTTGAAGTACCTGAAGAGATATTAGAGGTTTCATCATGAGCTTATCAGTACCAAGACCTCAACATCATCTACAATGTGTGAACATTCTTTCTTCCATTTTATGTACTCTAAAAATCATATTACAAAATATACTTCATGAAATTATTTGAAGTTTATCAAACAATTGATATCTTTTGAAAAGAAAAAGGTGTCTCCATTAATTTAACACAGCCAGCCCGATGCATAAAGAAAATGTAGCTGCATTTCCACTATTGAAACCTCAGCGTAATTTTACAGGAACTTTTCCACTACCCTGGGCTGGGCCAACAGGGCCATTTTCAGGGCCTTTTTAGGAATCAACCTGTCTTGGGGTACGTACTCAGAGTGGGAGCTGCGGTTAAGTAAAGCTGAATGGTTGTAACTCAGAAGGAAAAGAGCAGTGTCGCCAGACAACCAGCTTTGTAAAATAATAAGTGATGCTGGCAAAGAACTTTATAAGAGCAAACACAAAATGGAGCAACCATCCCTGATTCTTCCATTGTTGATCTCTTTGCTGCTTTGGCTCCTTCTGGCATTGATCAGTGACACTCTTCACTGCTGAAAAGCACAAATCTCTGCTAATTTCTTAAAGAGCCAATTTGGTATAGAGACACTGCGGATGAGAGCAGTGAGCCAACAGATTTACCCTGATAGAGGAAAGGTCCAGTCAAATCACCCTGAAGTTCCGATAGCAGAAATGTGTCTTTTGATAATGATTCCAGGCCCTTCTGGCCTCAGAGTTCAACGTGTAGTTTAAAACACCTTTGAGAGAGGTATCACGTTTTGCACATATTAAGAATGTAATCATCTCTGCTGCTTAGTTGAGCTCGGGTCCCCTGTTAAGCACATTGCTTTTGTAATTGAATACTGTGCACACAAACAAAAAGACCACTTCCCTCCTCTCTTGCACCCAACAGTTTGGATATCTATCCCAGAAGTGGGCTCCTAATGCAAATTCCACGCTGCCAATGCTCATTTAAATTGTATACCTTTGACTGTAAAATATGTTAATCTGTCCTTCCCACACAAATTAAATTTGTCAAATATGCTGAATTTTTAGCTTGGAACAATTTTGTTTTTCCAATTACAAAAATTTGTGGAACATAACCAGTAGGAGATCAGAATGAA
Organism: Apricaphanius iberus; assembly: GCA_028564705.1. Taxonomy (NCBI): domain Eukaryota; kingdom Metazoa; phylum Chordata; class Actinopteri; order Cyprinodontiformes; family Aphaniidae; genus Apricaphanius; species Apricaphanius iberus. The sequence continues at coordinate 322,812 of JAPXFQ010002192.1, forward strand.
TACAATACAATAAAGACCCAAAAAAAAAGGATTTCAAGAGTATAGAATACTTATTTACAGGAGAGGTTACCCACAATATTTAACTACGATTGTAAACCCTACCTCTAGCCAAAGTATTCTATTCTTCTGACATCTTTTTGTCTAGTCTTCTGTTGGCCAAAAATACCCGACCATTACATTAAATAAATGAATTAATAAATAAACTAAATCAAATAAATACATTTTGACATGTAAGGAAAAAGACACTTAAACTACATAGAGTAATGGAAAAAAAAACAAAACAAATCAAAGCACTATTAGGGTGGAAATCACTCAGGTTTAATAATATCATGCACATAATATGAGAGCTAAAGAAATCAGACACTCTTAAACAAGTCAGAGTAAAAGCTGTGTCAGAGTGCCAAGTCAAAATAACAAAATTTTACATTTCAAAATAAAGACATAACAGTAACATGACATAAACATCAAAATAATAAAGTCATAAGTTATTAGTCTGTGATAAAATGAGTATTTAACAAATTATTTATTTGATTTTTGCCCTTAGTAGCAACATTTAAAAATATATATGTGTATACTTTCAAGTCTATACCCAGTTTCAATCCTATGTTGTTCATTGAAAAACATCAGGGGAGATCCCATACTGTTCTACTAGAATGCCTAGTATTTAAATAAGTGTTTTAAGACAACAAAACAAACAAATTAAAAAAAAAATTGAATTATTTCCAAACACTAATTTATCTTGATGTCTGGCAACAAAGATGCAATAAGAACTGCTCTACTGATAACGACTTGACAAATGTGTCTTTAGGCCTTCTTGTTAACTCAATAATCACTCCACTGAAGATAGAACTCACACTTTATTGGTCGCCATCTTAATTACAGCTACTTCCTCTCCAGTCCCCCGGCAACAAATACCCCCTCACAACAAACTTCTGCAATGGGATAGAACCATGTTAACAATCTCCCCTCTTTCTTTAAAGAAACTAAACAGAGTTCAAGAACATACTGTAAGAACATTTCAACATAGTATGTAAGAAACAGTTATTAAATTTTGTTTACTCTTCAAATTGCCATTCCCCTGCACTAAGGGTTTTCAACAGTCCAAGTGCAGATGCTCCCACTTTAGTTAAGCAGTTAGCAAGCTGCTTTTTAGTAGATGTCCATATGACTTCGTGAACTGTCCCTGAGCCCAAAAGCTCTTTGATGCTGCTGATCTCAAGTCGAAGCCTTTTCTCAGTTACAGATTTAGTTGATTTGACGGCATCGAGAAGAGAATGGTTGTCAGTCACACAGATGATGGGTAGGATGTTGTGTGTGCCATCCCCTGTGATGGGCTCTGAATAGAGTGTAGCAAGAAAGACAGCATTGTCAATCCCGTCTGCAAGTGCTAAAGTCTCTCCGGCTAAAGTGCTTCTCACCACTCGCCTGATCCGTTTTGACTGCCAACAAATAGGTGAGAATTTTCCATTTTCTCCCATAAGCATAATAAAATGTCCACCTTGTGTACCTCCGTCTGGGAGGTTTCCCATGGAAGAGTCACTAAACACCACTAACTTGTGGTATTGTTTGTCACCCAGATTTTGAAACTTTAGAGTAACTTCCTCCGATTTAAGTTTTCTGATCAGTTTGTTTGCACAGTGCAATGTTTGAATTGTAGCATGTTTTGTACTGGATGCCAAGATGGAAATGTCACACATGATGTCAGGTCTGCTCTGTCTTGCTACCCACAGTATCTGTCCAATTTTGGATTTTAACATGTCCCTCTCGGTGTCTGTTAAAGGTGCCTCCCGTTGTGATGCTCTGGTGGGATCTATAAGAATGGGTTGTAGATTTTTTATGTAGGCACTTTGTTGTACTCTTACTGCATTCTGTAAAGAATGAACCTCCATCCCAACGTAGCTGAAGCTGTTGTGTTCTTCTCGCCCAACTTGGAAAGCAGCTTTCAGTTTGGGGATGACAGCTAAGGAGAAGCTGTCTGAACCACCCCATACAAAATCATCTACATGACAGGCAAGAACTCCTGTCACCTGACATGAGTCATCCATCCAGTAGAACACGGCTGGATCAACTTTTGACACGATGCCTCCCAGCTTGGTCATGGTTTCTTTTACCTTGTTATACCAGAACAAGGAAGCATCTGTTAAACCATAGACGCATTTCTTTAATTTCCACACAATTTCTCCACTCTTTGCCTCTTTCGGTGGTCGAATGTATACATCTCTGGTCAAATCTTTCCCTTGCAGAAATGCTGCTTTGATATCCATAGAGTTCATTTTCCATTTGTTTTGACATATGACAGCTATGACCATCTTCAGGGATTCAGAGGAACAAGTGGGTGAGTCTTTGGGAAGTTCTTCAATGTTCTGTTCTTCAAAACCCCTTGCAACTAGTCTAGCTTTGGGTTCAATGCCGAGCTGTGTTTTCTTGAGTGTGCACACCCACCTTGTTGATATGCATTTCTGTCCATTATCTTTTTCCTCCTCAAATACATTGTTTCTTTTCCAGTTTTCAAGTTCAGTTTGTTTGGCATGTGAGAAAACATCTTCATTCACCACCAATATTTCATCTCCGTCTTCTCTGCCATGTTCAACTACTTCAAGGTTGTTCACTTGTCCCATATCAACTGATCCTGTGGATCCAGCAATTTCTTCTGGTTCACTGTATTCTAGGTTGTACCAGTTTCTGTATTTCCCACCAGCCTTTCCAGCTCGGCCGGTAATTTTTCCAGTATATTTTTGATCAGTTTCCTTGTCTGTGTATTTGACTATTTGTCCAGCTTTCAGTTTAATTTCTTCACTGACTGTCGTTGAATGTGCTGTTGGAGAAACACTTTCTCCAAGTTGTCCTGAATCACAGAAAGAGTCCCTGTTTTCTGCAGTGCTGTGTGGTTCATAACTTGCAGGCACCGTCTCCTCATCGCTTGATGCCATTTCCTCATGTTGTTTTACAAAGTGGTTGTGTTGTTCATCAGGTACAGCTGCTGGTGTCCTGAGATTATCTGTCTTATCTGGATCTTCCTTTTTTGTATCCTCCAATTTCTCATGTGCTTCATCCACTTTTCTTAGCTTTGACTGATGAATTCTGACATAAGTTCCACCATGCCTCACAAATATTACAACACCATCTTGTCCAATAACCACACCTGGACCTTTCCATTCCTGACAGTCAGTTCTTTTGTAATAGACTTTGTCTCCAGTTTCATATTTTTCACCAGTGGGGCGCAGTTGTTTGCAAAGGGCTCTTCGGATCCTGTTAGAGCATTCAGCTTCTGCAAATGCTTTTCTCATGGAATGTAGTGTTTCTGTATGCTGGGCCATCCATGTACCGACATTAGTTTGCAGCGCTGGAGGTTTATCCGTGAGGACTGAAGGCAAGTTTGGATTTTGTCCAAAGACGAGCTGATAAGGGCTGTAGCCGTGTACATTGTGCATGCTGTTCTTTGCCATCAATGCCCAGTCCAGTGCCATTTTCCAGTCACATTTGTTATCTTTCTTCACTTTCAATAACATTTCAGTGAGGATTTGATTGTGTCTTTCCAGGAGACCATTGCTCCATGGACTGTATCCTGCTGTGGTTTTAACCTCAATGTTGAAATGTTCAGCCATATCTCTGATTTCTTCATTATTAAATTCACCTCCATTGTCACTGAATAATCTGCGTGGTGGTCCATGAATACTTATCCAGCAGTGAATAAAGTGCTTTACTATCTCTTTGGGTCTTTTTGTGGTGGTAATACTACCTGCACTGAACCTTGTGAAATGGTCGATGGCATGCAGATACCAGAGTCCTGGCTCGAGCTCATGCAGGTCTATGGCTACAGTTTCGTTGTATGTTGAAGCCATCGGTAAGCCCACTGCAGGTTTGGGTTTTGGCTTACTGTAACGAATGCATGTTTCACAGCTTTGTACAATATTCTTTAGGATGGCAATGTTTTCATCGTCACTGTTGCCTGCGCTCAATAGTAGTTTTTGTAGCCTGTCTACTGATGCATGTCCAAATTGCTTATGAAGCTTCAGCAGCACAGCCCTTTTTTCCTTTGCCGTCATGTTTCCTGTCACAATTAGGATTTCGTCTTCGTCTGATGTCCCATCTTGACTTTCAGTTGAATTTCTTTCGTTTCTTAGGTTTACGCAGTAATGTCCAGATGATGTCAGCTCAAGCTTTACATCTTTGTTAAACATCTTTGCTTTGTCTTGAGCAATGTTCAAAACAGCACTTGCTTTCTTGAGTGATGTTTTGCTTAAAAGCATCGGTATATCAGCTGGAACCACTTCCGTTTCGATTTTACACTTGGTTTCTCCTATATTTGCTGGAATAATAACTTTTCTTGTGGACTGCACAATTTTTCCATCCCCAAACCTGAAGGGCCTTGCACTTTTTTCATCTTTGATTTTTATAAGCTCTCTTTGCGGTAGTCCGCTGACATAATCTGCCAGCCATTTTTCTCCACATACAGTTCTTGTACAAGCAGTGTCAATTACAGCAGACCCCAAAGCTTCCACCATGAAGATTTGTGCATCAGATGGAAATTCATTAGAAAATAGAGTAATGTTGCATTCTTCAATATATTGTTTTGATTCCTCAACATTAGTTAATTTAACATGTTCTTTTTTGTTAGGACAGTCTTTTGCCCAGTGATAAGTGCTCTGGCATATTGCACATTTAGTTCTTCTGCCGTATTTGTCCAATGGATTAGTTCCTGCAGCTGTTCTTTGACTTTGCTCTGTGTTTAAACTCCGTTCACGTTTGCCTGTGTATTTGATAAAGAAGGCAGAGTCGCCATCTTGTGGCGCATAGACGTTATCACCGAAGATTCTTTTCAATGAGGATTTCATGTTGTCAAAAGAAACGGTGGAACAGGCGGTAAGTGCTAGCTGTTTGTCTTTAACGTTTAGCCCTGCCGTATCCAGTAGCTTAAATGCTAACACAGCATCAGGCAGTTCCATTTTGAACTTACGCAACTTGTTGTATCGTCTTTCAAATTCGATGATGTAGTCCATCATGGACGTGCCGCTCGTTCTGTTGATTCGGTCAAAATCTGTGTAAGCTTCGTATTGGCGATCCTTTTCTTCTTTCAGAAACACTGAGTCCAGCTTGGCCAGTAGGACGGTCATTCCCGTGTCGGCGTTCAGGTCTGCCGCAGCGATTTCTAGCGCGCTCTCCCTCGCTCTACCTGATAGCGACAGGGTAACCGCCAGAGCCTGTTTCTTTTTGTCCAAGTCGGTAACTAGTCTCCATATATCGATTTCATTCTTCCAACTTTCGTAAGACGTCTTCTCGTCGAACGGCGGAGGAACTTTGTAATTTCCAGCTGCAGCCATCCTCTGCTACCAATGTTAACTCAATAATCACTCCACTGAAGATAGAACTCACACTTTATTGGTCGCCATCTTAATTACAGCTACTTCCTCTCCAGTCCCCCGGCAACAAATACCCCCTCACAACAAACTTCTGCAATGGGATAGAACCATGTTAACACTTCTTTCACGATTCACCGTTCAGCTTGATTAACAAAGGCTGTAGATCTTTATTTTGAAGGCCTTGAAACATCAGTGGGAAGATAAAGTTAGGAACAAGTTTTGAAAGAACTGAACTGTATTAATTCAGTATTCAGAATGGCTCTCTTTTGGAGGAGCGAGCTCTACTTTTTACTTTGACACAATTTACATACATTATTTTTTTTCTTAATATTTGGTCATTATACGCATTACCATGAGACAGCATTGAAGTAAAACAGTACAAGGGATATTAATTGTGGGTCTCATTTCTTTCTGCTTGTAGTGAATGTGAGTGAGCATCAGCAACTCAAGGACCAGTTACTTTGAAGCTCAATAGAGACCTTCAGGCATTTATCTTCTAGTATTGCCAAATTTATTTTTATAAAGTCACATGTCAAAAAGCCTTTTCGAAAAAAACTTTACTTTTTGTATTTTTTCAAACCTTAGAAAATAATTTTCATGATTAAAGTGCAAAACAGAAAAATGATTTCTGTCCGACTTATTAAGTGTGATTCCATTTAGTCTATTTTTGTGTCAGAATATGCCTCATACCAATAATGATAATGTAGTCAATTATGATCAAAAGCTTTGAACAACTTGTTCCACTCTAAAGGCCTCTTTTAATTCCAGCTGACCAGGACGCTTCCCTTGTTAGCTCAGCAGGGTAAGACAACCTTTGTGGAGTGTAAACATGGTTGCTGTCAAAGGGAGATGATGACATTATTCAGAAGGATGTAATCTCATTGTTTTGCAGTAGCGCTGGAGACCAAACAAAACTAACTTCAAATGCGTTTTCAGACTAAGTTTCAAGCTGATTTTTTCATGAGGGTCAGAGAGGAAATTTTCTAAGTAAAAGAACATAACTTCCTGTTCTCAGGGAGTGGGGCTTTGGTGATGTTAGGATATAACCATATGGTAATGTTGGACACTTAAAATAGATCACCCTGAGCAAAGTTGGTGTAATTCTGAATTTCTATGTGAAAATTAGCAAAAATGAATACTTAATTGAAATGTTCTCTCTTATTCTCATTTTAAAATATTCTAATATTAATTATAGTAGACACTGTGCTAAGAGTGAAATAAAATATATTTTGGTAAATGATGTACACTTTTAAATAGAAACAAAATCTTTAAAATTCTTGGCTCAATTTAAAAATGCATCTTTATATGTATCTTTTCCAAAAACAATTTTAGATTCTGCATTCATTCACAACCTGTGCCCATGTATCCAAATTTCTCCTATAATTGATCAATTATCCAAATTTCATCTGTTTTTTTTTAAACAGATGCCGTTTAATGAAGGTGCGTAATCACCAGACTATGTCGATTAAGTTTTTTTTAAACTGATAAATGAAAGAAACAAAACAAAAATCAGAATTATAGAGGTGGTGACCTTTGGTATTACATAACCCATGATTATCAACTCTTCACTGATTGCAATAAAGCAACAGAAAACCTTGCTGCAAATGCCACTTACGTTCTAATGCGTAAAGGAATGGCTCTTGTCTTGACAATGTTGCACAAAATCATGTTTAACATAAAAGGAGAAATCAACTGTATAAAAATAGAAATGCTCCTATCAACTCCCAAACACTGTTTCTATGTTGCGTTTCTGTGGAACCCCCCCACTCGCCCAACCAACTACGCCAGGTGTCATGGAAGAATTGCATAGAGATGAAAATAAGGATAATGATGATTCAGTCTCCATTGGCATTTTAAAATATTTATTAGGAAGATACAGGAAGTCCTCTTTATCTCCCTTAACATGGAGCTTCTGCCTCCTGTTAGCTTCAAGAGCTTCTCTATCAGACATGTTTGGCCTACTGTACAGATACAACAACAATAAGATGAGTCCTTTTGTTAACCAGCATAAGTAAAATTTCAACAAGTCTTTTCCAATCTCTTCATTGAGGCCCAAATAATATGCCATATTCCCCAGATGCCTTTACTAATTACTGTTCACTTAATAGAACTAATCTTGAAATAATGTTCCAATAATAAAGGATACATGGATATGAACAAGGTATCACTGATTGAAAGTACCTCATTTATAGTAAATAATTCATTAAACTTGGTATAGTAAAACAGGGGGGAAAAAAACATTATGATTCAGGGAGAGGAGTGGACCTTGTGAATGAGCTCTGTTTCCAGCTTTAAAGGTTTCAAGGGCGTGTCTCTACTGGCTGCACAAGTCGCTGCTGTTGTCAAAGTTCCACAAATTTCATCTCAACCTCAGCCCAGCACAAACTGCTTGAAGCTGTGTGGATCTCAAAACCAAGGTGGACAAAGCAAGTAATCCAGATAAATTGACGTTAGATGATGCAGAGCAAAACCCAGAATTCAGATTCCCACCAATAAAATTAGGTACAACTAACTGCTTTCAGAAATCGCATAATTATTTAATTTAATTCCAGCAATATTAAACGAAGCAGCCAAGGGGGTTATAACTGTTATAGTCTGTTAACAGCATTACCATTAGTTGTGTAATCCACGCAGTGAAAGTAGCAAGACTTGTGTTTGAAGGTGCTGTGCTCCAAAATGACACTTATTGGGCAATATGTAAAATGTTTTGTGTACATCACAGAATATTTTGCATGATCATCACCACATCTGTACATCACTCCATCTGTTCATCTGTACTGTACATTACCCCACTGTTTGAACATCACCACGCTGCGATGCTATTTTTTGGCAGTGGTAGAGAGGCTGGTTAGAGCTAAGAAGATGGATGGAGTTGAAATGCAGAAGAATCTTGGAAGAAAAGCTTGCTCACATTGACCGAGAATATTTGACCAGAGCTAAAATGGAATCGTTCAAAGCAGATCTTTTTCTTTGAATGGTCTACACAAAGTTGGGATCAAATTGCTCCCAAAAAAGCTGTACTTATGCTAAAAAGAAATTGCTAAAAAGAAAAATGTGTTGTATCCTTTTCATACTTATAACTATGTTGGCCCTTACATAAACTTTTGGCAAAGCACTTTAAACTTTTATGTAATGTGGCATATTGTGCAGAAGTTTAAGGTTTTCAATGTTTTTGCAAAGAAAATGTGTAAAAAAAATGCAGAAAACATCCTGCATTTTTTTTACACATTTTCTTTTGTTGAGTTTTGTTTATTTACAAAATTGCCTAAAAAAAATAAAAGGAATCTGACCTCTGGTCCGTTGCCATACAAAGCAAGGTTTCATACTTCATACATCTTGCCAGAAACCTTGAGTTTTGTAACTGTGTTAATAAAAAAAGTTGTTTTAGTTAAGTTGTACAATGTGTCTTTTTTTTTTTTTTTACGTGTCCTGTCTAGCAGTATGCTACTCAGAATTGGTGTCTGAGTACCAAGTACAAGCCCAACAGTTTTACTTTCCCAAGCAGAGTATTACAGCTTCGCTGTAGTACGCCACTTGATGTATATGTATGAAAAATCTTTATTAGTGATTACTGTGGGTTCAATTTCCTGACGTCATGGACACTAAACCGAGACAAGAAGGGAGAAAGGAAGAAGGTGAAGAAAAGAAACCGGACCAGCAGAGGCGCGAACCGACGACAAAAGACAGGGAGGCAAACAAAGAACACAAGAAAACATCCCAGTCCTCCACCTCTGCCGGACGGCAGAGAAACAGTAATACAAAACAAAAACAACAAACTGTACAGAACCAAACCAATAGTTCGGATCTAGTAGAATAAACTAAGAATTACACATTCACTACACACAAGCAGGGATTAATCAACATAATACAAATGTTTCTGGTAAGCTCCTGTGAACAACTAACTAATGATGATAACCTCAATTTAAGATATGCCCGTCCTCACCAATGTCCCCACACCTATGTGTGTGTGCGAGCATGCAGGTCTGAATAAGGTTTCACCATGCAAGTGATTGATAGCTGGTGTAAGGAACCGTCAATCTGTCCTACAGGAATCGACACAGACATGGAGGAGGCAAGAGATGTATGCATCCAGGGTCCCACAGAGTACAGAGGCCACAGGCGGATCAGCGCAGGGTCGATCACCCACCAAGAGAGGAACAGATGGAAGCCCCAGGGGACCACCCACCAGCCGCAATGCTGGGGCCCGAGAGATCGCAGTGACGAGCCCACGGGCTCCGCCGGAAACCGGCTACGCCAGGGCAGGCCCGGATCAGGACCCGGAGGCCACGGGGACCAGGGGCACCCCGCCCCCCAGCGGGGCCCCAACCAGGGACCAGCCAACAAGGGCCCCCCCGCCGCCGCAGGCAAGCGGGACCCGCAGCCAACCGACGGACAACACACGCCGCCGCCACCTCGGACCAATACCCACCGCCAACAACCCGGCCCGCCCCCACACACCCACACGCCAGGGAGCCACAGCGGATGTACGCCCAGCCAGCACCTGGACATCCAGATCTTCCAGCTCATGGGTCCAGATCCCGCCCCACGCAGGGCGCCAAGATCAGGGGCCCAGCCAATGCCGGACAGCCCCCCCCCCAGATGAACCGACCAGCCAGCAGAAGTCCTGGAACCAGCAGGAGGCACGGTCCCCACCGATCCACCGGATGGCACCAACCTACTCTACAACCCCGGCACCCCCATAAGAGGTGCCCCAGTCAATCCAAGGAGGACGTCGGCCCGAAACAGCGGCCGCCCGACACACCGGACCACCCAGGACCCGCCAGACATGCACCAGGACCGAGCCGGGCCGCAACCGGGACCCCCGGCCCCAGGCATCGAGAGCCATCATCAACCAGCGGGCAGGAGCATCCATCACCGACGGGGAGTAACTGAGGGGAAGAAGACGCATCAGGCCAGAGGGAAGCCAAACACCCAACCTGACAGGTAGACATAGACAGACAGAGACACTCATACGTACCCTCCCTCTCATGCGTACACATTCTTACAAATACAGGACATACGAAAAAAGGACGATATATACTCATTCATACCCCCCATACATACACTATACTCCATACTCCCAGGCCCAGGGACAGACGCCCCAATAGAGCACCCTGCCCCTGCACCCGGGAGACAGACCCCTTTGCCCACCAGCATGGGGACAAGCAGACCGCCAAGGCCCCCACACCGGCAAGAGCAGCCCCCCAGCCCAGGACCCCGACCAGACGGCCTGATGTTCTACCTGGGCTTCGAACCCCTGATGGTCCAACGAACATGGTACAATGTGTCTTTAAAAAGGATGAATATCCCTTATTCTAAAAGGTGAGAAGAATCTTGCTCAATCACATGAAAGATGTAACTGTTTAACAATAAGAGCACTATGTAGATAATATCTAAGTGTTCAACTTGAATATTCATGGGCAGCTGGAGCACATATCGTGTTTTATCCCACACAAATTTACCAAATATGGAGTTTTCATGAAGAACAGTTTAGCCTGAAGCTACAGCAACTACTACTCATTTGTATACATTGTTGCACATCACCTTAAGTGCTTTGAAGAAAACATGGTCTAAGTGCAGACTCTGTCAATTAAAGAAGGTTTTCAGAAAAGCAAAAGGAACCCTTGATTTTTCTCCTGCTGACCTCTTTGCAAATTGTTGCAAATTAAAACTAAGGATCTTGACAAATTTACAAGCACCTGGGAGAAGAATGAAAGTACTTTTTATATTTTTTTAATTTCCCCAGTTTTAGTCATTCCATCCCTTTCAACTCATTTTCCTGTTGAAGTCCACCTTAAACTTCAAAAATAACTTTCAGAATTATGAAATTCAATAAAGAATTCCAGACTTTTGACATCTAATCCCAAAATATGAGTTAGGATATTCAAATTGTTAATTTAATGAAGATGAAAGATATCAAGCTAAACTATTGACAGTCATTTAAACTTGTAACAGCTGGGACAAACTAAAAAACAGAATATACAGCTAGATTTAGAACTAGGACTTATGTAGAAATAAGCCAATGCAAGGAAAGGCAATTTTATTTTTATGGTACACTTTCAACAACAAAGTAATTAAAGATGCTTGAATTTAGCAACTTGTGTATACAGATTAAAAAAGGATTTTCACATACATGAAAGTATGTCTTTTGTACCTAAGAGACTGACAGAGACTAAGGCCATGTCCACACGTAGCCGGGTTTTTTTTTTAAACTAAGATTTTCCTCTGCTCCTTGAAAAAAAAAATCTCCATCCACACGTAACCGGATAAATGCGTTTTTCAGCACATTCATAGACGTGGCGAACCTGTAGGGCGCAGTAGTTCTCCCCAGTCCTATCCGCCAAGAGAAACTTTATATACTCTCTTCAGCGCGCAGCAGTTATACAGCTTATAAAAGCAAGCAAACAAGACGCGCTTTAACAATGGATGATACCAACACAGCGCTGAGGACATAAATGCTGTTTTCGAGAGTAAACACAGGTCGCACATGTGGTGTTGGAGCATTTTTTTATCGCGGAAAGTGGCGTTACAGCTCTTAAAACTCCGTTTTCAACCGTCCACACGTAGATAATGAAAACGGAGAAAACGCAAATCTCCACTTCGGCCGGAGTTTTTAAAAAGCTTCGTTTTTGGTGACGAAAACCACCGGCTACGTGTGGATAACAGGCCAAACCGTATAGAAAAATATCTCCGTTTTGTGAGATACCCGGCTACGTGTGGACAGGGCCTAAAACTAAGGGCGCTTTCACATGGTACGGGAGTCCGTACTCGGGTACGGTATTTGGTCAAAATCCACTTATTTCGTACCATGTGAACACAGACTGTACCGTGCCAGGATACGGCCAGAGAGACCTGCCTTGGAGGTAGTATCCGAGTCCAGGTACGGGCGGCCACGTACCATGTGAACACAACCCGTACTCTGGCCGCACTCAAGACAATAGACTGCGCTCCACGCGGAAATGACGACATCGCCGGCCGAAATTACAGAATCACCTCGCGACCATACAAATACCAAAACAACGCGATTCAAGCATCCCACAGCAACACAGCAGATTACAAAACGGCGGGTTTACTACAACACTCACCCTGTAGATGGCTTCAGGTAGCAGCTGACCAGTAGACCAGTTTGTTTACATTCTAGCCTGTCGCTCGTTTTATGACGTCGGTACTTCTCACTCCCTTGTTTGTTGGAGAACTAAGACTTATTTGTATACCGCCACCTGCTGTTTATTTGTAGTAAAAGACTGGATCCCAATACGGTCAGAGATCCGTGACATGTGAACATAAAAATTAGCATTTTCTCTGGCCGTTTTCTGGTACGGCCACACATGTGAAAACGGCCTAACTCACTGTCAGCTTGGGACCAAGTGGACCCATCGATTCTAAAACAATCGAAATCTGAAAAGCATAAACAAAAACATTTTACCTTTGTCGTGTATGCATTGGGAGGTTGTTTACAGAATAACTGATGCTATATTACTCAGTAGGCTACATGGAGGTATTGGACAATGCACCACCAATTATCTTCCTTTGTGAAAGATGTATAAAAGTTGTTATTGGTTTAAGTAAATCTATTCTATTGAACTTTCTCCATCTTACCTTTTCATATAATCAATCTAACCAGAAACAGTTTACATCAGGACACATGTCATACAGGAAGGTAATCACCATCTCCAAACTCCATTTCCTGTGTACTAAATTACCCATTGCAAATATGGCATTGACTTGAAGGTTTATAAGATTGAATGTTCATCAAATGCAATGCTTTTATCTACTGAAACAAAGATTTTGACACAATTACCCATTAAACTGCACACAACAGACCAGCACACATAGATGGTGTAATGTGGAAAATACGGAATAATCTGACTGTTAGCTTTAGTTAGTTTTCAGTTTTTATGATTTCTTTAACTCGGGTTATTTGAGCTTGTGTCAGTTTGAGTATCTCGCAAATCTCACCAGTCATTCAGAGGAGATACGAATCGGAGTCTTTGGTTGTCTAAGATTAGATACCTATCAGCATTTACCTATCTACAGGGTAGCATTTTAAAAATATTCTATGACAAGATTTACAAATGGCATCTGGTTCAGAAGTTAATCTCTTAATCACAAAAAGAATCGCACCTGGATGTGTTTGGTTGTTTTTATACTAAATTGCCTCTGGATCTATTGTGGAAAAAATAGCTTCTTAAAGATCTCAATTGTTTTTTTATTAATTTTTCCATGTTCTCTGGTATGAAAGAACGTGGAACATCTGTGTAAAACACAAATTTCTTCTCACTATTTTTAGTGTGTTAAAGTTCAGTGCTGTGTGGGAAGAATCAGAAACTCAATTTGGGGACGTTCTCATTAAAATGAACGACATGCAAGCTTAATGTCCTCTGCTTGGTTGACTGCATTTGAACTCTTACACTATCTTTGTTTACAAAAGTTCAGAAAAGTGTAATGTAAAACAAAACTCATGCCTGTATTTAGCCTTAGATTGAGTTTACCAGAGTTCAGATTGCTTCCCCAAACAAGACTGGACCGTGACGCGACGGGGCCGTTACCCAGGCAAGAACTACACCGGGCAAGCTTCTGTACACCACACGCCCACCAGTCAGACAAGGATTCAGCACAGTGCTCTTCCCTCTTTGCTACGGAGATAAAAATTAGTTTATTTTCCTCCACTTAGTAATATGCTTAAATTCAGTGGGTTGTCTCATCTCATATGCAGTAATAGTCTGTTCGGATTGAGTGCCCCTACTAACTCCGCTGATGAGAGGTAGGCTCAGGGCTAGCTACGTAGGCCGCGAGATTTAGCTTCCAGAAGATTTAGTTACCGATATTAAACTACATGGTTTAAAGTTTAGGTTAGGTATAAAGATTGTTAAACAAGCTACATTTCTGGGTGGATGTGCTCACAGATATTAGAATGTTGGCCAAGATAGTACATTTCATTGTTATGACGCATTTTACTACAATACTTAAGGCACAGTGTAATTTTTGGCCAGTAGGGGGCAGTGCATACCTAAATTATCACAAGCATGCAGTATCTGTGTCTCCGAGGAAGAAACTCAACAACAGAGGTCCAACTAGAGCACATCAGTCTCTCTTTCATCGCTTGGAACAAGCGAAGAGGTAAAAACGTATTTATGGCTAAACTTTTTTGCATTTTGAGGGGAAATCAATGTTTTAATAGCAGGCGTGTTCCGTGCACTTTGTCCATCCCGGCTCTTGTACAAGACGTCATCTAATATGGCTTTCCCCTGAAAAGAGGACCTGCGCCTATGTATTTTAAAACTGATTTTTAAAGTCATATTTTACAATGTCGCCAATATTTTGCAATAAATGTCCTTTTCGCAAATATCCCAGATTTAAATCCAGCTTCAAGGCAAAGCAAGTACTGTTAGGTCCGTAGCTATGGAATTCCTCTCAAATTGACTGAACAAATCACTAAACGAGCATCACATTTTCCCTGTGTTCCGAAGGCAAATTCCAACCATTTCTTCTTTTGCTCCCCTTCCTTGGGTAAAATAAAAAATGTGTTTGTTATCTCCACAAATACTGAGTGTGTTGTGGCTCAAGTGCTAACTTGAGCCACCTGACCAAAACAATGCTGCCCTCCTGTGGGCAGTCTAATTTGTTGTGACTTTAGAATTAACAGCTTTTTTTAGACTTAGGCATTTTATGGATTTCCTCTGACTGATGCAGGAAATTAAGTCTGAGAAAATATTCACATGCTGTATGCATATTTTATTGATTGTATTAAAGCTTTTCATGATTTTCAGTGAAGGAGACCTTAAAGCAAAGATGAAACAGAGTTGAATATGCCTGAATAGTATTTTGCAATAAATGTTTATCTTCTGACGGCAGGAATCTTTACCTGTGTCCACTCCTGGTGCCTTCTTCCTGCAACACTGGCACATGTAATCTTTGATCCCACAATATTGAGTGTGAAGCAATCTCACAAGATCATAAAGCTGTAATCTGTTTGAGCATTCTGTGACATTTGGTTTTCAGCAGACCCAAAATTGAACTCCAAACCAGGCTCAGAGACAGGTTTAGGTTGATAATTAGAATGTTTTTTTTATAAACAAAAGTAAAAGTAGGGCATCTCTGGAAACACAAGGAGGAGCGGCGTGATGGTTGGAGACCAAATGGAAGAGGTAAGTGGAGAGATTAATATTGGTCAAGTAAAGGCAGAGATGATTAAGTGGATTTTGGATCTTACTGCGGGGGAGATGGACTGGAAGAAGGCGAGTCGGGCTCGGGTGACAGATTTTTGCAGGTGATGGACTAGAGGGGTTTCTGGTGTTATTGGCAGTGAAGGATCTGAAGAAGTTCTAGCTGAGAAGTGAATAACAGGTGAAGATGAGATTAGGATGGTAACCAGTGGGAGTCTAGACTTACTGAAGAAATTGTTATTGAACAGTGGGTTTGCTGCTGGTTGGAGGGCAGACAGATGAACAGCTAGGCGGCAGCCGGGGAGCAGGTGAGGCTGGATGGTTTTACCAGAGGAGAGCGGTGCAGAGGCTGACCAGAGTGATGACTCAGGAAAATCCTGAGGATCGTTGCGGTTGCTCCTGAAGAAGACTGGGAAACACAGAATAGGTAGTCAGCAGAAACAACTAGGAGGATTATAACTGTAGATACTTGGAGTAGATTTGGCCATGTACCACACTGAGAACCACCTGCAAGAACCACCTGGTGCCAGCTTGCAGACTCCGGTCTCCTTTTAAGCTGGTGGGTTGATTGGATCAACAGGCCACACCTGTAGGCTGCCACCTGCCACGCCCTAGAGAGAAAATTGGAGAAGGAACAGGAAAAACCTACTCACCAGCACACAATCACAGGAACCCAACATTCTGATACATTCTTTTCAAAAAATTACATATAGAATACTTGTTTTTTTCTCTAACATGACTTACTATCCTAGATGCATTTGCTAATAATGCGACTGAATCTCAATAACATAGAAATATTCCCTTAACAGCATCTCAGCATATACATGGTTATACTCAAATTATGTTGTCTTTAAGGTTCTTATTCAACTCAGTTCACTTCAATTCAAAAATACTTTATTGATCCTAGAGGGAAATTAGATGGCTTCAGTGTTGAGTCTCCAGTCCAGTTTATTGTCCAGGTGAACTTTGAGGTATTTATATTCCTCAACTGCCTCCACTTTTTCATCCATGATGGAAACAGTCTTTGACTTAACCCTGTTTCTTCTGAAATCTACAATCATCTCCTTTGTTTTGTTCACATTCAAGGTAAAATGATTGTTTCCACACCATGCCACAGAGCTCTATAAGCTCACCAGCTCTATGTATTCAGCTTCTTCTCGATCTCTGATACACCCGACAATTGCAGAGTTGTCTGAGAGTTAATGACTGAGGTGGAATATAAAAAATCTGTGGTGTGACAGGACAGATGTAGGTCAACAGAGAATGGGATGTCTCTTTGGCTGGGGACAGGAGAGGAGGATGCTGAGCTTGTTCCTGAACTGTACCTATTGAAGAATGTGTTCAGTACATTGGCTCTGTCCAGACGTCTATCTATTCAATCCTTCCTGTGCTTAAAGCCTGTGATCTTTTTCATTTCAGACCAGACATTTCGGATATTGTTCCTCTGTAGTTTGCTCTCCAGCTTCTTCCTGTAAGCCTCATAGCTGTCGCTGATCTTGACTTTAAGATTCTTCTATATACTCCTTAATAATTCCGTCTCCCTCCCTGAAGGCTCTTTTTTTCTTGTTCAGCAGATCCTCCAGCTCACTGGAGATCCACAGTTAGTTATTAGGGAAGCATCTAAGCGTTCTGGAGAGAATTATGTTGTTCACACAGAAGTTTAAGTACTCTGTCACACACTCAGTTATGGCATTGATGTTCTCTCCATGTGGCTGGCAATTAGTCATCCAGTTTGTGGATTCAAAACAATCCTGCAGGGCTTCTTCAGCCTCATGTGACCGTTTTCTCACAGCTCTCTTTGTTGCAGGTTGCCTCTGAACAACCGGTTTATATTCTGAGCAGAGAAAGACAAGATTGTGATCTGATTGTCCCAGAGGAGGTCTTGGTTTGGACATATAAGCATCCTTTACATTTGCATAAAACAAATCCAAGGTCTTGTTTTCTCTTGCGAGTCATGATTAAAATCACCAGGTATTGCCACAAATGCATTGGGGTGCTGGGTCTGTAGCTTAGCGACAATGGAACTGATGACATCCCATGCACTGTTGGCAAAATAACACTGGTGAACTCTCTTGGTAAATTATATGTACATAAACTTACTGTCAAGAGTTGAATATCTGGGCTGCAGAGAAGATACTTCACAGTAACATGTCCTGAATGACTCCATCTGTTGTTGTCAAGCACTGCTACTTTACCTCCTTTTCTTTTCTTGCTTCTCTTCAGATCTCTGTCTGCTCATACAGTCAGAAAGCCTGGCAGAGAGACGTTAGAGTTGGGGATATAATTCTGTAGCCACATCTCAATGAAGCACATAACACTGCATTACTAATACTCAGGCTGAGTCCTATTCAGGGCTTGGAATTCATCCATCTTGTTAGCAAGTGATCTCACTTTGCCCATTATGATTTATGGAAGAGATGGTTTGTATTCTGTCTCCTTTTCACTCCTGCTCTGTTTCCACGCCTCCTCCTTCTCAACTCATCAGGGATTTGTGGCTGCAGTTGAGGTATTATTTCAGCCTTCGCAATACTAATTAGC
The DNA here is from genome assembly GCA_028564705.1 of Apricaphanius iberus. NCBI lineage: Eukaryota > Metazoa > Chordata > Actinopteri > Cyprinodontiformes > Aphaniidae > Apricaphanius > Apricaphanius iberus. The sequence goes on from JAPXFQ010002192.1 coordinate 340,876, forward strand.
TGCTCCCAGCTGTAAATCACTCAAACCTTTTCAACAGAAACACCTTAAATGAAAGCCGAAAATTAGAATAGATTAATCTGTGAGTCAGGTTATCTCTTAGCACTTTGACATTTCAAGGATCCCTGAAAGCAGCAGGTTGTTTCATTTTCTTCAAAATGTTCAGAGCAACCTTTAAGATATACCTGTGAATATGTGTTGACATTTGAATTTTTTTTTTACAAAAATGATATCTGTAAAGTGCAAATGTAAAATCTGCTAAGAACCTTCTACCAAATTTAATCAGCAGCTACAAATAGTTTTTTGAGTCCTTTTCCACAGCAGTTGCAATTGCCTCCAAAGGAATGTGGTAAATATTGATGTGGATACAAATATGGTCCCAATACAAATTATTTAATCTCCAAATTAGATTGCAGCATTTAAAATGGTTCGTTGTTTAAAAAAAAGAGAGACTATGGGTGCACATGTTATCAACAGTGCCACCACAGATGGGGCACAACACAAAACAGAATTTGTGTTATAACAATCAGTAGGCAAAAAGAAAAACAAAGAAAAATAACAGAAGAACGGTGATATACCACTTTCAGCATGCACTAACACAACCTCAGTGGTACACAACGGTCGGCAATAATATCTTTTATCACAACATATTCCTTCAACATCTTACTTTTTGACTGACAGGGCAGGCCTAAATTCACAAGTCTCAATTAAAAAAAATAATAATCATTCCCCCCACATAAAAAATAAACAAAAAACAAAGATGAATATAAAATGTATCAATGTGACAGAGACAACTACTACAATAAAGGGGAAAAAAAAGAAAGTATTTTAAAATGACATGTAATACAATAGCTCTATATAGTATGCCATGTCTTCTACATTTTACTCTAACCATACAGTTTAATTGGACAAAAAGACGTAGCGGTATATTATATATAACAGACAGATCACTTGAACTAAGGAATTTTTATTCTTTGGACATAATCTAATAAAGGGCTCCATGTTGAGGAAAAATCTTTTTTTGGCATTATTAATGGTATTTCATTTTTCCCCCCCATTTTAAATATGATACATTATTTAGCCAAGATAATGGCTTTGGTTTCAACTACTTTCAATTAAATTAAATTCAAGTTTTTCAATCCCAGATGGAAAAAATAAGACAAGATGAAACAGGTTCTCCCTTCTGGTCTTGCCTTGTATTGATAACTGGCAAACATTTTGGGAGAAACGTGGTGGAGAGATGGCATCCATCCCACTTTGGATGAAGTTGCTCTTCTTTCTAGGATTCTGGCTGGATTTATTATTTATCCAACAGAGCGACAACTCCGGGTCCACACAATGAGGCAGAGTCATGGTTTAACCCCCTTCTCTGAAACTTCTGTACTGTTACCCACCAAATACCCCATTGAGATAGTATCCTGTCCACGGCCAAAATCAAATGGATTAAAGGTTTACCTAACAAGAGCAAATAATAATTACCCCATATGGATTAATAAGGCTTTGACTGAACAGAAAAATAAAACAATTAAATGTGGTTAATTTAAATATGATCTCTCTCATCAAAGAATGTATTAGTAAAATCAAATTGATTTGTTTTGTCTCACAGAAGCCTGTCTGGAGCAGGAGGATTATATCAACATAAATGAATCAGCTCCTGTCAATAATTTAAATATTTACATTCCTAAAAGTACTGGGTAAGGAGGAGGACTTACAACCACTTTTAATTTAGATTTACTAATTAATTTCAGACTAATTTATAGCTACAGTTCTTTGAACATTTATTCCTAATTTTTTCTCATACTAGTCGTAAAGCATTTAAAACCACTTGTGTTTGTGGTTTTGTATCATCCACCAGGCCCTTATTCTCAACTCTTAGATCAGATCTTAAACTTTTTAATTTATTTAGTGTTAAATAATTATCAAGTCAATGTAGTGGGAGATTTCAATATTCATGTGAACACCGAAAGTGATATTCTTAATGCAGCCTTATACCTACATAGCTGCCCAGAGTCCATGGAACCACCGGCGGAACAACGCAGGGCCGACCACCCCCAAAGAGAGGAATAGATGGAAGCCCCAGGGGAACACCCAGCAGCTACAATGCTGGGGCCCGGGAGATCGCAGGGACGAGCCCACGGGCTCCGCTATGCCAGCCTCCCACACACACACACACGCCAGGGAGCCACAGTAAAAGCCACAGCAGATGTACGCCCTCCCCAAGCCACACCCAGCCAGTACCCGGACACCCAGATCTACCAGCTCCCAGGTCCAGACCCCGCCCGCACGCAGAGCGCCGAGACTAGGGACCAATGCCAGATCGGCCCCCCCAATGAACCAACCAGGCAGCGGAACCTGCCGAGCCGGCAACAGTTCCGGGCGCCAGATCCGACCCCCACCGATCCACCAAACGGCACCCACCCACTTTCATAACTGGCACCCCCATAAGAGGTGCCCCAACCAACCCAAGGAGGACATTGGCCCGAAACATCGGCCACCCGACACACCGGACCACCCAGGACCAGCCAGGAATGCAGCAGAGCCAAGCCGGACAGCCTCCGTGCCCCCTGTCTCAGACATCGAGAGCCACCAATGCACCAGTGGACAGTGGCATCAGTCACTGGCAGGGAGTGATGGAGGGAATAAAGGCCCCCCACTGGATGTGAGGCCTGAGATGTGCCAGGCAAGAGGATGGCCGAAGACCCAGCCTGACAAGTAGACATAGAAACACAGAGACAATCATACGTACCCTCCCTCTTACGCATACACATTCTCACTGACACATCAGAACACCCAAAAAAAAGGGACGCTGTACACTCATTCATACACCCCATACAAACTCTATACTCCCAGGTCCAGGCACAGACGCCCCAATAGAGCAACCTGCCCCTGAACTCGGGAGATGAACCCCCTGCCCACCAAGATGGGGACAAGCAGACCGCCAAAGCCCACACCGTGGCAAGAGTAGCCTACCAGCCCAGGTCCCCAATCAGACGGCCTGATCTACCTCCCGGACCCCAACCCAACAGTGGTGTGGGAAGACCCCTAGCCTCTCTCCTCCAGCTTGAATGTGGTGTTGTTGCGTGTTGTTCTAATATGCACTTAAAAGAGAGGGGTGGGACATGGGAAAGTTGCCAGGAACCCCTATCCGCCACCCCGGGCCCTCAGTGTCTATATGCAGTTAAGCAGTCGGCACCGCACCCCACCGCCCGGCCAGTCCAATGCCAAGACCGACCCATGAGCCCGACCCATGGGTAATTGCACATATTGGTGCATGTGTGAGGAACAAATATGCTGCAGCGTCCCAGCATAATTATGCACAATGGATGCGCTGCCACTCATTCGCGATCTCATTCTTTCAGTCAGCACCCAAAGTTCGTGACCATAGATGAGGGAAGGAACATAGATCGACCAGTAAATAGAGAGCTTTGCTTATCGGCTCAGATCTCTCTTCACCACAACAGACCGGTACAGCGCCCGCATAACTGCAGATGCCTTAGCAATCCGTCTATCGATCTCCCGCTCCATTTTTCCCTCATTCATGAACAAGACTCCCAGATACGTAAACTCCTCTACTTCTACTCCTCTAGGACCCCATCCCTGACCCGAAGAAGGCACCCTACCCTTTTCTGGCTCACTGATAAGGTAATTATTGCAGGGGATTTCAATATTCATGTGGACACGGAAATTGTCCGACAAGCTAGAACAGCATATTTTTGTGGCTGGTTCAAATCGTATTTTTCCGATAGATTTTGGTTTGTTCATGTAATGCATGTTTTCTCAGTGGGGCTGTAGCTCAAGTGTCATCAGTTTATTTATAACTTATTACTTTTGTGATGCATTACTCCCAACACTGTTCACCCAAGTACTATACATGCAATCAAATACAGAAACCGGCTAAATCTTATAGCCTCTAATGTACTCAGGCTCAAGTTAACATCTTTTGGCCCATCTATAAAAAAACTGTCATCAAACTATTCTGGAAAATTGTCTCAATAGTATACCCACAAACCTGATGACTAATTATTCTTTTCATCATAGGCTTTTTAATGTGTAATGCATATTTGTTCAAAATGTTACAAACTCAAGGTTGATTTGTTTTCTCAAGAGAATTGTGTACCGTCAAATTTGAAATATTTTAATAATGCTAAATGCATATATATATATTTTTTTCCACTGTATTTGTACCTAAAGGTTACTGATAACCGGTGTTCTGGTTAAATGGTGGTCTTTGATTCCAAAAACGTTCCCTTTATCTGCATGGGACCTTGTGGGGCTGTAAGGGGATTTCAACATGACTTAAGGGGTGTTAGGCAAGGCAAGGCAAATTTATTTGTATAGCACACTTTCAACACAGGGCAATTCAAGGTTCTTTACATGATTAAGACTGGTTCACATCATAAATCAGTTTGATGATTAGAATGCAAATGAGCAGCAATTTAAGGTTGAGAAACACTGATGTAAATTATAAATTGTCTTCACACTCAAGTGTTACTTGTGGAGTACCACAGGAGTCTGTGCTTGGAACAGTTATTATTACTATATGTATGCTTCTAATTGGTAAAATGACAATCCAAAAGTTGTTTTCTTTGGACCACAAGCTCTAAAACAGAAACTGCTAGTCAACTACTTACTCTTCATGTCATTAAATTGGCCTGCAGCAATAAAGTAAAGAACTTCTGCCTTATTTTTGACCAAGATATGACACTCAAACGCCGCATTAAATAGGTTTCTAGGATTTACCTTTCACCTCAGAAATATTGCTAAAATTAGAAATATCCTGTCCAGGACATGGGTGTAGATTTTCAGTCACCATGGACTTGATCATCTTGAGTTTAAATGTAGGAAATCTATTTTTCTTGTTGTCTTAAAAACATTTTTTCAATCATTCAAGAAGTGTCAGAGCATTCATGGCTCTGCCCCAATTATCATTTCATGCACCTATTTCACTTATTAGACTCACCTGATCCTTGTTCCTGCCCCGTTACTTAAGACCCGGCAGGTGTTTCCCTCCCCACTTGATCTTTGATGTCCTTCTCCTGTGTGTTGCTGATGATCAATCACGAGTGGTGTATGCTGGCTCCTGGAATAAAACCTGATCATCTATTACTATCATCTATCATCTATTATTTCTCGTCTGCACTTGGGTCCTTTCTTAATTCCATAGCACCTCCTGACAAAATGATCTATCCATCTGCCGCTGCAGCTTCACCTTGTCTGTCAGCCGCTCCTGCTTCTGTTTGTCCTTTTTCACCACCTGTTCCAGCTCTAACGTCCCGCTGGCTTCAGCGTGCTCTCTTCAGAAGCCAGTCTCTGCCTGCTCAGCTCCAGGTCTAGAATTCCCAGCTCCTGTCTGCCTATTTCCTGTCTGTGAGTCAGTCTTCTCAGTCACTGTCCCAGTCCATATCTGTCGAGAACCATTGCAGTCTAGATCCGTTCAACACAGAGTTTCTTGAGCTCCCGTTTCCCAATTTGGAGTTTCTGCGCCCTTTCTAGAGGTCAACCACCTACCGCCTCCACCACTAGAACTCCTACAGTCTCCACCATCAGAGCAGCTGGATCTGCTGCCTGCACTGTCATCAGAGCTGCTGGATCTGCTGCCTGCTCCATCAGCGCCGTTGGATCTACTGCCTGCTCCATCAGCGTCCCCGGATCTGCTGCCCGCACCGCCATCTGAACCACTAGATCTGCTGCCCGCACTGGCATCTGAGCCGCCAGAACTGCCACTGCTCGCAGCACCCTCATGGACTTTTGCGGCCTCTGCTCCCCATGCAGGAGCACCTGCAGTCCAGTCCTCCTCTGTGTCACAGACATCGGTCCGACATGCCTCTCCTGTGTCGCCGATCTCAACCTGCCAGAGCCCTTCTTTGTCACTACCAGGCCTTTGGACGAGGACCACCTGGCCTTCATCCTGCAAAGGGATGCCACCTAGGCTGTTTGCCCGACCATCGTCCAGCCAGGAAATGCCATCCACAACAGCACAACCTCAACCGACAGTTCTACAAGCTATTTTTATTTTTTAAGAGCAATAATCGACAATAGATTATGGTTTGTTTGTTTATTTAATCATTTATTTATCTCCGTCAACACAAATAGTTCCAACTGGAATGGAGACATGGCTGTTGTCAGGCAACACGAGCATTTCCTATACACAAACATTTCAAATACAAACATTATGGTACGTTCACACCACACGCTTTATTGCTGTCAAAAGACGCTCACAAACTTATTAGTATGAAGCCATAGACATGTCTTTGGTTTGAAGCCTATACATTTTTAAGGCTGCAGCTTGCTGCTAGATATTTTGGACAATGGTGGAACGTGGCTGGCTAGACAACATCGACTTCGGGCGACGCCGCTACAGTTATATGCTCTGATTGGTTGACACAAGACAGAGGCAAAAGTTCAGTTACCTTAGCTTCTGCATTGCTTGCTTTTTTCCTCTTTAAAGCTTGGAAAGCAGCAAAAGTTTCAAAAATTGCAGTGGCCAGAGAGCAGAAAGCACCGCGGCACGACTCTGATGGCCTAAACCACAGGTTTAACATGCAATCTTGCCATTCTGTCCGGCAACGTTTTGGTTGGTTTGAACGCACCATTGATACATATACAGCAGACTGATATTGTCTTTAAAAAGTCCATGTGCTTTTGTATTGTAATATTAGCACACATGGGATCTCTCTTGTTCAATCAAAGAATTGGTTTTCTTATACAGAGATACAGACCAAATTACCTTGTTTCACATTCGTGCTACGCCCCCTAAATAAAAGAGTCAAATTGAAATTAAAATTATGTATCCCTTTCATCTTACTTTGCAATTAAACACTACTTCTATTGGTCTGCCCTATTAAATTATTTCAGTTACATAGATATTTGTGGTTGCACAGGGATAAAATTTAAAAGGTTCAAAGGGTTAATGATTTGGCTAGACACTGCCTTTTCTTTTTAGTGAAGAAAACTCAAGTTATCATCAGACTAATGTCGTCAAGAGAAAAAAAAATCTTGTGTTGGTATTTTTATAACATTTGAATGCACATCAGGTCACTCTTTCAGTAGTGGAACAGTCTAGATTTAAGCATGTAGTTGAGTCAGGGAGCTTTAAGTAGGGATGGGTATTGTTTAGGTTTTATCCGATACCGGTGCCAAACCAGTACTTTTGAAACAATGTCGGAGCTTAAATAGTGCTTGAAACGGTGATTCAAGAATGGAAAACATGCATACTTCGTCCAAAAACCCTTTTATTTAGTTATTTTTAGTAGGGCTGTCAAACAATAAAAAATTGTAATCTGTTTAATCACAGGATAGCTGTAAATGAATCACCATTCCTAAATATGACAAAAAAAAACTAGAGATTTCACTGTGAATAAAAGGACAAATCTAGATGCAGTTGCTCTTTAAAAAAATTCAATATAGAACAAACCAGTTAAGTTTTTGTTTTGAACTCCACAATCACATTCACAATGTTTGTGTGGTCCCATATACAAAATAATAGCAAATTGAGGTAGAACTAACCAAAATATATGAATAAACTTAACATTTTGATATCAGCAGACTGTATCATGGTTGTACCTTGTCCTAAGCTGTCCATTTTAGTTTCCCTCAATTGCTCCTGGTCCTACTACCTTTTATCTACCTGTTTGTTATGAACAAAACTAAAATAAACACTGCTTATCTTCAGTACTGCCTACGTTTGGGTCCGAACTACCCTCACATCCTGACACACAATGGTAAAATAGAATACTTCATCTAAAATATTATGAGTTGAAAATTATGAGTTTATATGCTGAGATAAAGGTGGAAATGACAATGCAATATGATGATCTAATGATCTGCAATGCTCTCTTCAGCATTTTTTGCACAAACCTTTGATAAATCAGGCCCAAAGTCTACACCGAAAAAACGAATTTGGTGAACATTAATTAACTAAACATGATTATAATGACTGCGATGGACTAGCGAACTGTCCAGGGTGTACCCCGCCTCTCGCCCGTTGACAGCTGGAGATACCCAACCAAATCAGTTGGGGGGAAATATTTACATAATGTTATAATGTTCACCTAAAAAGGTTTTTTTTGAGTGTATGTGTGAGTCTAAAGTCCAAATGTGTAAGTTTGTCCCCATCTTAAGAGTCAAGATTAGATTTTTCTTTATAGGACATTTTTATAGTTTAAAATAAAGGCAACTGAACTTCTCTTCTTGTCTTGAAAACATTCAATCTTTCATCCAAGAGGCTTCTTCAGTTCTTCAGTTGAGAAGAAGCCTCTAGGATGAAAGACAAAATGTTTTCAAGACAAGAAGAAAAGTCCAGTTGCCTTCATTTAAACTAGAAAAACTACTATGTCTTGGATAACTATCAATGTATTCTTTATAAGAAACTTAAAAGCAGAGGGTTGTCAGTTGTTTAGATCATACTGATTGTTAACACTTTTATTGATTTACAGAGGTGTTCCTTTAAAACCACTCTGGAAGCCTCTTTTTTATTTTACTCTTTCAGTTTCTTAGTGATCACTAAAAACAACCCATGATCAGGTGGAGGCAAAAGAGCAACAGTTATTTTATCAAAAGATTATTACCTTTTTTTGGTACATTATTATATTCCATATATTAGAAAACCTTTTTAAAACAGCACAGCAGCATTATAGCCGTAAGAGTGAATTAAGAGACTAACAAAATATTGATCATAAGAATAATTGGAGCTTTTCTTCTTTTCTTTTTTTTTCTTTTTACCAGAGAACCAAACATCAAATCCTTTTTCATTAGCAGTCACTTGGATACTGTGTGTGTTCTGTAAACCAAGCTAGCTAAATTATAATTGCATGGGTTAACATGTTTCTGGTGTGGTGGTAGCTCTCATTTCCTTCTTTTCTGACTTTTAGAAATCAAATAAGTCGTTGCATTTTTCAGCTCCCACTGGCAAACAAAATTACTCACTGACGCACTGTATTATCCCTCAGAATACCACAAAACTAATTGTGCACTGTTCACACAAGCTGAACATCGGCTTTATTTTCAGAACCAGAAAAACAAAAAGACACTCTGCATGTGAATGTATGAAGGAAAAGAGAGCAGCAAAAAGAAAGGGACCAGTTTAGATTCTAACAATTATGAGGTTAGAGTACTCATTCAAAACATTTCCACCAAACGTGTTTTAAAAGTAAATGCTGCCTGACACTTACACAGTATTATGAGGCTCTGCAACCCTGCAGTAACTGATGCTATACACCATTTTATAACTATATTATGATATATTATATTTAATCCTATACCTATATTTAATCTAAAAACAGCTTTGCCGGACAAATAATTAATATTCTGTTACCATGAAAGCCCTAAATTCTGCTATTGCCAAGAAAGCTGTCTTTCAGTTTTTCCTTCCATTTAAATGTTACCAGTTTATTCATAAATAAAATGCTTTTATTTGATTGTAATGATTACCTAATAAAAAAATTACAAAGCTGAAACATTTAAGCCAACATTTTATTAGCTGGAGTACTGTAGGTCATTGGGATCAGACACTCTGAGAAATAACCATAGTACACTTCTTTTAAACAAGCAACAAGTACATTTACTTTCAGATGCACAAACATCTTACTGTTTACACATATATACATGATAGTTTTTTTTAGCAACAACAGAAATATGATCATTACCAACAAGTTTCCAGTATGTCACAGTTTAATAGGCATAAATTTATATATGCACAGGAGAATGTATGAAAAGCTGCCTTTTGTGTCACACAATTTAACATGACAATTCTGGAGCAAAAGCTATGGGCTGTAAAAACATTCCAGTTAGTTTTAAATGCAAGGGAAGGAGTAAGACAGACACATTTGCTCCCTTGTGGTTCCAAACTGCCTCCAGGGAATAAAACTGCAGGGTGCATTTGTATAAATTGCCTTTCTACTAATGAACTTTGCTCAAGTTTGGATCGATCACTTTAAAAATAGGTTAAAAATTAATTAAAAACCTTTAATTTCTCAAGCATTTATAAGAATATCACATTTTGAACATGTGCTGTACAATTTATCTTTGAAGTTAAAACTATATTATGGAAAAGAGACTCCACATGTAATTGGGTTGCGGTTGTAAGTAAAAAACCCAGGTGTACTTTTTGTGCCTGTAAGTGACTGATGTACAAGTCAGAAATATGAACAGAAACAATCAGAAGTTCAGAATCCCATCTTAGAAAGTCAATGGTTTCTGATCAACCTTTCCTAAAAATCCAATATGTCTTCTATGTAGTCATGTCAAAATTAGTGATCGTTGCAGCAATCAAATATTTATCAGCACTTCAGGTGATATATCATTAAATTAGTCACACACAATATTTGTTCTGCTGCCATGGCTTTATAATATAGTTGTTTTTTTACTAAGATCATTCTTGCACAACAGTTAGCAAATACCATTAACTGGTTTTACTAGTTGCAACGAAAACATGGGTAATTAGCGTTCCTGTGTACTAACCGCAGGGATATTTCCAGGTTTTAATCCGTCAATCTTCTGACCAACTGCTATGTAAATATACATAGATATAATGGAAAAACTTGGAGTATTACAGATTCCAGTGATATATGCCAATCAAGGACAAAATTATAACTCCTTTTTGCAATCCCTCACCCCTTTCCTCCCTACGAGAAATACAGTAGGGCAGTAGCCTCGTATCAGTGACAAAACTGAGAAATCTCAAACGAAAATGGTCTTTCTACATGCCCACGTGTCCAATTCATGTCCTCCATATAAATATCTTTAGTCCACGTCAAGTCTGAGGTCTATAAAAAGGCAAAATCCACCGCAGTAAAATTTTATTTTCTGTACTGTATTCTTCCGTTTCTGATGACATCATGTCTTCTAATATGGTAACAAAGGCCTACAAATGTCATTGTGCATGTCTAAGTGTTGGCTTTTGATTCACAACTCACTTGATCCAGTAGAAGACGGGTTACCCCTTCTACTGTGGCAAATATTCATCCAGTTGCTGATGGGTGAAAAGCACACTTGTCATTCTTTGGTGAACTAATTGTGGTGAAGAATTATGAAGATTGATGCATGGAATAACCGATACATTGCATTAAATGAAGATATCTAAAATGACAGATGGGCTTTATGATTGGACTTGTAACTAGTGAGCATAAAACGGGTTATCAAAACATAGATGTTATACAGTAGTTTTACGCACAGTTATGCACCAGAATGACATCCTTTTGGCGATGGGTCAAACACATAGAGGTAACATGGAGCTTTGTAAGGGAAGAAAAGTATGTCATTCTCTGTTAAAAAGAGAAACAAAATATGTGCAAAATACTTTGTTTTCTACTGTCACATTTGGTGTGGATAAAGGTAATACTTCAAGCTTAGACCCACACTGTTTCAGTTTATAACTCCATTCTAAAGCCACTTTTAAAGCATGTATTTTTAGAAAATAAATAGGTGTCTTTTTAGCATATTGAAATTCATATTGCTTGGTAACAGTAGCATTTAGACATTTTTTACTGCTTTTAGAAAAACTTCAGAGTTAAATTGAAAAACCTGAAACATGTAGGGCAGTGTGCCTTGAGGACGAGGGTTGGAAAACAATAGGCAATGTTACACTTTAAAAATGTAAAAAAAGATACATTTAAAAAAAACTTTATACCTTGAGACATAAGGGGAACCCAAAGGTGAAAATATATAAAAACATTTTAAAAAACCCTTCAGATTTTATATTGTTTAAAAAAAACTTGATTCCAAAAGAAATGCACTAAAAAGCAGAATGAAAAAATAACCGAGCTAAAAATATTTGTATAGTCATCTGCCTAATTATCAATATTTATGATTGGTAGATGTTTTACTGTTTAAGTTTAGGTCAATATTCTTAAAAGCTTGTTTTACATTTGTATGGTAACAATTATTTGTGGTTTGAGCAGCAGAGTTGAGTATGTGGGTCACCACATGACAGTGTGAAATGACATCTTATTCCCTGGAAAATTAAGACTTACCAGCATGAGACATTCTGCAAGCAGTGGCATAACTCGTCAAGACTGCCATATCTCCATATTTAGGGACCAACTTCTATCCTCCAAGCTGTCAATACCCGTCACAAAGAGTAAAGTTTACCAGTGACTACATCAGGAGGGAGAATATCGTTAGAACTGCCGTCAGTCCTGAATCCATTGGGCAGTTGTGTTGGGGCATTCAACACAACCGTATTGGCTGACTTTTAACAAAAGCTGGCTGAAGATAGGCTGTAATCCTGCACCAGTGGTTAACCAAGCTGATGACCAGCATGAGATGAAGGTGCCCAAGGTGTTCTTCCAATGTAAGGCTCGGCCAAGTCACAACGAGGCTCTTGTTTGTTCCATACATTGCCAGTGTATCTTGATTCTTCAGTCTCAAATGATCCGATCCAATAAAATACACAAAACAACTATAAATTGTAGAATAAGCTAGACGGTTGTTGCATAATTTGGCTATTTTTTTATCTGCCCATTTTTAAAAATGCTGCTGCTCAAACCAGAAAAGCAGGGTTTTTTTGCACCGTATAAAAGAATTTAAGATGGTTTTGATTCAATGTGGAAGTGTGAAATTATCAACAAAAATATACAAAATATATTAATCTTTCTATGCATTTCAGCTGCCTTTGTCCTTTATATCTTATAACTGAGTTTTTCCCAAAGACCTGACATTAGGCTGTTTCCAGTGATTGTCTTTCTCTTTTTTATCAAACCCTTTCAGAATGTCAAACTGAAAAACTTTACCATTACAGTACAGAAACTAAATACAGTATTTTCCAAACCTTATATACAAGGAAAGTTTGCAGTTGTTTATTTACAGTTTCTAGAGGTAACAGTGTAATCTACATTGTTAGCTTTTGACGAGAGATTTTGTTGTGACACCATACCTTTAAGAACACAGGCAGTAACATCGTACAAAGTAGTGAAGAAGTGACAAGCAAAGCTGCAGGGAATTGTTGAATTGTGATAGCATGTATAAAAACTGAAAATGAGTGCTATGAAGAATAGAAAGTAAGATACATAAAGATATAAATTGAGGGCAGTTGTGTGTTAGTGTGTGTGCTTGTGTGTGTAGGTGTGTGGGGGTGTGTTTGTGTGGTGTGTTTGTATGTGTTTTACAGAAAAGAAAAATGTTGGTTTTGCCAACACTTTTCTTGATGCATGGCTCTGATAAAGCAGTTTAACTGAGGCATATGTGTATTCTGACATACATTTTGCATCATCTATGACTTTCCACTTTTACCAGTACCTTTTGTAGCAAGTAATATGTATTCAGGAGATGTCTGAGTTATATGTTTTGGTAAATGTATAAAAAATATATATATCAAGGTCTTATATTAAGAGCAACCCGGTGTATACAGACATGAAAGTTGGAAGAAATAGTTAAAATAAATACTTTCAAGCCATCCAGAAGTTCCAAATGGTGATAACACTGAATGGACATCATGATCATTTGTTTATATAAGCAAATGGGGTTACAGAAATTGTGTAATTATTCCACAATATGTCATGCTAATCTACAAACTAAATACAATTTCATTTTATTTTTTATTTCATTTTTAACTTTTTTATTACTTCCTAACAGAAAGTGGTACAATAGAAAGAAAGATATACATAGTTTCCAAAAACATTTTTGAAAACAAAGCTTACATTGCCTGGATAACTTCATCAAATGCTTACTGAAAAGCAGAGGGACAATTTCTGTTCATGGATCCTCTTTACTTCCGACAATCAGAATCTTGCCAGCCAAAACTCTGATCCTTTAAGACTTCCTTTCTTCTTGAAATGGGTTAGTTTCCCAAAACAGATATTCCAGTTGTAAATACTCATCCGAACTGTGTTAACTCTCTCCAGTTATTGCACACCAACAATGGGCTCCACCGAGAGGATATCTGTTCTCCCAGTAAGAGGATGCCTGGCAGTGAAGAGCACATGTGCATCTTTCAGGTTGTGGTTCTGACTAGAGGAGGCGTGACTCTGCTGTAAGGAGTCCTGGCCCGGATGTGACAATGCATGGCTTGGCCTTGAGGACTCATGATTGTCAGGCCAGGCAGCTCTGTGACATGGAGCACAGGCAACCACAGGGCCTCGTTCGGGCTCTAACCCGACCGCCACTCTCCTCTTCAGTCGGCACCTGTCAAGGAGCAGCCTCAGCTCTTGGCGAAATGTTGGATTCAAGCAGCAATAAATAAACGGGTTGTAGCAGGTGGAGCTCATTGCAAGCCAGTGAAAGCAGAAGAAGAGCGCGTTGGAGGAGTGGATGGCCTGGCTGGAAAGCAGTACCACGTAGCAGTTGAGTGGAAACCAGCAGATAGCAAACACCCCAACCACCAAGAGGAGCATGGCCAAGGTTCTGCGGCGCTTCCTTCTCTGTGCGGCGTGCTGAGCTGTCGTTGTGTCGCCAATGGCATTGTGGCGCCACAGCCTGCGAGCCACTGTGGTGTAGGATGCAGTGATGATGAGGAGCGGTAGCATGTAAAGCAGGATGAAGGTCAGGAGATCAATGTATTGCCAGTAGACATCTGATGGCTCGGGAAAATCTGGGACGCAAAGGCTACGCTCCATTTCCGGGCTGGTCAGAGGAAATCAAGAGATTTGAGAGAGGAAAACATTTAGGTCAGAACTGTGTACATTTCTTCAAAGCCAAGGGGAAAACGGCACTGAAAGGAAAACTGAGAATTTGATAGATTATGCTCTTTGTCATGTTTTTTTTTCTTTTCAATTAAGTGTTAAACAGTAAAATGATCAGAATCCAACATTTTCTGTGCGACCAATTTAAACCTAACAGGCTTTCACCATCTGATCTTCAGTTCAAACTCCAAACTGTACAATTAAAATATGAGAAACGCAGTAAGGTTGAATTTCCCCTTTTTTGGGGAGAAATAAAGTATCTATCTATTTGTCTAATGTGTACTTCATCACATAAAATTTTAACTAAAAAAGACTATCATTAAAGTAAATATATTGAAAACAAAGAGTTACAACAAACTGACAGGTTGACACTTGCCATCAACAGCTAATCTGACTGACCTGAAATTAAGTTCCTGACTTCTGTATCCTTTAGCTAAAGTCGTAGTTTGTGGAGAGGTTACAAAGGATCAAAAGCATCTCATTGTACTAACTGATAAAAGTCAAGAGAAGAGTATGAAAAACATCCACAGTTTTGTACATACACCATTATACTATAAATGGATGGTGATAATATGAGATAATAGGGGCATAAAAATATGGCACATGCATTATCTGCCACAAAACTACTTCATTTTATCAATATTTTGTTATGAATCGCTAGCACTATTCCCCTGTGAGTTTGGAGAGTCTTGGAGTTGCTTTGTTGTTGTTTTCAGGTTTTTTTACAGTTGTTTCTTCATATCAATACAAACTTACACTAGTCTCTAATTTCAGTAACGTCACAGCCATCAGTTATGTTTGTCTGATTTGGAAAAATGCAAACATGAAACATATTGATGTTTGCAGTAGTAAGTTTTGAGGGAAAGCCCTGAAAACTGGGAAGCCGCATGGAAGTGACGTCATTGAAATTGTGAGTTAGTGTAGTTGGATTCAAAGCCTGTAAAACACCCCGGCAGACAACAACACAACACCTCTAAGATGCTCTGAACTTACAGGGGAATAGTGCTAGTGATTAATTTCAAAACATTAGTGAAATGAAAGAGTTTTGTCGCAAAAAGTGCTTTATTTAGAGGCGGCGCTTGCTGTGCCCCCACAACTTCCATTATTTACGCTGATCACGAATGAACATAAACTGCTCCCAAAGGACTTCAAGTCGCACCAAAGTTGTCTGGGTGACTAAATGAACATAATGCATGCTATATATAAGGTCTAGGTTGAAAAAAATCCGAATTCCCCTTTAAGGCATTTGTAAAACTGTTAAAAATTAAGAGATTTTGATTGTCAGCACTGTAGTGATTCGAAGCACAAATCCAGTTATGTATGTTTTAATGATGAAATGTATCTGTTGCAGTGGTAAATTTCTCAGTTATGCTCCTTGATCAACTGTTTTATTCACTATTTAGTCACTATTTTAACTTAATTTTATTAGGAAAGAAAGCAAAAAGACTGCATGTCTTGAAAAAAAAAACAGGATTTTTTGTTTGCTTTGAAGTTACCAAATAAAGCGTGACTTGTCTCTCCGGTGTGAAAGTGGAAGTACGTGTTTGTTTCTGACCTCATTAAGTATCAGTATGTCAGAGTGTCCAGATTGTACCTGTAGGTAAAAGTCAGGAGTTTTTGGTAGATTGCATGCGGTAGAGAAAAGCAGCTGGCCATTATCCAGATAACGGTCACCCAAACACCACCCTGTGCTGGGGTCATCCTTGGTCTGAGTGGATGCAAAATAACCTGAGGAAAAAGAGCAAGCAACACTGATCAACTCCTCCACAAACACAAAAAAATGGCTAATCAATATGAAACAAATCTGCTCAGGCAATAAAATCATCCAGATCAGTTTTTAGTGAAGAGAAAGATAGCAGTTTAGGATTCTGTACCAATATATATGTAATATTTGTTATATTTGTTACAAAAAAAATCTTGAATAAAAAAAAAAATCTTAAATGTCAGATTATTTACTGGGATTTCTATTAACCAGAGGCTTTTAAATGGAGACACACCGTACCTTTGGCTTTTGTTAACAGATAGCTACAAAGTAAGAAAAAAAAAAGAAACTTTTTTTTTCCTTTGTAAGCCAAAATATAACAAACTGAATATATATAGAAAACCTTCTAAGAAGCTAAAAGAGTGAGTGCTGTTGTGATGAATATCAGTGTGATTTGGTCCTAGGCACGAGGCCGCAGACTTGACTGTGAGATTGCTTTTATACAACAGTTTTTAAATGATCATGTCATTTTTTAACAATACAAAATGACAATAGATTATGATTTGTTTGTTTATTTAATAATTTATTTAGCGCCGCCAACACAAATAGTTCCAACTGGAAGGGAGACAAGGCTGTTGCCAAAAAGGGTGGAGCCGAATACGGCATTCGGAAAGGCAGAAATGACATTTTTTCACGATGACTTATTTCTAACAAATACTTGAAGAAATATTTGTATTTGGGAGCAAGAAAAATCTTATGTTAAAAAGCTGCGTTTCCTCATGAGACCGTAGTGCAGAGCCCCCTGGATTAGTGAGTGAGTGAGTGAGTGAGTGAGTGAGTGAGTGAGTGAGTGACTGACAGACAGACAGACAGACAGACGGGTAGGTGACTGACCCAGCTGTTCCACACAGCAACAGAGAAGGGACGAAGAAGCAAAAAAACTTAACTAGATGAATATTTTTGTTGAATAGATTCTTGTAGCTCAAATGGGTTCTGCAGGCAGTTTATACCCTTTGGGAGTTTGATCGGGAGATTATTCCATTCCGATGCATTTACCTCTGCAGTGTTCTCATGTTCCATCTGTTATGTAGCTCTGTTTTATCTGTGATTTAGACAATATGCTATTGACAGGGTAATGTTAATTTTCAGCTGAAAAGGTTAAAACAAGTCTCCTGTCATTAACTCAGCTTAAACTACCCACATGGATTTAGCGAACCAAATAGAAAAGAGCTTGTCTGCTCCTGGGCCATCTCTTGGTCATCCACCCTGCCAAAAGATACAAATACCGATACAAACACTGGTTGCTTAGCACACCCCTAGTTACCAGGCAACACAAATATTTCCTATACACAAACAATTTGGTATGTTCACACCACACGCTTTGTTGCCAATAAAAAGAGCTCACAAACTTACTAGTTTGAAGCCTTAGACATAATAATGTTAGTGGTTTGGACCCTATACACTTTTAAGGCTGCAGATTTTAAAGTGCGTAGGTGGGCCTTTCTCTGATGGACGTTTTAGGCAATGGTGAATCGTGGCTGGCTAGACGTCGACATTGGGCGATGTCACTACAGTGAGACACTCTGATTGGTTGACATTAAGGGGACAAAGGCGGAAGTTCATCTAGCTTATCTTCTGCATTGCTGGCTTTTGCAGCACACAAAGCACTGCTGAGACTCTGACGGCCTCAATCATAGACTTAACATTTAATCTTTCTGCATGTAATCTTTCTTTAATCGTTCCTCCCCCACGCCATGCGGCTCTTCAACAACTCTAGGGGGAGGGCCATAAAATCAACCATAGAACACTGGACTTAATGCAAATCACACCATGCACCTTCGGTCACACATGCACTTTATCATACACACACATCTACAAGTTGGACTCTAAGTATGTACAACTGTTTTTGCATACTGACATCTGCACAACTGCACTCGAACTGGACTGGCAGACATTATACTTTTTTATACCATTATATTTTACCTTAGTTCTTCTTTTAAATTTTTATATTGTATTCTCCCTGCATGCCCCTGTGTTCCCGTAAGCTGCTAGAACTGTGAATTTCTCTTGGAGATGAATAAAGTATCTATCTATCTATCTATCTATCTATCTATCTATCTATCTATCTATCTATCTATCTATCTATCTATCTATCTATCTTTCTGTTTTAGGCACTTACGTTTTGGGCGGTGTGATTGCACCATTAATGCCTGGACAGGAGATGATATTGTCTGTAAAAAGTCCCAGTGCTGTTGTACTGTAATATCAGCAATTATGAAGTGTCTCTTGTCCAATCAAATTACTGGGTCAGAACAAACCATTGTGTAATAAAGTTTGTTTCTGATAATCTATTATACTTAGTGATTTTTAAAATCCAAAAAAAAAGAGCACAAGGCAAGGCAAAGCATTTTTTTTGTATTGCACACTTTCATCACAAGGTAATTCAAGGTGCTTTACATGATTCGGTGGTAAAGAAACCAAACATATGATAAAAGTATGAAAATTAAAAACAGATAAAACACAATAATCAATAAAATAAAACATTTAGCATTTGATTAAAAACAACAATTTGATAAAAGCATAAAAAGAAAATTTATGTCAAAAAATCTATATTAAGAGTATTCCTCAAAAGCATTTCTAAGCTGTAGAGATATAATCTTTGATTTGAAAGAACCTAACAATTCAGCAACTTTGGAATCATCAGGAAGTTTATTCTAGATTTGTGGGGCATAGAAGCTGAAAGCTTCTCCATGTTTGGTTCTAATTCTAGTGGTGTTTAGTAAACTAGAGTTGGAGGATCTGAATGGTCTGCTGGGTGACTACAGGTCTTCAATATACTTAGGTACTAAATCATTTAGTGATTTATAAACCAGTAGGAGTATTTTTAAAGTATATTCTCTGAGCTAAAGGGAGCCAGTGTAAAGACTTTAGAACTGGAGTGATGTGTTCTACTTTCCTGGTTCTAGTGAGGACGCAAGCAGAAATGTTCTGGATCAGCAACAGCTGGTTCTGATTGACCTTTAAGGTAGACCTGTGAGGACACTGTTGCAGTAATCAATCCGACTAATTATGAATGCACGGTTAAGTTTTTCAAGATCCTTTTATGACATTAGACCTTTATTCCTAGAAACTTTCTTTAGAAAAGTGTTTCCCAACTCTGGTCCTCAAGGCACACTACCCTACATGTTTTAGGTTTTTCCCTGCTTCAGCACATCTGATATCAGTTGGTGGCTGATTAACAGGCTTTTGTTGAGCTGCAGTCATCTGAATCAGGTGTGTTTAAGCAGGGAAACATCTAAAACACTCAGGACAGTGTGCCTTGAGAACCAGGGCTGGGAAACACTGCTTTAGATGATAGAAGGTTGACCTTGTTATTGCCTTTATGTGACCCTGGAGGTTCAGGTCCAAGTCCATAATTACACCTAGATTACGTGGCAGATCATTAGTTTCTAGTTGTATCAACCTTACCTGTGTGCTGACTCTTGATCGTTCCTTTTTAGGTCCAAAAATAACTACTTCAGTTTTGTTTCTATTCAGCAGGAGAGGGTTATGGGACATCCAGCTATTGATTTGCTCAATGCATTTATACAGCTCTTGGATCAGTATATAGTCACCTGGTGACATTGTAATGTACAGCTGAGTATCTTCTGCATAGGTATGGTAGTTAATCTTATTGGTTGTTATAATCTGGGCTAGTGAGATCTTGTAGATATTAAATAGAAGAGGCCCCAAAATGGAGCATTGGGGAAACCCACATCGGATTTTGATTTATTTTGATGAAAAGTTTTCAATGGAAGCAAAGAAATCCCTTTTCTTCAGATAGGACTCAAACCAGCCAAGCGGTGTATCAGAGAGTCCGACCCAGCTCTCCAGTCGTTCCAGTAGTATTTTATGATCAACAGTGTCTAATGCTACACTGTGGTCAAACAGAACCAGTCTGTATAATTGCATTGTATTGCACAAGTTTATATATAATGTACATTTTCTCGTTGTGGACAAATAAAAGGACAGGAGTGAGATGGTCAGTGAAGGATTTTAAGTAGGGATGCAACAATACTACCTTTTTTCAAACCGATATAATGGGGATATTTGGATCTGAGTACTTGCCGATACCGAGTACCAATGACGTTTTCTTCTACCACACAAAAATGCAATGAATTGGAAGTCAAATTTTACTTTCTTCCCTGCTTGTTACAACAAATGACTGCAAATCAGAAAAAAATAATAAAAATGACCACAAAACTAAAGTTAAAAACTAAAGGTGACAACAAAAAATTTAATATTAAATTATTGCAGATTTTCCACATTTTAATTATCATTTCATGGCATCGGTTCAATAATCAATGTCGATACCAGTGAATTTGAATGGTATTGGTATACCAGTATCAGTATCCGTGTATCCCTAATTTTTAATAAACAGGAACAGACTCATGACAGCAACAGGCAGGTGACAAAAGAACCCAGAGAAACTAGGAAACAGAATCAGGACAGCAGAGGATCTCAGTGTGAGAAAGAGGTACTATTGCTCTTTATTGCTTACTACCATTAAGTGTGAAAATTACCAGCTGGCAAACAGCTGATGGTGTATTGGAAAAAGAGAAAATTATGGAAGTATAGACGGAAAAATGGAACAGAAAACGCTGAATGGAAATCCAATTAAAGGAGACGGAGGAACTTGCTCACAGTACCACTGACCCCTGTACTTATAACAGTCATCTTGCTTCTAGGTAATTATTTTTTATTTGACCAGATTCAATATAATTTGTGAAATTATCTTGCATTATTTTTCTGCAACTTTTCTAATTTATACTCTAAATAGTTTAGGGTAAAGAAATGTACATTTGTGTGAAATGTACAATCAGCATTTGTGTGTCGACCTTGAACACATATTTAAACAAACGTTACTAGTCTGATCAAGAGTAGTAAAATGGGTTTCAGGTGATAATACATTGAACTAATAACCTTTCTTGTAGATTTTGCAGCTGAAATCGTGCAAAGGCAATAACAGTATGAAGCTGTTTAAAAAATAATTTATTCAAGTGCACAGTATATGAATACATCAATATAACTCCTTAATTTAGCTAGTTTACCTTCTAAGGTATGTGCCCTCTTAGATGTATGTTTGAGAAGGAAAACAAATAAGATTTAAAAGAGTAAGTCCCTTTCAGAGATGTTTTGGAAAGTTTTTCAAATTGTATACTGTATACGTTTTCTGAATTTTGAAGAAAGGAACAGTCAAACATTGAACAGCCTGGAGTAACCTTCCCATGCCCACCTTTAAGGCAAGGATGATGAGAAACAGTGTGCTGGCAGAACCCGGACAGAAAGAAAATAGTTTTTGTCCCAACAAGAGGTACTCTCTGTCCCTTTCTGTGATTACACTGCATGTGACCTGCATGACCTCAAAATCTTTTATCTCTGTGATTTTCAATTTTTCCCAAACTTGCCATGCAGTTAAAATTGGTATTTCAAACTAAAATCCAAATAAGTTTAAGAATCTTGACTTCATTTTTACAAAGAGAGACTATATGATAAGGTTAAAATTTTAATTAGCTACAGACAATCCAAATGTACTTTCTAAATTCTCCTGAGAATTTTGCCTCTTATATTTTATGTTGCAGTATTAGTTTTGTGTTCTTGTTAGCTCATCCAATAGTTAAATTATATAAATAAAAAAAATATTGAAAAGTGGATAGTTCTGCAATTACATTTAATTACAATAAAAATAAAAAACTTAAATCCAAATAAGTTTAAAAATCTTGGGTCCACTTTTCAAATAGAGACTATATATGTTAAGGTTAAAATTTTAATTAGCTACAGACAATCTGAATGTACTTTCTAAATTCTCCTGAGAATTTTGCCTCTTAGATTCTATGTTGGGGTATTAGTGTTGTGTTGTTGATACTTCATCCAATAGTTAAATTACATAAATAAATTTTAAAAAATTGAAAAGTACATAGTTCTGCGATTACATTTAATTACAAAATCTTAATCATTTTGTATTTAAGACTCACAATTGTTTAAAGACTTGCTGTTTTTCGTCTATAGCAGTAAATGAAATGTTAAAACTTGATGGAGAATTTTGGTCTTTTACTTTCAGTAAGGCAAGGCAAGGCAATTTTATTTGTATAGCACACTTTATACACAAGGTACAGTATTTCAAGGTGCTTTACATGATTCGGTAGTAAAGAAACCAAACATACAGGTGCTGGCCAGTAAATTAGAATATCATCAAAAAGTTGAATTATTTCAGTAATTCCATTCAAAACGTGAAACCTCTATACTGCATACTTTCCTTCCACACATAGTGATATATTTCAAGTGTTTATTAATGTTCATTTTTATTATTACAACTGACAGCTAATGAAAACACCAAATTCAGTATCTCAGAAAATTAGAATATTCTGAAAAGGCTCAATATAGAAGACACCTGGTGCCACTCTAATCAGCTGATTAACTCAAAACACCTGCAAAGGCCTTTAAAAGGTCCCTCAGTCTTGTTCTGAAGGCTCCACAATCATGGGGAAGACTTCTGACTTAACAGCTGTCCAAAAGACGACCATTGACACCTTGTACAAGGAGGGCAAGACACAAAAGGTGATTGCTAAAGAAGCTGGCTGTTCGCAGAGCTCTGTGTCCAAGCACATTAACAGACAGGCGAAGGGACGGAAAAAATGTGGTAGAAAAAAGTGTACAAGCTCTAGGGATAACCGCACCCTGCAGAGAATTGTGACGACAAACCCATTCAAAAATGTGGGGGAGATCCACAAAGAGTGGACTGCAGCTGGAGTCAGCGCTTCAAGAACCACCACGAAGAGACTCATGAAAGACATGGGATTCAGCTGTCGCATTCCGTGTGTCAAGCCACTCTTGAACAAGAAACAGCGTAAGAAGCGTCTCGCCTGGGCCAAGGACAAAAAGGACTGGACTGCTGCTGAGTGGTCCAAAGTTATGTTTTCTGATGAAAGCAATTTTTGCATTTCCTTTGGAAATCAAGGACCCAGAGTCTGGAGGAAGAGCGGAGAAGCACAGAATCCACGTTGCATGAGGTCCAGTGTAAAGTTTCCACCGTCAGTGATGGTGTGGGGTGCCATGTCATCTGCCGGTGTTGGCCCACTCTGTTTCCTGAGGTCCAAGGTCAATGCAGCCGTCTACCAGGAAGTTTTAGAGCACTTCATGCTTCCTGCTGCTGACCAACTTTATGGGGATGCAGACTTCACTTTTCAACAGGACTTGGCACCTGCACACAGTGCCAAAACCACCAGTACCTGGTTCAAGGACCATGGTATCCCTGTCCTTGATTGGCCAGCAAACTCGCCTGACCTTAACCCCATAGAAAATCTATGGGGTATTGTGAAGCGGAAGATGCAATACGCTAGACCCAACAATGCAGAGGAGCTGAAGACGACTATCAGAGCAACCTGGGCTCTCATAACACCTGAGCAGTGCCACAGACTGATCGAGTCCATGCCACGCCGCATTACTGCAGTGATGGAGGCAAAAGGAGCCCCGACTAAGTATTGAGTGCTATACATGCACATTCTTTTCATGTTCATTCTTTTCAGTTGGCCAACATTTAAAAAAAAACATTTTTTTTCATTGGCCTTTAAAATATTCTAATTTTTTGAGATACCAAATTTGGAGTTTTCATTAGTTGTCACTTATAAATATCAAAATTAAAAGAAATAAACATTGGAAATACATTGGTCTGTGTGCATTGCATGAATATAATGTACAAGTTTCACGTTTTGAATGGAATTATTGAAATAATTCAACTTTTCGATGATATTCTAATTTACTGGCCAGCTCCTGTATGATAAAGGAATAGAAAACAAAAACAGCAATTAGGGAATAAGACAAAAAAACATAAAAGTATGATAAATAAAAACAGCAATTAAGCATAAAACATGAGAATAAATAAAAGAAAACAACAGTCTGTAGTTATGCAGATGTCAATTAAAACTTTAACGAGGCCAGTCTCAGTGCTGTGGTGAGCATGAAGTACCAGACTGAAAATTGTCAAAGCAGTTGGTAAGTGTTAAGAAATTATTCAATTGTTAAAACAGAGTTTTTTCAATAATGTTGCTGATGAATGGGAGATTAGAGATTGGCTTTTAGTTCTGCATTGTGTTGTCCAGGTTGTTTTCCTTTAGTAGGGGTTTGATAACTGCTGTTTTGAAAGCCTGGGGAAGACACCTTACAGGAGGGATTTGTTAAGTATTTCAATCAGATCAGACTTAATGACAGGGAAAACTTTATTTAGAAAAGCTGTGGGTAAGATGTCGAAGCAGCAAGAGAAGAACCTTTTTTTAATGATTTGATCAAGGTGTGATTTATTAAGGTTTTTGAATTCAGACATTTTCTATTCATTATTGTTACATGGATTACAGTACAGTATTCTATATGGTACTGCTTTAAAGATTGACATTCTAATTTTTAGAATCTTTTCAGTAAAAAAGCTGACAAATTCATTATAAGTCTGGGTGTAGTGTAGTTCAGGAGCTGCTGTCACTGGAAAATTAGTCTTTCAACTGTTGCAAATAAAGTCTGTTATTATGTTAATAATTTCAGGAAATAACAATTCTGTTGCATATTTAAAAGTAAAATTTGATTTGTTCAGCCTGTCTTTGTAGATCTCATAGTTAACCTGGAGTCGAGTTTTCCTCCATTTTCTCTCAGCTCAGTGACACTCCCTTTTTTCGCTACGTACCAGTGGATTACTAGTCCATGGAGACCTCTTTCTACCCGAGATACTTTAACTTTAGTTGGAGCACTGGTATCAATGTTGTCTGAAACTTTAGAGAGAAAGTTATCTATCACATTGTTTACTGATTTTATGTCCGAGGATGAAGGGGATGGGGGTTAGGCATAGCATTAAATGTGTTTAAAGAGTAACTCACCTCCCTACCAGAGTATAACCCTGCCCACATTTCTTTTTGAAAAACTGCTCACAAGGAGGTGTTGCCTGGCGGACCGAGGAACAAGCAGGGGGATAAAGGGCCGGGCGTGGTCTGGGCTGTGACTGACATGTTGAAGCAGCACAGAATCAAAGACGGTAAGAAAGATGGAGAGAATCATAGTAACGTGAGCTCCATTTCCTCAGAAGGAAATACTCTGGAGGTCGAAGATTTTTCTCCACACCAGAGGGAACAAAGTACAGGGAGATAGGTTCTGTGGAGCAGGCGAGCGACCCTGAGCCACATCATTTCGAGCCGTTGTCTTGTTCTCTGCCCAAGGCAGCAGTAGATGCCGAGCCTGTAGCAGCATCACGGCACAGAATGGCCGCCGTCTCTGAGTAGTACATTGTTGTTATTCATATGCGATTTTAGCCCATTTTTGGGGGTGCTGGAGCACCCCCAAAAATATTGATAGCACCCCCAAAATATTGTAAGGAGCTATTAACTAACATTAACTTAATGTTCATTTCAACATGCTGGAAAAATGTGAAAATACAGACAATGCAGATGTGTAGTTAAAACGATACATTTTAAAAACTACGCCATCCCCCTATTTCCTTGAAAGTGGTTTGATCCATCACATCCATCCATCCCCCCCCCACCCCTGTGTAAGCGCCTCCCGTTGCTAGGGGAAACAGCACCTGCAGTAGATTTACCGAAGAAGTTGAAGAAGCACAATTTTGCCATTGCAGGTGAGACCCATAGTCGAACACCCATATGTGTTTGTTCCGATTACTCTGTTGTTGTATTTCCCTACACTTCTTTTGGTTTATGTGTTATAGATGGAAAGGTAATAATGGTTAACCGAAGCAAGTTTCTACTGTTAGCATGTTAGCAGTTAACATAGTTTTATCTGTAGTCTGACGTCAGTGTAATTGGTTATTGGTTTTTGGTTTTATTTGTGTCCTGTATCACTAATTTCCAATTCCTTGTCTTCACTAGCTGTAACATTTAGCTGTGTGTTTTAATTTAAATGAATCCCGCTGTTTAGCACTGTTGCCATGGTAACTAACTGCCGTTAATTCCTGAAAAAAGTGGAGCGGTCAGGCAGAACAGTAGACCGTGTTAGAGTGACATGTATTGTTCTTGTCATTGCAGACAGAAAGACAAAAAAGAAAAAGAAAAAAACCCTTCATGCACCACCGGACTGTTGCTTTCGCTTCTGCCGTTCAGTGAGCAACACTCGCTCACCTTTAAGGTGAAGAAGCACTCCAGTCCAACCCAAGGTAATAACTGCGGGTCGGCGGCCGTAAAACATGCACATTATTCCACTTTGGTGTTCTCGTTTATGTTGTTTCTGATCTGGCCTGACAAATAAAATAATAAATTACTAAAATAAAAAAACAAAATAAAAGAAGTAAGGTTTGTTTAGTAGTCTTGCTAGCTTTTCTCTTCTGTTGTGACCATAGACTGTATTGTTGTGACGCGCTGCGTCTACAGTTAAATAGTTTTCCTTGTACATTAACGTTTCGAACTGTGTCTGCAGTCTTCCTCAGGAGCGTCATCTGACAATCCTTACACAGACTGATAAATAACATAACACATGATCCTGTAAATACTGGTTGGCTTTTTTTAACCAATTCTGTATCATTTGTAACTGTACTTATATGTGTTGTTAAATTTTTATTTTTATTTTATTAAACATGTTTAAAACTCAAATACCGGAATTTAGTCTCTCTGTCCCAAAAGGAAATAGTGTCATTTACTCCTATACACATATACACACACAACATAGTGTTGTTTTTCATTTTCCTGTTTCCCGACCGGTATTTAGTGCTTTAAAATGGTTGATTGATGTCATGATATGACAACTGTTCTGGTGTGATGGTTCACTTTTGGAGAAAGTATTTGAAATTTAGGTTCAGAGTTTAAAGTTGTGAAAGAATGAGGGAGCACGTCATAGAGAGAGAGAGTGTGTCTGTGTTGTGTTTTAGCTATTGTTTAAGTTTAAGTTTATATTTATTTTTATAGCAAATTTAGTCAAACTTGTAAGAATTGATAGTTCACTCACAGAATTCCCCCTCCTTTGTGTACTCCACTATTACATCTGTTAATGACTAAAAATGCACCAGAATATAGGAAATCAAATCCAAGTATTCCAAAAAGTCTTTAGGGAGAACCCCCAGACCCCTATCTAAAATTCTCCGCTGTTCTTTTCTAATAGGGGCCCTTTCGCCAATGTCTACAAAAGGGCCTGGGTGCTCAGCACCCCTAAACCTCTGATCCTAGAATCGCCCCTGTTGTTATTTATTACTAAATATAGATTAGCTCAAGTAATTTCATGTGAGTGTGTAATGAGAGTTTCATGTGAGTGTCTCCGTCCTGTCTGAAAGTCTGTGCTGACCAGCTGGCTCCCATCTTCACTCAGATCTTCAATAACTCCCTGGAGCTGTGTGAGGTCCCCTCCTGCCTCAAACGCTCCACCATCATCCCGGTTCCCAAGAAGTCCCCTGTCACAGGATTAAATGACTACAGACCAGTCGCCCTGACATCTGTGGTCATGAAATCCTTTGAGCGACTGGTGCTGTCCCACCTGAAGGAAATCACGGATCCCCTGCTAGACCCCCTGCAGTTCGCCTATAGAGCAAACAGGTCAGTGGATGATGCAGTCAACATGGCTCTCCACTACATCCTGCAACACCTAGACTCTGCAGGTACCTACGCTCGGGTCCTGTTTGTGGACTTCAGCTCTGCATTCAACACCATCGTCCCAGAGCTCCTCCACCAAAAACTGTCCCAGCTCACCGTGCCTCCCTCCACCTGTCAGTGGATTACCAGTTTCCTGACTGACAGAAGGCAGCAGGTGAAACTGGGTAACTTCATATCCAGCACCCGGTCCCTCAGCATCGGCGCCCCCCAGGGATGTGTTCTCTCCCCACTTATTTTCTCCCTTTACACCACTGATTGCACGTCAACAGACCCTTCTGTGAAACTCCTGAAGTTTGCAGATGACACCACCGTCATTGGACTCATCCGTGACGGCGACGAGTCTGCATACAGAAGGGAGGTGGAACAGCTGGTCCTCTGGTGCAGTCAGAACCACCTGGAGCTAAACCCGCTCAAAACTGTGGAGATGACAGTCGACTTCAGGAAGAGACCCCCATCAACATCTCCTCTCATAATCACCAACAGGCCAGTCCCCACAGTAGAGTCTTTCAGGTTCCTAGGATCCACCATCACACGGGACCTGAAGTGGACCTCCCACATTGACTCTATAAGGAAGAAGGCCCAGCAAAGGCTGTACTTTCTGCGTCAGCTCAGAAAGTTCAACCTGCCTCAGGAACTGCTGACCATATTCTACACAGCAATAGTCCAGTCTGTCCTGACCTCATCCATCTCTGTCTGGTTCGGATCCGCCACCAGGCAAGACAGGGACAGACTGCAGAGAACAGTCAGGTCCTCAGAGAGGATCATAGGTACTGATCTTCCCTCCATTGAGGACCTTTTCCGGGCCAGGGTCAGGAAGCGGGCCAGAAAAATCACCACTGACCCCTCACACCCTGGCCACAATCTGTTTAGGCTCCTCCCCTCAGGCCGGCGTTACAGAGCGCTGTACGCCAAAACCACCCGACACAAGAACAGTTTCTTCCCCCAGGCTGTCGCTCTGTGTGTGAGTGTGAGTCCATTCACATGAACAATAAACTAAAACTCTGCACTGCTGTATATACTTACTGTACAATAACCCTGGTTTGGTGTATATATTATCCTTTATTTTTATTTGTATTTATTTTTATTTCCGTTTTAATTTCACTTATTTAAGTACTGTACTGGAGAGAAAAGTTGCCGGAGTCAAATTCCTTGTATGTGTCATACTTGGCCATTAAAGCTGATTCTGATTCTGATTCTTTGCCTCGACAGCTTCAACTGCGGCCACTGTACGTCATTGTCTGCAACAGAAAATGTGTGTTGCAGAGAGATGCCCATGGTATAAAGTATCCTAGCATGACGAGAAAATCATTGAGGAATGTGCAAAAAAACGTTTTACACCATCACAATTATTGCATTAAAAATGAACTCTTAGCCCAGATTTTATTTTCCATTTACTGATATCTGTTCCCTTGTTAAAAAGTAATACGCAGATGTCAGCAAGTAGGGGTAACCACCTGCATAACAGAACACCCAGGTTTTGAACCAATTGCTCTAAATCCTTTTGTGTTGCAGACAGTTCATGACACCTTAATTTTAGTGAATTCCAGTGTAGTGTAATTGTTTAACCAGCTGGGGGCACTATACTAACATTTTTTGGTACAAAATGTATATTTTCACTAAAATGTACTAAAATACATAAAATACTGACAAGACATGTAGACAGTGCTATTTTAGACTTAGTTATACAGTTTATCAACAAAAAAAGTTAATTTTGGGGTTGCCGGTTGATGTTTGCGTAGAAGCCGTAGAAGCAAGTGCCAGCCGAGCGCTACCTTCCGGGCTCTCCGAATAGGTCAGGGTTTTCTACCAGATGGCCTTCCTTCTTTCAGGCGGTTTCTGCTGCAAATATTCCAGATCAAGATGTGTAGGCTCAACACGGGCCGGGGGCGCTACACAAAGATCTGGCTGATGCCAGGTTAACCATTTAGTTGTCACGGTGCAGTTTGCAAACATTTTAATTAAAGGTGTGACAAAATCCCATTAAGATGAAGCGCTAAGTATAATAAATAAACAAATTAACAGGAGGGGGGTCTGCAGCCGCAAAGCGCAGATTGAAAATGACAGGATTGCCATGCATGATCACCCGCAACATTAGATTATGCATTTCCTGGCAAATTTCAAACATTTCCTGAAGGTTAATGGCTAATCTGTTCATAACTTTGAAGTTATTTTGTTATAACACAGACAGACGGCAGCATGAGCTCCTTGGTGGAGGCGATAAACTGCTGAGAGAAAGGTTCTGTGAAACTAAAACTGTTTCAATGTTGCAGTTCCTACATTCAGTGGATGCTGTCCGCAGAACAATCAGAAGTGTACTTATTTTTAGGAACATTTCTACGCACAAATACAAATTGATAAATACCACACAATGCGTAGAATTGTTCCTCCGCACGAAATACGCACGGATCTGTGTGTAAGCACGCTTGATAAATGAGGGCCCTGAATTTTTCCCTTTGATCTTGGGTGTTTCTGGGTGCTGCCTTGTCATTCATTGGCAGTTTCTTACTTTCCTTTCTTTGTTGCTAAATTTCTCCTGCTGGCCTTGACCAGTCCTTGGAGTTGTGTCGTCTTTCAGAGAGTCGAGGGCTGTAAATCTATTTTTTAGAGATATTCCAGGGGGAGAGGCATCACTTGCTTTGAGTTGGGTCCTCTTTTTCTGTTTTTTTATTTTTCTTAGGAGCAGGTGTGGATGCATTTTCGTGTCAGAGCTGGCCAGTTTCCATCATAGTAAAGTGTCCTTCCCGTTCTGTGCCATGGTGATGGAATAGTGTTGTTCTGTGGCTTCTGAGTGAGACTAGGCCGAGTGAATACGGGCCTGCCATGTTCTTGTTCCTTCCGTCTCGTCGGTCTCATTTCCATATCCAGCATTAATATCCAGGTTTACTTCCAGAAGGTTTGACTTTGTTTCCATACTCTGGAGCTGTTTTTGGAGTCTTGTCTTTGGAGCAGATTATCATAGTTCTCAGCTGAGCAAAATGCGAAATGGTTAATCCACAGTCCTCCAAAAGTATTTAAAAGTGGTCAAAAAAAGGTGATCCGGTCTAACAAGATTAAAGAGTTATATCTGAATGTGATCTAATAGAAACCTGTCTACACCCACTTGCGGGGTTTCGGGGGGTTGTGACAGAATGGACACAGGTAAAACAACAATGCTGACACACGCTCAAACACAAGGATAATTTAGAGAAGCCAGTTAATCTGACTGTCATTTTTGAACTGTGGTAGAGAACATGCAAACTCAATGAACTCCAGGACCTTCTTGCTTCAAGGTAACAGTGCTATTAACTATGCCAATGAATTGCCCTTCCACACATACACAAAACATTCAGCCTAATTTAACAACTAATTTTCTACCAATACGAGATGGATATGTTTTCACTACACATATATATTGAGCCACTGCTTTTTTGTCTGAGTAACGTGTGGTCATCCTTACCTCCAAATTCAAATATTAAATTGAAATAATAAAAAGTTTAAAAAATTTTCATGCATGTTTTCATTTTTCTATTTCTATGCATTCATTTACCAATTTACTATCATTAATATAAATTATTTTTTTTCCAATATATTTGTTTTAATAATTTCTTGGTTCAGTAATTTGCTTGCTATTATTTCCTTTCTGCTGTTCAAGCTTCCATGTAGTTAAAAACTGTTATCAAGGAAGGGTGTATTTTACACAAATTCTTACAATGTACCTCCTAAATTTTCAAACATCAAGACATCCATCAATTTTCAGAACCGCTTATTCCTCAAGGGGTCCCGGGGGGATTGTGCCTATCTCCAGCTGTCAACGGGCAAGAGCCCTGGATAGGTCGCCAGTCTATCACAGGGCCACATAGAGACAGACAGGACAAACAACCATGCACGCACACACCCACACCTAAG
This sequence comes from Apricaphanius iberus, assembly GCA_028564705.1. Classification (NCBI taxonomy): domain Eukaryota; kingdom Metazoa; phylum Chordata; class Actinopteri; order Cyprinodontiformes; family Aphaniidae; genus Apricaphanius; species Apricaphanius iberus. The sequence goes on from JAPXFQ010002192.1 coordinate 372,681, forward strand.
GACAATTTAGAGTGATCAATTAACCTGACAGTCATGTTTTTGGACTGTGGGAGGAAGCCGGAGTACCCAGAGAGAACCCACGCATGCACGGGGAGAACATGCAAACTCCATGCAGAAAAGTCCTGGACCCACAACCATCTTGCTGCAAGGCAACAGTGCTAACCACTGTTCCACCGTGCAGCCTACATCAAGACATTTAGTAATATAAAAAATATTGGATTTAGTGCCTCACACATTTTTAAAAAGAAATATCCTTATGTTTTCCAGAAAAACTCTACTCTATGTATTCAAGTTGAAGCTTTCTGCAATATTTGCAGAACTATTAGTATTACTGATTGAAGTATTATTGAAGTATTACTTCAAACTGATTGGAAATGCATAACACTCGATAACCACAACTTCACAAGGTCGATGTTACAATTAACCCTATCTTTGGAGTTGCTATGAATTCCTTTCCACACTGAGAGAGCCAATGACAAACAAAGGCATACGTGTGAACATACAAAGCAAGACAAGTCTGAAAAAACGTGAATACACAAAAATTAAAAAACAAATAGAGGAGAAGATTACAATTTACTTAAGAAAACCAGAATATTATAGCAATTATAAGAACATATAACACCCATTACTGCTGTGTAATTGTAAACAGGGTTTCGAAGCTGAAGTAATCTATAACTGCAACTGCTAGACTTCCATGCAAAGGGAAACTAACTATTCAGTGCTTGTGACCTTTAAGCCTTGAAGCTCCTTCAGTGTACAGTGATCAGAGTAGCCCCATGGCTTTGAAAATAACATAAAAACTAACTTTTTTATTAAAAACACAGCTCAATGATGCAACATAAAAACTAAGCACGCACAGTTTGTTGCTACAAACGGGTTTTGGCTTAACAGAACTTAATATGGATGTGTTCCGCATGATTCAAAAATATAAATGTACGACTTGGAAAGAAAAAAAGTAGATGTAAGATTCTTTATCTTCAAAAATAAAATAAAAAACTGAAGCTGCCACCAGTCTTTAAAGATAGATCATGCTTGCAGCAAGAAGATTCCTTTCTCTGGGACTACTGTGGTTATTTCAGCAGAATACAAGACCACCCTGAGGACAGCTCGCAACAGTATGGCTTCACACAGTGTGCTTGACTTGTATGCTTGGAGTTCAGATCTTTCTAAAAAATAAGGTGATGTGTTTTGGTAAACATGTCTTTGTGGCTTCTAGGCAATAAATTGTGTAGCCTTGGGAAGCAAGTTTATGCCTCAATAACTCTTATCACATTTTTCGGTTGTGCAGAGTATGCTGGTTGCCTCCCTAAAAGGATATGTCAACTTTTTTAGCTTATAGCACTGGTGCTACAGAGGTCGCTAGCTTTGTAGTACAGACAAAAAAGTTGCAGCACCAAGACAAAATTATATAATTTACAATCTCTACAAACCAACTATGGTATTCTATTATATGCAATACTTATAATAAATATTCCATTAATTGTTCCATGCTGGGAAAATTCAACCATAACAGCACCAAAGTGACAGATTCAAACAAAAATAAAAACAAAAATTATTAGAAAAAACAGAAACAGGAATAACAGTAAGGGCAAAACTGCAACACTAAAATACTGCAAGTTATTAAAAATAGAATACTCCAGTTACGAAATGTGCAATTGCGCTGGATAATTTAAAAATGTTTACAAAATACCAGCCTATTTGTCTATTACAGAACAGGCTATTTAGTAAAAGTGACAAATAAAAAACTGTGCCAGGAGAGATATGTAATAGCCTCAGCATCCTCTTTGTGAGACTACAATTCAACAACAGAGTATTCAATCAGAGGCTTCTAAGTTTTGCTGTAACACAGACTGCTACAGGAGCTCCTTCCTTCCCATAGCCATCAGCGTTTACAACTCATCGTAGAAAGTTGAATAGGATGAGCTATTAGACAAAAAAATTCTTTGGGAGGAATAAAATAATTTTCAACTGAATTGAATACTGTTATTTGAAATGAGAGAGCAGCAATAATGTTAACACTTGCAACCATAGGAGTTTCTAGACCATTTTTGGGGGTGCCAAAGGTCATATTTGTGTTTCAGCTCTTGGTGCTCAACTAGCTTTTTTTGGGGGTTTCCATTTTGAATCATGTGAATATAAATCTCTCACTGTACTTGTTGGAAATGTCTGTATCAATGTCAATGATGGCCTGAACATAACAGGCTCATCTGATACTGTGTCTTCCACCAGACCAGATTTTCTGTCTTGCATGACGGTAATCATCTTCTGATACCAGAATGCTCCAGTTGTTTTTTAGTTTAGTTTTTTGAATAAAGGCGCTGCTGAATATCCCACTTCCAAACTCTGTCCTATTCTCTAAGTATGCATATGCCGTCTGACGGTGGACTGACAGCAAACATGCAGGGATTATGGGAATTGTTGTAGAATATAGGACTAATTACATTGATTTTGTAACACTTTTTATCACAACAGACCACAGCCACTATGTAGCATAGAGATGTACCATCGCTTCATCTGTCGTGTTGACATTTTCTTTGCAGTTCAACAAAAGAATGCAGCTTTTAAAGCTGTCGCCTGGGTGCTACATTTGAAAAAAGTTTATTGCACAGTTTTTTTTTGTTTTTTTTCCACCTGGGACATATATGTTGCACTGTATAGCCCTGAGTACCAAACAGCTTATTCCATCATTGACACTTGTGTGGTGTCATTTATAAGATTGGATGATTGAATTTTGAAGAAACAAAAAATTCCAACCACAATAGCCTGGAACCTCCTCCCAGTGCTGCTTGGTCACACCCTTCTGTGTGATGCCACCCATTCGTCAACATTTGTTGAAGGTCAGCCAATGTGGTTGTGTTGTTCAATCTGGCACAAACAGCACACCAAGGTTGATCCCAAAAGTTTGCCGCAGAGTTGAGGTTGAATGAGATCATTTAATCATCTCCAAAATTAAATTCTGAGGTAGTCTCTAATGAAGAAGCGTTGATATCTTGGAGCGTAGAGTTCAGTCTCAGGTTAGGAGATATGCCATTGCCACTGGTTGCAGAATCTTGGCTTCTCCCTGCATTGAGATTTCCACTAGATTTGACGAACAATGTTTTTCAAGTGAGAAAGATGTCACACTATCACAGACTACTACAATGAAAAACTGCCTAACTGATTTTTTGTACATTCTCAACACCTTGAATTTAAGAATCTGGACAGACTAAACCTTGTTTCTTGACACGTTCATGTTTCTGTGTATATCATGCCTATATGAGGGGCAATGAACCTAATAATGAAGGGTAGTCATGACATATAAGACAGATTAAACACTGTGTGTGGACGGTTCTGGATTGTCTCGGTACATAACTTTCAGCCATGTTGTCCTACAAATCAGTAGAAATATTATCTACTTGGAATGTCCTCTCTCTGTTTTATGGAGCTTCATTTTGGAGTTTATTCTAAGGTTCACTCCAAATAGTGCTGCAACTTAGTTTTTTTAAACATCAACTTGAAGTTGCCCTATGGGTACTAGCAAATGTTGCTGGTCAATTGCCAATAAGGCACTTGAGTCCCCCTAATTAAAAGCAAAATAAGCTATTGGGTTTTGGCTGAGAGCAATTAAAGTTTCAAGGGCCCTGGGCCACAGACTCAACTGTTTAGCATACTTTTTTTTTTGTCTCTAACAATTATGCTACCGTTTGTAATAAAAGTTCTGGGGGGGAAAAACTGCTACAACAGAGAAAAAAAGGTCTTTACTTTTGTGGTGCTGTTTAATCATCTCATTTGAAAAAGGGGGTCTGACAATTATGACATTAAAATGCTGAAGAGCAGAAAAGCTCTGTTTATTCCAAATTACCATACACTGCCATATCCAACCCCCCTGTCATGTCAGCCACCTCAAGCAATCAGCATGTAAACGTGAACAAGACTTCATCAGTGAATGAAAAGCCTAGAGATTTAATAATTTGATCAAATAACCAGTGCTATCACGTTTGCAAAATGTGTTTCATTAGTTTAGACACTTCTAAAAAAAAATAGCATAATTGTCATGAATGTCAATGCAGTGTGCTCCTTTTGGTCATTAATTATCATTTTAAGATAACCAAATTATGTTTAAGATATAGACAGAAAATCATCAAACAAAACAAAAGAAATCCCCCCAAAAAAGTTTAAAAATAGAAGTTTCTTCAAAACTGAAAAAACTTAAATGCCAAAGAAGTATTTGTCTTGTTGATTACTCTAAATGTTATGGGGTGACATATTCGTGAGTCATTAATAATTTATTTCACCTAGAAGAATGGATCCATTTAGTTATTTGCTGATATTTATATACCTGAGTTTGTTGTGATATTTCTACAATTCATGATAGGAAGTGATATCTTAAAGTGGGAACTGTATTGTTGTGAAATGTTTTTGACAAATATGTCCATAAAAGTGCAGATGGTAACAAAAAAAAGATGTTTTTACAAGAAGGACCCTTACACAAAAATTAGAATAATCCCTTTTGTCTTTACCTGTTTATCTTTCATCTGCTGCTTGCAGACTCTTAGCCTCTGAAGAGATTTATTTTGTATTCAAAGCAGGGTTTACTACCTACTTTAAGCCTGTATTTTGCAGAGAAACCATCCAGTTGATTGAGTGACGACTACCTCCTTTTTTTCATGAATTCGATTTGTATAAAATGGCTTTTAGTAAGATGGTGCATATTATAGTAAGACGGTGCATATTATCCTTCCATCTATTGCCTATACTGCTTATTCTTGTAGGATAAGTGGTGAGGGCCAGTTCGTATCTCCAGCGGCCATTGCGTGTGGGATGGGGGGGAGGTTTTGGTTACACCCTGGACAGGTTTATTGACCATTGTAAGATAACAAAGAGGCAGACAGCACAAAAAAACGTGTTTGTTTTTTGGCTATTTGTTTTCGATGAGGCGACATGAAAAACAGGCTGCATGACTGAATTTCATTTTAATATTTAACTACTGGTGTAACACCTGTTTATGTCCAAGCAATTAAATATAATTTTTTTCAGTTTTGTATTTTTTGATCTGAGACTAAGGTGTAAAATTTGAAAACGAATCCATTTTTAAAATAACAAATGACATAAAAAAAGTATTTAAAAAATCTATCACATTTTCATTTTGAAATAGAAAGACTGAATAATACATTGATTTAATTAACATAACTGATTAGTTTCAACTGTGGCAGGAAACCAGAGTACCTGGAGGGAACACATGCATGCAAAGGGAGAACATACATATTACATGCAGAAAGACCACAGGCCAGGAATCAATTCAGAAATGTCTTGCTGCAAGGAAGCTGTGCTACCAAATACCCTCTGAAAAAGAAAAAAAAAGAAAACTTGAATTCTAACTTTAATTTAACAGTATTTATCTAATCATTTTACAAAATAACAGTCCACAGCAATAGCGTAAGTTAACAAACTAAACAGTCCATCCACTTTTTTGTGAAACAGCTTTTGTGGAAAGTTGCAATGCATTTGTGATTTTATTTTTTATATTTCGCCAGTTATTTTAATCATTGAAAAGCTAGCAGAGCTTGAGACTACACTGTCACATAAACCTTAGAAAAACAAAATTACTTTAAATGTCCTTTTAACAGTTGAAAACTCTAACATGTGTCCCACCTCAAATTGGGTCCGCACTAGAAGAACACCTCTGCTTTTACTTTGGTGCTGCAGTTCCAAAGCCCCTCTTTATTCACCTCTTGGATACGCCGCTGCTCAGCAGTACTGAATATTTAGGAATGGTCACTATTAATCATTCTAAAAACTCAGATTTTGGAAACAATGAGTTGTTGGCTTTTAGAAACTACAGCTTATGTCAGTCACATAATGACCGTTCTGAACACATGCGGCTCGCTGCCACAGCTTGCGTCACTAATTACAGCTGATTGCTTTCTTCATCTGACATATACAAATCATATGGATGAACTACTTAGGATAGAAAACGGCGAATTTCGCCAATAGGTGAAGGACTTTTATGTCTGGAATGAGGAAACTGTAGCCCATAACAACTGGCTAAATGCAAATGAAACATGTTTAATTCTCGATTCCCCTCACAAAAGACACGGGGAGTGTATAGGCTACATTTTATGCAAAGCTGTCAGATATCGGGAGAAATTCAGGAGAATTGCTCCAGGTGATTACGGTTGAGGCACTGAAATTCAGGACTCTCCGGGAAAATCGGGAGGGTTGGCAAGTATGGTTAGAACCTTAGCCAGCCGTCTTCGCTGCACCAAACAGGCCACATCTTCCACAGATAATAGGCAACGCTTGAGACACATGTGGTGTGCACGGAGGGGAGGGGCTGTGTGTGTGTTTATGCGTGTGTGTGAGAGAAAGAGAGAGATGCGTGAGTGTAGAGGCTACCTATGATGAAAATTACAGACCTGTTTCATCTTTTTAAGATGAATAACTTTCATAATTGTTGACTGACTAACAGTGTTGGGAGTTACGGCGTTTAAGTATAACGATGTTACTAATTGTATATTTGATGGACCTTGGTTTCCTTAAAGCGGAGAGAGACCCGCTCCAATGTTTCACCCCTTATTTCCAATGCCTGCGCTCTGCGCGCTGCGCACTCTGCACTTTCTTCATTAGCTTCCAGTGCATGTGACCAGTTGACACCAAATCAGTCTTAAAATGTCTTACTACAGACAACTACATAGTGCTCTATTTACAGTAATGCGCAATATTACAGATATATAGATTTGAAAAATTAATACAGAGATTTTCCTTTGTTTATGTTTGCACAAAATTGTGTATCTTAGTTTGCACTTTACTGAAAAGTGTGTGAATATGTATGTATAATATTTACTTTTTGTATATATATATTTTTCTGCTTACAGCTTATCAAGTTCAAATACCAAATGTTCTAAAATACTGTATATGTTTTTTTTTTTATTGGTCATTCAGTGATAAAAATGTTACAGATATTATAAAACGTGACTGCATTATAGAACATAAAAATAATGCCACAGTTACTTTGTTGAGTAACTAATTACTTTTACAGTGTACTGAGTTACTAACTCAATTACTTTTTGGAATTTGTAAGTATAACTAATTACTTTTTTAATGTTAGATGCCCAACACTGCTGACTAAATACTTTGCTGACTAAATATGTTGCTCCACCAATTATAAAAGTGTCTTGCCTCATCAGCATGTAGCAGCAGTAATAAAACAAAAAATGCCCAGGTCACATGGTGACAACTCTACCCCTAAACTACAGCCAGGCACTCTTGTTACACTTTCAATGCATTGTGGTGCTTTGAAAAAAAAGTGGAAGTACACGGTATGAAATTTTCAATGCAATGATGGTGAATGAAAGGAGAGCACTTTCTAATGTCCTTCAGTGTGGAATAAATGAATTCTGCGGATGTGAGCTGTAATTGTGTCCTATGGAGAACCCATTAGGAACCTGAATAAAGCTGTAAAGCATCATAATTATCGACATTCTGTATAGAGGTTTTTTAATGTGTGAGCTGATCAGAGGCAACACACAAAAACCTGCCAAACACAAAAGCCGTTGCATCTTGCAAATGTATTTTTCTAGCTCTCTTTTTACATTTTTTACACAAACCACAAACTTCAATGTATTTCGGATTTTTATTTTTTTGAATGCACACCTTTAATTACTTAAAAATGTTATGTCAAGTGATTCCATACAACTGTGTAAGTAACTGTTAAGATACTTGGTTTCTTTGTATATAAATATGGACTCAAATACTAAATATCTTAAAGGTTAAATATGGAACAATTTCATATAAAGCTATATTTTTTTTTTAAACCACCTCCACTGGGCATTTAGAGTGCTGAATGAAAGTATAACATTTCCTTAAAAAATATATTTGAATTAAAATATACCAAAATGCTGAGGTCAATAAAGTTGTAAAAAAGCTTCTCGGTAACAGGGCTCCAGGGTTAGAAAAGATTTGTCAGGAGATCCCCAAGGCTCTCGATGTTGTGGGGATTTGTTGGTTAATGCGGCTCTGCAAAATTGCACATCAGATGGAGCTCCCTTGAATTACCAGACTGGGGTGGTGGCAGACTGCATGATTCAGACAAAGGCCAGGATTACATGTTTGGTCTATCTCTCCTTGCTTGCGAGTTGCGAGTAATACAATTTTGAACTCAGAAGAAGTTTCTTAACCGTTTTGTTGAAATGTTAGCTTTTCTTAAATATGTCATTTCAGTTACTTAAATCAGTTGTATGGAAACACTTGACCAAACATATTTAAGTGAATCTCAGGTTTGATTTTTTTCTTAGTGTGTGACACAAAGAAGACCAGATTTTTGAAGTGCAAAACTGATAGCTGCTCCAATAAAAATTCTCCCGCTTGACCTGTGATCTCTGCTGGTCATCCAGAGCTGCCATTCACCTTTTGCCTGAATAATAATCATATTCTTTTCTCTGAGTTCAGTTTACAGATTTACGCTGTTTGTTGTTTATCTATTACATTAAATTCTGAACATAAAACATTACATTTTGTGGCTGCAATGTGACAAAAATGTTAAAGAAGTAGAAATATTGTTGCAAGACACTACTGTTTCTGTCCTTTCTTACTGTTGCAAGAAAGGAACTAGAACTCTGACGGATCTGGACGAATATCCCCTTCTCTAAATGCTAAAGTTACTGCTCCCATTGGCAAAATAGGCTTACACGCTGTATTGACAACAAGATTGTCAAAATAACGACATTACTGCTTCCATGTCTAAAAAATAAATCAAAAATGAGAATTTTTTCCACTGAATACATGCATCCAAGGTAAAGAATGGGTATAGAACATTGTTGAGATAATTTTCTACCGCAGCAAAATCTTAAATAATGTTAAGGCTTTTCACACATCATTGGCAATGAGGAAAACATATGCTGAGGCTGTGTGAATTGAAGTTTGCACTGAATGAAGGAGTGTTAATGTGGTAGTTTCTACATAAATAATGTTTATACAAGCAAACTTTTTTATTTCAAAGTGCACACATTTAATGACTTTAACAAGAGGTATGATACGCCTTCTCGAGGGGTTTTCACATCATTATGAAAGTCTTAGCCATTATCATACTGATACTCTATACGTATAGATGAGACTTTTGAAAATAAATATTTATTGAGTTGCTATGTTCTGTTGAAAGCCCAACTGATAAAAAAATATACAGCTATTTTACAATGCTCATGTAAACTAATCACAACAGCAAAAAAAAAACTTATACTTACAAATACTTAGAAATTGCAATTATTGATTCACATTTGCTTCACATTTTTCTACATTTATTTAAAAAGCACAAAACAGTTACTATTCAGCTAGAACCTCTTAAGTAGCACACGGCCACGTGGTCATTATTGTCCTTTTTTTTTTTGCTAAAGCAAATGCTGTACTTTTGCACAATGAAGTGTATAAAGCTGTGGTTTTTTTGTGTTTGTATCTCAAGGAAATTCCAATCAAACGCAACTGGACTTGGTAATTTGTCTTGGAAGACGTTTCACCTCTTATCCAAGAGGCTTCATCAGTTCATGCTCGCCGCTGACCAGGCTGGGACTGGTCCAACTAACTGGTGTGGAGACTCAGCTATTTAACCTCTTGAACAACAATCATTATGTCATTGAAACCTTTGTGCTCCATGTCTTAACGATGGTCGTTGGCGTGCCGCCTATTGGTGGAGGTTAGGTTTCGGCTTCGTTAGTGCCCTATTGTGTTATAACGACAGTCATTGGAGTCACAGTTGTTTCTGTTATTAGAGGCTAATTTGTTTGAGTCTTCTAGGGAGGGATGAAAGGGCAGCATTGTAAATTGGAGATAGGTGATATATTGTTTGAACAATATACTTTTCACGTTTGTACAATATTATATTCTGTTATTTCATGATGACTTTATTGTTCTAACAATATACTTTTCAAGTTTGTACAATATAATATCATGTTATTATGTGAAAACTTTATTGTAGTTTATATCCATGGAGCCTTCCATGTCCCTCCAGTTCAGTAACTGCAAAATCTCCCCATGCCTCAATCCAGGCATAAAATAGAACTTAATTAATTCCAGTAAACGAGACATTTTTGCACGCGCTGATATGCACCGTTATCAAGTTCAACTGGTGTGAAAATTATATTGTTGAACAATGAATTATTCACGGTTGTACAATATATTATCATGTTCGTAAAATATATTTATATTGTACAAACGTGAAAAATATATTGTTAGAACTATAACTTTTTCACGTAATAACGTGATATTATATAGTACAAACTTCAAAAGTATATTGTTAGAACAATAAAGTTTTCACGTAATAACGTGATATTATATTGTACAAACGTGAAAAGTATATTGTTCAAACAATAAACTTATCGTGAAATAACATGATACAGCTCTGTTTTTTCTTTTGCCGAGGTGGCAGCTCCACGCTTCCGTAAGCCAGAGACACTTTCTGTGTTTTAGCATAAAACCAAGCCATATGCATACCTGATTTTCTCAGCTCGAAGATTAATAATGTGAAGGTCAGGCATTTGAGCCTGTAACTGTATTTTTATTTTATTTTTTTTATTCTCACTTTTTTTTACTAAGGTTTGCTCTGCATTTGGATAATTTAATTTACACAACACGAAAATTCATCAATAAAGCCCTTATTTACCATTTGAAAATCTGGTGGATGTGAGTGAAGAAACAATACCTAATGGGAACATTACAAAGACCAACAAGCTACTCTATGCTACAAGACGATAAACACAAGTTATTTGGAATATTTGGTTTACCAATATAATTGGAGACTGTAAACTGGAAAAAGCAACAAAAACAAATAATCATAATAATATGCTTGAAAATTCTGCAGAAAAGATTTAACTTAATACATTTCAAATATGAGCTTCCTCAGGTTTTTTACCAAAAACACATTTAAAACACAATAAAGGAGTTTGTGCTGTTTCTGAAGGTTTTCCTACCCAAGTGTAAAGCTTCAACTGGGCTATGTTTTTTTTATTTATTTTTTTTTTTATGAAGCGTTATCTGATCATTCAGATGGAGAAAAAAACTTTTTTAACTGGTGGAAGGTAGTGAAGGCCATCGCTTTCAGGGTTATGAAGCTCTACAAAAATGGTCACAGTCCAGAACTCTCGTGATAAAAACACAAAGCGCACATTCAAAGTAAACAAGTACTGAATTGATGCAGCTATACGTGCTTCTATAAAGATTTTAAGTATTCATTTGATTGACCTTAATATTTTGCATAAATAATTACTTGCAATTATTTTGGAGGTTAATAATGACCTATTATCTGCATAAAATAAAAAATATACATTCTCATTAGTTTGACACATAACTTTCTTTTACACATTTATCAAGTTATTAGAAATTTTTTTAGTTATTTTTTGTCTTTTCTAATTTGGTTATTCTTCATTTTTTGTAGACCGTCCGGTTCCATACAGACTGTGGTTCGCTTGACTTCAGGATCTGAATACAAACCACTATCAATTTTTGTCATATTATTCATATTATTTAACCCCCGCGTTTGACTCGCAGTACTAAAAATCAATATCCATTTGCCGTAGTGAATTTAGTTCATTCCTGATCATCTGTCCTTTGTTTAATCATGCTGTCAGCATGTCGGGGTCAGGGCGAGCAGAGCACATCGTCACTGTTCCAAATTTTCCAACAGAGCATCGTGAAACTTGCATTGAATGAGCGGCTCTGACACGCAATTGTCGAGAAACCATAACACAGACAGGACAGTTTTCTCAGAATCAACAACGGCTGAGCAATAGGTAAACAGGACAGGACATTAGCTTTAGTCTGAAGACTCATGCACTTGCCACTCATCGCTCTGTCATTGTTCCAACCTTTCCTCTGATCGTAACCACGCATCAGTTCAACAAACTGCGTCATCACACATCTTGAAAACTCTGATCCAGTTCCGCCTGCTCCGTCTCTCTCCGGCTTCATTCTGCCACAGCTCTTGCTGCTGGCTGTTAGCACCGGGGCTAACTCCTCCAGCAGCTCTGCTCGAATTCCTCTCAGGCCTGATCTGCCGCTCAGCCCCATAGTTCGGCCCGGTGCTCGCTCATCTCCCAGCTTTGTCAACCCCTTGTCGTCTTGCTCCGGCTCTCCTCTGCGTTTGAAACACTGAAAGCTCTCTTCGCCCTCGCATCTATCGCTGCAACATCCATATGATTTTGCTGCTGTTTACATTTCCGGGTCTTTGCGCTGGGTTCCGCCCATGTCATTGCTGTCTAATAGCAGCACTGATCGTCACACACGTATATTTTTACAAAATATAGCCCACTTGCAAAAATTAACAGTCTGAATACAAACCGCACCAAAGGAAAAAAAAATGTTTGCCTTTGGTCTGGACCAAACAACTGGACCAAAGGAGTTTTCTGGTCTAAACACACCCTAAATAAAGGGAGTGCTTGAACTAATAAATCTTGGTTTTAGCTATGTATCAATTCATATTTTGAGAATTCGGCCTGTCAAAGAAAGACATTCATTTGGTGATATGAATAAAATTATGTTGAATGAATGCTTTGATGAATGCTGTACATCTCTATTTGCTGCTGTTTGGGCTGGTGGTGTCATCTTGTCTTGGTGTGCTGGTGAGCTGGCAAGAAGTGCTTGTTCTCCGATAATGTCTGTGGGCTATGCGTCATAGTAAGCCCTTGAATGCTTTGGGTGCCGTTTCAAATGTTCAGGAAAATCCAATATGAAGCAAGATAGTGTTCTCAATTATTATGTCGGAAACTCCAGAAGAGCAGGTGGAGGTCTTTACAATCCCCTGGATCAGTGACTACCCAAAACAGACCACAGTTTGTTTTAGTGTCTGCATTGGTGACTAGCAGTAGGCTATAGGACACCTCAGGAGATTACAATAATACGATTCCTTCTACTTTTATAAACCTCAAACTTTCTGTGAAAGTCTTGTCATTTACAGAAACATTCAGATCACTTTAGAGTTGTCAAGTACATCACACTTGGACATGAAGCTGAACACACAGAGCTGGTGGACCACTTTGTGGCACAGGGTGAGAACAAGCATTTAATCTTGAATGTGGAAAGAAACAAAGAAGATGGTTGAACATCTCAGGAGAAACCATATGGTGGAGAGTAAATATACCCTCTGTTACCTCCGTGTTCCGGTAGACAAAAGAATGGACTGGAAGCACAACAGTCAAGCCCTCAAAACGCGAATGCGACTTATATTTTCAGATATTTCTCAACAGATTTCATTTTTTGCACTTCTAATGTAGCTTTAAATCTAAAAATAAGCATTATAAACAACAATTATTTAATTCTAAAGCAGCACTGGGGCAAAATATATAACACTATATTCGGATACACTATTTACTGAAGATTTTATTATTTTCAAATTGTTTACTCAATATTTGGTGGGCATGAACTCCTCTAGATTCATACAGCCAGAGAAAAAACACAGAAGGTTGACATGCAGCTTTCGAAAACATGGTCACAGTTCCTAAAATCCTACCAAGCACAAGATATCTCCAAATACAATATGCTTTAGTTTTGTGTTGGTCAATAACAGATCTTAGCTCAGAGGGAGCCTGTTGTCTCCCTGCTTCATTGTTACCTCTGATCAAAACAGAAGCATATAAAATGAAACTGAAGAAAAGAACATATAAATCACTTTTGTTTGCACAACAAATGTAAAAAGCAATCAAAGTTTTTTTATGGTGCTCTTTTTTTAATCTATTCTTACATTTTTTCCACTACTAAGGAGATGATGTTTTCACCAGGTTTCATTTGTTAGTTTAACTAACACTGATATTATGAATCCAGGTGGTAATGGTAAGTTTTCGAGATTGCAGTAGTTTAAATTAGATCACAACCTTTTTTATTGATCAAAGGAACATCCCTATCGCTTAAATAATTTTTCCAACAGACCACAGTTTGTTCATGTAAATAATAAATCTTCTTCACACTCAAGGGTTACTTGTGGAGTACCACAGAGTTTTGTGCTTGGACCAATTCTTTATGCATATACTTCCAATTGGTAAAGTCATCGGATAGCATGTGGTTAACTTTCACAGTTATGCCAATGATGCGCAACTGTATTCATAATTTAATCTTGATAAATCCAATCAGTTAGCATGATTACAGGCTGTCTGAAAGACATAAACACCTGGATGACTAAACTTTGTGCTTTAAAATTTTGCCAAGACAGAATTCTTTGGACCAGAAGCCCTGAAAAAGAAACTTCTTTGTCAATCACTTCATCTGGATGTCACTTAATTGGCATCCTGGCTTGACCTAACCATGGCATTAAGATCCCATGTTAAACAGGTTTAGGATTTCCCTTTTTCCCCTCCAGAATATTACTAAAATTAGAAAGATCCTGTCCAGGAGTGATGTTGAAAAATGAGTCAATGCATTTGTTACTTCAAGGCTGGATTACTGTAATTATTTACTATCAAGAAGTCCACAAAGTGCAATTAAAAGCCTAAGTTGATCCAAAATCCTTCAACAAAAGTTCTGATTAATCTTAAACAGATCACATTTCTCCTGTTTTACCTCCCCTTCATTGGCTCCCTGTTAAGTCCAGAATAAATTTTAAGATCCTCTTTCTTACATAAAAAGCCCTTTATAGCCAAAGCCCATCAGACATCTGAGATCGGATTGTTACCTCCACCTAGGAGGTTTGTCTGTTTGTCTCTCTGTTAGTAACATAACTCAAAAAGTTGTTTGTAGATTTTGAAGAAATGTGCTGTAAATGTGTGTAATTGGACCAGGACCAAGGGATTGGAATTTAAGAGTGATCAGAAAACTAGCATTAGAGTTCAAGTGATTTTTGTGAATGACTACTCAACTAATAATGATATTAGTATGAATCTAGTTGCTAAAGGTATGTTTTTATGGTTAAATAATCTGCAAATATTAGAATTAGATCACAACATTGGGGGACTGAACTGCCTTGACAGAAGTCTGGGTTCACTAATTGCTTTTCTAGTTTCTTTCACTGTTACTTTTTTCTTTTCTTTCTCACTTTATTGTTTCTATTCAGCTGTCTCAGGGAATAGAGTTGTGCACATCTCTTTTGATGCTGTGAATTTATTCAGACAAGTTTCACCTAAATTACCAAAAAAAACTCTTTGTTTCTAATAATAAATTAAGTGCTGAATAGTGGCACTGTCAGCAGCAGTGTATCCTTGCAGGAAAAATGTCCTGAGTTTAAATCCTCTCTATGGAGTTAAATAGGAAAAATACACAATAAACAATAAACAATTTATTACTAATATAACCTCGTGCTGCTAGTAAGCTATGAGCAAATTAGACCAGATGTCAGCATGTTTAACCAATGCTGGCTTCTTTTTGCTTACGTTACTTTACTGTTTCCACTAAGTTAAGTCCTCTTGAGCCTTTTCCCTATTTTCTAAAAGTCTTCATTTAATATATTTTTCTCATCTGCAAAATGAGTCTACCATTGTCTCCTTTGTGCATAAGTCTCCCTAACACAAAATGTGACACTAATAACAGGAACTCAGTGCAGAATCTACAAAAATGGTAATTTAAACAAACCATGATCAACTCACAAAAAACTGTATGCTTGCGCATAAAAATGACTTTGAATTACAAAGAAAGGAAATCAGACAGTGGGGTGACAATAACTGAAAATGCATTCCATATTTCAAGAAAAATTTTGAAAGTTTGGAACGCCCAGAGAGCTATTGCTTAATACCATTAAAAGATCATAAAAAAACAAGAAATGACTCAATCTATTTGCACATATCTGAATGATAATAGCATAATGGTTTGTAAAAATCGGTCTGAAAAGCTGTCTTTAAAAAATCTAAAAAGATCCAACATTTGAAAAGTAATTGAATCTCACATTCAGTAATAATTTTAAGTAGGGTATTCATTTTGCACCTGTTAAAACAAAGACAAAGCAGAAACTAAAATAATAAATAAAAAAATTCTCTCAGAGTTCGCAATGGTGTTAAGAAGGTTCCTGAATGATCTCCTTTCAGGTTGCGGGTTGTATATCACCTCATCTCCTCTCGTCTCCAGTCTGTAATATAAGAAATCAATCACAGTCTGCTATTATGAAGAAAGTCTTATTCTGAAGATGCGTCTTGAGGAGGTGAGAGGAGAGGAGGCATGTTGGTAGAGGTATACGAGAAGATAACAAAGAAGCGTTATTGGCCTGCAGAACAAATAAATGACAAATGCTGCGGTAATTCATATAGTCAGTAATGTAGACTTGTTTCTTTAAGTAAGCAAATAATGAATCTAAGAGTCAAAATGAAATGTATTCTGAAACTATTTATGTCTTTACAAAATGTTTTGTGTTAATAATGTTCTCTCCTTATTCTCAAATTGAATGCAGACTTTGAAGCAAGATAAGGAGGAGAACAATGGAGAGAAAAAAAAGAGAAAATGTTGTTTTGACCACAAAACCTTAAACTGCTGTAAAGACAGAGTGAGAAACCTGGTGTTTGCACTTTCAGGCTAACCTGTCTTCGATCCAGAGCGATGGCGGTGAGGGTCAGAGTGGACACATGCAGAGAGCAATACTGTACAAAGCGACTGATGTGACACATTGTCCTCCCGAACACCCAGGTCCTGTGCACAAAGCGGACCTGGGGAAACAAAAACACCCGCAGGAGTTCAGAATCCAGAATTAATTTGGCTTAAACGCTTTTGTCAACAAATTTAATGAACTCATTACATCAAACTTAAAAATCTAGAAAATTGCTATTTTATTTGGTATTATATTCTTCTCAATATTTTTCATAGAATACACAAAAAAAATACTTTGTCATATACGTTAGCATAAAATAAGCCTTGGAAATATCAGTCGGTATGTAAATACTAAATGGCCTGCTCTTGTATAGCACTTTATCTTGTCCTGAGGACTCCAAAGCACTTCACACTACATTCAGTCATTCACACACAGGTGATGGTAGCTACATCGTAGCCACAGCTGCACTGTGGCACACTGACAAAAGCAAGACTGACAAATTCTGGTACCACTGGGCCCCCTTACCAACGCATGCAGGCAGGGGGGAGTGTTTTATAAAATTGAGTTACTAAAACCTCTGAACTTTTCAATAGTAATAACAGTTTTTGAATATGAAATCTTTATACTATCTAGCCCAGTTAAGGAACAGTAGTGGTGCTTTGGTGGCTGGTTAATGATAGGCTTCACTGGGCCCCCAAATCCATTTCTCATTAAAGCCCAAAACAATCTTGGACATAGATTCATACAGAGGCTGGAAGAGTATGGAATGCCAAAATGCTCCAACATAATTACAGTGGGGGAACGGGTATTTAGTCAGCCACCAGTGGTCCAAGTTCTCCTATTTAAAAAGATGAAAGAGGCCTGTAATTTTAATCATAGATATACCTCAACTATGAGAGACGAAATGAGAAAAAGAAATGCAGGAAATCACATGGTCTGATTTTTAAAGACTTTATTAGCAAATTATGGTGGAAAATCAGTATTTGGTCATCTTCAAACAAGAAAAATGTCTCTCTCTCACAGACAAGTAACTTCTTCTGTAAGAGGCTCCTCTGTCCTCCACACGTTACCTGTATTAATTGCACCTGTTTGAACTCATTATCAGTATAAAAGACACCTGTCCACAACCTCAAACAATCACACTCCAAACTCCACTATGGCCACGACCAAAGAGCTGTCAAAGGACACCAGAAATAAAATTGTAGGCTGGGAGTACTGAATATGCAATAGGTAAGCAGTTTGGTATGCAATAGGTAAGCAGCTTGGTGTAAAGAAACCAACTGTGGGAGCAATTATTAGAAAATGGAAGACATACAAGACCACTGATAATCTCTCTCAATCTGGGGCACCACACAAGATCTCAACCCTGTGGGGTCAAAACGATCACAACGGTGAGCAAAAATCCCAGAACTGCATAGGGAGACCTAGCAAATGACCTGCCGAGTCACAAAGGTTACTACTAGTAGCACACTTCATCATCAAGGATTCAAATTCTGCAGCGCTCAGGGTTAAGTCAGTACGCCAAGGCCCGTCTAAAGTTTGCCAAAGACCATGGATGGTCTTGAAGAGGATTTTGAGAATGCCATACGGTCAAATGAGACTAAAATAGACGTATTTGCTATAAAACACCATTCATTGTGTTTGACGGAGAAAGAATGCTGAGTTGTTTCCAAAGAACAACATACCTACTATGAAGCATGGGAGTGGAAACATTATGCTGTGGGGTATGGAGGCTGTTTTTCTGCCAAGGGACCAGGAAGACTGATTCATGTAAAGGAAAGAATGAATGGGGCCATTTATTGTGACATTCTGAGTGAAAACCTCCTTCCATCATCAAGGGCACTCAAGATGAAATGGCTGGGTCTTTTTTTGCCCGACTGTATATAAATAAAACATTATGAAATAAATATCTACATTAATTAATAAATAATAGATAAATATCTGACAATGAAATTATGGAATAAAAAAATCCGCTTTTATTTCATAATGGTGTTTTAATAAAATTACTTATGTATTCAGGAATTTTGTTTTACAATTTCATTGTCACATTATATATTTGTCCATTATTTATGCATGTAAATTTATAATTTCATAATGTTATATATATATATATATATATATATATATTGAACATTTTGTCGTTCCATAGAACAGGTCCAGTAAAGTTGTCTTACCAGAGTAAAAGGTGTGTTAAGCACTGTGATGAAGATATCGGCCACAGCCAGGTTCAGGATGAATAAACTGGTGGAGGACCGGGTGCGCTTGTTTTTGGCTACCACATGGCACACCAGCGTGTTTCCAAAAAGAGACACCACTATGATGAGCGAGTAGGCGGCCACCAGGAGCACTTTGACTCCGCACTCCTGCGATTCATTCCCCCTGCTCCTCCTATTGGCCAGTGCGCGCCAGTCCTCCAGCATCCCGTCGTCAAAGTCCAAGAGGAAAACACCCGAGGTCCGGTTCGCCGACTTGGCTGAAACATTCAGTAAACTCTCCGTGTCTGGGAACATCGTCTCTCCAAGAAGTGATGAGTCGTTGAGCGTTTGTTCCGCTCCATCCCGATGAGCGCCGACCATCCAGACAACAACAAATGTCCAAACAGACGCGGCACGCATTTTTCTGATTTCCAGTATTCAATAAAGTGTTAAATAAAGCGTTCTGTCTCTCCGTTGTGCCGCTGAGGTGATGTTGATGCTGAAGCTGCAGCAACAAGTTGTGAGATGCAGCTCCGCAGCGCTGATGGTTTTAAACACGCTGAGCATCCTCCTGAGTGTGGTCCAGGTGTGCTGCAGCCTGCAGATAATATTTTCACCGCCACCGATTTCCCCCATTAACCCTTGGGTAACTGGTTCGTGTGGAACCAGTTTTCAGTAGTTTTCATCAAAAGAAAAAAGAAACAATTAGTTTTTCAACCCGAAATGTATTGGCGTTGGCTCATTTGCTGTGATGAACATAAATCAGAACAAAACGTAAATGAAGCTGACAGTTACTCGTGCAGATCAAGTCTCGAAGTTGGACAGAAAAAACTCAATCCATATGCAGCAAGTGTAAAAAAAAATACATATGCAACACACAGTAATATTCTGCCCCCTCATGTTTTGTACTGTATAGGCTGGTGTAAACAGGCAAAGAATTCAAATAGGTTTATGTGTCAAGACTGATGTTTTACTGTACATGTTCAACTTGTGTTAAATGACCTTAATGATTTAAATGTTTAATGAAGTTTTACTGAATACAAATCAATAGTAGTGAAACATCTTTCTACATTTGCAAATGTTTTTGTTTTCTTTCCACTCACCCTACTTAATTATAACTGATTATCTTTTCATTACATTTTAAAAGAAAACGAGTTGCACATTAATTCATAAATGTGATCTTTCAAAGGTAAAGGACAAATATTAACCATCTCTTTCTGTTCATATGGCTTGTAATATGGATGAAGTAAACATCTGTAGTGTATTTAAACATAAACATGTTGATGGTGTTGATTTGGAAAGCCCAAACTCTAGCGGGTCCACCAGACCTATGAACACTGGCTGAGTAAGAAAAATGCAAACACCACGCAAAGGTTAAACACACACATTCCCTCACTCACATATCTTTGCTTCTCCCATTGAAGCTCTTCAGACTGAGTCCTGAAGACTGACACTTTGAAGTTCCACATCAGTGAAGAGATATGTAAAAAAAAAAAAAAAAAAAGGTATTTGTTTTCTGCTCTTACTGATTTGCACTTGGAAGACTGTTTGTCTGCAGACATGCCTGTTTTAAAAGTCAAACACTACTATTTAAACTCTGAGACATCCCAGGAATTTTGAATCTACATCATTTGAATACAAAAGATGTTGGAATGTATTTTGATGAACCTGGTTTTTGGCCAATGCCACCATATTTTGTTTCCCTTTTGCTTTCACTTATCAAGGTATTATATTATAACGTTATTGACTCAAATATATTGTGTAACCAAGAACAATTTAATGCAGCCTTTACCCAGTGGCAGTGCTTGCATGAATTAAGTCTTGAATGAGCTCTTCCTTTTTCACACAATGCTGTGGGAGAATCTTAAAGATTTCTACTTAAATCTTTTGTCACACTTAAATGTTTAATCAGTTTCATGATTTCAGAGAAAGGTAGGCATGTTTACTTTTTTAAACCAACGACCCTAAACCCTAATAACTGATACTTGACTTTGTTTTAAAATCTAAATGTAGATTGACATTTGTTTATATGCTCAAAATAAAGATCTTATCATTTCAAAACAACCACAAGTTACAAGCTCAATAGGCTTTCTTTTTTGAACGATCAAGTAGGTATTTTGGCTGTATAGAAATGTTAAAAGTGGGAACAGAAAAAGTTGCTGCCCCTGGCCAAAGCCTTTGAAATGGCTTTGTAAGTTTTTCCAGACTGATTAATACCAATTATTCTGTTTTCTAATCTGTTTTTGAAGTTCTCTTGGAGAATCAAGCTGCATATGCAAGATTAGTTTTTATTGATTTTAGCCTCACATCCTTTCGGAAAAGATGGTTAACACAAAGGTGAACCCTTCCCTAATCTGGTACCACTCTTTTCTGTCAGGCAGGTCACAGCAAGTCAAACTGAACTCTGTCTTGTCTGGCACGGTGCTTGGCAGCACAGGGGCCCCACAGGGCTGTGTCAGTCCCCCCTTTTTTATTTAATTTGTATGATTGCCGTACTACTAAGCCAAACCAATATGTGGAGAAATTCTCTGACAAAACTGTGATCCTGAGTCTTTAAACAGAAAATTCTAACCCTAACGAGGAGAGTGCGAACTGGTGTGACCATCACCAACTACACATAAATACAAATAAGGCAGTGGAGATGCTGGTGGATCCCAGGTCAGCTGGGGATCGCCCCCGGTGGTCGTGCATGGAAAAGACATCCAGCAAGTCAAATCTTGGGGGTTCACATTGACAGCAATTTGAGCTGGAAAACACAAAAAGACAGTGTCTGTGCTAAGATCCATCAGCGTCTGCACTTTCTACGCAGATTTCGGTTGTTTTGTGGCTGTATTAAGATCGTGAAGATTTTTTAAAGACCGCCAGTAGAATAAGTTCTAAGATATGGCATTACATGCTGTTTTGGCAACTTAACAGTTAAATCTAAAACTCAGATTTTCACTCTGATCAGGACAGCAGGGATGATTACAGGTAGGTCAGTTTCTCTAAATCATCAACAACGGTTTGAGTAGGCCATCGTTAAGCGGAATCTGTTTTAAATGATTCTTCTCATACTGCGATCCGAGTACATCTCACTGAACTCTGGGCTAAGGTGTAGCGTTGACTTAAGCAAGTATAACTGGTAAAAGCACTGATTCCTTCATTTGTCAATCAAGGCTGTAAACGAGAGCAGGACGTGAGATGAATAGGCTCACCCTGTTTTTATTGTAGTGGAGCAGGTTTTCCAAAGTCATTTTTTTATGTATTCTTTTTTATACTATTTTTGTAAGGTTGTCCGTGTATGTTGTCGTTTGAGTGTGTGTGTGGGTTGTGCGGTGTAACCTCCCCCACTCCCCACCCCTCTCCCTTCGGTTCAAAGCAAATTTCTCCCAAGGGAGACAAGTAAAGGGACTTTGACTTTTGACTTTTTTCTTTAGATAAGGGCAGACTGTGTTATAATTTTAGAGCTTTTAGCTTACTTCATGTTATCGCCCAGGTTGCATTTTAGATCTTTCTTAATTCTACAGATCTGCCAGTAAACAGAAAATCTCTGTAAGCAAATGTATGCTTTCTCAAAACATTGTGGAAATGGAGATGAGATTAGAATAGATGGCCAGTAGAGCATGGATACTCTAGTTCGGTCAGATATTTAGAAAGTGAATGAATGGAGTTTTTTTCTCAGAAAATACTGTATATCTGTTATTTTTTATGAGGATGATGTTTAATTATTTTTCCCCACCTAGTTTCTGCAGCCGAGGATCTCAAGGTCCTATTTTTTGTTTTGTTTATTGTATATTATTGAACATATCAATACAACATGCCAGAATTATTCAAAAGAATACTTTACATATAATTTAGCATTCAGGGTAAAATAAATTTTGGTCTTTAAAAAAAAACATCCAACAGAACAACCATCAGAAATTATAATCTGAATGTGGTGACAAGTGGAGAAGACATTTTGGTTTTTCACTGCAGACAATTCAAACTACTTGTGATAAAAAAAAAAATAATTACAGTCAAAGAACGGTTCAAGACCATCTTAAAGATTTTTTTCCATACCTTGCAATATGTTAAAAGGTGTGTTTCAAAACAAGTCTTAATCAACTTTTCCCGGAGGTTATAAAGGTCAAAGTTTTTCTTTTAACTGTTGACGCCTTTCAAACAGTTTCACATTTTCTCTCCAGCACTTTTAACTGACAATATCAAAATATTCTGCAGGGTGAGCTTCAAAAAAATGTATAATGGACATGAAGTTGATAAAAGAAGTGTCAAGGTTTGGAGGAAAAGTTAAAATAATGCTTGACTCTCGCCAGAGTGATTATTATATGAAGACTAAGTGGCTTAAAAAAACAAACAAGAGAAAGGTACTGTACTAGAAAAGAGCAAAGAAGAAGCCAAATGAAAGCCTATTATAGACAAGATGACAAGTAAAAACATTTTTTAGACAAATTTCAGTGATCATAAAAATAATTTCTTTAAACCTCTTGAATTACAAAATAGATCCGTTTAAAAAGGAACTCCTGTTTGATTGAGACATTTTAGAGATCACCACACTAATCACAGATGATTTAAATGCACATGTACAAGTACTTTTTAGAATACTTTCTCTATGTTTGCATAAAAGTAACTCGTATGGTAATGTGACATTTATCTCGCATTTATTTTTTCATCTTAATACTTGTCTCTGTTTTATTATATTAACATCCTGTTCTCAGAAGTGATTGAAAACAGCCTAGCTAATGAGATCTATAAGATGAGTCAGTAAAGAGTCCTCATGAGATAAATGTCATCCTGCAGTTTTACTCATCTGACTCAGCCAGCACTGATTCTGTTTTAAGGAAAGGTTAAATAAACAGCGTGATCAGATCTGAGAATCTATGTCTGGGAGATTTAGCTGATGGTATAGCTGAGCCGAGTCACACTGGTGAGATGGTTTGTACTTATTAAAATAATAACACCCGAATCTGGGGCTGAACAAATATGCTACAAGGTTGTAAAAGGAGTACCACAAAGCTTGGACCCCAAAGCCAGTGGATGTGTCATTACAAATAGTTCAACTTAATGTCAGTTCAATACACATTTCAAGTCAATGCAGCTTGGATAAGCGCAGAAACAAAAAATCAGCAGGGTGATGCATCATGAAGCCAACCATCCATCTTCTGTACTCATCCTTGCAGGATTGTACAGAGGGTGGCGCCTATCTCCACTAGTCACTGTATAAGAGGTGAGGAACACCCTGGACAGGGTGCTAGTCTATTACATGACAACTTAGAGAGGAAAAATGACCATGCAATCAATCAATCAATCAATCAATCTTTATTTGTATAGCACTTTACCATCAGCCATAAGTGAACTAAAGTGCTTCACAGTATTAAGAAACATAAAACATAAAAAGGTTCATGAGAATTAATCAGCTAAAACAGTCAAAACAAGGAATGTATGTCCATACTCACACCTACGGACAATTCAGAGAGACTAATTAACATAATAGTCATGTTTTTGGACTGTGGGAGGAGTCGGAAATACCTGGAGAGAACCTACACATGCACACAGAGTGAAATTACAAGCCTTACCCTGGAGGGTACAAATTCTGACATTGTCATAAAAATGACATAAAATCTTTGGACAGCGCCATATTGAGCCACAAAAAACGGTACAAGATGACCAAACTGCACAAACACTGTGCAGAATGACCCCCACCCAGTGCAAACAGGAATCACAACTAAAGTAAAGCTGTAAACAGTTCTCAGAAAATAATAATCAATGAAATGAATCTCTATAACCCATTAAAACATGTCACTATAAATATAATATAATGTATTTTTTTGTTGTGTTGTACAAAATGGTAAGGCGACAGATTATCTCTAACTTCAGATTGTCAATTCCTAAATTAGATGATAAACTTTATGATGGATTGTTGTTCCCTTTGTAGTTTTAGTAATTACAGTTTTAGTATCAGCTTAGTGTGGGCAAGTTACATGTATATAAATTTCTCAGTGCGTAACTAATATAATTAAAGCTTCTCAGGCGCTCAAATTTAGGAAACTAAAGTTTAGTGTAAAGTTCTGTTCCTGCACCAAAGCACCAATAAAGGCCAGCAAGCAACGTAGGCATCATCTAAAGTACCGAAATAAAATCAACGAAGAAGTCCACAAGAAGTGGTGCCTTGTGGGTAATGCTGTTTTTTTCTGCCAGAAGGCCGCATTCTTGATGTTTGTACGAAACTACATATCCCATGTGTCTTTGGTGTGCGCTTTCAAGGGTAGAACAACACAGCGCCGTTGTGCTATTAGGTGAGATAACCGTGAGATGTTGTAGGATTAATCAGCATCAAGGTAAGCTTCTATTATCGGCTCTAACAGACGTGTTGTTATATAATTCAGTGAAGCGGTATATGACTGTATAATGACATCCGTGAAGCGACATGGTCTTGTCTGAGTTCATAAACCGTGCTGTAGCTCTGTGTCGCTAATTGTTACCAAGCCCGCTTTTGTTTCAGCTGTTTTTAAATACTTTAGACTCTTTTTGGTTTAAGTCTCCAAAATCATTCTGGAGACTTTTTGTTTAGTATTTGATTTAATTATAACTCAGTGCATCAGGCGTTATTTTGGTTGCAGTCCTTAAAGAAATCAATTATCTAGCTAACAAAAATACAAACACTGAGTTAAATTAAGCTGATATTGTCCATCTGTTTCTGCGTCCTTTTCGACTTAAATTAGGCTACCCAGTTTGTTATGAATTTCTTCTAATCCTATATTAATAACTTACTATCCCTATTTATTCACCGTGTTAAAATGTTATTGTTTATCTTTACAAATCTAAAGACTTCATCTTTGCTTTTAATAATCATTCATTTTCTTTGAATCCATTCTCTCTCTCTCTCTCTCTCTCCCTCCCCCCGCCCCAAACTTTTACGAGTCCTCTGGTCGTAAAGTTTGCTTAGATCATTGGACATGAGGCATTCCACTCTGTCAATGTTCACTTTACAGTAAAAAGATTATATTGAAAGGAAAAGATTCAAATAATTAATTCCCCCCTTGATGAAGTAATATTTTCTGCAAAAGCTCCTTTTCATGTCTTATGTTATTGGAGATCAATTTTGAAGGTATCTGGTTACTTTATGGTTACTTTTTGGCTTCAGTTTCATGGAAATTATGCTCCAGGTATCATACATTTTTCTGTATCTCAGCAAATGTTTATGCAACATGCATCTGGAACTGCAATAAGTTTGAACTAGTTACTTGGGTATGTTGCTTCTAGGCTCTATGCCAGCCAGAATCAAAAATTTTTCCAGTAATGTTGGATATATTTTTATTTTATTTTTCATTGTCTGGATTGAGAGCTCATTATATTGGTTCTGTTAACACATCAGTGTCATCTTGCTTCATACAGCACACTGCTCTCATAAGTTTGATGGAATTTTGGTTATTTTGTTTTCCTCCAAATATAACAATGCTTATTATGGCCAGATTCTTTGGGTTTAGTTTCCTCAGACCACAGCCCGTTTCTAAGACTTCATCTTTGTCTATGAGTGCATTCCCAAACTGTGATCTCACTTTTCCTGTTGCTTTTAGGGTAATGGCTTGTTCTCTGCCTTTAGGCCTTTCTGTCCTTGTTGGTGGAGACATTTTTTCACTGAGTATAATGGAAAGAAATTTCACAAAAAAATTCTAGCAGCGAGGTATTTTTTCTTTCCTTATGGGTTTGATGCACACATGTTTTTGACAATATGCTCATCTCTGGGACAAAGAACTTCCAAGACAACGTGTTTTTAGGCCAATTTATAGCTTCTCTTAAAGAGGGAAATTTATCATCAGTACAGTCGTATTTTATGTTATATTATCATTATATAATTGTTTGGAGGGTAATATTTATAGTGCCTGTTTCATGGAGCAAACAGTGGTCCCTTAGATGCTTAGAACGAGAATTTTCTCTGCTTTAAAAATACCTATATAAAAGAGTAAACACATTTTTTATTTCTTGCTACCAACGTATCATTGTAATATTCAGCTCTCCTTTATTGTGCAGTCCTAACTGCATCCACATTTCCTGTTTTATTGTGGCCAAGTTTGCAAATGCCTCAGGTCTGTCAGGAAGTTTCTCAGATTTCTGATTCTATTATATACTTGTTCTATATTCAAGGTTTGTCCTAGCTGAATACTGTATCAATCTGTCCAGGGACTACAGGTGAAAACTAGCATTTTTGCCATAACCTAATATCAGTGTATCTTTACGATATGGTTAATGTTACATTTTATATTGTCCCCGTATAAATGAACTTATACATATAGACATAAATAAATATAGCCTCTTTCAAAAATGCTGGCATCAGTGACCCTTTTGGTCATTCATAAGTGGCCAGCCTTTGGAAGAAATGTGGTGCAATCGGGTGTTTTTCACAAAAGATGGCGGGAAAAAGGAGGTAGGGGGTGGTGTCTGGGCTGTCGATGTTGCAGCACTGTGTATAAACTGTTAGATTGAAGAGTCCATGGTAAACAGAGGAAATAGCTTGGATTTAACTTGTTGATGCCCCGCTCTTCAAGTCTTTTTGCAAGCTGTCCTTTGCAGTCCCCGTGATCCGTCTGGCGTTCTGGTCTTCAGGCTAGAACCTCCTGGACATCTACATCACTCCAGTTTGCCATTTCAGCTGATATCGTTGCTAATGCTAAATGTTAAATAAACTCCCTCCCTTTACTTAGATTTTAATTACTTCTCAGGTTTGGGGCCCAGAACACATTCCACACATCATCATAACATCACCCTGTGTTACGCCAAAAAGTGTGATTTTCATTCACAAGTCCAGGGTACAGGCCAGCCAATATATCGGCTAGTTGATATATCGGTATTCAAAAGACACACTGAATTCCAATATTACCCTAATATGCCACCAGTGTTTCATTGGAAAATGCCTTCTGATAATTTGGTTTTCAGAGTTATTACCACATAGGCATTTGACTAGCAAGGTAATCCTGCGTATCTAGCTCAAAGTTCAAACTAGTAGGGGAAAATGTTTAGCTGGTTTTGTACAGTTGCGTACTAGATGGTATTCACAACAGTTGATGTCAGAATATGGAGTTTTTAGAGAAAACGGCTTCCAAACTTGGCCGCCAACGCCTCCACTGTTCCACTGGCAGCTCGTTTTTTGTTGTGTTTTTCACAGTACACCTTGATGTAACACGTTGGAGCACTCAGCTCTATGTGTTTGAATGTGGAAATCCAAAGATCTTATGAGAGCACAGTTTGAATTATCTCTGCAAGATGTACTGGCATCGAGCGATGATACTGTTACTGCATTACATGAGCAGTTTGAGGACCCAATTAAATTGGTGTATCTGATGTAGGCGGGCCAGAGGCGAGCTAAACTGATGACGACAGCGCTGCGATACCCAGAATCATTTAGTAAACATTGAAAGATGGTTACAGATGACCGCGCTTGAATCGTTCCTTTGCAGGAAGAAGGTTTTTGCTGTTTCGCCGACTGGATACTGCAGGAGTTCAATCTACCAGTTAGCTCTGCTGGTGGCTCTGGATACGTCACAACGTTTATTGTTGTGATTTGTCGTGGCGTTATCCAATTGCGCGCAGTGAAAGTTTCAAATGCATGCTTGGTTCCGCCCCTCAAGTTTAGACCTTTTCATTACTTGTTGCCAGAACCTTAATCTTAATAGAAATATTGTCTAGATTTTTCCAGGCTATCAAGAGTCGGTAGTGATTAGGGGATTTCTCTTGTCAGAATGGAGAGGACAGGTTTGTGAATAAGCGGGCATTAGTTCCAATATGACCACTTTCTACGCCCAAATGATAGTAAATGATTGTTAGAATGAAAGTATTATAAAATAAGCCTGAATGATTTGCCTTTGAAAATGTCTTGGTTCAGTCAAATGTGTTTTCCATTTCAAATGCACTAAAGTTTTACAGGATATTATTTTTAATATGACACAGGTGGAGCAGGCGAGTTTAGGGAATCTGGAAGACGTGTGAAAGGGAGAACAGAGTCAAGTCAGGCACTGATTACAGCAGCTCAAAATATAGATTATCATATTGTTACCGCAGATTTGAATGCATGCTAAATTAATTCTACCATGTGAAGCAGTTAATCCTGATAGATTTTTTTGTTTGTTTTGGAAAAATACTCAAAGGTTTAAAAGGTTTTACAGAACAGTGTGCTGTTGGTGTTTTTACTATGTAAGGTTTAGATTATATTATTTTAACAATAGGTTTTGATATAAACTTTTCTGGTCTGAGTCATCAAAAAGTCTCAGGAATAATGGACTGTTTTGATAATTGGACTGCATATATTGGATTTTGGCTAAAACTCTTCACTTGTTTGAGGTGCAGTGCTTTGGTTTATTCGGTTATTCAAGTCGTTCTGATCCACTTCTTTATTTCTGTTTCAGACTCCTTAAAAAACTCAGAGAGGAATGGAGTTTCCGGAAGATTTCAACCAGCTTGAGCTCCTTGACACCCAAGGACACCTGATCCCCCGAGGGCCCACGAGTTCCTGGACGGCGAGCAAGGAAGAGGAGGAAGATGTGGACGAGGAGACGCACAGTGAGGACTGGTATCAGGAAAAGGAGGATGCGCTCAAAGACAACCCAAAGGAGTTCATTCTCTGGGCAGCAGAAAACAATCGTGTAAGTGCCTACAAGGGTTAAACTGGACAGGGGCATGAAATAATTGCTTTCAGGATATTCTGTGTTTGCCATTATTTTTGTTTTTGCAGTGATGCATTTCTGATCTTGTTATCCACATCATCACAAACTCCCCAGCACAACCTGTGTAGGACACCTACCGGGCTTCTGTGGTGCTTTTGTATTAAAGAGCAGAACAAAAAAAAGTCAAATGGACTCTTCATGTGAAACCAAATTTTAGTAATATTTGCACATAAATAATTCCTCCATGAGCTTCAACCATGACCTTAATCAGGGTTCCTACAGGTTTCCTCAGGTTAAATTCAAGGCTTTTTAATCAGAATCAGAATCAGTTTATTGGCCAAGTATGTCACATACAAGGAATTTGACTCCGGCAAACTTTTTCCTCCAGTACAGAACTTGAATAAGTGAAATAAAAAAATAAAAAAATAAATATCAGATCGTAAATAATAAAGGATAATATATACACCAAGCCGGGGTTATTTTACAGTGAGTATGTACAGAAGTGCAGAGTTATAGTTTATTGTTATGTGAGTGCACTCACACACTGTGACTAGACAGAGTTCGTCAGAGCGACAGCCTGGGGGAAAAAACTGTTTTTGTGTCGGGTGGTTTTGGCGTACAACGCTCTGTAACGCCGACCTGAGGGGAGGAGCCTAAACAGATTGTGGCCAGGGTGTGAGGGGTCAGAGGTGATTTTCCTGGCCCGCTTCCTGACCCTGGCCCGGAATAGGTCCTGAATGGAGGGAAGATCGGTTCCTATGATCCTCTCTGCAGTCCTGACTGTTCTCTGCAGTCTGTCCTTGTCTTGCCTGGTGACGGATCCGAACCAGACAGAGATGGATGAGGTCAGGACAGACTGGACTATTGCTGTGTAGAAGATGATCAGCAGCTCCTGGGGCAGGTTGAACTTCCTGAGCTGACGCAGAAAGTACAGCCTTTGCTGGGCCTTTTTCCTTATTATGTTGATGTGTGAGGTCCACTTCAGGTCCCGTGTGATGGTGGATCCTAGGAACCTGAAAGACTCCACTGTGGGGACTGGCTTGTTGAGGATCATGAGAGGAGATGTTGATGGTGGTCTCTTCCTGAAGTCCACTGTCATCTCCACAGTTTTGAGCGGGTTTAGCTCCAGGTGGTTCTGACTGCACCAGAGAACCAGCTGTTCCACTTCCTTTCTGTACACAGACTCGTCGCCGTCGCGGATGAGTCCAATGACGGTGGTGTCATCTGCAAACTTCAGGAGTTTCACAGAAGGGTCCCTCGACGTGCAGTCAGTGGTGTAAAGGGAGAAGAGCAGTGGGGAGAGAACACATCCCTGGGGGGCGCCGATGCTGAGGGAACGGGAGCTGGATGTGAACTTACCCAGTTTCACCTGCTGCCTCCTGTCAGTCAGGAAACTGGTAATCCACTGACAGGTGGATGGAGGCACGGTGAGCTGGGACAGTTTTTGGTGGAGGAGCTCTGGGACAATGGTGTTAAACGCAGAGCTGAAGTCCACAAACAGGACCCGAGCGTAGGTACCTGCAGAGTCTAGGTGGTGCAGGATGTAGTGTAGAGCCATGTTGACGGCATCATCCACTGACCTGTTTGATCTGTAGGCGAACTGCAAGGGGTCTAGCAGGGGATCTGTGATTTCCTTCAGGTGGGTCAGTACCAGACGCTCAAAGGATTTCATGACCACAGATGTTAGGGCAACTGGTCTGTAGTCATTTAATCCAGTGACTGGGGACTTCTTGGGAACCGGTATGATGGTGGAGCGTTTGAGGCAGGAGGGGACCTCACACAGCTCCAGGGAGACCATTTATATAAAAACTGTATACCTATCTCATGGCCTATTTCACAGCCCTACCGGTAGAGAAATAAAAATCTTTCAGCGTGTGTTCATATATTTCTCAGGGAAATGTGGAAAGTGTAAAAGATGGCAATGCGCCAAGCAAAGAGTGAACAATAAAATAACATTTCTGCAGGCCACAAGGAAGTTATCCTAACACTGTAAAGTTGTTTTCTTGACATTAATAACAGTTTTTTTTTTTTTACGTTAATCTTCATTTACTGAAGACGTCACATGTTCTCTGTACTTTGACGTTCCCAGGGCTTTGCTGTGTTATCTTCTCTGAGATTGGTTCTGCCACTCTTTATTTATGCTACATTATTTATTTGAAATATTTATGGTTGACAAATTAAACTTTTAAGGAAATATGCAATGTGAAGTAGTTAAATACAGCAGAAATATTAAGACACAGATGCCAAAATTCAAGACTTTTTAAAAGTCTTTTTATGGTATTTCCAAATTCATGAATTCAATGCTTTTAAGGCTTTCTAAGACCCTGTAGGAACCCAATTAATATATTTTATTTGGTGTTCTGTGTCATACACCAACAAGAAGGGAAAACACATGGTATATACTAACACTTGCTACACCACGTAGTGTACCATCATCACCAGTACGTGAATGGGTGAATGACTGAATGTAGTGTGGATCACTTTGGGGTCTTTAGGTCCTTTAGCATTTGCTCCCACCTGAGCTATGTGCCTCTGCGGCTTCTCCAAAGTTACCATAGGCCTCTTGGCAACTTCTCTCGTCCATCCTGTTTTCGTCCGGTCTTTCAGTTTAGGTGTACAGCTTGCCACAGTAAGTTAGGTCGTTTTCACCATCTTTCCAAATTCTGAGAATAGGTTGAACGGAGCTCTGTTCAATACTTAAAGCTTGAGATGTTTGTTTTATGAACAGATCCTTCTTTAAATTAAAATGTTCTCATTCCCTTGGATGATTTCCTTGCAATTCATGGATTTGTTCATTTATGTTCTTTAACAAGCATTTGCATCACAGCTGTAATATATCACACACAGGTGGACTCTCTAGTTATCATGTGACCTCCGCGACTTGATTTTGTTTGGTGCTGTAGGGGGAGTACATTTAGTGAAGCACTTTATTTGAAAAATATGAAAACTGGTGAGTTAAGGTGGCGTAATCTGCAATTATGAGCTTTACAAACTCAATGCCATCTGTATAGACTTAGATAAATAAATGGAATTGAGAGAGGGACAGCAGAGAGGTAAGGCGAATACGACACAGAGCCGACGTAAGAACAATCATTTGTACCTACTGGGAAACTTCTTTGGTATTGTCCAGGATGTTCACCAAGTTGTTGATGTTTTTGTTTTTAGCCGGCACTTGTCAGTTAGTGAGGTGTCTTTAATGAGATGTTTTCCACAAGACCGCAACACAAGACTGTGAAAATTAGGTTTGTGACTGAAAACAGTGAGAGAGATCAATACAAATTGTTTTTCAGAAGAAATGGTTATCTAATGCAGCTGCAAACAAAATTCACGTAAACTTAAATCAACTAAAACTATATTTGATGCAAATTAAAAGGCAAAAGAACCTGCCCTTTTAACCCATAGATATTTAAACTGAATCTTTTGGGCATTCTGTCTAACTTTATTGTATAGGTATAGTCAGACACTTATATCTTCCATGTTCTTTATTCTATAGCCAAATGTTGCGTGATTTAATGAATAAATTGGTTTAACAGCATGTAACAATTTGAATTTGACCTCCAGTTTATAAAACGTGCACCCACAGTAACTTCTTTTAATAAAGAAAACCAAAGGTGAGATGGAAAAGCTAAATTGACCAATGCATCTTCCAGCGGATTTTAAGAGGGGAAAGAAGCAGCAAAACTGTGCTGAGACCTTTTAAGAGGGCAATGTAGAAACACATTTCTACAACAATTTAAGAGTTTGACCGTTTTACAGAAAAGTACATCTGGGAAGTAATACATCCAATAAATGAAGTGAAATAATTTCTTCATACAGAAGTAGGAAATTTTGAGGAATTTGATCTCATCTGATCACTACGTCATGGATTTCTAGTGTCTTTAACATCTTTATAAACATTAACTATTTAAATGTAACTCAAACTTTTGTTGGTGTTTTTTTTTTCACAACAAGTTTTGCTTTTAAAAGATTGTTTCCTATTCTATAAATAATTCAGTTTTCATGCTCATCCTGGTTCTTTTCGCCACCATCCATTATTAATTTGTTCTTTGTTTTGATCAGCTTCATTATGTCTACATCAAAAAAGGTCTTTACATTATCTGTCCACCACCAACATTCTAACAATTCCATTTTTTTTTAAATTTGCTTTGGTTTTTTGACAGGAGTTACAAATTGTTAAGGTAAAGTGATCTTCACTCACCTAAGGAAAAAGAGTGACTACTGATAACTGGATTTGATCAGCGCCTGCCAATTTTCAGTTTTTCAGTGTTACCCCTAAATGCCTCAAATGGTGGCTGCATCTGATTTAGTCTTGCTACTGCTTTGACTTAACTTTCCGGGTAGTTTAATGGCTGCAATTTTCTCAGTGGTGTCATCATAGTTGGGTGAACAATTTTCTCTTTTCCTCAGCTCTCTCGTTTTAATAGCTGCCTTTAGAGCTCTTCCCTTTTAGCCAGCCTGTTTTTTCCTCCTTTCCTCCCTACCTTTACAATTATCAGCCCAGAAGTACAGTGACTGTCACACAGTAGATTAAAATAAATAAATAAATATGGGATTTTGTAGTTATCCATCAGTCTGAATAACCATTCTTTTTGAAGGGACTGAAAATTTTTTAAATGGTAATATCCGCCATGCAAAGTCAGTCTCCAGGGTGAGCACAGGCTGACAGTAAAGCACAAGTATCCCTTCAAGATACAGCAGTCATATTATGCAACAGATTGAATGAGGTGGAATCATCTGACTCTATACCATCCAAGCAATGCTGCAAACTGTATGTCTGTAATGTATATATAATAAATGGTGGTTCATTCCAAGGGTCTGTATCATTCATACATGGGAGCGTTTTGCATTCTCCACCGTTTAATGTGGTAACTGCCATTTCCACAGCCAACCACAACACAATGAGTACCAAGTATATTTGAGAATTCAGCCTTTGAGAGGCTTTAATACGCTTCGTATTAATGAAAACACGCGAATGCCTACGCTGTTTACATTCGAGCCAGGGGTTTGTTTGGGACCCAAAAGCTGTGACCAGGGATCCAAGCCGCAATCGTGAGCATGCGCACTG
Source organism: Apricaphanius iberus (assembly GCA_028564705.1). Taxonomy (NCBI): domain Eukaryota; kingdom Metazoa; phylum Chordata; class Actinopteri; order Cyprinodontiformes; family Aphaniidae; genus Apricaphanius; species Apricaphanius iberus. The sequence goes on from JAPXFQ010002192.1 coordinate 407,037, forward strand.
ACAACTCGCAGTACCGATATGACTTATTGAGAAAAACATTTTCAACAATTTGACAACCCATGTGCAGCATTTAGAAAAACGGGCTGCAAAGACCACAACACATTACAAAAACACACTGCAAATAGACCACAACACAACACAAATGTTGGATATCGAGTCACAGCTCAGTCACCGTCTCTGTCTGTCAGTGGCGTTCGAAAATGAGATAAAAAGTAATTGTTTTTTATTTATTTTAACGTTGTGATCGTTTGATTAAGCCTATTGAGTGATCTGCTGCTAAATTATCGTTAGCCTTTTGCTTGTAATTAGCCTGCTAATTCTACTAGCCTGATAAAATAAATATATACGGTTAATTTATTTTGAAACCATAGACTGTATGTAGTCTGAAACACACCGTTAGCTGGTTATAGTTATCTGTTTTAGTTACTCAAAACTGTCACCAAGTATTGGACTGATAGTAGGAGCCAATACTGATTCTGCTCCCTCAATTTATACCATAATAACAATGATGATAACAAATATTAAGTCCCAATTTAACATTTATTGAACTTTAAAGCAATATTTAACAAATAGTAAACACAAATGAGGTAGAACAGTAGATAAACACTATTTAACAGATTTAAAAACATTTGAGGTATGACAAATAAAAAAAGAATTCAGTGCTGAAAAACAGCGTAATTAAAATTCTGAAAATAAATATTTAAGCATAAATAAAATAATTACACTATTGTACACAGTAGAACCAATTAAGAAGCATAATAAAGTGCACAGTGTGCAATAATGCTGGGGAAAAAACTATCGGTGAACGCAGCAGCCGCTTATCGCTTACATGCCGATACATGTAAAAATGCAAATATATATATATATATATATATATATATATATATCGTCTATCCCTAGTTTAAAATGCCATTTACATATTTATTTCATCACAAAGTCTTTGACATCAGATTGTTGCCATCGTGTTATGGCTGTCATCTGCTTTGGGTAAATTATGTTTTAAGGTATTTGATGACGAAACTCAGACTATAAAAAGAATCAGTCACTTTTGAAGCTGTACCTAATTTTGTTGGAGGTAATAAATTGATAACAATTTCTAACCAAAAATAAAAAAATAAAAAATTCACCCAAAAATGAAAAAATGTAATCTTTGCATAATCCTTTTCTTGGGGTAAATGTTTAAGACCTTTTTTGGGGACTGTTTTCTTTTTAGTTCTGTGCACTAAAGCATAGATTTTTCTCTGTACATTCAATGTGAAGGAGAGGGGTGTTTTGCCTTTCATCCTTGAAATTTGGGCTGCAACTAACGATTATTTTCATTATCGATTAATCTGTCGATTATTTTTTGCAATTAATCGATTAATCGCTTTCATTAATAATTACACTACCGTTCAAAAGTTTGGGGTCACCCAAACAATTTTGTGTTTTCCATGAAAAGTCACACTTATTCACCACCATACGTTGTGAAATGAATAAAAAATAGTCAAGACATTGACATGGTTAGAAATAATTATTTTTATTTGAAATAAGATTGTTTTTACATCAAACTTTGCTTTCATCAAAGAATCCTCCATTTGCAGCAATTACAGCATTGCAGGCCTTTGGCATTCTAGCTGTTAATTTGTTGAGGTAATCTGGAGAAATTGCACCCCACGCTTCTAGAAGCAGCTCCCACAATTTGGATTGGTTGGATGGGCACTTCTTGCGTACCATACGGTCAAGCTGCTCCCACAACAGCTCAACGCGGTTCAAATCTGGTGACTGCGCTTGGCGACTCGATTACCGATACAATACCAGCTGCCTGCTTCTTCTCTAAATAGTTCTTGCACAATTTCGAGGTGTGTTTTGGGTCATTGTCCTGTTGTAGGATGAAATTGGCTCCAATCAAGCGCTGTCCACTGGGTATGGCATGGCGTTGCAAAATGGAGTGATAGCCTTCCTTATTCAGAATCCCTTTTACCCTGTACAAATCTCCCACCTTACCAGCACCAAAGCAACCCCAGACCATCACATTACCTCCACCATGCTTAACAGATGGCGTCAGGCATTCTTCCAGCATCTTTTCAGTTGTTCTGCGTCTCACAAACGTTCTTCTTTGTGATCCAAACACCTCAAACTTGGATTCATCCGTCCACAGCACTTTTTTCCAGTCTTCCTCTGTCCAATGTCTGTGTTCTTTTGCCCATCTTAATCTTTTTCTTTTATTGGCCAGTCTCAGATATGGCTTTTTCTTTGCCACTCTGCCCTGAAGCCCAGAATCCCGCAGCCGCCTCTTCACTGTAGATGTTGACACTGGTGTTTTGCGGGTACTATTTAATGAAGATGCCAGTTGGGGACCTGTCAGGCGTCTGTTTCTCAAACTAGAGACTCTAATGTAATATCTTCTTGCTCAGTTGTGCAACGCGGCCTCCCACTTCTTTTTCTACTCTGGTTAGAGCCTGTTTGTGCTGTCCTCTGAAGGGAGTAGTACACACCGTTGTAGAAAATCTTCAATTTCTTAGCAATTTCTCGCATGGAATAGCCTTCATTTCTAAGAACAAGAATAGACTGTCGAGTTTCAGATGAAAGTTCTCTTTTTCTGGCCATTTTGAGCGTTTAATTGACCCCACAAATGTGATGCTCCAGAAACTCAATCTGCTCAAAGGAAGGTCAGTTTTGTAGCTTCTGTACCGAGCTAAACTGTTTTCAGATGTGTGAACATGATTGCACAAGGGTTTTCTAATCATCAATTAGCCTTCTGAGCCAATGAGCAAACACATTGTACCATTAGAACACTGGAGTGATAGTTGCTGGAAATGGGCCTCTATACACCTATGTAGATATTGCACCAAAAACCAGACATTTGCAGCTGGAATAGTCATTTAACACATTAGCAATGTATAGCGTGTGTTTCTTTAAAGTTAAGACTAGTTTAAAGTTATCTTCATTGAAAAGTACAGTGCTTTTCCTTCAAAAATAAGGACATTTCAATGTGACCCCAAACTTTTGAACGGTAGTGTATATTCGGCTATTACTTTCACCTTTATAAATTATTACGAACACATTTTCATTAAGAACAATGAAAACACAATAGAATCGTGCAGTTCACTGCAATCTATTTTATTGGACCTGAACACAGTTAACAGTGTAAAATGCGTGTAACGGTGCAAGATATTTGTCCAGAATAATATTTAGTAGGGCTGTTCGATATGGGCTGTTTTACCGATATACCGATATAGCCCAACTCATAATTTCCGATCTCGATACAAACCGATACCAATATTTGGGGACCCTGCCTCATAAAAAAAAAACTACTAAAGCCTTTTAGGTAACTACACTGAAATATCTTGTATCATGCATACTTGAGCTCTAATGCTGCAGGTGAAGAAGCGTCAGCGTTTGATGACGTCACCAAGTGTGCCCGATAGACGGTCAAGGTTGGCCCAGAAGAAGGCTTTTGATAAATTGAAAGTTGTCTCAAACAAATAATCTCAAAAACTAAACCTCAAATATGTCAAATTTTTACATTCTGAGAGTGAAAATAAGTAGCTGAAGAGTTTGATATAGGTATAGTATGTGTATGGTATGAAAAAATCATCTTATTAAAAAAATAAAAACCGATACTGATAATTTCCGATATTACATTTTAATGCCAAAATCGGCCGATAATGATTTTAGGTCGATAATATCGGACATCCCTAATTTTTAGTCATAAAAATGCAAAAAGAGGTAGAATTCCATACAAATCAATGAACAGCATATTAACTAAAATATCTTAGCCCATGAAATGAAAATGCCATTTTTAAATATTAAAATATTAAAATGAAAAGCTGTTGTATATACAAAATTAATTAATAAAAAATAGTGGTTCTAAACACATTATGTGTAATAGAGCTGTCATGTAGCAATTATCTGCTGAGCAGAGCTGCCAACCCAGCAATGATTTACCCTGCAGGGATTAGGAAAGCATGTTATCCTTTACAATTTACACATGGACGTGTATTTCTTTGAATAGCCCATTTTCCAAGTGGTCAGTTTAAAAAAGTAATGAAAACAGAGTCTGCAGACTATTTCTTCCACTGTGACTCATTACAGTGGAGGTTTAGCACCCAGTGGTGTCTTCATAGAAAGTCATTAGTTACTGTCACACTGTGCTGAATGGATTCTGGCAACACAGTTTGATATGTTATACATTTTTACAAGGAAGAGAAGGTGGAAAGAACTTCATCAAGTCAATTTTATCTTCTCTGAACAGAGTAAGTTGATCTGTTTTTTTTGTAGTGAACATTTTTGGTTGTTTAACAATCATAAGATTGGGTTGCTAACATTTTTACGATTAATTCACCAACTCTCCTGTTGACCCTCTTTATTAGTGGTTAGCTCTGCCACCTCGCAATGAAAAGATTTTGAACTTGTGTTAGACCACCTGTTGGAGACTGCTTACGGTGCTTGTGCCTGTATCTGTTTCTATAGTTTTTTCCTTTATCAGTTTGGACTTTATCTCCAGTAAAATTAGGTATAAAGTTAGTCAACAGTAAATGTATAGACCAAATCGATAGGGAGAGGGGCTGACTGAGCTGCACATGGAAAACAAGATCGGTATGATGGCATTTAGTCATTTTGAGAAATGAGCATATAGTTTTGAGGTTTTTCAGTCGATGTATGATTAATGTTTGTGCTGTCTTGCAATAAGAATTATTTAGACACTGTCTTTGAAACTATTTTTGGTAAAATTCTCCTTCATATAGGTGAGGGTGGCTTTCAAGAAAAAAACCTCACACCAACACCTATAGCCTTTCTAAATTATATTTTGAATAGAAAAATATGCCAATATGGCTGTACTGTTTAGAGCTGGAGGAAGCAGGTAAGCTGGGCTGATGGCTGAACCAATTTTCAAGGAGAAATTTTGTTAATTTATACCGCTTCAGAAGTTGATAGAAGCAGCATTGTGAATTGATATGCTTGTTTATTGATGGCATTCATATTCTGGGTGAATTTTGAACTGCATAGAATTTTAGTTTTCAATTAATAAAGATGAAAAGGAGCACTGAATCACTCCTCTTTGGGTGTGGATGGATGCTGTGAAGTAGGATCTAAGATACATGGTTTACTGTCTGTCATGGAGGCTCATTATTTACAGACATTACCACTGCAGCCTGAAGGCGTTTTCAAAAGACGCACCTTGGTATCAAATAAAGGTAATATTACTGGCACGGTGTGACTTATAATTGCACCATGGCGGAACGGCGATGTGGGAATATTCCTGCTGCCATGCTAGATAGTAAAATAACTGCAATATTCCCACGATGCTGGTCATGTGACACAACAGAGGACGACATCATCATGATGTATTGAATGTGCTCTTAGCTCTGACCAGCAATAGTATTTAAAATGCAAGTTAACATTGTAATAAACACCTGATCGTGCCTAAGTGCCGCTGCAGGCTGACGATGACAGAAAGGCTCACTGATGCTGGCATTTTCTTTGAACAAAAAGACTTGAGTTTTTATCTTTCCTGTACCCCACTGGTTTTTCATTTCACCAGTCTTTAAAGGAAAAAGTGGCTCCTTATTTCTTCAATTATAATTGAATTAATCACTAGTGCATTTTGACTGAAAGATATGTTTCCTTTGGCAGAACAGGATATCTTTTATGTGAGTTTTATTGAGTAGACTTCTGAATTTTAAACTTTATCCATCAATCAATCAATCTATCATCCTCTTAACTTATGTTGAAATTAATGACCACAGTAACCAAAGATATTACAGGCATTCGCAGCCTGAAAGTGTGGTACTTGTTACGTGTATAATGTTTAAAGTGACAGTGTGTAGTTTATGCAGTACATCCTTGAAAATAGCCATTAAAATGTTATGTAATAATAATTACATAAAGCACATTAATTGCAAAATATTGGCGATATTGTAAAATATGACTTTAAAAATCAGTTTTAAAATACATAGGGAAAGCCATATTAGATGACGTCTTCACTTCTACAAGAGCCCGGATGGACAAAGCGCACGAAACAAGCCCACTATTAAAACATTGATGCTAAAAGGTTTCACCATAAATATATTTTTACCTCTTCGTTAGTTCCAAGCGATGAAAGAGAGACTGATGTGCTCGTCATGTTGCTGCAAATAGATAATTCTCAGGGAATTGAGCGTTTGAAAACAGCACTAGTTGGACCTCTGTTGTTGAGTTTCTTACTCGAAGACACAGATACTGCATGCTTGTGATAATTTAGGTATGCACTGCCCCCGACTGGCCGAAAATTACACACTGTGCCTTTAAGCTAATGGTTAGTTGACCATTTTTTGGCCCTCATAGACTGAGCTGTCCTATAAGCTTATCAAAAATAAACTAGAAGAATGAAATGGAAAATCAGCAACGCCACATACTGTGCATTGCTGGAATGTAATTTTTACACCCTACTAAGCAATACACATGTAATGCATACAAAGGGAGCTCATGAGTGACACACCTTATGTATACTCATGAAACTTGATGTTTCAGAAAAATATTAAATAATCTTTTTTTCACTGCTGAATATTTATACATTTTTACACTAACATAAATGGGATGCACCGATACTGGAATTGAGGCCGTTGTCATTCTAATGTACTTGTATCAATGTCGGTTAGTTAATCTATTACCATGAACCGATACTTAAAATGCGGAAGCTCTGTAATTAACAGATTTAACAATTTTTTTTTTTTGTGGTCATTTTTATTCATATTTTATTTTGTATCTAATTCACCATCATTGGTTGTAACAAGCAGAAAATAAAATGAAACCTGTTTTTCAATTCATTGCAGTTTTTCATGTGTGGTAGAAGTATCCGCATTGGTACTCGGTATCGGTAAGTACTCTGATCCAATGTATCGTATCGGTTTGAAAAAAGTGGTATCGTTGCATCCCTACTAACATACATAGCAAGATAACACAAAACTGAGAGCAGTTTAAAATGTTAGGGCCACCCGGGCTAAATACTTTAAAAATGCAAAAAGATTTCAACAGCACGCATCCATTAAAAAGAAGTTTCATGAGTATGTTGGTTCGTAATAACGTTAACCTATCCTTTCGTTGTCTCTAGCTCTCCACAGTCCTCCGTCTGTTAGTTGCCGATCCTCTGCTGGTGCACTACTGTGACGAGGACGGCTACACCCCCCTGCACCGCGCAGCATACAGTGGTCACGTCGAAGTCGTGAGGACTCTTCTCGCCGCAGGCTCCATGGTGAATCACCGTACGGTCGACGGCTGGACGCCCCTGCACAGCGCCTGCAGATGGAGCCACGGCATTGTGGCGTGTTGTCTCGTGCAACACGGCGCCCAGGTGAACACCCAGACCAATGGTGGACTCACCCCACTGCACCTGGCTGCATCCCACTCAAACTCCTTAAAACCAAACACAGCGCACATTTTAGAGTTCCTCCTCTCCAAGAGGAATCTGAAACCTGGGCTCCGCAGCAGCAGCGGGGAGACGGCTGCTGATGTAGCCAGACGCAGCGGTCCGTTTTACTTTTTGTTTGAGATGGTGGAGGACTGTGTTAATGTGGTCCCATCTGTAGTCGCATCTTAATCTAATTACTGCATTCAGGTTAATTGTTTGACTTTCTCAACTTTCCTTAGTAAGATATCTATAACCCATAACATTTGGTTACATAACAACAAAAAACAATATAATTGTGGGAATTTATATGATGTGGATTGTTATGATGGTGGTGCATAATTTTTGAGTGGAAAAGAGATGATTGTTTGCACTTCATTGTTACTCCGACTCAGGAGAAGAACTTTCTACTGCCTGATGCTGCCATGGGGATTGTGTGTTTAGGGTGAAGTTGAGCATTTTCTGCTTCACTTGACACTGTTTTGACTTTCTTTCATCAATGGTTTACTTTTTTGCCAATATTTATATAGAGACCAGATTTGTGGAGTGCACAGCAAAAAAATCTAACCTTAGCTTTAGATTAATAAGGCACTCTTTTTGTCGGTTAAAAGAATACAGTTAGAGCTTAGTAAAAAAAAAATAGTGAGAAGGTCAAGGGTTATAAATACCCAAGTAAGGTGTTGTAAGAAAGTCAACTTTGGATCAATATATGAATGAAAACTTGCTTTGTTGTTGCAGTTATATGATGAGTTAAATGTGGTTGAATAAAGTTACAAATAAAGACTTGAATTGAACATGTCTTACCGTCATTTATTTTGCAGTGAAGACTGATCTTTGTGTAGTAGAGATGCATCCTGTAAGAAGCATTACTAGGCTACTGTGACGTCTCTCACTGTCTGTGTCCTTATGCTACTCTGATTTCTGGAGTTCAAGGTCTCTTAACTGAAGTCTGCTGAACTCTTATTCAAAGCTTTTCCCCAAACTCATGTCTAGTAAATACAAATATTTTCGCTTTTTGCCTAATGAGAGATGGGGTTTTGTTTCTCTACAACCCTGCACAGATGAGCAGAAATAGACAATATGTGATTTTCCACATTTTAATTGTGTCTCCTCCAAGGGTTTACATGTTTGTCACGGTTTCCTAATATTAAAGCCAGTAAAAGTACATTTCTGTCTTTATTTTTCACTGACTAATTGTGAATTTAACAGTTGTGAGTGCAATAAAACACCAAGTGTTAAGGCCGGCTGATGCTAAATGACCATATTCATTCAGAGAACTCCATGTTCTTGTTCAGCACTGTTGTAATTGTGCCGAGTCAATACTTGGCTCTTTAGAGATAAAGAAACTTGTATAAGAAAAGGCTTAAGTCTACATCTTTCATCCAAGGACAAATGGAACTTTGCAGACATCGGCTGAAGGTAAGATAAAAAAAGATTTACTAAGTTAAAAGTGGCTTTTTTGCCTTTTTAAATCAAAAGAAAACTCAGAGAATCTGTTATCACACCAGAAAAAAAAATCCTTTGTGTTGTGTGCCGGTTGTTCGCCCGTCTATTCATGGCTATAAAACCTTTCTTTCTAGTCTCCTTGAGAAACAAGCTATGTATCATAAGAAATTAATTATACTAACTGCTAAACAGTCATACATGATAAAGGGAAAATCTATTAGTTGCCTACTCTTAATAAAAATGTTTCAAATTAAACTTTTTTTACCTCCGCCAAGGAGGTTTTGTTTTTTCTAGCGTTTGCAACTTCAAGAATTTTTCAGTTTATTTTGATGTAATTTTCAGAAAATGTCTGCAGTGGGACCATGGACATGATTAGATCTGGGGATAATCTGAAAACCGTCTGTTAACAACTACTCAACTAATAATGATACAAGTGTTATTCCAGCTGCTAAGCGTATGTCTTCATGGTCACGGAATCTTCAAACCAAAAGAAAAGTTTAGAATCAGATCACAACCCACAGTCACCATTAATATGTAGTATTGCTTCAACAAAGTACCTGAAACATTGCTTTGAGATGTTGGTCTATATGAGGTTTGGGGTTAGAAAATTGCTAGGTACTAGATGTGCCCGTTCCTCCATATCAGTGAATTAAATATATTTGTAGACCACGGCGCTATTGCATGAATAGAGCTAAGCTCAAAAGCCAGGTTTCCTTTGACAATTGTAGCCTAATTTTCCTAAATTTAACACTAAATATTGATAATTGTCTAAGATGGAACCATAAAATCACATGCTGTCCTGTCTAAATGTCTTAAAATAGCCTAATAGTACCTTTCAACTGGTAACAAAATACTGTATAAGGTATAATGTAAAAGGAACTACTTTATTAATATGACTTTAAATTTTGAAGGCTTGAAAATGTTCTTATTTGGGTCATCTTTTAACACATTTAAGCTGTCAGCTATTTTCTGTCATACGTTATATTCTGGTTTGTTGGTTCACACACAGCCATCAGGTGGCACTACTCTGCTCTAGCCGCACAGGAAGTGGAAGCGCGGAAATCTATAAATAGGCGTGCTCGCCGAGCTGCTCTTTCTTCTACGTTCCGCCGGCCGAGGAGCGACAAAAGATCATCTCCAACCATCTTCCTTCGCTGGCGGAGGGAGGCCCGAAGACTCAAAGACCACTCCAGGTAAATCTTGAACATTGTTAAACAAAGACATTTATCCCCAGATTCCGATGAAACCCCTCTGAGTTTCAGGCTGCCAACTGCTGAGAAACTGGAGCTGTGAGCCACGTGTGCTCAGAGCCGACCCAACCAGAATCTGCATTTAGCCACCGAGCCGATAAGAGGTGAATGCTGAATTAGAGAGCTCCAGTGCCAGGAGCTTCCCACCGCTGCTAGCCAGATTAGTGATCCTTTGTTAGCCTGCTGGCTAACACTCCCCAGAAGTCCCCCTTTCGGAGGACTTTAAACGTTCATATGGTCTGCTTGGGCAGAGGCAAATTAGTTAAGATAACTAATTTTAAAGGTGTTACCTCTTTTTTTATTGTTAACTTTTTAATTTTTTATCTGCAATCTTTGGGTAAACCAGGCCTCTGCCTGAAGTTTTAATCAGTGTTTTTAAAGACTTTTCCCGACAAAGAGTCGTTTTAAATCCTTTAATTTGAGCTACTCAATCAGACAGGAGTTTTTCCTTTTTTGTCCAATGTTTAATAAATGTATTTGAGCCACTCTAAACAGCCCACGTGCGTCACACAGAGCTATAGCTAAGGAAGCCTACGTGTTAGTTTAGGCCTGAATTTCATAAACAAAGATTGCTATTAATGGTTCAAAAAGAACTCGGTTTAAAAATAATCGTTCAGGAACAGAAACTAATCTCATTAGATGTTTGAACTCCCCTTATTTGATCAAAATACAGGAGTCAGATTGTTTTACTGTTGTGATCAATTAATGAATTAATTCTCCAAAGGTGAATTACTCTTATCCAGATAATTTTAAAACATATGTCTTAATCCAAAGAAAGTTTTGTTTTCTTACATTGCTTACTGATTTAAAGGTAAACTAATTACAATTACTGAAACTAATTCCGCTTTATTCCAGCATCTGCAGATCAAGCCTTGGTTCTTAAAGGACCCCAATCCCTCCAGAATCATATCAGAATTAACTAAATTCTTGGTAATTTCAGGTTTTAAAAACAGGTTTTAATAATTCACAACAGACTCCAGATTATCTTGGCCCACCCAACGAGGTAATGTGATTTATTAACATGAATTTAGAAGTTTACATTTAGTATTACTCCTCAGTTATTACTCCTATGTTATATTTTAAAGAGAAGGTCCCCTGTTTTGTTCAGTGCATGTGAAATTATTGTTACTGCGTCCGAGAACCCCCTTTAGAAAAGAGACTGAATTTGTCTGGCTAATGTTAACCTTCTCCTGGATTTTCAGGAGTGGTGCCCCAACTTGATATGGAGTTAACTAAGTTGGCTTAAATTCAGGAGCAAGGGCCACGCCCCAAACCCGCTTCGCACAACCTAATCAGCCCTAAACTCGCCTCACCTGGCTCCTCCGTTCCCAATCACACCACAATACACATATAAACCCTGTCTGCCTCATATTTCTCGTCTGTCTCGTTCGTTTTTAACCCTCCCTTCCCATCCCTCAAGGTTTCAGGGTCCTGCCGACCCGCCTCCACGCAGGGTCTTGCCGACCCGCCTCCTCTCAGGATCCTGCCGACCCACCTCCTCTCAGGTTCCTGCCGACCCACCCCTCTTAACCACCCCCTTTCTTTTACAGCATCCTCCGTTCGCAGCTTCCCCGTTCCTCGCTTTCGTCCACTCCCGTACAACCTCTTCTAACATCTCTCTCTTCTAGGTTCCGTCTGGGGGGGTCCTGAGCAGGCTTGAAAAAACGGTTTCTTCCTGAAGACTGCGCCCCCACACTGAGTCTTCCTCCGGGTCTCCGACGTCGCCTCAATCCAGACCATTCATTCTACCACGCCTTCAATAAACTGTTAAAATCCTGAACTTGTGGTTCCTTTACTGCCTCCAATCGTTAATCCATGTTGCGGTGTGTACCTAGCGAATTAATAAATTCAATGTCATTAATAGCCATGTTAATATTAAATTATTATTCATGACTACTGCTGTTGATGTCAATGTCAGCTAGACGAATTGCATGCACATTGTGCAGGTCCACTGTATAGATACAAAAAATTGCTAATACTGTTTAAAAAAAATACTTTTTTTTTTTTTCTTTTTTTTTTGGTGCCTCTACAACCCCCACAAAGGTTTTGTGTAGCCAATGAAAAAATATATAGCCGGATTTTGTTCAAATAGCCTACAAAACTGTATATTTAATGAAAACATTGTCTTTTTAATATAAAAAAATAAAATTTTCTTGGAAAGCTAATCCTTCACAATAACAGATTGCTTTCCTCTCCCAATTAGATGTAGTCAAAATATAGGTTAGATTGATAAATTGATTATATGCTTTTGCAAATAAAGATTAAAAAAAATGTCTTGCTTTTCATACATTTTTAATCTAAGTTGTTCAAATGCTTGATTTTTTTATTGTGAACAGTAAGGAAATGCTAACAATAGCATTTAAGCCCAGTGGATCTATAGATTATTAAAATAGTAACGAATTTCAATAAAATTTGCAACAGTTTTATTCTGGGTAAATAAGTTGCAGTATGTATGTTCCATTAATGCATCTCTGGTTACAAAATAAATTATGGTAAAGGAGTTATGAAGAGCATTTTATTTGTTGACCTGGTTTATGTACTACTGCTTACAGTAAGCAAATCATTTTTTTCAATGATTTGAAGGAAGCTCAACGTAGCCTCAGAGAACAATGATTTACATAGAAATCTAGAGAAAATGAGACTGGAATTAGTAACAACACCTTAGGTGCCATCATTCAAGTGTCAGTAAGTCGTATTTCAGTTGCTGCATTGGATGACCTCTGGAGTCAACAGGTCAAGAGGGATTTTACAGAGTGTGAGAAACCTGAAAAGAAGGAAATGTCTCAAGAGGGTTATTTAGTTTTAAAGTGATAGTTAGTTTTTAGCCAGTATAACACAGTTGGTAAATGAAGGTCATCATAACTTTTCCTTCCCACTGTGCTACGAATTGTCCAACAATTAAAGTTAGTCGAGGAGTGCATGCTGAGCTTGAGTCAAAAAAAATATTTTGAAAAACTCAACGAAAAACCCAGCAGAGTGCTTTGCATTCATTGAGATTATCTTTGAAAAAGGCTACACTGTGACATTGCTTAGCAACGACAAAAATTGTCCTGATGATAAGTTAGTAACACCCACACATATGTTTATGATCCCTTTAAAAAGAAAATCAGAGTAATCTCTGAATGTTTTGTTCAGCGATAACCATACCGAACAAGGACTTGGAATAAAGGCCAAATTTAATCAACACCTTCCTTGGGTCAGGCAGGAAGAGGATGTAATTTGAGAGAAATGGTCTTTAAGTGAAGGTCCTGGAGGAGGACTCAGACCAGTTATGTTTTGTTGTTTTTGTTTTTTGCTGGATTTCAGGTGACACAACTCTGGAGCTTGTTGAGCACAACATCTCTGTTTGGCAACCTCCTCTCTGAGTTATGTAGTAAGTTCTTGCAGAGTCATTTTAACAACACTTAGAGCAGACTCATCTTGGATCTGTCTCCTAGTTTATACTTCTCTGTCTACGTCAAAATGAATAGACGCTAAAACAGATGCTCATTTGCATGTCTTTCATAGATTGCATAATAAATGCACCTCTGTTATTAAGAAAGCGAAGTCAGATTTTTACCTTGCTAATCTTGCCAAAAATATAAATGACCGGAGCACCTGCACTTCCATGCTATTTTGTTAAAGAGGACGGAAAACTGACAGACAAGTCTAAAAAGCTTGATTATTTTAATGAACATTTTGTTTCTATTGGTTGTCTATTAGATTCTCTAAACACGGCAGAATCTGAAGTGAGAAATAACTACAATGTTGGAAACACTGTTTGGAAACAGTGACGTAAACCTTATTACCCATAATTTTGAATTCACTTGCACCTCTGCAGCCAAGGTTCTTAGAGAGCTGAAGAAGCTCGATATTGAAAAAGCACCAGGTCCGGATAAAGTTGACCCTTCCTATCTGAAGCTACCTGCTGATTTTATGGCAGAGCCATTAGCCTACATTTTTAATTCAAGCCTAAATATTGGTAAAGTGTGGAAGTCAGCTTTTTTCATACCTTTGTTAAACAGAGGTGATCCTTCTGGGTTAAATAATTATGGGTCTATTTCCAAACACTTTGTTCTTGCCAAAATTTTTGAAAAATTGGTCAGTGATCAGTTGAAGGTGTATCTGGTCTCAAATAGTATCCTAACGACATTTTTGTCTGTTTTTAGAAAGACGCTTAGTAAAATGACTGTGGCTTTGAAAGTTTTAAATAGCGTATAATTTTAGTATTGGATTGTTGAAAATATGGTGTCCCTCTTTTTATTGATTTGTCAAAGGCATTTGATATGGTTAATCATACAATATTGATTAAATACTTGAAGCAGTATAGCTTTTCTGGCCATCTATTCTACAAAATAGAATGCAGTGTGTCCAAATGGAGGGGTCTATCTCCTCTTCATTACAATAGTTAATTGGGGTGCCCCAGGGTTAAATTTTGGACCCCATTTTATTTTATATTTATATCAACAATTTATGTGAAAACCTTTCATAAGTTATGTATCAATCATATGCAGATAACACTATAATTTATTGCTGTTCATCTTCCATTGGCCAGGCTTTTGAGATACTGTAAATCTGCCTTTGCAGTTATTCAGTCTCGTCTACACGTGATGAAACTGGTGTTGAACCAATGGTGGCTGGTGGAATTTTCTCCAGGGGGGCTATGATGATGGCTATTTATTAGGGTTGTCAAACGCTAAAATTTTTTTAACCTAATTAATTAAGGGATAGCTGTGAATGAATCCCGACTAATTAGCATTCCTAAATATGACTAAAAAACAAAAAGTTTTAGAGTAAAAGGACAAATCCAATTGTCATTGCTCTTCTTTATAAATATAGATTAGTAGAATTTTGTTTTTAACTCCACAATCATATTCACACAATGACTACATACATTCATACATTGACATATTGATCTTTTAACCAGTTGCTAAGGCAAACTAACTGGCTAAAAAAATTTTGTATGTAAAGATTACTTTTTCTTAATCATACTGTATTTGACAACCCTAAGCATCTTCTTAATAGGACTATCATACGACGAAAATAATTTCAGTCAGATGCTTCAACAGTTTTGCTAGAAGACAGACTGCTGCTGTAGAGGAGGAAACACTGAGCTGTCTATAGAGGTACTGGTTCAGACTGGGATAACTCTGTTAACACTGGGAGAACCTGCCAGAGCTTCACTTAAAGCCATTCAGAGTATGAGAAAATGTGGTGGAGAAAAGGCTGTTATATTTATTTTCCTCTTTAATATTTCCTCACAGCTGTTGATACAGATTTGGGTGATATAAATGTGAGGAGGGAGATGATGTGTGTGATGTCATATGAAAAATAAGAACAAATGCAAGGTAAGGTAGAAATAACCAAAATATATGACTAAATTAACAGTTGGATATCAGCAGCTGTGTTAAATATCAAATAAATCAAATGTAATATTGATTTATTAATAAAATTTACCGTTTTTCAATATGTGAACACTCAGCAGACAAAAAATCCAAGTCATCAAAATACACCAGACATGTCAAACTCAAGGCCCGGGCGCCAAATCCTGCCCTCCATGGCCATTAATGTGGGCCGCTAAACTCTAGAGAACCCTATAGATAGACAATTTAAGCACCATTTTTGTGCACCGCAATACAATTTTATCAGTGAAATAAAATCTGTGCTTATTTGAACAGTCCTAAATCACATCAGTAGGTAAAGATGTTCAGTATTATTTAATTTGAAGACGTACTTTTGGAATGTGGAGGCTGATTTTAAGTTTGTTATAGAATTTTATCAAAATATGACTTTAAAAATCAGTTTTAAAATACATAAGCGGGTCCTCTTTTCAGGGGAAAGCCATATTAGATGACGTCTTTACTTCTACAAGAGCCCGGACGGACAAAGTGCATGGAACATGCCCGCTATTAAAACATTGATTTCCCCTCAAAATGCTAAAAAGTTTCACCATAAATACGCTTTTAACTCTTCGCTAGTTTCAAGCGATGAAAGAGAGACTGATGTGCTCGTCATGTTGCTGCAAATAGATAATTCTCAGGGAATTGAGCGTTTGGAGACAGCACTAGTTGGACCTCTGTTGTTGAGTTTCTTACTCGAAGACACAGATACCGCATGTTTGTGATAATATAGGTATGCACTGCCACCTACTGGCCGAAAATTACACAATGTGCCTTTAAGTTCTCTCTTGCAGAGGTCTTAGTCGCTATGCTATTCGTTCTAGTGATATGTACCTTGTTGTTGTTACACGGGTAAAAAAAAATGTAGGTAAACACGCCTTTAGTTACGCTGCTCTAACTTCTTGGAACAATTTACAAGTGGGACTGAAGGTATCCAATTTTTTATCTCTTCAAGCTTTTAATTCATTTCTAAAATAATGGACGGCAAGAGTGTTATGTACAGTGCCTGTGTTTCAAAATTGTCTCTTCTTTAATGTGTGTAATGTGTTTTTATTCTGCTTTTAAATTTAATAACTTTATTGATGACTTGTGTTATTGGACCTCTTGGCTAGGTCACCCTTGTAAAAGAGATCTCAATCTCAATGGGTTGTATTTTCTTGACATTATTATTATTATTATTATTATTATTATTATTATTATTATTATTATTATTATTATTATTATTATTATTATTATATCAAGAATGTGTCTGCAGTCCGTTAGATGTGTTCTGATGTTTACTAAGCAGATTGGCCAGAATCATACTGGGCCCCAGAGCTGGGCAATGCTTGAACTCTCCCCGGACCCTCCTATTGTTCTAAATTTGGTATAAAGTTATTCAATATTATCCTCCTCAGTCCCTCCAATGCCATCTTGATATCTAGTCCCCGAAGGTTAAAAAAAACACTTCACACTGCAGAGCATTTATATGAAGTCCACATTCTTTAAGACAGCCCACTCCAGGATGTTTTGACCTTCGGCTGGATGTTTTTTTTTTGGGTGATTTAGGGAAGATGAGTGGGGTATCATCTAAAGAGTTCAGCTATGGCCTCATCTGAACTGAGCATATTAAGCTTTAAACTTTAACTAATATGTTTGATAGTTATTTTACCTCCTGTGGAGAATCTTAGGAAGGGCAACTGTACAGAACTACAAACAATGGTATTCTGCAGAATACCAGAGCAGCCGGAGCAGCAGGATGGCCGCCGGCCTTTGTGCAGCCGTTACATTTTTTTCCTTTTTTTTTTTTTCTTGCTTACTGTTGTTTTATATCCAGACAGATAGGTGGCAACAACGCGACTGTAGGCCCATAGATGGGCTCGTCAATGCTCGTCACTTAACCGTGCCAGACGGCTGTGAAGGAGGAGGCTGTGGCTGCAGCACAGGGACAGAGAATTAAGGGGACACATGCACAAGTAGGTGGAAGTTCCCCAGACAAGTGCAGGGCACGTAATGAAAGGAGGATAATTAGGGATACTTGCTAGGTAATCTGACGTTAGCAAATGTTATGGGGAGCCTATGTCTCCTCCCCTTCCGGTCGGCCCGTGGGTCCCGTGGCCGAAAAAATTATGAATAGAAGTCAATGGAGCGATAAAAGTTATTTTCTGGTCCGTTTTGTCTTACGTCCTGAATCACACATATGTTGTACTCCGATCTAAAGGATAACTAATGATGTACATTTCGACTGTGTTTGTCAAGTGAATGGAATTTATTTGACTGTAAAAATTCGCATTTAAAACGCCTACAAATCAGAAGTCAGAAGTCGCATATATGACGTCATTTGGCTAATGGGAGCTAACACTAGCTATAGCACGTAAAACACTCACCTAGAGCTTGTTGAGCTTCTCCTCCATGCTGGCTCTCAATCCATCGACTGCTTTACCCTGACATAGCTGCCACTTTCCACATGATCAGATTTATAGAGGTTTTCTCTGTTTTTAATGCTCCTTTCTTCGTCCTGGAGGCTACGGTCCTCGCTCTACTTCTTCTTCTGCAGTTGTAGTCCCCTAAACGTTTTTACACAAAACCTAAAGTTACTTTTGCCGATGGTGGAAAATCTGTGGTTTCTCTGCATCTGTTGTTGTGGGCTGGGCCTAGTCAAAGTCCATGGCTGTTTTTTAGTCCCAGTCCACCACTGACTAAAAACATACATCTTTAGCCTTTTGCCACCAGAATGTTCCACAGCAGTAGGACTTTTGTGGCACTCTCTTTGCTTTTACAATTGACACCACTCTGTAATACTGAGTATAATAATGTAAAATATCAAACCAAATGATATTGACTTTGACCTAGCAGCATGAACACTTTCTCAATAAACAGATTTAATTTGGTTTCTTGACCTTTTTTTTACTTGGACACCATTTACTTCATTTATACAGGATGTATTCCCTATGACATTCCAATTCATCACTGTGATGGAATTATTTCAAGGTAACGTGAATTATTGATTTTTTATATTTTAATAGTTGCCTCTAGGGATTAAATAATAATGAGATCATCTTTACTGTTTAAATATATGTCAGTCAGGAGGCTTTTCACCTGGCTTATCAGGAGGCTTTTCAAGTGTTCTGGTTAACCTTGTTATGAAGATATAACATCATGGTGGTGGAGGCAGATGGGTTATTCAGAGGAGGCTGACATGAGACAGGGTGGAAGAGTCAGAGCTTTGTCAAGATGGGCTCCTGTACAAGATTTGCCGATTAACTTAATAAAATACAAGAAAAGGCAGTTCAGGAGTGAGCTATACCAACTGGACAGGAGATGTTATTTTTCTATCCATCATTAGAGGTTTTGATCAGGATAAGCCTTATCCTTGTTTAGGTAAAGAAAGCACTAATTTTTTTAACATCGCACAAACTATTTATTAACATCGCACAAACTATTTATAGACCAGTTTATTTTGGTTGTTACTATCTGTTTGATTATAAAGATTTAAACTACAGAAAAATGCTGACGTGTTTAGTTGCTTTACATATTGTAAGCAATGTTGAGGTCTTAACATGAATTTCTCAAATCCGACCTTGCAGCCGTTTTCTCCCAATTGTACAGCATCACTGAAAAAGTCTGACATCCTAAAGACAGAGCCAACTACATCAAATCTAGAAATGAATTCAGCTTTAATTTAATGTAGCTACTTTATCCCTTAACTAACATCTGTGCAGAGCATTAAAGAGTAACTGTTAATTAGTTTTAAAACATTTCTCTGAACAATATGTGCTTCAGCATGAAGAAACTGTGTAGTTAAAAACATTCTCATAAACAATCTGTCACAGGCAAAACTAATGAGTTTTCGCAAGCTTGAAAAAAACCCATGAAATAAATTAAGCTGCATTTATATTCCCAGCAGCATAATTAATTGACGGTTAATCAAGCAACCCACAGAGAAAGTTGCTGTGTTGCATGCAGATTCCCAAATTAAATTGAAATCCATTTAATATTGTCATCATGAAGATTCCCAGTAACAAACAGCTCATAACCAAAAAGAAATCATCAAATATCAGAGTTAACATTAATGAAAAGTGATGATTGAGGTTAATCAATCAACAGACACATTTTAAGGACCACTTTTCATACAGTCAGGTGTAAGAGAGTTATTTACATAAGTTACAAACAGAAGGATAGACAAAACCACAAGAGAGAGGTACTTTAAAAATGAGCAAAGTTAACAAAAATAATTATATTGAGAGGATGAAGAATTAAGATATAAATCCATCCACTATAGGGAATGAGGAACTGTGGAAATTCAATTGAGTTAATTAGCAAGGAAACTGTAGATAAATACATTTGTTCAAATAAACCAATAATTTAGGTATTTATGGTAACCCAAAATGAGACTAAAATTAGAAGACATGACTTGTGACGGGGTGTGACTAGGCTGTATGGTGGTGCGGTGGTTAGCACTGTTGCCTTGCAGCAAGAAGGTTGTGGGTTTGTATCCTGGCCCATGGTCTTTCTGCATGGAGTTTGCATGTTCTACCCTTGCATGCGTGGGTTCCCACGGTCCAAAAACATGACTCAGGTTAATTGATCACTCTAAATTGTCCCTAGGTGTGAGGGTGTGTGTGCATGGTTGTTTGTCCTGTCTGTCTCTGTGATAGACTGACAACCAGTCCAGGGTGTACCCCGCCTCTCACCCGTTGACAGCTGGAGAGGCACCGGCCCCCCTGCGACCCCCTGATTAAGCAGTTCATGGATGGACTTATGACATTTATTAATAACATAAATAGTGATAAAATAAAAACAATTGTTTGTACAGAAGTTGTTAAAAGTGGTAATAACTACAGAGAAAAACTAAATTGCTTTCAATTTAAACAAAAACTAAAAAGAAATATTGAGTAGAAGCATCTTTTGTTTTCTTTTAATCAAGTTAAAATGTTAAATTGGGTTTTGGAGCAGGGTCTTGCCCTAACCACACCTCCATTTACCCAGCAGTCTACCAATATCCAGCTCACCATACAGTCTGTCATTTTCTTTCAACCCCTCCCTCCCTTACCCTCAAATGGACCTCATATCTCTTCCCATCTATCATTTCATCACTCCCATCCTTTTCCCTACTCCCTAGTCTCATTCTTCATCTCTATCTACCTCTGTTTGCTCTAGATTTCATCTGGAGGTTCCTAAGTTGGTTCAGGCAGAGAGTCTCCTCCTCCCAACCTTTCACCAACAAATCTACCCAGATAATCGACTCACCCAGTTCATTCCATTGCTTTGGACCCTTCCTACAATAAACCTTTAAAATAAAATCTATCTGGCTAAGACCTTTCTAGTTAAATAACATTTTAAACTTTCAGCATTCCTTAGGTCTTCAGGAAGACTCTTCCATAGCTGACGGCCACAACAGAAGAAAGACGCATCAAAGCACGCTTTAGTTTTTACTCTAGCTAGTACCAGAAACCCCTCTGCTGAATCCCTGTGTAGTGTGAGCTCACTTTATGGTCCTTTCAGTATCATGCCTAGTCCAGACGTAGCCGGGTATCTCACAAAATTTAGATATTTTTCTACGGTTTTCCTGTCATCCACACGTAAACGCAGATTTCTGGCACCAGAAAAGAATATTTTTAAAAACTCCTGCCAAAGTGGAGAACTGTGTTTTCTCCGTTTTCAGTATCTGTGTGTGGACGGATGAAAACGGAGGTTGAGGAGCCGTAATGTCACTATACTCTGCAGAAAATGGTCATACATAACTTGTGCGACCTGTGTTTACTCTCAAAAACAGTGTATATGCACTCAGAGCTGTGTGGGTATCATCAATTGTCAAAGCATATTTTGCTTTCTTGCTTTTACAAGCTGTATCACCGCTGCATGCTGAAGTTAGAGGATAGAAATTTACTCTGAGTGGATAGGATTTGGGAGAAATACTGCCCCCTACAGGTTTGCCACGTCAATGAATATGTTGAAACACGCATTTATCCAGTTATATGTGGATGGAATGTTTTTTTTTTTTTAAGGAGTGGAGGAAAATCTTTGTTAAAAAAAAAACTGGCTACGTGTGGACATGGCCTCAGTCATGAAGTAGGTGTAATTAACCCAAAGTTCTTTTAGTTAAAGCATAAAACTGAACATTGCAAAAATCGATAGATTAAGAAGCCTGTATTTTTGTATCTCACAAGTCTGCTACAATTTTTTAGTTTTTACTTGCTTCATTAAAAGACTCATCTTTGACTTATGGTTTTCTGAGTTTGTAAAACTCAAGTTTGAAGCAAATATTAAAGAAATTTTTTTTATATATAAAAAAAAAAAAAAGACAAAGGCGTTTTACCTGATCTGAAGAGTTCATCATCAGTGTTCAGAACAACACTGGGAGTTAATCTGTCAATAAAAGCGAAAAGTGGAAAACTGATTCAACACGCAAACAATCTGCGGTCCATTTTGTTGCTGCTGTTGTATTTATGTGTCGCAAATCCAAATCAGATTCAAAATGCAAAAAGTCATATTTCATCTTTTGAATCTGATGAGTCTTTCATTGGAGAGGCCAACAGTAAGTGGTCACATAATCAGGCAAATACAGAGGCAGACGCAGATAGAAGAAATCTTTTCAAACATTTACAGCTCCGAGTAAAGGACTTTCATATATTCTGTTTCTGTTTGAGCCGAACCTCAAACACAAGTCCATATATTCACCATTCAAAAATAATATGTATTCTGCATCAGTAATTTTTCATGGAACTGTATTGTGGCCACTGTTCATTGAACTCAATTTGCATTCAATTCTGTAGAATAAACAGCTTGCTTTGCTAAAAAACTGCTCTGAATGTCTACATATTAAACTTAATGAACGTAAACAGTCCCTGAGACTTCAGTATTTTAGCTCTGCTACTGTTATAATCCATCACTCTTTTCTTCTCATTGTTGCTGCTTGTGTTCAGTTTGTCCTTGAGAAATCTTTAAGTTCACAGAACCTTGCAAATACTCTGCTCTGTAAATAAGAAAGTAATCAACCGTAACCCCCTGAATGAGCTTTTGAAGGAAAGGTAAGAGAATGTTGGGCTTTGTAAGACTTAAGAATAAGTTCCAAGTTTTTTGAATGATGCCTTGTGACACTTGATCATGATGATGATCAAGAATTGGTCTGTGTGTCTTCATATATAAGAATTTACAGATTTTTTTATTATTTTTTTTTCATTTTATGAAAAATCTGTATCAGTTGTTTTGTTGAAATACTGCTGCATGTGTATTGGGCAATAAGCACTTGTAATAAAGGTAGGATTCAAACGCAACCAGGAGTTTTTGGCAAGTATGGTGCATCCTCTTCAATAAAAATAGTAATTTTTTTTATGTAAACTGGCAGATAAACAGTAGGTAAAGACGGATCATGTCACAGAAGGAGCCACTAAAGCATAATAAAACCAGAGAGCTATATACATCCACTAAGGAAAGAGTGGAGAATTATGTTAGATGCAGAGGAGGAAATGTTTTTGGGAACAACTGAGAAAGTTAACAAACCAATAATAAACACAGAAGCCGAGCCAGGGCTCAAAGTTGTGACAAATCAATGGTGAAAAGAATAATACTAATAAAAAAATCTAGAAGCACAAAGAAACTAGCATAAGAAATAAATAAAACTATGAACAGATACAGTTGTGTTCAAAATATCAGCAGCGTTTTCTAAAATGTGAGTAGAGCACAAATGTTCACTATATTTTATTTCCATTATTTGGGAACAATGTACATTGTATTCAACATCAAAGAAGAAAAATGTATCAATATTGTAATCACTGTACAGAAAATGAAGGTATTTGGGGGTCGTCTGGCAAACTGTCTGCAGCCCTTGGACCCAAAAGGAACAATCTTACTTTAATCAGACCACATTTTTTTTTCTCCATTTCTCTTTAGGTCAGTCACTATGTCCTTTTGCAAATTGTATCCTTATCAACACAATAGAAGTGCACTGTTCTTTTTTACAATGTCTAGCATGACCCATCGTTCTCAGGTTTTCAGACAGAACTGCATGTACAACATGTACTGGCTTCATCCTGACATAAGGGCCCCCTTAATGACGCCTGATTCTTCACATAATGAATGTCTTTACTGATTGAACTCCACACTGCTTTTATTTTGCACAAGTCCCTCATAAAGGAGACATATGAAAAAAATCCCTTTTCCTGGGATTTGGGGTGTTATTGTGGGTCTATGGTGCATATACATGCATACAAATCTGAAAAAAAAACCATCCATGCTGTTTTGAATGAGATTGGGGTTTCTTAATTGATCCTGCATTTAGTCTCTGATTGAGCTGTTCAAAATGTGTCCGGCTTTCTATGTCACAAGCCGGAATATTGGAATATCCACACTTTATCTGAGAGCTGTCTCCACCCACCAGGTACAGCAGTAAACAAGTTACAATTCAGATTAGGAAACATCAAGTTAAAGCGACATTCAAAATACTCTGTTTTCGGCTGGTCAAAAGAGCTCAAAACACGTCATCAGGTCCCAGTCGGGAAGAGAGCGGCATGGGTAAGTGGTAAGGGCGGGGAAGACGGGAGATATGCCACCGAACTGAGCTGCTGAAAACCAGGAAGAAGACGTGAGTTTTGCCTGCAAAAGAGCGGCATAGGTTGGCTTTATTTTTTATGGTAAGATGCTGGCGGTAAGGGCGGGAAAGACTGAGGACTTGCCACCGCAAAGGGCTACTCAAACTCCGGGCGGAAGACAGCGGACGAGCCGCCGATCTGAGCTTCTACAACCCGGTGGAAGACTGAGGATATGCAGCTGCACGGAGCTCAAAGAACAAGCTCTCCATGGTGCTAGAGAGCTGGAGTCAGAGAGATCGAGCTGGAAGGCTTTAGAGTCGGCGTCTCAGGAAGATATCAATAACCATTCAGAAGTATCTTACTGAATTCTCTGAGCATCGGGCTCCCAGGAGATTCCCCTCCTACGGGAGCAAGTTCTGGTTCAAACATGCATGGTTGATCTACTTTTTTATATATTCTTATGTATTTTTATTTTTTTGTATGGTTGAATAATGTTTTGTATGGTTGCAAAAAAAATTTTTATGGTTGAATTATTATTTTTTGTATGGTTGAACGACTTTTTTTTTTGTATGGTTGAACTACTGCAGCAGCCATGTCCATAACTTTCACACATAGTGGTAACAGTCACTATGTGAGTGGTGGGCGTGAGCAAAGATTGTAGAAGAGTTGGGTGTGGCCAAGTTAGCAGCAGCTCATGTAATAAGTCATGAGTAACAGGAAACAGCACAATCTGCAAGGGGCTGAAACAGAGGGAAATATAGATTAGTAACAATTGTTTCCTACAATCTGTTTCCAGCAAACAACTTCAGAAACATGTTTTCTGGAACTCAGACACCTATTTTAAATAGTGGAAAAACAGTCATAATATGCCTCCTTTAAAGCAATGCTAATGAATATAAATATACCAAGACCTGTAGAGAAATAAGAAAAGTAATGATTAACAAATAAATAAATCAAAATCTCAAACACCCAATTATCATAACAAAATGCTTCTGCCTATGATCCCTAAAAGACCCCAAAACCAAAAGAAAACCAAATTAAAATGGATGAGAAAACTCTTTTAAAAAATATATTGAACAGTATGGTCAATTTCTCTGAATAAGCTTGTTGTTTAGAGATATGGCCAAAGCTGCTGATTTGCTAGTTGCAAAGATAATTTAACTTTCTGTTTCACTCCATTGATCCCAGAGAAGACATCAACAATGCAGGTCAGGAATGAGAAACTAGCAAATTATAGAAACACCAAAGGGAACACTTGTCAAAGTCTGAAGAAAATGCCATAAGATGAAATTGGGTTTAGAGAGCGCATTACATTTGTTTTTCTCTGATAACAGTATTCAGTTTATGCTGGTTACAAGAAATCTTAAGGCTTTCAGAATGAAATGTTTTTCTTGCAGCCCATTTGGAGGACAAGGGATGAATAAAATTAAAACCAATACCTGCAGTAGTATTAGAAAAAAAACTCAAAAGCAGAAACCAAGGTTGTTAAAGATAAATTATTAATTAAAACAATTAAATAAACCCAAACCAGGAGCCAAAAAGTAAACGTAGTCCAAGGCATAAGTGTGTAAGCCACTTAACATTTCATACCTTGATTTCTTAAACTACTAGTCAACGAAGAAAAATTTTAATTTACATATTTTTGTGGAAGAAATGTGTCAGAGGCCTAGGGTGACATTAGGTAAATTGGGACACTTTTTGGTTGATCGCAAGTAAACCATTTTAAATGCTAAAACTGGTTAAATTAATTCATTGTATAGCTTAATAGGAGTCTTGGTAACATTTTTGTGCAGAAAATATATTGCCAATAACAATAGTTTAAAAGATTTTAACCTTTAAAGGCTACAAGTGACCACTATCTGATCTGGGTAGAGGTTCAGCTAAAATGGAACAGGTGATTTGGTTTAAAGAATTGGCAACAAAATTGAAGAATAAAAATGCAATTTATTAGTTCATAAAGTCAGTTATCAATCATCAATTAATGAAGTCGGTTATCAATTAAACGAACATGTTTTCTTTAAAACACCCTCAGAACACTAACTTGACTACCCCGAAACTAGGAACCGATTTTCAAGTAGACCTAGGCTTACAATTTGAATTTAATAAGATTGTATAAATCAGCAGCATATTTGTGAATATCAATTATTTATCTGAATACATAACATACGGGCAGTTAAAAGCTAATTAGCTAATGCTATTAGCACAAAATACAACATTCTCTGGTAATTTATCTTGCTTAACTGTCACACTATTTGTAATATCTCACAATGTGGCATAAAAGGGACATTTTCTTGTGATTTCTGATCCTCATGGCTTAAAATCATACCCATTAACATCAGCCAAAAGTGTCCAATTTTAGCTAAAAATGTTGTCCCAATTTGCATGAAGCACCCCACATTAGCTAAAATGTTTTGTATTGCCTAATCATTTTGATATTAAGCTAAACCTAACACACAACAATATACATTTCATTCATGTTTTTGTTACATTCACATTACTTTAGCTGCAATATCCTATAATCACGATGACAAAATTGACATGTCAGTGGTCTCACCTTCAATGTTTCGGAAACACTGATTTTTTTTAAGCTTGGCTCCTCCCGTCTCTGATACTTCAGACCAATAAAAATAATTGTATATTACAAACAGCAACTGCAGGTTAAAGGTAGTAACATGCATTTTTATTGGCTGCTGATATTTAAAGAGATAAAGGGTTGAAACCTTATTTGTCCCATTTTACCTGACATCCCAAATTACCTCATGTCACCCTACACAAAGGAACAGACAGCTATTGTTATGATATCCATTGTGATTTACGGTAAGTAAGTTCTATTTAACCATTGGGAACTATCAGTAAATTACATTTACTTCTTGTACATTTAAATCATACTACAGCGTTTAACATGGTGGACCACAGTATTCTTTGCTCTCCCTTATACTGGGCTAGGATTAAAGTAGCAGCACTGTATTGGCTTCGTTTCTGTTTCAGTGACAGAACATCGGCTGTTAATATTGGACATTTTCTGTCATGCTCTACCCTCCTTTCTTACGGGGTTCCTCAGGACTCAGTTATCGGTCCTCTTCTCCTGTTCTTTTTTTGAACATGAACGCTTTGATCTCTATTTTTAGAAAACATGAAATCTCCTTTCACTGCTACGTGGATGACTGCTACATTCACTCACTTTTACATCTTTAGCTTGTTCAATACAGCTGCTTGTCTTTTAACTGGTACACACAGACATGAGCACATCTCACATATACTGTCCTCCCTTCTTTGGCTTCATTGCTTCACAGAAATAATTTCAAAATCCTAAAGTTGGATTGTAAATGCCTTAATGGTCTTGCTCCTCCTCTCCGATTTACTGCAGCCTCATCTTGCTTTGGGGTTCTTAGATCAGTCAAACACCTGCTTTTAATTGTCCCTAAAACTAAGTGGAATCTTAAAGTAGATGAAGCTTTTTCAGTTGTCTGTAAATATTACAGGCATCTTCACTTTCTAAATTTCTTTTAAAAGCACATTCATCTTCAATAGCCTTTCAACCAGTGTGAGTAGACATGTTCTTTTTATCCACTTTGTTCTATTTTATGTGTTTTAGTGTGATTATTTAATTATTTGTGTTATGTCTCCATTAAAACCATTGTGTGCATTTAAAATTGTTCTGATTACTTCCAACATCTATGGTGAAGGCTGATGTTGACATTTAAAAAGCTGCATCTTTTTATATACATTTGTGAGTGCATCATGCTAAAGGTCTCATGTGATTTTGGAAATTCATGCCTGACATTTATAAGCACCTATTACAGAGTACATTAGGAAGCATGAAATGGTCCAGTTGTACATGATAATTAATAGCATAGAAGCCGAAGGTCTGGTCAAACTTTGTAAGATGCATGTGTTCAAGAAAGTGAGAATACGTTTATTAATTTATACAGTTTCCATCCTTCTGACTTTCAATTAGGTCTCTTCCTGTTAAATGTGGGTGATTCCTCCCAACTGTTGCTGCATACTTTTTCAGGATGATTGATTGCTGTAAAGTTACTGACTGAATTCAGTCAGCTGTGTTATTCTAATTATGAAAATTGTACAGTTTAGCAAAAGACATCTCCCTCAACTCACCATTATTTGGGTAAAACCGTGGCAGCAGCACCATGTTGTTGGGATGAGAGAGAGCTAGTCAAAGTTCACTGGATAGACTTCTAACATGTTTCAGTCAGTTGCATTTTAATTTGGTTTACAAAGATACCACTTTTTTCAGACCGTTATGATACAGATACTTGGATCGGTATCATATCACAAAATAAAAAAGGAAAATAATTGGAAAGTAGTTATTTTATCTCTGCTTGTTAAACAAATGATGGTGAATTAGATATTTTGTTTTTTTTTTATTGATAAAATTATTGCAATTTCCGCATTTTAAGTATCGGTTCATGGTAATGGTTAACTAACCAATACTGATACAAGTACTTTAGAAAGGTATCGGCCCTGATGCAATATACCAGCTTTGGTATCAGTGCATCCCTAATTATAATTCCTGTTTATTTATGTGTAATTACATCTGAGATTAATGGAGTGGATCAAAGTAGATTGAACATTAACGGATTTAGATTCTTTTAATCTTCCAAGATGCCTTGATATGTCATTCTCAGGCCTTACTCAGGGCCCTAGGTAGGCTGAAAGATCTTTCTGGTGCCACTACAGGTGAGAGGAGAGATTCAGTAAGAACATTAATACCTCTTCCATGGATATTTTTGGTCTGTGCAGCAGAGAAAACTCATCAGAGTAGCTGTGGGTGTTCATTAGATACATTTGTGAGATGTATAATAGAAATTCCTGTTTACACAGACAGCCAACCCCTCAGACTCTGAGTCACACAGCCGTGACTGACACTTTTTTTAAAACAAAAATTCTCAGCAATCATTAAAGACTATTTGAACTGACTTGGAAACGAGTTCTACATATTGTAAGTTTCTAAGATCTAAGTTTCAATATTGGCTAGTATGTCTTAGTGCTGAGTGTTTATGACACTGTCTTTGTTTCCATACTGTTCCTTTTTTGTTAATATTTCACATTTTCATGTTTTGCTGAGTTCTAAATGTTTCTTTAAAAAGTAGTTAAGTCAGTGGAATATTTCCTCTTTCATTGGCAATGTCAGTAGTGAGAAAAACTTTGTTTAGAAAAACTCAGATTTCATAAAGCAGATTTACCATATTTGCCATTTTCAGGTAAGCAGACAGTGACTGTTAAAAAATGGCCGTGCAACATGGCTGCATGTCCACATCACTTGGGGCTGACAAAATACAGTAGCAATAGGTAAGCTATAGGGAGTTAAGTTTATTCAGGGACTTAGATACTAAATGTTAAAGAAAAAAATTATAATCAGGACATTCCTACACTTCCATAATCCCCTTCATTGGGTCCCACAAAATGCTTCCAAGGCAAACTAAAATGTTTGATTAGTTAGGCAGTAGCTTTAATGAAGTCATTTTAAAATGTTCTTTATAAGGAAAATTCAGAAAAGCAAAATATTTGTTAAAATAATACAATATTACTTAAAATCAAAGGATAAAAAGCTGTACAAAATCAGTCTTTATCTCTGCAAGTCTGTCTCCAAGGAGTCCACATCAGGATTTAAAATCAGTGTTGGTTAACTAAGTTACGACAGTCTGTCTCATGAGCATCTTGCAATACTGCAAAAATAATGCTAAACAAAAACAGCTCAAAGGCTTTTTAGTCAGACACAGCCCTTCTTATATGTTAAATAAATAGGTTGAGGGCATAGGCGTAGATGCCGAAGGGGGCGAGGGGGACGGGACCCACCCTTCCATGAAGTTGTTCCCCCAAAAAATTCTTGTACACATAGACAAATTTTTTATGATACAAAATTGTCCAAAACAGTAGACCACAAAAAATATAAAATACAAATGTGAAACAATGTGTTTTTATCTGTTGAAAAATTACAATACCCCCTTCCGCCATTCCTCATATTGGTACAGTCCACACAAGCTCTTTCAAACAAAGGGCCTGTTAAGCTTGGTTTATGCTTGACGCATCCGCGTGGTCCGCACGGCTCCACGCGGCCAAATTACGTCATTTCAGCCAACACGCCTCTCCGCGCGGACACCGCGGAGACCCAAATTTCCGCGCCGCGCACCTAGGAAATTTTGTAACAACGCGGAAAAACATGGCGGAGGTTTGGTAAATACAGACATCTGTATGATTCGGCCGATAGAGATCACTGTGAACAACTGTGTTTAAATGGACGAGTGGATAGTCTCCTTTTTCGTCTTTTTCCCTAAGTAAACAGCATAGAAGTTCTGCTTTGTTAAAGCTCAGGGGTGTCGCCATCTTGTAAACAACAGTGATTACTACTTCTACTATGGTGTAGTGTTGTATGCATGCTGTAGAGCTCTACGCTGCCCCCTACAGTCTTCCAGAATATTGATTCTCAGCAGGGACAAGCCGCAAAAAATATAAATCCTGCTAGAAGGCGTCTCGGCCGGTTTCGCGCGTTTCTACGTGGAATGTACATGCGTCAAGCATAAACCAAGCTTTAGCTGCACTACTGCTGCAATAGTTTGAGGTAGCGAGTAGTGACAATCGCTAGGAAAGGAACTTGTTCTGTAAACTCAAATATGTCTGTCAGATGTGGTCATAAAGGTCATAAAGATCTTTTCTGTCAATTGCCAGATATTGATTGACAATATCTTGAGATTTTGAAAAATATCTATATAATTCAAAAATATAATTTATATTGATATGGTTAATGCTCTGCTAGAATTAAAATGAGCAAATCTTATGATGGCTATGCCACTGAAAAGCAAGCTACAGTCACAAATGACTAAAGGCAACAGCGGAGGATCCTCACTGGGCTCCTCAGCAGGAGAGCTCACCTGATCCATTTTAAGTCAGCAGCAGACTGAAGTTAACTCCCGAGAATAATTTGAAAGATCTTGCAGAACATAACTTTTTTTTTAAACATCAGCCTAAATCGTTAATATCTAGATCTAAAATCATGATTTTTGTCTATGAAAAAACAGCAAAAAACAAAACATGGATTCAACACCTGGATGTGTGATAGGATGATTAATATTCTCTGTTCAGCTAGTTTGGACTGAATATTAGTTCAAATGTATAATAACAATAAAGGGGGGAGTTTACCCTGTCTGTAAAAATGAATAATGAAAAGCAAAATGAAACCAAACTGAAGTTAGTTTTAGGTTGTAAATTTGACAAATGTTTATCCCGATTAAGCAGAAAAATGTCAGTGTTTCACAAAGTTGTGAAGCGATCCAGTTGTTCTGATTATCAGCTTGCAGCAGATCATTTACTGACAGAATACAGAATAAAATCAGCAACTATTATTTATGTTTCCTGGTCGTTCCATGATTATTTTACTAAATTATACAGATTACTCTTCAGATTTTATGTTATGCTGACAGAACATTTTTGCATTTTTACTAGCTTCAACATCATGGGGTTTTGTCACATTTTATGTTTCCATCTTTAGATTGTGTCTTCTTTATTGATTGTGAAGATTACAGAGATACTATAGTTGTTTAGGTCTAACATTTGTCGACACCTCATCTATGCAGTTGCTGCTCTGCTGTAGTAAAAGTAGCAAAATTATTTCAGGCCATGTTTGTTGTTGGATTATTCTTTAAATTATTTCGATAATAGTTTTGTAACTTTATTTTGAGATTATAATTTTTTTATTACACAAAGGGGGCAAGAGGTGCAAAGAAGTATTGTTAGATGTGGTCAGAAAGGTGTATCAATGCCAGCTTCCACCTAATACCATTGTTGGTATTGCTAGTTGAACATAGAAGGATCTGTATACAGGTAGATTATGGACTAATACAGAACAATGCTATAGCTACTATTATGTAAGATTCCATAGCTTTACTTTGCATGTTGAAGGCCTACACGCAAGGCATGTTCCAAAGAAACAGGAGAGAAATTATTTTCATGTCCCTCCCAAAAATTACTCCTTCAAAATGTAACTGTTTATTGTCCCCACCAAAAATTAAAAGGGATTTCCACCCCTGGTTGAGGGTATTAGAGCGTTTGTCCTCCCACCAAATGAAGCACAATGCACCGACCTCCTAAGACTCATTAGGGAAAAAAATATTACTGCTCTTTAATTGTTTTTGTTACACAAGAGTTAGGCAGAGTTTAAACAGATATGAAGTAAAACTCCGCTGCATCACTGCTCAGGATTGCAACAACAGGATCATGTCAATTTAGGAAGGAGAAGAGATTCATGTTCAAAATCCTGTTGTGGCAAAGACTGTCTGTCACTCAGGGAAAATACGGACCGAGGAGGATGTGAGCAGAATTTGCAGAGAATCTGCAGGAGGAGCGGATCAGCGAAGCAGAGCTGCCCTGAGGCTCTAAAGATTAGGAACCACACAGTCAAACTGTCACTGAGGGGTGGCCACGGTGGTTTAATTCTAAAAACTCATGACGCATAAAGGAATTCTTGTGGCTGTCCCTGAAGCAAGCAGAATATTTCCTGCACAAAACAATTAATGTTCAGATCATATGGTTGCTCCAAAGTTAATTTATCATCATTAATTAAGATACCATAAACAGTGGTTTTGATTTTTTCACTTTTACACAAAGTGTGATTGTCTTGTTTGCTCATGTAATGCAGAATGAAACATCTTTGGGGGACATGAGAGGATTTTGATACAACGTAATTAAGTGTAAGGTGGAAACGTTGAAAATGTGAAATGCATGTAAATGTTAAAGTTATAAACCAGAGTGAAGGAGTATTTATTCGAAAAACTAATTATGTTCACTGGAGAACTGCTCAGCAGGAAATGTGCAGAAATGGGAAACAGGCATGTGGCGTGGGCACGACAAGACATTTAAATGAAACATAAATAATATCCTCATCAAATAATGGCTGTTAATTGTAATGCAAATGATTTATTTTTCTCATTTTTAAAGAATAAAACAAGAGAATTTGTTTGCTTTAGCACCATTAAGACACAAATATTTTTTACACCATAAAAACATTTTTTTTGAAACGCTTTGGTAACAAAACACAATTTTAGATTTTCGTTTTCGGACCGTCATACATGGGAGGATCATCCTGCTGAATACCGCACTATCATACTTTTTTCTGTTGTTTTGCTTCATGCGCTACCTAACAATATAAACAAACCCGTGGTTTTGAGACTTGAGGCAAGAACTGAAAGCTGCTGGAGTTTTACCGCTGGAGACTTGTTAACCCCTAATTCCCACCGGATGAATGGATGTGACTGGTGTAAGCTGCAGAGGTGGACGCTGAGCTGAGCCAGCTTCTCAACCCCAAAGAAGGTGCTATCAGAAGAAGCAAGGCAAAGAAACCAGACTGGAGGGGCAGCTGAAATCTGCAGGAACTTCATTGTCTTGTTAGCCTTTGATTCACACTGGAGAACATCCGTTCTGTGCCTGGTGTGAATCAGTGGTAAGGAAAGTCGCAGCATGCTGAGCTGCAGAGCAGCAAGCTGGGAGAAAACACAGATCAGAAAACATTTCCTTCCCTTCACGGCTGTGAAAGATCGTTTCTGTCAAACTGTTGTTTAGTTTAGGTCAAAGTAGGATTTGTTTCAAAAACCCAATGTTACAACTTTTCAGTTTTGAGTGGTCAGACGTTGTAAGAGTTACGTTAGAGATACAACAGGATTTATGGATGCTGAACTAGCCGTGTTGCTACTGGATCAGTAAGTAATAAATGTTTGTTCCGGGGTATTTTTTGCATGATGAAGTGATGGATAAAACTAATTGATGGTTTATCAACTGACATAGTGTTAGTTTGATATTTTGTTGTTTTGGCTGGTGAGCTTGTAAAACCATCCATCCATCCATCCATCTTCCTCCGCTTATCCGGGGTCGGGTCGCGGGGGCAGTAGCCTAAGCAAGGAGACCCAGACTTGCCTCTCCCCGGCCACTTGGGCCAGCTCCTCGGGAGGAATCCCGAGGCGTTCCCAGGCCAGCTGGGAGACATAATCTCTCCAACGGGTCCTGGGTCTTCCCCTGGGTCTCCTCCCGGTGGGACATGCCCGGAACACCTCACCAGGGAGGCGTCCAGGAGGCATCCTGACTAGATGCCCGAGCCACCTCAACTGGCTCCTCTCGATGTGGAGGAGCAGCGGCTCTAC
The DNA here is from genome assembly GCA_028564705.1 of Apricaphanius iberus. NCBI lineage: Eukaryota > Metazoa > Chordata > Actinopteri > Cyprinodontiformes > Aphaniidae > Apricaphanius > Apricaphanius iberus. The sequence goes on from JAPXFQ010002192.1 coordinate 441,135, forward strand.
TCTGAGCTCCCTCCGGATGACCGAGCTTCTCACCCTATCTCTAAGGGAGAGCCCAGCCACCCTACGGAGGAAACTCATTTCAGCCGCCTGTATCCGTGATCTCGTTCTTTCGGTCACCACCCAGCGTTCGTGACCATAGATGAGGGTAGGAACGTAGATCGACCGGTAAATCGAGAGCTTCGCCTTTCGGCTCAGCTCTCTCTTCACCACGACAGACCGGTACAGCGCCCGCATGACTGCAGACGCCCTACCAATCCGTCCATCGATCTCCCGCTCCATTTTTCCCTCATTCGTGAACAAGACCCCCAGATACCTAAACTCCTCCACTTGAGGAAGGACCTCATCCCCAACCCGAAGAGAGCACCCTACCCTTTTCCGACTCAAGACCATGGTCTCGGATTTGGAGGTGCTGATCCTCATCCCAGCCGCTTCACACTCGGCTGCGAACCGCTCCAACGAGAGCTGTAGATCACGTTCAGACGAAGCCAACAAGACCACATCATCTGCGAAAAGCAGAGACCCGATCCTGAGGTCACCAAAACGGATCCCCTCAACACCTTGGCTGCACCTAGAAATCCTGTCCATAAACGTTATGAACAGGATCGGTGATAAAGGGCAACCTTGGCGGAGTCCAACTCTCACTGGAAACGAGTCCGACTTACTGCCGGCAATGCGAACCAGACTCTGACACCGGTCATATAGGGACCTAACAGCCCGTATCAGAGGGCCTGGTACCCCATACTCCCGGAGTACCCCCCACAGGACACCCCGAGGGACACGGTCGAACGCCTTCTCCAAGTCCACAAAGCACATGTAGACTGGTTGGGCGAACTCCCACGCACCCTCCAGGACCCTGCCGAGGGTGTAGAGCTGGTCCAGTGTTCCACGGCCAGGACGAAAACCGCATTGTTCCTCCTGGATCCGAGGTTCGACTATCCGTCGTACCCTCCTCTCCAGAACCCCTGAATAGACCTTACCAGGGAGGCTCAGAAGTGTGATCCCCCTGTAGTTGGAACACACTCTGTGGTCCCCCTTTTTAAAGAGGGGGACCACCACCCCGGTCTGCCAATCCAAGGGAACTGCCCCCGATGTCCACGCAATATTGCAGAGCCGCGTCAACCAACACAGCCCTACAACATCCAGAGCCTTGAGGAACTCCGGCCGAATCTCATCCACCCCCGGAGCCTTACCACCGAGGAGCTTTTTAACAACCTCGGCGACTTCAGCCCCAGAGATTGGAGAGTCCGTCCCAGAGTCCCCAGACTCTGCTTCCAAACAGGAAGGCGTGTCGGTGGGATTGAGGAGGTCTTCGAAGTATTCCATCCACCGACCCAAAACGTCCCGCGTTGAGGTCAGCAGCACACCGCCCCCACTGTAAACAGTGTTGGCGGCAGACCGCTTCCCCCCCCTGAGACGCCGGATGGTGGACCAGAATCGCTTCGAAGCCATACGGAAGTCGTTCTCCATGGTCTCTCCAAACTCCTCCCACGCCCGAGTTTTTGCCTCAGCGACCATCCGAGCCGCACTCCGCTTGGCCTGCCGGTACCTATCAGCTGCTTCCGGAGTCCCACAGGCCAAGAAGGCCCGATAGGACTCCTTCTTCAGCTTGACAGCATCCCTCACCGCCGGTGTCCACCAGCGGGTTCGAGGGTTGCCGCCACGACAGGCACCAACTACCTTGCGGCCACAACTACGGTCAGCCGCTTCGACAATGGAGGCACGGAACATGGCCCATTCGGACTCAATGTCCCCCGCCTCCCCCGGGACGTGTTTGAAGTCCTGTCGGAGGTGAGAGTTGAAACCCCTTCTGACAGGAGACTCCGCCAGACGTTCCCAGCAGACCCTCACAACACGTTTGGGCCTACCAGGTCTGTCCGGCGTCTTCCCCCACCACCGGAGCCAACTCACCACCAGGTAGTGGTCGGTGGATAGCTCCGCCCCTCTCTTCACCCGAGTGTCCAAAACATGCGGCCGCAGGTCAGATGAAACGACAACCAGGTCGATCATCGAGCCGCGGCCTAGGGTGTCCTGGTGCCAAGTGCACACATGAACACCCTTATGCTTGAACATGGTGTTCGTTATGGACAATCCATGACGAGCACAGAAGTCCAACAACAAAACACCGCTCGGGTTCAGATCGGGGGGGCCATACCGCCCAACCACGCCTCTCCAGGTCTCACTGTCATTGCCAACGTGAGCGTTGAAGTCTCCCAGGAGAATGAGGGAGTCTCCAGAAGGAGCACTCTCCAGCACCCCCTCCAAGGACTCCAAGAAGGGTGGGTAGTCTGATCTACTGTTCGGTGCATAAGCACAAACAATAGTCAGCACCCGTCCCCCCACCCGTAGGCGGAGGGAGGCTACCCTCTCACTCACCGGGGTAAACCCCAACGTACAGGCGCCGAGATGGGGGGCAACAAGTATGCCCACCCCAGCTCGGCGCCTCTCACCGGGAGCAACTCCAGAGTGGAAGAGAGTCCAACCCCTCTCGAGGAGACGGGTTCCAGAGCCAGAGCCATGCGTCGAGGCAAGGCCGACGATGTCCAGTCGGAACCTCTCAGCCTCGCCCACCAGCTCCGGCTCCTTCCCCACCAGAGAGGTGACGTTCCACGTCCCAAGCTTCTGCAGCCGAGGATCGGACCGCCAAGGTCCCCGCCTTCGGCCACCGCCCGTCTTGCACGGCACCCGACCCCTATGGCCCCTCCCACAGGTGGTGAGCTCATGGGAAGGGGGGCCCATGTTTCCTCTTCGGGCTAAGCCCGGCCGGGCCCCATGGAAAAAGGCCCGGCCACCAGGCGCTCGCCAACGTGCCCCACCTCCAGGCCTGGCTCCAGAGTGGGGCCCCGGTGACCCGCGTCCGGGCGAGGGAACACTAGATCCATTTATTTTATTCATCATAGGGGTCGTCGGGCTGCGCTTTGTCTGATCCCTCACCTAGGACCAGTTTGCCATGGGTGACCCTACCAGGGGCATAAAGCCCCAGACAACATAGCTCCCAGGATCATTGGGACACTCAAACCCCTCCACCGCGATAAGGTGGCAGCCAGGGAGGGCTGCCACCTTAGCTTGTAAAACCATCAGTACATTTATTCAGATGCGCTCCATAGAGATTTGTTTTTATGACAGACACGTCTAAGCTATTGTTTTTATTGTTTCTCTGTTTTTTTTAATTTTCACACTCTTGTCAGGTATTTGGGTTATTTTTCCACCAAATCATGTAAACCACCCTTAAATTGCCACGTGTTGAAAGTGTGCTATACAAATAAAATTGCCTTGCCTTGTCTCCCCATCCAGCAGGGTGCCACAGCTGAGCAAGATACCAGACCAGAAAAAACATACATCTGGAGAGTAGTAGAAGAGGAAAGAGAAGTGTTCAGTCTGTCCTCCAATAGTCTAAGCCTATGGCAGCATAACTACAAATAGCTCAGGATAACCTAAGCCACTCTATAAGCTTTGTCAAAAAGGAAGATTTTAAGCCTAGTCTAAAAATAGACAGAGTGTCTGCCACATGGACTAAAACTGGGAGCTGGTTCCACAGGAGAGGAGCATGATAACTAAAAGATCTGCCTCAATTCTACTTTTAGAAATCCTAGGAACTACTAGTGAACCTGGAGTCTTAGAGCGACATGGTCTGTTAGGAACATATGGAACAATCAGGTCACAAATGTATGATGGAGCTTGATTATTGAGGGCTTTATATGTAAGGAGGAGGAAATTTGATCTCTCTTTTTAGAATTCATCAGAACTCTTACTGCAGCATTTTAGATCAACTGAAGGTTTTTAATGGCATTTTATGGATTTCCTGATTATAAGTAATTACCGTAGTTCAGCCTTGAAGTAAAAAAAATTAATGGACTACTTTCTCAACATCACTCCTGGACAGGATGTTTCTAATTTTAGCAATATTCTGGAAGTGATAGAAAGAAATCTTGGAAACCTGTTTAATATGGAACTTAAATGTCTTGTCCTGTTAAAAAAATTACACCAAGGGGCTTTACATTATTACCAGAGGCCAATTTATTGTCATCCAGATGAAGTGATTTACTTAGCAGTTACTTTTTTAAAGCTTCTGATCCAAATAAAACTTGTCTTTAATGTGAGGCACATTATATTTTTTCCTAACACTAAGTAAGCTTATAATCAATAAGTATTTGCACATATAGTGTTTAATGCCAGGTGACATAATCACACTCTGGTATACCGTATAAATGTTTGATGGGCTTGTGTATCTATTTCCATTATCCATAGGTGCAGTACAAAGAAACCCAATCGTTGGTGTGGCTGCAGAAGCAGAGGTGGAGGAAGTAGTGAAACGGTGGCTCCAGCTCACAGCAGATCACGAGGGAGTGAGGAAGAGAAGGCTCCTTGCTAAAGAAAATGTATCTTAAGCTCACTGTGTGTTTATGAATAGTGCATACATAAATAGTGTATATTTAGATCAACACATTTAATGTATCATATCACTGATTGTATTGTATTTCTGATATGTTAATGCAAGCATGTTCATACAAATTTGAATATTTTTCATTTCTTTTTTTCGACATTTAGCATTTTTGTGTAAGTATGTGGACCAATGCTGGCCTGGGGACACTCAGCCAACACAGCCAGGTCAGCTTTTCAGTGTATGGGCCAATAATGGGCCAGGGGCCTAGCCAGCTCTAAGCCAGTAGTCACCAGTACTGGCTTAGTGACTGTGGACCAGCACAGGGCCAATATATACAATGAGAGTTACCTTACAGTGTGTCGGCCAAACCTGGGCTGAAAAAAAAACTTGCTGCCATTGTTCAGTAAGTGGGCCATTCTTGGGCCGAGGGCTCAGCCAACAGTGGGCCAGTACTTAGGCAAGCGTGTGGCCCAGAGATGGCCCACACAAATTTTGCTTTGTGGGTTTAACTCTGTCAAAGTGTTTTGATTGTTTTTCTTAAACAGTTAAAACGCTGTTTAACTTTGGTTAACCTCAATTTCTGCCAATGGAGACAGATGATGTGAACCAGTCCTCCACCTGCTTCAACATTTTCAGACAAGCCAAATTAAATACATTATGTGTTGCGTGATGAGCAAGATATTATGCTTCCCCTTGAATGTTGATGTTTAAAGTAGTAAGAACTGCTCTGCCAATCTATCGGGCTCTTCCTTTTTTTACACAGGATCCGTAGCGGGTTGCGGTCTATGCTTTGCTCACAGGTTCTTCATCCAGCTGAGCTGAGGCAAAAATCTTGATGCATGTGGTGCAGAGCTATCAGGCTCAGCAGGAGCTTCTTCTGACAGCCCATCACATCTCCTAAATGCTCCAAAAAGAAACCGTTCAATGAATTCAGCTACATTTTTATTTAAATATTTTCAAAAAATTTATTTTGTTTCACCAACTGATTTCAGAATTTGAAACTAATTTCATTGTATAGATTTAGTTTTAGGGATATATTTAAGGTTGTTTCATTTAAAATGACTGGATTATACTCGTTATACTTTGGTTTAATTTTGGTGACTAAATATACTATATTTTAGATTATATCATACTCATTAAAATGATTCATTTGATTAAGTCGCTGTATGGATTTCACATTATAATGAGTTACTTCTCGAGGTTCAACTCAGCTTTAGGGTTAACCAGACCCTTCAGATCATTGATTTCGAAGATCACAACAGTCAAGGTCCAACTGGCTTTTTTCCCCTTTAATGTCTTGGTCACATCTGCATGCTTGCTGAAGGTGAAGCGATGGTACGTTTGGAGTACTTTGATCAACCACAGATGAATTGTTTTTTACAAGTCTATAAAAAAAAAATAATGTGAGTAAGCAAGCGAGAGTCAGAAGAGGATGAAATGGCCAACCCAAATGCACCCTAAAAAACAGGAAGCATCTACAGACACTTGGGTCACAGCACAGCTGCAGAATGAAAAACTATGAAATTCAAGTTAACGTTATCTTCTAAGTTTTAAGAAATTTCTTAGGCTGATGAATGGAAGCAAATTTACTTTTTACACTTGAATTGAGATTGTCATCCATTCTATTCATCAGTCCCCAAAGATTTCTTTCACACTTCAGAAAAAGATCTAATCTGCTCTCTGTCTACCTGAGCTTTTGACACCTCACATGTTGACCTTTAGGTTAATTGTAAAGCTTAACGTTTTAAATGCTTTTTGTTAATCTCAAGACGCCAACGTGACCTTTGACTGCAATTAGAAAGGTAACATTTACTGTGTATATTACTTTGCAAATTGCAAGATCTGCTGCACTTGGAACATTGCACTTTAGTTGATGTGCTGTTATGTTTTCCAAACAGGCTGGGGAAATTTAAAAACACCTCACATTCACAACTCCACTTGCTTACATATTTGTTCAGTGGAGGCAGAAGAAACTCTGACAACAAATTCAACTGCAGCTGTCTGAGGTTCTGGTTGGGGCTCATATTTTCTTTAACATGCTCTATGAAGAAGTGGGGAATCAAAGCCAAGCACACAGTCACCACACCAATCCACCTTTGCAGAAGATATCTGTTAGTCCTCCTCTGAGACATCATGAGACTCGGTGTGAATCATTAAAATTCCTGGTAAATGTCAATAAGTAATGGCAATGAGTATGTACGCTGTTTGGTTTGCAAAGAGTAAATATTCAGCAACAGTTTCTGGGTCTTGCATTAACTGAATAGGCTTTAATGATAAAATGATGGGGTTTTTTTGTTTGTTTTTTTCCGTCCCACATTTGGGATTCTGATACGCACAATTTTTAGGAACGGAAACAAAAACTGAATATTTCAAACTACAAAAAATTTTAACACAGATCAACACCAACTTCCTTATAGACTTTTTCCTTTCATTGGATCTTTTATTTTGATCACAGAAAGCAGAACAAAAGAACAATTGAGTAGATTCTTTTGATTTGTATAATTTTTGTATAATTTCAAAGGGCTATACTTGTCAAGCGTTTACACTCAAAGAAATGTGTAAAGCTGTTCAGCTTTCAGAACAGATTTGAGTGACAGAAATACCTGCATGAAAGCAAATCGTTTAAGCACAACAGAGTCTCTCCCCCCACTTTTCTTTCTTTTCCAGGCTTGATGTCTGCTAACTTGTTGAAAAAAGGTTTCAAGTAAAAGTAGAAAATTTCACATATGAAATTTCACTCAATTTCACACTGGATTACACATTTACACATCCCTGTTTGTCAAATAGGTTTTGTGAAATTAAAAAAATGGGATTGTGACAAATTTAAAGCCTTTCCCCATATAATTTATATATTCAATACAATTCAACTGGGAAACATACACATCTGTTAGAGGAAAAAACTGTATGTATAAATAAGTATATACATAAAAGCTGTAAAAACCAGAATCATCATAAAAACACCCTAAACTACTGCTTCGCGGAACCATATTTTGATCAGTCTTCTTACAAAAAAATCTTTAAAAAATAAATAATTATGATGAGTGAATATAGAGTTCATTTTCAAGCCTTATATATTGGATTTTAATGATTTTGGCTTACGGATAATGAAAACCCAAAATTCAGTGTTGCAGGAAATAGTAAAAAATTGGAATCTAATGTCTCACTCTAGTCAGATGAAAATCTCAAAACATCTAAAGCCCTTAAATGGCCACCCAGCACAAGGAGGGTATAGACCTAAACCACAAAGGGGTTTAATGCATCATTACTCTGATTTAGGCTCGGTACAAGCTCTGGTACAGTCAATTTTTGTGCAAGTAGATGTTATAAATTACGTTCACTCTATAGAAAAATCTGTTGGTTGTTCCCGGAGGCGAGTATCTTTTTCCTAGGGAAGTATAGGCAGTTCCCGCCTTCCTCGCCTCAGATTGGATAGAACTTCTCTCGTATGATTGGTTATTTCTTTTAGGCACTAGGCCCGCCTTTTCTCGTCTCCGATTGGCTAGAAGAATTGCCGGCCGTTCCACATTCACCACTTATTTGCATTCTAGCAGACACTTGATTCCTGAGCTGATACTAGACAGAATAATTTCATAGGTTGAGGCTGCTAAACAAGCAGGATGCAAGTTAGGGAAGATCTATTATTGCCTCAGGAAGCGTTAATTGGCTCTGTGTTTAGTTCTGTTAATTGTCCTGCTGCTAGAAACTGACCCGCACAAAGCTGGGTAAAATAGTAGTTATCTTATGTTTCATACATCTTGCATCAAATTAAAGTACGTCTGTTTAGCATTTATCCTATAATATTCTAACATTTCAGTGTTGAGAGCAAACAGAAACAAACCAAGTAAATTTAACAATGCAAAAGTGTGTTGAGATTTTTATTAGTTTACATTTTCATCGTAAAACTCTCCAAAATAGTTTTGATTGCATGGAAAAAGTGACAATATTAAATAACCAATCTAGATTTGACCTCGTGACTTTGACCCACAATCGTCATCTTTGCCAGTGAGCCAACCAGTCAAAGCAATGTACATAGAGCCAGAACACATTATCAATCGAAATTTCACATCATCAAGTGGAGCTGTAAACATCTAGATATGACAGCACACACTTATAAGAGTTTCTATATAGACCATAGACTGTAATATAAGATATAGACTTGTTTTCGTTCTGTTGGTGGAAGGACTAATAATTCAAAAAAAATCCCCGTCCCCTCCGACCGCTGCACCTGTGCCATCATATTGGTATGACGTGTAGAAGTCGCTGGATCAACTTCCGGCAAGATGGCGAAGTGGGCACACGCGCTGTTCTGATCTCCGTCTACACGACCCCAAACTACTTTTAAAATATCGCCCTTAACGAACTATTCTGCCTTAAAAGAAGACCGGCACAACTACGTTTTAAAGTATCGAAGACTTAAGAGGTTTGTGGAGAATGTCAGTCGTTACCGACAAAGACTTTCCTGCTATGAAGAATGCTAACAGTGCTAGCACTACCTCCAAGCTAGACATGCATAACTATGCCGCCACTGCTGCCAGCTCCGCTCTCTCCACGGTGACTCCGATGGAAACATCGAAAAGCACCTCCGGTACGAGACGACAACTGAACACAACTCCAACTAAGCTCCCACCTACTAAAAAACAGGCTACTGAAACTGAGGTATCTTTGGCTACTGTTTTAAATGCAATTTAAAATCTCGACAACAAAGTGGATGATTTCGGAAAGCAGTTGAGAGAAAGCTCAGAAATGTTTGCCCGCATCACGCAACGAGTTGAACAAAATTCACTTGGCGTTGCTGAATGCAAATTTAAAATGGATAACTTGGAGCAGGAATTTACCGCTGTGAAAAAAGAAAACTGTGACCTGAAAGGGAGGCTTCTGGAAGCAGAAAGATATAAACGCAGATGGAACCTAGGGCTGTCGGGCCTTAAAGAAAAAGAAGGAGAAAATCTTAGAGAGGAAGTTGAAACACTTCTTTCAAAGATCCTACCGCAATGGGCAAATCATATCGAAGATGTTGTTGACACAATCCACCGCGTGGGAAGAAAGGAAGAAGGGAAAAGCCGCCAGGTCATCTGCAGCTCACCAGGAGACGCCATCGGGACACGGTCTGGAAGGTGACGAAGGAGTCGGCGGTCTGCAAAGATCGAGGGCTTCGTTTTGTCCAAGACTTCATCAAAGAGGACCGACTGGCAAGAGAGGAACTGTGGCCCAAAATTAAACAAGCCAGATCCCAGGGTAAGGTGGCCTTTTATAGAGGCCACATCGCAGTGATTGATGGTCGTGTGGTGAAGAGTTCATCCCCCTTCTGAGACATTGGTATTCATAACCATGCATTATTCCTCTGTGTTGAGTTCTCGTGAAAGTGTTTACCTTAAATACCCGTTCATAACTTCAAATTGCAATAGGTGTAGTACACTCTTAACGATAGTGAATTAAAACAAAAACTGTTGTTGCAGGGTTATCTCCATGTTTCTACTGTATGTTAAAGAGAAATTTCAAAATTCAATTTAAGGGGCGTGCCTTAAGTTTATTCCAGTTTAACAAAACCTGTAATTAACGTTCCTGTGTTTAAAGTTTAACTTTAAACACAGGAACACAACTCTTATGTTTTTTAAAACCAATCTTAAGTTTCTGTCGCTAAATGTAAGGAGCCTAAAGGACAATATCAAAAGAAAAGCAATGTTTTTGTATTGCAGAAACCAAAACCCACACTGTATTCTTCTCCAAGAAACCCATTTAAATGATTGTGATGAAAATTTTTGGTCCAACCAATGGGGAGACAGGATCATTTACTCACATGGTACATCCAAATCAGCAGGTGTAGCAATCTTGTTAAATAACTTTCCTGGGAAGATAGTTTCAACAAAACATAGTAATGATGGCCATTGGCTTCTTGTTGTGCTTCATTTTGATGACTCATTAATGATTTTAGGAAACATTTATGGATACTGTAATGTGTCAAAAAATAAAGACCTCCTCAATGCCATAGAAGAAAATGTCAAAGAACTTAAACAAAGATACTTTATGATCAATTTTAATCGGTGGTGACTGGAACATGGTTATGGATGAGGGCCTGGACAGATACCCCAACAGAGCAACAAACCCCCGCCCAAATCGTATTTTATCTGACTTCAGCAACAACCTTGGACTTTTAAACCTCTGGAGAGAAAAACACCTAAATGAGACACAGTTTTCCTGGCACAAATCAGACGCATCGAGCAAATCAAGAATAGATTTCTGGTTAGGTACGGATGAAATTCTCAGAAAAATATCAGACTGTAATATTTCTCCAACGACTCTTACTGATCACTGTAGCATTGATTTGTGAGTTCTGTCACTTCCTGAATATACTAGACACAGAGGTTACTGGAAATTTAATTCCAATCCTTCTAAAACATGACCTATACTGCTGCGAAATAAAAGAACTGATTAGGAAAACCTTACAAGATAATACATTACTAACTTACACTACAAAGTGGGAACTCTTAAAATACAAAATACGACTTCATTCTATATCTTTTAGCAAGAACCTTAAAAAACTCAATAACTTGGAAGAAGAAATGATAGTTAAAGAACTATATTCAATTTACACAAAACAAACGCTATCAGATGATGAAAAAGAGAACCTTTTTGCCCTGCAATCTAAACTAGACAACATTTATGAACAAAAGGCTTGTGGTACTTTCATTAGATCTAGGGCCAGATGGATAGAGGACGGAAAGAAAAGTTCTGCGTATTTTTGCAGACTGGAGAAAAGGCGTAAAGATAAAAAACACATAAAATCTCTTATCATTAATGAGATAGAATGCACAGATCAGAATTTGATTGCAAAAGAAATCAGACAGTTTTGTCAAAAACTTTATTGCTCATCCTTCTCAGTCCAAGACTGTGACCACCTATTGGGTCAGATTAAAGATTTTATCCCTCAAATATCTAAAGATTTTAAGGAAGACTGTGATAAAGACATACTTTTAGAAGAACTAGACAGAGCTATGGGCTGCTTAAAACTTGATAAATCTCCAGGCCCAGATGGCCTAACTGCCAATTTTTATAGGCATTTCTGGGAATATCTTCGAGATTTCCTTTTTCAGGTCTTTAAAGAAATAATGTATAACTACTCACTCACAGAAAGTATGAAACAGGGTATCATCACTCTTATACCAAAACCAGGAAGAGATAACAAGTATCTTGATAACTACTGCCCAATTTCACTATTAAACTACAAATTACTGACCTATATATACACTAACAGACTAAAGAAGGGTCTTAATGATGTAATAAGTGAGACACAAACTGGTTTTATGAGTAAAAGATCCATACACAATAACATCAGATTGGTACAAGATCTACTAGAATATAGTGATTTAATTGAAAATAGAGGTTTCATTCTTTTCCTGGACTTCTATAAGACCTTTGATATGTTAGAACGTCAATTTCTTTTCAAAGTTCTACATATGTTTGGTTTCGGACCAAAATTCTGTAAAATAATTAAATGTTTCTACAACGGCACAACAAGCTCAGTAGCACTTACACATGGTACCTCTCCGCGCTTTGCGATTAATAGAGGAGTAAAACAAGGATGTAATATCTCCCCCTTTCTCTTCATATTAGCAGCTGAAATCATGGCCATTCTTATAAAACACTCAGATATACAAAAATTGAAAGTATTTGAGGAGCAAATTATAATTAGCCAACTAGCTGACGACACCACCATTTTTCTAAAAAATCTGGATCAAATTCCCAGTATTCTTAAATTAATTAATACATTTTCCAAAGCATCAGGGTTAACATTAAACCTCCAGAAATGTGAATTGATGGCAATACATGACACCAATCTCACAGAAGCTTACAATATTCCTATAAAAACATCAGTGAAGTATCTTGGAATCTATAAAACTAAAGATGTTAAACTCAAAGAAACTATAAACATAGGAAACAAAATTCAGAACTGCAAATCTCAATTAAATAAATGGCTTCAAAGAGATCTGACACTTTTTGGGAGAACCTTTCTAACTAAAATGGAATCATTAGCTCGGTGCATATATCCCGCATATTCAATGGCCATACCAAACAAGTATATAAAAGCAATAAATCAGATAAACTTTAACTTCATCTGGAAAAATCGAGTCCACTACATAAAAAAAGCAGAAATGGTAAAGGACTTTAAAGATGGAGGTCTGCAAGCTATTGACTTCGAATGCCTTAATGCAGTTTTAAAAATAAATTGGTGGAAATCCTTTATGATGAATCAAAATAGCATTTGGTACTGTCTTCCCAAGGGATTGTTTAGAAAAATGGGAAACATAGAATTTGTCCTTAGATGCGACTTTAGTATTAACAGACTTCCTGTTAAATTATCCTCGTTTCACCAACAGGTACTGTTATGCTGGAAACTTATGTACTCGCACAATTTCACTCCACACCAAACTCCTATCTGGAATAACAGATATGTACTGTACAGAAATAAGTCTCTGTATTTAGATCACTGGATGGAAAAAGATGTTTGGTCCATAAGACACTTATTAAATGATCAAGGAGGATGGCTGTCATACGAAAGCTTTTGCATTAAGTTCAATTTGATCTGCACACGTACTCAATTTAACAAGGTAATAAAATCTATCCCTCCTTCGATCAAACTTCTCGTGCAAAATATAAACATACACATTTCTGATCTTCGGCTACCTGCACTCCGAATATATGGAACATACTTCCTGGATAGATGCATTCCTAATAAACTGATGCGTATGCACCTAACTAATGACATTTTCCCTATCCAGTCAAATAGAAATTCCATTATTCAACTATTTTCTGATTCAGAGGTTAAGAAGTGGAGAACAACTTACCTCACCTATCCCTTAAGCCCCAAAGCTAAAGAAGTTCACTTCAAAATCCTCAGTAATATTTTTCCATCCAGAGACCTATTAAGACAAAGAATCAACATAGACAATAACAGCTGTACATTCTGTGACAATGATATTGAAATTACGGACCATTTATTATTTTATTGTATGTACTCTGAATCTTTTTGGAAACACTTTCAAGACTGGATCTCAGAAAAACTTTCTCTACCCCTTCATCTAACAAGAAAGGATATAATATTTGGCACTGCCCTCAAGGACAAAAGAAGTGACCTCACTCTTAACAACCTGCTGATCCTCGCTAAATTCTTTATCCACACATGTAAATGGGGAAGTAGAAAACCGATCTTTTCGGTCTTTAAGAAGTACTTGATGGACAACCACCTCAGCTCTTTTAGACTGATAAAAAACAAACATGGTATCCTGCTTCTTGCTTATGAAGATCTTAGAATATTTGGAGAAAACTAAGCCCTAGTATCTTGCTTCTTCACCTTTTTGTCTCCGTTAAACTTCACTTACGACAGATTTGTTGTGCGACAGGAATGTTTTTTTTATTTTTATTTTTTATATTTATTATTATTTTTTTATTTTATTATATATATATATATATATATATATATATATATATATAATATATATATATATATATATATATATTATTATTTATTTTTATTATTGTAATGTTAATTCCTTCATGTATTAACTGTCTTTTGGTCTGTGTGCCGTTAAAATACACAAGGTTCTGTTTTGCTTGACTTTATGCCACAATGTTTTGTACAATACATGTTAAAATTAATTTTAAAAAAAAATATTTTAAAAGTCCCTGGATAGACCTTCTACCGTAAAAAAGCCTTCTACCCAATCAGAGACAAGAAAAGGTGGGATTAATCACTAAAGGAAATAGCCAATCATGCGAGAGAAGTTCTATCCAATCAGAGGCGAGAAAGTTGGGAACTGCCTGTACTTCCCTAGAAAAAAGCTACTCGCTTCCCGGAGAGATGAAAATTCAGTGGCCTTCTTCGTTTAGTTTATGATACAACACCTCCCTCTAGTGTTTAGAATAACAACAGCATCCAGATGACAGCAGGCTGGTGTTCTTACTGGTTCCTAATTTGGACAAGTAAAACCATCTGAGCTGGTTCTTATTTGGAGAGAGTCAACCAGTTAGCTTTATATAGCTAAAGACTAAAGTTTTTAAGAAAGTTTATAGTCTCAAAATATTTTAGAACAGTTTCTTTTTTCTCAATGTGTCAAATAAAGAGTAGAATAAGGCAAAAAATTTTAAGTTATCTATTATTGATTTAAATGTATATTCTACAAATAATTTTAAGTATTTTTCAAACAATATGCTGTTAGGAATTTGTGTTATTGACAAGATCACTGATGCCAGGTCAGTTCCCACTCACGGCCACTGCCTGTCTTACCTTAGCCCCATGTCTCTCTAATTTGATGTCTTGTTGCTAAAATTGCTTCAAAAGAAAGGCTGACTTAACTTAGGTTTAAAACAACTCAACCTTGTACAAATAAAAAGCTTGACTGCAGACCTATGTTTGTTCTGTGACTACAGAGAGTGGAGGATGTTAAGGGGGTTTAGAAAAAATCCACAGCCCCTTGTTTACATACTGCGGCAAATTTGGACATCTTGGATTCAAAACGTCACTATCAGAGCCTTTAAGTACTGTCTGAATACTAACCCAGGGGACATTTGCTTCCCACAGTATGAATTTTTGCGACCCACAATCACAATTCAAGAATGATAAAAATTTGGCTCACCACCACATGCGCTTGATGGAGAGAAACCCTTTTCAAGAATATCTTAAGAGAACATTTACACTGAAGCAAAGCCTCACTGTGTTCAGTGATGTTTTTTAAAAGCAGATTTGGGAACACCATTTCATGGAAACCAGCTAAATAAAAAGGCCTATTTAAAGAAAGACTGAACCAATATTTTTGTTGCTGAGAAGACAAGTTGAAAGGCAGAGAAAATAGGAAAAAAATTCAACCCAAACATTTGAGGAAACTGTACAGGTGAAACAAATAATTACAATATTGTGAAAAACTTCATTTATCTCAGTAATTCAACCTTAATACGAATATACCGTATGACACCGACTACATGCACAGCAAGACATTTCAAGCCTTCATGTGTTATAGTTTTGATGATAACGTCTTAAACCTTTTTGGTCAGTCTTCTGCCTTTAGAAGAGCTGAAGCTATTGAAGCATCCTGGTCTTCCATAAAACTTCAACAGCACCACAGGCTAATATAAGCTGCATGCCATGCCACATTGAGGCAGTAATTAATGCAAAAGAGGTCCAAACCAAGTACTGAGTACATATGCATGATTATACTTTTTATGGGTCAGACAATCTATCATTTAAAATCCTTGTTTAATTGACTTGATTTAATATTCAAATTTTCTGAGACTAATGTAAGCCATAATCATTCAAATGGTAACATAAAAGGCAATAAATATCTCACTTTGCATGTCATGAGTATATATCATACAGTACATTTCAATTTAAGTTGAATTATTGAAATAAATTACCTTTTGCTGTTTCAAATGTATGCCTTTGTATTAATAGAGCTGACATGCGATACCCTATTTATGATCCTTCTGTACAATCAGTCGCTGATGGCTTATTTATTTTACAAAAATTAAATTGTGTTGTTCATCACATTAAACATTTGACATTTAGTTCAGAGAAAAACAAGAGAAATCCGATTAGAGTAGGCTACTTTTTTCTAAAAGGGTATTTTTCTGTTTTCTTAATTTATGCAACTGTGAAGCACTTTGAATTGCCTTGTGTATGAATTGTGCTCTACAAATAAACTTTATAACCTTTATTATTGCAGTGGATAGTACAGAGGGAAGAGATATTCAGCAAATCATCCACGGGGTGGGAGTTGAACACACGACGATGGCGTTGAGGACTGAGGTCTCTGAACATGGGGAACCCGTCTTAACCCTTATGTCATGTGACACCCCACTAAGGGCACTATTAACTTCTCTCTGACCCAGATGTAGATGCTGCTTAAGATGCTGTTTTTTAGAGATAATGTGGAAAAGGACAGAATACATGTAGCGCTTGCTGAACCCTACTGGGACGGAGCGCTGTGGTGAAATGAAGATTGAACTTTAGCAACCAACACTATGGTTGGATCTAGTGTATAACAAGGTAGCACAGAACCACTACGTGTCTACAAATAAGTAAAGTGGAGGATCTGGAATGCTGTGGGTCTGTTTCTTTCCTAGGAACGTTGTTTGAAAAGGATTATGAATTCTTAGAAATACCAAGAGAAGTTACATAAAATCTGGTGCCAGAGGGGTTGCTTTATCAACACAATTATGTTTCCAAAACAAATGGTCAAATAAAAACATGATTGTGTTTAGCAGATATTCAATCTAACTTTATCCTTATACTTTTAAATTCTAATTTAGTAACAAAATATTTACATAAATTATACAATTATAATTATACACCTACATTTAAGAAACATTTGTTGTTAATATCAGCCCAGTTTTATTTGGACTTACATGTTGAAACATGACTAATATTGGCTGATACCAATATTTTATTACAAAAATAATATTAACTTTTCCCCTTCAACAAAATTTTTTCCTGTGAAATAAAAACCCAAAACACAAATAATGAAGCTTTAACTTTTTATAAGATTTATATAAAAGAAAGAACGTAACACAATAACCAAGTCATGTCCTACATTGTGTTTTTCTTTTGATTCTCTGAGTATTTACAAAAAAAATGGCTTATTTACACACAGCATCAACTCAGAATTGGACAGAAAAAGCTAGGCAACATCAATTCAAGCAACCAGTTAGAAATCTAGTTAGCTAGATTGGTAATATATTTATTATGTACAGGTGTAACTGGCCAGCCTAGAGCATTAAACAATAAAAGAGATTCTGAAGACTGAAATAACTTCAAGTATGAGATCTGAGGTTTTTGTGGAGGTTTTAGTCTGACAGACGCTGATTCGGAGTAAAACAAAAAATCTGCCAAAGCTACAAGCTGTATAGTGTGGCTGAGAGAGCGAGGAGGAGCTCTACCTGGTCGGAAGGATCGCAGACAACACAAGGTTTCTTTTCTACAATAAATGCCCTCTTTAACAACCCAAATAAAGCCTCTGTACACCTAAAATGATAGTCAGCTTATCGGCCAGCAGCACCTTCTTACAGCTTTGAAAAAAGATGATGTAACAGGCAGAAAAAAAATCAGCAAAGCAAACAAAGTTGGTCAGGAAAGCAACAGACATTTAGACAGGTTGAAAAGCAGACAGGAGACAACAGGTTTTCACAGCAGTTTAAATCTTTCTGGACTTAACTTTATCAACCTGTTTCGCTGAAAGAGCCAAACTACCATTTCCAGGCAGATGGTTACAGTTATGAAATTAGTTTCTCTGCGGCGGGGGTTAACGTCAGAAACATTTAGCCTTTACAATCTAGTGCCTTATGTCTCATTTAAGGCCCAAATATCATTTTGCACAATAGACTGAAAAGAAGAATTAGCTTATGTGAGGAGAAATATTAGTTAGCTGTAGTTTTCCACTCTGATCAAAAAGATGAGAGAAAGCGTAGCCGGAGCACAGGCCATTTCTCCTTTAAACGTCTCCTATTGGTCTGAAGACGAATGCTACTTCACAATGTCTGTTTAACACTGTAGGGATCAGCTGCCCTGCTTTGTTTAGATGTCTCTTCGGTATATGCATTCTGAATGGAGGAAAAGAAATCCTGCCGATTCACTATCCGCTGCTCTTCATCCAACCAGCTTTAAGGGGACGGACAATCATACACGCTCTAGTGTTAGACCTTAATACTGAGCAGAAGAAAACTGAAATGTGTTTTTCTTTCAGGACATGAAAGGTCATCATGTGTGAAACGAAAAGGTCCACTCTCAGAGAGTCAGTGAAAATGAGGACTCTCCAATGTATGTGTTTTAAGTAAAGCAGGGCAGCAAAAAAAAAACAAAACAAAAAAAAAACAGCCCCTGCTCTTCCTCTCTCAGCAGACGGTGAGCGGCTGTGGTTGGCTTTCACGCCGCTGATTTTTCTTCAGCAGCTGAATACGGTTGTGGCAGTAGAACTTGACTGCTCGCCAGTCACGCTGGTTGTTGACCAGAAGGGGGCACTGCTGCAGGCAGCGCTCGCAGTCGGCCTTAGCGGGGACACGGAGCTCGTTGATGTTTTTGGTGAGGTGCTCTTCGACTGCTGCACGCTCCGCCTCGGACCAGGGACGCTTCAGGACGCCACGCTTTCCTGCGACGGAGGAGAGAGAGGAAATAAAACACGTCATTCCCCAACAAGGTTCCCTCGTTCAAGACAATCACAATTAGAAACGCATCTATAAACCTGAGCTTCCCAAACATATTGTACAGGGATGTATGTGATAGACTATCACAAACTAGAACATGACAGTGGCGGCATTATGTCGATGGGATGCTCATAGCAGGGACAAGAAAGCTGGTCAGTGTTAATGGAAAGACGGAGGGAGCTAAACACTGGACAGTTCTGGAGGAAAACCTGGTAGGGGCTGATAATGAAGATAAACTGGGCAAGAGGCCTCGAGCAGGGCAATGAGATTAGTACACTGCTAATTGGGAGACTTTTGAACCCCGACTTCAAGTTGACGTGGCAAGATGATGCCATCTGTCAGATTTAGTCCTCTTTTTAATTATGTAGTTCACAGTCCTTAATTGGTTTAGGCCTCATTTGTCTGGTAGGAGTTTTTCTCCTCTGAAGTTCCTTTGGACTGCGGAGTTCTTCAAGGCTCCATTTTAGGACCTATACTCTTCTCAGTGTATACGCTTTCTTTGGGGTCAACTAAAGAAATATATTGACCCTTTCCATTTTTTTTTGCAGAGGATTGTAAAATATCTTCCACTGAGAACAAGTGGAAGTTGCCCAGTGCAGAACCTTGTAGAGGATATTAAAGCTTGGATATGGATGAACTTCCTCCACTTGAATGAAAAGACGATGGAAGTGATTCTTGTTGGAAAAACTGATTCAGAATGCAGCAGTGCAATTGGTCATTTGAGTTCTTTGCTACGGTCAGGAATTTGACAAATGGGTTATTGCAGTGGTCTAGTCTACTTTTTATATCACTTGATATTAGCTAAATCAAATCTTTATTTTGATGCCTGCAGCTTGTTCATAACGCTGCTTCTTCTTTGCCCCTGTATTGCTCATTTTATATTTTCTTGAGCTTTTAGATAAGCATGTGCTCAGGAGAAGTCTGAGGTCTGAACTAAAGTTACTCCTGGAGGTTCCTCGGATGAACCTCGACCCTTGGGGTGACAGAGCTTTTTCTGATGTTGCTCCTAAACGTCTGAATGATGAACGATCAACATTCTATTGGTAGGTCAGATGGCACTTTAAGAGACTTTAAATCCCTTTTCAATACATCTTTTTGACTTTGCTTTTAATTCTAGATGAGGAGAAACATTTAGACAAATTTTAACCAGTAGTGCTCCCTCATTTTATTTTGTTTATTATGTTTTTATCTGTTGCTATTTATCCGATTTATTGCAGGTGAATGTGATCTATTGACTGATCATGTTTTTTTCTTGTACATAACATAGGTCATCTTGGGTGTATAACATGCTTTATAAATAAAGGCTGACTGAAAATTGTTTTAATGACAATGAACCTCATCATTCATTTGTGTAGCTTTTCTGAAATCCTCGATTTTAAAATTGGACTTCTTTCCTTCTTTTTTTCTGTTTCTTGAAGCCATTTTAGTAAAGTCCTAAATAAATCAAATTGAGAATCTGTGGCAAGCTGAACACCTGCTTTTAATTTTACTAATCAACAATTAGTGGAAATTAGGTTGGAAAATATAATCACATGTTAATGTGCTTAACAACTGTATTAAAACAATGCACTTTACTTTTATGGAAAATAAGACACACAAACACAAAGTGACTGGACTAACCTGAGCCTCTCCTGCGGTTTGCAGGTAGAGGTGGTGGAGGAGGAGGTGGCGGCGGAGGAGGAGGAGGCTGGACGCTCTTGACCTTCTTGGGTCGTCCAACCCGTCCGTTGTTTTTGCCCTTCCTGACGTACAGCAGGGTTGGCGGAGGGCTGAGAGCAGGGGTGGGCACCTCAGCCTTTTCCTTCACGTGTTCTCTGTCAGAGTCTCCCTCTGAGTAAGAGTCCGCGGAGTTTCCTGACAAAACTGGAAACCAAATTTAGAGGTCAGAACCAGATGCATGAAGGACTTCTTTTAAAAAAATATATTTTTCTACCAATCTCCCACTAGGAAAGAACACTAATGACTGGACTCTACTGATTCATTCAGCTATGAATCCAATCATTGGTCTCACCATCCAGCTCCAGACAGATGTGGTTCAGGCTCATCCCTCTAAATAGCACTCCGTCTCTCTCTCCGCACAGCACCACTCGGCCCACTCTGCCCATCAAGCCCGGGTCCTGGCCAATTCCGGCACAGTTCTGTGTCACGTGGTACTCCGTCTCGAGGAAATGCTCCAGCCTCTCCATAGCTCCGCCTCCTGGCTGCCCCGGCTCCTCCCCCTCTCCCAGAAGCAAAAGCTGGGTTAGGATAGCCACCTGACGGCGTACCCTGGTCTGCGTCATTGCTCTGGGGTTGCGGGTGCCGCTGGAACGGGCCAGACTGCGGAGGAGGTCAGTACCACGCAGCGGGGTGGCGGGAGAGTGGTAGGGTCGAGCGAAAATGTACGGGTTGGCAGGATCCACTCCTACATCGTGTCGGGTCTGCAGGAGAAGCTCCAGGCATGGCTCACAGTGAGGGGGAAGGATGAGGGGCTGGACGCGTCCACGCTTTCCCTGGACCCCGACTCTGGGGAGGTGAGGGAGAACCAGCCTCTCAAAGGGGGAGAGGGAGGCCTCCAGAGGGGTGAGAGCTGGAGGAGCACCAGCGGGGACGGGAACAGGGCATTGAGGAGTCACACGAGCACGGTACTCGGCGATGGTCAGCTTGGAGACCTCGCACTCACGTCTCCGGTTGTAGAGAATGAGGAGCGCCAGACTGGAGTGGCAGAGGAGGCGCCAGGCCTCCGCAGACTGCAGCTGTCGGGACAGGGACAGAAACGCAGAGTGCTGAAGCCGACGGAGGTACAGGACCAAGGAGGACAGCGATGAGAGGAGAGGCAGCAAGTGGTGACGGCCTGAGCTGCTGCAAAATAATAAAAAGATAATATTTTTGAAGGAGCCTTTTTTTAAAACTCAATGTGACCTTACAGTAAAAGAAAACAATACAACAAGAGGCATACAGGACATTTTTAATGTCTGAAGCTTCCATAAATAGAGTGGAAGCCACAGGTTTAAAGATATTTAAAGAAATAAACATCATTCATTTAGGACTTTTAATTATGCATTTGAAAAGTTTGAATCAACTTTAGATTTCTTCTAATCCATACAGGTTCACAATTATATACACAAACTCTCTTAAACCCATTTCAAACAGGCCATGAAAACGGTAATTTTCTGGACTTCATCTGTTTGACATTCGAGTCTTAAAGCAAACATGCAGACTCTGTGTGGATAACTTTTACTGGATCTTATCGCCTGATGCCCTAATAGTAGCGGACTCGTCACGGTAGGGTGTTTGCATTCAGAATATCAGGTAAAGTTCTGGACGGGGGGGGCATATATGTATATATATATATATGACATATATATCTTAAATATCAAAGGCCGCTTCACACTCCTTTCATTTCACTTCTTTTTTCCCCATTCAGCTTAGTTATTAAGCGTATGTACACAGAATTGCACACAGAAGACGATAACTGAAGAGTTCTGCCATTACGTCGGCCCTCTTTGCAAGAATGGCTTTCATCAGGATCCTTCTTACCCCAGTGAAAGCAGCCAAAAGGTAATGTTCCAGTAAAAAGGTGGTGTATTTTAAACAAATTGAATTGTCGGAATATTCCAGAACATCCATCTGAAACCTGCTATATAAACACACACATCTCATATTAGATTAAATCTACCTTAACAAGAAGCAGATAAACCACACCCTGTCTGTAGCCATTAACAGGGTTCCGGCTTGATAGACAGATTGTCTCTTGTCAGATGTGAAGGAGTATATTCCTCCTACAACCGATTTTACTTACTGGGGGAATCTGTGCAATTTAAATAGAGTAGAAATCAGGTACATGGGATGGTCATTGCTTGCCATGTAACGAAGGTTCGGGATCATTGTACGGTTGGAACAGCCGACTGTATCCATATTAAACCCCCCAGCTGCTGATTTGAAGGAAAATTGAAGAACTCGAGGTTGTCTTCCTTTATCAATAGGCGCACCAGTATCTCTAGCGGTCAATCAGATCCTCAGCATGATACTACCACCACCATGCCTGACAGTTTGTACAGGTACCTTGCCTTTTCTAAACATATTTTATTACAGAATCGTTGACCCGTCTGAACGTAAAACGTTTCCACTGAATCCAAAAGGACCGCTGTAATTTCTGCAGCTCTAAAAGGTCTTGATTTTGGTTTAGTAGATTCTTTCTTGGTAAACTCCCATTGATTAAAAGTTGGTTCTTAACCAACTTCACTGTAGACGATGACCCTGATGTTCCAGTTACTTCCAATTCACGACCGACTTGAGCCTTGGTTGTTCTTGAACATCCAAACTTATAATATTTAATCAGAGATTATAGCTTGGGTCAGATGAGAAAAGTCTTAAAGTGAGGTATTCCAACAAGACAACATTTGGAAACCAAAACTAGTTTTAGAATAGATAAAGTTTGCTAAAATCAGAATCTAAACTCTATTGTAACTCAACGGTCTAGGCTAAAAAGCTGGGTTTGTGCAAGGAAGACATCCGATTTAAATAAGCTCTACTGACTCTAGTACAGTTCTGACTGGATACTCAATTCTTTTCAGAGGCTTGGCTACAGAAAGGTATATGGTCATTTATTTATAGTTCAGTGGGGATTTGTTTGTTTATTTGTGCCTGTACATAAAACGGTGAACCGATGTGGATGAGAGAAAACGGAGGATAACAAATGACGTATCTGCATGGAAATGATTATTATCCTACCTGGGGAAAGAAGAAAATTACCTCAGTAACTCCTTTTCCTTTTCCTCCGTCCCACTGTCATCTTCAATTTCCATCACTTCATTCACTTTCTCTTCATTCTCTTCCTCATCATCATTATCATCATCATCCTCCTCTTCTTTTTTTGGTACTTCCATCTTTTTGGCTGTTTTGCTGATGAAGGACTGAGGGCACGGCAGCTCCAGTTCCTCCTCACCTTTTGACCTCTTTATATCCACTACCTCCACATCTTCATCCTCCATATCCTCCTCTTCCTCCATCTTTTTTTCCTTTTTCAGCCTCCTCACCCCTCCTTTCCTAGACTGTGTTACAGCCACAGGCGGCGGGCTCCTCTTTAAGACGGACACTGCCACGGCGTTCTGACCACGAGGAGGAGTCTGGACGGGAGTCGCGGAGTTTCTCCCAGGGAAGCCGTGGGATTGGTCCGCTGCAGCGAAAGAGGGCGGGGACATGGACAGGTCCTGAACACCGCTCTGTCCGGGATCTGGGCAGCAGCTCTGCCCCTTGGCATGGGAGAACTTTGAGTGGTGCTCTGTGTGAGCGTGGGTTGAAGCCGGGATAGAGTTATGCGTATGCACACGCGGCATTTGCGTGTAGTGCTCAACAAGGGCAGAGCACACGTCAGGCTGGTGGGCGTGGTGTTTGTCCAAATGGCGGCCCAGTGAGCGAAAGTGGCGTCCGCAGTGTTCACAGGTTTGCCGCGTGGAGTCAGAGGACACTCCTTCGCTTGGGACATTCGCAGCAACGTTTCCCCCAATTCCAGAATCCAAAAAGGTCGCAGGTTTGAATTCAGGTTTGGAGGAACTTGAGGAGCCGGAGTGACTGGGAGAGAGGGAGGAAGCAAGGGGACGATTATGATGCGGAATGCTGGAGGAGGAGACGGGCGAAGGGCGTCTGGGTGGGGTCCGATGAGGGATCTTTTTCTTCGGAGTACCGCGACGCTTCCTCCGCCGCCGAAGTGCAGGACCACGGGAACTGGGGTTGTCCTCGTCTCCAACCTCTGAGTCGCTGGCATCGGAGTGAGAGATGGGGGAGGAGGACGGGGAGAGGGACCAGGAGGGGGTGACGTATTCCTGTTGCTCCTGCGGATGTTGCCGATGCTGCTGGGCGGTGAGAGAGAGAGGCTCATCTTCCTGGAGGGAATATATATACTGGTCAAGAGAATAGTGAAAATAGAGATTTGTAGTTTGGGTTTGTGTGAATTTTTTGTTCTACGACCAAAGAAGAACATTGATCACCACCCTTATGGTAGCATTCGAAGTATTGACACTTCAGACTTCTTCACAAACTTTATTGAGCTTCATTTGTATTTTATGTTATTGACCACCATTATGCCGGCAGTAACCACAAACTGGTTTTAATTTGTAAGGGGGATATTTCAGCATTTGTTTGTCCACTTCTGTGATATTCAGCAATAGATGTTTTATTAAATAAATCACAGCTTTCTGCATCCTGATCTAACTTAAAAAATAAAAATCTACTGTATTTTAATGTTTTCTGTCTAAGAGGCATACAAGAAACATGCATTAAATTTACTTAATGTGTAAATAAATAAAAAGAATCCACAGTGGCAGATGAGTAAAAGCTCCGATGTCTCCCAAATGCACATCTTAGTGAACAGAGACCAGAGCAAAAGCATTGTTGTTTAACAAGTCACATCCTGCAACAAAAAGCAGTATATCAAATATTTGGTTATTGATTGCATTTTTTTCTATTTTCGGGAATAGAAGAAAAACTTTGCCAGGAAATCAAAGTCTCTCAGGTTTAAACCTTTTATTCATTTTATATCCAGCAGTGTCCCATTAACTGGTAAACTCACTCGTTGCTTTACTCAGGAAAAAGCCCAAACTGTCATGGCGAGCCGACAACGGAGCTCTAATGTTTAGGAGCGTTTTAAATTTAAAAAAAAAAAATTGTACAGAAGCATGTGTAATCGAAAATCCACAACGTAGAACCTGCTTATAGTGGAAGGACGACGTTGAAGCTCCAGCATCTTAACACGAAGCCCGGCGTGGCAGACTGCGAAGAGGGGCAGTTAGCTAGCGCGTTAGCTGCTAACGGTAGCACCAACAGTAGGCTGACTGAACGGCCTGTTTTACCCGGACTTGTCGGCTTTGCGTGTTCATCCTGGGGCATTCATAGTTTTATATAGACGTCCGCGTTTTTATTTTTAAGGCAGCTCTTCTATAATGTCACCAGCACCTTGATAGTGGCTGGTTCTGTTTAAAGGAAACAGCGTAGCGCTGCTGCCATCAACAAGACATCAAAGGACAGATGTATGGTCGCGACAATTGTAGAGTGGATCACATAGCTGGCTAATTTATTTCTGTTTATGGCAGCAGCCCAATACCACAGTTTCATGGACGCAAAAACTATGAAATGGCTGAACAAAGTGAGTTTATTAAATGGAAAATGTTATTAATTACTTATATTGATATCTGTAACATTAACAGTAGTGATTGTGATTTTATTTCCCATAGCATGTCATGTGTCTGCTGTAACAATATTTTTCAAATAATTAGTTAATAAATGTTAAATAAGTGATCATTTTAACTCAGTATTTAGATAACACATATTACTTTGAGAAAACACTTCCAGCTGGAAGCTTACAATGTATATATTTGAGCATCTTCTGTGATGAGACAAAATTTATGGGTGATACGATTATTCAACTAATCGGCAAAATAATAGACGATTATTCGATAATCAAAATAATCGTTTGTGGCAGCTCTACTGTGAATCTCTTATTTGAAAAGATCTTGATGAACATATATATATATATATATATATATACACACTACCAGTGGCGGCTGGTGATAAAAATTTTTGGGGGGGCGCACTGGCAACAATAAACTACTTGCTGTCACGGTGGTGTGTCGATGTGGACCCAAAGGCAGGGAGGAATGGAAGGAGGCAGACAGGTGAAAGGTTAACAGATTTAGTGATGGATAAACTATTTACAACAATAAACTATTTACAACAAACTATTTACAACAATAAACTATAACATTAAACTACTAGCAACAATAAACTATTTACAATAAAACTATTTATAACATTAAACTATTTATAACATTAAACTACTAGCAACAATAAACTATTTACAACAATAAACTATAACAAACTATTTATAACATTAAACTACTAGCAACAATAAACTATTTATAACAAACTATAACATTAAACTACTAGCAACAATAAACTATTTATAACATTAAACTACTAGCAACAATAAACTATTTATAACAATAAACTATTTATAACATTAAACTACTAGCAACAATAAACTATTTATAACAATAAACTATTTATAACATTAAACTACTAGCAACAATAAACTATGTACAACAATAAAACTATTTACAAAATTAAACTACTGGCAACAACAAACTATTCACAACAACAAACTATTTACAACAACAAACTACTTGAACAAAAATTTTGCTCTCCTCTCTTTCAGGCCAGCAAATCTTTCAATGACTCTCTGATTGAAATTGGTCATTTGACAGATTAGTCTCTTTTCCATGGAGAGCATGGCCAGGGCATTCAGCCTTTCCTGGGTCATGGTGTTTCTCAGAAAAGTTTTCACCCTTTTTAAGGTTGAGAAACACCTCCATTTTTTGTCACCTCTTCGTTGTGCCTTCTAATGCCAACTCTGTAGCCCTCGTCTAATTGTTCAGCAATGCTAACGCGGCCAAAAAACTGTAGCTTCATACTGTTGTCAATGTGGCAACGGCTACTTTCATGACGTTTGCATTTTTCAGAGAGATGTTTCAGGTCTCTGACCCCTGTTGTTGTCCACAACACTTCCGTGCCAACACTTTGAAAAAGCAAGCAGGGAAAGCAAAAAAGAGCATTGCTTACTTCGCATCCAGCGAGCCAACTGTGTTTAGCATAACACAGACCGGAGAAGCCTCGGGTGTAACTCCGCCCACGGTCACTTGCCTGCTGCTGGATCTGTAAACCGGGTTTCTCCGGTCCAAGCTCCTTAATCCTTTTTTTTTCCTCCAGCGAACGTCTCGTGAAAGGATTGAGTTGTAAAGAAACAACCGAATTTTCTTTGGCCATGTCTGCTGTTTTGTTGTACGTCTATCTCGCTTCTTCGCCTCCGTAAACCCGCGCGCGGGAGTGTCTATGTTGGAGTGACAAGCGCGTTGCCAGTGACTTTGACTGACAGCCAGGTATCATGAATCAATCAGATCGCAAGAAAAATTAGCCTAGCGCGCTGATTCGTCAGGGGCGCAGCTCTCTGCGCCCCGAGGAGAATCTTTAAGTGACCAATTAGAGACCAGCATGAAGTCACATGGTAGCCGCAAGTTTGGAAGATACATACACACTCATTTGGCCGGCGCCCCTTGATATTAAAAACTAATAAAACAACCAATATATTCCGATATGAAATGGAAAGGCTTACAAAAATAAAAGTAACACCCATTGTATGAGTGAACACTGAACAGACGTGGTAATGACTTTTTATTACATAATTTATGTTTACTGTGTGTATTAATTCTTTATGAAATTTTGATGGGGGCGGCGCCCGAGCGCCCCCTATTGACAAGCCGCCACTGCACACTACCGTTCAAAAGTTTGGGGTCACATTGAAATGTCCTTATTTTTGAAGGAAAAGCACTGTACTTTTCAATGAAGATAACTTTAAATTAGTCTTAACTTTAAAGAAACACACGCTATACATTGCTAATGTGGTAAATGACTATTCTAGCTGCAAATGTCTGGTTTTTGGTGCAATATCTACATAGGTGCATAGAGGCCCATTTCCAGCAACTATCACTCCAGTGTTCTGATGGTACAATGTGTTTGCTCATTGGCTCAGAAGGCTAATTGATGATTAGAAAACCCTTGTGCAATCATGTTCACACATCTGAAAACAGTTTAGCTCGGTACAGAAGCTACAAAACTGACCTTCCTTTGAGCAGATTGAGTTTCTGGAGCATCACATTTGTGGGGTCAATTAAACGCTCAAAATGGCCAGAAAAAGAGAACTTTCATCTGAAACTCGACAGTCTATTCTTGTTCTTAGAAATGAAGGCTATTCCATGCGAGAAATTGCTAAGAAATTGAAGATTTCCTACAACGGTGTGTACTACTCCCTTCAGAGGACAGCACAAACAGGCTCTAACCAGAGTAGAAAAAGAAGTGGGAGGCCGCGTTGCACAACTGAGCAAGAAGATAAGTACATTAGAGTCTCTAGTTTGAGAAACAGACGCCTCACAGGTCCCCAACTGGCATCTTCATTAAATAGTACCCGCAAAACACCAGTGTCAACATCTACAGTGAAGAGGCGGCTGCGGGATTCTGGGCTTCAGGGCAGAGTGGCAAAGAAAAAGCCATATCTGAGACTGGCCAATAAAAGAAAAAGATTAAGATGGGCAAAAGAACACAGACATTGGACAGAGGAAGACTGGAAAAAAGTGCTGTGGACGGATGAATCCAAGTTTGAGGTGTTTGGATCACAAAGAAGAATGTTTGTGAGACGCAGAACAACTGAAAAGATGCTGGAAGAATGCCTGACGCCATCTGTTAAGCATGGTGGAGGTAATGTGATGGTCTGGGGTTGCTTTGGTGCTGGTAAGGTGGGAGATTTGTACAGGGTAAAAGGGATTCTGAATAAGGAAGGCTATCACTCCATTTTGCAACGCCATGCCATACCCAGTGGACAGCGCTTGATTGGAGCCAATTTCATCCTATAACAGGACAATGACCCAAAACACACCTCGAAATTGTGCAAGAACTATTTAGAGAAGAAGCAGGCAGCTGGTATTCTATCGGTAATGGAGTGGCCAGCGCAGTCACCAGATTTGAACCCCGTTGAGCTGTTGTGGGAGCAGCTTGACCGTATGGTACGCAAGAAGTGCCCATCCAACCAATCCAAATTGTGGGAGCTGCTTCTAGAAGCGTGGGGTGCAATTTCTCCAGATTACCTCAACAAATTAACAGCTAGAATGCCAAAGGTCTGCAATGCTGTAATTGCTGCAAATGGAGGATTCTTTGATGAAAGCAAAGTTTGATGTAAAAACAATCTTATTTCAAATAAAAATCATTATTTCTAACCATGTCAATGTCTTGACTCTATTTTTTATTCATTTCACAACGTATGGTGGTGAATAAGTGTGACTTTTCATGGAAAACACAAAATTGTTTGGGTGACCCCAAACTTTTGAACGGTAGTGTATATATATGAAGAAATCATTGTTTTACCTTTTTTATATTGTTGCCATTTTCAGAGTCAGAGTTGCACTCCGGTTGCACTGGAGACACAGTTCCACGGAAATTCTGAGGAATGCATAAAACTCAGATTAAACCAGCAGCAGGCACAACGCTCATTAATATTTACCATTACAATCAGTTTCAACTGTCACTCAGTGAGCAGGAAAACACTGCACAGTGACTAGCCATGAATACAAAAGAATGAGATCATAAATTTTCCCCAAAAAAACTTTCATGAGATGTTGTTTAAAATTAGCTTTGTGTTGTGGGACCAGGTTAATCTAACAGGTAACAAAATGTGTTTGAGCTCATCGCAACGTTCATCTTTTAATGTGAACCACACTCAAATTTCTGACACAATTTTTGCCATTTCACAATTTCTTAAACAGATTCTGCCATAATTTGAATGAGTAAATTGATCCAATCTGATGGGGCTCATTAAAGCAACAAATGTCACCTTATAACCATGGTTACTGTTGCTACAGCACTATAGGCAGAAGGGGAGCCGAAGCTCCATGGTAACCATATGCCTTGTTTAGCCTGTGCATGTTGAACGAGTGTGTGTATGGATAGAGACAGATTTACCAGCGGTGTGAGAACGAACATGTTTGTCAATCTGACGTCAGAAATTTCATTCTTCTGGTTTTTTGTTTAAATTAAGAGAATATTGCAAAACTTGCATAAGAATTTTGTTATATATGTTACAGTTTTGATGCACTGTAACACCAGAGATTTTTTCCCCTAATTTCTGTACTCACTAGATTCTCTCCCCACTCGGTCAGGCTGTAGTCGACCGTAATCTCCTCCCCCTTGGTGATGTCTCGAATGGCGATAACGACCAGGCGCACCTGGCTGCCACAGTGGACCTCCCTGATGCGGCAGTTGGGGGAAGGAGGGAAGGACATTGCTGTGGGGGCTGGCGCCGAGGCCGTTGGAGCAGCTGGAGCTGTGGAAGCCGGGGTCACAGTTGGGCCCTGAGCCGAAGCTGTGGTGGTCGGTGCCGGAGCCGGTACAGGTGTCAGGGTTGGGGCTGACGAAGCAGCAGCAGCAGACGAAGAAGCTGGTGTGGAAGCTGAGTTGAACTTAGTGGATACCTTATCTCGAGTCTGCTCGGATGGCCCGCTGGAAGGTTAACGGATTAAAGAAAAGAAAGAAGCAGAAAGAACCCTTCAGTGATATCCTCCAAAGTCACCAGTACTGTCTTTAAAAAAATTAATTAAAAAAAAGTACTCAAAACTTAACACTTTGCAAAAGTAGTTCAGGAACTATTATTTGGTTCAGTATAGGGCTGGGCGGTGAGGCAACATTTTCATATCAAGGTAATTTAAAACAACATATCGGTGTATAACGGGGGGGGGGGGGGGGGTTCCCCCATACAAGACCGTTCTACACTACTGTCATAAGGACTGCATCATGTTGATTTTCCAGACACAGGTGAGAATGAAAATAATGAAAATGATTAGCGCTCAACACTCCCCCCTACTGGTTACTCGCAATTAGGGATGCACCGATACAGATACTGGTATTGGGTATCGGCCCTGATATTGCCTAATGTACTGGTATCGGTATCGGTTAAACTTAACCGATACCATTAACCGATACTCAAAACAGGGAAAATCTGCAACAAATCACCAAAAAAGATAAATTTTTCACTTGACATTTTATTTTTTGTGGTAATTTTATATTTTACATCTGTTATTTTGTCTCAGTTATGTTTAGTTTGTAAAGTCTGGTGCCTTTAATCCCTGTGGCCAAGCAGTCAGGACACATGATCTATCGGAGCCATAGTGACTGGACCTCCACACTTTCAGAAATAGTATTGGATTGGTATCGGGTATCGACAGATACACAAAATCCAGCCATCGGTATCGGGACTGAAAAAGTCAAATCGGTGCATCCCTACTCGCAATAGCGCTTTGAAAAGATTTGCTGTTCAGTTCTCGTCTAACCTTTAAAAGCCGATAAACTTCTAAACTACAGGCACGACTCCTCTTTTTGGAATTACTTCCGCAGCATTGTGTGCTTCGCTCTGACAGCTCCTGTCAACATCTGTACTTAGTTAGGGTGACCATATTTTGACTTCCAAAAAAAAAGAAGAAACTCGAATAATTCCTGAAGCACTTCAACAAATACTCTGTTTTGTTAAAAAATACTTTTAAATTTCAACATATTCAATGTGTTCCTTCTTTATGTGCTAAGAAAAAATGAATCCTTGATCAGTAAAAATAATGTGAAAAATGGAAATGCCCTCGGAAAAGTGGACAGTTGGTCACCCTAACTTAGTGTAAAACTTTACTTTTCATGCTGTGGTGAAGAGCGTGTAGCAGGGAAATCCGTCCCCACTGAAACACTTCCTCACATTAAACGTTCCGGAAGTTTTCTGAGTTATTCACCGGTATAACTTATTTGGTATTTATGTGAAAGACTAACACTATGTGCTGCAAACTTTTGCAATAAAAGAAGAAATACACATAGTCAGAATTTGTAAATACGATCTGATTGCAAAGGTAATTTGCATTCAGCCCATCTGCTTCGAGACTCTGTAAATTC
Source organism: Apricaphanius iberus (assembly GCA_028564705.1). Classification (NCBI taxonomy): domain Eukaryota; kingdom Metazoa; phylum Chordata; class Actinopteri; order Cyprinodontiformes; family Aphaniidae; genus Apricaphanius; species Apricaphanius iberus. The sequence goes on from JAPXFQ010002192.1 coordinate 473,209, forward strand.
ACTTTTGCTGCAAATCTTTTTCTCCAGCTCCCCCAGAGTTACATTTGGCTGTCTGACCATTTTTCAGATTAATGCTCTTCTTCCCCAGCCAGTCGGTTTAGGAGAACAGGTAAGTCTTGTTGCATTCGTAGCTGTGCCACACTCTTTTTCTATTTTTTGGATAAGGTTCTGAACAGAACTCTGTGAGATGTTCAAAACTTTTCATATTTTATAACCTAGCCCTAATCTAAAGTTTTTTAAAATAAATTATCCTAAAATATGAACAATATTTAATTATATATTTTATTTCTAAAAAGGATCTATAGATTTTATTTTGCCATATGAAAATTTCAGGGCAGTAACCTTTAATCGGAGGCTACAGAGCAAAGCTGATTTCACATCCAAATTCACAATTCAGCTTCAGCTTAGCTTGATTATGTGGATGAAATCAAGACCTACAGGGTATGTAGGACCGAACGAGTATGATTCAAAAGAGCTGTGACTAAATTAAGCTGTCCTCAAGTGGTAAAATCAGCAACAGTTGATCATTTTCTACAAAACTTTGCATTTATAACAGCACCTCTTAATACCACCAATAGGAATAGACTGGTTTGAGCTCACCAGTTGTAATGAGCAGGCCGTGTACTGTAGGAAGGCGCAGCCAGTGTGGACCTTCTACTCTCTCCTCCCTCTTTTCGATCACCTGAGAATACAGCAATAGTCGGTGAAAAAGGATTACATACACATACAGACATGCACACATGAACACAGGGGTAACAACTTCTTCTCTCGCAGCGCACACAGGCACAGATGCACATATGTAATCAGGTACACACATTCAAGCACATGCACAAAAGCAGGTCACTCACATACACACAGTCCACCCCCACAATAATTTCAGACACACAAACACACATGCAGACGGCACCTTAACATACACACAATCCCAATAAGAACATGAGCCAAACAATGTACCTGAGCGACGCACACATACCTGAGCTGATGCCTTGCTCAGGCACGCCCTCTTCCTCAGTGTGCGTTACAAAGACTTTCACAGGGGTCCCTTTTCTTTTCCTTCCACAGCCACGCCTGCAGAACACAAAACTCCAGATCACTGAATCGACGTGTGAAGTAGCCTAACCTCACGTCAGTCAGAGAGAGATCAATAACCAATGGTCTCCAGATTTTTACCTTTGTTTGAACATTCCACTTACAATTACATTTTGTGCCTGTAAACCTGAATTTCCCACTGTGGGACATTAAAGAATAATTATTTTCTATTAAATCAGGTTGAGCTGTCTCAAACAGCCACACAAAAATGAAAAAGAGTAAATTTACGCAACAATAATCTCAAATGACAACTGAGCTCACTGCTGTATCAGTTGTACTTGTTTTCTTTTAATAAAAGAACAACAGGTTGGTTTGTGTATTAAGTTCTAAATAAACAAACTGAATGCATGCAGATATTTAATACTTCCAAAGATAATAGATTTTTTTTTTTTAAAGCCAACACAAATGTCTTATAAAACAGTTCAAGGGGGACCAGCTCCATCACATTCAAAACTTGCACTGAAAAAAAATTAAGTAAAAAAAAGTTTCATTTTAACAAAAAAGAAAAAAAAACTAAATGAATGAGCAGTAAACATTAGGAAAGGTACCGTATTTATGCTCCATTTTTTAATAAGATTGCCTTACATTAAACATAACAATGGAGACCGAATGCATAGGGATGCATAACATCAATAAAATGTCTGGATTATGTAAACTTGTTCCTGCAACCCAGATCTGCAGTTATTTCTTGATATCTGCTGCAGCAAAGCTTAGCAGAGGAAAGAAGCTGAAGTTCAAATGTGTTTTACGTCACCTATACCACCACTTTTTTAGAATTGTGCAGGAGAGTATAGCAGAGTTGACGTCACAAACGTTGCCATTTAGTGGATCCATTAAAATAGAACCAGGATTTTATTAAAAAGAGGACAATACAGTTCGACAAAAGGAAACCTCAGGGTGTACTAGAATTTTTCATATTTCAAAAAAAAGGCTTTGTCACCAAACTTTTCCGTTATTCTGACAACTACAGCGTGTGCAGGAGAGCAGCTTGATAGATGATTTAGTAAAATAAGGCTTAGGTACACAATGAAACAAATGAACAAATCAAATAGATGTAAAAATGAAGGCAAAAGCAAATACATGATCACCATTTCTTCCTGCCAATTAGTACACTGAATCACAAAGCCAATTATAGGTAAGGGAAATAATGACAGGAAGGATTTACATGAGCGGCATCATGTAGTAGTGGGAAATATAAAAAAAAGGTTGAAATTATCAATTTAGCCAAAGGTGGAGATTTTGACTATACCGGACTACTGAGATTATGTATTTTGATGAGGTCATCAAGCTGTGCCTACATACTTTCTACCAGGTGTGCAAGGTAAATAAATACAGCTGACCAGTGATTTTCTTTATACCAGATATTGCAAGTTAAACATTTGTTTTTCATTTAAAGAAAATAAATCTTTTGAACTTTCAAGCATTTTTAATTCAAATATGTACATGTTTCATTTTGTGTGATATTACATCAATGATCAAGTAACCAAAGCAGAAAATGTTTAACTTTATTTTCACAACATTCTGCTTTTATTGTATTCAAAATATCTTCATCTTTATGTTGTGAGAACTTCTGTTTTTCATTATTTTGGAAACTTTTTTTAAATTTTTTTGCACAGTATTTTGCACAGTAAATTTTATTTCAATAGCATTCTAAACCTTTTGGAAGTTGTTCTGCTGCGATATGTCAGAAAATTGAAAATGCTGACATTTGTCTTATTTAAAGAAAAACAAATATATTGCAATAGAAATCATTACAGCACATGCTTTATATCCAATATAGATTTGAAGCTATATCACCCAGCCCTAGGGTCATGTCCTTCCGCCTCACAGCAGCGGCTTACCGTGGTGCCTTGTTGTAATGTAGTCCCAAGACTAAATAGTCTCCTGTAATTCCTTTGTGTTTCTTATTATTTTCATGAGCATTCAATATGACTATTAAGATCACCAGGAATAATTAGGATCATTATAGAGTAATTTTCATGACTTTTGCACACAAAATGGCAGCTGTTACCATCCACTTACATTTTTATGCTAAGCCAAAGCAAACAGACTGCTGCCATATCAGGAAAATGACTGGACTTTTTCGTATTTATCCAACTCTGGGGAAGATGGCAACAGGCTAGATTTCACTTAAGGTGGAACAGACCTTTAACTTTCACCACTCTGAATTGCGTGATCAGAAATAATAACATGCAATTTAGTTGACACAGATATCAGAGTATGACTTCTGACCACAGAGAGCTTGAACTCAGCGCCCAGAGAGGACAAGCCAGATTATCTCCTTCAGACTAAGTCCTTTTCAAAAGAGCCACGCTTTTAAAGGAGCCAAACCGATTCTGCTTCTGCTACCAGACATCTCAGCATTTTTTTCCATCAGTCAGTTTTCATTCACATGACATCGGAGTCTCTTGAAACGAGGCCATAGGAAGATCATGCTTAGGATTTTTTAAGCGATCAGTAGCTTCCGTGTTAGTGTGTGAAGTGATGCAGCCAAAAGTTGGTTAATATTAAACGCTAAATAGTGTAGAGCTGAAACAACTAATCGATTTAATCGATTATTAAAATAGTTGACAACTACATTAGCCATCGATTAGTTGCTTTATAATCACCTTTTAAGCCCTTGTGATTACATTTTTTTAAACAGGTCTTACACAAAACTCACTACAGAAAAAAATAGTAACGCACATCAAATTAAACAGCACACCAAGCACTGCATGGCTATCTAAACTATTTTTACTAACCACAATCACAACTCAGATGCACGTAAAATAATGTTTTCGTCAACTCAGTTGCCACATTTCTGGCTCTAACGCAGCAATCCTTTGTGCTACACGCAAAAACAACCACTCAAATGAAAGCAGAGACCCAGCCGATTCCAAAAATGCCTCCAGCAATAAGAATAAAATAAAGAGATATGAGCCAAAGAATGACCACAACAAGCAATCGCTTTTCAAACTCGCCGCAGTAATATTTGTCTTACCTTTGCAGTTTCGCCAAGTAAAGATGATTCCTTCGGCAAATAAACACTATTTTGTGATACTCCCATATGCTGTCCAATATCCAAAACTTTAATGCCGTTTCCATCACAAAGTTTGGTTCCTACGCCGCACTTAGAAGGAAATCACGGCGAAGCCATTTGTTTGAATAAGGCTTTGTTCTCCGCACCCCGGTTGGCTGACTCTGTTGTCAGTCTATTGGGGGACGTTTTAGCGTTATTCTATTGGCTTCTACAACTTTAAAACTAGCAAGAAAAAAGAGAAACGTTTAATTTTGTCTAAGAAACATGTTTAAAGTGTGTTGTGAGGAGTTTCACAACATTGAAAAATTTAATTGTAAAAGATAAAGTTGACTTCTTTACGGATTTCTCTTGTTGCGGGTTATTTTGTAGAACCAGGCAATAAACGAGGGACCAGAGTATTGTTAATTAATTCAAATAATATTGATTTAGTTTTGCAGTGTGAGTGACTTTGTTGAGGTCCAATAAAATAGATAGCAGTGAACTGCACAATTCTGTTGCATTTTCTGTTGCAAGTTTAAAGTAATGGCCAAATATAATTATTAATAAAAGCGATTAATCGGAAAAATAATCAACAGATTATTTGATTATGAAAATAGCTGTTAGTTGCAGCCCTAAAATAGTTACTAATTCTGATTTCAGTCAATTCTGAAATCTCTGTAAGAACTGTTATTAACAGCATTAAGAATATTATTTTCTAAAAGTATTACCATGAATCACCAATAATTGGTCATATTAGGAGCAGAAGTCACTTTGGATCAGTTCAGTTCTCTAACCGATTTGTAAAAATGGCTCAAATGAGGGTAAGACAGGATCATACTGCAAAAGTACAAAAAAAGTTAAGGAGCCAAACGACCGGCACCCTGTTATCGAACCCTGAATGACATTTCGATAAGAGGAAGTAACTTTTCAACATTTGAATTTAAAAGCAGATACAAACTGATGCATATTAGGTACAAAACGCTGCAGGGACGACCGTAATAATGTCAATTAGATAACCAAAACTCCATATGTACAGTAAAACATCAAATTACTGGGTTTCTTATCAGCCCCTAACCGCATCTTCAGCTACAATATTGGATTCACTTGTGGTTTTCATCTTATCATACATGATTGTTTAATGGCCTGACTGTTATGCTAGTGCATATAGATAGAGAAATTAATTTAATAATAAGAAAATGACTTTACTGCAAACAGAGTATACAAAAAACAATGAAATCTGCTAAGATTAAAAAGTTTGAACACAATTGTAATCTTCAGCTAAAACACGCTGCCTGGGTAGTCAGTCAACAGAGCAAACATTGCTGCGTTGCGCTTCTTTTAGAGTCGCATCATAGCTACTCAGCTGCTCTGGGCTGAGGAGGTCTGGTGGAACAGGGAGATGAATGGAAGCAAACATGTATTAGAAGCTTAAAGATCCAAAGGGATTTCAGTGTCTGCAACCCCTCGGCAGCAGGTTTGACTGGCCTCGCTTCGGCTGACGGATCATGCCAAAAAGTTCTACGTAGGGCTGGGACTCAACTTTATTCTTACTTCATATACTCTATATTAGTTGTAGATTTTGTTGCATTAGCACAATTAATTGCAATAATTCTCTTACATTTTAAAAATCATTTTTTTTCTTCTGTTTAAAACCAAACCTTCTCAACTTAGGTTTTAGTTTAGGTGTATTAGCACCATTATTATTATAATTATTATTATTAATAATAATAAAACAGTTTTTAAAAAGGACCAGAATCCGAACACTCGCCGTTTTTTCTTATAAGTGAAGACAAGCCAGCCGTCTTGTGCTTTATGGAGACCCAAACTTATGCTTCTTTATTACATATATTGTAATGGAGGACAAAAACAGAAGCTAACCAGAAGAAAATCGGATACCCAAGTCAGTACACTAGAGCTAGCTTGGCACAATTAGGCTAATACAGCAGATCTGTATTTCTGATTCTTGTAACTAACGTTACCTGTGGCTAAATATGTATTTGTCATTATTAGAGCAACAAGTAGAAGTACCTGGTGTTACTGGATTAGTCAATTGATCAAGATTTTTGGACAGTGTAAAAAACAAACAAAAAAACATTAAATAACGGCAGCTTGTACATCATCAACTGTGGAAGCCTTTTTTTTTTTAAAGGGAAGAACAAAACTCATACATCATTACATTAATAGAACAATAAAGTCAATGAAATTGTGAAATAACAGTCTTTCTTTGTCAAAATACCATTCAAACAATATCAACCTCAGATCCGAATCAGTCAGTTTTTCCCCGACTGGCCGATCTCAAACTACCTGAACCAAAGTACTTAAAGAACACCTTTTTTTCTTTCTTAAGCATTTTAGTTCTCAGAATAAGTACAAATCAAAATCAGCTGGTCTGATCTAACAAAATAAGAAGAGCGGTAATCTGTAACAGCCAGTGAATCTCTCACCGGTGCATCTCAACATGCATGGTACAGATTTAGTCAACTAGAGATATATTCAGTACAATAGTGTTTACACTATTAGTCACGCCATTTATGTAAGCAGTTTTGTTCGTAGAAAAAAGCCAACACGTTTAAAGTCGCCGGAATATTTCAGCGTCCTTGCATTTTAATGCGTTCCAGCGAGTTTCCTCGAACTTTCTTGCCGACCAAATCCGTCTCACCACCACTTCCCGACTGCGCTGACCCCCTCAACATCTCCCTCCATACCTCTCTCTCGTTCTGGCTCACCCTCTCCATCGATTCTCTCCGTCTTTCCTCCCTGAACAGTTCTCTCCCTTCTAAACAACACACACACCCCCACACACACACACAGAGAGCTTCCCTCCCACCAACCAACATGCACGCACAAATACGCAAACAAAAACAAAAAAATAAACATCTTCGAGCTCTAGACCCACATAGAGACACGCAGAGCTCACACAGGCCACATGTGCACACGCAACAAACAGATCTCTCGCTCCCCCTCCCTGCAGGAACACACACACGTATGCCGAGGCACGCAAACAAGCGCTAACTCTCTCTCTTTCTCTTTAACACACACTCTCTCTCTCCCCTCCCTCTCAGGCTAACAGGCATGCAAACACACTCACTGATACACACAGCACACACAAATATCCTCTCTGTAGCCAAGCTCACAGGCATGCATGCATGCATGCACACACACACAATCCTCCCCCTGCCTCTAAAGCTTCCACACACACACACACTCAAATAACCAGGCCCACAGTCTCATGTTCCATCTCTCTTTTTTTTTCACTCATTCACACACAGAAACACACACATGCTCTCTCACGGTCATGCGTGTCTGCCACAACATATTCTCTTCTCCACTTTCTGACACACACGCACACACACACTGCACCAAACAAGTTTTTCCTCCTTTAGTCACCAACAAGCAAACATTGAATGCACTGCTGGATAAAAAAAACAAAAAAACACACACACACACACTCCTGTCATGCGACTGTTCCTGCTCCTGGCTTCACATACATTTGGACTGAACATAAAAACTCAGTAAACCTCATGTATCCTCCATCCTGCTCACACACACATGTACGTAATTCTCAATGATGAAACACATACAAACATCCCCCCCCCCCCATACACCATACCACCCACACGAAGATAGTTTTCCTTTGAGCATGCATACACACACACTCATTCCTTTCCTTTTTCATAAACAAAGTAGATGCATAAACACTTTCCTTCCCTCTGTACAACACACACACACGCACTAACACACGCTGCCCTTGTCTAGGAGCTGCACACACACACACACACACACGAACCTTGTGTCTGTCTCCTCCATGACACACACCCCTCCCATTCTTACTGTCTGCAGAACAAACACACACACACACACACACACACAACTCTTCTTCCAGAGCAAATACACAAAAGCAGAAACAGAGAGCATATGCACAAGCTACCAAGCCTTCTTTCCCACTTCCAACACACACACACACACACCATCCTTCTCTGCTTTAAAAGCTTGCATGCATGCTTGTGATTGCACACACACACTCATCGTCATGTCCTCACCCCCCCTCCCTTCTCTTCCCTCTCTCTTAAACACGCACACACACAATGTGATCTCTCTCTCCAACACACACACACCTATCTTCTCTTGCTCTGTGGTAACACACACACGCTCAACCTGCTCTCTTCAGCTCATCATACACACCTCCCAGTTTCTTAAAGACAGACGGCAGGTTTACTTTCAGGACAACCTAATCCAAAAACATACAACACACACACTCTCTTTTTTTCTCTTTTAATCTATTCATTGCATTAGGTTACACAAACACACGCAGCTTACACGGATAGACACTTCACTTACTCTCTCAAACACACACACAAACACACACACACAGTCCCTCCCCCCACTCTCTGATCACACACACACACACACTCCCCTCCCTTTTCTCTGTGCCTCTAACACACTTCCCGTCTATCTGCCTCTCTCACACAGTTACACACTTTTTATATGCTTTTTGTCACAAATGAACACATCCTTTGCACAGCTTCACATTAAACACACACACACACCTTCATTCCCAACTCCCCTCATTCTAACTTTCTGTCTTTCCTCACAGGAATACAGACAGACGACCTAAAAAAAACAACACACACTTATCTGGTCTTCCCAACACACACTCTCACCCATTTTTTCCCCCAAACACACACATACACTACTACACACAACTATACACACACTCATGTTCTCTTTGTCACACACTCTGCTCACTGAGCTCCCCCTCCCTCTCCTCATCTCTGTCTCACTCTCACACACACTCTGTCACGCACACACCCCTCACTCTCTCCCCCTCCCGTCTCCAACACACACACCAACACACACACTCCCTCCTCTTTCCCCTGCTCTAACACACACACACAGGGAGAGGTGCTCCTTTCTCCCTCCTCCGTGTGTGTGTGCGTGCCCCACAATCACACGTGAGCGCGCGCACTACATACAAGCAAGACCGCGCACTTGCAGACACACACACACACACACACATTTCCATTGCCTATATAATTAACTTCAGCGTTTTATAAACTTTTTGACACGGGAACATTTGAATTGCATGACTAAAAACTTTAGCTTAACGCGCGCAATATTGTTTTCAAAGCATCTCTACGTGGCTAGAGAGAGTAACAAGTGCGAATGTACTTGTAGTGATGTTTCTTTTCTTTTTTCCAGCTACAGACGTATTTATTCTCATTTTCTAGCGAAAACCAAGCCCCTAGCCGACACAGTTTTCTATTAAAGTGGTGAATTTAGTCCGACAGACAGCAGATGCAAACCATGTAGCGCCTCTCTGGAGCCGCGCAGCAAGGTGGATTTAACGCTCAGAAACAATCTTGCCACGAAGAAACCAGCTGGTTTCAGCGCGTCCGCGGTTTAAACAGTGATAAACAGCTAAACAAACGAGTGACAATAACTTTGGCAGCACCGAAAACACCTTCACACGTATAGCCGCGCACACACCCACCCGTGTGCGGTGTTTTTCCTCCTGTAGGTAAGCAAAAACCCTTCCACTAGGAGTCTAATAACGTCGTTTTTTCATTTTTTTAAACATATATATATATACCGGACTCACCCACGAGTTGGCGGTGCCGCTTTAATGCTTTCCCCGTCGTTGTGTGGGTCCCGGTGTTCGAAGAGCGAGCGCACGGTCTCCGCCATGTTCACGCCAGCGCTACGCTGATCCACCGCCGCCTCACCATCAGCCTCTCTCGCTGTTCTCCAGCCGCTCAGCAAGCCGCCTCACCAAGGTTATTCTGGCCGCTCCCATTGCCGCTGCTCGGAGGGGTCTGCAGCGCACATTGAGCGACAAAACACTCCAGGGATAGGTCTAAAGGATGTTATCAGTAGATCAAAAGATACATCTAAAAAAAACTGTTCATATTTTGCCATTTTATATGGATTATAATAGGATGACTCGCTGCTGTTATTAATTCCACTGATTTGCCTAACCCCCGCAGATGAATGGACCCGCTCAGCAAGCAGATGAAAAAACTAGAAGAGTGATTAACTCGCCAGCAGCAGAGAAGAAACTGTCAGAGCGAGTTGAAATAAAAATTAAGGTTAATTTTATCTTCTAAAGAGACAAATTTATGCTAAGGGGTGAGAACTTAGTGCACACTGTTTTGTTTCATCAACAGGTGAACAACATGGCAATGAACACTGAAATTTGGAATAATGCTGATCGAAATTATTAATGAGTGACCAATGCAACTTAAAATCAGCCGCAGGGTTTGTTTTAGTTTGGGGTGGACATACAAGCTCCAGTTGTAATCAGATATTTACACACATCTGTCAGATAGGGTTACCGAAATTATTGCTATTAATACCAGAATTAAAAGCAAAGTATTTTACGTACAGATTTTAAAAGGCAGAAGTTTCCAAATGTTTCTTCATCTGGTAGAATTGCCTTTTGAATGTATAACTTGGTTCAAATGTTTTGGTTACCCTTCCACGAGCTTCTCCAGATAGTTTATTGTAATTTTGGCCCATTCCTCCTGACAGAACTAATGTAAGTTTTGCCACCTTGCTCACATACACTTTTTGGGCTATTTTTCTTGCATTTTCTATGGAACTATGATCAGGGCTTTGTGAAGGTAACTCCAAAATACTGACTTTGTTTTTTCTAAACCCCCCTTTAAAGCTTACATTTGGTGACATGTTTTCTGATATTGTCCTTTTCAAAAACTCATTGGCGCACAATTACATTTTATTTTTATGATCTTTCAAGATATGGTTTAGATATTTACATGTCATGTTCTTACCTGTTAATACTTTGGCACCTATTTGGCAGTATGTTTATGATTATTGTCTTTTTGGTTGATCTATTTGCACCCACGTTACTTTACACATAATGTGTTTTCTCAACGTGCCATCTAATCCATGAAATAGCCCCGTCCCTCATACTGCAAAACACTTAATATGATGCTGCCATCTTCGTACTTTGCAGCTGAAATAGAGCTTTTGAGGTTTGCATGCATCCTCCTTTTGCTCATGATGTAACAATGGTCATCGTGACCAAATGCTTGAATTTCGAGTTTTTAGTTTTGCATACCCCAGAACATTGTTTAAACTATTAAGGTCTCCTTGAATTAATCTGCAAACTATGATATAAGGTTTATGTTCCACTTAAGGTTATACCTTCCTTCTTCCTGTAATTGGCATTACAGCAATCATAATATTCAACAGCTGTTGACCAGCTTTTTTTTCATGTTTGCACTGGTATTTTTAGGATTTATCTGTGGTGATAATTAAAACTATCTGAAGCTTGAAAGCCTCCTTGCCATCATCCTTTCTGTTGCTTCCTTTCAAAGATTCCTCATCAGATTCAACTTGGGACTCTGTTTGTGCCACTCCAAATCGTTAAAAGTACTTTGTCAATAGAATCTTATTTTAAAATAGAGATTATGTTTAACCTGAACCTGCCAGGGTTATAAATGATTTGAGGCTTTATTGTAACAGTTTGAACACATGTGAAAATTTTAAAATGTAGTTTTCAAATGAAACCTTTTTATTTATGCAGGGAAAAAAATGTCTGAATATGAAGACATTTAGAATAAGACGAGAGACCCAAGTTTCTTCCCTCACTTTAAACTGGTCTATACCACCGTTGGCCCAAGCTTCAACCTTTAAAACTATCTAGGATTTACATATATATATAACAAACTATGTAAAAACCTGTTTTTAATATCCTTGAACACATTCTCAACCTAAAACAGAAAATTACCCTTAAAATACTCAAATGCTCAGTTAGTAAACTCTTGATGATTTTAAAGCATTAAAGTTTACTTTGGCCTCTGTACTCTGTGGGACGCTGGATGCATACATCTCTTGCCTCCTCCATGTCTGTGCCGATTCCTGTAGGACGGATTGACGGTTCCTTACACCAGCTATCAATCACTTGCATGGGGAAACCTTATTCAGACCTGCATGCTCGCACACACATAGGTGTGGGACATAGGTGAGGACGGACATATCTTAAGCTGAGGTTATCATCATTAGTTAGTTGTTCACAGGAGCTTACCAGAAACATTTGTATTATGTTCATTAATCAATGCTTGTGTGTAGTGAATGTATAATTCTTTGTTTATTCTACCAGATCCGAACTGTTGGTTTGGTTCTGTACAGTTTGTTGTTTTTGTTTTGTATTACTGTTTCTCTGCCGTCCGGCAGAGGTGGAGGACTGGGATGTTTTCTTGTTTTCTTTGTTTGCCTCCCTGTCTTGTGTCGTCGGTTCGCCCCTCTGTTGGTCCGGTTTCTTTTCTTCACCTTCTTCCTTTCTCCCTTCTTGTCTCAGTTTAATGTCCATGACGTCAGGAAATTGAACCCACAGTAATCACTAATAAAGATTTTTCATACATATACATCAAGTGGCGTACTACAGCGAAGCTGTAATACTCTGCTTGGGAAAGTAAAACTGTTGGGCTTGTACTTGGTACTCAGACACCAATTCTGAGTAGCATACTGCTAGACAGGACACGTTAAAAAAAGTAAAAAAAAAAGAAAAAAATAAAAAATAAAAAAAATAAAGCATTAAAGTTTCAAGGAATACGGTGGATATGAATGTACAGAAGCGTAATGACAACTGTAGAAACAAGCATTTTTTGTCATCTGCGTTTACTTATATAGTATTGAATCACAAATAGTAGTTGACTGATGGTAAGACAAAGTCTCCCTTATCTGCTGCATGCATTGATACAAGCTAGACTAACTTAAGCAAAAACGTGATTATGTTCTGGTGTGGCTCTAACAAAGAATTGCCTGGGTATGTACCTTAAAGGAAAAGTTCCTTGTTTTTTTTCAACCTGTCACTTATTTTTAACAAATATTGGATGCATTTACTCACCCAGACAAGTTTGGAGCCACTTGGGAGTCCTTCAGGGAGAGTTTATATCCAGTCGCAATCAGCATATATCCATGTAATGGGAGTCAATCAGGGCAGGAGATTTGCTGCATCTAAATAAGGCATTATCTGCCCGAAAAGTCCTTAATTTAGCCTTGTTTTGTTATGAATAGTTAGCTATAATCCCCTGTGAGTTTGGAACGTCTCTGAGGTGCCAAGGTATTAGCTTCTGGAGGTTTTTACAGGCTAAACGATTTCAATTTACAGTAACCGGTGATGTTGCAGCCATCCACTATTGCAGCTGTAGTCTGCGTAGGTTGTGGAAAGAGAGCCTGTGGAAGCTGAAATTAGTTTAATTGGTCTTTCGGTTAGTGCAATTATAAAGATGCAAAGCAAACCATGTTGATGTCTGCAGTAGCAAGTTCTGTCTATTGGACAGCCATAGAACACAGAGTGAAAGTCCTGCTCAGACTACAACTGGGATGGATCGCGTCAGTGATGTAATTGTAAATGCACAATGGTGTAGTTGTATTATTGCCTCTAAATCACCCCGGAACAGAACTAATAAGCACCTGCAAAATGTTCTGCACTCAGAGGGGAGTCCTGTCAACATTTCATACTAAAACACTGGTGAAATGTAGGAGTTTTGGGACAGATAATGCCTTATTACAGGCAGCACTGATTGACTCATATGTATTTATGCTGATCGCGACTGGATAAAGAGTTGTGCCCAAGGGGTTCAAGTGGCTCCAAATTTGTCTTGGTGAAAAACTGAATGTAATATTTGCTAAAAATAAGGTCCAGTTTGAAAAAAACACAACCTTTCCCTTTAAGTTCTTATACAACAACTTTTTTCAGTCATTGTAATTCCTTCCTATCAGACAGTTAATGCTTTCCATGTAATCATATTGAAATTATTTTGGACTTAGCAGAGGAAAATTCATTCGGCCCTCAGGATCTGAGGGCCGAATGAATTTTATATCATTGTTATGAGGAACATGGTACATCACAGCCACAAGTGAAGAGCTATAACGTAGAGTTTTAACTGATTTACCATAATTCTGTCCCTTACCGCATTTATGCTTGTAGGGTTTCAGAGGATGTGAAGTGTATTTTCAGTGGTTTATGGGCAAGAGTTTCGGCCTGGAAAGGGACACCAGTCCATCACAGGTCAACACAGAGAGATAGAGTAAATCAGAATAACCACACATGCAAGGACTGTGGGGGTACATTGTAGTACCTGGAGAATGCTGCTTCTCCTCACACAAAGACCCCTCCCTAGCAGGGATTTGAACATTGGATCTTGTTGTTACGATGCATCTGTGCTAACTTAACCACTTAGCTGCCCCTCATGATGGTTTTGTTTATGTCCAAAACAGCTTAACTGGCTGGGGTCCTCAAAAATGGCTACACATGTGCTGATTGGCCGGTGCCGTGGAAAAAAAAAAAACGTTCTCAGGAGTCTGGATGAGTGGAAGTAACACATTTATTGAGTGCTGGCAAATTGAGAACAAAAATAATTTTTTATCATTATTATTCTGTCTAGGAGTCTGTCAAATCTGCTCTGGCTAATTCTGGCTGCCTTTTATTGGTTCTGGTCAACAGATCTTGTTGCAACAGGTCGTCACTGCTTGTGGGTGTTTCATGCGTAGGGAAGAAAGAGTTAATCGAATCATAGGTGTGAAGTTGCTATTGATATGCACCACAGACTTCCAGGAGGTCAGCACAGATTCCTTTTTCTAGGAGAAAATACTTCCTTGAGAGAAAAGCCACTCAACAAGTATGTAAGCAAACAGTAACAACCTGTTTAAAGAATTTCAGTCAGGCTTTAGAGCTCATCATAGCACTGAAACAGCAGTAGTGAAAGTTACGAACAATATTCTCATTGACTCAGATAATGGACTTGGAACTATCCTAGTCTTATTAGATCTTAGTGCTTTCTTTTCATAATATTCTCTTAGTAAGGTTTGAACATGTTGCAGGGATTAACCCCTTACCATGCAGATGTACCATTCCCCAGTCTGTTACGTACGGGAAACGATCTAGGGGATGGCGCTGTAACGGTTGTTTTCCAGGCATGGAAAAAGAGACGTGGGACGTGGTTGTTGAGATAAAAAAAATGTAGCTTTTGTTTGTTTATTAAAAAACAAAGACAAAAAGGACCAAACATGAGGGAAGTCAGGATCAACAAACAGTGCAGGGCTGAGCTGAGCTGCTGCATCGGGCAGGACCCACTGGACCAGGCTGATTTAAATCATATTTGTTTGACAGATTCCAGTTTGCTCATGTAAATGATAAATCTTCTTCACCACAGGGTTCTGTGCTCGGACCAATTCTTTTTGCTATATATACATATATATTCCTCAATTCGGTAAAATCATTAGACAGCATTAGTTAAATTTCCACAGCTATGCCAATAATACACAACTATATTTATCCATGAATGCTGATTAATCGAATCGGTTAGATAGATTACAGGCATGTCTTGAAGACATAAAAACATGGATTACAGTAAACTTTCTGCTCTTTTGACAGGACAGAAGTTGTCTTTTTACTACAAGCTCAGACAAAGAAACTGGCTGGTCAATCAATTCATCAGAATGGAATTAAATTGGCCTCCAGGAAACAACGTTAAGAACCGCTGCATTATTTTATTTTATTTTTTTTAGTTCCATATTAAACAGGTTTCTAGGATTGCCTTCTTTCATCTATGGAATATCGCTAAAATTAGAAACATCCTGTCCATCAGTAATGCTAAAAAAGTAATCCATGCATTACTTTAAGGATGGACTACTGTAATTCTTTACCATTAGAAAGTCCACAATATGCAATTAAATACTTTTAGTTAATCAAATTATCAATGTCTAATTTGTTGCACTTTTAACTAACATATTTACTAAGCCAGAAAAATGGGAATCTTTACAGGCACACACATAAAGCGGTAACCTTTTCCTTCATTCATTCATTCATTCATTCAACAACACTGAAACAGATTATTGCGGAAAATAAAAATGTTTATTCTTAAAGAGTATTTCAGTTTTTCAGCTATTGTTTAAATTGTACAAACATTTTATCAAGCACTGATCAAAGCCTTGGTGCTCGTCTGATATGTGATACTTTACCATCATGTCTGTGGAGGAAAAATCCTTGATTTGTTAAGCCTCTAATTTTTCACGCGGGAAGGGAAAAGAAAGCCTCTTCATTTCTATGACCTTATGCAACAAGGACCAGCTAATGTACATCTTCATACTCATACTCTCCATGAATGAAGCTTTGTTATCTGCATCATAGTTTATAGCATGGTTAGAAAAAGCCAACATTTTCAAAATGAGCTCAGTAAGTGGTTTATTGATTATCACATTTTTGCATTAGTTGTTTGAATTTGAGAGTTTGTTGCTTGTTGATGATGCATGAGCACTTAATTTCCAACAACCTGTGACCCATTCAGTTTGAAGATATGTTAACATCAACATGCTTTGTTCTAATGCAGTCATTCCCAACCTTGTGGTACATGAGCACATTACAGGGGTTACATGAAAAGACTTACTATTTCATTTCCTAGATGATGGGTGTCAGGGATTTGACAATATTCGCTGTGTCCTGGTAAAAGAAAACTGAGCTGGGACGTGTTTTCCTTAATATATACTCAAGTGAAAAATAAACCTAGCAGAGGAACTAACTGGATTTGGAGAAGAGCCTGGAGAACACTCCGTCCCTAGATCTATCAGAGTTTATCAAGCTCAGGTGTTTCTTTTCGTCTGTGTTTTGTTTAAATGTCTGATTAAAGTAGACTAGTCAAAAGAGCTCCAGTTTTTGTCGGAACAAAGTGAGGTTTATTTATTTTAAAAAATGTTTACATATATTTAGTATTTTTCAGATATTGCCTATTCACCTTCATGGCAACATATACTGGATTTTTATGTTTAATTTGAAGTGAAAATAATAAAATGCTCCAGAAATAAATGTTCAAGTTAGGGAGATTTATTAAAATTATTTTCAGTTACTTATCAGTTGTACATTCTACTTCTGAAGGGTCATCAACACATTTGACTAAGGGGGTACTTGTGGCCTGAGAAAATGGCTCCGGGGGTACACTATTCAAAAAAGGTTTGGAAACACCGTTCTAACGAACCTTCACATTATAGGATTCTGTGGTTGCTTGTAAAAGCTGATAAAGTATCTACATTTCATTTATTTTACTGAAAGAGATCATTCAAATTTCTTGACTTGGGATTTCATGCTCCCTGCTTTTGCTTTATTTATTTATTATTTTTTTTTACATTGTGAGTTCTTAGGCAAAAAGAGACAGATGCGAGGCTATCAGCTAGCAAGACTGGAAAGAATGGAGTAAATATCTCAAACTTTCATAAAGCTTCTCTAAATAATATACCTATCTACTTGCGTTGTCCCAGAAAGAAGTCCATCACAAAACTCAACTCTAAATTCCTTTTGTTCATGTCCCGTGTAGTGGGACTGAGCACTGTCCATAGTGAGGGTGCATTTTGAATAAATTACTGTTTTATGTGTGAGCTCCTTCAAATGCTCGAAAATAACGAATCTCCACATTGTGGATTATTCTGTTTAACCCAAATCTGCTATTCCAAATAAAAAGGGGACTGTTTAATGTTAAGGTTGTGGTGGAAGCATGCTCTAGCTTTGGTGTTTTGGTTTTAAAATGGGCAAATATTCTGTTTCTAATGCTTCTGTACCAGTGGCAATCAGATGACGAATGGATGGATGGATGGATGGATGGAGCCAAGTTCATAGATCTTAGTGATTAATAGATCTTAGTAATTAATTGTCCTTACCAAAACTCAATTTAACTTGAAAACAGGAGAATAAACACAAACAATAAATTAAAAAAAGATAATAAAAAAAAGAAATCAGTGGATTACACCCGTGGAAATATTAATTCCTCTGCTGATGTAGGTTGAGGTTGTTTTTTTTAAAACTTCTTCATAAATATGGGACGAGTCATTAGGAAATAACCTGGAACAAATAAGATATTTATGGCTGAACCTAACCACAAAAAAAATTGTTTTAGATATGAAGTCAGTTGTGTTTCCTGTCACCCACCTCACCCTCCTTCTGATCTTATTGATAAGCTACTACAGCTGAAACAGCTGCTCGAGATTTTAAATTTCAGATTTTGCAGCATTATATGTTTTGAAAGCCAATGTAAGGCTCTGACTGGACCAGCAGTCACTAGTAGGCTATTCATATCATTTTTAGCCCATTTTAACCACAGTGCTCCACTCAGATCAAGATGGCTGTATGCATTAACATGTACAATTACACCCCCAGACACAGGGTGGCACCATACATACAAAGATAAACAAAAAAGTGGGGTCAGATCATAATTTAATAAATAAAAGCAACAGCAATGATGCTTGTTATTAAGAAATACAGAATGGAGAGATCTGGTGGGGTTTTTTATTGAGCACATATCTCAGGGATAAGGATGATACTTCTTTGAGTGCATAAATCTACTTATTATTTTCCCCTATGAGGCTATAGAAGAAAATGTATAAATAATCCAGGCTGCAACACAGCCAACAAGTCGGTGGACCCCATATAGCTCTTGTTCAGGCAGCATGGGCGCCAAGTGGGCCTGGGCTTTTTGTATTGGACCCATTTGGGTTCACTAGATGTTAACCAAGTTAATAAAACCTTTGGTGTCTATAAGTCTCATGTGGTTTTCAAGTATTCATTAGGAAATCATCTTAAGGTGTGCAACACATCTATGGTCCAGATGAGTCCCAGTTTTTCCTACATTAGATCTATGTATAGGCATTTAAACAGCTGTCTAGATTATTTGTGCGACAGATATTTTTTGAGTCCAGCGTACCAAGGACCAAATCATCCCCCCACTCTATCTTTTTTGTTCCGACTTCTCCATGAATGAAGCTGTCTTCAAATATGGCGACTGTAATCAGTAGGACACGGAGTGGCCTGTGTGTGCGGCCCCATCTTCACAGGTTTGCGCAATGTGTATGCATGTTGACTGACAGCTGAAAAAAAGTGGGAAACTCCAATTCTATTGGCTGACGAAATTAGGTAGTCAGTTTGAATTGCATAAGGGTCTAAGGGATGGAGGGATTTAAGAATAATAATAAATGTTGTGGAGCACCAGCCTTACCTCAAACCATAGAACCGCATCATTTTAAAGATTTATAAAACTTTGATACATTAATATATATTCTTTAGGCAGCAGCTTTGACATGTTCCAAGTATGTAACCACATGAAAATCCTGTTTGAAGAACTGAAAGCCTTCAGCTAGAGAGTCCTGGTGGACCCTAGTGAGAGGTCACACATGGCAAAATTTAAAAGACATTGGCTTTGCAGGTTTTTGGACAATACAGATAGGGAAGAATAAGGCCTTATGCTCTTCCCACATTTGCTTTCTGCATCACCCAAAATTGTAATTTACCTTTTTTTTTTTTTTGCTTAAATTGTTCATCCATTAAACTACCAACTTCTTCATCCTTTTCAATATATTCTGATACCAGATTGCAGGTATACCTCATCTGGAAGGGGAAACCAGATATCTGTCCGTCACAACATTACCCAACTCATTTGAGATTTGGGTCTGCCCTGGGGTCTCCTCCAAGTGGGATGCAGCGAGAAAACTTTCAAAACACAGCCATCCTGATCAGATAACCAAAACAACTCAAGCTGTCTCCTCTTTGAATGCTAGAAGTAGCACACTACTCTGACCTGCCCTAATAACGTAGTTCCCCACCCTTTAACTACGGAGAAGTATCATTTGTTTTATCTTATATTTGGGATGTCGTTCTTTTGCATATTTTCAAATTTTGAAAAAAATACGTCAGCATAGGAGGGTCAAAACGTACATAGATCAAAAAATAGAGAGCTTTGAGTTTTTTGGCTAAGCTAATTGTTCCCAACTGCAGGGTAGCATCCCTTGTAAACTGTAATTCTTCTTCATAAGATATTTTAATAGGACACTATTTAAACACACTGATGATGATGTACTTGTGGGATGTAGAACCACTTTAAAAAATATTTATATAGTTGTGCTAGGGGTCAGTAGATAACAACGGTCATCAATGAGTTCAAAATGGACAAACAGAAGAGATAAGTCCAAGGAAGAAAAATGTGAGAGGAAAAATGACGGGAGATGTTGGGGCAGTGAAATAAGTTGGTTTGGTTGTGATTCGGCTTCATTTGTGTGCGAACACTATCATAAGAGATTCATCACCCGTACCCAATAAGTATCTTAGTGTGTCTGTTAAAGCACACACAAACATACAACTGTACACACACACACACACACGACACAGTCACATGCTGCAACACAATCCTTGCAGAGGACACACATCAACATGCATGAGAAAACTGTGCATGCACACTGCAACACACTGCTGTGCAAACCACACTATTGCACACAGAAACACACATAGTTTGAATAAAGAACACACACACCCTCTTACACTGCACTAACACAAACACACACACACACACACACACACACATGCACTCAAACAGTACATTCATTTCCCTTTCATTCAGCCCAGACACATATTGTGCTGCTCTAGCATACACACACACATACACACACGCAAAATCACGCACACACACACACTCACCATTTGCAGAGCTTGCTCCTAGCTCTCTCTCTCTCTCTCCTCACACACACACACAAACACACACCCCTCCCCCTCTATCTCTGTCAGAAACACACACACACAAAACTACACACACATTCCCTCCTACGCAGGCGCAAACACACACACACACACACGCATACACGAACACACAGTCACACACATTCCCTCTTTTCTTTCTCACAAACACACACGCACACACACACACACACTACACCCCTCCCCCTATGTCTCACACACGCAAACTCACACGGACACACGCGTACATGTCCTCTCTCTCCTTCTTGCTCACTCACATAAACACACACTCTTTCCCTCTCTTGCTCTGGTTTCTCCCTCACACACATATACTGTACACACACAAACACACACAGCTGCACACACTTTCACAGGCCCACGTACACAAACATAGGCACATACATACTAACGTGAACACACTCTGTCTCCTGCTTGCTGTCTCTCCCCTCCCTCTGTCTGTCTCTCTGTTTTTTTTCTCTCACTCACACACACGCACTTCCCTGCCCTCTCTCCCCTTCTCTTTTTTTCATGTCTTTCTCAGACTCACATATACACAAGCACACACAAGAGACACACACCCATATATATATATATATATATATATATATATATATATGGGTGTGTGTGTGTGTTGTCGAAAGACACACACACCTCATCTCTCCTTTACAGGCATTGTGGCTGCCACTCCTTCCCTGACAACCACACACACACACCAACACACAAACGAAAAGCTGTACAGACAAACAGACACGTGCTCATAAACAAACACACAGAAACCCTTTTAAACACTCACACTTCATTTGCTCACACGCACCAGCCCCCGCAGTTGAACGTATAAACTCACCATCTCCCTCGGTACATCCAAAATCATGACACGTATCCGAGCTTACAGTATGTGACGTATTTCTCCTGACTGCATTATAAACTACTCATCTCTAGCATTTGTGAGTTATTCTGTCATTAATGTCCCACTTCAGTGTTTAAGAAACGTCGTATCCACTGGAAAAAATGAGCAGGTAGCCATTAAAGAAAAAGTTTTTACAGCAAAGAACCTAAAAAAAATTTGAAAAAAAAAAGTTGCTTGGATTTCAGAAGACAATGACAATATAGGGCAAGAAAAATAACCATTTTAACCAGCAAATAATTATCGTATTATTTAATAGAAACTGAGTTATATTCGTAGTTCTAATCAAAATGCAACATATATGCAAAATGCCTAACCCCTACTAACCCCTAGTTTCCAGGGATCGGTCTAAAGGTACTATTTATGTATCTTAACCATTTGTATCATTGTGGTTTTGGACATTTGGTATCCAAAAACATTTTGGACAAAAATTGGTTAAGAACGGTTAACCAACCAATAATCAATTTGCATTACCCAGGGGGAATATTTCACACAAACTTTAACAACCAACAGTTTAGAGTAAATTTTTGATCATACACCCATGGTTTACTCTAAGTAAACGTGGTTGACTTAAAAAAGTAAATACAAATAGGAGGGATTTTAGGGTTGTTTCGGTTTAAGCCTCTAAAGAAAGTCTCATATCCAATAAAAGTCAACTAATCTAAACAGGGAACACAATACAGGTCAAACTCAAACAATTGGAATATCAGTTTAAGTTAAATTATTTCAGTTATTCAACTTAAACGGTGAAACTAATATATGAGTCATTACATGAAAAACGAGATATTTCAAGCCTTTACTTGTTACTTCCGCCGAGGAGGTTATTTAATTTTACAGGAACAGCAGCACAAACCGAAAAGCAATGGGTGGATTTTATTTTCAAATGAAGTCAGTATCTCCATAAAACTGGTATGCGGAAGGAAGCATGAAGTGCTCCAAAATGTCTTGATAGACGGCTGCGTTGACTCTGGACTTAATGAACCACAGTGGACCAACACCAGCAGATGACATGGCTCCCCAAATCAACAGACTGTGGAAACTTCACACTGGACTTCAAGCATCTTGGATTTTGTGCCTCTCCATTCTTCCTCCAGACTCAGGAACTGTGGTTTCAAAATAAGATGCAAAATTTGCTGTTCTTTTTTCTTTAGCCCAGGTCAGACCCTCTGGCATTTGTTGTTAGAGCAGCTTATAAGAAGGATACCACATTTTAAGCCCATTTCCAGGATCTGCCTGTGTGTGACGTCTCTTGATGCATAACTCCAGCCTCAGTCCACGCTTTTTGAAAGTCCCCAGCACTTCTGAATGGCCTTTACCCGACAATTCTCTCCAGGCTGCAGTCATCCCTGCTGCTTGTGCAACTTTTTCTTCCACACTTTCCCTTTCTACCCGACCTTCTCTTTAATATGCTTTGATACAACACTTTGGGAACATCCAACTTCTAACCTAATGGTTATCTTCACAATTGTCAGGTCAGTAGTCTTCCCCATCATTCCTACTGAATCAGACAGAGACCATTTAAAGGTTCATGAACCCTTTGCAGGTGTATTTGATTAATTAGCTGATTAGAGTGTGAAACATTGATGAAATATCTTGCTTAGCATGCAATGAGTCTTTATCACATATTAGTTTAATCTTTTTGTTAATTTTTTAAAACCAATTTACTTTTGCCCAATTGTAATTTTTAAAGTTTGACCTGTAAATGGGAGGGTAATATATTAAAGTTTTCAGAAATAATAATACAAAAATAAATTAACAAACTTGAGATTCAAAGTTTTATGACCACCACTTAGCATATTTCATGAGAATGTTAGTAGTTTGAGAACATAGTAAAGAAATGCAAACAGGAAGGGACAAAATGGAAACGTGTCGGTATGGAATAAAGACATGAATGTGCAAAGGAGTGGAATGATGCTGTCAACTTAACATTTTCTATCAGATGTTTTTGGTTGGTTGTGACCCCCTCTTAAATGGATGCTTTGTCTATTCTTTTTTAACTAAATTTGATGTTTGATGGCTTCTGCTTTCCAACTTTCACCAAATTAAATGTGGTGACTGAGATAGCTGCTCTAGGACATTCCAGGATCCTTTTTTTTATACCAAAATTTGGTTCGCATGGTAGTAGCTTGGCTTAATCGTTATGCCCAAAAAGTCCAATGATCACCGATTTTTTTATTTGTTAATAGAAGGAAGACGGCTCCTGTTTATAAGGGTCAGGTAAGAAACTGATTAAGTTGGATGGTTTCTCCATCATCAAACCATATCATCACCTCCATACTTGACGGCAGGATTCTATACTTCGGCTCGTGAGGCTCTGCGCAAACCAGACAAATTGCTGGTCTATATGTCAGTCTGATTTCATAAATCAATAGAACTGTCTTACAAAACTATGCAGACTTTATCAAATTCCTGGCATTTTTAATCAACTTTTTATTTATTTTTTTGTTTTAAAAAAGTGGATTGTGTATTGGAAACTGGCCATGAAGTGCTCGTCTCACAGTTACCACAGAAGCTCTTGTAGTCGTCTTCCTTAGATCATACTTTAAGTAAATTTGACAATTGTCATAATTGTTAAGAGGCCATGATAAAAATTGTGATTTCTTCCAATCGGCAGGTCTTTGAATTTCCAGAAACAAATCTAGTAAATGCTACACAATATATACAGGTTTCTCTTATTTACATGGTTTAATTATCAACAATACTGAATTTACACAATTGTCTTGCATTGGTGGAAAGGGAAGGAATTGTATTAGGCTACTGAAGCAATGATAATCACATTAGTTAACACTGGAAATGAAGTGATATTTGTTATTTAAATACAAGCTGTCTGATTCATTGTGTAGCAAAGCGGTTAGTCGAGGTGATTGGTATGCAAAGGCCTGGCTTCAAGTTCCCCTGCTGCATGTTTTGTGCCTCTATGTACAATGCACAGTCAAGTAAAGGTTATTGTGGCCACAAAACCTTGAAAGAATACAAGAATGTAGAGGTTTCACTATTCTCATTTTAGCTACTTCTTTAAGCCCCGCAATAAAATATATAATATTCCCAACTTAAAAATCCAATTTCTGTAAACTTAAAAAAATAGATTAAAAAAAACAGAAGCAATGTTTTCCAAAGATTAAAGTAAAACGTTTTGCAGTAGCATTAACTAAAAATTATGACGTTGTCCCATCTTAATAAATACCTGTTAGCGGACTAAAATATTGAAAGGTGTGTGATTTTTGGTATTTAAAAATTGTGTTCTATTAGAAAGGAGTCATCTTGTCATTATTTATTATGTGTTGAACTCTAACAGGTTATATGTGGCTGCAGTGAATAGTGTGGTGCCTTCCAACAAGGAGACCTGAGTTTGATACCTGACCTTGGGATTTTCAGCTTGTAATCACTTTAGACAGCATCATTGAGTAAGAGTGACAAAAGTTAGTTGCTGTTAAGATTTAAAAGATTGTTTTAATGACTTTAAAATACGACTACATTATTCAAAGCATTCATGTTATGGCAACCAATAAATATCTTATCTCAACACGATATTTTTTAAACTTCCTCACCTAAATAAAAAACGTTGAATTGATAACATGTCTTATTTAGGAGAGAGAGGGTAAATTATGTTAGATTGATTTATTCTGATTGTGTGGAATCGATGTACACAGTGTAATAAAGTAACCGCAAATAACTTTTTTTTCAGAGTATGCACCACAGCTGAAGCAATTAATAATACTGCAGAGCTCCAAAAGCTTACTATAATTACGTTTCAATTCCACTTTAATTCACACAAATAGTGAGACAGCTTTTACAGTAGCATATTATAGTTGCTGGATATTCATGACATGGATGTCTCAAACAAGTTAAACTTCTGCACATATATACAACAGCATGCAATTTCTAGATTGGTTATATATACATTTCATAAAGTAGAGAATTCATCTAACGCAAAAACTTTGAACACCTGCTACTTCATAAATTCTTGAATCTTTTAGAACAGATTTTTTCTAGTTCAACTTTATCTTAAATTACTTTTTCATATACACTGAACAAAAATGTACATGCTAACTTTTTTTGCTTCCATTTTTCATGAACAGAACTCAAAGATCTGAAACATGTTCTATATACACAGAAGACAGTACTCTCAATTCTCTCTCTATTGTTCACAAATCTGTGTAAATCTTTGAGCACTTTTCCTTTGTTGAGATAATCCATCCCGACTCAACCGTTGTGACACATCAGTTAGACAGCATGAATATTGTACAGGTGTACCTTAGGCTGGCCACAATACAAGGACACTCTGAAATGTGCAGTTGTGCTTAACTAGGAAAGTCGGGGGGCAGAAAACCAGTCAGTATCTGGTGTGGCCACTTTATGCCTCAACAGTTCAACACATCGTTCTACAGAGTTGATCAGGTTGTTGATTGTGACCTGTGGAATGTTGGTCCACTCCTCTTTTAATGGGTGTGCGGAATTGCAAAATATTGGCAAGAACTGGAAAACGCTGACTTAAACGCACATCCAGAGCATCCCGAACATGCTCACTGGGTAACATGTCCGGTGAGTATGCTGGCCATGCAAGAACTGGGATGTTTTCAGCTTCCAGGAATGTGTACAGATTCATGCAACATGGGGCCATGTATTGTCATGCTGCAACATGAGGAGATTGTCATGGACATATGGCACAACAATGAGCCTAAGGATCTTGCCATGCTATCTCTGTGCATTCAAAATGCCATCAATAAAATGCTCCTGTGTTCATTGTCCATAACATACGCCAGCCGATACTATAACCCCAACGCCACCATGGGCATCTCAATCAACATCGTTGCTCAACAGACTGCCCTGAACAGTGGAAACGAGGATTCATCCGTGAACAAAATGCTTTTCCAATGTGCCAGACACCATCGAATAAGCATTTTTCTTCTCAGATCAGTTGAAACGACGAACTGCACTCAGATCCAGACCCTGATGAGCTTCCGTGACACGGTTTCTGAGAGTCTGTGCAGAAATTATTTGGTTATGCCGACCAATTGTAGTAGCAGCTGTCCGGGTGGCTGATCAGGGACGACCATGGAGGTGGACATGCTGGACGTGGAGGTCCTAGGCTTGTGTGGTTAAATGTGGTCTGTGGTTATGATGCTAGTTGGAGGAACTGCCAAATTTTCTAAAACACCTTCGGAGACAATTTAAGGTAGAGAAATAATTTCTCTCACAGGCAGCAGCTCTGGTAGACATTCCTACAGTCAGCATGCTTATGGCACACTCCCTCAAAACTTGCACCACCTGTAGTATTGTGCTGTGTGATCAAACTACACATTTCAGAGTTGCCTTTTATTGTGGCCAGCCTAAGGCACGCCTATCCAATAGTCATGCAGGCTAATTAGAATCTGTTTATACTACCGTAAAGTTCTCACTAACACAGATTAAGACAGATTTGCAAAAATGAGAGTGATGGGTCTTTTGTGTAAATAGAAAAGGTTTCTGAATTTTTTGGTTCAGCTAATGAAATTTGTGTGTAAAAACAAAAGTGTCACATTTATACTTTTGTTCAGTGTAGTTTTAAGTTTCACATCGGAGAGACCTACCCAAGCTCCTGGCCAGATTTGAGACCAAAGCTGAAATTAGAGTAACAACTATAAGGCATGTTGCAGCAAACCGTCTCATCACACAATACTAGCTCCTAACAAAACATCAAGGAGCTCAAATAGCTAAGAAACTTCAAGGCCAACAACTGGATGCTGAATTGCCAGTTCTGATCGCTCATCAACTCCATCAGATTAGTCTGTCCTGGATGTTAAAACTTTACTGTGGAGAGAGCTATTTGACTTCAAGTCACAAATATAAAGTGTTAGTGAGCAAAAGCATAAAAAAAATGTAAAATCTGCCTGTCACAAGGCAGAAAATACTTCCATCTTTACTATTTATTTTTCAGTAGTTGAAAACAGGCCCCAATGAAATGTGTATTTGACATCTAGTATCCACTAAACACTGTTTTAATGTTTCACCAAGATAACTCTGCTGTATGCTTCAGAGTGAGAAAATTAGTACTTCCTTCAAGTAGATCATGTAACAAACATTCTTTTCATTTATCTGAACCATTGTAGAAGGAGTATCTATTTTTAAGGAATATTTTCAAACTATGGGATGAAACCAAACGATGTTTTTTGGCAGACCAGTATTTGTAACATTTGTTTCAGAAGCCTGGAACGAGTAGGTTTCACGCCATAACTAGTAGTGGTTCAGATATAACAGAAAAAAAGTAAGGCTCAGATCTGGTACACCAAAGAGACTTTTAGACAAACAGAATACTTTGCTTTTGGTTGTTAGTCTTGAGCTTTAAACAATGGGGTTTACTTTCAGTCTATTACAGTGAAGAGAGCAGAGTAAAAAAGTAAAGCTTTCACTTTTTCCATCTTCCAACTCATTTGTAGTTATGCGAGATGGCTCCTCAGGTAAGATAGAATTCTCAGGTAGATGCAGGTGATGCGTTCTCTGCTGGCATAAGGAGTTTAATTATAGTGTGGAAGCTCGGAGTAGAGCTACTGCTCCTCTGCATTAAAAGGAGTCATCTATTCCACTAAAGTTCCACAATGGAGAGTTGCCAGCTTAGAAAGTTTGTCACTCTGTTCAGCGAGTATCCAGTAACTCTTTCTCAGAAAGTTAACTAGGAACAAAAAATGATTTTTTTCTTAGCCATAATTGGAGACCCTCTGACTTGAAAAGCCTGTATCATTCGAAGTAAGGAAGAAAGGAAGGATGGATTACCTTTGTATGGATTACCACAAAGGTAATTGAATAAATTTATTGATAGCTACCAAGACAAATCTCGACCTTCAATCTTCACAAAAATCATCCCATAACCTCTAATAATTTTCAGGTTATCAACAGTTTGTTACATCTCTAGGTCAGCTTGTTCCATTAGCGGTTTGCACCCACATTTCTTACAATAGGGGGCTATTTTGTGTAATCCTCAGTCCATTTTGTACCTTTCAAACAGATCATTCCATTCTCCAAAGTGTTGCATATTAGTTTAGTTTTCTGGAAAGGTGCCGTTTGGTGAAGGAGCCAATATGACCCATGTCTTTTTGATAGACAAACAGGCACTTTCTTTATCTACAGCCATTTTTCTACATCCCATAAATAAACAGACAGTACATTGTGAAATGGTACGCTGTATGTAGTTTATTAGATAAAATGGTCAAAAGATTAAAATGATCAGTTAACAAGAACATTATCAGTAAATAAAAAGCTATTTCAGTGTGTGTGTCAATCTATAACACAAGCAGCTAGATTTTTATCTAACTGTTCAGCATCTGAGGATGCTAAAGAGAAGGTTTTTTTCAAGTGAATGGTGGCAACTTAGAGCACTTCAGTAAGTAAACTCAAGCCTCCAGAACAAAAACTCTCTTGTTTCACCTCAACAATCCTACTTCCAGTGCCCCTACCATCAGTTAATCAGTTAAAAACAAACATATCAAGAAAATCTGTAAGAAGTTCAGACATAATTGGTCCCTTTGTCTTGTTTTTGCTGAATTTGCAGACAGAATCCATTAATTCTCAGGATCTTCTGTCAGCTCTTTGTGCTACCCTCTTTTTTTTTTTTTTTGATGTTCATCAGGTGTTCACTTTAAAGGTTTCAATCCTACGCCAAAGCTTCATGCATTTTTAAATACAATCTGAGTCTTTGGCTGAAGCTAATTTAATTAGAACTGCAGCCCAGATAAGATTGCACTGCTACAGCAGCATGGAGGAGTCATTTCCCATTAATGTCAGTTGCAGCATTTCCACATATATTACTTAGTTGATCATTTCACCTACCCAGTATATATTTATCAGATTAACACCATCTAGTTTTGTCAGGCATAAAGGGGTTAAAATGTGGATTTTATAAATTGTGATTTTATGCAGCTTATATTCATTTTACCCACTTTTTGAATTTCTTAAAACTTTCATTCTTCTACCATTTCTATTCTTCTTTGCATTTCCCGTTTGGCTAATGTTATTTATAATAAAGTGCTGTAAAATAGGAGAAACGTGAGACATAATATTAAGAGAAGAAACACCAAGGCCA
Organism: Apricaphanius iberus; assembly: GCA_028564705.1. Classification (NCBI taxonomy): domain Eukaryota; kingdom Metazoa; phylum Chordata; class Actinopteri; order Cyprinodontiformes; family Aphaniidae; genus Apricaphanius; species Apricaphanius iberus. The sequence continues at coordinate 502,769 of JAPXFQ010002192.1, forward strand.
ATTAAGAAATCAAAGGAAAAAAGTAAAAGCATCAAGTAAACACTAGAGGGTGCTGTAACACAATTTTCCTTCAAAATGTCCTCAGTTAATATTATAAAAGGTTTTGATATAAAACTGCAGAATTGAAAAGCGCACATTAATCGGCACAGTGTCTCGCAAAAGTATTTACACCCCTTGAACTATTTCATATTTTGTCTCATTACGGCCACAATTTTTCTTGTGCTTTAACCATAGACTATATATTACGGCTTTAACACAAAACAGTGCATGTTTGCAAAACCTAGGAAAAATGCTCTAATCAGATGAGACCAAACTTGAGCTTTTTTAGCCCACATGCAAAATGCTTTGCGCAGAAAACGAACATTCCAAATCACCCTGATCACACGCTCCCCAGTAAGAGATGTTTGTGGCAACAGCATCCCTTTTCTTTAACAACCCTCCCAAAAAACATGTGTTAAACATCTTACATGTTTTTCTTTTGAAAGAGTTGGTGTGCGTTTGTGTTCAGCTCCACTGAATCTGTACTGTGTAGAAGAACCTTGTGCTGCAATTACAGCTTCAAGTATTTCAAGGAGGTCTTTATTGGCTTTGCCCATTTACAGAGATTTTTCACAATCCTCTGCAAAAAAAAAAAAAAGGAAGAGTGTCACAACATACATCAGAGTATTGTTACGGACTCCCAGTCTAATTTATGTCTGGGCTTTAGCCTAGCCACCCTAAGAAACTAATATGCTTTGAGCTAAACCATATTTGGTATCTATGACTGCATGTTTAGTGTCGTTTTGAGGTCATTTCAGCCATTAACATGATTTCTTCCTAGATTCACCTACATTTAGCCCCAGCTGGCATCCCATCAGCTGGTCAGTTGCACAGTACCTATTGTGAAAAGTGAAGATTGTCTTTTCAGGGTTAAGTGAAATGTAAATTTTTTGTCACATGGCCTGCATACAGGCGAGAATTTGTTTATATATATATATATATATATATATATATAAATCACTTAATTTTGGTCCCATCTGTTCTAAATATCTATATTGATCCCAATGAAATAGATTGGAGTGAAAAAGTTTAAGAATTTGTCCACTTTTGCGAGGCATTGTAAATTTAAATGCTTATACATCTTCAAGAAATACTGATAACTACCTCTAAACTCCAGTGCATCCCAGCAAAGGTTTCTGCCAGTAACAAAACCAGGATTGTCAAACCGAAGGATACAAGATTAAAAAGAAATAGAAAGTTAATACACCATTTTCTCTTTTCTTGGAAAGAAAAACAATTAAACAGTTCACTGTACTTGTTAAAGTTTATCTGATAAACAATAAATAAATAGATGTATTTAACTCGCATATCTAATTTTTTCAAGTTTGAGGTATTGAGTTTTGTTCTTTTTTTTACCCTTTTGAGGTGTCAAGAAATCAAAAGTAGGCAAATACTTTTTTTCCTTCTTTCCCCATCAATCCATGTTTCTTCTAGTTTATTCTTACCCTTTGCCTGTTCATATCTGCACGTTTCTCTCTATGCTTCTGCTCTAATCCACCAAACTTTTTCACACAGATCATTATTTGTCACCAAAACCCTCCAGTCTCATCTCAGAGCGCTTCTGGTAATTCTTGTGCTCCTCTTGGATGGCTCCTTGGCAGCGTTAGACCGCAGCTCCTGCAAGACGGCGACGGCCATCTCGCTCCAGTGCTTCACCTCCATGAAGATCTGGTACACCCACAGCTTCAGCTCGAACGAAGTGGCGGGATCGTCTGACTGCCAGTGAGAAGACGAGAATTGTTCTGCCTCCGTTTCTAATCCAGAGTTTTCTCTTTGAAAACATCTCTGCTGACACCAACACCTACCTCTGAGCCAACCAAACCTGGGGTCAAGATGGTTGGACCCTCAGCAGCTTTGAGGAGCTCCCTGGTATTGATCAAGAGGTATGAAAGCCGATCCTTCAGCTTCTTCCTTCTGTTCTCGTACTCCCCCTTCTCCGGTCCATCCAACTCCTCCTCCTCCTTGGCGATGGCTCGCTCCAGCAGGCGGTGGCACTGCTCCAAAGCAGAATGGAGGTGCCGCAGTTTGCCTCTGGTGTCCAGCTGGGAGAAAGGGGGAGAGATGGAAACCAGACGGCCGTCTGGCACATCTGCTGGGAGCTGCTCTTTTTTTCTCTTGGGAAGGCAGGAAATCAAAAAAAGAAAGAAAAAAAATTCAGATAGAGAACTGATGAGAGAGAGATGTGAGGGGGAGGTTTGAGATAAATGATTTCTATCAACCCACAAGTCTGACAGCGGTTTGGCCATTGTTTTAAAAAGACAGCTGACGATGAGAATAAACGTTAAGAGGAATTCGCTAAGGCTCATTAACAGTACTCTGCCAAGCTCCAGTAGAGCTTTGTTAACTTAGTGAGCAGACAATTAAAAAGATAAAGCCTAGTTTATAATTCCTTGTCAGCAAGTTTACACTCAATACGCAGACGTATTGATGGAGACATTTTTCGTCTATAGTTCGCCGCCGTTTGTTTTATTTTTCCAGTGTTGCAAAGAAATTCCTCCACCAGGACAGTGGGGGGTGCTAACGTTCCATGGCGGGTCTGCCTACCAGCTATCAGCTGAACACATTCTCCCCTCAAGGAGCAAGGAACGACAGAAAGTAAGTTTTGATTGAGCTGGAAAACTTGTTACTAGAAGTGCAGCTCATAGAGTACTCTAAAAACACATGTAACAAACTGCGAACTGATTTGTTGCTTCTCTACACCTCCTTGTGTTCAAAAATCGCCAAAATACCAGCTTAGATAACTTTGACTTTCAATATAAAGCATGTAGTGACCAAATGCTGCATTGACCAACGACTGTAGCGACTATAGAGCACCGTTCTGGTGAAATGATTTCTGGCTGTTGTTGATGCACTCCATTGACGGATAGTTCGAAAATTGGGAGAAGGAGAGACAGAGAAGTATAAACTAGGCTTACGAGGACATTTTAACAGGAATCTGGTAAAAATGTCGGTACCTCAGATTTTGGTTAACATTGTGTCAATGAACCGCTGTTCAGAAAAGGTTTTTGCCTCCGGTATTTGAGAATGCAGCCCTTCAGATTTTACAATGTACTTAAAATTCAAAATTTTCTTTTAAAAAGTCAATGTAGAGAAACTGAAAAATGTGAGAGAAAAAGGTACCATTAGTTCAAACTTTACCTGAAAAGGGAAAAACATTGCCTGCCTGTGAAAGTTTAAAACAGTCATCAGCTGTACCCCAAAACTGTAGAATTTGGTGTCAAACCAAATAGATTTCAAATAACGTAAAATTGTAGCAGTTTCAAAAATGTTCAAGTTCAACACTGTATTTCTGGGGAGCAATTAAAAATCCTGATCCACCCTTAGAAAAGACAGTTTTTCACGACGCCAAGTTGACGCAAATTATTCCATCATGTTTTCTTGCTCATCCTTGGGTTTAATAGGAGTTTTGCAATTTATACAGATTTTTCACAACACATGGCTCACATCTGAAAATCAGAGAGGGAGCGAAAGTTTTTTGGCTTAGTACAGCTGAGTGTTACCTCAGTTTTATAGATACTTTAGGAATTTACTGCACAGCTGGAAGGAATATTTCTATGGATCACTGTGAATGATCTTAATGTTGCAAGCGCTGCGATGATTTAAGAGGGACAACCCGCTTGGAAATAGCAGCATGCCCCAGACACATGCAGCATGGATTTTAACTGCAAAGTTTCCATGTAACAGCTAGGGATTAAACAATACCACTTTTTTTTTTATATGATACTCATACTTGGGTCCGAGTACTTCCTGATACAGAGCACGAGTGCCAATACTTCTACTATACAAAAAAAATGCAATGAATTGGAAGAGGTTTTAATTTTTTATCTGCTTGTTACCACAAATGACGGTGAATTAGATAAAAAAATATATATATATAAATAAAAATGACCACAAAACCAAAATTTCAAGTGAAAATTAATGTTTTCTATGAAGTTATTGCAGAATTTCCACGTTTTTAGAATGAGTTCAAGTGATATGCACCATCTTGCCAACAAATTGACACTAATGATACAATAAATGTTGTTTTTGGGCTAGCTGTTTTTTAACCACCACAGTTCTTGCTTTCTTTGCAAAACAGGAAGAATGTTCCATTCAAGGAAATGTTTTCATCCTCTCCATGTCAGGAAAAACATGTAACATGTAAAAACAATCTTAGGTCTATTACCATGGATCAAGCAAACTTTTATATACCAGGTATTCATATCTTGATAACGCCACAAACTTGATAAACTATAACCATTGATGGATCATGTTGGTTTTATGGCTTCAGGCTTATTTTATTTCGTGACAGCGAGGCAAAGACAGTCCCGCTGATCGCTACTCTAAAGACTTGCAGATATAACTGCAGTAAAAGACTTTGCAAAAAAGCCACCGCTCAGACAGAGAGCATGTTGCTTCGTAGGGTTAACGTGTTTTATATTTTATGGGGGGGGAAATTCCGCTGGAGCATGATGCTGCCACCACTATGCCTGACAGTTGTGTGTTGATGTTTCATCTGAGGTGGCGTGCAGATTAAGGAGAATCAGAGTAAAAGCAGCTTATCCTCCCACTTCTCAGGTATGCATTACTTCGCCCTGGTCCTTGACAAAAATCTCTGTGAAATACATGGAAGTTTGTGGTTGTAAAAGATTCCTGTAGATGTGATACTACATGTCAGGCCGCTCCCCATGCCCCAGCAGGACACATGAAAGGCTGAATGAAGGAGTGAACTGGCTTCAGACCAAGACCCAGTTTTGTTTTGTTAAACCAGAAGCTCTAATGCATTTAGAGGGAAAAACTCCAAGGTTCGATGAAGAGAGATGAAGGCTGAATACCCGGCCCATAAACTGATGACAGAAAAGTGCAATAAAAACACCCAGTCAGTCCTAGTAAGTTCACCCACCTACCACTGCTCTTGCTGATCTAACACACTATACACATTTTCTGTCCTTGTAACATAAAGAAAAACCAAAAACTTTCTTCCCTCTTATAATGCTTTTGGACGCACAGCCATCATCACTCAAGGCACACAGATACAGTATGCACGCATAAATACACCCACAGAGAAATTCCCATTAAATTCATTTTGACCTAAATGTCCCCACACACACAAAAGCAGGGATTTACTCAGTTTTCTTCTACCCCCACCGAAACAAACTTTGACTGTGACCTGCTGGAAAATTACAGGCAGAGGAGAGTAGCTACTCACGTAGAGCTTCAGTAAGATGGAGCACTCATTTTGCAGCTGAGCAGCGATATCAGCTGCTCGGGCCGCCGTGGTCCTGCTCATGGCTCTGGTCCGTATCCCAGCCATAGCACCTCCCTTGCCTTTCACCTCAGCGGGGAAGGCCTAAAAATAAGCCAGCAACAGGTCCGCGTTAAATATATAGCCGCGTATGCCTCTCTCATTACGGTGACATCACATCCCCCTCTCTGTTCCCACTCGATCCTGGTCCAATTAAATTCTGAGCCCTCCTCTCGGCTTCTGGTTCGGGCTTGGCTCCTGTTACTGAGCTGGAAGTCCAACTCTCCGCCTCTAGTCCCGGGGACCTGAGGCCAAACTAGAGGAATTCAACGAGACACAATTCTATGGCAAGCTGCATAAACATTTATTTACTATTCAACAACAGTGGAAGTACAAATATACACAGTGAACATTTTTTTGAGGAACAGTGCACAATTTTCAAAGCCAAAAAAAACATATCTGATTTTTTTAAAGTACACCGTCCCCACACACACGCTCTAAGAACTGAAACAGGTTGTTTTTTTAATTCATAGTTTTATTTTCAATTTACTTAAAATTGTTCAATTTAGGGGAGTGATTTAAAAAATGTTTCATTTAATTTAATCAATTTCAAACCAATATTGTTTTATGCTTAATTGACAGAGTTTTGTGGAAGAGATTGCCTTTACTTTACCAATTAAATGCAGCGTTTTATTTCTTAGAGTGCAGTTTTACAGTTATAGAAACATACATGTTAGATATCTCCAGGGCCGTTGCTAGCCAGTTGGGGACCGTATCACACAATTCTGTAGCTTTTGCACAGTGCTGTAAATACATTTGAACTCTTCCATGGAGGCCAGATTTGTGAAGTATGTCCACACCATAGACTCTCCCCTCTGAAATGTGCATCTCAATCTGTGCTGCTCCTCCAGAGTTAGAATGGTACGGTGGCCCCTAAAGACAAAAAACCTGCAAATCCCCAAAACACAGGCAAAATTAAAAAACACTTTGGAAATTGAAAACACATGCAAACTCAGAAAACATGCAAAATCAAAAACACGTGCAAATACCATAACACTTGCAAACCCATAAACACATGCAAAAAAAAGAGAAAGTTTTTATTTTTTTACCACCAGATTTTATTATACTTTCAATTAAAACTATATTCCTCCTCCGCTTCGTCTGTAGTTTTTGATGGGAAAAAAACTCCCGTCCAGCCGCAATACATCTTGGGATACGGAGGCGAGTGAAGAATACTTTTCATTCTTCAAATCGGGGAAAAAGAAGGACAGATTCGTGGGACACATTTGAAGGACTTTTTGAATTTGGACAGCCTTCATTGCGGTGCTGTGACATAACTGTCCTTAAAATTCAGGATTAGAAGGCTGTGGCCCCTGAACTTGGACACAGCCTATGTAGCAAACGTTCGTTACCGCCCCTAGCGTTCTGGAGCACTTCCGTTGTTAACTTTGCATGTGTTTTCAGATGTGACATTGTTGGGGGGGTTTGCAAGTGTTTTTGATTTTGTATATTTTTTTTATTTTTTTTGTATGTGTTTTGGGGTTTGCAAGTGTTTTTGATTTCGCAAGTGGTTTTGAATTTTGCAGGTGTTTTTGAATTTGCTTGTGTTTTGTTTCTAGGGGCCTACGTACTATAGGCCTGATTGATATTCTTCTTGGTTCACCTGTTGTTTTAGGTGGCCAATATTGGGCAAGTTAGAATAAAATTGTAATGTATTTTATTTTATTACTAGTTACAGCCTCAAACATTTCCTATGTTTGCATTACATATTACTGTCTCAAAACTATAACTGAGTTATAATACTTTAAGTTACTTTTGGCAAACTATTTTTAAAATGTCACACGATTTTTAAATACTGTAACTTATCAATTTACATTTTACACCTGTGTGACAACACAAATACCTTATTGTTCACACTATTTAAACTTAAATTCTCAAGCAGTCCTCATAAAACAAGTCCTCTGGCTCAGTGTCTTGTTTTTTTCTTTCTTTATTTCTCCGGCGGTGCCACAGCGCTACCAAAGGTTGCAGCATAGGGACAACAGCTGTTTCATCCAGTTTGTGTGAAATCATGTTGATACTATTTATTTTAGCTGTTTTTACAGACTCTTTTTGTTTTAAACAATAGTCTACCCGTTTTGTCTCTGTGTAAACAGGACCTTAGAATAGGTTGTTCTTTCAGCTATGATGTGATGGATTAAAAAACGCTCCCTGAGATGTCCAAAGGGATATGGTTTCAAAACTTTCTCAACACAGATTTATTGTGATCTGGGAGATAGAATTATAATATGTTGAGCTTAAAGGTCAAGTTAATAGACTACACTTAAAAACTTACAGCAACATACTGTAAAATATGCTAACGCAAAAATCAAGCAATGAAAATTATTCTTTGCAATTTTACAAAGTAAACTTGGCAATTCATTTGTCTCTTAAATTTAAAATGTAAACATTTTAAAATCTTTTAATCCCTCTTTATGATCGTAGACAGGTGTAGTTTTGAATTAAGTGTAGAAATAGCTTGCCATACAGTCGGTAAGTGAGTACTGGTGATGAAGTAATTCAAGACCAGCTTATCTGAATTACTGCTAATGATAAAGGCAGAGAGAATGCGGTAAATTTAAGTGGCATGCTGCCTGGGCTTTTCCTCCCTGCTTCCGGTGACTGTGTGCCTGCCTATCCCTGCCGCTTTATGATAAAAGGGGCCCTAATAAGCCTGGGAGAATGCTTATCATAGAAAACGTTCCTGCTACGGCAGGAAAGCTGGTACTGTTTGCCCCTAATGACTCAACAAAACAGTGTTCCTAGTTTTTCACCACCCTTAGTGATAAGTGACCACACTGCAGTTGAGTTTCCAAGAAAGGTGCATATCTTAGATCGTGTTTGCATGACTTTATTCCTGTTTTTGTTTCTTCCAGGATTGTCCTGTATTTTGCTCCATCCATTTTCTCATTAACTCTGAACAGCTTCCCTAACCTAAGGTCTGGGCTCAACCGATTTGACCTTTACTCATAAGCTTTGAGAAGTCTTCCTATTGTCACATAAAACTATAAAATTGCATTACAATATAGCAATGTAGGTAAAAAAGTATGTCTACAGTATGTGAGTGTTTCATCTTTTTTAGTAAATTCATGCCTTCCAAGAAATGAAATTAAATGAAAAATATAGCTGAAGATACTGAGCTTCTTGCTACAAGTGTTTTGAGAACAAGAGATGGAGTTGAGGGAAACAGTGAATAGTGACCTCTGTTGGATGGAAAAAGTAGGCCCTGCATAAAAAAAAAACTCCTCTGACAACGTTCTGAAGATTAAGTTACATTTTTTCGTCTAATTCTGCTAATAAACAATCTAAAGAAAACATTAACAATGAAACATGTCTCCCTGCTTGATGAGCTTAAGACAGTATTTTTAAGTCATGCTGTGTGGATTTATTCAATACGAAAAGGACCTAGTCAGTCGATTCTTTGGATGTCATGACAGAAAAATAAATAATGCAAGCATGTTGGAACAGAATTATTTGCTGTGTCATATACACCTGGACCTTCATCTGACTGCGTCTTGTAACAGCAAAAACAGCTAACCTGGAATCTGGATTTAAATCCTTTGAAAATATTTTCTCTGGCATCAGATATTCCATGGCTGCAATACTTCTGTACTGGTTAGGGATTTGTAGTATAAAGACAAAAGCAATTTTTTTCTTGGGTGACTCAGCACATCGATACAGGGGGAGATCTGTCCAAAAAAAAAGTCAGTTTATAGTGAAACAAACTGCTGTAGTAGGAATGTAGAGGGAAATATTATATCCATTCATGGGGGCGACTAGGCTCAGTTTGTCTTGTAACCAGAGGGTTGCCGGTTCAAGCCCCTGTCCTGGTCAAGACATCTCTTGGGGAAGACACTTCATATCCTACTGGTGGTGGTCAGAGCGCCTGGTGGCGCCATTGTCCAGCAGCCTCGCCTCTGTCAGTGTGCCCCAGGGCAGCTGTGGCTACAACGTAGCCTGCCATCACCATTGGGTGAATAGTGCAGATGTTGGGTTTTCGTTTCCTGAGTGGAAACACGGAAAAGGTGTCTAAAAAGGCCCAGCAAAAGAGACTACTGCTATTTTTCTACAGGTGCTCCTTAGAATCCATGCTTACCTACTGCCTATGTGTGTGGTTCACCAGCTGCACAGCAGTCCAGAAAAAGGCTCTCCAACGGGTCATCAACAGGATAGTAGGTTTCCCCCCTCCCCTCACTGGATGACCTTCACAGTGCTCGCTGTGCTAAAAAAGCTGAGAGCATCATCAGAGACGGTTTCCATCCAGGTCACTCTTTGTTCGAACTGTTGCCAACAGGCTGGCGATACAGGACAATCAAATCAAGAACAAGCAGACTTAAACAGTTTCTATCCTACAATAATAACCACTGTCGATTTCATAAAAATCATTTCTTAACATTACACTATAAAATGGGATTCTGCAATATCAGAACGAATAGTGGTATGTGTATATTTTCTGAAATACGGTGAAGGATGAGCTGATTTATTTATTTATATATTTATTTATTTAGTATTTCATTGAGGCATTTACTTTCTGGCTCTTTTTAATTTTGTTGTACAGGATACAATGACAATAATTTGGGTGAATGACTGAATGCAGTGTAAAGCGCTTTGGGGTCCATAGGGATTAAATAAAGCGCCATACGAATGTGGTAAAAAATAACCTAGAGACAGCTCTGCAATGACAAGGAATAGGCAAGAAACAATGGGGTTATTCAAGGTGCTTTATATGATTTGGTGATACAGAAACAAAACATATGATACATAATAAAAAAAGGATAAACATGCAAAACAGAAAAAACTGCAATTAAGTACAAAACATGCACAACACATGATATACAATGTTATACACTCAAAGACAGCTCTATACAGATGAGTTTAAAGTTTTTATTTAAAGCAGCTCAGTGTTTCAGCAGCTTTGCATTCACCAGGAAGTTTTTTTCCAGATAAGGATATAATATTATGCAGAGTCTTAGAATGCAGAAGTGCAGTGCAGTGTAGTTGAATGCAGTGTACATTTGGCATTTACAAATAGAACCATTGACCGTTTCAACGAAAGGGGATCTAGTTTATGTCTATTTAAAAGAGATGGTCTCTGAGAATCCATATAAGATTACTTTGAGGGGTGCTCTGTAAGCTGTCAAAACATTTCAAGTTCTCATGAGTTTTTCCTACCTGCCTATCAGTGTTTTCCTAAATTGACCTTTAAGGATTAATTATAGTAAAACCTTTCATCATCACTTATCGACCCATTTAAGCAATAATACAATTGGAAAATCACTTCTGAGGAGGGAAAATATAATACACAGATACAACCGAGCCTTTATCAGGTAAGGCTAAATACACTGTAGAAACAATGTAAGATTACAGAAACAATACAAGAAGTAAATAGATTAAAATTAAATTACATCATTTTCAAAATAAGCAAACCAAAACTTGAAATAGTGATTTTCGACCAAAAGCTAATACATTACAGACAGAGCTTTTATGGAAATATTCATACTGCGTGAACCTTTTGGTAAGTCAAATTTCAATCTAAACATGAATTCTGACCTATTCAATTCAAAAATACTTTATTGATCCCACAGGGTAATTAAGTCTTGTTCTAGCTGATACTAATTCATTCTTTAGGAGTTGGGTCATGATGGCTGTGGTCAGGAAGGACTTCCTGTAGTGCTCTGTGTTGCAGTGAAACTGAAGAAGCCTCTGACTGAAGAAAGTCTGTTGTTGTTGTTGCAGGAATGTATTACATTAAGATATTATTATGATGACACAAAGTAGTGTTTAATTATAAAATGAAAAAATGTGTTTTAAATAAAAGTTCAAGCTCTCCTATTTGTCTCTAAACGGCAAATTAAAAGTCTTGCCACAGATTGACAGTTCATTGCACAAATAATAGTTATCTGACAATAGATTCTCCTACCTGAGCTATGGATTTTTTTAAAGCTCCTCCAGAGTTATTGTTGGTCCCTTTGCTGCTCGTCTATATCCTTACCATGCAGCCTGTTAGTAGCTTACACACATAACACACTATAGTTCTCACGTTAATATTTGTAAAAAGTTTTTTTTTGTTTGTGTCTTTTCTCTTCACACTAATACACTACTTTATATTACAGCCCCATATCAGAAAATGTTGGGACGGTATGGAAAATGCAAATAAAAAAAGAAACTTATTTTTAAATTTACTTTCTTTTATTTCATTGCAGACAATATGAACATAAAATATTGGTACAGGAGCAATTTAGGGCTAGTATTCAGGTAGATTAGTCAAATAATGATGTGATTCAAAACAGGTGATGTAAAGAGGTTATTGTTACTATGAATTTGTACAAAAGCAGCATCCAAGAAAGGTGCTTTGGGAGCTAAGATGGGAAAAGGATTGCCAGTTTGCAGATAAATACGAGAGAAAAATATTGAAATAATAATAAATCAAAACAATGTTCATCAAAGAAAGATAAAGATTTGGATATTTCACCTTCAACAGTGCATAACAATTAAAAGATTCAAGGAGGAACTTCAACGCGTAACCTGATATCACATAGACTACTTTGGAAAACATTTGTCAAGTACCACAATACGTTTTTGTCCACAAATAGCAGTTAGAACTACTGTGCCAAAGGGAAGCCCTTTATTAACAGTGTCCAGAAGCGCTGTCGACTTCTCTGGAATTCGTCGATTTCTTTTGGAAATGTGTTGCAAGATCGAAAATTTGGAGTATATGTTTATTTAAAAAAAAAAATAATAATAAATTCAGGAGGAACACATTACATAAATTGCTGTTGTGTTGTTATCAATGTAATACAAGTCAAAGATAACTTAACAAAGTAATGTTTTCAATTTGATTTTAATATAACGTACCGGTACCGTCCCAAATTCTTCTGATTTGGGGTGGGATTTTATCCCAATACATCTCAAAGAAATGTAACGTTTGTGAAAGTAAAACTGTTAAAAAAAACATTTTCAAATCTTGGTTAGAAAATCTTGTTTCCCAGCATTTTCTCATTTATATTGCATTTGGGAGAAAATTATACTGTTTTAAGGGACTCCTAATAAAACTAGCGCATTCAGTTTTGAACTCGGATTAAAGGGTGCTATACCACCCCTTTCCTCTAGGTGTCAGTGCATATGCCTAGCACGTAAACGTGGAAGAGCAACATATCTGCAGCATCTGTAAACAGCTCTCACAGCAAACAGTTTGGATGGGAAAAAAATATAGAAATAATTGTACTTTTTCAGCTATTTCCGCAGAATGTTCTATTAAAGGGGTTAGTAGCTATTCTGTTACATAATTGCTGCTGTTTTATCCCGAAACGGAGCTCCTGCGCTAATGCTAACCGGTTAGCTCCAGGATGAACTCCCTGGTTGGTTATGGAGTTTCCTCCGGCAGTGAGGAAGAGGAGGAAGACGTAAACAGCAGGAACGCTGAGTGAGCACTTACAGAGGCTTTGTAATGCCATTTGCTGTTGTTCTGATTGGTTATTGTCGCTGTATTTGTCTTTATTTCGTTTTCAAGCTCCTTTCAGGATGATGTCGCTGTCCAAAAGAGTCGCAACTTCCTGCTGGAGTCTGATTTGCCATCAAGTGAGTCCGACTCCGAGGATCAGGAGCCCTCCTCATCATCCCCTCGTCATCATCCCCGAACATCGGGCTCCTCAGCACCCTTCCGTCCCATGCAGCTACCGTCCCCATTTGCCTCTGTCGCCCCTAGAAAGTTACCTCCTCCAACTCTAAACGCCTCATCCGACAGCAGCGTGTTCGCCAACCCGTTCAAAGCGCAGGCTGACCAGACGCTCAGTGCTCTGCAGAAGCACGTCCCCCTCACCATGCAGGCGAGACCCTCCCAGATAGGTGGCAAAAAGGTGTGCGTTTCCTACAGGAAGGACGGAAGGTGCAGGTTTGGCATCAAATGCAAGTTTGCTCATGACAGCGACCTTCAGAGCGCGGTTATGTCCGGGGACTGTCATCCAGCCGCCGGCGAAGAGACTCCAGAGCCAGCGGGAGGATCCCAGAGCTTCCAACGGGATTTTAATGAAAGAGAGGCAGAGCAGCGGCAGATGAAGAAGAGGAGAGTCGGACTGAGCAACTCTTTGATTCCTCCTAAAAGAGCGCTGAAGCAGTACACCACGCAGAAAGACAGAGAGCGAGTCAATATGTCCTGATGACAGGTTTCTAAACCAACTTTCTAGACAGTTGTTTAGAAAATGTAAATAATGTCTTAAATAATGTCTAGAGTTCTGGACCAGACATCATTCTGATGTCCACTTATTATTGTAGTTATTTTTCTCAATTGCACATGGACCAGTTAGTTTTGGGGTTTTTTACATTGAAAGCAGAGAAATGAGGGCTGACATCCTGCCACATGTGAACGGTTACAGCTATCAATCTACACTAAGTTTGAAGAAAATTCTGTTTCAAAACTAAAATGTTCCCTCTATCAACTTCTAGTTCTTTTAGAGCTAAAAACAAGTGCATGTGTCAAAATTAAGATAAACGGGTATAGAAGCACATAGTGGTGCAGTAGGTAGCACTGTTGCCTTGCAGCAAGAAGGTCATGGGTTTGAATCCCAGCCTTGGGTTTTTCTGCATGTATGTTCTCCCTGTGCATGCGTGGGTTCCCTCTGGCCACTCCGTATTCCCCCCACAGTCCAGAAACACGACTGTTAGGTTAATTAGTCTCTAAATTGTCCTCAGAAATGAGTGTGCATGGTTGTGTCTCTGTCGCCCTGCGTTGGACTGTCGGCCTGTCCAGGGGTGTACCCCGCCTCTAACCCGATGACGGCTGGAGATGCACACCTCTGCATTTGATGTTATAAATGATGGATTGTCTAAAGTGATCTCAATATGGCCGGTACCCTATTATAGAAATGGTAAAAAATATATAATTGTAACTTCTTTGTTGCTTTCAGCAGCATATAAGGATTTAAAAACATGAGTTTAAAGCAACACGGCACTGCCCTGTCCTTATGTGGTGGTGTACACTATTGGTCAGCTGGTTGACAGAAGGCTCCATCACTTTTTACCTCATTAAAAAGAGGGAAATATACTATTTGGAAATAAGTTACAACAAAAGGAGGTTATGGAAAATTAAGAAACATGAAAATAAAGTCCTGATCTAACTGCTTCATTCCAAGATGTATTTACGTATGGTCTCAGATTTTAAATAAATGTCATGGATGGCTTTTGTAGCAGTACAAATACCTGTTGCTTGTCTTTTTTGAATGATAAAAATTCTTGTTTTAATCAAATGTGTTAATACCATTAAACTGACAGTCTATGTTACTGCAGACACTCCCACGCCTAGTACATAAAAAAACCCCAAATCATTGGATATTCTACTAGAAAGGACCAAACACTCTGGGTTAAATGTTAAGACGTTTATTAACAGTTTTATAAATTGACTTTATCATGTTTTTGTGCTAGAACAATTCTAATGTGTGAGCTTATTATGTTCTACATAGCTTCTCTTTTCAAACAATGTTACACTTTAGAGGATGTAGGCGTATCTGTGACGGTTCAACATGTTCATAAGTGACTCGCAGTGTCGGTGGTCATCTTTTGGCTCCTTAAAACAGGAAGGACCTTTTGTGAAGATTAAACAAGGAATTGTTCCTGCACCGTAAACAAGCCTCTCAACAAATGTCTCTGACAAGACGGTTCATCTGAGATAAACGCACACTCAAAGTTTTATTTTTAAACATCAGTCTCAGTCTTGGACATATTTATTGTCTTTCTGACCATTTTTTTTTCCTTAAACCCTATATAATAAAGGCTAAATTTAAAAATGTCCATGTTTAGGTTTCATAAATTATATTTATGTATTCCATCTTTTTGCATGCCACACACTTAGCAGTTCATTTATGGCAAATATCTCAGGGAAGAGGGCTGAGGGAAGTATTGTTGCATAACTGGAACCTAAAGTCAGAAATACACAAACTCAAACAGCTAGTTACATGACTGTTATGTACAAAGGCAACAGACATACACAAACACTTCTTTCCCCTGATAAGGAAACTCTAAAAATCTACCAATTGTGACAATTAGTGAACAGTACATATTTCTGTCATCCTACGTTTATCTCAAACTGTAATTGAGGGATTTGTCCTCTTTACATGCAGAGTCCTTGTTTTCATATAAGGACCTGCTGAATTTCCCCCTGTCCCGTCTGCTCCCACACTGCGCTGCTGTCCCCCACGGCTTCTGTCTGCTGGAGCGAGCTGCATTGCGGAGAGGAGGAAGACATCACTGGGTTGTCCAGAATATAAGTGCTCCCGTTGGCAGATGAGGGATCCTGGGGCTGGGAGGTCGACAGGAGGGCTGGGCTCTGGGCGGCGGTGTGCATGGTCTGAAGCTGCTGAGAAGTGGCCAAGATGGGGATCTGCTGAACGTGGGTCTGTGACTGGCTGACAGGCTGGAAGGTCATTTGCAGGATTTGCGTCTGCCCCTGGCTCTGCTGATGGGAGGAGTACGGCGGCATGGGCTGAAGCTGGGGCTGATGCTGGGTCACGACGGAGCTGGAATGGAGGGTCAGCTGCTGGATTTGAGGCTGCTGCAGCTGCTGACCGGCCTGCACAAACTGGACGGGCATCTGGAGCTGGAGGTGCGTTTGCTGCTGGTTGTCAGCTGGAGAAGGGGGGTCGATGGGTGTCAGGGCGATCGTCACGGGCACCTGCATGGTATGGAGGCTCTGGTCTTGCCCCACTAAAACCACCTGAGGGTTCATTTGTTGGCTCATGTGACCTCCATCCTGACCCAAAGGATTCACCTGGCCATCCTGCCCAACCTGTCTAACGTCCATGCCCCCCATCTCCGCTTGTATGGGGTTTCCTGGCATGTCCAACAGAGAGGCAGGGGTGGTGATGAGGGCGCCGGCGTTGGCTGCAAGCGCCTCAGCGATTAGCACCTCTGGATGACTCTTGGCCTTGTGAGCTACCACGCAGTCCTTCTTCTCAAACTTCTTACCGCAAATGGAGCAGGAGAACTGGTAGGTGGCATCTGCGTCGTGCTTCTTCATGTGCCAGTTGAGAGATGCCTTCTGGCGGCATGTGAAGCCGCAGATCTCACATCTATTAAAACAGGGAGGTTGTAGGGTTTATAAATACAAAGCATTGCAAAGGTACTCATGAAATGTCTCACAACTACTAAGTAAAGTTGCACAGCATGAGAAAACTGAGATAAAATCACTGCATGTTGTGATGAAAATTTTTTTGATTAACCTATTTTTATGACTCTTTTCCATCATTCCAA
This sequence comes from Apricaphanius iberus, assembly GCA_028564705.1. Lineage (NCBI taxonomy): Eukaryota > Metazoa > Chordata > Actinopteri > Cyprinodontiformes > Aphaniidae > Apricaphanius > Apricaphanius iberus. The sequence continues at coordinate 519,312 of JAPXFQ010002192.1, forward strand.
TCTTTCCAAAAACCTTTCTGTGAGCTTTAGCATCTCAGCCACTAAAATATACACATCTCAGCCATTCAAGACCATTCAACTGATCAGATATATGACTGGGATGTAGAGTGGTAATATAAGGCATGTGTAATAAAATACATGACCATATATTTGGATCCAAGCAGTCCCTTGATTTTGCAATGACGCAAAACACCGAAATTACAACGAGGAGTGCCTTTTAATATATTAGTCTTGAGACTTTAAAAAAGGCAACTGGAAAATGCTTGTTCTCTCTCATTTGAAAGGCTTCTGTAGTTCTGAAAAATTGAATTGGGAGTGTCATTTATAAGTCTAAAGTAAGTGTTGTTAAAGCTCACTAATAAGGCTATAGTTATTCCTGTCTTGGCTAAGAAGATTATGTAAGCTCTAAGAAATTTTGATAATGTAGGTGTCGTAAAGGTGCAACAACCCCAATTATGTAACTTTGCACTCTTTTGGTCACACACCTCAAGGTGTGAGTTTCTGTGAAACTTCTGAAGTAGACAACTTAAGGCTGCTTTGTATGTGTTGAACCTCTGTTCAAGGTTGGTTTCATAAAACTGCAGAGCTTTGATGAGTTTTTTGTGTGGTTGCTGTTTAGTTTCTCCAGTAAACAGTTCTGAACATTCCTCACTGCACTGGACTTCATATACCACACCACTGAACTTGCATTTGAGTTTTTTTCCTTGGGATGAACCAGTCTTTTCCTGAGGGTGTTACCAGATTTAAAAACGCACTGGGATGTTGTTTTTAGAAAATATCCTTCTTAGTTTCTCAGAAACTCCTACTACATATGGAATTACTATGTTTTTCCATCTTCTTCCCCCCCCCCTTACACTAGCCTGAGTTGCCTGTTTCGTTGACATCCTAGACTCTGGATCATATTACACCCTGTAAGACATCTGCGTTTCCACCGTTTAAGTGCAAGCACAACCTCAAGAGGATAAAACATGGATGCACTTTTAGATCCCCAATTTCTCCGATTCGCTACATGGAAGAAGTGAAAAAAAAAAAAAAAAAAGAGCCATGAACTCATAAGGGATCACTGGTTTAGGATATGTGAAAGACACCTGGGTCAAAATCAAAGCCAAAGAAGTGGAAGCTCTTACTGAAACCATCAACTTGGAAGACTATAACAAAGTTTACTAGAAGATGCTTAAGAAGACAAGTTTCTGGACTGCCTGGTGCACATGGGAGAAGACGGCAGCCTCACCAGAAAAGCATTAAGGGAACCCACACACAGACAAATACCTACTTTTTGACTCACAACATCAACTGGAACATAAACTTTCATCAGAACACTACAGCATCAAAATGATTAACTCCCCACAAAGAGAGGAGGAAAGGACAAAGAACCCAAACATATTAAGGGCACTCTAAACATGTGGATACCCTCATTGGACATAGATTGGTCAAAATTATGATTTAGGACCGTTTTACAATCTACACGTTTAACGATCTGTCAATTTTGAGAGATCGGTTTATCACGATTAACAGTCCTGCTGTATTTCTGCCTCTGTATGCGAAGTGAAGCCTCCGCTCTCTTCCTGCTCTTGGCGAATGTGTGTACAACCAGTGCACAAGTGTCGCATCGGGTGAGGATTTCGTTTCCGAAGTGAAATCTCCTCGTCCTTTGCATGGAACTGGTTATGCCTTTTACCAGACGACAAAGACCAAACAAACATCATTTGAAAAATTTGCAAGGAGAGCGTTAAGGCAAGTGATCGCGACACAAAAAACTTGTTAAATAACTTGAAAAGAAGGCATCCCAAACATGAGAGCCAGCTGGCAGCAGCAGCGGTGCCCAGTGCTTCTTCCACGTAGCAAACGCTAGCAGAAAAAAATCACAAAACTCACTCCCTATAACCGAGACAGCAAACAATCCGTGCCATGAGTTGCTCAGCTGCACATTTTTGTTTCAAAAAACGCCATTCCACGCATGTACGCTGAATGCAAAGAGAGAATTGCAGGGGATATTAAGAATATTTTTGGATGAATGGAAGAATAATAATTTTCTTCACAGTATTACTGTAGTCTTAGGACTACTTGGACTACACTCTACCTTCATTATCTTATGTAGCAGCAGCACTTTGTATACGACTGTTTTTACACTACATTGTTAACTCTGTTACCTTTTTATTAGGCAGCTTAATAGGTGCCCATTTATAAAATCAGCATTTTGGACAAGTTAATGTTTGCAAAAAACATTGGAACTAGTTAAAGCTGTATTTGCCTACTTGTGTGGGGATTATTTATTGCCAAATTATAGATTGCACAATACATCCTACACTATATTTGCAGCTGCATGTTATTTTTTTATTATTTTAAATTACTTTGGTTTTTATTCTATTTGTTCAGTATCAAATTTTTAAACTAAAACAAGTTCATGTGTGCTCTCTGTTTTATGTTTTGTTAGACAAGTCAAGATAAAAAATTTATATAATTGCATTTAAATACGTTTATGATTTTGATGTATTTTTCAGTCAAGTTATTTGAAAAACAAAAAAAAATTCTCTGACTTTCACAATTGTTTCAGTCAGGACTTTCAGTGCATTTTTATCTTCTCAAGTGTGAGTTCATTTATTCAAAGTTTCTCTTCTTTAATATGTAATTTACAGGTTTATTTACATATTTATAATATGTAAATTATGTTGGTTATCATTAAAAAAAGATAGATAAAATCAAAATCTTGATAATATAATTGAAAAATCATAATATTCTATTTTTGCCTATTTTTCCCAGCCCTAATTGGACATCATTGGTCAAGGCATCTAGGGTGTCAACGCAACTCAGGCTAGTGCAGGGGAGGAGAAAAGGGGACGGAAAAACTTAGTTGTCTCATAAGTGGAAGGAGTTTCTAAAAAACTACGGAGGAAACTAAGATTTTCAAAACACAACATCCCTGTGCATTTTTAATCTGGTAACACCCTCAGACAAAGACCATCATCAGTGTGTGAATGGGTGGATGACTGAATGTAGTGTAAAGCCCTTTTGGGTCTTTAGAGACTGAGTAAAGCGCTATACAAATGCAGGCCATTTACCATTTCCATCCCAAGGACTCAACAACCAAACACAAGCTCAGTGGTATATGTAGCTCAGTGCAGTGAGGAACGTTCAGAGCATATACAGCAATAACACAAAAAGATGGCTCAATACAGAAGAGCAAACGCATCAACCCAAGACTCAGCAGTCCATCTACATCTAAAGGACAAAGTTGACTCATTTGACGACAATGATGAACACATTTTAGATATGGAAGACAGATGGTTTGAGAAAGGAGTGAAAGAAGTCATCTATGTAAAGCAAATGAAACCAACTTTGAATAGAGGAGTTGGCCTCAAGTTCCCCCTCTTGAGGCGTCTGACCAAAACAGGGCATAGTTACATAATTTCGGTTGTTTCACTGTTAACAATACCAATTGCTTAGTGCTTAGAGCTTACATAACCTTGATAGCCTCAATAGGAATAATGATAGCCTCATTAGCGAGCCTTAACAACACTAACTTTAGACTTATAAATGTGATACTCGCGATCCAGTGTTTCAGAATCGAAGAAGCCTCATGGATGAGAGACGAAACGTTTTCAACACAGAAAAGTCCAGTTTCTTTCATATAAATTCTGAAGACTAACATTTCCTGGATGACTGAGAATCTGCATTGACATATTGGTTTTGATATATTGAGCATCTCTCCTATGAACTGTTATACATTTTGTTGGACTCATTGACATGTGCAAAGTTGAACACAACTGTTAAAAGAAAAAGGTAAATAATTGTGCCAGGTTGATGTTTTGGAGTGCTTTTTTTCTGCAGAGGCAGGGATATTATATTAAATATAATGCAAAGATGGATGAAGCAAAATACCGGGCAATGATGGAAGGAAACATGTTTGAGGCTGTGAAAATTTTGGACGAGACTGGAGGTTTATCTTCCAGCAGGAAAACATTTAAATAAATAAATACAATTTAAATTTAAAAAAATCGATTCAGTGCAATATAATAATTAAGATCAAATGTTTATGAAGTTTAGATCCGAGTTGCAGATCAGCAGAATGACTAGAAAATATGTGTTAACAGATCTCTCAGTCTGAGAGAACTCGAGTCAGAAATGTCACTCAATACATATTCAAAGCTCATAAGCATTGATAAGTAGTTTCCTAAAGGATTCACTCATTGAAATGAATAAAAATGCAAACCACACAAAATTTGACATGTAAAAGAACAGATGAAAACTATTTGAGGGCCATGCACCACGTTGAGTTAATCTAATAAAATATACTGAAGACTATAGTCAGAACGTGGAAATGTCAAAGTGGAATTAGACTTTTACACACACTGTGAACAGAAATACTAACTGTAGAGGTTTCTCTCCAGTGTGTATCATGCGGTGAACAGCCAGATTGTGGGAGCTCTTGAAGGCGCGGGCACAGAACTCACAGATGTAATCTCTCTGGTCTAGAATGAAAAAAGAAAAACGAGATCAAATATGGCTGTTTTGTTAACATAGTTTTATGAATAGGATTTAAACAAATCAAAGGCCAAACAATTTGTGTGTACCTGTATGGTGCTTTGCGTGGCGCAGCAGCTGCTTCTGCAGACGGAAAAGCCTCCCACAAGAAGGGTGAGGACAAACATACTTCTTCTTGAGTAAGTGCTGGTACTTTATATGATGCTAGTGCAGGAAAAAAGTGAAAGCACATCATTTTAAGACATTCTGATTTTTTGTTTGTTTAAACAAACACCAGGATATGTTCTGCTGTTCTGACAGGATCCAAAGACACTCTTTATGCTAAAACTCATTTCCATTTCCAAATTCAAATGTACACAGATCTCAGTTTTGTAAGTAGGTATTCCCTGTTTTTCTGCTACCACACCTATTACCTAAAAATGCATTTTCTCAAACTGTGAAGGAATGATAGCTGTCTAAATAAACCAAGATTTACCCTTTTTAGATAAACCATGTTTTTCTTCAGGTCAAACTAAATAATGATTAGTAAATGTAACTTTATTTCTGGGTTCTTATTAATTATTACGTTAAAAACTTTAGCCTTTTCCAGACTCAATTATCTGGACCTCTAAGCTGTTTATAGCCACTTTAAAATAATCGAGAGGAGCCGGATTTAAATTTAAAATATGGAGCTTAATAGAAATCAGAAAAAAGTATATACAAGAAGAAATGGGAGAAAATAAAGTAGGAACACAAGGAAGGAAAGAAAAATGGGGACACATAAAGAAGGAAAGGCAAGAACATAAAACAGTAAGAAAAGAAGGTTATAAAAGAAAAGAGGGACAAAGGAAGAAAGTAAGGATACCAAACTTTTCCAGACAGGATAGAACCCTGTTATTCCAATACCTGCCTTTTCTGTACAGTATTAGCATTTTTTTATTTCTGTATTTTTTATATATATTCATATATTTCATACAAATAAAAGTAAATAAAAATAAGCGATCAGAAAATTAAGTTTTAGCTGTTTAAAATTGGGAACGAGATAGAAATGTAAAAGGCCCCTTTAAGCCTTTGGTGGTGGTGTTAAACCCGGCTCTTTGAAATGTGTAAAGAAACCCCGTTTTTTCCAGACCTAGAAGCAAACTTCAGGGACGTGCATGTCTGCTGAGACAAACCTGAAGGTAGCGAGGATGAGCCAACACCGTCCCACATCCTTCCATCTCACAGCGCACATACTGCACGGGCGGCTTCTTCCTGAACAAGTCAAGCAAACACATCAGAGTTAAACATCACTCATTCTTTAAATAAGGCTCCTTACAGACACGATAATATCTTAACTGGATCAGATTCCCAACAGATTATAATATGCTCCTTTCCTACATTATTACCCGCTCCACATCCTTGTAAACTTCAGATAAAACACCAAGATATTTATTACCGAAATTAAGTAACTGATTAGAGACGCTCAGCAGACTTCGCTCTCACCGTCTCTTTGGTAGTCGTGGCGTTTTGTCGTCTTTTTTCCTACGGCCTCTCCTAATTAAATCAGATATAAAAAGGTGTTAGCTCAGTTTGACAGATACATTTTAGAAAGAAAAGGCAATAATAGGGAAGTAATTAGGAATATTAGTTGGCTGCTAACTAACACTGACCAACTATTCTGATTTTAACGTTTCAACATAAAATGGAAGATAAAAAGTGCTGCACTTACTTCCTGGGTCCATCTGGATCTTCTGCTACTTCCTCCTCCAGCTTCACTTCCTCTTGCACCAACTCCAGGTTATCTGAACCCTCTACTTTTATCTCAGAAACCTCTTTTTCCTTTTTAGGTGATTTATCCTTTTCTTTCTTATCCTTCATTCTTGGTAGAATTTTGCGCTTTGGTTTAGGAATGTCCCTAGGAAAAATAAAAAGACATCATAAATGTCATGTAATATTAATCAAAGAAAAAGATTTGACCATAATTGCCTATGAACGAAAAAGATTTTAAATCATGTAAGCAGAGATGTGAGGTTTTCCATACAGAAACCGTTCAGCCCTCGGGTCGTAGCTTTGATCATTTAAGTCGTCTCTGAAGGGAACATCTTCATCGCTGCTGAGAGGTTCCTCCTCTTCAACACTGCTGATAAAACGAAATTTTAAAAAATGAATAATAAAATACTTAATTTGCAAACACCATATGTTGCTTCTGCACATAACATAGCAGTGCACTAGAAAACTTACCTCTGACTCTGTGGCTGGTAGCTGAAGTCATTTGGGTCATCCTGATAAGGAAGGTCTTCATCATCCAGGACTTGCTCTGCTACCTCCTTGCTGTCCTCCTCTTTCTTTTCACTAAACGAAAAAACAACAACAACAACTGTTTGGTAAGAGGGGTTTCATGGCCCTGTAGGATACAGGCCACCTGTCCATGGTGTAGCCTGTTTTGACCCTGTTGACTGAGGGGAAACACTCCAAATGAATGCGATTGTATTTTATTTTATTTGGATTGATCTATACAAATGAATCTGAATACAACGGGATCACTGGATTCTATACAACTACATTTAAACTGGATCCGTTTCTGTACAATGGGAGTTCCGTAGTAGTAACTTAGCTTTATTATACAGTTTTGAAGTGGTGTTGTTAGCAATACAACAGGATTGGGACGATTGTGTGCAACATTGATAATAAAGGCTACATTTAATTGTTTTTATTATTATTATTATTATTATTGGTTTGATTAGACAAAAATCAAATCGGAAATCACTGTTGTTCAACATCGTGACAAAAAGTGCATTTATTTCATTTTTCATAACCGGCCAGCCCCACTAACTGCAATGCAACCTTACGCTCCCTTGGAACATATAACTAACTTAACTCACTTCGCTGATGGCGTTTCAAGACGAATTGCAACCGTTTTCTGCCTCAGCTCGTTTTTCTTTTTAAAAAAAATAAAAAGCAACACTGATGTGCTTTGTCCACAAATGACACAAGCTTGAACGTGTTCCACCATGTTGTGGAGTTGCTAAAAGTTAGCTTCTACTAGCATAGGCGCACTGTGCGCTCTGCTGGCCACAAAATCAATACAGCTTTCCTGTCAGCAGTTGCTACCCAAAATAGGCCAGACCATGAATACTAAATTTCTCAGTGAGGTAGAAGGGACTGCCCTTTTATGATGTGTTCTTTTATAATGTCCATTTCCTCGCTGTGGCTAATACAGGCAATAGGGGTTGTAAAAAATGTTCTAGTGCAGCATGCATATGCAACTCAAAATGACCAATCTTCTTTCAAAAAGAACAAGTATTACACATCTTTTCTGAGAATGAGACCTTTAAAAAGAATTGATTAAAAAACAAATCCCAATCTAATGTCTATACAACGAAAAACACTTGTATATGCTTTCGTTACAGTTTATATACATCTTCCCAAATGCTACCACAACGGTCTTGACCAACAACAGGATGATAAATAACATTGCATTAACGGCAGTTCTAAAATCACTGCACCGGCTCTGGGTTTGGAAAAGCAGCAGCATTTAGTTTTTATTCTCCTCAGCGCTGGAACAAACTGAGTGATAACCTGAGATGTGTAGCAACTGTAGGCTCTTTTTATAAACAGGACTAAAAAACATCACAGTTCATTGGAAGTTAACCATAAAAGCCAAAGATTATCATTTCAACGTTTTACGATAAAAAAATTGTGCTTTTATTGTCTTTGTCTTTTCACGTTATTATGCGTCACGTTTTCCTTCTTAATTAATTGAACCTTGATCCAAACCCCGAAAGCAAATATATTTTTGTTTAATACAATTTAATAGAATTTTTGTGCATGCAGCACAAAACACTGATATTCATGCTTTGCAGTATTCAAGTCATTTTTAAGCTAAAAGGCTAAAGATATGCTTACCTGTCACACGTTTCTTTATCGGGGCTCTCTTCTTCCACTGCTGCACAAAACAAAAAGACAACATTGTTAGAACCAATTTAGACCTTCCTGAGTAAAAAATAAATAAATAAAAAATTGCCCTTCAGTGTTTCTGTTGTTTAGAACTGTTCTGGTATTAACACTATAAAAACTACTATAACTGAAGATATTAAACTTCAACATATTGCAGCATTTTTCTTTTTGATCAGTGAAGGAGTTCAAGGACAACAGGTTACTCACCAGCTGGAGTCTCCATTTCAGGTTCGCTCTTACACGCAGGTTTGGCAGAGCTCCGGGCGGCCCTGCCAGCTGGGGGTCTGCCATTATTCTGGGCTAGGGGCCGTTTGGGGAGAAGAGCTGGAGTTGGGGGGTGGGGGGTGGGTTAAAAAGCCATGAAACACTTGTGTACACCATGAACTGTGGCCCAGACACAAAAACATCAAGGATACATGCATGGAGCGACATTAGCTCCACACTGGCATTGCCTTGCAAAAGTAACCGCCTTGATTTGAACGTCTTTGAATTGTGTTACATTACAGACTCAGGATTTTAACATATTCAAAATTTTTAATCTTCAAACCTGCTTTCCGAAGTCACCTAATTCCAAAAACTGAGTCCACCGATGTGTAATCATTTTTGTATTTTTACAACTGTAATACTAATAATAGTGACGCTGATAAACCAGCAGAAAAAGTATCGAAGAGGACCGTGGTAACTCTGGAGGAGCTCCACAGCTCCAGAACAGAGAACGCATTAACAGAAAGCCTTAAGATTTCCTCTGTAAAGGTTTACCTCAACCCACGTAGGGGACACAGCAAACCTGTGGAACAAGTGAGTCCGTGACAGAACGTGTTGGACTGCGCATATATATATATATATATATATATATATATATATATATATATATATATATATATAAATCCTTTGTGCAACATAAAACTAATACAAGTCCCTCCAAACACATCATCCCCATGTGAATCATGGCAGTGTCAATGTCATGCTTTTCTTCCACAGTCAAGAAACTAGGCCAAAGTAAAACGTCTGGAAGTCTGAAAAAGACTTGAGACTGGGGTGGAGGTTCAGCTTCCAGCAGGAAAACATCCCTAAACTCTCAGCCAGCGCTACAATAAAAGGTTAGAATGGCACTGATCAAAGGCAATCAATGTGGAACTAAAATCACAACTCAGAATAAAATAATCACCACGTTAAACCAGTAAAATCTGGGTTTTTTGGGGGAGGTTTTAGCTTAGAGGTTTTTTTTTACATGTTTACAAGTATTGCTGTGATGAAAAACAAAAAAAAGGGTACTGAAATCGATTTTTATAGAAATTCTAAGAATCGGATCGATTCAGAAGCCCACATATGGCTTTAATCGTTTAACAAAGTTTGCCTTTTTTTGTGTACAACTAAAATAGGAAGGAAAAGTCCAGACAGCTGTTTTAAGGTTGAGGTTTGAAAGGGTTAATTCAGATTTCCCTGGTGAACTGTTACTCACCCAGTGGTGCCTGCTTCTATTACAACCATATCATTAAGGTAACAGTTCAACAAAACGTTTTCAATAGCACTGATCCATATCACATATTGCATCGGCACAGAATGGAGAGGATCAGCTCGTGATAATTGATTCCAATTCTCAAGAGCCTCCATTCTTGAAATTTGAATTGATGCACAGCTCTATTTACAGGCTGATAAAGTCCAAATATGAATAAAACTGAGCAATCAGTGGCAAAATGCTGTTCATCCAGATCGATGGAGCTTCACGTTTTCCTTGGAAATGAATGGACTAAAATTTCAGTCTCTAGGTGTATAAAATGCAAACCTTAAAAAAACTAGCAGATATATTTGCGACAAAAGGTAAGGGCTGCATATAAATACAACTCTGTAAAGCTTTTTTTTGTGAAAGAAAACAAACAAGAAAAAAAGGGAATTCCTGTGCGTTTTCCGTGCCTTTCAGAAAAAAAATAAAATCCTGATAATAAACACTGAAGGTACTTGTTGTGACATAAGAAAATCAGATTAATTGAAGCCATGTGAAAACTTCTGCAAGGCAGTGGATGTTAGAAGGCTTTAGTGAAGCATCCTACACTGATTACCTTGAACATCTGAGGCAGGTCTCTTTGGGTCTTCTGAACTAAAGAGGGGAGAAGAGAAAAAAGGCTCATCTTGCATGTCCTGCAGAGTGACACAACATCCCACAAGACACTGAATTAGCGGCTGGAGCTGTCATTATTAAAGAGAGCGTCTTCAGAGACAGGTAAGTTTTTACTCCACCCATGTTGGGGACGGAGCCATGCTGAAGGCGTGCTTTTAGAAAGAGCAGACCCCACTGATGCACGTTTCAAAATGTACACAGGCTCACTTTAAACAAATGTGCGTCCTTCGTTTACTGCGCTCATGCAGTAAGAGCTGTCAAATGTGAAACTTACTCTGTGCCTTGAAGGCTGTCTCCTGTGAGCCCCTCTCCAGCTTCCACCTGACCCGCTGAATCTAGCCCTTTCCTCCGCTTGGAGCTGGAAACTTTTCTCCGTTTGGTCGCACTGCTGTCCGGGCTCGGTTCGTCCTCCTCCTCCTCGTCGCTTTTCAAGTCCTTCAGCCAGGCCGGTACTGCCCTGGTTGACCTGTCCCTTAGAACCCGTCCGGTGGTCGACGCTGCCCCGTTAACCTCCGCAGCAGAAGAAGAGACGGCGGACCTAGGTCGGCCCGCTCCCCGCTCTCTGAGCGCCCTCCGCTGCGTACCGAAAGTACTGGTGGCTGGGGTCTCCTCCGCGGCCTTGTCCTCCTTCGGCTCTTCGTCTTTATTTACATCCCCGACTCTGTTGTCGACTGGTTCCATTACCGTGAGGGGTATATGTCCAACCTCTAATTCCTCCTATAGTCAAGCAGGTTCACACGCAAAGTGAGGAATAACTAAGCACATCTGCTTTAAAGACGTTTTGACTGCAAGCGGCCCTTATCCAACATTGATGCATTTTCTCCTGGACTCGTCGCAAATTAAAGGCATACATTTATTCATTAGAAACTTAAAACTTTTCTTAATTATCTATTCAGCTATAAACCGATATATTTTTAAAGAAGCAGACACTATTTTCTTGTTCTTAAAGCTATAGTAAACCTACTTATGCGCCCAGGCCTAGAGCACAGCCATTTTGTGCGCTTTGTTGCGTCTCCTTTAAGCCAAACATAAACTGAGGCCGGGTTCAAGAGCGACAGCGCGTTTCAGCAGCTCTCACACTCATCGGGATCTCCTCGTCCGGGCCTTGCACAGCTGCTCAGTTTAGCTAGTTTGTTTAGAAATCTACAAAAGCAGCAGCAAGCGGAGGAAAGGCTGCGTGCGCACGATGATATTTAATGCCAGAGCATCACGGGAGTTGTAGTTAAAATTTAATCCACTCACATTTATTATGTGCTAGTTTATTCATTCTTCAGTTTACTGGGTTGAGAAACTTTAATCTACAAAGAGCAGTTTGACCAGCGAAGAAATGAGTTGTATTTCATACATTAAGAAAATTTACCAATAATCTTCAGTAATTTAATTTTGTTTTTCTTTCTAATTTACCCAAATTATTATATTGAGTGTATTTGGAAAATATATACTAAATTCCAAGTTTGAAATACATTTCCGAAAAAGATAGTTGTAGACCAGCTTTATGCTAAATGTATTTCACTAGCAAGTAGCTTGCTGAAGACATGGACCTAGATGTAGTAAATTATATTGATGTTTGAAACAGTAATCTGTACTGATGAACGTAGAGCTAACATGCCTGCCATTGACTAGTCAACTGCGGCCATCCCGAAGGTTAGTATTATGAAGAGTAGGTTATTTACCACCAGAGGGCAGCAGTATAATATGGTAATCTACTTAGTCACTACAACTTGAGGTACGTATAGTCTAATGTTAACGCTGAGAGTTTGTTTTTTTTAATTCTATTTTCATATGCATGAACTTTTTTTTCTGATGTGTGATTTATTTTTCATTGAATAGCGTATGAATACAATTGTTTTAAAAAAAATAAAACTTTCAAATATAATTTTTGATTTAACATGCAAAAATAAATCACATGGAGAATCAATTGTTTTGTGTATTGCCCAACTTATTTTAAAACAATTTAAAGTGCATCATTTTGCAGTAAGACAATTTATTCACAACTGTAAAAAATGTTAATAAAGCTGTAAAACTTTCAAAATGTGGTTATTCTATCATGTTCACACCATGGTTAGACTGTGCAACGATTTAAGTAATTGCAAACAACCTAGGAGCAACATCTATTACTCTACAAGCCTCACTTAGCTTATTGATTTTTAAGATCCATGACAATACAATTACAATTACCTGTTTGGAAGGATTATAAGGATAAGCCCCCCTCTGTCACACCAGAACACACCAGCATGATGCATGTTTGCAAAATGATTGGACTCTAAGACTTCTGGAACCTTTCATATGAATGAGAACTATCAAAAGATAATGCATAGCACTGCATGCTGGGTGATCCGAACACTATATTCGCACAAACTGCATACCAACTGTCAAGCATGGTTGTGCAGAAGTGATGATTTAGGCATGTTTTGCAGCCACAAAAACCTGAGCACTCAGTCGTTGGGTTGACTATGAACTCCTCTGTATACCAAACACTGTAAAATCAGAGTTACGCAGCCTTTCTGAAGGCAAAAGCCTGGAAAAATGTTTTGGTTATGAACAAGAACACAAGCAAATCTACAATAAAATTGGTGTAAAAAGAAACAGATTAAGTTGTTGCAATGGTCCAGTGAAAATTCAGAACTTAATCTGATAAAAAATTGTCACAGGACCTTGAAGGAGCAGTGTAGACAGACAATAAATCTTAATGAACTCAAGTAGTGTGCTGCTAAAGATGGTTCTACATGTTATATAGCTCAGTAGTTTTCCCAAAGCTTTGCTTTAGAGCAGGTTCTTGTTTGCCATTTGCTGCTTCACGTTGTCTTTTTATTTTTATTTTTACAACATTCTTTCTTATGGAGTGTTCACACTGAACGTTTTGTCAGCATCAAACAACGCTCACAGAGTGACTAGTTTGATGCCGATTTTTAGGGTTGAAGCTTGCAAAGCACATGGGCGGGGCTTTCTCTGCCGGATGTTTTAAACTCTAGCGGATCGTAATTGGCTATACAACGCTGACGTCGGGTGATGTCACTACAGTGAGACGTTCTGATTGGTTGAAGCGCTGCGTCAAGAGCGTTAAGACCGTTAAAAGCTCATCTAGGTGAACTTCTGCATTGTTTGTTTTTGCCGCTTGAAACACAGTTTGAACAGGTTTTAACAAAGTTTGGAAATTTAACACGGTCAATGCACACAAAGCGCCGCAGAAACTCTGACACCCCTCCGACGGCCTCAACCATTGACTTTATATGTAATTTATCCACTCTTGACGCTGACGTTTGGGGCAGTGTGAAAACACCATTAGAACTCATAGTCTTGGAGTGAAATGTTGTCCTCAAATTGATGATATACAACAATGATGATACACAATTTTATATCAAACCTCCAGGACATCAAATGTGCTTTTTTTTCCTCATGGCATTTATCCTTACAAATAATTATTTGAACAGATGGAGACGACACCTTCAGCCATCTGGAGATTGTACGCAAGGATAAACCAATGTAGAAATCTGAACTCTCTCCCTCAATCTCTGAGAACTGACCATCTGTTTGATAAATGATTGAAATCCACCGATCCATCCATTAATCAGCGATTAAACATAACGATGGCTCAACAAAGAAGAGCAAACTCATCAGGCCAAGACTCAGCCATCCGTCTACATCTAAAGGACATATTTCACTCTTTTGAAAACAATAATGTACACATTTTTATAGGGAGGCCAGATGGTTTGAGAGAGAAATGAAAGAAGCCATCTATGTTAATCATTTGAAACCAACCTTGAACAGAGGCAGTGGCCTCAGGTTCCCCCTTTCCAACATATATAAAGCAGCTTTGAGTTGTTTATCTAAGACGTTTCACAGAAATTCATACCTTGAAGTATGTGACCAAAACATTGCCTAATCAATGCACATTTTCTGTATTTGACCGAGTTTTTTTTTTTTTTTTTTAGAGCTGTGACAGAAAAATCTTAAGGCTGTTTGTCATTTTTACAGATTAGTATTCACACCTCTGATCACTTGGCACAAATGCACAGATACTTTCAGTTTTATACATGGAATCCCGGTAAATAAATCAATTCAAGAAAACATTCCCAGACACTGTATTCAATATATCTGGCTAACTGGGAGCTAATTGCCGGTTGAAAAGTTACTCAGGGCTTGGAGGGCGACTGTGGCCGGTGCGGCTGGTTTGAAGAGTTCCAAAGAGCCTAATCCGTGTCAAAAAAAGGCGCCTGCTGCTTTCCTCCTGCAGGCATTCCTGCAGCTGAAGCGTAGTTTATGGATCAGGAAGCAGTTCTTTTCTGATCTGTTCAATTGGAGAAATGTTTCCTAATTTCAAAACCTTGGCAGAAGCTGTGAGGCAGCAAAGCTTGGATTCACCCACCATAACAACATCTAAACCCTGATGAGAAGTAATCTGTCTGATGCAAAAATCCCAAACCTTATGATAATAACCCTCACAGCAATCCACTGTTTGATTACACACAAATTAGTGTGAATTACAGTTCCATGTGGGGCATGAACTGCAGCAGGTATTCGTATTTTAAGTGCAATTGTTTAATTTCATTTCTTTAAGTAGTTCTCTGTTCAGCTTGTTTGGATTGAACATTATTTAAATTAAATTAAAAAATGAATACTACTGAATAGGTATTAAGTAGCTGGACGACTGTTGGGGATAGGCATCAGCCCTTGCATTAAATTTTAAAATCTGATGGGTAAAAATAGATTATGAGTGGATTTGTTTTTCATCCTGTCAGTCAAAGTGACAGACAAAAAACATGTTGCATGATTAGGGTCGCTCCCACTGTTAATAACACTTACCAACTCAGATTGCTTCAAGCCTACATAACTTTGATAGCCTCGCTAGGTATAACTATAACCCCATTAGGAAGCCTTAACGACACTAACTTTTCAGTTTATAAAATCTGATACTCCCATTCCAGTTTTTCTAACTGAAGAAGCCTCTTGGATGAAATGTTTTCAGGACAACAAGAAAAGTCCAGTTGCCTTCGTTCAAACTCTCAAGACTTCAATATGTAATGATGGTACAATTATAGCATAATACTTGAATATTAGTTTCATCAGGACATCTCTCAAATATTAAGGCCCTTTTCTGTAAGTACATTTCCAAAGTTTTTATATACCTTTTGGAAAAAATCACTTCTTCATTCTGCCCATGTACATACAAGACTTTTGCTTTTACTGTGGATAATAACTGTTTTCACAACTTCACAAATTATTTTCCTTTTATTCTGGGATTGATATACAGTTTTATATGAAGCCATGTTAACCTCTCAGACACAGAAGAGGCTTTTTCAATACACCTAAACTCAAATGTATGGGTAATTAGCAGCTTAACAAGCTAATTCAGCCATTTTGAATTGGCTCTGTTTGAACAGGAAGACTTTCAAAACATGCAAGACAACAGCCCTTGTGGAATGAAGTTAGTTTAAAGGCATAGAACACTTAATAGTACACAAATAGTTTAAAGAAATTCATAATAAAATTATTAAAGAAATGAATAATTATTATATTTATTCTGGCATTTAGCAAAAACAAACAATTTGGGTAATTTTAACTGACCTAAAACAGGACCCTTTTGTCTGATTAATGTCACACACTGATTATCAGCATATATAAATCTTGTACCTGGTTTCTGCTATATTTCATCCGAATCTTAAATCCCTTGGGATCCAACAGAATCAGTTGGAGAGTCATGGCAGGCAGAGTGAAGTTGAACTTAGATATAATGGATGGATCAATGGATTTCATACATTTACTGAACAGATGGGTAGTTGACAGAGACTTGATGACAGTATTGTGAACTCTCTCCCCCTGCCAATGTTCCATGTCCCATGACCTAGATCTTTCCAGAAGCTCTCACTAGTGAAGAACACGTATCTGGAGTAAAGTTAACATGCCACACCAGAATTTATGAAACATTATCCAAACCTTGTGCTCTTTCTCCCCTCTCAGCCATGATATTTCTAAAAAAATTGCTGATCTATGAGGACAATGTCAGAGATGGGTTACAACCTCCGAAGCTTTCAGAAGACTTTGACTATATTACCTCTCTTCTGTAGTTATTATTCTGTCCCAATCAAAACCAAGACATCTACCACATTTTCTGAATTGTGAGTTTAAGTCAAAGAAAAATATGGTACATTATCAGAATAATTATCAAAGAGCCTGCATCCTTTCAAAAGCACTTTATTTGCTGTGTTTATCACTATAAATATAACAATGCAGAACAAGGTCATATTTCTTTTTAACAAACCTCTTAATAGAAAAACATAGTCTGCATGAGTCTACAAAGCTTTAGCAAAGACGTCTTGGTATAAGGCACTAGGATGAGTTAAAAGGTTAAACCTAAGTTAGGCCAGTTTGCACTCCACTGACACATGTGTTTGTTTGTTTTTTATGTGTGTGTGCCTTTTTGTTAATTCCAAAGGCAACTAAATCATTGCTGGACTCCTTGGACAAAACTGACATGGAGAGTTGCAACACGACCAGCTCATTGTAACACTTCAATGAGCCAACTTTTAATCCTTGCTGAAACTGCTAAAATGTAGCTGAATATGAAGGTTCTTTGTGTTCCCACTCATAACACCAAGTACATTAGGTTACAGATTAGAAGACTACAATAAATGTTAAAAGCTAAAAGTTACCACTCACTTTAGCAAAAAGTAATAAAAAGAAAAAAAAAATCTACTTTTTGTTACTCTGAGTTTTATCCCTACTCAAGATGTAAATAACCAAACAAATATATTATACATTTCATCTTTACTTCATACATAACAAATGTAATGCATATATTAAATATGTATCCAGACATTCTGTCTTCATCATAAAAGCAGTTAACAGCAATTAGTTCTCTACTTAACTGGAGTGAGATTCCTAGCTCATAACAATATGAATCCTTTTAATTTAACCTGTTGGAGCAAATAACTTACTTCATCAACAATCCAACTTTCAGAGTTGTGCGTGGTAATCCAAAATGTGAGAATTTTGATTTTTAAAAAAAGAATTTTCCAAATAAAAAATGGGGAAAAAAAGAATTGAAACTGGACTGAAAATTTGAGCGTACATAAAATAAAATAAAAATGTATAAACAGCGGAGAAAACAAGTACTCACTATATCAAAAATAATTTTATCGGCCTATTGGCACGATTTTTACACAATTCATGTTTAACAACCCAAGTTATCTGTGCATACAAAGAAATCAAAGGGATTCCCTAAGGAATAAACATTGAACATATTAATAGGACGAAGTAAAAAAAAACGTGTGGCCAACCAACAAAACAGCTAAAAATCTATCAATGTTTAGAAGTCTTGATCCTTAATGTTGTTGGTGTAAATTACTATCGAGTGGTTAAGTCCTAATTGTTGTCCAATAACAGGATATAATACAAGGACAATCTCATGATGGGTAAAAGCAAAGAGCTCTACCAAGATCTCTGCTACCTCATTGTTGCCAAGCATGCTGATGGCTTTGGTGGCAGACAGATTGCTAAACCACCGAACTGTCCAGTAAGCACTGCTGGTCCCATAAACCAGAAGTGTTGGTCTGCATGGGGCCGTTGCATGATTTCTGACAAGGGAGCCAAGAACCGCAAAATTCAGAAATAGCAGAAATTAGCATGCACAATAAAAACATGTATATAGTCTGGCCAAATTACTCTTTGAATGTAGCTGCACACATGCCAAGTACTGGCAATGCACACTGATGCAAAACACTGAGCCAATCATGAAATTTGGAGGTGGGAGCAACATGGTGTGGACCTTTTTTTTTTTTTTTTTAGCTGCTGGGAGATTTCACACCACTTAGTTGGCTTCAGAGAAAGAGTGACTGACCAAGTCAATCACCAGACTTCAGTCCAGTGGAATATCTATGAAAAAGAACAGAACATCAGAGGGAATCAAAGGCTCTCAGAAATTTTCAGGATTTGAAAGCAGCATGAAGACAATGTCCTGAAGTAGTCATTACCCCCCCAAAAAAGACTTGACTGTTGAGTAATGAATACATTTCAGTAATCATCTTCAATACTTATTCCTTAAGATGCGGCAAATTTGTTTTGAAATTTTCTGTATGTGTAGAATACTTGGGTTGTAACCACCATGGTGTAAACTACTTAGAAAGTGTTGAGAGGTTCAGTACCTATTTTCTCCACTGTTTATGTGACTATAATGAGAGTTACTTCTTGATTAGCAGCTGCTTAAAGTAGTTTGGAAGTTTCACGCCAACCAGCACATTGCATAATTACTTGCATATTCAAGAGTGAGGTATTGCTCTAGTTTTGCACTTCTGGCAAACAAACTTTGAAGTTTCACAAGTGCCCAAAAGACATATCTTAAAGATTTCTTTTTTTTGTCAGCAAAGTAAAATTCACACATCAATAAAACAGTGGAAAACAAACAACCAGTCATATCCACTCATGAGTTCATGCTCACTCTGTATTTGATATCTCTTCATTTCAAGGTGGCTATTCCAAGCCAGTTATAAATATTTTTAAGTGCACCTCGCTCTAGAATGGTTTGAAGGACACAAGAAAAAAAGAGGGAGACAGGAGTGTTACTACAGAGGCATTCTGATATCTGACTCCAGAGGCTCAAACCCACTCGTCTCACTATGAAACAGTAATAACAAAAATAGAGTTAACTGAAAATCCAAACAGAAAAAGACTCAGGTGCTGTGCACGGATGGGAATCTGCTCCTTCGGGTGTCAACCTCACAGCACTGTTTTGTTACTAAAGGCACGTACTGTACGGCAATGTAAGGCACCAAGCTCAAAGAGTCTCTCTGAAGTCATCAGATTGGAGTGTATTAAGTATTTGGTTGGCAAAAATTGGAATGGGTACAGCAATGAAGTAACCCACTTCTTAAAGAAATAGTTTTGTTCAACTTTCAAGACTCAAACAATAAAAAACGAAAAAACAATAAAATATAGTTAAATGAAGAAAAACAAACATGTATTCAGTCTTAGTCCCCTAATAATACAGTCTCTCATGATGGGGAACATCCAAAGGCACACAATGTGTTCCATTTCTCTCTTCATTTCCGTGGCTTTTGGATGCCCATCATTAAATATTCTACACACAAAAGAACTGCAGGGTTATGTTTTTACCGCAGCTGTTGGGTTTTTTGCTGTTGGGACAGTAGTTGGGTACTAAGTCGAAAATTGTGACCTAGTTTCTCTGTTTCAAGAGCGTAATTTTGAACTATGAAACAGCCTGACCAGAACCTATTCCACAGGATAAAATACAAATGATAAGAAATTTATGTTGTGTGATAATGTTTATTATAGTGGGTTTTGTTACGACCAGTGTTGGCATGAAATAACAAGTTTGTTTATGATCTCAAGATTAACATGATCCTTGTACCTGCTAAGTGGTGTGCGCAAGCTAGTGCTAGCTTGTTTATAAAGTTAATATAGACAGTTTAAAGAAGATATTTTTTATTCTACTTTGTGATTATGTTTTGAAGTTCTTATTTCTTTAGTTGCTTCAATGTAATAATTACACTATTTTAGAAGTTTAATCAGAGTTGCGGACATCTGTGCGAATGACAGAATGTAGTACAAATCGTATTGTAGTCCTGTGACTGAAAAAGCACTGTACAAAAATGCCACTTACATTTAAAGGGAAGAAAATGTGATTAATTTTAGTGTTTTATATAGTGATCAGGGTGTTTTTTTTATCCCCAATAAAACCTTTGTCACTAACAGTCTAATAGGACAAAATCAGTTTATTTTCTTTCTCTATAACTATGACTAAAAATCTTTTAATTTAATCAAAATATTGTACGTCAACCATGAATTAGTCTACATTTGACCCACAGCGTGGTTAGTGATGTACTTTAAAATTAGCTTGTTTTTAACCCAGCAGTCTTTATAGTGTATCAACATTAAGTCAAAAGTTTCAGAAAGTGATAAGCAGGGACAAAAGAATCAGGGAACTAAAAAAAAAAGACCTTCAACCTTCATTTAAAACAACTAAAACACACACAACAAACTGCACCAAAAAGTACCAAGTGGGCACATCGAAAGCAATACACATTCAACCAGCATGGATGGACAGCATCCCCTACAACATGTAAAACTGGCTAGAATACTATATATATCAATGAAAAAAGACTACAAAAATTGATATATCCAAAGACAGTGGTATCCTCTCATCAGTAGTTTCTGGTTACCATTTCCTTCTATCTATTTACGTTTCTTTCTTTGTTATCACACATAAGACAGTATATATATCTGTTTCAGAGAAAAAAATACCAAGATAAAATAAAAAAGACATAAGGAATAAAGCATTAATAATGCATCTTTTCTTCATAAATACTTTAAAAAGTACCGTAAATTTCCCTTCTGCAACAGCAACTAGATGGTGCGATGAAAGAGAGACAATCTGAACATTACTGGAGTTGTGGTTTCTGTTGCAGGGGAAGGACGGGAAGTTTGTTACAAAATTAAGAGAAAGAGAAAAAAAAAACAGTGACGCTGTTTAACAGAGTTGGTCCCATTTCTAGCCCCAGGATATAAAGAGGATGACAGTGACTAATGGAAGATACCAGGCCATCATTCTGTCCCAGTCTGCAGTCTTAGTATTTGCTACAAATTCCATTAGAGCTCAAGTCATCAGATGTTTTCGTGGACAGATGTTGCGATTCAGTCACTGGATGACTCGATCTGAGCCTCCACATCAGTACGACTGGTATATGTCGTGGATGGGCAGTTGGAAGGCCGCTGCGGGGAAAGCTTGGGGCACAGCGTAGCCAGCGTAACCTCCATATGCTGTGGCTGCCATGGCAGCATTTTTCTGCAGGGCGGCCAGAGCGGCTGTGTTGGCGGCATAGTTAGCTATAGGAACATACCCAGCTCCATACAGGCTGGTGCCTGCTGGGATGCGCTGGACGTTGTGGGTCATGGTATAGACGGGAGTGATTGGACGGCCCTAAGTAAGGAGAAAAAAAACAAAAAAAACCGGATTTAGATTGGAAAAGAGAAATGATTGACCAAGCTTTTAAGACTGTACATCTGATAATTTTCTGTTTTGACTTTGACTGTTTCTGTAAAGCCTGTAGGATATTTTGTAACTTTAAACAAGACATTCTGAGGCTTTACACTGAAGAAACATACATTTTTCTGCAAAAAATTCATAGCTCTTGAACCTCTTTTCCAAAATTCAATGTATTTGGTCAACCAGCCAAAGCTACATTGGTATGGTTTATTAAAAATATTTTCTTTAATCTGAACGGCCTAGTCAAAGTCTAAAACTTAATTTAATCATAAATGTGTGACAAGACTGTAAAACTTATGTTAACAGATGTTTTCTGTCCAGTCTGATGGATCTCAATTTATGTTGGAAAGACAAATTTGAAAAGAATATATATATATTATTTGCAAAAAATAATATCACCCTCTTTTAGTTTTGCATATAATACTATACATTGGGCTGTCAGATAAATATCCAAAAATACTAATAAGGTTTTCCATGCAATCTGACATTAAGCATAACATTTTAAGTGATATGGACAGTTTTGCATACAGCATTATAAGACCCACCTGGAAGGGTGGAGGGGTGGATACCGCAGGCAGGATAGTGGCACCAGCAGCAGTGGCAGCGCTGTGTTCAGAGTGCTGCATGGTCAGAGGGTTCATAAGGTGCTCCACTGTATGCATTTTGCCATCCTCCATCACTTTGGCTGTAGGAGCAGCGTTGAAGACTGGGTACTGTGCACTCAGAGCTGGCAATGCCACTGTGCACAGAGAAATACAAAAATAAAAGACTGGATAACAGACCGAGCAGCGACAGAATAGGCCACAAACAACCAGTCATGCTCAGTGTTCACGCAATCATGCTTGATTGAATCATGCAAGATAGGAAAAAAGAGGAGGAGAAGGACACAATTAAAGCAGGAGGGAAAAATAAATGACACAAACAGAAATTAAAGTGTGACTTGGATTATTTCAGTGTTCAGCTGTGGATTAAGCCCCTTACTCCTTCACATACACACACACACATACACAAGCATACAATCACACCACATTGCAAATACAACATCAGTCAAAAAACTTTTCAATCTGGTGATGATCATATGATTCAACATACACAGAAACGAAAATACTGACCTCTCAATCAGAAACTGATCAAATATATGATTTTAAAACCAATGAAAAGAACATCAAATTTAATGACGATGTTGAAAAAAACAGCTTAGCTTTAGAGAATAGAAAAATAATACCAGTGTTTGTATAATTAGTTTGGTTAAATTCTTTCCTTGCACTATTTAAAAGAAGGTAGAAATTTACCAAAAACCTGAAACACTGTATAATTGTTTGCTTTTTTGTTCAAATACTTTTCAACAAAAAACGTGTAACAGAAAAGTTTGTCCATATATCTCCTAATGCATTATTGCAAACATCCATTGCTAGATATAATCATGTATAGGAACATCTGTATGGGAGTGGAAACATTATTTTTATATGACTGGAACAAAATGTTAAACTTTGAGGAATCCAAATAACAATAGTAATAATAACAAAAAGTTGATAATATAGTTTTGGTATCAAAGACTTGGTCATTTGCATTTGTTCTTAACATAATAAGTTTCTTAAGAGTGAAACTAATATAACAGAGGATATTTTATTATAATATTCATCTTTTTTAATGATATATGTCTGAAACCAGATTTTTTTGTACCTGCACTGAAAAGACAGATAACACCTTGTTCTTCTGATATTTAATCAACAATATTTCACTAGTTTTGCGTTAATTTGAGTTAATACGATTCGTTTTATCTACTAAATACCAAGTAAATTAATACATACATTTTTTAGATGTTTTAGAATTATTTATTTGGGTGTTTTGAGCAATTTGGTTACCCTTCTCACAATACTTTGCCCTAATCCACCTGACAGAACTAATCTGAGATCAGATTTATAGGCTTCCTTGCGCTCATGCACATTTTATACTCTGTCCACTAATTTCTGAATAAGACAAACACTTTTCCTAAAGCCGCTTTGTAACTAATTTGGTTTGTCTAATGTCATTGTCCAGTTGTGCCCAAACTAAAGCTTTCTGGTTATTATTTTGAGATGTTGTTTCCATATCTCCACAAAATTTTCTTTCATGATGATGCCTTCAAATTTGTGAAGGGCACCTCTCCCTCTTGCAGCAAATCATCCACACAACATCATGCTGGCACTCACAAATTTCCCTGTGCACATGGTGTTTTTATACGAGGTGCCGTACAAGGGCATAATGTATGTTTCCCTCTCATTCAGACCAATAAAAGCATGCATACACCATTAGTAGCATTCTCTCATAGAGCTGGACCATATAGGAAAAGAGCATATTGATAAAGGTAATAGTCATATTGATCGATATCGATAATTATCAATTAACTATGACAAAATGTAGAAAATATATTTTAAATGCCTACCTGGTTTTTATTTTTCAATGAACACATTTTAACAAAGAATTAAATTAAGTCATTTTTCAAATGCTTTTTTAAATCATAGCTAAGTTTGTAAGACAGAAACAAATCATGAGACCTGAGTAACATCAGTCAATACAAAGTAATAATGTTATTAACCATTATGTTTTATATATATAATCTTTTAAACATTTTACAACACTTCATCATATAAATGGCTGAAAACTTTGGGTTAGTTTGTCAATAAAGCTGATTCTAATTCAGTTCAGCTGCTAAAGCTGGAGCTAACAAGCTACTCACCTATACCACAGTGTAGACGGAGTCAAGGACTCTGAAGCCCAGTCCAGCCACTGAGACCTGAAGCCAGCAGGTCTATCCATCCTCAGTTCTTTTTTAAAGCGTGTTTTGCTTCTGAGGAAGGGGTGGAGGACCGGGGGGACATTTTAAAAGCCACGTGTTGTTAGCAGCGGCACCTGGGTAAGTTTTGCGTGTCTCTTGTAACAGTGATTCGTAGCGCGCCCGGGGAGGAGAGTCCTGCTTAAGAGGACTGACTGTTGTATTTTTTTTTTGGGTTTATCATTGCTAGTTTAGTGTTTTCGACAATCAGCATATTCCTTTTTGTGGTTTGACAGGAGAGAGGGATGGCTCACAGAGCTGCCTGGGTCAGCGTTAATTCTTGTTTGGAGTAGGTAGTGACAGTTGTTTTTAGCTAACGGATAGGCTATAGTGGAAAAAAAAGTTTTATCGACCCCTTTTGCAAACTACGGGTCTATCGATCGATAGATATTGCTATCTAGTTATTGTCCAGCCCTATTCTCTCACATTCTCTAAAGTAATAAAATCGTGCATAAATGCTGCAAAATAAAATTTTATTTAAAAAAGGATGCACACACAAGCTTATAGGGATCATATAAGTATATATTTGGGGTAATACTAGTCCGAACGAGATGCTAATACTTGTTCTTGGGTGGGCCGAACCCGAATACCGTATTCAGAAGGGCCCAATTAACGTGTTTTTTTTTTTTTTTTACAAATTCTTAGTTCAAACAAATACTTTATTAACTATTTGTATCCAGGAACAAGAAATACTTATATGATAAAGCTGCGTTTCCTAATGAGACCGCAGTGCATGCGAGTTAGTGAGTGATGATGTTCAGGAGTCGGGGGGAGAGGAGGAGGAGGTAAAACAGGTGACTAACGCAGATGCTCTATACAGCAGTTAAGGAGGCTCGCCTGAGCAAAGAAAAAAAAGACTGAACTGCATTCCTATTTTTGCTGAATGTGTTTTTGTACCTTGACTGGGTTAAAGAGGGAGTTTAAAACTTTTGGAAATCTGAGTTTGATCGGGAGATTATTTCATTACGCTGCATTAGTATTAACATCTGCAGTTTGGTGCTCCCATGTTTGCTCTTTAAACGCAGCTCTTTTGGCTCGGTAATTTAGACAATGCATAATCACGGGCACTTAAAGCATCATCTCCTGGTCTGTCAACCCACCGACAGCCCAGTCCCCCCACCCCCAGCACCAATTCCTCATTAGACCCAAGTTCTGCCCCTGTTGGTTTAACCATGGATGAAGTAATGGCTGTTGTGTAAATTTTATTTTCAATGACGTTCCTTGTTATGTGTTCATTGCTGGATATATGGAAAAATATCAACCAATATTGCATATCCATAATTATTATAATTGATAATTAAATATAATGAAAATTAGAAGTGTAATGTAAAAAAGAAGATTTTTACGCCTATTTTGAATTTTACTCGAATACAAATACAAATACTTTCCCCCTCAACAAATACAAATACAGATACAAATACTGGCAGCTTTGCACACCCATAACTTGTTCAAATGTAAGACTACAGTAGTATGAATGAGAAGCTTGCACTAGTGTGTGTCAGAAAATGGCTAAAGGGTGATTCCACATAATTCTTTTTATTAACTTCAGTAGCTTTAATCTGCGCTAGTTTAAAACTAAAATATTTAAATTTAAGTATATCCTGCACATAGAGCAGAATATGAATACATGTAAAAGTGTATGTGTGTGTGTTTATATCAGTGTGTTTGTTTATACAGATGTCCATGACTTTTATATTGTGGGTTTGAATTGGCAGATTATAAATGGACTTTTTGCAGCACTTAGAATTGACGTTTATAAACATTTATAAACAATAAGAGTTTTGAGTAATCACACATTAAATATAAACATTCTTTTACAAGTTTTTTTTCAGAGGCCTATAACTGAGGATCTATGCTTGTTCAACAAAAATAATGACGTTGTCCTCTCTTGAACTCCCACAAATCAAGTAAAAGTTTCAAGCTCCCAAACTAAGTTTTAAATATTTTGCTTGTAGTGTATAATAATCTGGTCCAGTTTTGAAGAGTCTAAGTACTTTAATCTGCTCTAGTTCAAAACTAAAGTAGTAAAAAATGAGGCCGAATTGCCCATTAGTCATTTTCGAAGTTTGAAACCAGCTTTACTTTCATATCACCCTATGTATAACATACACATATCAACCCTTAGAACTTGTATGTGCCTCCTTCTTGATATCTATGGGTAAAATTTCAGTAGAACATTTGTGTGGTTTTATACAATTTTGGTATGTGAGAGAATGGTATATGCATGCTTTTAGTGGAGTGAGTGAGAAGGAAAACTACATTTCTGTCTTATGACCTCATGTTTTCAGGCTTGCAAGAAAAAGCAATTTTTTTTCCTTTTATTTTGACCAAACAAACATTTCAATTTCTGAATTTTGAGACCACAGGGCATGTATCCAAAAATTAAGATCTTTGACCTGGTCTGCATTTGCAACTTCACTGTGGATTTGTTAGCAACAGCCCTTTTTTTTTTTTTCACTGAGCGGCCTTACAACCAACACAAGCACAGGACTTGTATTGGATAGTATTGCTTTCTTCAAAAAGTTTTGATTTTGTTCTTGAGTTGATACGCATCAAACTGTATTAATCTCTTTAACACAAAACCTGTGTTCTCCTGGATAACACGATGAGGGGACATTCCCATTGTGTTTCCAATCCTAAATTACCTAATACAAGAAATAAAAGTTATAATTTTTTTGTCAGAAAATGAAAAAAATTACGAAAAAAATCCAAATAAGTTGTGTTGGGTAATGAAGAAACTTCATGTAAAGTTCCAAAATGTAAAAAGTTTAAACTCTTTGAACACAACCCACATGTGAAAATGCATGTGTCTTATTCTGATAATTAACCAGTATCTCATTATTGTCACTACCGGTACTTAGTGCTGCTTTCAGCTACTTTTAATTGCATTATTTTTAAGCTGATTACAAAACTGGTTATATCTAATGGTATAACAAATGCCCTACTGGTTATATGTACTTGAAAGCAGGTTGTTTCTCAGGACTTAATTAAATAAGCAAAACGTAGTTAATGTATCATCTTGTTGGCTTTTTTTATGTGAATGTTTGTGATGTGCACCAACATAGCTAGTAAATTGCCTGTGCTGAGATTTGTCCACTCTGACTGGTGTTCCTTTAGAGTTGAATTTCTTCCCAACATGCACTTCCTTTTTCTTACCGGCAGGGAGGAAAATGGAAAAACTTTTCCACTAAATGCCATAATTCTGTGCAGACAATTTTCACAAAATTTTTCTGTCATGTCCTTCTTATTTGAAACAGAGCTAATAAATATTCAAGATCAACTTTTCCACACACTGGCATTATGCTTTATTTGATGGGGGAATTTTTTTTTAATTGGTGTATTAGTATTGCATTTCAGCTCAATTTTGACTCAAAGTATTAAATGGAAAAAATCCGAGAAATCTGGAACATCTTGTGAAAGAGTTTTTTTTCGATTTCAACTGTTTCGAGTCTTAAAAAAGTCAAAATTGAAACTGAATGAATGCATGAAATGTAACTGTTAAAGCCCATTCTGTAAGTACACACCGTGTTTAAACAGATAACAGAGCTGTGTTGGGAAATACATCCTGATCAAAAGGTTGTAAAGTATATAAAAATTTGTCTCAACACTCACTATGACGCCATCTAGTACTGGTGATTTGGTGATTTAATAAAATCGGATTGGGGTATTTTTTTCCTAATATATATATATATATATATATATATATATAATTTTTTTTTTCCAATCCCTAAGTTCTTTTAAACCAATGAATGCATCACTGGTCTACATTGTTTGAATTCCTCAGTGATTAAAACAACTGCTGACCAATCAATCCTACTGTTTTCCCTTAACACAGCACTATCATCAGTCTGAACACCACAGAACAATTTTTTTTTGATTAGAGACAGAAAGAGGACTAAGATAAAGCAGCTACTTTCTGGTCATGCTCAGAGGGGTGGATATCATATGCTACGATTCCAGTTTTTTTACTCATGACCATCCAGCAACAGCTATCATGCTGATTTAAGAAAGGTCTCTTGAACCACATAGGATAGAGGTTTAGTAAAGGCTTGAAGATGGGCGAGGACAGTAATGAGTACGTCTGTCTCACTGACTTGTGCCTGGTTTGATGCCAACTGGGTTGACGGAGGTAAGTTCCAGACTTGGCATCAGTTCATAGGGCTTTTCGGACTGCTTGGTCTTGCCCTCGTGGTAGCGACTGTAGATGCCACGACCGGCAGAATAACCGCCTAGGTAAGACCCGCGAGGTCCAGGGGTACGATTACCTGCGGCTGCACGACCACGCCCTCGCACGGTACCTGCTTAAAATACAGTTACAGTATAATGATGATAGGGGTTGTGGGCTAGGATTCGTAGAACTTTAGCAGGGAAACAAGAATTTATGTTGGGTTCAGAACATCTTTGGAAGATCCACTTGAGAGACTGGCACTTATAAAAGAGACTCACAAAGGTTTTGTTTTTTTCCTGCTGTTGATAAATGTCATGACTTCCTTTTCCAGTACTTTCCTCGCAAACCTCAAGCTGGCAACTGAAAAAATCTCAAATCTACAAATATTTAGATAGGAAGCAGCGATAGTACACCACCAAAGATCTTCCTGTGTGAAACAAGTCATGAGCAGTCAGACGGACTGTCTGACAAAGAAGTATTAGTATTGGTTGACATTAAAGTACTATAGCTAATGAAGTAAACACACAATTATTGTGTTTTCCCCCAATTTTACTTTGTCAGACAATTTCTCTAAGTTAAAACAATGAAATTAAAAAATTTCAGTATTTGTTCCACAAAGGAAGGTAACTGATGGTGCACCACCTTCTAACTCTTTATGTTGTGTAAATAGTTAGGGACTTTTAAATAAGTACATGTCCAATATATTGCAAAACTTGTTTAAATTTCATAAAACAAAGTTGACATAACTCACTATGAGATCTCCTCCAGAAGTAACTGGAATTAATATCAAATGAAGATCCAAAGAAAGATTGTATAGGTAAACAACTAACTGCCGATAACCTTTGAACAAAACTTGAAAGAATGTTGATTATTCTATTTAGGAACATCTTAATAGCAATAGTCTGCTAATACAAAATAGATGCCAATGGATGTTTCTCAAAGAAGCTGCACGGGAATTGGTGGAGAAGCATTAGGATCAAGTTGTACTCTGAGGTGTTTGGAACTTTGGTGAGAACCCTAAAATAACCCAGCATGAAATGGGAGTTGACAGGATAGCAGGAAAAGGATGGTGTTAGAAAATATAATGGTAAGAAAACTAATTGTTCATTTGAGGTGTAAGTAGGAATATGGATGTAAGAGATTACCATTGTTCTGTATCATTGGGGATCCTTTGGAGAGAAAACCAAAACACAATGATTGTTGATAGTCAAAAAAGATTTTCCTGCCTCCATCCAAGACCACATTCAGTCAATCATTTAAGATAATGGGATTAGCATTCATTGGTCCATCAACTTGTTTTGTTTTTGCCTTTAAACAATAGGCCTCAGATTTTGAACCACAAGGAATTAGCTAAATATTTTTAAAACCTTTGATCAAAGATTAAATCATTATGATTTAAATTATAGCAAACATTAACAAACACGGATGCATTTTTAAGTCAACAGAAATATCTGAAGGACACTGGTCCAAATAGTTTGAGCTGCCATCAATATTTATAGATATTTTTCTCTTCACGCAAAACAACAGTTATTTTTCACAAACGATTGAAAAGTATTAAAAACAACCAACCTTTCACAAAATATTCCCTGTTGGGTCCAATTAGCGTGCTGTAAGGGTAACCATAGTAAGCCAATGTGTAGGGGTCACACTGGTAGATGTAGTTCTGCTGGGTAGGCTCTGGTGTGGCAGAAGCACCTCCTTTAGACGCTTTTTGACGTGAGTACTGCTCTTTATCTACTGGCTTGGCAAGCGTCACTTCAATGCAGGACCCTTCGATCTCTGTGCCGTTGAGGTGGTCCATGGCTAGCACAGCATCATCTCGGGATGTGAAGTGGACAAAAGCATAGTCACGGATTTTCTTCACACGCTCCACGCATCCGGGGTTCCACTGGCTGAAAATCTGGTAAATCAAAAGCGAAAATGCAATGCCGTCTGATTTATTAATAAAAATGTCATCCAGGGTAAGGAATTCAGACATTTGTCACTTTTTTGTCAACATAATTTACTGTTTATTACATGAATGAGCAGCAAAGTTACAACAGCAAGATGTTGAAGGAAGACAAGTCACTAAACTACCTGAAGTGTCTTATTGTATATTAATTATTAACTACATTACAGTTTGTCAGCAAATAACACATTCACGAAAAACCTGCCCTAGTTGCAAGGTTTAGATCCCCCAAATAAAACGCTTATTGCCTCACATTCTGCCATTTTTTCCAGGTAGCAATTATGACAGCCTGAAAAGACACAGCTAATGCTGTTAGGAAATTAAATACATTTTTATTCATTCTAAAGACACCCCACACCCACCACCCAAAAAGGAAAACCATGCCTATCCTACCTTTCTGATTGTCTCCTCACTCGTCTCCATCATTAGATTCCTTACGTAGAGTATCTTCACTGTCTCCATCACATCTTCATCTACATCAATCTCTGGTTCAGCCCAGTCCACTGCAATCTGGTGGCCCCACAGCTGAATTCTTCCTGGCATCAACTTCCTGCGAGCCATGGCGGCCGCTCGATGAGATTCGTACTCTACAAAGGCAAAGCCACGGTTCTTCATCTTGTCAGCGGCACTGGCATAAACTATCACGTCCAATACGCCTTCCGTCACTTTAGAAACTTCCTCCAGGATCTCCTCACGCTTCTTGGTTTTGGGAATCCCACCAATGAAAAGGCGGCAGTTGTCCACCGAGGAACAGACCCCGAGCAGCCGGCCAGGTCGCACCTCATAGTTGTTGAGCTCCCGCACCGCCCTCTTGGCCTCGTGTTTTTGTGTGTACATAACAAATGCGTAGCCTCGGTTTTTCCCATCAAAGTCCATCATCAAACGCATCTCATAGATGCGGCCTACTGACTCAAACACTGGAACAAGTTCATCCTCGTAAACATCTCGTGGGATCTTGCCAACAAAGATTTCGCATCCTCGAGGAGGAGCTTGACCACTCCAGCCTGGAGGGGGCCCATATTTACGCTGACCGTTTTCTTGGACCATACTGTAGCCAGTGCGCTCCATCAGGGACAGCAGTGCAGCCTCATTGGGAGCTCCTGCAACTCCCTCTGGGAGTGTGATCTGACCTTGGAGCGGATGATGGGAGGCACCTGAAGGTTTGGAGGGATTAGAAGGGGCAGAGTTGTTGCTCATGTTTGATGAGGAAACGGGATCTTCCGCTGTCATTCTGACAATACCATCCAATCAGACTTTGGGCTGGAGACAAATAAAAAGGACAAGGTGTTAAAAAAGCAATTTATAAAAGAAGCTAAACAAAGCTAAACAAAAACAATCAAAGGGGTGTATCTAAATACGTTCAAAGATAAATGTAAGCAAAATATGAAATTATCATATCATGCAGATTCATAACACAGAATGATACATTTCAAGTATTTTTATTAGTTAATATGCCCTACAGCCAATGAACACCATAAATTCACTCTCTTAGAAAATTACTGGATTACATTCAGTATGTTGTTCTACTGGAAAATGCAACGCTTCATTTTAACTGAAAAGAGAAGTTGGACCTCTGAGCAAAAGTTTGGTCCCTTTCTCCCAGGCCAAGGCAAAATAGCTCTGAAATCTCCGGATCAAGAGTGGTAGCCTATGTTTTAATACATCTGTGTTGTTCGTCTTAAAGCTCTGATTGAGCTATGATTCATATCTTGTGAAAAACCCGCAAACTCTTGAATGAGCTTTGTTTTACAATTGTCTAAAAGTAGTGAATATGTTGGTCCATGTTGCTTGTGCAATCATTTTTTAAATACTTTTTCTATCCACTTATTTGCTTGGATACAGCAAGCGTTTTTAGCAATAACAAATTCAACAAAATGATACTAAATACATTGAAATATATAATTCTTTGTGTGATGTATCTACATAACATGAATTTAAAAAAACTGTGATCTGATTATTTGTTTAACAAAGCATGTTAGATTTTCAATCAAAGTGCATGAGACACATTTTGTGAGCAGAACGCACAAGTAAACGCACCTATAAATCCTAAGAGCTCCTTGCCCTATCATTGGTTTTACAACCTTGTTTTGTTGAGTCCTTCTGATCCACTGATGACCTATGACCCCTATCAGAGAGAATGAAGGGCTGTAAACCATGAAAACTCCAGTTCAAGGTTCACTGAGTATGACTTAGTCACATGCTCAGTGTGTGTGTGTGTGTGTGCGCGCGCACATGCGCAACACATATATACTTGTGTAAGAAATAACGTAGACGGCTGCAGTAAAGCTAAGTAACGTATGATGGGTGAAATACAATGCCATAAGGTGACACAAATAAATCTCTGTACAAATGTAGTTCATACATTTTAATCTGTCGCACACACGCACACACTACATGATGCTGCTGGACTTTCAACCCTTTTATCAATATGAATGTGATACACTTGCAGGTGCAGTTTCACTGTGTGTAGTTGTGTGTATGTGTCCTTTCATTAGGAGGCCCAGCCCTAAAAGAGCAACTAAGAATTATCAGAAATCGGCTTCTCAACGATAAACCTCTTATTTTCTTATTTTCCAACACAGCCAGCATTGAGAACGGAAAAATCCACAGATTTTTAAATCCCCAAATCTCCTTGCAGCAAACAACATACAAGCAGCCAGTTAAAGCCTCCACAGTACCATGTTATAGTTACCATAAAAGTCCTTAGTGAGCATTATAAAACTTGGAACAAATTTTTTTATACACGAATAATGCAGTCGACACTGATGGTAACTGGTGAGGCCATCAACAGGGGTGCAAACACCTCAAAGCCAAGCAGCCATGGTAACATGCAGAGTCATTTGACCTGACCCAACATCCAGCTCTCTTACTCACCCACGCACATTTATGCACCTGTTTGTTTGGTCATTCTTCCAAGACAGGAGGGCTTAGAGCAACCACAATATAAGTCACAAAAGGATTCGGTTCAGAAAGAAATGTGTTTGAATAAAAAGGGACACACTGCAAATCTCACAAGAAGTAAAAAACGTTAAGTGTCTTTGAAACTATGTCTATGCAAGGAAGCATTATCAAGTACTAAATAACTTAATATTTTTTGTCATCATCAAGTGAAAACATAATTGTGATAAGAATCATGATTTGGATCATTTTCATGATACATTCTAAATGCTGATGTTTGCAAATCAGCCAGTGTACAAACTTGCCTGTTTGATTAGATTTCCAGTTGTGAACACACAGACATTCATGGTTTGGAAAGTACAAATAAGCCACTTTAACAATTGTTGCACAATTGTTGCAGTTGTCTTCCATTGGGAAGGTTGCAGGTTAAATTCCACCTTCCTCCTGTCACATGTGGATGTGCCTCTGGGCAAACCTAAGTTGCCTACGGAGCTCTGTAGCGGTGGGTGAATGTAGTTTAAGGGGGATATTCTCCCGCATCAAAATCATATGACAACCCAGAAGTAACAGTAGTTGCAGTTCCCCCCTCATCCACTAGGAGCTGGCTCCAGAAAGGAGCAAGTTCCCATTGACTCCCATGTCAAAAATGCTAAGTTCACAGCAAAAGTAAATATCTGTATAGCCTGGTTACAATTTTTTTTTTAAAGTTTTAATGAATCAAGTTTACTAATATGATAACTCTGTGGGGGATTATTCTTTTTTGTATATAATTCATCTGTTTAGATGTAATTAATTTTGAATTTATGAATTTCACATTTCTTCTTTACATATTGATTATTACACTTGTTTTCATTCAAATTGACACGGTTTTAGTGAACATTATGGACCAACAAGGCGTCATGTTTTTATCTAAGAAATGTATCAGGGCTATCACAGTCGCTCAGCCGTTAGTTACAGGTTAGCTTAGTTAGCTTCATCAGCTCACAGCTCCACTCTCATCTCCGCCTCTTTGCCCATTTTTTGGTATTTTCTGGGCATGGCGAGGTGCATTATGCAGTCAAGATGGCGGTAGTGGGAACTACCCAGTTCAAGCTTCAGTTGAACTCTATAGGACCTATTGTTGACATCATAGAGGATTCGTCCATCTTTTCATACAAATGTGTGGCTCCAGTGTAAGGCACTTGAGTGGTTAATATGACTAAGAAAGCACTATATAAGTCCATTACATTACCGCTGTTTTGCAAGTGCTGTTTTATTTCTAGAGTAGTCAAATCCAGTTAATATTTATGTAGAGCAGCCTGTTGCAGGTTTGCTGCTTGAACAGGTCGGAATAATGAGAAACGAAATAACCTTCAATCAGATTGTTATAGTGATACAACCTCATTCTGCACACGGTAATCACTTGACAACGTCTATTTCACTTAGGCAGGTGTTCATGCTATATTTACAGCACAATATAAAAATCTAAATACTAACAAATACATTACATGAAAAATATTTGGAACTGTAGTAACTGTATATTATATTTGCAGCAGTTGGCAAAATTTGTGTTTTAAATAAAATAAAATAAAATATTTCAGATTTTGTATTACATTTGTCTATAAATAAAATATTTTTATTATTAAAATGCTATACTGTTAAAGAAGACTACTCCTTACTTGAGATGAAAACATAAAGACAGGAAAGTCTATGTGGATTTAGAAAATGCAGGAAAAATGAAAGACATGGACAGGGAAAAGAAAATGGATCCAACACAAAAAATGGAAATTGTGAAGAAAATGACCTGCTGTAAATCCATTCTTTCAAATTGTCCTTGTGGGTGAAAGAGGCAAGGAGGAAACACGAGGAAGAAACTAGTAGATAATTAACCTCTTAAATCACAGCTTGTTATTCAGAGGACATAAAGATTTACAGATGATGACTCTTATGGAAACTTATGATCATCTAGGTGTGATTTCTCAGCTTTAACCCTAGCCTCAGATGCTGAGGCTCAGCAGGAAAAGCTAACATTAGCCAGGTTAAACATAACTGGATCTTAGACAGAGAGTTCACCTGGTCAAAGGTTATGAACTTCAATGTGAAGGAAGTTAGTGTTCCAGTTATTGCTAAGGAGATTGTCCATTACCTCATGTTTATGATTGATAGAAGCACCTGATTCTCTGCATATTAACCCTTATATTGGAGAGCGGATTGTTTTATGAGTGAACAGACAAGGTTATATGGGCTTTCTTAAGAATCATTTTACACATCTAGATTGGCTACTGCAGGATATTTTTTTTTACATATAAACAAGTATACCATAGCACTGACTTTAGATCAACCCTGTCATAGATTATTTCCTACAAAATCTAGCAAAGCAACAAATTTCAAACTTCATACTAGGCATGGATCAGTTACAAGTAGCCTATCAATGTATACAAAGACTGAGAAGTAATGGCACAACCGCTACGTCGTTCCATCATACTATTTGGTTCAAAGTCCTTGAAAAGTGACCGGACTGTTCTCTGGCTTTATAGAGCAGAGTGACACAGCATTGCCCCTCCCCCATCTATTGCTTCACACCAACTAAACCTTTTCCTTGGTGACAAAAATAAAATATGGCCATTTGGAAATATGTTGAGCTGTGAACACAGATACTAATGCTGTGGAAACGACTGTAGCACCACCAACCTACAATGAACTCCAGATTTATATATTATATTATGTTATAGTTCTAATACTTTGCAAACAACAGAACTGTAACACCAGGGTATTTTTTACTTTATTATCATACCGTCCCATGCCAAAGTCCAACATGTGCAAGAGCAGGAAACAGTCCAAATGTTTGGCTAAATATTACACTGACTGATCTTGATCCAGTGTACTGAGAGAAACAGGCCAAAAGAAGGCGCTATCTTTGCCATATGCACACATGTGCACGTGGAGGCAATCGATTCTAAGTGTCCACCCGGCAGCTGCAGTCAACAGCGTCACAAATCACCAGAACAGGATCAAACACAACTCTAATGCTTAAAGAGTAAGCCCAATGCTGGTGAAGTTAAACACATCTTAAACTAACAGTATAATGGATACTAATAAGTCTCATAGTTAAAGCTAACCATCCTTTAAATGTCTTTCGCATTCATTATTTATGATACAGATATCCTCGTTTGATTTGGAGCCACAGAAAGCTGGCAATAAAAGACTGCAGATCTCCACGCAGCAACGACAAAGAGAACAGGAGAAGGAAGTGAGAGTGGAACAGAGCAAAAAAATCTTGAGAAAGATGTGACCCAGCAGAGGGATGTTGTTGGGAAAGAGAAGAGGAAGCAGAAGCAGAGAGTGGTCAGATAGGAGGATATCTACCCCTGCTGCTCCACAGCGCTCCGCTGCCTGGCTGCCTGCTCAGGGAGTGTTAGTCCACCTCCATGAGAGACAGGTACAGCAGGGCACTGAGCACAAAGTCCAGCCTCTTTTGCACCAACAAACACACGCACAAACACACACACACAAACGCACACACACACACACTGAATAAAACCTCCAACCATGAGAGCTGATGAGGGTGGAGCTAAAACAGGTACTATTGTGCGCAGTGAGAGTGACTTGTGGATACCAGTCTAATTTTTTATATTATGTTTAATTTTTTTAAATAATACATAAAAACATATTTAAACAACTTTTCTGAAAATGATTGATTAAAGTTTACTTAAATATTCTGGGTGCTATGAAGAGAAAAACATTTACTTGACGATAGCAAATTTTCCTTTGTAAATTGTAAAATTTATTAAAAATAGACAATAGGAGGAAGAAAATTGTAAACTATAAATGAAAGTATTATTTAAATGAATATATTATCATGATATGAGATATCTCCAAAAGAATGTGAGGGTGGAGGCTTGTTTTTGGGAGGATTTTTTTCTCAGTAAAATTATGAAATTATGATAAAAGCATAACTTTTTCCTTTGCTTTGGGAATGACTTGGCAAGAAATTCTGACACTATGCACTAGATTTAATATAGCAATTTAATCACGCTCAACTGTGATGTTAAATGGAAATAATCAGTTTTAGGCATCTCAGTGCCCTGGGATCTATGTTTTTGCTGCATACTTTAATTAAACATATAAAGGTACCAGCCAGACTTTTCACCAAGCTCTATCACACTCCTGTTATATAGTTTGTCACACGTTATCTCATAGCTCGTTGTTTTGCTAGAGTGTTGTAATGGAATGCTTTTATTGTCATTGTATTCATTTAAAAGAAAGAAAAAATACATATATATTTACGTTGTTGTGATTTTGAAAATATAAGGTGCATGATGGGATCAGTAGTTTCAAGTCTTCTGGGATTTTCTGCTTAGCAATGCAGAAATCTGTGAGAAGCGGTAGGAAATCTTCAAACCAGGGTTTGAATACTTCCTCATGTTTGTGTCACAGCGAAAGGACATTTAGAAATTCCGTCTCTGAGTAACCCCCAGAATTAATGTCAAGTCAGCACAATACTGCGACTGTATGTAAGTGTGTTTTCAGGGTTTTCTCCTACATGTAAAAACTGTGGACGTGTTCCTAGTGCAGCTTAACTTAAGCAAACAACACACACCTTCCTGGGCAGCTAAGAGAGCAGATAGAGGGAGAAAAAAAAGGCACAAAATCCTGAAGGGTCTATGGTTGAAAACTCCAAAGAAACTGAAGGACTAAGGGAAAATAAAATAAAGATAACGTGCGATGAGCCATGTGCTCAGTTTCAGCTGCTATGTAACAAACTGGCTCCTGAAAGACTGAGCAAAGGTCAGCGATTAGGGAGCAGACAATGAAACAAAAACGATGGGTATTAGCATGACACCTGAGGGAGTGTTCCAGGTAACTATAAATATCTTTACTGCAAAGCTGCTGAAACACTGGGTACCTTTAAATTAAGGCTAGAAACCAATCTCTTTAGAGCCTCCTTTGATTAATTGATTATTAACAGGTGGTGTGTCATAAAGGTAGTATGCTTAAATGTTCTTTATGTTTCTGATATCATGTTTTTGTCTGCTTATGTTTTATTCCCAATTCACCCAAAGCACTTTGAATTACCTCATTACTGAAAGTCTGTTATGAAAATTAATTTTCCCTTTAAATAGACATGGGTGGCAGTGAACCTGTAACCCAGGTTATGTTAATCGGATTGCAACACTAAGACAAATTAATACTATGATTGATGTTTCTATAGTTTTGGAAGGAGATGGACAGTTAACATATGCATGTGACCTCAACCAAAACTCTGCCAGCAAGATATTAAAGAAGATCATGTTTGCTGAACTGATCAGTCAGTGAGATAAAAGAGCAATAATTCAATATGTGAGGAATTTGACTGAACTGTGTAAAGCTATGCATAGATGTATGTGGACTCTGTATAAAACCTTTAAAAAATGGGAGAGATTGTGAGGTGTGGAGTGATTTAAGTTAGTTGTTTTTTTCTTTCTATAAAACAGATGAGTCACTTTAAATCAAAGATTAACTGTCAGTCATTAGTGTGAGCCAATCAGAAGCCTAGCACGCCTCAGAGGGTTTCAGATGTTCCAGTGGCTGCCCACTAGAACCATCAGCCCATCAGGTCAACATTTAAACCCATCAGCCATGGACTCAAAAAATTAATTCTTGTCCTCTTAATCACTAAACTTGGCTACTAAATCATTATTTAGACACTGCTCGGTCCCCCATGACTTCTAAAAATATGGATGGATTGTCTTATAATTCAAATAATAAATCAAATCAATAAATCTTTAGACTGTGATGAAGGATTATGGGCAGAATTTCAGAAAAGAAAATCAGCAAAGACACATACAGTGTTAATTTGGGGTCCAGATCAGTGCATTTTCAAATTATGTCAGAGAAGCCAGCTGCATTGGTTTCAAGTTCTGAAACTCGCTTTTTTTCTTTTTTACATACACTCCATAAAAACTATCAACTCCTGCAAGACCTTGCAATGGAATGTGCCAATTATCGATGTGAACAGGTTTGCAGTGGATAACTATTATAAAACAGCTAAAACTGAGAGAAGTGCAGCCACCATTTGCAAAAGCAATTTGTTGATGGTGAAGAAAAACACTTTAGAGGAATCTCTAAGGAGACAGAGCTAAGGGCATGGATAAAGCAAATGACATTACAGAGGAGTTGGAGTGACAGTATCCTCCCAACTCTATGGCTGAACAGTACCCAAGGCAGATGTAGTTCACTATTACCTATTGGGTATATTGTTTGATATTAGTGCTATTGGGCTGGACTGTGGTGCAATTGGTAGTATGGTACTGTTGCCTTGTAGCAAGGTCATCAGTACATATCCTGGCCTGGGTCTTCTGCATTGAGTTTGCATGTTCTCCTCCCTGCACGCATCGGTTCTCTCTTCGTATTTTGGTTTCCTTCCTGCATTACTTTTTGGTAAATTTGCCTGTCTAAAATGTCCTTAGGTATGAGTTTGTTTGCTCAAGATAGGAGCCCCCACGGGTGTACCAAAGGATAAATGGGTGATATTGGGTTTACTACAGACATTCGTAGTTCAGAGGTATTCCCAGTGCAAATGAGTTGGCTCACAGTACACTGGATGGAATCCACACTGATCTTATCGTGGTGTGTGGCATGCACTGCTGCGTTCTCAATCTTATACTTCAAAGAATATTAT
This sequence comes from Apricaphanius iberus, assembly GCA_028564705.1. NCBI lineage: Eukaryota > Metazoa > Chordata > Actinopteri > Cyprinodontiformes > Aphaniidae > Apricaphanius > Apricaphanius iberus. The sequence continues at coordinate 559,299 of JAPXFQ010002192.1, forward strand.
CAAGCAGTTGAGGAGATGCTAAACAAATGGGAAACTGGGGGAAAGGGTATCCATGATATTTTACATTCTTATGTAATAAATAACAAAAATAAGAATCTAAACGAATGTACGAAGAGCAGAACAGAAGAAAGAACTAAGGCTACGATCACTCTGCAGGTCTTAAAGCTCAATTCCAATGTTTTGATCAAATTCGATATGTCCGTGTGGTTGTTCATACTATAACTAAAATGTGACAGAAAAACACGCCCGAATGTGAAGGGTTCACTGCCCCCAAGTAGCCTGCATGGGCAGAAGAAGACAAGACGTCACACACAAGCTGCTCTTTTTAGGGAAGTAAAAATTCCTGGATACAGATATTGGTGTTTGAGCAGCAGTTTGGCAATCCTTGCACAGTCAGAAGCTTCTGCACTACCTCTGGGCGAAAGAGAAATAGTTATTTTTAATATAATTTTTTATAAGTTTTGTTTTAGTTTTTTTAAAAACATTCAACAGAGCGCACACAGTTCAGGGAACCGAATCAAATAATCAATTGACACGTCAGATTATCCATTGCTATGAGAGTAACTGGGCATCATCTCAGATCTGGATAGTGGACACTGTACCCAATGCATCTTGCTATCTGATAGCTCAGCTGATAGTATGTTGAAGAGTTATGGAGGCTTTGGAGTGCGTAGCAGCACTGAACAGAGATGTACACATCCACTGATGGAGAAGGAGGGCAAATTGTGGATCCAGTCTGGAGTGGGGCAGCAGTGCTCTGATTCCGCCATCGTTACACACAAACAGGTGGGCAATTCTTGTCCATGGATTAAGTCGTGTCTGTTTTCAGACCATTTCAGGTGAAAGTTTCATATTTATTTAAGTAACGCATTTATCTGTATCTATCTGATTGATAGCATGATGGAGATTCTTTGTTCAGCTTGTTTGATTAGAATATTAGTTAAAATAAATTAAAATGAAAGGTTTTTGAATATCTCATTTTTATTTAGAAATTTGACAGATGAAAGATTATGATATTCTTTTGACCCCATGCGTAAGACAACGAAAAAGTAACAAGAGCGTGCTCTACTGAAAATACTTTTTAAAGATGTAGTAACTGCTGAGTCGGTGTGAGGGTCTCGGCTTGGGTTGTGGGCTTTAAATCAATCAGTCTGGTTGTTTCAGGATTTGATTGAGTGATAAGCATGGATGCCATAAAAAATCGTCTTTATGGGTGGGGGTTACGACTCATGCAGGATGATGGTCTTTCTGTGCCAGCAACGCATAAGATGGATATAATGCAATATGACCATTCAGACTGAAGTTGCTTGTAAAACATCAGATATTCATCGGATTTAGTACCACATATGCAAGTGACCTGGGTCGGATTTGAAAAACTTTGTATTTGTATTGTAACTTTGGATTTGTGCCATTTAGACTGTCATAAAATTATCGGATATGGGTCCCAAAGGGGCAAGAAAGTTGGATTTGATGTCCTATTGCCTGCAGTGTCAACATAACCTAAACAATCTCAGCTTTTATATCGGACAATGCTAAGTATTGTAGCAAGAAGCAGAAAACAGTTAGTGATTTCAAGCTTTTTTTGTGAAGCCTGTTTGATTTTTATAACTTAATTGTACTTGGTAAAGAGTCTGCAAAGCTGTGCTGTAAAAAAAAAAAAGTGCAAGTCTCAGATTGATACTATGAGCAGATCTTGAATGACTTACCCAAATGAGCTAGATCAGATTTGGGAAGGTGAAAAAAATCTGTATCAGTACATTTGGTATTACAAACTAAAAATAACTAATACCAGTGTGGCACAGGGGCTTTCTGATGTGTACAGAGCAGCATTAATACAGTGTTTCGTCACAAAGGCATAGAGGGGGCATTGTTGGATCTGGCCTGTTCACGGGATATGTTCACAACGAGACAAAAGGAATTTCACCAGATTTATCCTTATCCAGATTACCAGTTATCTGGGATAGTTTCTTTTATGGACAAGAGCATGCAGATTCTGGCGGGTCTTTGATCATGACATCTGACTTTCACGGTTAATGCCACTTCTTCTCAGTTAACTAGGGCTGTTGACTAGAGCAGAATTACTCAGAACTACATCGAAAGTAATGACACAGAGAAGGCGACAAAGCTGATAGCTCAGAGTTAGTTCCTTAAAGAGGCCATGGTCAGGAAGATATATAGACATGTGTACATAGGAGATTCAAGACACTGAAATCTGCAACAAGGGTCAAACAATGAATAGTTGGAAACAAACCCTGAAACAAGGCTGCCAAGGTACTCAACAAGAACAAAAGTACAACTGCCACATACTATATAATGGTTGACACACATTTTAAAAATGCCAGGTTTTTAATTATGCAAAAAATATGACCTTGATAAATGTTAACATTTCAAAGGATTTCCCACATAATATGTAACATTTATCCTTTACGATTCAACTGAAAAAGAATCTAATCTGTAACAAAAAGAAAGAAAAAAGTATGCTGTAACATGCTTACTTTAGTGAGTACACCCTAAACTAACCTTTCATCGAAGCAGAGATTTCTCTAACATGAAGAACACAAAAAGTACAGAGGAAATACTGTTACAGTTTTCTTAGTGTTACTTTTATCCATCTTGGATTAACTTCCTGTTTTAGTTACTTCCCTTTTGTCACATACATTCTCCAATTATATGAGGCTTTCTGTGACGTTCAGCTAATTAAGACCTTTGACCTCCGCTTGATCCTTTGTAAGCTCTCTGCAAACCGCAGCTGAAGAATGTAAATGAGTAAATATTAAAAAAATCCTGCTAAGAAAACCAAACTTTGTTTCAGGTTAAACAGGTTCAATACAAGTTATGGCTGCTGTGAACTCAAGAATACTTGATGCTAAAATGAATAAAGCTCTGCATCAATAAAGTATTGTTTTAAGAGTGAACATACTTATGCAACTAGGTTACCTCAACCTTTTTCCTTTCTAACAGATATTCTATCATCTTTCATTCGAAATAATTACTTTTTAGCCAGAGTGTGCACATTTTTAAGAGCCATTGTAAGTAAATGAGTGATGTGTCACATGATTAGATTACTCCAACAGTTTATTTGCTGCAGAACAGTACGACCTCTTGATCTTGCCCATGCTACATTTTAGTTTCCTGGAAACATGTCCCTCCCAGTCAGATGTATAAACTCCCTCAAGAACATAAAACAGATTTCTAATATATCTAACCGCTTCATTGTTTCAAGGAGCCCTCACAATTAGACATTACTATCACTAATAAACCCTCTGCAGGGTAAAGCATGTCCTAACTATAACTCTACTTAACATAAAGTAGAAATTCAGTCGGTTTTGCAGCGTCAGTTCTGAGGTGGGGTGCATTATCTGAGTGAGCTGCAGGCAAATCATCCAAAACAACTTGACAAGAGAGAAGTGATCCCTGTGGCTGCACTTTCAGGACACATGACGTCCACGTGCAGAGGATCTTAGCTGTCAGCGCCTCGACCGCAGCGGGATCAATGGAGAAGTTAGTCACAGTGCTGACTGAAGAGAAGGAATTCTCATTATCTGAGGAATTTCAGAGTACATTGTTATCTAAACTACAGTCAATTTTCTAAAACATAAACCCCTTTCTACGTTTCTCTTCCGTAACCTATTTTACCCCCTTTTCCTTCTTGGCTTTTTCTCTTTGTTTTTGCTTTTCTTCAGTCGGTCCATGTACCTGTCACCATCATTCCTCCAGCCCAACCGACCTCGAAGGTAAGCACCCGGGAAGGGGGAGGAGAGAAGAGTGGTGAATGGGGGCGGAGAAGGGGAAGGAAATTTTGAGAAAAAAATTGAGAAGGATGGGAATAAAAGGGGCCTAGGAGGAAAAAAAACGTTGGGGTACCAAAAGAGCAAAGAAGCAATTGATAGTGAAGAATTTTAAGTCAGATAGAGTGTGTAGGTGACTGAATCCAGGTCGTTCTAACTTCAGCACAGAACAATGATTCCAGTTCATTTAATCTGAGCTCCTGCCTCCCCTGGTCAACCTGCCTCCAAGACCTTCAGTTCATATCAAATATTGCAGGGAACATCGCGATCTGACACAAACACCTAAATCCGAGACAGTTATTGCAAAGAAGTCTGAGAGTTACATTTATCATACCCAAGGCAACAGAAACAGAGGAGCCTCTCATTCAGCTACACAGTCATTACTAATCAGAAGAGCTGCTTTGGGTTAGGGGCTTTGCTTCCTAAGACAAACACATTCCTCTGGGTAATCAGCTAGCCTGCTCAAGGCCAAAGCTGACATTGTTTCAAACAATTAGTCCTGATGCTGACCGTGTCACACTCCTGATAAAGGCTTCGGTGACACGCCACGGAGTGCCGCACGGGTGGCACAAATCCTTTAAAGAAGCCAAACTTCTCAGGATATTTTTAAGCTCCAAGACTTTCTGGTGGATTAAAGAAAGTTTTCATACCATTTCTGATTACACATTTATGTGTTTTTCAAAAAGTAGAATAAAGAAATTTTGAGCAGAAAACTGCTTGTTTTTTTTTTTTTTAGGCAAGACAAGGCAAGTTTATTTGTAGAGCACAATTCATACACAAGGTAATTCAAAGTGCTTCACAGTGGCATAAATTAAGAAAACAGATAAACAGAAAAAAAACCTCAAATTAAAAACAAATGAATTACAATAAAAAGCAAGAGTGCAGATAAAATACTTTCAATTGTCATTTGCACGGGTAAAAAGAACTGTTTGCAGCCTGGATTTAAGTTAGGCTTGTCTCACATCCTCATGAAGACTGTTCCACATTTTAGCTGCCTGAAACTGAAATGCAGCCTCACCGTGTTTATTGTTGACTCTGGGAACCACAAGGAGACCCCTCCCTGAAGTTCTCAGGGCCCGAGATGGTTCATTGTCTCTAACATGTCAGAGATGTACTTTGGTGCCAAACCATGAAAAGACTTGTACACAAACAAAGCTGTTTTAAATTCTATTCTCTGAGCGACAGGAAGCCAGTGCAGAGACCGGAGCACTGGTCTCTGCAAACAGCGTTCTGGATGTACTGCATCTGTCTAACAGCTTGTTTAGATTATGTATAATTTGCAATCTTATGTTACTAGAACTCAGGACATTAACCTGATTCAGAAATAATGCTACAGAAAACAGCAGAGGTGTAACAATTTTGCAAATAAAATTCAAACTAACTAATAAAATGCACCACTATTTGTTTATCAAAGTGAAGACTGTCTGGCCAAGGGTTATCCAGCAGCTGCACCGATACCAGTATCGGTATCGGTGCATCCCTAGTTTTTTTAGACTTCTGATTTGCAACTACAGAGCTCTCTTCTTGGGTTTGGTATCATTTCTGCATCCAAACTCCAAATTCAGAGATGATTAGGATTTCATTGAGTCCAGACTACCTCTGTTTTTCTCCACTTCATCCAACTAACTAAACTTGATTTTTTTTCAATGAGCACAGAATCTTTAAACAAAATTTTGGATTCATGAAATATTGATTATTTTTGTGAAAAAAACAGAAAGACCACACTCGACCACTAGTGTTCAACAAGCATAAAAAAATGCTACAGGTGGATTTGTGGAATCTGGATGGGATTCTTCTTTAACATATAGTTATTTGATTTTTGAAACCTTTACTGTTTTTGAAAAACATAAAATAATGAGAGGATTTTCATTTTCGGTAAAATAAAGAAATAAATATTGGCTCATTCTAGACTCCATCTCATTAATCCGATGTTGCGCACCATCTTGTCTTGTGAATTTAATATAATCTCACACTCCACTGATGGATTAAAACAAATGTTTGAAATGGTGTTAAAACTTCAGATTTTATTTTGTTTAGCCCTAAGCTGGTTCCATTTTTATAAAGCGCAGTATTTTTCTTACATTTTATAACAGTACTTCCTACAGACTTTTGAAATGGTTCTGATTTTTAAACCACGCTTATTCTATTCAATGAGCAGGGTATTCCATTCAAAAGTATCCTACCAAATATTCTGGTGTGAGTTAAACTAGCAAAGTTAAGACATACCTCAACAACAGAACGATTTGACTGTGTATAACTTTTTAAAATTTTATTTCAGCATTACCACCCCCTTCTTAGGATGATAAATGAGTCAACCTTTGTACACGTTCGGGCCCACCCTGTTGACAAACACACCAAATCGAGTCAGACACCAGGAATGCCTTATATGTCCTATGTTTCTTTCATCCCTCTTCGTATAAGCATGAAAAAGTGACCCAAATAATAAAAACCGCTGCCGTGTATCAGACTATTTCTAGCACCAAATACTTGTGCTGTGAATGAACGCAGATCCAGATCACATGCACACACTGAACAAACAGCTCACCTCTCTGGGGGCAAAAGTCCACATGTTATATGAACAAGAACCCGGAAGAATGCAAGTGACAATAGCAGCTTCTCTGTGTATTCGCTGAAGCATTTATTTTTATCCCCCACCCTCAACACACACGTCATGCCACTCCACTGGTTCCACTGGTTTCATTGCAGAGTCCTTGATCACACTTCCCATTGCTGATTGCCTTTGTTGGAAATCAGCATGGCTACACTGAGGTGGTAAAACAGGCATGTCTGGTAAACTTCCCAAGGCAAAAAGCTTAATCTATTTCCTCAAAATGTATGTGAAAGTACAGATGAGAGAATCAGTCCCACCTCTAAAAAAAACAATGAGTTTGTGGTCAAACATGAAACCTACAGTAAACTGTAGTGGTGGTTATAAGAAAAAAAAGGATCTAAAGATTCTTTAAGGTGAGCTAAAACTAGTTATTTTTCCGTTTAAGTAAACCGGACACACAATGAAAGGCAGCGGTTTGAAAGAGACGAGTGATGTGAAGTGATCAAAAAGCTGGAAACAGATTTTAAGTCTGGCATTAACACTTTACCTTTAGTGCGGATACTGATGAACAGGCCAAGGAGACGCAGCCTGTGTTTTATTCTACTGGCAATCCAGGTCAAAAACTCTCTCTATCCATTCACCCAGGTTTGGTGTTGACAGGCAGAGTGTAGAGGTAAGCGAAGGTGGTTTTGTGTTTACCCTTGTCAGTGGCCAGAGGACGAGAGGTGGGGCCACTCAGCACAGGCAACCCCCCCACTTTATTCTCTGCCTCTTTCAATATCCCTATTGCTCACCTGATAAGAAATCAGTGAAAAGGTAATGTAAAGGGATGAAAGGGCACAGGGTGTGACGGGCAGAAATATATGATGAGAGCACTTATTACCATGTTTCTCATCGCTAGTATACTAGTCTTCATATGTTTAATCTGACATTTGACGAATAGTTCTGATGATGAATCACGGATGACAACTAGCACTTAGTTCATGGTTGCACTGTACTACAACATAGCATAGTTTAGCATAGGTGGATAACAGTAGCAAGTCTCAACCTGATCCCACATGTTGGTCCAACCAAGGTAGTTCTCAGTTAAACTCAATTTACGATCTTTGTTGAAGTACACAATCTCAGGAATGTCCAGTCCCATGTAAGCATACGCTAATAAATTGGCAAAAATAACCAGCCAGCCATTTTACTGCAGTGTTGTTTTATGGGTAACTGTTTGTGTCAGCTGATACGTACATTTAATCTCTGTGTCTTCTCTCATGCTTTGTGTTAAGCCTGATAAGTAAACTGTGATAAACCAAAATAACTTCACAAAATTACTACTAATATGAGCACTGTTGATGTCTGAATAATGACATAGTTTAAGAGGTAAAATGAATCTGCAAGTATCGATTGACATGTTGGTTGTTCAGGCTGTCAGATGATCATGGCATTCTCTGAGATGGCTATATGCCTATTTGCATGTAATTGGGATGCAATCACCCAGGATGGATTTTAATATGAATAGTCATTTTTAAAGTCATCTGCATTTGTAACCCAGGTTATAAGTGGGTGTATGAAAATTCCTACTTTACATTTAGTCACTGAACGCTCCGAGAGAGAGAGCGTGGCTACGTGCAGCGGAGGAGAAGTTTTTTTTCTCCTTGCGGTGCAGAGGAAGAGCACACTGCTCCGGTGTTCTCTGCCAAGTTGAGAGAACTTGAACTCAGGGCCGCAGCCAAGTGTGAGTGGGGCTGAATCAAACATCAGTCACCATCTCGCCGATTCCCTCTGGTGAGTTAGCCCTTAAATGTCTTGAGTGTGTGTGCCGTTTTAATGCGCTAGTGTGAGCTAGCCGCTAGATGTAATGAGTGCGCGCCATTTTGATGCGGCAGTGATTCAGCAGTTTTCGATTAGCCGTCAGTTAACTACAGGAAAAAAATAATAATAATAATATTGAGAGTGTGGGTGCATTTTAGTTGTTGGTTGACGAATATAAGCTGTTATATTAGCCACTAAACAGCCGATTACCGCCCTAACATGGTGGATGCTAAGATTTATTTACTCTGTGTGTGTGTGTGTGTGTGTGTGTGTGTGTGTGTGTGTAATTACTGTTGCTCGTTAGCATTCATGTTCGAGTCACTGTTTGTGTGATTTGTCATTCATCTGTTTTTATTTTCCATGTTTATCATTTGTTATGAGCGATTGTGAATAGTCATTGTTAATGGGAGAAATAATTATGGTTAATTATTTTTTTTGCACATTATGTGTAGGCTGGGTTTCCAGATTTAATTTTGGTTCGAGAGAAATGTGTTGGTCTTCACTCTCGCTCGATGAGAGATGATCTGCATCAGATGTGTCCGTTGAGTCTTTTCCGTTGGATGGGATATCCTCACGCAACTGCTTTCTTCACCTGTTCAACTACATCCTGGAAGTCGTGTGACATTCAAGGACGGTAGGAAGGAAAAAAACCAAAGGGCCCCAACGACTCTTTCCTTGAGCTCAGGTAAACCCTATCCAAGTTTATTATCTGGATGAAGGAAATTCACGAGGATGCACTTCTGAAAGGAACTCAAAGAAATGCTAGGAAGAAGGATTACCCTTCCCCATGTGCCTCTCTTGAGAAAAAAGAAAATTTAAGATTGATATGGGCACTGATGACACTGTGAATGTTCAAGTTGATGCCTTATTTTTTTCTGTTATCTTCAAACTGTTTTATATTAAGATGTGTAAATAAACCTGTGTTATCTCTTAACCACGTGGTGTTGCTGTGGGTTGGAGACTCATGCTTTTAAATAAGCTCAGCTACGACTAATCTCCTTATAAGAAACTAGCTTCTGATAGTACTCTTAAATGATTTTGATTCCTTTGTAACTTCCCCAGAGAAGAATGTGTGATTTTTTTTGGGCCTAGATATTGTAGATGAACAGATACACTGGATGATAATAAGTAGCCCACTATCACTGGTCCTGATACCGGAGTGTTAAAACTCTGATCAGAGTACAGATGCGTTACAAAGTGGCGAGCCAGCCACGAGATTAGTAAAAAGAAAAAAGTAGCATTTTTCCAGCCCACAACATCCACTTTTCTAGTTTTTTTCTTTTATTGAACATGGACCTTTGCAATCGTTTTCATGTGGATGGCCAACGCTCACTTTATGTGACTGGCATTGAAGAGATATACGCAGATGAGGATATTTCTGATGTTTTTTCAGTTAATGGTAAAGTTTCACAGATAGTTCAGATCCCTGATGAACCAAACCAGCCAGAGGGTAGATTTTTGATAGAATATTCATCTGAACAAGCCATCTCCAAGATAAACCCCGATATTCTAGGCAACTTGCCGAGCCCCAATGATCCTGCTGTCGCTTGGTCTGTTAGAACCATCCGAGAGGTTGTGCAGGAGGATGTAAGCAAAGAGATAGCCCGTAGATACTTGGAAGAACTCAAAGCTGTTGGCGGCACAAGTAAAGCAGTTTTTTTGAGTGTTATTCAGAATGAGGTCCAGGAAATTCAGCACAACTCTAAGACCCTTGACCCAAGGCTGCAAACAGCTAAGGACGGTAAAGTTTCTTTTGTGATTGGTGATCAAGATAAGTCTGCTGACCAGGCACAAACCCATGGTGTACCTACCAGTGCTGGAGTAAACCCCATTAATATTGATCACAGTCTTGTTAACCCTCCTCAGATCCAGAAAGTAATTGTCGAGCATATTATCAGAAATGGGTCAGCTACTTCAGGGTCAACACAAACCAGGCTACGCACTTTTTCTGGCCGCATTCCAAGACCTAGTGGTGAGGTAGATTATGATACCTGGCATACTCAAGTGGATCTCCTTCTCAGTGATTCTTCCCTTGATGATGCACAAAAGGTTAGGAAAATACTGGAAAGTCTACTTAGTCCAGCAGCAGATGTTGTGAAGCTGCTTGGTATGAGCTCCCCACCCACCGCTTATGTCAGTCAGCTTGAATCTGCTTTTGGTGTTGTAGAAGATGGGGAAGAGTTGTTTGCAACATTCCTCAGTTCCAATCAGAACAGCGGAGAAAAACCTTCAGCATTTTTGAATAGACTCCATAGCCTCCTTACTAGGGCCATTTCTAGAGGGGGTGCCTCTGTTAAAACTTTAAATGAGCACTTACTCAAACAGTTCATTAGAGGCTGCTGGGATCAGAGCCTCATCATAGCACTTCATTTGGAGAACAAAAGGAAAACCCCACCACCATTCTCAGAACTGCTCCTCATGTTAAGAACAGAGGAAGACCGTAGATCTGCAAAGCTAGACAGGATGAAGAAACATCTTGGTACAACAAGAGTAGCTGCACACGCTCACTCTATATTTGATGCACCCTTTTATGATGATGAACCCACTCCAGCACCAAGTGCAAAACAGAACGAGCTGGTTAAATTTGAAAAGAGAATGAACGAACTTGCAAAGCAAGTAGAGAAACTGAGCCAAAGATCCAAGAACCCTTCTTTTGACAGTGAGCACAGTGCTGTACTTAAACAGAAACAGGATGAAACCGCTAAACTAGAAACCAAGATTGACGAGTTGTCTAAGCAGCTTAGGAATCTCACTCAAAACCAAAGACCCCTTCAAGGGAATGATAGTGGTGGTAAAGAATGCTCAACACCAAGAGGTAGTAGTACAAGGAGACCTGTTAGAGTTCCATCAATGCCAAGAGCGTGGTTTTGTTTCAGGTGTGGTGAAGATAACCATATTGCTACCCGTTGCCCAAATGAACCTAACCAGACTCTAGTTCGTCAAAAAAATGCAGAGTTAAAAGAAAAGCAAGACCGGTTCCAAGCTCAACAGGCCACTGAACCTTTTGCTTTAAACTTTTAGCAGCACCTGTAGTGGGACGTTCAGGAGCTGAAGCCAATAGCAGTCCCAATCCAGTTAGTGAAAACATCCGTGTTAAAAGTAGAACAAAGACCAAGACAGTAGCTCAGGATTTTGATTCTAATTCTCGGTTGCCTCCTGGTCTCATAGGTCCTCGCTGTGCAGCTTCTGTTCTCGTTGAAGATGTGCAATGTGAATCCATCATGGATAGTGGCTCTCAAGTCACTACGATGTCAGAATCTTTTCACAAAAACAACCTTTCACATCTCCCTATTCAGCCAATCCAAGCATTGATTGAGATTGAGGGAGCAGGTGGGCAGCATGTCCCCTAACTTGGTTATGTTGAGGTCCGCATCACCTTTCCTCAAAATATAACGGGTAAAGAGGAGGAGTTTGTCGTTTTGGCTCTTGTTGTGCCTGACTGCCGCTTTAACAGCACAACACCTCTTTTGATTGGCACCAATGCATTGTTAAGACTCCATGATAAGTTGTTTGATCGTGACGGTCCAGATTTCATCCACAGATTGTGTTCTAAGGGTGTAGTGTTGGTACTTAAGCACTTAACTCACATACAAGTTGGTGATAGCTACACATATCCAGTGAAGTTGCATGGGAAGGTGCCAGTCACCATTCCTGGCAAGCAAAAGGGCTTTGTCATGGGTAATGTGAGACTAAGAGAGAATGTCCCCAACTTAAATTTTGTCCTTGAGTCTCATGAACACCAAAAATTACCTGGTGGTCTGTTCCTTGAAACTGCCTTGATGGACATACCGTACAAGGCTAAGGGTAAGATTCCAGTTGTCCTACGGAACCTGAGTAGTCACAGTGTCACACTGCAACCGGGAAGCGTGGTTGCCCAGGTATGTGCAGCTCAGCATGTTTCTCCCTTGACACCTGATTCAAATGCACCTTATAATGGCAAGCCAGATGTTGAAAAACTCAAACTTTGTCTTAATGGGTCGCCCATTCCAGAAGAATGGAAGAAGCACATCATCACCAAGCTTGAATCCATCCCAGAAGTGTTTGCGGTTGATGATCTGTCTCATGGTCGCACCACTGTAGTGAAGCACCATATTCGGCTTAAAGATGACACACCCTTTAAGGAACGGCCAAGGCCCATCCACCCAAATGACAGAGAAGCTGTTAAACAGCATCTTAAAGAACTGCTTAATGCAGAGATAATCAGAGAATCAGAGAGCTCTTATGCATCCCCGATAGTTGTTGTGCGTAAAAAGGATGGTTCCATCAGGTTGTGCGTCGACTATCGGAAGTTAAATGCACGAACCATTAGGGATGCTTATGCCCTCCCAAACATCGAGGAGACTTTCACGGCCCTAAGTGGTGCCAAATGGTTCTCAGTCATGGACCTTAAATCTGGTTATTACCAGGTCGAAATGGCTGAAAAAGACAAATCCAAGACTGCTTTTGTGTGTCCTCTGGGGTTCTATGAATTTAATCGCATGCCCCAAGGTGTCACAAATGCTCCGAGTACATTTCAGCGCCTGATGGAAAAGTGCGTTGGAGATTTGAATCTGAGTGAAGTGCTTGTGTTTCTAGACGATGTGATTGTCTTTTCAGACACCTTGGAGGAACACGAGGTTAGGTTAATGAAGGTGTTGAACCGTTTGAAGGACTTTGGGTTGAAGTTGTCCCCAGAAAAATGTCACTTCTTTAGGCCTTCTGTAAAGTACTTGGGTCACGTAGTTGATGCCCAAGGGGTTCACACAGATCCTGACAAGGTCTCTGCTTTAAAAACGTGGCCGCGTCCTTCAACCAGGAAAGAACTAAAATGCTTCTTGGGCTTTGCCGGTTATTACCGGAGATTTGTTGATCGATACTCCCAGATTGCAAAGCCTCTAAACAATCTTACGGCCGGTTATTACCCACCCAAGAAGAGAGGTAAAATATACCTCAGAGAGCAGTCCAGACCTCCTTCAAATGTTAACCTACCGTTTGGAGAAGAGTGGACACCTGAATGTGAAAAGGTATTCAGGACCCTCATTGGAAAGCTGACATCTGCACCTGTCCTTGCTTTTGCCAATCCTCAGTTACCGTATGTCCTGCACACTGATGCCAGTCGTGATGGTTTGGGTGCAGCGCTCTACCAAGAGCAGGATGGAAAACTGAGAGTAGTGGCTTATGCAAGCAGAGGACTTTCCAAGAGTGAGAGAAACTACCCTACTCACAAACTTGAATTCCTAGCTTTAAAGTGGGCAGTTTGTGAAAAGCTTAATGGTTACCTTTATGGCTCTAACTTTACAATTGTGACTGATAACAACCCCCTCACATACATACTAACATCTGCAAAGTTAGATGCAGCAGGCCATCGCTGGTTAGCCGCACTATCTACTTACCAGTTTACTATTAAGTACAGAGCTGGTTATGCCAACCGCGATGCAGACGGACTGTCCCGACGACCACAAGATCCTCCCTCTGAAGATGAAGCTTTCATCAAAGAAAGGGACAGAATTGATGACATGAAAAAACGTCTCCTAGATGTGAACAAAGAGATGAGTCATGAAGTGGTATCTGCTTTGTGCCAGCGCCATCTTGTGGTGACAAAGGATAAGCACTACTCAGACCCACAACAACTTTTAGTTGCAGAATCTCTTGTAGTTGATCCATCAGCAGTTACAGATTTATTTGGGGAAGACACATTACCATCTATGACAATTTCTGACTGGTACGAAGCTCAGAGATGTGACCCAGTTGTGTCACGTGTTATCCCCTTCCTCGAAAGAGCTCGGAAACCCAGTTTCAAAGAGACTCAATTTGAACCTCCTGATGTTCGGCTCCTTCTAAAAGAATGGAGAAGGCTTGAACTGAGAGACGGGGTATTGTACAGAAAATGGACAGATAAGGACAATTTAGTATGGCAGTTGGTCCTACCCCAGCAGTTCAGAGAGAGAGTACTGCGAGGAGTACACGATGAAGTTGGTCATCTTGGGTTTGAACGAGCGTTACATCTCGCTCGTGCCAGATTTTTCTGGCCAAAGATGGCAAAGTGGGTAGAAGAGAAGTGTAGGCAGTGTCCACGCTGTTTCAGGAGGAAGGCAATGCCTCAAAAGGCAGCACCTCTTGAGAACATTCTAACATCCTACCCTCTTGAACTTGTCTGTATGGACTATTTATCACTTGAGCCAGACAACAGAGATACCCGAAATATATTGGTAATCACTGACCACTTCACAAAATTTGCTATGGCAGTGCCAACTAAAGACCAGAAGTCAAGGACCGTTGCAAAAGCGCTGTGGGAGAACTTTATAGTTCATTATGGGTTCCCCAGTCGCATACTTAGTGACCAGGGAAGGGATTTTGAATCCCAGACGATCAAAGAGTTGTGTGCGTTGATGGGTACAGTCAAAATCCGTACCACTCCTTATCACCCTCGCGGAAACCCCGTGGAACGGTTTAATCGAACGCTCCTGGGCATGTTAGGTACTTTGGAAGATAAGGATAAATACCACTGGAGGGACTTTGTCAAACCACTAGTTAATGCATACAATTGCACGAGGAATGACACAACTGGTTTCTCTCCTTATGAACTAATGTTTGGCAGACAACCCCGATTACCCATTGACCTAGTCTTAGGTATCCAACCAGAAACGGCCAACCACAAGTCTCACTCAGAGTATGTGAAAAACCTTCGCCAATGCGTGGAAGAAAGCTACGCTCTAGCTGCAAAAAACTCCCACAAATCTGGAGAAAGAAATAAAACAAGGTTTGACAGGAAGGTAAGAGTAGCAGAACTGTGTGCGGGAGACAGGGTTTTGGTTAGAAACGTAAGCATTAGGGGTAAACACAAACTCTCAGACAGATGGGAACAAAGAGTCCACATTGTGATTAAACGAGTGAGCGATGGTCCCGTCTATGAAGTAAGACCTGAGTCAGGGGACGGACCACACCGCACCTTACATAGGGATCTCCTTCTACCATGTGGGTTCTTACCTGTGGAGGAGATGTCAGAACACAGACCTCAAGAGACTCATAGGAGGAAAAGCATGAGAGACAGAACCAAAACAGGAGTACAGATTCCTGATGAACTTGGTGGTCAGGAAAGTGAGGAGTGCAGTGATGAGGATGAAGGGTATCCAAATTTTGTGGTTCCAGAAGTGATAACCAGAGGTCCCTTTATTCAGACTGAAAGGCAGCTTGCTGCACCTCAGTTACCTACTGGTAAGGTTTATCCTGATCCACCCACTGCAGATTCGCAAGGGAAGTCACATGCACAGGAAACACCATACCGCTGTTCTCCACCTGATCCTCCAACAAACTCAGAAGGTGTTGGAGTAGTCACATACCCAGATGATCACCCTGAGTTTGTTATCATTGATATCCCTGAACAGACTGAACCTGATCAGGATCAAGACAGCATTAATACCACGGAACAAAATCCCAATCCAGGATCAGAGGCAGTGGAATTGCTGCGTTCTGGGAGAGAGAGACGCCAGGCTCGTAAATTAACTTATGATGAGTTAGGTGAACCTTTAATTCTGGCCCTAAGTGCACTTTTGTTAGAGCTCCGTAAACAGATTATTTCAGAACACCATCCTTCACCCACCTGTTACATGAAGTCGCATGAAGGGACTCATGCATTTTAGAGGGGGAGAATGTAACCCAGGTTATAAGTGGGTGTATGAAAATTCCTACTTTACATTTAGTCACTGAACGCACCGAGAGAGAGAGCGTGGCTACGTGCAGCGGAGGAGAAGTTTTTTTTTTCTCCTTGCGGTGCAGAGGAAGAGCACACTTCTCCGGTGTTCTCTGCCAAGTTGAGAGAACTTGAACTCAGGGCCGCAGCCAAGTGTGAGTGGGGCTGAATCAAACATCAGTCACCATCTCGCCGATTCCCTCTGGTGAGTTAGCCCTTAAATGTCTTGAGTGTGTGTGCCGTTTTAATGCGCTAGTGTGAGTTAGCCGCTAGATGTAATGAGTGCGCGCCATTTTGATGTGGCAGTGATTCAGCAGTTTTCGATTAACCGTCAGTTAACTACAGAAAAAAAATAATTATAATAATATTGAGAGTGTGGGTGCATTTTAGTTGTTGGTTGACGAATATAAGCTGTTATATTAGCCACTAAACAGCCGATTACCGCCCTAACATGGTGGATGCTAAGATTTATTTACTCTGTGTGTGTGTGTGTGTGTGTGTAATTACTGTTGCTCGTTAGCATTCATGTTCGAGTCACTGTTTGTGTGATTTGTCATTCATCTGTTTTTATTTTCCATATTTATCATTTGTTATGAGCGATTGTGAATAGTCATTGTTAATGGGAGAAATAATTATGGTTAATTATTTTTTTTGCACATTATGTGTAGGCTGGGTTTCCAGATTTAATTTTGGTTCGAGAGAAATGTGTTGGTCTTCACTCTCGCTCGATGAGAGATGATCTGCATCAGATGTGTCCGTTGAGTCTTTTCCGTTGGATGGGATATCCTCACGCAACTGCTTTCTTCACCTGTTCAACTACATCCTGGAAGTCGTGTGACATTCAAGGACGGTAGGAAGGAAAAAAACCAAAGGGCCCCAACGACTCTTTCCTTGAGCTCAGGTAAACCCTATCCAAGTTTATTATCTGGATGAAGGAAATTCACCAGGATGCACTTCTGAAAGGAACTCAAAGAAATGCTAGGAAGAAGGATTACCCTTCCTCATGTGCCTCTCTTGAGAAAAAAGAAAATTTAAGATTGATATGGGCACTGATGACACTGTGAATGTTCAAGTTGATGCCTTATTTTTTTCTGTTATCTTCAAACTGTTTTATATTAAGATGTGTAAATAAACCTGTGTTATCTCTTAACCACGTGGTGTTGCTGTGGGTTGGAGACTCATGCTTTTAAATAAGCTCAGCTACGACTAATCTACTTATAAGAAACTAGCTTCTGATAGTACTCTTAAATGATTTTGATTCCTTTGTAACTTCCCCAGAGAAGAATGTGTGATTTTTTTTGGGCCTAGATATTGTAGATGAACAGATACACTGGATGATAATAAGTAGCCCACTATCACTGGTCCTGATAACGGAGTGTTAAAACTCTGATCAGAGTACAGATGCGTTACACATTCAATTTGATTAGCCAGGATGCAAGATAATAGCAGGTCTGAACAGGAACACAGTTTTTTTTTAAGACTGCATAAATATCAAGAACAATGACTATTGCTGTTGGACAATTTTTAAACTACAGTAAAAATTGTCATACATTTCTCATAACTGTTGCATTTTTAATGTCTCTGCATCTCATTATGTTTTCGATTTAAGTTAATGAAATAAACTCTGGCCAAGGTGTCGATTGCTTGCGCTTTTTTTATTGATAGAGCTGTTTCTGCTCACCATTGTAGCTTAAGGCATTTTCATAAGACAAATATTAGAGTATCTGTGTCGCTAGCTGTGTGTCTTATGAATGCGCTAAGGCAGATGGGTGAGGTGGGAATATTGAGGCTTTGATTATGATGATGTGATGTATATATATATATATGGAGAAGTTCGGGAGCTTCTGGCCTTTAACGCTGAAGGCCAGATCACCAGACAGTTCACAGGGATTGTGAAGGACAGCCGTCTTTTGGAGTCTGGATTAAAAAAAAGTTAGGTCCAACCTATTTTATCTGTTTACCACAGACTCGTCAGTCACACAGTCAGCCAAACTGATGTGATGTGGGTTGAATTATAAACAGGGCAGTGCTCTGTGTTAATTGCGTTTAAAAAATGAGTTAATTGTAGTATGTAATCGACCCGAGTTAATATGTTAATTTTGATAGGTTTAGCAGTTTTTTTGCAAAAACATAGCCATGTTAGCCTTTTTTGGGTGATCGTATGCCCAGAATCCACACTGTGTATTGTGTTAATCCTGATAAGTACAGAATAAAATAACCGAAATAAAGCACTGAAATGTGTGTTGCTTTTTGGTCTGCTTACTACTGTTTCTGTCAGAACCAGTGCCATTATGGCACAGAATATCGGTACCCATTCCTACCGATAACCACTGGAGATAGGCACCAGCCCCCCCACAACCCTTCATGGATAAGTGCCATAGATAATGAATGGCAGGCTGGATGGATGAATGAATGAATGGAGGGATGCATTTGCTATTGGTTGACTAAAGTTAGATAACCGAATTCTTTTCAGAAGACCAGTGGATGATCCCCTTATGTCTCTATCTGCAAAACACTGAACCTCAACATTTCTGTAGATTTGCACATTAGTTTGGGACTGAAAAAACTATGAATAAAGCAAATCCCAAAGCAATGATAAGTGTACACAATTATGAGTTCATCTTCATAATGGATCTAATAACTGCAATTGCTTTGTTAAATAAAATCCGAAAGGTGGTTTGGTGGTCACGTACTGGTGAATACAGCAAATAGAGAGATAATGCAAACTAGGCCAAAGCTGTCACATTGTAGTTATATAGACCAGAAACACACCGAGTGTCACAGAGAATAGGAAGGACTGACAATGTGTGGAAGTATACATAACCTCAAACAACCCTAAAGAGGACGGGAGTCTGAACAGCTATCAGACGGGGTGCCACTCTACCAATGTGTGTGTGTGTGTTTGCTGATCTTCAGTAACACATTAACCAACAACTCTGTTAATGAAGGACAAGCAATCAGTGATTGGCACTTTTTTTGCTGCATGCTTCCATAAACCGCGTAGATAGTCCGTTCAAAGTTTTAAATGGTGAAATCTCTCAATGGCACGGCCTGAGGTGCCTGAAGTGAAGGCCATGCAGAATCATAAACCTATGTTAAAGGTTGGCAGAGAGGGATACAAACACAAAGATGACTTTATGGTCAGCACACTATAAAAAAGAGGGATCATTACACATACACACACTTTCAGTGAAGTTCGTTTTTTTCTTTTTTTGGTTTTGCTTAGACCTTTATAACATCAAAACGTATTCCAAGTTTAACAAATCTAAATGGAATGATACTAAATCGAATTAATTGACATTTCTGTCTGGATTAAGCCACTCATTAGCAAGGTTGTTATCTCTGTTGACTTGAAATTGCTGAGTTGCAATCCTGGTCTTTAGTCTTTCTGTATGGAGTTTGCATGTTCTCCTATATGAAAAACTATAGGAAAACTATATATGACAATCTAGGGTCATTTTAACATTTTATTGGTTTGAATTGAGCATTAACTCGAAACTAAATCAAACAAACGTCTTAATTTTTTGATTTGATTAGTGAAAAGAAACAAGTAACATTTGCTTCAAGAGATCCACTGTGCAACATGTTGTTGTGTTTACAATGTCAACAGTACCACTACCAACTGTCTCTCTCTCTACATTTTTTTATTTTTTTTATTTCTGCTTTCCAATCTGTATTACTTCTTATTTTTTATCCAAAACTTTAAATGTGGCTTGTCCCAGTTTGAAAAATTAGTTACACAGAGCAGTAAAGTATTAAAGTCTAGTAAGGTAGTAAAATATGTTAAGTATAAAAGTGTTGTAAAGTGCTATTTTATCAGTCTGATTTGTATTGCATTTCCATCAGCATTCAGATCCTAATTTGGCCAATATAACCCCCAGACCTTTTGAAGGCATCTTAAATACTGAAACAATTGTAATCTTGTCAAATGGAAATCAAACTCATGATCAATTTTAATCTAATTTTTCTCCCTGAGCCGCTACATCTAGTTTCTTGCTTTCTACTTTTCTTCTTTATGTTCAATTTCTTCCATAGCTTATAAAAGGTATAAAGTCACTATGCTGCAAATTAAAAGAACGGCTGAATGGTATGTCAGGTATGTTGGAGAAGGGATGCATCTAGATGTTTTTTGAATAGTAGCTCTCAAGGACTGGACATTCACACACTGGGGATGGTGAGCTAAATTGTAGCCACAGCTGCCATGGAGCAGTTAAAGAAGCGAGGCTGCTGAACACTGGCACCCTCTGACCAACACCAGTAGGGAAGGTAGCTGAATAGTTTTGCCCAAGGACACAACGACCGAGACAGACCAAAACAGTGCTGGGGTTTTAACTTTCAACCCCACAGTTACAAGATGAGCTTCTACCTTCTGAGGCATGGTCGCCCATACTAGATAGTGACATAAATCAGTAAAATACTGGTGAACATCACGAAATATAAAACAGATATAAAGCCAACAGCTCAGTGTTAACAGACACATGGAGGAACTGGTCGTGCCGGTCTCATATGGACCATGAAACGTTGTACACAAACAGAGCAGAGGCAGAGACAGGTGGCAGCCTTTTGTTTAGCATCAAAACTCTTCACAGATCACAGTAATGGAAAATATTATCTGACAGCAGCAGGATTTCTGTATATCATTGAAACGAGACTAAAAAAGGCTGCATGTGATTAGAAATGGTTCAGAATAATAACAATCTATCAGTCCCAGAGAGTATTTTTTACAGGCACTCAGTCTAAATTTGTATTTATTTATATAGTTTTATATTTAAAATTAAACTACATTGTAAAATAATAAGTACCAATAAAGTGACAAAATAGTACAAAAAGTGAATAAAAAGTATATAAAAAAATTGGGAAAACACAGCTAAAGTTAAATAAATATTTGCACTTACAGATAGTTTCTTCAGGTCAATTTTCCCCTTCCTTTCATTTTGTATAACCAAACCATTTCACATCTATGTGCTTAACCATTGCACGACTGCTTACTTCTATTGGTACTGGAGTTATCTGATGAATTATGAAGAAAAATAAACATCTTATGAATGAAGTGAATTCAGTTATATATTATTTTCTAAATATTTTTATTTAACATTCTATAGGCACGTTTCCACAATCGGAACTTCAAGGACTTTTTACCCGAGCGCATGGCCCCACTTCACTGAGGGGGGCTGGGGCTGAGCCAGGGGATATTTCAGGGAACAACAGAGTACCCGACTTGGGTTTTGTACTAAGGAATGGACCGGTAGAGTCACTGGGCGGTAGCTGTGGTTAAGTCATGCTGATCAGTTGTAATTCAGAGGGAAATGAGCAGAAGTCACCAAACAACTGGTTTTTAAAAATTACAACAAACAGAAACTAATTGCCAATTAACTGCACATGTATAACAGCAACAGAGCACTTATTCAAAGTGCAGATCATTTAGATTTTTGATTTTGATTTGTGCTTGCCAGAGTTTTACTTATTTCACTTTCTAAAACCCAACCTGAGTTAAAAAAAGCATATGTTTATCTAATAATTTTCAATTTTAAACTATGTTTGATCTTTGATTTCCTTTGTCCCTAAGCTTAACACTTTCAGCCGATCAGTATTTGGGTTACTTAATTGCTTACTGAAAACTCAGAGACATTGCAAATTATCAGAAAAGTAAAAAAGGGACATTTTATCACATTTTGTGGTTCAAAATGACCTTATATAAGGGTTATAAACCCCATCTGCGAATGGCAAAAAAGGAATGAAACTTCTGTTTTTTAACTTTCACGAAAAGGGTATATGCATTGTATTTTACAAACTGTGCTTTAAAGTTTTAATTTACCATGGTACTATTTATTCATGACTTGACATGTTATAGATCTTTAATTTCAATTTATAAAAACATAGGGAAAAACCATCTCACCACACTCCAGAACTGGAACAAAACTTTAGCCTTGTCTTAATGATGATTTCTGTAATATACAGATAATGCAGCTACTTCAACATTTCTAAGACTTTGTCTGGAAACAAACTGACCTTGATAAACACCTTTTTAAGCCTATGAGGAAGTACGGAATAAAATAAAATAAAAAAAACTCATAGGAACCTCGACATACTTACAATATTGTTTTAAAGATCCTTAATCCATGTTCAAATCCATGCTCAAACAAATAAAACTGTGGCCTCCAGTGGACATCATGACACATTAGCTGTTTAAGTGAGTCCTCCTCAGCACTAGTAAGTCACAAAAGCATGATTAGATAAGATGATTTCAGCCCAGATTGAGACAGTAACTGAAACAATGTCACAGGTGGGGGTGACTGCACTGTATTGTCTGTAAACTTCATACACTGACTGTACTCCTTTTACTGGAAATATAAACAGCCCAGAAATGTCCTGAAATATCCTTGTTAACACAATAGCTTCCACAAAAGTCATTGATATTTTTATGTTAGCTTCAGAGGATCTGGTTCTCTTGTGATCTCTTTACTACAACATAAGGTAGCTATTTTAGTCTAATACGTTTCATTTGAGATAGATGCAAAAATATTTCAGAAACTGACTCAAACTATGGGTTAATATGACATAGGAGGGGATAATAATGAAGGAAAATCATTATATATTGCTTAACATAAAAAATAACATTTATCATGTTTAATGTTCTGTGTGTTAGTCAGACAGTGAGCTGACAGGAAAATCTTCAACTCTGTTCTGTTTCAGCACTTCCTCAGAAAAACAGACACCTGAAATCCTGTAAGTCCTGTCAGCCAATTCCTTTGCTGCTCCTCTGATTAGCAAAATAACTCAGCACAAAAACAAAAACTTTCTGCCATGCAGCCACACAAATGCAAGACAATGAGGTCCATCTCTTTTATTTTTTATTCTGATGAAAAACGTTTCCCCTTTTGCCTAGAAGTTGGTCAGCTGATGCCCTACAAGCAGTCATGTGGCTTGTCGCTAACCAGCAGAGGACAAGGCACTGCGTGTGTGTCTCTGTGCTACAATCACTGCCAAGGTCAAGGAGAAAAGGAAGGAGGAAGGCAGGGCCACAGAGATAGGAGAAAAATCACTGAAGCAGCTCAAAAACTTGAGGACAGCAAAAAGCTGTCAAAGTGATGACATGCAAACTGCGGTGCAGCTGCTTATTTTCTGCCCTAAACCACTAACCACCTTAACGTCAACGTGGATGACTATCCTAACTCCCTGTATCAGGAAATAATCCTATCATGTGACAAATGGAGGCATCATGAGCATGGGAGCTCTAAGCAAAAATAAAACAGACACAATCAAATGTTGTGAGTTCAGTTCCTTCTTTGCTACTGATTTCAGTCGGCCTTTGGGCAAGGCACTTAAAGTGGAAGTAAGGTTTTGTGAAACCGGGACCTTATTTATAGCAAACATTACGTTCATTTACTCACCCAGACCACTTTGGTTGAACTGTCCTTCCGGAGAAGTTTAGAGCCATTCGCGATCAGTGTATATCCATATAATGGGAGTTTTTGGGGCAGCCAATGTACAGTCTCTAAATAAGACGATATGTGCCACAAAACTCCTTCCAGACCTGCCAACCTCGTTAAAATGTTTGGAGTACCACTTGTGTTGTGCGGCTTTTTTACCACAGATTTTTTTTTGCAACTGCATTACTTTGCATGCAGTAAATTTCCCATTCACTGGCAAGAAATTGGTTATAAAAATTTTACAATACAATACTTTTAATACATAAAATATAGACATTTTGTATGTGGGGTTTGGTAGACTCGTTATTCTCCACTTTTCTACAATGATTGGCTGAAACTGCTTCACTGTGCTGCTGTATCGTGTTGTCAGACATGAGTAGGCTACTGCACTTGCACATTTTCCACAGAACTCACTGATGTCACATTGTTCGTGTTTGCATGTTTTGCCAAATTACACTAACAAAATGACAAAGTGGACTAAGTTCAGCTTCAACAAGCCCCCTTTCAGTCTTGCTCAGACTACAGCTGCAATGGAGGACAGCTTTGATGTCACTGAAATCGCTGTTTGTTGTATGTTGGAATCTGTTGGATTAAAAGCCTGTAAAACACCACGGAAGACAACAAAGCTCCGAACTCACAGGCGGATAGTGCTAGCGATTCGTAACAAAACATTGGTGAAATGAAGGAGTTTTGTGGCAGATAATGCCTTATTTAGAGGATGCATTTTGGTTGCCCCAACAACTCCTATTATATGGATATACAGCAGTGTTGGGAGTAATGCATTACAAAAGTAATGAGTTACAGGAATATATTGCTTTTTTCAGTAACTGAGTAATGCAATGCATTACTTACAAAATATACAACCATATATTACTAGTTACAATTTCAGTAACTCAAGTTACAAATGCATTTTAAATTGTTTTTCTGGCCAACTAATGCAACAGACCAAATCAAGTCAGATACGGTAGAACCAGATCCACCATCCACTTCCTGTTGTTCAAAACTAAAACATCAGAGGCATTATTCACACTATATTCCCAACCAACTGTTGTAAGGCTTAAGACATCAGAGTCTCATCTTTGTCAACTATATTTGTGATGAGAACTTTCAGCACCTTCTTTTGATTAGATTTAACAAACAAGGAACTTGAGACTTAATTTAAATAAAATAGTGTTAAAAATACAGTATTTGTGGTGTGAAACTTGTATAAAATGCAAATGGAAAGGTTACGGTTGTTAGAAGTCATGTTAGATATTCAAGATATTTTGCCAAAAGTAACTTAAAGTAGTGTAACTCAGTTACATTTTTAAGACAGTAATATGTAATGCAAACATATTACATTTTTGACACTGTAACTAGTATTGTGAAATATATTACAATTTCTTTGTAACTGGCCCAACACTGATATACAGTACGCTGATAAAAAATAACTATAAACAACTCCCGAAGAACTTTAAGTTGTACCAAAGTTGTCTGGGTAAGTAAATGAAGGTGCTTTAAAAAGATCCAGGATGCAAAAAACTGTATTTCACCTTTAACTCCTAGTTGATAGATATGTAAATGACTGTTTTCATATGTGTTAATTTGGTTGTATGGCAAAAGTACTTTGAGCTATCAGTTTGACCAAAGTCTTCATATGTTAGGCCCATTTGCTGAGCAAAACTATTTTAGTTTCTAGATGAGAAAATCTGATGGACAAATGTATCTAATATCCTGCAGCTGTAATTGTAATGTTACCTGGAGTATTGATTGGTCTGATGTTACATAGTTCTGTTTTTTTCTTAAAAAAAGCATTTATCACTTTTTCTTCCAATTAAAATAATTTCTCCGCTTCACAAGTAAAATCAATTGACAAGAAAGTAAGAAAGATGCCGCATGAGAAGAAAGAAATATTGTTACTAACCTGTTCATTCAGATTCAGCTATCATTTTGTGACATAGAAAACAACACAGATATATCAAAATTACTGACGTAGTACTTTCTGTGACTCTCTCTCTTTCTCACTGAGTACTCTGGCTCACTCCCATGGTCCAAAAATATGCATGTCAAGTCATCAGCCCCACTGTCACTTTGTTGGCTTGTGCAGAACTGGTGATCTGTCCAGGATGTAACCCCCCCGTTAACCTCTGACGGCTGAAGGCAGTCACAAGTCATCGACTGAATGGATTAGGGCAACAATAGAACTTGCTTGTGGACACATTACAGTGTAGACAGAAAAAAAACTTGTCTTATAGTCTAATTTCATTATAACACAATACTGTAGTTGTAAAGAAGTGTTATGGGAACCTAACCTGGAATGAAAATATGTGTCACTAAGCAGCATCTTTTCAGGAATGCTGTCCTGGTATCTTTAAATAACTTGTGTAGTTATCTTTGGTTCCGCAATATAAAACCTTGCAAAAATACCACATCTAGTAAAAAACAATAGCACTGAAAATGGAAAAAGAGGAGAAGACAGATGCATGTGATACACATTGTAGTTCACTACCATGAAATAGCTGGGCTTGTTTAGAAACTTTAGAAAACATTTTTATGTACAGTATTTTACAGTATAGCAAAATACTGGACTGTATTTTAAAAACATTGAACTATGAGTTTTTTTTCCATGACACAGCTCTTAATGCAAAATAATTCATACACAATATTTTCTTGGAAATCACAAAGACCCTCCCAGTTTTTCACCAAGAAAATTAACTCCTAACAGTTTACCTTATCACATTGCTGTTGCCTACGTTACAGCTTATTCTTCTGGTCTTCATAAATATCCACGTATTTGTGTTTTTTAATGTACAAGCATTTAATCTCTTAGCAAACCTGCAATCTTCATCATCCCTTGTTACTTAGGAAAACAAAATGTTCCCTAACACCACTCACCTAAATGCCTCTCACACCCACATTCAGTAAGGTGAGAAGGGGAAAGTATAGCAGGCAGATAAGAGCTGAATGAAAAGCTGCTAGAATTCAGTGCAAGTGCAAGTACGGCTAACGCCCCTACAGGGCTGCACAAAGAAAGAACTGCTAAACGATGTCACGCAAACCTCACAATCAGGTGTTTTAAGACACGAATAAAAATGAGATCATTCTGAGAAACCAAAGCTGTGTGTAATACGTCCGTTCCCCTGCCTGCGCACTGATGCTGCTAACCCAACAAAAGACAGGAGTGTGGGAACTGACCACAGGAGAAACATGCAAAAGAGTGATGAGAGAGGAAAATGATGGGTCTGAGTGTCCGAGCATAAAATGAGTGTGTTTGTGCATGCATCCATGGCCTCCGTGTGACTATTTTGTGTCAGTTTTGTGAATGGGTTCATAGTCCGATACATCAAATGGAACATTCCATTCTGGCACAGCCCAGGGAGGCAATATGTAAGTCTGTGTGGTTGTGGGTGAAACCTTATCATGAAAGGTAGAGTCAGACTCTGGGCAGTTTCTTTTTCTTTGGAGCTGCACACTTTCAAACACTCATACACACGTACTAACACACACACGCACACACACACACCCTACGTATTTACTCCTTTTCCTCACCAGAATCAAGTCACACAAGCTCACACATCTTGCCATTGCCAGCTGTCTAGACAACTGGGCTATTGTGTTGAGCAACAGGGATGCATAGAAGGGTGTCTTTGAGAACAACCAGAGAAATCTGAGGATTTGTAATGTGTACAGTGCTGGTCTGATCTTTACATACAGCTAAGCCCAAAATGATCTATACCCTAGTGGAAAAAATAATTAGACATGCATTGAATCACCAAGTTTTATTCAGGGCAGGAAATGAGGCAGCCATCTGTCAAAAGATAATAAAATAAAGTATATTAAATATGTCTGTGGGAAAAAAAGTTACATATATACTTTTTGTATATTTTATTTAATAAAATATACAAAATATAGATTGTACATGTATGTATGTAATATTAGCTTGTCTTCTTTTGTTTTTATGAACCCTTCTGAGTAATCCTTGGAAAAATATCTGTTGACATTTCTTCAATCAACCTATTCTTATAATTGTCATTCAACTTTTAAATGTTTCCACTGGTATTTTGATGATTTATCATTAATGATGAACTCCAAGTTGTTTAGGTTGGAAGGTTTACCTGCCATCACCCTACTCACCGGCTCCCTTCACAGATCATCTTTCAGATTCAAGTCAGAACTATGACTAAATTACTACAAAATATTAATATGGCTTTCAGTGAGGAAAGACATTGGTAAAAGGGAAAGATTATTTTTAATATAAATCTGCAAGGACTATGAACAATTGTGTCTTTCACTGTGCACCCTGTAGAATTAACTTAT
Source organism: Apricaphanius iberus (assembly GCA_028564705.1). NCBI lineage: Eukaryota > Metazoa > Chordata > Actinopteri > Cyprinodontiformes > Aphaniidae > Apricaphanius > Apricaphanius iberus. Next base: position 586,836 of record JAPXFQ010002192.1, read on the forward strand.
CAATTTTGGGTCTGTTAAGCATCAGAAAATTTTTTGAATTTAAATTTGTGCTGAAGTTAACATTCGTACTGGATTTATGTTTTGTTTTTTGTACATACAGATTGAATTATACATATCCACCAATCTTTGGTCAAATGAAACATTTATTCCACATACTTTTTGTAGCCCAATAAGGTTAAGATATTTATCCAATCTTATTATCAGAACTAGTACCACTTTTATAGACTGGCAGGCTTATAAGAGGTTGGAGCCATTTCTTAAGCCTAATGCTAATCAGTGTTCTACATTCTCAAGCCTGTTTTAATATATTTGTGTTTTAACCTCCCTGAGCTAAAACCGACAACCTTAGATGTTGGAAAATTTTTCAGGATGGGTAAGAACAGTCTATAAGGCACCACAACTCATGTCTTTCATGAATTGTAAGGTGCTAACAAGGGCGTCAGTTTGTTTTTAAAATTGCTGGGGACGTAATTATTAACTTGAATGCGGTTTGAGGATTGGTGGGGACACTTATTAAATATTTATATAGCCTCTAAGTATTCATCCATTTCATGTCTCATTACAATATGCACTGCAGAGTAGGCTATAAATGTGGTGAAAATCGCATCTTTAGTCAATACAAGTTAAAAGCCATAGGTTTAACTGTTTCATTTTTTTAACATTAACCAACATTATGCTGTTGGTTGGGAATAATTATTAAAATCCACACCGTAGCACAAAGAACAATGTTGAATATCATATATACTCGCACAAGAAGAATGCGCAACAATGAAACCTGACCTGACAGTCCTGCAATATGGCAGCTACCTGTGGGTGATCCGCATAAAGTTGTTTCAGGTGAAAAAAAATAAATAAATAAATTGAATTTCACGGCTCCGGGACGAAGTCTATTTAATGCGGACATAAGAGTCCCAAAGAGGAAAATGTTCATATGTTGTTTTGGTGTTGGGAGCAGGAGGGAATTTTTCGCGATGATGATGCAATGCCGTTGCTATCCATGCAGCGCTTCCAGCGATTCAGGAATGGAAAATCTAGGTAAAGCCAGACTGGACACAGTGTCTGGTTTCTGCACAGTGATTTCTGAATATACATTTCAGCTGCAGTACGATGAAAGATTAATAATCCACTGCACTATAATCTACTTTAAATAATGGATCAAGTTATTTTTCTTTTTGATTTCTTAACTGTGATGGAAATGTTTTCCACTCCCTGGTTCTCCGTTGCTGCGTCGCAGAAGTGTCTCTCTCTGGAAGCTTGATGCAGAGATAGCGAGAATTTTTCGCCTTCAGGGCAAAGTTGTATTCTGGCATGTCAACATATCATCTTTAGGAGTCTTAAACGAGCAAAAATATTGCATGAAAATTTTGTTCCTTGCTACTCACCCGTAGAAAATAAACCAGACCCATTAAATTTAATTTACAATGGTCCCTCATTTATTGTGGTGGTTCTAAAAATAACCCACAAATCTGCAAAGTAATCAGCTTTTTTTTAAAACAATTATTATGTTTTAAGGCTGTAAAACCCTCGCCACACACCTTTAAAAATTTTTCTCAGACATACATTAACATTTAATCACATTTCCCACTAGTTTTAACACTCAAACCTTCGTAGAATTAAAACAAAAGTATTACGCAGTACGGTCTCTGCTGTTGTGCCGCTTGGTGCGTCTTTCTCCACTTAAAGTTTCTGAGCAGCCAGGTGTCGTTTCCAAGTGTAGAACATAATTATAGGCAGTTTTTTGAGCGTCTGTTTTTTCTTCTGGATGAGAAAATTATTAAAACCAGACATGATAAATTTGGCAAGCACGGGAGACATAACTGGAGGAGATTAATGGTTGCCTCCAATCATTCAGGACGCAGAACACAATGCGCATTAATATGCTGTAAAGAAATCATTTATATTGTGCTATTTAAAAAAATCCACCAAACAGTGAAGTAGCAAAGGATGAACCTGTGTTATCAGCAAAGGAACTGTAGAACTGTAGTTGTTCCATCTTGAAACGGGTACCAGTGACATTGCAGGACTCCGCCCTGTAGCTGACTACCAGTCTTTTAAAATATGACATATCATAAATATGCTGCTTATCTGAAGCTTAAAATGATAAATGAATAAGAATAATTGCAAGGCATGTTGATTTATAATCTTTTTTAAGTCTGCAGCTATATGAAGCTTTAACCTCTGCTGTTGCGTCAAAGTCCGTCTCACCTGCGTGCGTTTCTGTTCTGTGGACAATGATAGAAATTAAGCCCGGTCGGGTTTGGGCAAAGATCTTCAGCTCTACTGTATATGAGCAGGAAGAAACATGACTGCATAAAAAACTGTGATTGGGTGAATTAAATTATATTATGTTTAGATACTGATACAGAAACTTTGCTGGTAGCAGAAGTGGCTGTTAGGTCTGTAAAAATTTTCGCATCAGGCTTGGTGGGGACAAACCTGTCAATCATAAATATTGCTGGGGACATGTCCCCGGCGTCCCCGGTTAAAATGACGCCTATGGGTGCTAAAACATCAGTGTCACTGTCTAAAATAAAATCAGTTTGCCATTAAAATGGACCAAGAGGGTGTCTACTAAGAAAGAAAAACTCCTGCTCCAAAATTCAGAACTTGTTGCTCTACTAAAATCAAACAAAATACTTTCAGATGATACATGGATAGAGGATTCAAATTATGCTTCCAAACCAAGGAACACTGTGCCTGCTGTCAACCATAGTGAAAGCAGCATTATGTTATTGGTCTGTTAAGCCAGTTAAATTAACTGGTGCTTTACGAAAAGTGGGTAGAATACCATTATCAGAGGATTGCCTCTACAGTCTTAAACTTCTCTTCAAATCAACAAGAAGCAAGTTTTTCTAACAGGACAACATTCGCAAGCCTAGATCAAAATAGGTTCTAATAGATAAAGCAGACTAAAATGAAGGTTCTGGCATTGCTCCTTCTGTAGTCATATTGGTAAGATGTTGACCGTGTTTAAAGACAAGGTCCACTAATAGGGACACTTCACGAAGTCCCTTGTAGGACTTTGTGAGGATTACAGTCAGGTGTGTGATCATCCAAGTATACCAAACAGGTGCTAATGATCATGAATTTCACATGTATAGGTTAAAACACAGTCATTAACTGTAACAGAAAAAGCTGTGTAGAAGGCTTAAAACTAGGTGAGGATCAGCCAAACTCTGCTACCAAAATGAGGTTTAGGAAGAAAGATCCATTTCACAACAAGAAGACACAAAGCAGTTATACTGCATCAGCAAGGTTTTTCCCAAACAGAATTTTCAAAGCAGACTCGGGTTTTAAGATGTGCTATTAAACATCATATGAAGGAGCATAAGGAAACCAGCAACTTTAAAGATCGTAGACCTAGTAGTTGGCCAAAGTAACTTAGTGCAGCAGATAAAAAACACGTCGAGCTTATTACTCTTTGAAATCGGAAGATGTCCAGCAGTGCCATCAGCTCAGAACTGGCAGAAACCAGTAGGACCCAAGTACATCCATCTACTATCTGAAGAGGTGTGGGCAGAGTGGTACAATATTGAGTGTCTGCAGACAACAGTGGTTGTTCCTTGAACATTTGGTCTGCATTTCTGAAAATGGAATTGGAGATTTGGTCAGGATTATTGGTGTTTTCAGTGCTTAGAAAAATCTGCAGATACTGATCCATTATGCAATACCGTCCAGGTAATGTATGATTGGCCCCAAATTTATTCTGCAGCAGGACAACAACCCAAAACATACAGCCGAAGTCAATGAGAACAATCTTCAGTGTAAAGAAGAATAGGAAGTCCTAGAAATGATGGTATGGCCCCCCCAGAGCTCGTATCTCAGCATCATCATGTGTCTGGGATTACATAAAGAGAAAGAAGGATGTGAGGAAGCCTACATGGTGGTGCCTACAACCACAGAAGGTCTGTGTTTAATTCTCCAAAATGTTTGAAACAACCTACCAGCCAAGTTCCGTCAAAAACTGTGTGCAATTTTACCTGGAAGAATTAATGCTGTTAGGAAGGCAATCATGGTCACACCAAATATTGGTTTGATTTAAATTTCTCTTGTTCTTTTGTTGATTGGTTAAAAATAAATGATTAACACTTTAATTTTTGAAAGCCTTCTTTGTTAAAAGCCTTTTTTCACACCTGCCTAAAACTTTTGTGCAGTACTGTCAAGGCTGCATTATCCAATGGGCATCATGGGCACAGGCCCAGGGGGCATGCATGAGAAATTTGGTACCTCAGAGTTCACCTTCACAACAGACGGGACTGGAGAATCAACAGTGAAGCCATTTACAAGAAGGGACAGACACAAACTGTACTTTTTTAGGAAGCTGAGGCCCTTTACAAGTTTGTTGTGGAGTGTCATCTCTTTATCCATCATCTTTTGGGGTAGCAGCATCAGAGGCAGGGACTTAAAACGGCTCAATAAACTGATGAAGAAGGCTGGTTCTGTTCTGGGGACAACTGTAGAACAACTGGAGATGACGATGCAAAGACGGATTCTTCATAAAACAAATTATAGACAACTCTCAGAATCCTCTTCAGAAGACTATCCTACAGCAACAGAGCATCCTCAGTTGGAAATCTTTTCTCCCCACAGCCATCAGGGTCTACAACAACTCCTTGATATTGGTGAATTAGTTTTGAGTTATAAAAAAAATTAATTTCCCTCTGGGATCAATAAAGTATTTTTGAATTGAATTATATAGTTCTGACTAAAAACTTCCTGAATCCTGTGTAATCATGAGGAAAACGTTTTCCCACTACCAGTGGCTGATACTGGCCTAGCAGTAACCACTGTAGTGGGACAGAAAGCTATACTGGAACAGCTGGATGAAGAGACAGGGTACTGGTTGAAGGTACTCCTCAGGCGGGTCATAGCTGTCAGTTTTTAGGTGAAAAAGGCCTGCTTTACTGTGGTGATGATAAATTAATTGGATCACCCCTCAGTGTTACATTTCTCGGGATTTTTGATCTTATCTTTCAGTTTGGTTGTTTTCTTAGCACATATAGAGGTGGACAAAAAGTCTGGACCAGCACATACTGGAAGGTCAATTCAAAATATACCGAGCTAAAAATGTGCGTAAATACTGATAGTTCATAATAATATTGCTGTCCTTGCTGATGGACTAAATCGACAATACATATTACGCATCTCTTAAAAAGATGGAATTAAACAACATTTTTGATATTGGCCCAGTTTTACCTATAGGACTGATATCAATATGTTAAAAAATAACTAACATTGACAAATACTGATGCTGAAGACAATGTATTGTGCATTCCTCAACAAAAGACATGGTTTTAGTTTTGAGAAACAGGGGAGGATGGGGAGAAAAACATGAGTTTTGGAGACAGATCTAGGTTTATTGAATAAAATTATTATTATTATTATTATTATTATTAGTAGTAGTAGTAAAGTAGTAGTAGTAGTAGTAGTAGTAGTAGTATTTTTATTATCTAAACAGCATATTTTTATTTACTTAAATTGATTGCACCTTTTTGCACAAGATGAGAGAAAGGCTAATAGGGGTAAGACAGGCAGTAACACAGAGGGGCAGCATTGGAGGACTAAGAAGCAAAATAACTATGAAACAGAAGGGAAGGTGAGATGGTGATGAGAGTCGAGAACCATGAGAGGAGGAGTGAGACAGGAAAGAAAAAAATAATAGGTATGAGTGGGTTTCCATTATTCAGTTATGGAACAATCTCAATTGTAGTCCTGACTGGGTGGAGGTGAGATCCAGCAGGATTTATTTACATAGATAAGTGAGTTACGCAGTTGTCTACTGTCTTGATATTATTGCCCTCAGATGAAAACTGTAATTTTACCAGAATGTGGTGAAAATCCTGTATAAAAGACATTACTGTTTTTGGAGGCAGGGCAGGGGGCCCTGTAAACAATTTGTGCCTAGGGGTCACTGCTATCATAATCCGGCTCTGAGTATTTTATATATTTGAGTTTGTAGGAGTCATTTCAATTGTGTCTGGATTAAAGAAAAATCAACATGAATAAAAATATTTTAAAAATAACTGAAGTTATGCATTGGTAACTTCCATTACCTCGGAAAAAGTATGATTCAAATGCATCAGTAAATTCATAAAATACAAATTACATTAATACCAATACTGAGTGTATTTAACTAGCCATAAAAAGATCCAAGACGTTTTCAAAAGCTAAATGTCATTGTAATTGGCCAAAAATGTTTTTCACATCACCTGACTTACCAAAGAAGTAATTAAAAGGAGGAGATGACCTCACATGAATTATTTGCAAGAGCTGCCACAATGCAGTGTCTGCATGGGTACACAGAAAAAGTTCTGTTTTCTGATATGCTCATTTTCTCCTCCAGAGTTGGTACAAAACTTACAGTGAAATGAAGCATAATAAAAGCATTAGAGTCTGAGCTGAGGAGGAAAGACGGGAGGGGCATAGGATGAGAGGAGAGGATGGAGAGTTCACTGGTGTCACCGCACCGGGGGGCGCAGGGGTTAGGCAGGGGTCGAAGGTTGAACAGGCGAAAGGGGACTGAGGAAAAACGGGGAGGGGAAGTGTTGATCCAGCCTTCGCAGTCAGTGGATGTCACCTGTTTACACACTCAGCTATGCTGCCACAGTCACAGAAAAAAAAAAATTACACAATGATTCATCTTAGTGGAGCATTTCCACTCAAACTGGCTATAGCAAAAGTGTTAAGGACTTTCAAGTTGTTTAGATTTCTCCCACATAGTCTAAGAACCATCCAGTTTGTTGTGGTTGCAAAAACCTTTAGACCTAAAATGAAATATCAACATATTAATATTTATGTCAACTTAATTAGAAAATATCCTTTATTTAAAAAAAGGTGTATGCTTGCAGTAATGGAGACATACGAAGTCATGGACCTCAACACACATTTAAAAATGAAAATGTAAAATTATTGTGTCTGCTCATTCAAAAAAAGGTTCAGTAGTTTTTTTAAAGGTCCTAATGAGTCCTAGAAACCTGTATTGCATGACAGTTATAAACAGTGTAAACTTCAACAGGATGTTTGCTGTTTCAAGATTACAGATCCATTTTCTGAGTACATAAGAAATTGTCTTTGCAAAAAATTTTAAATGTGAGACTTTTTTAGAGCCACATAATCGACAGATGGACCAAGCAGGGCCTATGGATCGGTCAAAAGAGCAAATGACATGGGAGACAGCTATTGATTGTTGCTATTGTGATTATTATTGCTTACCAGATTTAGCAAAAATGATTCAAAGTTGAGTAATTTGGCATAAAATCAAGTTATAATCAGTTTTTTTAACTAAAAATGTGCATGTCCCTTGAAGAAAATACAGGAGAAACAATACAAGGTTCTTAGACGTTATTGGAAGAAAAAAAAAAAAAATATATATATATATATATATATATATATACAGACGTGGACAAAATTGTTGGTACCCTTCATTAAATCAAAGAAAAACTCATAATGGTCACAGAAATAACTTTAATCTGACAAAAGTAATAATAAATAAAAATTATATAAATGTTGACCAATGAAAGTCAGACATTGCTTTTCATCCATGCTTCAACGGAATTATTTAAAAAATAAATGCATGAAACAGGCCTGGACAAAAATGATGGTACCCCTAGAAAAGAATGAAAATAATGTGACCAAAGGGACATGTTAATCCAAGGTATGTCCACTAATCAGCATCCTAGGTGTCTACAATCCTGTAATCACTCAGTGGGCCTATATATAGGACTCCAGGTAGTCACTGTGTTGTTTGGTGACGTGGTGTGTACCACACTCAATATAAACCAGAGGAAGCAAAGGAAAGAGTTGTCTCAGGAGATGAGAAAGAAAATCATAGACAAGCATGTTAACTGTAAAGGCTATAAGACCATCTCCAAGCAGCTAGATGTTTCTGTGACTACAGCTGCACATGTCATTCAGTAATGTACGATCCATGGGACTGTAGCCAACCTCCCTGGACGTGGCTGCAGGAGGAATATTGATGACAGATCAAAGAGACGGATAATCCAAATGGTAACAAAAGAGCCTAGAAAGACTTCAAAATAGATCCAAGCTGAACTTTATGCTCAAGGAACATCAGTGTCAGATCGGAACATCCTTCGCTGTTTGAGCCAAAGACGGCTACATTGGAGACGAACAAGGAGAGGAGAAAACCTTAAAAAAACAGACTGGAGTATGCCAAACTACATGCTGACGAGCCACAAAGCTTCTGGGAGAATGTCCTGTGGACAGATGAGACAAAAATTTAACCTTTTGCCAAGGCACATCAGCTCTATGTTCACAGACGGAAAAATGAAGCATATCTAGAAAAGAACACGGTCCCTACTGTGAAACATGGGGGAGGCTCGGTTATGTTCTGGGGCTGATTTGCTGCATCTGACACAGGGTGTCTTGAATCTGTGCAGGGTACAATGAAATCTCAAGACTATCAGGGGATTCTAGAGAGAAATGTGCTGGCCAGTGTCAGAAAGCAAGGTCTCAGTCGCAGGTCACGGGTCTTACAACAGGAAAATTAGCCAAAACACACAGCTAAAAACACCCAAGAAGGGCTAAGAGGAAAACACTGGCCTTCTATGAGCCCTGATCTCAATCCTATTGAGCATCTTTGGAAGGAGCTGAAACATGCTGTCTGGAAAAGGCGCCCTACAAACCGGAAACAACTAGAACAGTTTGCTCATGAGGAGTGGGCCAAAATACCTGCTGAGAGGTGCAGAAGTCTCATTGACAGTTACAGGAATCATTTGATTGCAGCGATTGCCTCAAAAGGTTGTGCAACCAAATATTAAGTTGTGGGTACCATCATTTTTGTCCACGCCTGTTTCATGCATTTATTTTTTAAATAATTCCGTTGAAGCATGGATGAAAAGCAATGTCTGACTTTCATTGGTCAACATTTATATAATTTTTATTTATTATTACTTTTGTCAGATTAAAGTTATTTCTGTGACCATTATGAGTTTTTCTTTGATTTCATGAAGGGTACCAACAATTTTGTCCGCGTCTGTATATATATATATATATATATACATGTATATATGGATGGAGCGAGAGAGAGAGAGAGAGAGAGAGAGAGAGAGAGAGAGAGAGAGAGAGAGAGAGAGAGGAGAGAGATTAATAATATTATTCCTTCTCGTAACACCCTACACATCAGTGATTTTGAACTGCTTTACTTCCTTTTCGTCCTGCTGCTGCTCTGTGTTTGGCCCGGTCAGATGGGAGCTAAAGAGGAAGGTGGGGGGTGGACAGCGGGGAAGAATGTGACCATTGTGCTCTCCAGGTATGTGTGTGTTTGTGACAAACAGAAAGAATTGGAGAGAGAGAGAGAGAAGAGATCAGATCTGGTTACAGGTGTTTCATAAACAGCACAATAGTGCAAACAGGTCCCCTTCTCTCCCTGAGCTACATGAGTTTCTGTACACGGAGTTTCTGGATTAGGTTTTTTGTTTTTGTCACATATATAGCACACTAAATCTGTGCTTCCTCATATCCAGCATGAGATGATCATGTGGTATGATTGTATACTATGTGTCTGTGTGTCTAAATGATGCAGCTTAAGCCGTTTCTCTTCCTTATGTTTGGTGTTTGTTGAACAATATCTTAGAACCGGCTTTAAAAAACACAAGAATATTACATATTTTCTTCCTTTTTTTGATCTTTTTCAATTATGATCTCATCTTCCTGTAACCAGTAATTGCCAATACATGATATACCAGTAAATACTAACCTATATACTATACCAGTCATATTAACATAACAGCTTGAATATGGATTCTGTCTTCAATAACTGTCTGAGAAACTGGAATGTCAGTATACATTTTTAAAAGTGAGTCACATTTCGGACCTGCTTGCACAATTAGCCATGGCTTGACTGAGGAGGGGACACAAAGACAGGTCCGTTTAAGAAAAAAGTGTCACACCTCAACCATTTTCCATTTATCTATTTTTAGTTTTGGTCACACATTAGTTAGTGGGAAGAATGTACTCGTCACTACCTCATCAGGTCTGACCAGCATTTCTACAGACACACACCTTACAGAAACCAGCAAAGTAATTTACAGTAAATACTTGTCAGCCTCATTCCACGGCTTTTGGTGACAAAAGATTGACTCCCTACAATTATGCAACTCAAACATCAGCCTCAAAGCATAAAGACAAGTAAAAATAGTTATGACTTCTAAAATGTGCATTAACATTGGTGAGGTAATGTCACAGAGGCAGCTTTGCAAAGCACCTTGTAAACGTCTCAGATCCCATGAGGAGATACGGGATACAGAGCAACTTTTAGCATTTGAAGTGAAAAAAAAATGTAATAAACAGTCTACCAAAAAAACAAAGAGGTGTAACACACAAGATCAGTAAAAAAGCTTACTCCAAATTACTGTATAGAATCTGAAACACTTATCAGTCTTTGGTAATTTTCTTGATGGAATCATTCCAACTATCAGTCTTGGAGACAATCCAAGTCATTTTTGTATCTTAATTAACCTGCATCTTAAACATGAAACAAATCTATAAGTATTTGTACAATCATTTATATTGGCATTGTCCAAGTCCAGTCAAGTTAGGGATGCATCTACACAAAAGTTGCAGAATAGTAGCTCACAAGGACAGGACTTGGGCACTCCAGAGTTTTATTTTCTTTGAGCCAAGGTGGATTGTCCCTATGATGTGTCTCACTGATTCTGTTGTACAAATTCATGTACGGCAAGCACTTTTGTATCAGTTGTATTTAACATATATTAGTCTCCTGCCTGTCTTCACTTGTTGGTCGTTGATAAATGAAATATTTCTGACTCATTGTTTCTGTTTTTAACCAGTCATTTTCTTTTCTTTTTTTAGAAATGGCTATCATTAGAAATATTACTGCCTCTAAGTTTGTGTTCTCGCTTTGCATTATCATCCATTAAAAGCACCCAGCCTCAGTGCTTCTGTGTTTAGCTTAGAGGCATCCTCTGATGTTGATTTCACTGCCAATTACTTTGTGTATGCTCTTTGATTTTCTTTCCCACAGAGGACATTCTGGCTCAGTGCTTATGTTTAGAAATGTATCTTTCCTAGCCATTATAGCCATAAACTGTATTTCATTGTCATATAAAGTACTCATGGTTCAAGGCTTTGGTGTGTAGATGGGACTCTTTCTGGATAGGGCCAGTGGTGGAACTCTTACTGCTATTACCTTTGCATTATCTTATAGTTTTTCTTCACCATTGAAAGTAACTCCAGTATTTCTGTATTTAACTTTGCTCTAAACAGAGCCAATGACTGTGCCATGACTTTGACTGTGTGTAACCAAACCTGAATCTGAATATATATATATATTGGATTATATTGGAATTTACTGGAGTGATTGAAGAAAAACAAATTTTCAATCAATACTATACCCTACAAATGATCTTATTGAACCTGTGATGTATTCATTTGAGTTTCACTACCAGGTTGTTGGGTTTTCTTTCAGCCTTACTTTTGCTTTGTATCCTCGATGATGTTAAATTTTTGGCTGCATCAGTGTTAAAACTGCATAAAAACCAAAACACACAGCAGTATTTTAGACGTTATTTGGGAAGCTGACAGATTTTGTCAAAGGGGAGTTCTCTTGAAGCTATATTTCGTCCTATGGAGTAACACGAGACATCTGTTCTTGAAGTATCAGCTGGATATGAACCATCCGAAACAGACACACTGCAGACTCAGTGTATATACAACACACACACTCACACACACAACTAAATCTCGTTTGTACAACAACAGGACACCCAAGGCTGACTGGCGCCCTGCTAGACCAGTTTTTCAAACACACACACACACACATAAAATGGCTAGACAAGACATTAGTTACAAGCGCACGATCGCATACACACACACACACACACAGACAAATAAACATCCAGACCTCAACCCGTAACCTTGACGTGAAGGTTACAGCAGTCAGCTGGGTCAACGTGATCACTTGACCAGCTGAAGAAATGTCCTTCCAGATACCCACTGTGTGTGCGCTAGCGTGTGTATAGTACAAGCCATCCAGGTGAGAAAACACACAATGTCCCCACAGCATATCTGTTAGGGATCAAGAGTAAATAAAGAAGCAGAACAACAAGTGCAGGAGACTCATGTGATGAGTTTCCAGCTAACCTGTAGGATGATGGGATGTGCAGTCACTGCGTCGCTGTCGATTCTTCTTCCACCACTCAAAAAGCAAAGATCCAACTTTTCACTTTCTCATCTTCTCCTTCTCTTAACCTCCTCCTCTGTGATCTCAGTCAGGTTCGTCTCTCACCTCGTGCTGGTTGTAAGACAAACTCCTGTCGTCTGTGACAGGGCCCCACAAAAAGAACAATGGGAACAAATCTCAGGCACTTGCTACTTCCAACTCCAAACACTCATACAACCGGAGAGGACAAGTCAGAGTTTCTCTTCTCCTTTTGGTGTTTTTTTCAGATCTTGACTCAGATCCTCTCTGTTTGTCCTCTCCTCTGTTCCAGTCACGACAACACGTGTAGACGCAACAGCAGGAGACAGGAGAACAGGGGGCGAGCGCGCAAGGTCTCAAAGTGGAGGAGAGAACAGGAGGTGACGTGAAGAAGGAGAGATCAGAAAGAGGGGAGGGAGGGATGGATGGATGGAGGGAGGAAGGGCAGTAATTAGTGAGTCTGTACCTGACTCTCACTGACATAAGCCCCACATTCCTCAGAGCTTGGGGGGGGGGGCCAAGGGGAGGCAGAAGAAATGAAAAAGTTCAGAGCACACTCACACACACCGACACACTCATCATCCTAGTAAATACCTTCTTGATCCTATGAGACACCACAATCTATCTTCCTTCACAGCAAACCATGGCGGATGCAGCGCTCAGGTCAGGGCTGCATGACGCTGAACTCAACCTTGATGCGTTTGGGATCGTCGCTGTCCAAAGCCCTTTTAGGTTTTTCAGTTCTCTCTTCCCCTCTCCTTTCGTTTCACAAGAAATCTTCCTGTCGTTCCTTTCGTTTGCCCCGTGCCTCTGCTGCTGTGTGTAAGGTGCACACACTACCTGGCCCAGAAACTCACCAAACCAGAATCAGAACTGCCCAAACTCCCAGCACACCTCCTCCCTTCTATCATTCCGGATGAGAAATGCTATCCTCTTGTGCCCCTGTTCAACCTGCCTGAATGGATGTGTGTGTGTGTGTTTGTCTCCTAACAGCCAGAGCAGTATTCCTCCAAAGGGGTTTCCTTCAAATCTCATCCCGAACCTTGCCACATGATTGCACTCATCCACCACCTGCATATTACTGCTGATGACCCTCTGCTGCCACATGAACATATGAGGTCATGATGACACGCTGTCTTTGGGCTAAGGTGTTTGCTCTTTGACGTCAGCAAAGTGGATCCATCCATAATGACAACTTTCTGTAATAACAGCTGCTCTCAGATACCCAATCCCATTTCTTGCGTTATGCTCTCAGTGTGAAGATGACTTGCAGGGAAATCTGAAGCTCAATATGTCTAACATCAACTCATGTCAACCTTTAAAGAGACTGCAGATTCACAGCTGAACTGAAAGTAAAAGAAGGAGACAGCTAGAGTTTCTCGTTGTCCTTCTTAACGTGCAGCCTCGTTATATTCTTTATTTCCCCGAAGACACTTGTTTGATCACGCAGCTCTCTTTCAACACTCCTCAAAAAAACAGCTTTCATCTCTCATTCAACATTGTGCAACAGTGTCTCCCCATGCGTGTGTCTGCGTACCTGGATTCCTTAGAGAGCCGGGCGTGGGTAGGACCAGGCACTTCCTTCTTCCTGATCTCAGGTGCTCGGTGAATTTTTGACGGCTTTGTGACAGCCAGTTGTCATGGAGACGCGGAGACGCCGAGGGTTAGGGTTAGCAATGTGCTGAACGGTTACAGCCGCGGCGAGCCAGTCAGCCTGCCAGCAGAGTGAGGACAGAAGAGAGAAGTGAGGAAGCAGGATCCCTGTTTAGAGTAACAACACACACAGAGACACACATGCATACATTCAGATAAAGTCCTCCACACACACACAGTCACACAGTAGGGAACTTGCAAGTGTGTGTGCGTGTGTATAGGAAACTGAGATTGAGTCAGAAGTGCTCACACGGAAAAATAATGTTTCAACACAGCAGCTGAACTCTGGTAGGGAGGAGGCTGGGCCGTTGGATTAGTTGCTCAATGCGTTGACTTTAATGCTTACTTAACAGATCTCACAAGCCTTAAATGAAAAGACCAGAGGAAGGGGGGGGGAAAGCATACGCAAAATTAAAGGTGTACCGCTGCAGGTAACTAGCCTTTCAAAAGTGTTTAAAGCCCTGGAATATTTTCACATTTAGTCACATAACAGTCATGAACCTCTGTGTATTTTATTTAGATATGGTGTGATAGACAAAAGTAATGTAAGCGTGGTGTGCATTTATATTCACTGCCCTCTTTAATGTAGCTCAGCCTCATTTAACTTAGATGGATAGCATGCGTGAGCAGTAATTTTCAAGTCTTGCTACAGGTTCTCAGTTGAATTTTTGGTCTGGACTAAATCATTTTAACAAATTCTTATTTCCCAGCATCTTTCACGGTGAGAATTGTGTGTTTAGAGTGAGCAGGGCTAGCTTGGGGTTTCACATGTCGGTCTGTAGGTTCTGGTTTCTTCTAATCCAGGCATCTTCTTCCATATCTGCCATGTTTAGTGTGTCCCCTAACGGGTGTGGCAAACTTCAAAAGGAAATACTAATGGTTTAATTGCAACAGTAAAAACCTGAGAAGGCATTAAAGTGAATGACCAAAATGTTTGGACCAGTCTGCTTCTGTTATGCAAAGCTAGGTCAACATCAGCTGATATGTGTAGGGGCAAATTATCTTCACAAGTACCCCCTCCCCACACACACACACACATTGTTGTTTTGAAAAAATACAATATTGGGAGACCTCAAGCAAAGTTTATGCACTCTATTCGATCCTGCACAACATCTTCACCACTAGCTTTATTTCTGAAAACTTACAGCTTTACACAATATCATGCAAATGGCTATAGGAAGTTAAAAGGCATCCCATCTTTACAAGTTTATGCTGGATAGGCTCTACGGGCCTATGGGTTTCTATGGGCTGTTTTGCTGCCTCTTTGATTAATGCCCTTTTCCCTGGCCCTTTCCAGATAAGGTTTTGAAGTGTGCCCCAAAACCTCAGCAAGATTGGTTTCTTGTTCTCATGAAGTTAGCATTATTATATATCTAATGTTGAGTATTTTAAGGAACAGTAATCTATGGGGAAAGTTTTGTAAATAGATCTATTCTATAAGAACCCGCTCTGTGCGCTGTACTCATATTTCCATAGGTTAACAGAAAAGTGCTAATCTGATGAGGCGGGAGAACAATTGTATTTTTAAAAACTGAGACACATATGATTAATTGCAACCCTTATTGAAATAAGTTATGAGCCAAATTCTCAATGAGTCATATCAAAACAGAGGTAACGTACTAGCATTAGCAAAATCAAACATAATCAAATCAAACTTAATTTATAAAGCACTTTTTATACCAAAGATTGCACCTCAGAGTCCTTCACATAATTAAAGTGAGCCCATATTATTAAGGGCATGATCACATTTATAACCTCCCCAAAACCAACCCTCAAGCACACACATTCATGAGAGCAGCAATAAAAAGAACAGGGGGCCGAGTACAGACTCTGGCACTCTAACAAACGGCTCTGCATTAAACATGTGCAGCCTGAATTCATTTGTTTCTTGAAGACTTTTTTTTTTCATATTGAGAATAAGTTTAAGCAATTTCCTAATTTGAGATTACTTTTAAAAAAAAAGATATCGATCAGGATGTAAACTGAATTAAATCTAAGAATTGTCACAAAATTTTCCAATGATGCTCTAAAATTGTTTTCCAAAAAAGAACATGTTTCTAGTTGTAATTAAATAGCTTTGCTCCTGGTTTCACATGTTTTCTCCCAACAAAAATGTTGTGCAGAAGCAGTGTGAAATGCTACACGTAGAAAAAGTTCATTCTTTAAAAGACAGACATCAGCATGATAAAGATAACGCTCTTAGACACTTTGCAATATTCTTCAGTAAAAAAATGAAACAATTAATAACCTGAAATAAAGTAAAATGTCATTATTGATATTACAAGGACTAATAGGACAATGAAATTCTGAAGCATAAACCTTCCCTAGGTAGTCAAACAGATCGCAATGAATCAGCAGTTCTTTTAAAGAGATCATCCTTTCGTGTGAGTAGCTGTGGTAGATCATTAATTAACAGGACTCCACCACTAAACATCTCACACCTGAGAACTTCTGTTAACCATAAGCAGCAGAAGGCTTTTCTCGTTGTCCACAACCATAGCCAAAGGTGACAGAAAAGTATTGTAACTACTGGTTCTTTATCTCCCATTTTCATTATAGTCGTTGTAATCATTTTCAATAAGAGAGTGACTTGGTGTATTTTGATATTCAATTCATGCCTGCCCCATCCAAAAAGGACCTTGTATTGTAATTCAACACAGACTCTTAGGATTTGCTCTTCCCATACAAATATTCATTGAACTTGTCTTATAGGAGTTTTACAGTTTACTATTATATACAGCACTGTAGATATGATTCAAATAAAAAACAATAAATGTTGGACTGGTGTGCATTCAAGGGGTTTGGCTATGTTTAGCTTTTAATCTATTCTTCTTTTTGAGTAAAGCATTATTCTTAAGAGAGGCAAAATGCCTGAAATGATTCCACACTAAGCAATTGGATTGGGGTTCGGGGAGGGGGGTCATTCCGGCAATTTGGGATTTGTTGGCTAATTGAATATATGCAATTTATCACAAACAAAAAAAGATATATATTCTCTATTTTATATTATATGTAAACTGTGCATTGCTTTTTTAATAGGCAGCACACACAGCACACAAAATACGATGTCCACGTGTACAGAGATACTTCCTCTTTGGTTGTAAATGGCAGCTCATTGGACAGTAGATTGTAAATAATTCAGTAGGAATATGGACAAGACTCTCATGTTGTATGGGTAAAAGAACCTAATGCAGGCAGGATAATATGAGATGACTTAATGAAAACCAAGACCTAACAAGAAAACCAAGACAGAAGGAGACGACAGGACAAAAAGAGAAGGAACCAAACGAGGAAGTAAAGCACAGAAGACACATACTTATAGACAAACAGGTAATGAGGTAATGACGGAACAAGGAACAGCTGGAGGTAAATACAGAGGAAGGTAACAGTGAGACAAGAGATTAGGAAAATAAGTAAGAAAATCAGAGGAGAAAACGCTGAACAAAGCCAAAACAGTTCCTGACAAAGACGTAGTCAAAATTTCAAATACTGCAAAGATTTAAGATACGTATGACTTGTAAATAGTTTAAAGTCTACAGGTAAAAACTCAGAAAACTGAAGAAAAATTCACACATTTTTCCCTTTGTTGAGATTTCTCAAAAACGTGTGCAAACCCTGAAAATGTTCTTTTAATCCAACATACTATAGCTCAATTGTGTATTTTTACCAAGTTTCAGATCTGGATGAAAAAGTGATGAAAGAGGCTGTTCAAAATGGTGTTGGTTGAGTCTTGTTTTCACACCTCTTTTCACACCCTGTTCACGGCTCCCCACATAAGTGTATACTTCAATTACTATGACACATGTGTCCAACAAAACAGTTTGCCAACAAGACCCTCTGTACCTTCACCTGTGATTGGGCTAAAAACAAATTCTGAGTTCTTCTAAAAGGTTTCTTTTTTTTCATATGTAATACAAGTGTAGCAGGTCTGCGTTCACTCTCTTCTCACAAAGTGTAAATAAAGTCAACTTTCCTGACAATAGGCAACTCAAACTCTGCCCTCATTGCTACACAATAGAGAGATGTGAGACACAGAGAGCCCATATTCCCAGAGAAAATACTTCACCGATACTCTTATGATTCAAAACAATGGCGCACAAAGGGATGGGGTAGTGTGGGTGTTCACCTGCAACAAGTGGGTCCAATCAAGCAGTCTGAGGAAAAACCTAGAAGAGAGGAAATGTTGGATCATGTTACAGTTCTATGTGTTGATGAACTGGATTCATGAAATAAAACAATATAATGCAATATGTGGTGAGTAAAAATCATTTTACACAGTCACTGAAAGAGAAGCAAAGAAACTCACATTAAGCGTACTTTCTCTTCTGTGGTGGAACCATAAGACTGAGCTGTGCTCCTTTAAATCAGGATGAAAACATTTATGTTTACTACAGCTTGCCTATGAAGGTTATTGGGTCGTTTTATCATGTCTCAACTATTCATGTTTGGTTAACTTTCCTTTTAAGCTATGCTTAAAACGGACTGTTTTTCTTCCTAGGCTGCTCTGTGGCACAGTGGAATCTTTATGAAGGTTGTCTGCTATCAAAAGAACGTATTTATTTCTTATCAGACAACCATTGAGGCAGGAGTCTTGTAAAATTCTTGGAACATTATTCGTTTTTTTTTTTTTTTAGTTGTTACATTCATACAAATGGCAATTCAAAGTGGTTTACAGGCAAATAAAGCATGAAAAAGATCCATCCATTGTGTGTACTGGCTTATCTTTGTGGTGTCGGTTGCTGAATAACATAATAACATGATAGTCGCTGTGACAGAAAGCCAGAGTATTTGGAGAGAAGCCATGTATGCACAGGGAGAATACGCAACATGGGCGATTCTTTTTGCAAGGCAACAATTTGTATGGAAATGCATAAATACAAGTTTCATAAAGGAAAAATAGGAACACTCAAAGTCTGTTATTGTCGTCACCAAGCACAGAGCCAAAAGTTTGAAATATACCAGTAGACTAAATTGAAGCATGTGAGACACCAAAGTTTGCTGAAACTCAAAGGCAAAATTTCATAAAAAAACAATCTAAGCATGTGTGAATCAGTCATGTTTTGGACCTTGTGCTTCAGCTTCAGGGCCATCTCTTTGGATGATAGAAAAAAGAAAAGGGCCAAGGTGAAGGTTTTACCCTGATCTTACAGCTCCTTGACCTAGAACTCATCAAAAGCTGTAGAAAGAAGCCAGAATAGAAAAACATTGAATATGGCCAAGGAAATTGAATTCCTCCACACACTAGCACAATGGCACATAATACTTAGGTAAACAATTTTTAACATGTCCTTTTTCAAGAACAGACAAATTATTCTATTTTTGGAAATGATACTCCTACATTTTTTTTGCTCATTATTTCCCAAGCTATTCATACTGAATGAATAAAAACAGCATTAGATATATGTGCTGAATATGCAGACATTGAAAAACTAATTATTTTCAAACGTCTAAAACTAGTTAATATATCTGTTTTGCCATGTTTCCCAGCATATATCCAGGAACTGATTTGTGGACTATAACATCCAAGTAAACATTTTTCTGCCTGAATTTAGTCTACATGTCACACAGTTTTAGTGTAGATGCCTTCTACTTGTTACACAGATCTTAGTTAGCAGTTCTTGAGCTGAGTTAACCATCTCCTGGCTTATTTGTAATAAGGCAAATAAATAATTAAAGGTAATACCAATCTTTTAGTCTGAAACCTCAGTTATGAATGCAGCATGCAAACAAAGCCAAAGAAATTAATGCTAGCCTCATTTCCCACATTACCAAGCAGCACTGATGCCACTGGAGGTCAGACTCAAATGTATCACAATGCAAATATTGTGACTGAGTAACATTCATGCGAAAGGTTGTTTGAAGTAACCATGCAGATAAATTAGTTTAAGAAAGCAAAACAAGAAAAAAGAAACTCTCAGGCACCACACAGTCTTCTGTTAAAGATTAAACCTTTTATTGAAAAAAATTCCAGGTCGGCTTATGGCCGCACAGACCCGTCATCTCCAACAGGGCTGATTATTGAAGCTAAGGCACACCATCACTCACACACAAACACAACACATCCAGAGCAACTGGAGCCCTGTTGTGAGGCGACACTGATGACGCGTGTTGGATGGGATAATCTCTCCAGCTGTACTCTCACCCACAGAGAAGTGAGACTCATTTGGCCTTAAGACCTTGCTCTTGTTTTTTCCCGAACACTCTGATAAACCTCCTCCTGCTCATTCTTGCTAGCTCCACCTTACAAAGGGAGCACCTGTAGTGAACAGGATTTAAGTGAAATTATTTCCACGTCGTTACAGCCCAGGAAACATGATGGTTTTTGCTTTTGTTGGAAAAAATACACATTTTCTTTAGTATAACACATAAAAAACAAAGTAAGACTCACTCATGTATGTTTTCAACAGGAAGGGCCAGTTGTGGATTTGAGCCGATTTGAGCTCAGCCCACGTTATGCAGGTATGTTGCGGTTCAGAGAAAAATGTCTCCCTCTGTTGGTGTACTGTTGCTACTACAACCACTCCCAACTTGCTGTTTGAAGTGAAAATAAGACAGAACAAACGAAGAGCCACCTAAAATAGAGTCACATAATGAATATAAAATGAATGACCAAAAATACGAATAAAAGAACAAATAGGAAAAATAAAGAAGCAATGTGAAATTACACAGCGTGGGATGAAAAAAGAAGAAAGCAACAAAGACTCTGATGATAACTTTGCATAATATGGCTCATTATGGGAAGTGTTCTCGTAAACTCTTCAGGGACGTTTTGAAGTTGTTTAAGGATTGTAGAAGCCCACTTAGCTTTTGGCCTGGTTCTAGTTAACTGCTAGTTTAAACCTCAAAGAAAATCAAATCTGATCAAAATTATCTCCTGCAGGTGAGAAACGAACTTCTAATGACCTCCCAACAGAACCAAATTTTAAAACTTTGGAAATATTCCTTTTGGGAATACCTTTTTGGCCTTTCAACAAAGCATTGGTAAATGACTATTGCAAAAATGATCTAGCATTGACCGTATAAAGAAGAGATTAGTGGCGCCGTGGTGGAATGTAAACAATTTGTCTTTTTCACTAGAAGAAGCTTTTCCAGGAACCAATTTTCTTGGGCCATTATTGCTTCCCTGCAATTCCACTGCATTTACTAGGGTTACAACAACTCACCCTGGTAGAGAAAGATTAATTGAAAGATTTAAAGAGTTAATGTTCTAAAGGTAGCCTACAAAATGAAACCACCACAAGCCATGATTAGTGACAGATTTTAAGTGAAGAAACAATCTGTTTATGCTGCTCTTTGTGTTGTGTGGTAAATATATATTTCAGACTCATCACTATGAAACAGAGCCTCCATGACTTTGAAGTGATTACAATAGCGTTTTGTAGTGTAAGTTTATAGTTAGAACATCATAAACTGGTCATTGCAAGCCGGCCCCTAAAAATGTTATATATTGCCAAACAACAAGTTCTAGGGCACCAAAAACACTAGGGTCGGCTCTGATGTTTCTTCTCGTACTCTCGCCTTTTTCCGCTCATCCCATATTGTATATTGGATTAAGGTCTAGGGCCTGAGATTGGCAGAGAAGAAGTTTGATTTTGAGACTAGAGAACCATTACTATGATTAAGTAATTACATGTTTTGGATCCTTACGGCTGAAAGAACCGATGACGACCCTTTGCCAGTTTCCTTCGAGAAGACACCAGATTATCATTTAAATTGGATTCAGAGTTCATAGAACCATCCACACCAACAGGTCCACATCATCACAGCTCTCCATCATATTTAACAGTAGGCATATGGTGCTTTTTCACACATCCATTGGTCTTGGAAGTAGATCTGATCAAATATCACGGTTAAACACAATTCCAGTCAAAATACCTGCAGTTTGGTGATGGTAGAAACTTAACTCTCAGGAAAACACATGTTGACAGTTTGCTAATTCAATTTTTCCTGACATTCTGATCATATTATAAAATAAATTAATGTTATTTAGGTTCAGGAACAGGGCCACACCTTAACCACTCTTCTAAATACCCAGCAAGGTAATAATCCAGTTTACCCAGTTTTCACTCTGTCTTGTTCTATTGAGCCCTATCCTCCACCAGACATCCAATCATCCCTTCATCCACCTCATCCTAATCCCTCCATTCTTTTCTCATTTTGTATCCATTCCTCTTTGTTCCAGGTTCCTTATGGGGAGTCCTACGCTGGCTCAGGTAAAGATAATACTGCATCCCCAAACAGTCATCTCCTCCCCCGACATGACTCATCTCCACATCCTATACATCCATCCATTTCACTCAAATTTTTAATAAACTTTTAAACTCATCTAATTATGGAATGGTCCTTGCTAGTTAAAGTAAAGTCATAGACTTTTCCCTTTCTTTTAATTTACAGCAATTGCAATAACTATTACAGTTTTTTCTCAGTTGCTAAAACAATAAAATCCATTGGCTGAAGAAAGTTCTCTGTTGCTTGAACTCATTAAGCTAACTGTTCAGTCTGTTGTCAATACCTTAAACCATTTCACATGGTTTAGCAAAATTCCAAACACATTCTGCACTCCAATACACATGTCATCAACTACACATAACACATTGCACAAATGTCACTGATTGAACACAATCAGTAACAATCGATTTTGCTTGTTTCAAATGATGTGACAACCAATATAAGCCAGTTCAGAGAGCAAACAGGTTTCTGAAGGTGAGAAATAGAAATTGTGAGAATGGATAGAAGAATTTATGTGAGAGGACGAGGACGAGTGCATATTCGAGGTGGGGAACGAGGAGAGAGAGAGGAGGAGGGCAGCCCAAAACAAAAGCCCATTGACCACATGTTTCGTCCTTTGATTTTTGTCACTTTCTTTGTGTACTGTAGCACAGTGCATTGTAGGCTGTTTATGGTAAAGTAAACAAATTGGCCCTCAACATCGTGCTTTCCATTTTTTTTTCAGTACTTACTGCTGAATAGATTTCGACTGGTTACAGGTTCATATCAAAGCACCAGAAATCACAGAGATAAAGTTTTTGAGGTGGAGGGTACAGTACTGTAAAAAATAAGGGTACAAGGAGAAAGAAAATGAAAAGAGAAAAACTGTAATTTCTTATCCATTTTGAGCTTTTTGTATGATATAAATATGTGAAATTTGTTTTGAGATTAAAAATGTACTTCTCCCTGGGAACTATATGTTTTGAACAATGTGTTTTCTATTTTTTGGTGTTTTGTTTACTGACTTCTTGATAGGCTATGTAATTTTGAGCAATTGGTTTAATATTTGGGAGCAGTGTTTGATTTTGAGGACAGGTAAAACTATTTTAAGGCAAAAGTTTGATTTTGCAAGAGGAGTCGGAGGTTTTTGCAAATTGTGCTTGAAGCTGAGGTTTTGTGCTTAATGTTTTGAGAAAATGGAGCAAGGTTTCAGGAATTGTGCTTTAGCAATTGAGAAACACTGTAACATGGGATTTTTTCCTCTCACTAAACATATATGCTGCAGTGCTTGAAACTGATCACAGGGAGGCAGTAGCACTTACGTTGTACAATGTGAAGCTATTATTACCTATACTGCAGTCCCATTTAATTACTTAAAATCATTGCAAATGTATTTTACTTCAGTTACTCATTTTACTAAGTGAAGCGTTATGTAGATTAATTGAACAGGCTGGTTCTTTTAAATCCTTTTTTTCCGTTAACTATGATTTCTGCCTAGATCTAAGGAAAAAAACTTTTACAACTAGAAGTTACATCAAACCAATAATTATCCTTTTAATGCAGAAATTTCTACATAATAAAAAGTATGCCTGCTTTGATTTCAGCAACATAATCTGACAAATGAGTGTTATCGGAAGATAGGTTAAAATTGATTGAAATAGACTGTATGAACATCATTTATTTTAAGCCAATAAGTACAGAGAAGATACCTTTTATTTTTATTTGCATTACCTCTCTAAAGGATTATCAAAGTAAATATTTCTGTTAATACTGTACTTTCAGTCCAGTCTAAGCGTTCAAGCATTTTAATCCACCTTCCAGGGTTTTAGCATGTTGGAAGAAAAACAAAAATCAGAAAACGTTTTAGCTCTGAGTTTGTGTGTTAGCCACGAGAGGAAGAACACCTGATTCATAATTCTTATTCACATTTCTAAAACCTCTTTAGGTTTTCTCTAAGGCTTGTTACTGATATGTTAACTGGTGTGTTACATGCAAGTCTGAGCTTTTCTTCCGTTTTATTTATTTTCTCATGAGGTTCTCCAAAGCCGTATTTTCCTTTCAATCACCATGGTTTGTATTTTGAACAACAGTGAGTTGCCTAAATCCCTATAGTTTGCTTTTTGCAACATATTCCCATCTCATCTTCCTGTTTTTAAACTGGATGTTTTGGCAAGTGTGTGCACAAAAAAGGTCAGCGAGGATCTGAAGTTTTTATTTAACCGAGATGATTATTCACCCATCAGATCCAGTCAGACAGGCTATGTCCTCCATTAATATCTGTGACATCAAGAAGTTGAGGTCTGTGCCTACAAAGCAGCTGTTGAGCAGGCACCTGCCGGGTGAAGATAACCACCTGAAAGCGAAGGTGCAACCAACACCTGTACACACTTGAGAAGCTATGTTGTGCTCACAGGCTACATACAGCAATTGGATGTGAAAATAACTGCTTTCACTATATTCTCACAAAAAGATAAAACATAAATAACATGTTTTTAGTGAGTTAAAAATATAGGTAAGATTAAAAGTAAATACCCAAGTGTTGTTGACTGGTCGGAGAAAGTGGTTTAGTGGGACATTTCTTATTAACTGAGGATTGTAATTGTTTTATGCTTACTCTTCTGCCACTTCAGTTTGAGTTTTTTTTTCCTGCTGCCTCCAGATGACTTATGTATTTGCCACCACGAAGGATGGATCTCTGTCTGGGAGAGATCTGTCTGCTGACCATTCATCTGACAATCTGAAATAAAATTAGGCAAATTGTTGGCTCCAAATACATTGGGATATACAATAATGTATATATATAATATAATGTGGACCCTGTGAACCCAGATTGTTTTTCTTTTCAACAATTCATGTCATCTTCAATTCCCCCTTGGGAGAAGTTGTCCAAATGCATTCAGATCATATTTCTTTCAGTGCAGATCATGTTAAGCATTTTCCTGCACATCTGTCACAGTCTGGGTCAAGCCTCCTTCATTATCATATTGTTGCCATGGCGTTTCAAACTCAGGGCAGGAAGCAGCAGTTTTCTGGGGTCGTGTTAAAGCTACATTTCTTTGTGAAGATGAGTGTTGTTTCTACCAGCAAGCTTCTGAGTGACAACGGTAAGACATGCAATGCTAATTTAAACAGCTCATCACACTCTGTCCAGATTATTACATTCATCTTTTCGTTACAAGCTGCACTTCTTTCAAGGATTTTGAGCTTTGGCCTATGGAGCATGAAGAAAACTGTTTGACACTCATTAAATCACTGTGGCCTGATAGTAGCTGATTTATTCCGCGGGCACTAAGCTCGCCTTATTGTGCATGTCGTGCATCTCTGGTCAGCTCTAGCTTTTGCTTGGAAAGGAAGCAGTAAAAGCAGACTATACTCTGTCTTTGTTTGCCTCCACTACCCCCGTTTAATTGGAGGCTAGTGGAGCCAACACTTCTCTATATAAAAGGAAAATCTAGTTGGGATTTGAGCACAGACATGTACCATATATTTGCATGTGTGAAACTGAATGCAGAATGAGTAGACTTGATTTAATATCAGAGTGAGCTAAGAGTTAGGGTAAGTCTGCGAAAAGATTAGTTAAGCAGGTGAGTTGGAGTTGATTTTGTGCGGGATCTGACAGCAGTGCTCCATTTATTCATGCAACTATATCTGCCTAATTGTATCAGGAGGAGCCCAGTTACACAGGTTACATATGGCGTCTTGCAAAAGTATTCAATCCCCATGAACCTTTCAACATTTTATCATGTTAAAGCCAAACATTTCTGGGCATTTTATTTGGATTTGATCGGATTGACCAAAACAAAGTGGTGCATAATTCTGCAGTGAAAAAAAAAAACTTGATAGACTGCGTGACTTTCAAATTCTCTGTAATCTGAAAAGTGTGGCATCCATCTTTCTACAAATTTACTGACACCCCTTGATAAATAAATTCAAATTAATCACTTGCTAAATAGAGCTTTTGTATGAAGGTCTCAGAGCAGACGACGGGTCAGGGAGAAAGTTACAAACCTATGAAACGATATCCACAACATTTCATGGCACCGTTTAATCAAGCTTTTATGAATATCGATGCAATCCCACATTGGTAGTCAGAGTACTAAAAATTGTACTCAAAGTTATTTATATATATATATATATAAGTTTGAGTACAATTTTTGTGTGTATGTAAATATATATATATATATATATATATGTACAACTGTTAGAACTCGTTACAACCGAGGAGTGCAGCAAAGCATTTATGAAGCCACAACAAGCACAACCTTGAGGCGGATGGGCTACAACAGCAGAAGACCACACCGGGTACCACTCATCTCCACTACAAATAGGAAAAAGACGCTACAATTTGCACGAGCTCACCAAAATTGGACAGTTGAAGACTTGAAAAACGTTACCTGTTCTGATGAGTCTCGATTTCTGTTGAGACATTCAAATGGTCAGAATCAGAATTTGGCGTAAACAGAATGAAAACATGGATCCATCATGCCTTGTTACCACTGTGTAGGCTGCTGGTGGTGGTGTAATGGTGTGGGGGATGTTTTCTTGGCACACTTTAGGCTCCTTAGTGCCAATTGGGCATTGTTTAACTGCCATGGGCTACCTGAACATTGTTTCTGACCATGTCCATCCCTTCATAGCTACTTCCAGCAGGATAATGCACCATGTCATAAAGCTCGAATCATTTCAAATTGGTTTCTTGAACATTACAATGGGTTCACTGTACTACAATGGCCCCCACAGTCACTAGATCTTAACACGATAGAGCATCTTTGGGGTGTGATTGAACGGGAGCTTCTTGCCCTGGATGTGCATCCCGCAAATCTCCATCAACTGCAAGATGCTATCCTATCAATATGGGCAACCATTTCTAAAGAATGCTTGTTGAATCAATGCCATGTAGAATCAAGACAGTTCTGAAGGCGAAAGAGGGTCAAACACCATATTAGTATGGTGTTCCTAATAATCCTTCAGGTGAGTATGTGTGTATATATATATATATATATATATATATATATGTATATATTCTAGAATTATAGAGACTAAAATAAAAAAGAAATGATACAAATATATAGCATAATTACTTTATACATTTTAAGCACATACTTACAGTAGGTAATGAAAACATTTATCTTACAAAAAGATAAAAAAAGTACTTCCAGTTAGAATTTATGGTGTTTATATTATATTCACTTGATCACAAAATTATATTCTCATTGTAATTGGGATAATGAGGGAATAACACACACCTGGCCATGGAACAGCTGAGAAGCCAATTGACCCATTACTTTTGGTCCCTTAACAAGTGGGAGGCACATATGCAAACTGTTGTAATTCCTACACCGTTCACCTGATTTGGATGTAAATACCCTCAAATAAAAGCTGACAGTCTGCAGTTAAGGCATATCTTGTTCATTTCATTTGATATCAATTGTGGTGGTGTATAGAGCCAAAAATGTTAGCATTGTGTCGATGTCCCAATATTTATGGACCTGACTGTAACTCGCTTCAGCCTAACTCTGCAAACCAACCAATACATCGCTGTCCATGGCTAAACTGATATATAGAGTAAAGAGAGCCTTAATCAGTGCAGCAATTAGAAGAAAAAAGTCTGCAGAGATCCACAGCTATAGTGTTGATCTCTCATAGTTGTGTCCAGCCAATGTTGAAGGAAAGCCATTAGAATTCATGTTTGCAGTTTGCCACTAAGTATGTAGGGGACACAACAAACATCTGAAAAAAACGCATGCTGCTCAGACTGGACTAAAATTACCCAGATCCATAACAATGCGTTATGGATCTGATCATCTAACTAACACTGCTCATAAACCCGAACTCACCATCTACACAACAAAGTAAAACATGGTGGTGACTGCATCATGCTGTGGGGATGCTTTTCTTTATCAAGGACAGCCAAGCTGTTCAGAGTTGAAGTAAAATGGAAGGATACATGCCAATCTGCAGAAGACTTTTAGACTGTGGCGGAGATTCCAGCAACTATCCTAAAATTCTGCCAGAGTCACGATGAAAAGTTTTACGTTGAAGCAGAATCTGTTGCAAAACTTAAAAGTCACCGGTCACAAATGCTCTCCATCCTACATAACTTGGGCCATTTTGTAAAGAAGAATCAGAATTTCTCTCCATGTGCAAATGTGATGGAGGCACAACCCGAAAATGTGCGTATTATCTATAATAAAATAAAAATACACTTCATAGTTCCTGGTTGTGCCATACTCTGTGTTGGTCTGTGAAATAAAATCAAATTATATCTCATTTAGGTTTTAATTTGCAATGAGATAAAGTGTGAAAAGGTTAAGCCATATGAAGTTTTTGCACTGAACTTGTGATAGCACAGTCTCACACTACAAGAGTGCAGAGGGTGGATCACATGTCTGTCTTGCCTGATTGTGTGGATCTTATTTACACTTGTAGCGCTTGACTCCCCCACTGTTTGTTTTCATTTGGATGCTTGCTTCTTTGACTGATTCCAACAGCAGGATGATGGAGAACAAAGGTAACTGTTGATGAGCTAACTGGGAGCTGTTCTCAGCAGTTCCTGACACGTGTTTGGTTCTTCTGAGCTGATCATTGAGTGTAATGTGAGCAGCAGACGCTTCCACGCTGTTCCTCCTGTGTTACTGTACAGATGGCTCCAGAGAGGATGTAAATATGAGCTCTGAGAAAGGGAAGGCGATTATCATCTCTCATCAAGAGCAAGGCCATCAGAATAACAAGCAGCTGCTCTTCTCTCTGCTTCCTCTGCCTCCTCTTCATTCATTATCTCCCGGCTCAGGTGAGATTCAACCCAGGATTTCTATTTAATGTGTTAATTTAATAAATGGGAGAAAACAGTGTTATCCTGTACTGCAAGGATGATAAGTAGTCTGTAAAAACAGGGCAGTTTGTACTGAACGGTGACATGATGGAAAGGCAGCAGTTAAACATTGAACAAAAGGTTAGTGCTTTTGTTGGCAACTGAAAGAGGTGGATATATGTGTGGCCTCAGGTTGCAGTCAGCTAGCTGATCTGTGAGCATCAAATGAAGGAAAAACAAAACAAACTGAAACTTTATCCTAAAGTTTGACTTTCCGTCATTTTAGCATACGCCTTTGTAGAATTTAACAAACTGTGATTATCATTTCACTAACAAGAATGGGTAAACTACAGAGTGGATTGTAAAAGTATTCATATCCCCTGACCTGGTCGACCTTTTGATGGCTAAAAAAAACAGGAGCCTATTTGTTGGGTTTTTGTGACATAAATAATTCATAATTATGCACAATTGGTATTGATCTGTTGGGATCACAAAAAGAACCCTACAGAAATTAAAATACCTAATTAAAGTCCTTTTCAAATAAATATCCACTCTTTAAAGTTTAAAGGGGAAGTACAACTTTTTGCAACCTGGACCTTATTTCTAGCATGCATTACAATCATTTAGTCACCCAGACAAGTTTGGAGCCACTTGGAGTCCTTTGGGAGAACTTTATATCCATTCGTGATCAGTGTATATCCAAATAATGGGAGATAACGGAGCAACCAACGTGCAGCCTCTAAATAAGGCATTACCTGCCACAACACTTCTCCATTTCACCAATGTTTTGTTATAAATCGCTAGCACTATTCCCCTGTGAGTTCAGAGTGTCTTGGAGATGCTGCATTATTGTCATATTTGCTGTTTTACAGGCTTTTAAATCCAACTACACTAACACACAATCTCAATGATGTCACTGCCATGTGGCATCCCAGTTGTAGTCTGAGCAGGACTTTCACTCTGTGCTTGAAGGCGGTCAGTTAAGCCTAGTTTATGCTTCTGCGTTTTGACGGAGACAGATTGACGCAACGCCATTATCCTTCAACGCAAGGGCTCTCCGTCACCTATGCAAGGACGCACGGAGTAGAGGCCCAAATTATAACTATCCGTATTCGTCGACGGATAGCGTATGCAACTGATTGGTCAGTTTGAGCAACAACCAGAGATCGCATCACCAGAACAGCGCTCTACAGTCGCTGTAATCAGTAGTTTATGCAGCGTTTGGCCACTATATGCTTTATATTGAAAGGATAACTTATCTAATCTGTTCCTTTGGCGATTTTGAACAAAAGGAGCTGTAGGAAAACAACAAAAAACGGCTGCTGTGTTTTGTTTCCATGTGTTTCTAAAGTATTCTATAATCTGCACTTCTGGTAAAAAGCTTTACAGCTTAATCAAAACTTACCTTCTGTCGTTCATTGCTCCTTGAGGAAGAAATGCGTTCACAAGCCTAGAAAAAGACTGAAACGGCGCTGTGATAGTAGGCAGAGACGCCGTGAAAAGTTAGCACCCCCTGCTGTCCTGGTCGAGCAACGCTGAAAAAAACAATAGAGAATGGAGTGGAAGAGCGGAGTACTACAAACAGAAAAAAATGTCTCCATCAATACGTCTGCGTCTGAGTGCAAATTTGCGGTCGGAGAAGTATAAACTAGGTTTTAGACAGAACTTGCAACTGCAAACATCAAATTTTTTTTGAATTTGTGTGTTTCCAAATTGCACTAACCAAATGACTAATTGGATTAAGTTCAGCTTCCACAGGTTCCCTTTCTGACACCTAAGGAGACTACATCTGCAATAGCAAACAGCTATGACGTCACTGAAATCGCCGGTAAGTGTAAGTTGGAGACACTTCGAACTCGCAGGGGAATATCACTTGTGATTCATAACAAAACCTTGGCGAAATGAAGGAGTTGTGTGGTAGATAATAACTTGCCAGGCCTCCATTATTTCCCATTATATCGATACAAGTTGATTGTGAATGGATCTAAACATTTCCTGAAGGATGCCAACTGATTCCAAACTTCTCTGGGTGAGTAAATGTATGTAATGCATGCTTTAAATAAGCTCCAGGTTAAAAAAAAAGTACTTCCCCTCTAATATTTTCTCCTTTTCACTGTGCAACTAAATTTATTTACATGTATATAACAATAATTAAAACAAAAATGGAAAAAAACTAGGACATCATACACCCGTATAATAAGAGTCTCCCCTATGGTTGAATTCACCTCTGTAAAATGTTTCTTGTTGCCATCTACCAATCTCTGGTGAAGCCTGGTTTCACTCCTCAGCTTAAGCTGGGAAATGAGGGTTTTATAATAAAATGTTGGCTGTGGTTTAGAATTTCTTAAATTAAAAACCACAGCCAACAAATATAGACTACATTCCATACAGTGGACTGGCTGATTTTAAATATCATTTGAGTTTTCTTTAAGTCTCTTTCCGAACCCATAAATCACTACAATCTTCTTTCTCAGGCAGCTTTTTAATTCTCAGGTTTTTGTACACACTCACTTCTGCAGGCAAATCCCAACATCCTTAACATGTAAGGTTCAAACAGGGCAAACCTGCTTTAAGACACTGAGTAGCACTGTTCTAATCATGTGAATAATATATGCTTCTGTGTAGTTATAGCCTATCTATTTCAGGCAGGTAAAATTACACCCAAATTAATCCTCACAAAATATAAAATATTTTTCGACATAAACTTACTTGAATTTTTCTGTATTGCTGAAATTTAAATTAAATATCTGAATCTGAACAGTGTAGATAAATAAAAAGTCTGTTGTGGGATGTCACTATTTTTCACCTGACTGCAAATTGAAGTTTGTGATCAGGGTGTGGTTACTTTTTCATGCTTGCCTGTTGCTTCGCAATGTCTTCTTCATTCTTTCTCTATTGGTCCAGTCGAACATTCCCACACACTTTAATCCACCATCTAAGAGTTGTTTTCTTCTTTATCCATTCTTTCTCAGTCCTCCCTCCATCAGATCAGGTCTTTCTCCAGGCAGCAGCCATCTTTCAGCAGCTTCGCAGAGAGAAGCCGGTGTCTCATCAGCTTCTGCAGTATGAAAAAAAGACAGACACGCTACCGTTCAACAGTGGAGACAAGGCCACGCAGAAACAAGCCTACCAGCTCGCTTTTAACACCCTCAAATGTAAGATTTTTCATCTCAAGTGAGAAATCCAAGGTAATAATACAACCAGGATTTCTAGTTGAAGCTCTAAAGGCTACAGAATAACATGGTAGTTAAAGTCAAGGTGAAATTAATTTTACCTGCTCTTATTGCCATCTCCTCAGACGTCAAATGACCTCCATGTTGGCGGTTTTATCTCTATAATGAAAAGCATTGGATGCAGTATGCGTCAGCTCCAGTATTTGCTTGGTGAATAGTAACTTCAACATGCAGCCTGTAGATTAAATAGCATTTAGTCGTACGTTTGACTTCTCCATGGGAGAGCAAATTATTAGAGCTGAAGGTGCAGCAGATGTCTGGGTGGGAGGTGATAAGAAGTGCAACTGGCATGAATATAAATCTGCTTTATGAGTGCTTATGAGCACTTATATGAGGTTAGTTGATTGGACAGAAACTTTAACCGAAAAATAGATCCTTTTAAAGTTGGTCACACAGGGAAGAAAAACACTTAATCATGACTTTTGTATTTGTCCTGGAGGACAAAACCTTTATTTTTATTTGTTTTTATTTTTTTTATATCTCAAGCAAGTTTGAAAATACTGAATATCATCTGGACATTGGACTTTTGTCTCTTTAACGTGTGCTTTACAGGATCACTTGTTGTGCCTTGTGACTTGTGAAAAAACTTTTCCCTTATTGCCCTGTATCAAAATGATTCAGGTTTAAGCAGAATGTACATTGTGGTTTAACTTTGGTGAGTTCTTTGGACTTGGTGTACATCATCATCATAGAAGTCTTCTTGAAGCTCTGTATCTGTTGAAGATGTAGGTTGTGGTTTGAAACAATTGCAGGCAAACTTGGAGCAAGGCTATAATGAAAAGATGTTTAATGAAAAAAGGTAAAAACGTTCACACAAAAAACAGGACCGGAGAACATCAAGGAGAGCCTGAGTGAAGATGGGCAACAAATGGGAAAATCCAACAAGCCAAGAGTGGATATGCTGGGAGGAGGATGACTGGAACAATGAACTGGAGGCTGATTGAAACATGTTGCAGCTGTGAGAGGAGACCAGGCAGGAAGGCTGAGATGAGAGAGAGATGGCACAGAAGGAGGGAGTAAACAATAACAAACAGCGAAAAAGGAATAAACTACAACTGAAGAATCCAATCAGAAGCAAAACTTTTCTAAGGAAAATAACAGCTTTCAAGCATAAATGTACAGGAATTACATAAAAACACAAATAAATCATACAACCCCAAATTCAGACAATATATTTATTTTAAAAAAAACAGTCAGCAAAGAGAGATGCTATGTTCATGGCAGTTCTGTTTGAAATGCCAATCTCTCCTTGCAATGACTTTCTGAATTAGACAGATGCAAAAACTCAAGTTTGCTGCTGTTTTGCACATTTTAACACCTTTGGTGTATCAGACAATCAGTTTTTACCTTATCCCTGGTTAGCTAAAAGGTTCGATTAGCAGCCAGACGGTGAACGTAGTGGAGCCTTAAGTAGAAGACAAGACTATAAAAGCACTCAGAGAGCAATTTGTTCCTGGTCCCATTGCAGGTTATTCCTGGAAACTTCTTGAAAATCTGTAAATCACTTTTTGAGTCAAATTAGTAACAAACAGACAACCTTTGGCGAAAACATAACCTCCCCGGCAGAGGTAATACGATTGAGCTAAAAGGTATTTTAGGTTGAACTGTTCTTGTATTGTCCAGTGAGTTCCTGATGTATGGTAAACCAACACGCTCAGCAGATTTGTCTTTCATCTCTGCTGTAAGTAGCTATTTACATTTTAAAATGTAAATAATCTAGTATTTAGTTCATTTTCTATGTATTAACTATTTTATCCCCTCTAGACCAAGATTTACTGGAGACCATGATTACTGACAGCTTCTTCCACACATCTCAGCAAATTGTGAGTCCCATCTGATTCAGCCTTTGAGTGTTTACAAACCCAGATCTGATTGGATACACACCGACTGTCTATGCGAAAGTGTTCTGTCGTCAGATGAAGAACTTGCTCTGTCTCTGGTAATGCTAGTGAGACCAGTGGGGATGCAGGTCAAAGCACATTTGTATTCAGATGTTATGCAGTCTGTCTGGTTATGGGTGACAAGTGTTGCATACAAGAGGGAAGATGACACACTCCACAATTTGTAGACTGTAAATTACATCATAAAACAATGTGCAATGACACATAGGCTGATAAGGAGAAACAACCTGCTTCTGAGCAGCCATGTTTGTGTGTA
Organism: Apricaphanius iberus; assembly: GCA_028564705.1. Taxonomy (NCBI): domain Eukaryota; kingdom Metazoa; phylum Chordata; class Actinopteri; order Cyprinodontiformes; family Aphaniidae; genus Apricaphanius; species Apricaphanius iberus. The sequence goes on from JAPXFQ010002192.1 coordinate 621,079, forward strand.
TGTGTGAATGGTGACTTTATTAAAGGATGGAGAATTTGCAGTGAAATAGGCAGAGGTGTCGCTAGTCTGAAAGTGAGACTATAAAGCAACCCCAGATCCCTTTATTATTCAGCACACATTTTTTACCCCAGCATCTATAGTCCAACCTCTAGAGCACACATACATTATTTTTTTTCTTCAGTTTAGGTGTCACCCAGTTTTCTGATTTCACTGAAGTAGATTTATCTTCCTCAAATGGAAACCTGACAAGATGGCAAAAGCCCAGAGGTGCAAGGAGTTGCATTTCTGTTCCCATCACAATTATTTATTGTGTATCCTATAAAGAGATATTTTTTAAAGATGCAAAGTAAAAAAAAAGAATTAATGAGCCAAAAAGAGATGTAAAATTGCCTAAATTAAATTAGAAATACTGACTAAATGGATTGAGAAGTGATTAATTACAAGTCATTAATAATGTTGTGTTTTATAGTACAGCGAATTGTTGCCATTGGCGATGGTGATGCTTTTCGACTTCCAGGAAAGGAAGTTTTTGCTACGTCGGGGTCCAGCTGAAGGAGAGCAGGAGGCTATCCCTGAAGTCAGAGATCTGGAGAGAAGCCTTCAGAGGTGTTTGTATAGAGATGTGACGTCAACATCTAAAATCAGCATGTTTATAATAGCAAAGTGTGCATTGTTATGGTGTTGTGTATTTCTCACAGGTGGAAGACCAAGCTGGCTGCATCTCTGGCTCGCTTCAGGGTGAAACACAATCTCCGGAGCGTCTCCCGTTTTCTGTCCGATTCCATCAGAACCAAAGAGCACAGGGCCAAATCCTTGCCGCTTTATGCATGGGTCAACACTTTAAATACCAGGTACAGGTCTCTGTTTCTGTATTTTTAGGTAAAATTTTACAACCCACAGAAACTAAACCTTCAGGTCATTTGGTATTTTAAATCATTTTAAAAGTCATCCAGTGGTTAAGAGTTTTATCTGCGTTTGAGAACATACGGTGATTTTAAAAGGTACTGCAGGCTAAGAACTTTATTGTTCAATTTAGGTAAAGATGTGTGAAAAACCTTAAAATAAATTCATCCTCCATTGCAGTAAAAAAATATCACATATAAAGAAAAACTCCCAACCTTTTAGAAGATTTAGGAAAGAAAATCTTTAGAAATAATTGTAGTGAGGTAATTATTGTTGTCCCTTTTAACAAGGCCACATGTTTGCCAATAGTTGTTAATAGGATACTGCTTAGTTATTTTTCTTAACATTTTACAAGCTGCAGCTTAAAGAAAAGAGATTTCACCATTCCCATTTGAACAATCTCTCTCAATCATTCAGACCCTTTAGTTTCTCTCTCCCATGCCCTCTGTCCTTCAACTCACCCCATAAGTACTGCTTTATATGTGAACAGAAAAGCATGGGTTAAAGTTGGTTTTCTGTCTTTACAATCTTTTCTTTGTTGGTTTGGCTGTTTGGCTACATGTTATCTTTATCCGACTGAAAGACCCCATGCTGGCCTAATTTCAGGCTGTGATTGGTGTCTGATTGGACCCAACTGAAGGTAGACCTAAAGTGAACATTTTAAATTAAGAAAACAATGAAAAGACTGAGTCTTATACTTAAACACTGAGTCAGGGGTGGGAAATGAAAATGTAATGAGATGAGCTAATTTAAAGGAAATGTGGAACAGTTGTGGCAGGGAGAAAGCAAGGAAAGTGAGAGGGGGAGACAATTAATACAGAGGAAACTGAACCAAGACACAAAACGGAGCTAGAAGTCAAGGATGGACACTAACACAGATCTATAAGGAAAAAATCCAAATGCAACATGAACAGAATAAGAGAATAAACGGAGAAACTAAACAGAAACAAATTAACAAATAAGGAATGAAAATGGAATGCAGAGTGAGAAATCAATACGGAAAGACCAGTCAAACATAAATGAACAAGAAAATGATGAAATCACAAAAGAAAACCAAAATCTACACACTCAGGAATTGCAACAGTTTAAGTTTTCTGTGAAAGTGTGACCAATTCCAATTTTAAAGTTATGGAGGAGGATCTTTTTCTTCCGGGTGGATCATCTAGACGATTGGTCCTCCTAATTGTCAATTTATTCTACCTCGCAGTTCTCACCAGGTCCTTTGAAAATGGCTGAGACTCGCAAGACAAAAAAGTGTCTTTAAAGTGGCTGAGAAGAACAGAAAGGCCTCAGAAGAAAGAAACAAGGCCAGAGTATAGAAGATTCTTTCCAGCGATGGCGTGCTCTGAAAGCACAGGCTGGGAACCCCACTGATTCGATTCTAATCCAAAAATATTTTATTGATTCAAGAGGGAAATTAACTGTTGTTGTTGCTCATAACTAATTCATCCAGATGACAGTGGGTTGGTTGATGCAGGCTAATAATGGCATCTTCAACACCAACTCCATTGTGATAAGCAACTTGATAGGTTCTAGTTTGCTTTCTCAGGTAGGGCAACAGGAGTCTCTCCAGGACCTTCATGATGGTGGATGTCAGGGCAACAGGTCTATAGTCATTGATGACTGATGGTTGAGTTTTCTTTAGTACTAGAACAAGGCAGGATCTCTTCCACAACACTGGAAACTTCTCCTGGGTCATGCTAAGGTTGAAGAGGTGCTGCAGAATCCCACAGAGCTGCTCTGCAAAGGCCTTCAGGACTCGGGGACTAACACTATCTGGACCTGTAGCCTTGTTTTGATTCAGTTTCTCCAACTGCCTCTTCACCTGACTTTTAAAAACACACAGATGGGAGAGTGAGATAAAGGGTGTAGCAGCATCTCCTGACTTGGTTGAAGATACAGTTGTTGAAGTAGAAGAGTTCATGGCTGAGGTGGAAGATAAAACATCTGAGGTGTCACAGGACAGGTGTGGGTCAGAGGAGATGGGGATGTCTCTTTGGCTGAAAACAGGAGAGGAGGATGCTGCGCATGTTTCCGAACTGAACCTATTGAAGAATGTGTTCAGTTCATTGGCTCTATGTAGCCTTCCCTGTATCCAATCCTTCCTCTGCTTAAAGCCTGTGATAATTTTCATTCCAGACCAGAAATCTCTGAGATTGTTCCTCTGTAGTTTCTCTCCAGCTTCTTCCTGTATGCCTCCTTGCTGTCTCTGATCTTGACTTGATGCCTCCATCGCCAAGTTTCTGCTCGACAGGTAGGCTAAAGTTCACCATGCTATTTGGAGAAATGCATTTCCGATAACTGTTAGAAGAAGTAATCTCCGTCTATATTGTAACAGGTAGAGTGTTGCGAATGCACTTTGTTTTTCTGAAAGTAGAGTGGGTGGTTCTTTCCTGAAATTCAGAAAAATCCTCCTCCATACCTATCAATCTCTTGGTATTTCAAAGAGTTTATGTACTCTTACAAAGTCCTTAGGCCATCTGGAAGAAAAACAGGCCCACAACATCATTTATCCTTCATCTAACATTATTGGTCGTTTCCCCCCCCAGAGCCAAATGTGTTTGTTGCAGAAAGCTCAATCATCTAACTCAATTTAAAACATACTTTCTTCTTTGCAGTCTTGATGAGGTGTCTGAAATCTTACGAAGTGCCAACCTGACTGAAGTAAAGAGCATGACAGACCTCACGGATTCAACGTTTTCCAAGGACCCCCTTTGTCCAGATACACTAATTTTCTCCCAAAGCTTGCGTAAACCTCTTCAGAGCAGCACCCTCACCAGCACACATGTGCTGAATATACAGGTATAAGTGAGTGTAATCGACTGGGAGTTTAATACATAATATATATAATATATACTGTCTTTTTTCCTCAGTACATGGCAGCTGTTGAAGAGATCTGATGTAAAATACCTTTAGAAATATGTGTTTTTGGTGAACAATAAATAAATTATATATATTTTTCCAGTCTTTATTTTGAGTAGAAAAGCACAAATAAAACCCCTACCCTGCAGGCAAATAAGCCATAAATTTAAGGGGAAATACACAATGTATAACAGGGTAAGCATCAAAAAAGTCACTGTCTTACCTGTTTGCACAGATAAAACTGAGAGGTGATATTCTTTGAGCATTAATATCTTTACTTTACAATATATATGCGTAGATCATAAAGAGTAAAAATCATCCTCCTAAAAGGAGGTGGTTTTGGTTTCAACAGAAATAGAAACCATGTACTGCTCCCAGGTTGACATTCTGCAGTTTTCTAGGTTAAAGTATAAGTTTAAAATTGTGTGATTTTCATTTTTGTTGCTAAATAAAGCTGTATTAAGCAGCACATCACCCTGTAATGCTGATAAAGTAAAGATAGGAAAGCCTTAAATTATGGAGATAGAAAAGTCTCATTATTAATAAACTCAAACAGAGTTTTTCACGAATGTATATGCTCATTCGGAAATGCACATGGTCTGTTTCACAAATGCACACGCGGAGGTTCACAAATATAATTTTCAGAAACACTTGTAATATAAATTCAGAAATGCATTCTATCTGTTTCACAAACGCACACGATCTGTTTCACAAACGCACAAAAATCTGTTCCACAAACGCACACGATGAGGTTCACAAACGCACACGATCTGTTTCAAAAAGGCACACAATCTCTTTAAAAAAATGCACAAAATCTGTGTGCACAGTTTAATACATCGAGGAAACGGGTTAGTAATTCATGCCCACTGTTTAATAAACAGGAAATGGATTAGTAATGACTAATTATTGCCGGTCCGTGCGTTCGGCCTACAATATGGATGGAACATGTTAGGAGCTATACCATTGGCTGAAAGCGAACAACTGGCTAATTTATTAATTTGATTGACAGATTTCTTAGCCAATGGTGACATTAGTTGTCCGTCCACGTTAGGAGAGTCTCAAAACTCACCACACAGAATTCTCTCACAAATGCAGAGAGGTTCACAAATGAGAAGTGGTGGGTTCATGCACATTCAGGAATTTGTATGATCTGTGAGTATGTATTTGGAGCTTTTTTTCAAAATTATATTTATGAAACAGCTTGTGTGCATTTATGAAACAGATTGTTTGCATTTTTGAAACAGATTTTGTGCATTTTTTTAAAGAGATTGTGTGCCTTTTTGAATCAGATCATGTGCGTTTGTGAACCTCATCGTGTGCATTTGTGAAACAGATTGTGTGCGTTTGTGAAACAGATCGTGTGCAATTCTGAATTTATATTACAAGTTTTTCTGAAAATTATATTTGTGAACCTCCTCGTGTGCATTTGTGAAACAGGCCACGTGCATTTCTGAATGAGCATATACATTTGTGAAAAACTCTGCTTGAGTTTATTAATAATGGGACTTTTCTATCTCCATATTAAATCTTTATAAGAGTAACTTGTGTTTTTGTGATGTTGTGTCTTTATAGGACAGGAGTGTGTGCATGGCAGTGAGCGCCTTACAGCCCCTCCTGTTTGATAAAGGTGATGTGCTAGTGGCGGGTTCCTTCTCAGCTCTGACAGTGGCTCATGTAGCTGTTGCAGCCGGTGCTCGCTCGGGCCGAGTGCTGGTGTGTGGCGCTGATCACACACCTTTACAGACAGAAGAGATGAAGGAGCTTCTCTCTCAGATGAACATTAAAAGTAAGAAACAATTCTGGTTAGTTTATTTATATACTGCCAACTCACAACAAATGATATCTCAAGTGACTTTACAAGATAAACAAATCTGACTTACATGCATCAGAAAAAGTTTTGACTCCCTTAAAGGTATTTTCTGCCTTGGTTTTTGGTCCCACTCAAAATGCTTCAGATCATCAAACCAAATGTAATTCTAGTTTTTCTGATGTGTTTTACAAATAACGGTAAACTTTTGAGGTTAATAATAGATCAAAAGGAGGTGTCCTCTGGTTGGGTCACAAACTTTGTGGGAGTACATCAGACAAAAAGCCAGGGGCCCATGGGTATAACCAACAGCTTAATGTGACAAGGGGATAATGAAGTTAGAAGCTTAACTTGCATTTGAAACCTGCATATCGAGTTGCTAGATCCTGCTCCATTGTTGGCGTGTAAGCTTCATAACACCCATTGCCAAATGAGTCTCAAAATTAACTTAAATTAACTCAAAGCTATTAATGCCTTTAGTCTTCTGAACACACAAGTGAAGTAACTAATGCCAGTAGTCCACAAAATACTTTAAACTGCATTTGAATGCTCATTTTTGATGTTTGGCTACATTCTTTTGTAGATGTCAAAGTCCTGTCAGAAGCTTTCTGCAGTCTGGATGAGTGGGACGCCGCTGTGCAGAGGCTAAAGGTCATCATAGTGTTGCCTCGGTGTTCTTCCTCTGCGCTCAATGACCCAGTCACTACAATGCACAGCGAACATGGAGGTATATATTTCAAACATTCACCGTCTAATCTTGTAAGACAAAGATAATCATAGTTTAGACCAACAGGTTTGCGCCACAGATCAGTTTAATATTAGAAAACGTTTTCACTGACTTTAATTTTAAATGTGGCAGATTAATAAACCATAATTAAATCAAATAACTGCACAACAACTTGGGATTTTTTTTAAATATAATTATGAAAGTGAATAAATGTGTATTTGCAACTTTATTAGCAGTCACCCTAAACATCAGGCTAACAAGATAACATGAGTCCTCTCTGCTCCCTAACGTTTTCTACATGGAAATAAATGTACATGTAAGGAGCTATAGACCCAAAAACGCCTGGAAAGGAAAAAACGACATTCTGTCACAAGGCAATTTGAGAGAGTTAAAGGCCATGTGATGATATGGTGAGCTCATAGTTTGCATTACAGTCAAGGGTGAAGAAACTACAACATATTTTTAATTGTGAAATGCATGTTGCTTTCATATAAAACAGGCTCAGTCCACCTGAATTTGTCAAACACTTTGTTGACAGACTGGAATCTACTTCCTGATTTATCCTTCGGCTCCATTTCCAAAAGCAAAATCTTATCTCTCACGACCCAGCAGGCCCGACTGCTGGCCCACGCTTTTTCCTGTGAGTATAAACTGTGATAAGAAACATAAACGCAATGACTGTCAAGTAAATATATTATGCATTTTAACAAGTACAACAGTTTATGCTAAATAAAACAGAAATATTTTTCTTAAACAACAGTTTTTCAGTGTTTTTTTTTTCTTTTTAAATACATTATAAAATGTTATAAAAACCATGGGATAACAGCATTTTGGATTTTCTCATTTGCCTTATTTTAAGTTCCAAAGGTCCAGACAGTGGTTTACTGCACACGCTCAGTGTGTCCTGAGGAAAATGAACAGCTGGTCAGAAGAGTGTTGGAGAAAACACACACCCACCCCAAACTCTTACCATTCAGGTACAAATGCCAAAGTTGCTGTCGCATGGTTTCTTTCCACCGATGACAGGCGGTGAGGTCCATAAGTGGTGAGGCTCAGACTCTTCTGGGGTCAGACATACAAATATAGAAAACTAAAAACGGAAGTCAATATTTCGATGTTGACCTTAATTGAAAAATTCAGTGGTAATAAAAGATTTATTATTTTGCATGCTTTTCATCAATGGGATAACAAGAAAAAAATAAATCTTAATAAGGTGATTTTTTTTTATCTGTGTTTTTTTTTTTTTATATCTAAACTTGTGCTTGTCAATAGGCTTATCCTAGTTTGTCTTCACTTTTAAAAATCTGGCTACTTTAATCAATCCATCAAACTTTATTTATAAAGCACGTTTCATCCAAAAAAATGCAGTTCAAAGTGTTTTAGATACATAAATCTCCCCCAACACACACACAGATTTAAAGATCAAATTTGTCCACCCCTTCCCCCAATCCCACCCCCATGTGCAGACACACTCTAGGGCGTGGGTCCCCAACTCCAGGCCTCACGGGCCCTACCAGTTTTAGATGTGTCTCTGCTCCAACACAGCTGATTCAAATTGTCCAGCTTCCTCCTAGCATGGCAAAGTTCAGCAGAGGCCTGCTACCGAGCCATCATTTGATTCTGGTGTGTTGAACCAGGGAAAGAACTCAAACCTGCAGGATACTGGCCCTCAAGGCCTGGAGTTGGGGACCCCTGCTCTAGAGAAACATTAAAAGGGCATTAAAACAGACAATAAAAAGGACAATGGGCCCAGTACAGATGAGCCAGGTAAGGTAGGAAAACGAGAATGATCGCAAAGGGGGAGAGTTTTCCTGGAATGGTTTTATTCCAAATGTATATACATATATACTTTTGTGTGTGCTTTTTTTATTTTCTCCTGAATTGTCCCATCTATGATCAACTACAACAACTCTCTGAATAATTAATTAGTATGAGCCACAAAAACACATAATATCCCACTTAGATTAATTAAACTTTTTTTTTTTTTAAAGAATTTAATAACACAATCCAGACTGTGTTTGGCCATGTTGTGGAGGTGCTAATGCTTAGCTTCTACTAGCAGAGACAAGCTCTGTTCTGTTCTGGTCCCAGAATCAATACAGCCTTTCCACTGGCGGTTGCAAGTCCAGGTGTTCAGTGTTATGAATATGAATTTTCTCTGTGAGGTAGAAGGGACTGGCTTTTTCTGACTCACTTGCTTTTTGCAATCCTTTTCCTTTCTGTGGCTAATGCCGGCAATGGGGGATGGAGAAAACGTTCACATATGTACCTACGAGTAACTGATTGTATTTCAAAATGAACAAGTATTACACAGTTACTCAGTGAGACCTTTAATGAGCCCCCTGTTTTATATAGAATATGCATTGGTATGGTTTACAATCAAGTAATCAAGTGCAGAGTCATTAGTTTTCATATTTTAAATGTAATGATCACTTGACCATCTTAAACTGAATGTTTAGTTGATTAAAACAGACTGTGAGAGTCTGAAATATTTCGAAAACAGATCAAACTGCGAGTGGTAGCCACCCCAAGTGTGTTCCATGCTGCGGTTAGAGAATCTTAGTCAGTGCAGAAAAAGCACCTGCATAGGGCATCATGAGAAAAAGTAACATTACTAATGGGTCATTGCTAAGACATTTAAGTAGCACTTACATGCTATGCTTGCAGTGATGTATAAAAGTTAAATTAATTGTATAGCTAAAAAAGTTAATAATTTTGTTAGTCATTCCAGAAATTGAAACTCATTTAAGTCATGTAAACCATATTTCTTCCTATAGATCAAAATAATTCCAAATTATTTATGGCAGCGAGGTTTTGCAGCAGATCACACCACAAATGACATTGTGTCAGATGTGTAGGATGTGGTGTTGAAACACCCTACATACATATTAATCGCTTAAAGATGTGCATCTTTATTTGTCATGGAAAGAAAATGCGCATATGCAGTAGTGTGACAGGTAACACTCCAATGTCTTCAGGTGGGACAAGGCTTAAAGTGTATTTGGTACTTTGTTTTCAGTCTTTGCATTATTTGGCTGCAGACAACTTTTAATGAGAAAACATCTGTTTTTGTTGAACAGTTGAGACAGTTTTGAGACACAGTTGGTAAATCTTGGTAAATTTGTGTGGAAATAAAAAACAGGTTGCAATATAAATATGTAAACTACTTTTAATTTAATGAATGGTTAAAAGTTGCTTATTTTGCAGATCTGATCAACTTCAGTTTTCTAAATATTGCTTTTGGTGTTAGATTGATCCTTGCTAATTTGTATATTTTCATTTGTATTATGGTCATCTTTTCTTGCTTTGCCATAAGCTTGTAAATCCTCAGTCTTTCCCTAGACTTGTGTGCAGGCCTGGAGTGGGTAATTGGGAAAATCTGGATGATCCCCTCCCTCCCCACCGGTAGGAGAGACTGTGTCTCTTGGCTGGCCTGGGAACGCCTTGGGATTCCCCACGAACAGCTGGCCCAAGTAGGTGGGGAGAGGGAAGTCTAGGTCTCTCTTGTTAAGCTGCTGCCCCAGCACTAGATAAGTGGATGAGGATGAATGGATGGATGGATGATTCCCTATGGGCCGGTCCAATGTAAGCCCCTCAATGGCCAATTTTCCTTGGCAAGCCGAGTTGAACTAGTGTGACAAAGGTCCAACTAGGCAAAGCTAATAAAAAAATATTATTAGTATTAATATCACGAAGAGCGTGGTGTAGACCCGCTCCATATGAAAAGTATCCCGCAATGCTAGAGGATTCAGCACTGCATTAATAAAATGGACATGAATTAAGGCTTTGTAAAGTTGAAAGATTTGTGCTGAGAATTATTACCATTTTTTAAAGTGATTTATTTTCAGAAGCAGTAAGGGGTCCGTAGTGATGAGGGTATTTTTCCCGTCAGGGAAAGGTGTGTGAACAAGCAGGCATAAGTTCCAGTTCAACCACTTTCTATGCCCAGATGACAATGTGATCTGTCATATATTGTTTTTCTTTAAAGAGAAAAAAATACAGATAGCCCAAATTTGAAAGAGAATAGGATGAAAGTGATTTAGAATTGAAAATATTTTAACTGGTTAAGTCAAATGTGTTTTCCATTTAAAATGCACTTAAGCTTTACAGAATATAATTTATTTTTAGTGTGACTGGTGCAGCAGGTGAGTTTAGGAAAACTAGAGGAAGCGTGAAAGGGAGAGCAGAATCTACTCAGGCAATGATTAGACAGGCAGCAGCTTAAAATATAGATTGTGATATTGGTAATGGATGTAAATGTAATGGATTAGTTGTAAAGAATAATGTTGATGTAAATGCTTGCTGAAATAAATCTACCTTGTACAGCAACAAACCATTATTTGCACTGAATTAGACATTTTTTTTGAAAAATACAAGGCTTTACAGAACAGTGTCCTGTTGTAGCTTTAACATGTAAGGTTATGGTTACATGATTTTAAGTATAAAGTTGGGCAGTCTGAGGCACAAAACTCCAGGTTTGAAAATGAGTCCCACTACAGCCTTAATTGTGCGCCACATTTTTTTCTACCACGTCACCTGGCTCACATTTACTACAGACAAGATCTCCCCTCTGCATTAAACCCTGAGGTTCCTTTTATTTTCTGCCAGATCCTCACAGTTCCAAGCATTTTTTCACAGTATCACTGAGGTAAACTCATTTCTGCCTTCAGCAGGGCTCTATATAATGGCTCTACACTTTGTCTTGTCTATGAAACATGATTTCAACTACCAGTTGTTTGCTATAATGTTGATAATGGCTGGTTACTCAATGTAAAAGAATGTTAATAATAGCCACAAAACATTTTTTTAATCTCAGTTTTTATCCTCTTATTTTGGAACAAAAGCTTTTAAAGATTTATACTTATGGCTGCATGATATTAGAAAATCTTGGGACGGTAATAATCTTGGAAAATACTGAAATGACGATATCAGTTGCGATATCTACCTTACTAGCTAAATATTAAATGGGTTGTAATATGAAAAGAGATATATGAGCCAACAATTACTGATATGCAACGCGGAGATTGCACGCATTAATATTGCAGGGATAATATATTAACAATATATTTTGCATCCCTCATTCAAATTTTACAGTTACACATGACATGACATTTTTTAAATTTATTTTTTGGTCATGTGCAAATTTCTGGTGAGATTTTAATCCGTCATGTCAATGGCAAATATATCTATAATGATACAGAGTTGAAAATATTTTTTAACTTAGACTGCGATGGCATTTCTGTAAAATGTTGCTTCATTTAATACAAAGTGAGCACATTTTCCCTGGTCCTCACTTTCAGACAATGTCACTGAGCTCTACTGGTTGGCTTTTAAAGGTATGGTGTAAATTATATTTTGTCTAAGGTTGGGGCCAGGTATAGAGCAGTAAGTGTTACGGTTTGGAGAAGTTTCTGGGTTAGGCATAATATAGACTCTAAAATTAATGGAAGTGAATGAAGGCTGATGACAGTATTAAGGATCAGCTACCCCGTGCTGAGAGGACAAAAATGAATCCATCTGTTGGGGCAAATGGGCTGGAGATTATTTCTTCTCTCTGTTCCGCTTCAATTTTTTTCTCAATGCCATTTTAAAGACATCCCAATATTAATGCAAACAGCATAAGGAAGACCAAGAAACAGCAGATATTTCAGGGGGAACATTCTGGAAGAGTTAAAGTAAGTTTTAAATAACATGCCACACTTTAGAAATCTCATAAAGCAATGTTTGATTCATATGAAAATATGCAGAGCTGCAAACCTACAAAGACATGGCTGCATCTCTGAACTCATAGGGCTGGGCAAACACAGCATTAAATATAGTAGTAGCCAACAGAACATGAAATGTATTAGTCATGCACTTTACAAATCTGGCCTTTCTGGAAGAGTGGCAAGAAAAAATACAAGTAAAAGAAATACATGTTTAGTTTGCCATAAAGTGGGGAAAGCAAACTTGGGGAAGGTGTTCTGGTGATGAAGCCAAAATGGAACTCTTTGTCCTAATTATACTGAGAATCCAGAAAAGCAACTCGTTGGCTTTGGGTAAAAAGTAAAGCTGTGCAGTTTACGACGTTGTAGACAGCAATGTATTGAAACAAAGAAAATTCAAGTGTTACAAGGATTCAATCAAATTCCAGACCTCAATCAAATTAAGAAATGTGTGGCATAACTTGCAAAGTTCTCTCTTCAGAGTCAATTAAAATGGAGGATTTGCCCAACGATTGAAGGAGGATGTAGAATTTCAGGCTCCAGCTGCTGGTGTGATTTAATTTCCCTTTTTCCTACAGCAAGTAAGACTGCATTATACAGGCGATTGTAGAGAAAAACAAAAACACAAAAAGTCTTTAGAAAAATAACTCTGTGTGTTCAAAATAATAAAACTTGAGTTTGTTGTCGTATTTTGAGGTAAAGTGAATATAAAGTAAACAAGATAAATTCTCACTGGAAGTACTTTACCTTGTTTTAAGATATATGATGTATTCATAACCTATTCTATGTATTGGTTGTATTTAAAAAATAAATTTTCCAAGTCTTTCACATGTTTAAAATTTGTTATGTGATTATTATTATTAATTATTATTATTATTATGTGTATCTTTTTTCATTTTATTCTTTGAGATACCAGAATTTTCGCATAACTTAATTTTATTTTCCATCTGACATAGTTTCAAACATATTAGATCATACTTTTTGTTACTCAGTACTCAAGTAGTCTTTTTAACACATACTTTATTACTCTTACTCAAGTAATTTTTTAGACAGCTACTTTTTACTTTTATTTTAGTAAAAATATGGTGAAGGAGTGCTACTCATACTTGACTAAAATTTTGGGGTACTCCAACCACCTTTGCCTATTATATTAAAGGTTTTCTTCTGTTTGGTTTAAATGTTTTCCATCACACAGTAACTCATTAATGATATTTTACTACCCAACTTCTCTCTCAGGGTGAATGGTCCTATTTTCCCTGATGACTCCACGTCAGGAGAGGAAACAGAATCCAAGTTTTTCAGGCTCCATCCTTCTCAGTTCACCAACGGCTGCTTCATAGCCAGGCTGTCGCGGCAGGTGAGAGACTGAGGTCAAAGAAAGTGTGAGATGTGGGGGGTGAAAAAAGCAGAGGTGAATTTTTTTGCCGGAGATTGAAGGGAACAGAAGATTTTGTTGTGTGTGTTTGGTGTGCTGGAGAATTTATATCAGTGTGAGTGTGTCTGCGTTTGATTACTTTGCAACAAGACCTTTGAGAAGTGCTGAGGCTGCACTCTTTTACCATTTGCTGGGAGGTCAGTCAGCTCGCTGGCGTGCACACACACTCACACACACATGAATGCAGAGTATTGCACCCCAGAAATACTGCAGCACTATTTCAATACTCAATAATAATAAAAAAAGAGTTGAAGACAAAATATGCTCAAACCCATGATACACTTCAGTGCCTCAGAGCAAAACTAAAGGGATTATTCTGTTGCATTCTTCCGTCATTCTACCCATCGCAGTCATGTTGCATCACTCCATTGCTTAATCTGCTTGTCTTCTTCTTTTCTTCCCTTCTCTTCTTCACTCATAAAATGAGACAAGTACCACATATGAAATGAGATGCTGCCTCTTTGATCCCCTGCAGCTGGGGGGGGGGGGGGGGGTTGATGGGGGTGACTGCAGTGAACCCTGAGAGAATGTGGATCAGCACTATGAGCGATCCAGGAATCATAAGATTATTTTTATTTGATATAGACTGAGGGGTGCATGCATTTTATCAACTGTTGACAAGTTAACAGTAGATGGAAATGTATTCACCACTCACTCTCCATCAAATAAAAATCATTTAATGGAGATATATTTATAGGGGGCTGCACAGTATTGGTAGCACTGTTGTCTTGTAACAAGAAGCTCCTAGGTTCGAATCCTTTGTATGTTCTCCCTGTGCATGTGAGGGTTTTGGCTTCCTCCCAGTCCATAAACATGACTTTTAGGTTAATCGGTTTCTATAAATTGTCCTTAGGTATGTGTGTGTGTGTGTGTGTGTGTGTGGACTATTAGGTTGATTACAGGTCATAAACACCCATAGATACAGGAGTATTCATACCTTTCAAACTTTCTTTCACTTTAGTATTGATCTCAGACCTGAGTGTATCTTACTGGGTTTTTAATGTAACAGTGAAACTCAAAGCAGTGTAAGCGAGGAGAAAATACAAAGCCTTTTTTTTATTTTTTATTTCCTTTCAAATAAAAATCTTTAAAAATGTAACATCCATTTTAGGCATACCGTATAAAGGGCTAACTTGCACCGTCACACATGCCAACTACAACATTACAGCAACCACATTCAGCCAGGTCAGTGTCTGAACAAGCAATAATTCTATACCCTCCAGTACTACATTCATGTCCACAAAGAAGAGGTCTCCAAGTATCTCAATCTTAGTCCCTGGATTTAAATTCAATTGAAAAACGCATCTGGAATTTAAGAAAGAAAAAAAAACAGGATCAGCACGCAAACCAAAGGCCGTTGGTCAGATAAAGCATTTACATGCGAGGAGGAAACTAAAAACTTTAAAACAGATTGAAGGTGCAAACCAGCGAGGTAATCTGAAAATTAAATAACCAAATCTAAATACATCAACTTTCAGTTTACAGATGGTGAAACCCCATCAGAGCAACAGATGTTATATTCACATCTTGCACTGTTCCCTGCTTCAGAGACATACAAAGAAAGAGGAAACCCTGATGCAATAGCTGAAGAAAGCCCCTCATCCACCATTTACTGTACATATGGGGCCCATATGGATAGGAAATTAACTGAAAAGTTGGCCTGAGAAGGGATTGTCTCAAGGTTGCATAACTGCCCCTTGTTAGTTGCCTATGCAGTTGTCAAATGGGGATGGATGATATGTCGGACCCACCTAGGTCCTATTTGTGTTCTGCAACATGAATTGGTTTTCTAAAATGCCCATTTGAGACCAAGCAAAGCCCTATATCCTGATAGGTTTTTCTGATGCAGATAGTTTTTAGTCAACCCAAGTGGGTCCCATTGAGTAAGCCAGTAAGGACCCATCCAGCTGGAAACATATATCATATTGGGTCCAGATACATGGCTGTCATCCAATATGTGGTAGTAAACAATAAATGCATCTATGGATGAGAGGCGTGTCTTTGTCGTCCCAGTCAGGAGTACATTACCACAAAACATGTGTCTGAAATAGGGCTGCACAGTGTCGCAGTTGGTAGCACTGTTGCGCTGCAGCAGGAAAACCTGGGTCGAATCCCAGCCTGGAGTCTTTCTGCGTGGACTTTGCATGTTCTCCCTTTGCATATATGAGTTCCCACTGGGTACTCCAGCTTCATCCCACAGAAACATGGATGTTAGATTAATTGGTCTCTGTAAATTGGATAACTGAAGAACTTATGTTTAACTAAACATAAATGTCTGCAGTACCTACCATAATTACTTATAAAGTATTTTAGATAAATGCTGTATAAGTAATGATTTGTATTATAGTTTAATGGGGAAATAATTTCAAGATTATTTCTATTTAGTAATTAGTAGTTCTTAGTAAGGGCATCCGGGGACTATGGCAAAATTGTTGGAAGTCAATAAAGAGTCAGAACTTGTAGAAGACTTCTAGACTTTTCACCTACTACAGCATAACAGAAGGACTCCACCATGTTGGTTAAGTTTGCAAAGCAGACAACATTCTGACACAGAATGCTCTGCAACTCACACAGGCAGGCAGAAGAGACATGTTAGACATGTTAAAGCAGAGGTCCCTGGAGAGGGACTCTAATACTGGCCATAATGGATATTGTAAAATTGCCAAAGGAGACTGAAGCCTCATCCTTATAGATTTTTCTATGACAAAAGTAACATTATCTTACACAAATGTATTGTTTCAAACCATTAAAAGTATTAAATACAGGTGAATTCAGAGGGTAAAAATATGTTTACACTGAGTCACATTTAATGCCCTTGAATTTTCTTAGAATATAATGTAACTAAAACACAATTTATACTTCCTTAGGACAATAAAGATTTCTAGGAACACTTATGTATATCAGCACCAGGGCCAAAGGTTACCAGATTGTACTGTTTTCTTTCTTAAATGGTGCCAAATTGGTGAAAAATCTGAAAGCCAAAAAACATGGTGACGAAAAACATGATTGATGAGAAGTTAGGCCATTTCTGCTGAAGATGGAAGAGAGCAATGAGAGGGCAAGCTTTGGAGAAACGGTCAATTATGGTCAAGATAACATTTTTACCTATTTATGTTGGGAGACCGGTGATGAAATCTAGAGCGATGTGGAACCAAGTACGAGCTGGGATGGAGAGGGGTTGAAAAGGACCGGCAGGAGACCGATGGGATGAACTATTACGAATGCAAATGTGGCAGGCTGAAACATACTTGGCAACATCTTTATTGAAGGATTGCCACCATAAGTATCTATGAAGGAGGGTGATGGTTCAGCTGATTCCAGGATGGCAGGACAATTGACGAATGGCCAGTGGATGTTCTGTGCTCAGAGGGTCGATGGGACATACAGACGTCCAGGGGGTGCCCACACCTCGATCTAACTGTGTCTGTTGGGCGGCTTTGATGGATTTCTCAAGATTCCTGGTGAGGGACCCAATGAAGCAGGAGGATGGAAAGATGGTGGTGTTTTCTGGCGGGGAGAAATCTGAGTGGTAGATTCTAATAAGAGTGTCTGGTCTTTTGTTCTGTGTTCCAGGACTGAAGGAGTGATATTGTCTTGGGTTGAGACGTTTGGTGGATTGGAGGTATGATAGGTTTTTATAGTCTATCAATACAACATACAATTACCAGGAGCTCCGTTCCCTCCAGCCAGTGTCTCCATTTCTCAAAGGCTAGCTTGATGGCTTGAGCTGTCATAGTTCTGTTCAGCCTGGGGTGGTTTTTTAGAAAAGAATACATAGGAGTGGATCTTGTCCTCTTGTGGAGACTTCTGTGAAAGAATAGCTCCAACAGCACAGTCTGAGGCATCTAATTCAAGGATGCACAGTTGGGATGGATTTGGGTGAGCAGGAATGGGTGCTTATGTGAGAAGTTCTTTAAATTTTTTTAAAAGCCTGATCAGCCTCTGGGGTCTACTGGAAGGTGATTTTGCTCAAGGTCAGAGTGGTTAGTGGAATGCCGATTTGGCTTAAGTTCTCACCTGTCTGCCCTTTGTGGAAACATGGTTTAAAAGATTTGTAATTGTAATTGCTGCAACGTGGAAAAGCACTCAAAACAGTTTGTATTTTTAGTGGTAAAACATGCTTAAAGGCATGTATTACTTTCCTTCTGATTAACCATTTTACACTACTTCTGACATTATAACACACTACATTTAAGATTGTGGTTGCATTATTTCTTTAATAAGATTCTGTGATAAGATTCAGTTGGACTAAAATGGGGCCAGAACAAAAATCAATGGGCAGATGGAGGAAAATAAGATGTTCAGAAAATCGACTCAATTTCATTAAATAATGAGCAAGGTTTCGGGCATTTTCTCTACAAGTATAATTCAGCAAATAGTCAGTGTTGAAATAAATGCTTGTGAAACAGTGTCTTTCATGTGCAAAATAGAAGGATTGTGAAACAAAATGGCTACACATGGGTATGGTATCCCACGCTAGTAAGATTGGTGAAAAGAAAACTGACCACATTAACTTTTAACTCAAAGCCTGATTGCGTCACAGGGTAAAAGGGAAGAATATTTAGTGTTAAATACAGATCATATTTTTTTTGTTTTTCTTAAATAAATGCAGTGATTTTTACCCTGTGTGGCGGATATATTAGAATAATTAGAATTTAATTGATTAATTGAACTCAAGGAAATTCATCCTGGGAATATGTTATGTAGAGATCAGAGTGCCTAAGCACCTTCGGACCTCGTTCCCTATACTCTACAGATTGAAAAGATTTAACAGACATCAGAACTGCATGGCAGTGAAGATAATTTTTGATCACATTATACCCTATAATATTAGGAATAGGATAGTTCCGGGGAATTTGAGCATAGCACAGTTCTGGGTGCATGGTTTGTCTTGGAATCTGCCCAACATGCTTATAAAATGTCTAAAACGTCTCATCTTTGTTTAAGAAAAAGCTAAGTTTTACACAGCAGCATCTTTGAAAATAAACTGTACTATATTTGTATTTTCAGGCTGATCCCACAAAAGTAGAAACGGTTCAGGATGTACTGGCAAGGGCAGCAGCTAAGGGTCTCTTGGGGGGCATAGTTCCCGAACAATCAAAAACTGGAAAAAAGATCAAAAACAAGAAGAAGCGAGCTGCTTCAACCACCAGTAAGCCTTCATCTCCCTCCAGCCAGGAGGAGCCTGAGGGAGGGGAGGTCAATGGTGGATTAGATCCAGCTCCACCTTCAGAGCACGAAGAGAAAGAGGAAGGAGACTTCAAGGAAGGTGAAGAAAATGAGGCTGGAGGGAAGGACAACAAGACCAAAGCTGAGAAGAAGAAAAAAAGAAAAACCAAAAGAAATCAAAAACAGACTAAAGGTGATACAGCAGGCCTAAAACAACCTAAAGGGCAAAAGAAAAAAACAAAAAGAAAAGTATATCAATCTCAGCACAGCAAACCAAGGCGGATACCACGCCTTACGCTGACATTAATGTCTGCTGAAAAACCTTCCAGACACTTGTCTCCAATCACAGCTCTTGCACACAAGATCAGCGGCAAACCGGAAAAGGTGTTGCAGGAGGACTCCGCTTCGACCCTAGAGAAACATCTCTCAAATGTTCATCCTGCTCCTTCTACTCCTCAGACAGCCTCCGAGAGGCAAAAAATCCATCTTAAGGGGGTAGAGGGAGTCATCCAGAGACAGAGGGTCTGTTCTGGGAATGTGAGGAAAACACATGGAGTGTTGAAGGCTGCAGACCAAATCCTGCCACCAATTTCTTCCCCGGTTCTAAGCCGACCACAGTCTTTGACCTCCAGCCCCCAGTTAGCATCATCATCTTCAGTTTCACTGCGTGAATTATAAACACACACTGTGTTGTTTAATCTGTACTCACTGGGTGATGATCAAGGATATTATAAACGGGTTTTTTTTTTTCTACATTCATGTAGGAATAGTTGTTTAACTACTGAAGATAATCTGCAGTTTGTCACTGTGGCTGACTGTCTGGTTCTGAAAGAGGTCTGGTCCTGTAGTGTGATAGTCTGGCGTATCTTTCAGGACCAAAAACAGACCTGAATGACTTAACATTGATGGAACCAGGATTTTTGCTCTATAGCAGAAAACCTCAAAACAAAATATCCAACCACCAGTGATTACTGCAGTCAGTGACTCAATTCAATGGTCTGAACTTCTAAGCAGAACTGAATGTCAAACTGGAAGCTACTGTATGTGCCTGAATCTGCCTATTAAACTGGATGTGGATCTGTTCGTCTTGTAAAGTGCATTGAGGTGACATTTGTTGTGAACTGGGACTAAATAAACTGAATTTAATTATGTTTATCTTAGATTTTCAGAATTTTTCTGGTTAATTATCCAACACGGGGACATACACACAATCACGTGTATTATTAAGGACAATGGGGGGACGATGGAGAAACTGGAAAGGACATCCAAACCTGAGTGAAAAAGGCTGAGATTTGAACCCAGAACTTTCTAAAAAACACTTCAATAAGATGTTACTTTGCATAGGACTTACGTGGCTTTGATTACAGCTAAGGATAGATCTGAAAAGCTATGTTTATATTGGATGTTTCTGCTCAATATTAAACACTAAAATTACCCAGCCTGCCTATTAAGTGTTGCAGAATGCATGTAGGGGACACAGCAAACAAATGGAAAGATTTACCCTGGTCAGATTCTCAGAGATCAGTACTGAACCTTTTGGCCAACACGCAAAACTGTTTGACAGAAACAAATATTGTACATCGCCTTGACAACACTATCCGTACTGTACAACATGCAGATGGCAGCATTCCTTACTGAGGGAATGTGTCTTCAGCAAACATGTGGCTGATAGGAGAGGAACGGAAAGATAATGGGGAGAGAGAAATGAAGTTGGTTGAAAAAGGAAACTCTGCCAGCAACATTTTAATAGAGCAGCTGTGAAAATAATTAACTAAAAGAATGGACTGCAAAATGGTGTTAAAAGGACAGAGCTTCTCACCAAAAAAATTAACAAGTGAAACCAAAGATTTAAGATCCTGATAAAGGCTGTGATACATATGTCACCTTTTTTTCATATTTTTAGATTCATTAATATTTTTCATCAATCACAATTATTCTTGGTTAACAGAAAAACTTTTAATGCTGAGGAAAACTGCTTTATATACAGCCACTGAATTTTCTAGATTTTGATTTAAAACTCAAATCTGTGATCCATCAGAGCTTTCAATGGAGAGAGATAGGAGAGAAAAAATGCATGTCATTTCAAAGAAAAGAGACTAGGAGGCATGTTTTATGCCATTTATTCTCACAATCGGTTACATTGCTAAAGTGTACAAATCAGTGAGCAGCAAACGGAAGATAACAAGTCCATCGGATGGACTGTGTCTGTGTGAGTTTGACAGAAAGGCTGCGAGTCCACTCCTGCTACCCTCAACTTACGCTGTCTGATGCTCTGAGCAGCAGTGGACCCTCAGGGGTAAGTGACCACAGTACAGGGTGAAGAAATATTCTATTATCCACTTTGATTCTGCAAACCGGAGCTTTTTGTGATATTTGAGTCGAATTGTTTCTGAAATAATGACAGCATCAAGAAACTTGCTTCCAACTAATAAAATCAGTATATACCTTTTATAAAATAGAATAAATAAAATAAAAAATATTTTTGTTCAATTCAGTCTCTTTTTCAACCATCCGAGGACATGCAACGCTCCTCATGACTTTCCTTTTCCTCCAGATCAAAAGAATGCATAGATAAAAATAGCACAGTTAAATTCAGCATCAACTTAAGTGTAAAAATGTCCAATCTCCTCGCCTCTTCATTATTTGCTCTCAAGTTTTCCTATCTACAATTTATATATGTATTTTACACTTTAGCCATTTGGTACGATTCAGAAAAGGCAATTTTGTTAACATATAAGAAAATAAGAGACATTCAAAAATAAAGAGATAGCTTATAACAATAATAGATGTTACACTGAGTGGGCTTTCAATACACACAGATTTCTTATTCACATGTTAACATCTTTGTGAAAAAAGGGGACATTTTCCCATAGGTCTCTGTTACAAAACAATTTTTGTGATTTCACCTTGGAGCTCAAAAAACAAGACAACAGTAAAGATGCACTAACACACATCTCGAGTTAGTACACCACACCGAAACTGTTGACTTCTTCCAGCATGTTTTAATAAGAAAACCACTGACTCTAACTGAAGCTGTGTGTGCTTTTTTTAGGTTTACTTTATTAAGAATCTGCATTGCAAACTTATAGAGTTTTATTTTATGAAGCGATGGAGGAAGATAGAAGTGTAAGATTGAAAATTACAGAAAAAGTTAGAAATCAAGGTCAATGTAAAACAAAATCAGCTCGAAAAAGTACCAAGCTTAAGCGTCACTGTTACAAAACACACTTATCGTAACGCGGTAATGTGTGTTGGTGCTTAAAACGAATCCGATCTATTTCATATATCAATGGCAGATTCATCCAGCTGACAAGGCAAATGAATAATATTGACACGAGGCTCCAACAGTATTTAAGAAAATGAGGCATTCATACTATGACTAAATTCTAATTGTTTTGGACTATTTTAATTTAACTACCCAAAAAAAGCATTAAAAATTATCCACTAACAACAACTGAAGAACTTTGGACAATATAAGTTACAATAACATTTGATTTCCCTTTAGGAAATATTTTTGTATTGAATTTGAAACTTATAAACATTTTTGTTTGAACCCTTCAGCCTTTGGGATGAGTGGACCGTCTGCCTTTTCATCATGGCCAAAATAAATAAATAAATTGTGTAGACTATATTATTAAATGTGTAGTATGACAACCTTATTTTCCTATGGCATCATATCTTCCAACTGCAAAAAGAAAATGCAGGTGGGATGCAGGACAGCGTGCAGGAATAAGACAAAAACCTTCAGAGATGCTAATAAAAAGTTTATACAGGTTAGTTTCACTGAATTTCAATGAAAGGCAGACATTGGAGAAAAAGGTCTGGGCTTCTTGGTGAGCTGCAACTTTACCCGAAGGAATTCAGACTTCTGGGGTTCGTCGTTGTTGTGCTTCAAGTGGGAATTCTATGAACCACGTGAGGCTGTGAGACAAGCTTTTACTTTGAGGGTAAACAAAGGCCTAATAATTCAGTGACATCTCACTAAAACCCTTATCAATTCTATGATCAGTTTCCAATTCAGAAATAAGATCACAAGATACACAGATTCACTGCTGAATCGTACTAAAACGTGCAAATAATGAACAGAATTGTAGAGGACGCTGAGAGATTAAAAATAATTTTACATAATCGGAAAACAGATTAACCTAAAATTCAGAAATGCTTTAAAGGAAGGAGTTTATGCATTTTAGAAATGAGTTGATTTACAAGACAGAAATGGAATGACTTCATAATTTACCTTTCTTTGCAGTTCAGTTGTTTCATTAAACTTTCTTTGTTTGATAATATAGTCAAAAGCCAACAGTTTTCTTGGTGGTATACTAATTCTGTCACAGGACATTTGATATTT
Organism: Apricaphanius iberus; assembly: GCA_028564705.1. Lineage (NCBI taxonomy): Eukaryota > Metazoa > Chordata > Actinopteri > Cyprinodontiformes > Aphaniidae > Apricaphanius > Apricaphanius iberus. The sequence goes on from JAPXFQ010002192.1 coordinate 644,035, forward strand.
AACAATTATTTGCTAAGCCCATCCTTCCTTAAATGAACTTTTGTAGCACCGGTTACATCCACAAGTTAGTGGTTTTTAAACACTCTTTCCAACCTTTACATAATTTAAAGCAAAGATTTTCAGGCTTTGATTGGATACCACCTTGGAGGAGGGGCTTAGCAAACGGTTTTGAGGTTTAAAGTGGAATAACAAATTATCCTAGATCCGAACATGTTGGATATGTGAGACTAAAGAGCTGGCAAGGTGAAAAGAAAATGGGATTTGTCTTTCTTGAAAACAGACCCAAAGCTAGTGATTGTATGGCACTGGTGAAAACGAATTCAAAGGAAGATTTTCTTAACCAAAAGTACTCTCGCCTGATGAAGAACCCCGGAAACGAATAGCAGCGCCAGAAAGTCCTGCTCGGCTTGAGCCCCTCTAATGTTCTGGTTGGTTTTCCTTTGAAAACAGAAGGCTGAACCCAAACAATCATACAGATATATATATATATATACTTAAAAAAAAACATTCCTACGTTTTTCTCTTTCTTCCTTCAGGTGATTCCCCTTTATCAGAGGACCCAGAGTCTCCAAGGAGACAGGTTGGACTGGAGAGAAACAATCTGATAGATTTCCCTCCAGCATGCTTGTGTTTGAGGCAGCAAGTCTGGCACTGGTTAACAGAGAGGGAAAACTGTCCCACAACTCTTCCTCTGTTATGGCTATTAGCTGTTACTTCTTAAAAGATGACCAGGGGAAAAAAAAATAAAAAATTAACAAAACATCAAAAACGAAGTATATGATTATTCAGGTGACGAGTCACCGTTCGTTCCAAGCCCAAAAAATATTCAGCCTCCTGATCTTCCCCCTCCTGTCTCTGAAAGCAGCAGCACTGTTTCCACATTGCTTAGAATGTTTCACATTTAGATTTACAAAACAAAACAAAAAACTTCATGCACGCTCATCAGATCAGGTTGCACTGGAATCTCTCATATCTGTAGCAGCTTCCTTTGTTCATCCAGTAACAAGAACACAATGGCTTTTCTCACTCCTCTCTCCTTGTTTTGTTCTGAAGTTTAGATCTACTACGGACGACGAGAGGGAGAAGAGCCACTACAGATTAGCAGATGACGGGGGAGCGTGGCCTGGGGTGGAGCATCATGCTGACAGGCGCAGACACAGATACACAGAAAGCGTGGAGAGATGAGCGTTTTGGTCAGCAATGAGCTTTGTCACGGCATGCGTGCTGTGCTTGAAAGAGCGCCTCTTGATTCTTTAGATTGTTCCTTCTTGTCCTCACGCTGTTACTGAGAGAAAGGAGAGTAAAGCACACGACTGTCTCGGATGCTCCTCTTCGATTCGCAATAGGTTTTTTTTGTTTTTTTTATAACAGCTACTCAATTGAGAAACTCTTAAGGTTTACTTCCAAAAAACCATTGAAGACTCCACCAAACCTGTAGCTAATCTATGGTTGCTAGAGTCTGTGATGGTGACGGGGCTTTGGCAGCGAAGCAATGATGTTTCCTTGGTGACGAGGAGCTTTGTTAGGAGGCCTGTTGTGGCTCGTTGCCGTTACTGTGGCAGATCTGTAACGGGTCTCTTCTGTTTGAGGGTGTCGATGAGGGACAGGACGCCTCGCTTCACGCTGGTCGAGACCCGACGGGACACGGAGTCTCCGGGGGGCGACGAGCCGCAGGCCTTCTGGGATGGCGGTCGGGCCACCAGACACTTCTGATACCGCAGCTGAAGGATGAAGAGAGACAGAGAGAGAGCATAGAGTCGTACGGTAAATAACAGAGACTTACAGCTGCTGAGTTTACGACGGTGGAGGTATGTGAGAGTAAGACAGAGAGTTGAGGAGGAAACTGAACTGGTGCAGGCTGCTGAATGTGATCGATAGTAATGACTAACGATTCTTGCCACCGTCAATCTGCTTCAGAGAGTGTGCGTCTGTGTGAGGTCGTATATCCAAAGTTCAGATGTGGGATCAATTGCCTCGCCTGCAGTGGACTAATCTCATATGTCACACAGCAGACGGAGAGGGTCAGCCTCCACCGATGGGCTGGCAGGAATACTACTGACTGCAGATGGTGTTTTGGGTAGTAAACACCGCAAACATAAGGACAAAGTAAACACCCTGTAAAGCAATTAGTCTTTAATCATTCACTCGAGCAATAAACGATTACAGAAAGGGATGATGATTAATTACATTTAAAAAAATGCAAAAACATTCGAAACAGTGCCTTGCAAAATTATTCATACCCTCTACACTGCTTTACATAATGTCAAGTTACAACTAGAAACTTTGTCATTTTATTTTATGTGATAGACCAACACAGAGTAAAGAATATAGCACGACAAGTTGATTTTGGGGTTAGTTGAACCCATTGTTTAGAGAAAACCACAAGGTGTACAGTTGCAGCTCGCCATAAACCATGAGGGGTGGAAAGCTAAGCTGTTGAAGAAAGCATTTTTGTTTATATGCAAAATCAAACCAAAGATGATTTAGGCTACATACAAAACTATACATGTGGTCCTCCTTAACACACCAACTCTCTGGTGAAACATGGTGGTGGAAACATTATGCTGAGGGGGTATACTTTTTTTTCTTTAGCAGGGGAGGACAGGGAAGGTGGTCAGGGTTAAGGGAAGATAAATGCAGTTAAATACAGGGCCGTTCTGAAAGAAAACCTGTTAGAAGCTTCAAAAGATTTGTGACTAAAGCACAGTGTCATCTTCCACACACAGTAAAGCCACTTTCAGACAAAAACATTATTGGATTATTTTACAACCATTTAGTCATTAGTAGCTTGTGCACCTTAGATTTAAATACTCATATACAGATCCTTCTAAAAAAATTAGCATATTGTGATGAAGTTCATTATTTTCTGTAATGTACTGATAAACATTAGACTTTCATATATTTTAGATTCATTACACACAACTGAAGTAGTTCAAACCTTTTATTGTTTTAATATTGATGATTTTGGCATACAGCTCATGAAAACCCAAAATTCCTATCTCAAAAAATTTGCATATTTCATCCGACCAATTAAAAAAATAAATAAAATAGTGTTTTTAATACAAAAAAAGTCACCTTCAAATAATTATGTTCAGTTATGCACTAAATACTTGGTCTTGGCTGGCCAGCAAAATGGCTTGATCTGAACACCATAGAGACTCTATGGAGCATTGCCAAGAGAAAGATCAGGAATATGAGACAGAACAATGCAGAAGAGCTGAAGACTGCTATTGAAGCATAATGGTCTTCCATAACATCTCAGCCTAAAGCTGATAGCATTTATCTCATGCTGCATTGAGGCAGTAATTAATGTAAAAAGACCCAAGCCAAGTACTTAGTACATATGCATGATTATACATTTTAGAGGTTTCTCTATTTAAAATACTTTTTTTATTGATTTCATGTAATATTTTAATTTTCTGAGATTCCCAATTTTGGGTATTCATAAGCTGTAAGACAAAATCATCACAATTATAACAAATAAAGCCTTGAAATACATGTCTATGATGTATAATAGTTTCACCTTTAAAGCTGAATTACGAAAATAAATAAACTTTTTGCACGATGTTGAAATTTTTCGTGTTTCACCCAGAATTAATTCACAACTCAATATGTTGAATTCTCTGAGCAGAGGATCAAAAGCCTAATTAACCCACTATATCGGTTTGTGTGTCTGGTAAAGGTCAGACCTGAAAGGAGGTGGGGGTTTTTTTAACCTTATTTTACTTTTATTTATCCTAATTTATTATTTTTTTAAAGTATTACTCACAACTGAACAGTTAAAAATAATTTAAACAGAAAACAATTGAATTAATTTGAGGTACTTTTAAGATTTTTTTGTATGCCTTATAAATACTGAGAGACATAGAAGAGCAATGCTTTATTCTAATTAACAGTTTCTTTGGTGTTGATAAGTGTTAAAGCAGCACATAACACAGACTGATAAAAGCAGAGTTTTTAACACCGTATTGTAAACTTACAGTGTGAAACGCATTATCTAACCAAAGGTGAAAAGAAAGCAGACACCAGTTCTTCCTCAAAGCTTTTTTTTTTTATCAAATCCCTACCTGTTCTCTGCCCTGATGTTTTAAAGCCAGCTTTTCTATATCTTTATCTTTCCTTTGCAGTTTGCTTTGTGTTTTTCAGTCTAGTTAGACTCACCATGCAAGCTGCCTGCACGGCTTCAGACACACTTCCAGCATTGGGCTCGCACCAGAAGACATGACAATCGAAGCGATGGCCGCCAGCGTCCATGATGAAGGCAAACGAGCGCACGTCACGGCCGACGCCCATGAAAGACAGGAAACGCACGCGGCACTCCACCAGCACTTCCTCTTCATCCTGGTCAGAAATATGGGTGAGATTAATGAAAACAATCACCTCGTATAAAAGTTGATTTAAATAAGACTTAATTGGCAAAACACATTTATTCAGAGTTTTTCTTGGAACCTATTTTAGACCAGCCAGGATGCTGTTATTTCTCTAAAACCAAAATGCATAACTCAGTGGTTAAAAAAGGGATTTAAGGGTTAGGGCAACTCAAATGTCATTTTTTCTAATAGGCGGAGACACTATCAATTCACACTACAATCATCCGCATTGTTAGAGTTGGTACTAAGGGAAGAAGACTCCAAGTTAGCTTTTTCAATATCAATGAGGTGTTTGAGATTAAGTCAGAGCAAAGCTTCAGAAGCAATCAAATGACAAACACAAAGTTGTCAATTTGTGCACAAAATAGGTTAGGACAGTTTGTAATATTTGGTCAATTATATTCTTTCAAGGCTTGTGCATTAAAACTCTTTTCAATCACTACTTGGCTATTTGGATGGACTTTTAATGAGCATTTTCCTCATACCAGAGATTTTTACAACTTAGTTCAGAAAGCTCAGGGACAGTAGCATGGACAAGGTTAAAGTTGAACAAGGGGAGAGACAAAAATTGGGGGTTACAAAAATACTTGATATTTTCATTTTAATATTCAGCAATATTTCAAAATCAAGTTATCTTAACAGTGTGCAGGGCCAGGTCAGACGATCCACAGACATTTTAGGGGCTATTTAAAAGGAAAACATTTTTAAGACCGGTCTGCGATTTAGTGGGACTGCAAAAAAGCGAGAGAGAGCAAGACTTCCAAAGATAAATTAGCTAAACAAAGCACAGTAACTTTTTGATTTATTTGATCCTTTAATCCATTCAACCTCAGTCAAGAAGTTTTGAAAATGTAATTGTTATGGAAATCTCAATGTTTAAGAGTGTTCCCAAAAGGCCAATAACTTCCTTGGAATTTTCATATTTACCAAAGGCCTATAAATCTATATAGTAAAGCCTACAAAGTGGTGAACATTAACAGCCAGTCAGACATAATCTTAGATGAGGTTAGCAATTTAAAACAAGCCAAACAGAAAATGCTTAATTATTAGGAAATAAAACATATTGTCAGTGGACATTAATGGCCTACAATTTCACAACAGACCCACCAAATCAGCTGATGAGATGATCAGCTTGGCTTTTCTTGCTTTCCCCTTCAGACTTAATTTATCAAATGGATCAGCTTTGAAAATCATGCTAAATCCTAACATAAGATGCTTTAGACAATTTAAACTGTACTGTATAATGGTGATAATTTAAATACTAATTTGCTGACTGCTCTGAAATAGCGCATTGGATTCGCACATATTATATTGAATGAATTAGTGCTCACGGGAGCAGCACTAAAAAATATAATTTGAATGCTCGTCATGTCTGATTTTATAGTTCTTTATAGTTCTTTAAGAGAAACTGGAATTTAAAACAGTCAAACCTTAATGAAAAAATGGGATCAAGCCACGGCCTTAAATTTTTCATCTGTGAATCTTTCTCTAATCATTACAAAGACCAGAAATATTCATTCAAGGGAACACATATGAGACATGTTGCATTCTTCTCTACATGACCTAACGACCAAAAAATCTGCAAAAACATATGTCTGTAGATGACTTGCATAACCTCAAAAACTCAAATACATGCACTTTTTAAATAACACCCATGCCTTGTGCAAGCACAATATGTGACAAAAAATAAAAAGTTTAACTTGGCTAAGGAGGATTTTTTTCTACATAAACCTGAAGAGGAAAAAGAACAGTAGAGTTTAGAGTTCACAGTTAAGCAACAGATGTCTAACCTCGTCTTTGCTGATGGTCACAGTGGCATCTGCCACATTAAGGGCCACAGGAGTCCAGTCCTCTCTGTTGGAGGAGCCGACAAGACTGTCGATAGCTCCGTTCAGAATATCCATACCTGGAAAAGAGAATATCATTAAAAAATTAAAAAACTATATTAATGATTTAAATCACCTTTACATCCATATTTTACACCTCAGAGCTATTTTAAACTAATTTATCTTTAAAACCACATATATCTGCAATGTACCAACCTATTGGTCTGGTCACAGGCATCATACCCAGGTAGAGGACCTGGAATTTCTGAACCAGCTCTGTCTTTGGTGTGGGAAACTCTGCTGGGAGAAATTCATCACACCATTAACAGCTTGGAGCAACAAAAAGTGTTTTACAATGTAGTGCATTAAATTTACACTATTTCCCATCTCAACATTAGGCTCTCACTTTTCTGCTGGGATATAATTTAAAGTCAAAACCAGGAAACAATCTTGAAAAAACTCAAAATTAGTGTTGCAGTCAAGTGGAATTTTGTTAAGTTTGATTTAATTCGATAAAGTAAAAACTTTCAGACTTAAACTCTTGTAACTTAAATGTACAAGGAGGTGGTAACTCACAAGTGTCTGTCAATGTAAGACTATAATTACTCATTTTTGAAGGAGATTTCCTGGAGATCTCCGCTATGAGAAAGGTTCTTTCATGTATTAATGTACACAGAAACAGATAATGCTTTACACTGGCATCCTTTTAGATAGAATTTAGAAGATTTTTGTCCTGTATTGGTTCAAAATGACAAAAAATTATGACTGTAGTAATCATCTACCCCAATTGGCTAGGATAAAAAATAAAATAAAATAAAAAATAAAGGGAACCTTTTTTTATTGACCTTTTTAATCAATCCTATTTTTTTATTGCACCACATGTAAAGGACTTAAAATACAATCCTTTGGGGAGCCAATGCGTACACAGAGTTCATCTGATAAACTGTAATTTATTTTGACCCTCTGTGGTCTGCAAGTTAAAAAGTTTAAAATCCATTTGCAAATGGCATCAAGTCCAAGGCTTTTCAATTTGTAAAAGAGCATCATAGGAACAAGAGAGTTGAAAGCAGAACTATAGTCTATAAAGAGCATTCTTGCCCGAGATTTTTCCGTATCCAAATGTTTATAGAAGGCATTCAAAGCGAAGGAAATTGCGTCTTTAACACTTCTGTATTTTCTATAAGCGAAATTGTAGTGGGTCCATGTCTGCAGGGATCGTTTTTTTATTATTGTCTAACACTAGCGATTCAAAGGTTTTCATTAGAACAGAAGGTAGGGCCGCTGGCCGATAATCATTGAGATATGTCACAGGTGTCCTCTTAGGGTTGTTAACAGATGTGAAAGAGTGAAATAAAATTAGATAAAAGGTATCTCCATCTCTCTTGGAAATGTGAGTGTAAAGAGGAGATGATGCAACACTCTCATGTATGCCTATGCACCTTGAAATCTGCGAATCATCAAGGGTTTATTAATAGTTTTCCATAATTTGTAGTTTTTGCAAAGCAACGGGGTGAGTGGATGAAGGAAGCTGCAGGATAGTAAATATAGTAGAGGTAAAACGTGTTCTTTATTATTTTTTCATTGTTCTTTAGGGAATGCTAAAGTATTCAAAAAATAATTGCCAGTCAATTCATTTTAATCAATTAAATACTTATTAACACGTTTGCTTGCAGTGAAGCTTAACAGGGCATAGCCAAATCTAACTTTTGTAATAACAGATACAAACATGGTTATTTAGAGCTACATCAGTTGAGTTTAATGGCTCCAACATGACTTGTATTTCAAACAGCCCTTATACTCCTTTTAAACTTGAATCTTTAGCAAAAAATGATACCTAGAAACAGTCTGCTGTTAAAGATTGCACCCACGCTGCCCCAAAGGTGATAACATTTACTATTTTGTGTCTCCTTTAGTATTCATCCACTCCCTATACACACACACAGTAGGTGAATATATGGATGAAGCGTACCTTGTAAAGGGAGATCCAGTCCCGCCTGCATCCTGTCCTGGAGTGAACCTCCGGCCATGGCTTTGGCATTCTTTCGCTCTGTCATTATCTAGAGAAAAGAAAGGATTTTTACCCTGAGGCCGAAACACACAGGAATGAATGGGAAGATGCAACAATAACTTGTGTGAAAACAGACAAGAACAGGAGCTTGATTGGGATGAAAACAATTATGCACAAGAGCACCAGAGCAGCTTCACAGCTGATACCATCATGTTCTTTACCCGCTGCATACAGGAAAACACTACGAGAAAATTAAACAGGCCACAACTAAAAACTAAAAGATAAAAACGTTTTCTACCTGCATTACTATTCAAATAAATAAAATTACAGAACCAGACAGCTGAGAGACACAGAATAATTCAATCCTTTTACTCTTACATACATCAACACCAGACCAACAGCACAGAGGTCTTTTATTAGAGTTTTTCAACTCATCCAACCCTGCAGTGACCGGGTTTAAGCATTTGGGATGCTCACTTTTATACAAATCAAATGCAACAGCATTCCTCTTGAAAAATCAACCTTATACTATGGGGTTGGTCCACATTTTGCAGTGGTCACAGCTTTAACTCTTTACACACCGTTAAACAATGAGGGCTGGCTCTCCGTCTATGCTCTAATTCAGGGGTTTGCAAACTTTCCAGTTTCTGACCCACAAAATAAAAATTTAGGAGGCCCATACCCCCGACTCTTGGTGGAGCATATAAGTTTATTTTGCTGAGTCAGTTAAAAAGTGGTACAATTAACAGCCAATATATCAACCGTTGTAGGTTAAATTCATCGTTTCAAGTCCAGTTTTTCTTTAAATCTTTTGCTCGTTGCTATTTTACACAACAACATTTCAAGACCCCAACTTTGGAAGCTATTCATTCCAGACGTGTTGCATTGGGTTGGATCAGGACTCTATGCAGGTCGATCAACTTCCTCTACACCCAATTCACTGATCCATGTCTTTACAGGCTTTGTGCATTGGTACCCTGGTCACTTGTCCTTTGATCCAGTGATGTACTTTACATTAGGGATGGACCGATGCCAAGATTTGGGCAGATATCAATGTCAACACTGCTGTTAAAGATGATTACTAATATAAAACAATGTTATATATATATTTCCAAACACTTTCAACATTGTGTGAAAACAACAGCACCAACTACACTGCTTCTCGGCTTCAGTTAAACATCCCATAATTCTGTGCTGCCTCACTATCACAGTCACATGGTGAACCCTCTTCCTTCTCACTGCAGAAACACAGATGGCACCAAAATAGAAATAAACACTAGACATTAATATCGACCCAGTTTTACTTATCAGAGAGATACAAATATGTTAAAAAATGTCTAACATCAGTCGATACCAATGTCAATGCCAATATATTATGCATCTCTACTTTGCATCAATGTGTGTGACACTTTGTATTCCACTTATGGATCTAATTTTTAGCGACTGATTATGCAGACAGTGGGTAACTTCTGTCCCCTGTGCCAATTAGTAGCAAGAAAATGTTACAACAGAACTTACTGTATAGGTGGCATTGTATCACAGAGCAACCCAAGCCCTTGGTGCTTGAATTGATGCAACTGAGGCCACTCGTGAGGTTGGAAACCTTACATTTATAGATCCAGAGGGGTAACTCAATCCTTTTAGTAAGATAGTGCATATTTGTCTGTAAAATGCTGAATTGGGGTTTTACAAACAATTGAAACAAGCAAGTCTCAGGTAAACCTGTAAGGGTAAGGGTGACAGAAGAAGTTATGTATCCTCCCTTTTTGAAAAATGAGAAACCGATGAACCTGACAGGGAACAAATGTTCACCGTTTAAAAAAAGCTTTGAATATTCCAGTTTAGCTTAACAATGCACATCCTAGTGAATCAGTTTAACTCTTTCTGTTCTGAGCATCACACAAACTGAGCAGGCTGGATTAAATTTTACAGACTGAGTTAATAAACCGAACTTGGAAATAGTGTTAGGACCTAAAAAAATAACATGAGCTGCTACCATTTAAAGTAGTTGCATCTTATTTAATAAATCTTTTTTTGTAATCAGTATTTATTACATCCGTCAGTGTGCTTGTGCCAGTGGTTTGTATCAATAAATCATTAGATATTTTCAGATATCACTCTGAAAATAAAGAATTATCTTCTCTAGGAGGGGCATGGCTGAATATATCCGAGAAGCCCTGGGCTAGTAGATGTAAACATAATGTCCTTGTCGTGCCCGTTTTAAATTTACATTTTGTTATATTTTAATTCAAATATAATTTTTAAAAGAAATTTACTTTCTTTCTGCCCAGTGGATGTATTTTTTTCAATGTAGCTTTTTATGAAAATGTTCCATATTAAACCTTTTACTTGAGTTGGATTCTGCAGCATTCTCCAGCCTGAACAACTCACCCGGGAGCAGATCTCGTGCAGGCTTGTGGCAATGGCTTTGGCCGGCGTGTCACAACGAAACACATGACATTTCAGGATCCTGGTGTTTTTGTCCCGTGCCACATATGCAAAGTCCCTGAAAACAAAAACAAAAATAAACAAACAAAACATGAACAGTGAAAAGAGCTATAAGTCGCGGTTTGAAAGCGAACGGTCTAGGGCAAAGATGAGGGATGTAGTGATGTTTACTCATGTGATGCAGACACACAAACAAGTCAATAGACCACCAAAGAAACTCATCTTTCTAAACTTAGCTCAAGCTTAGTCAGATAGATCAGTGAAATAGAAGTTTGATGTGAACTTAAAAGAATAAATGCAAGATAAATAGCAAAACAGTAATAATGACTAATGAGATTTATTCTAAAAAACTGTCAAACTGAACCCAGAATTTCTAAAATAATTGCAGGACTTTATGGAATAATGATGGCACTTTTTAGAAAATCCCATTTGCAGTAATGTTTTAAGTGCAAATATGTTTTAGTATAACCAGAAAATATCACAAATCAGGTTCACACAACTGTTTGCAAGCTCTTCTCCATCTTATAAAATTTTTGTTGACCACATATGGCCCATTAGGCCACATGTACAGTCAATCGTTTTCAGTTTTCAAGCCCACTTTCATTATTGTAAAGGACATTTGTGTTTCTGGAGAAATTACGGAAACTGTTTTATTATCTAGTTCTACGGTGAACAACAATTTCCAAGTTTGTCTGTTGCCCTGAACACTGATGAACTTACACAATGGTCTTGAGTGTGTTACAGTCTTGAGCAGCTTTTCTTAAGATTTTCCAGAATTTTGCTCCATCCATCTTTCAGCTAACTGACCAGATTTTGAGACCATGATACTGCCGCCATCATGCATTTGTTAGTTGGAGCTTTGCGTATTCTAACAAGTTCAAGTTTCGGTCCATTACATGGCTTGTGGCAATCTAGAAAGAAACTTATGGCTTTCTTCAAACAACGCTCATCTCCATGCCACATATTCACACCAGTGACACTGGTCACTGCTGCCGACCAAATAGGCAAACTCTAATTCGTTTGCCAAGAAAGTCCGGTTCGTTTGGGGAGGTGTGAAAGTGCAGTTTATAACTGCTGCCGACCAAATAGGCAAACTCTACTCTGCCTAAAAAAAAAATCTATGTCTCTGCTCAGTTGAAGTGAACCCTGGTGCACATCAATTGCATATCTGAATGCCAAGTGGGCCAGAGGAGACTCAAAAAGCAAGAAGTGGGCTAAAGCGCAGTGCATTCTTGGAATATACAACCAAAACAACTGCTCAACTCGTTCTCTGCCACGCCACTCCATGTTAACTTACATGTCATGAAATGGGAAGAGTTCCTGTGTTCAGTGGTTGTAGGTGCAGCCCCATAGCATGTGATGGGGTAAACATGTTGCTCAGGGAGTTTGGTTCTTTTTTTGACAAAGTGCTGAGCGAAAATGAATTTCACAAGCAAAAATGTATAATAATTCCGGTCCCCAATCTATCCAAGTCCACTTGACCATCAGTCATGGTTCCCTAATAAGCACTTAATTTTTGCAGCTGCTCCAGAGTTGGCTGGCCTGTTCTCCTTAGTTGGACCTTCATGTTTGTTCACAAATGTTCTCTAACAAACCCCTGTAACCTTCCCAGTAGGGCTGCAACAACGAATTGATGACGAAATTCGTTGCAAACGCTTTTAATCCTAGTATTTTATTGATTCGTTGTGTAGCATGATTACAGGTCTAATTTGCTCGGCAGTCTTGCAACTTTTTTTCTTTTTTTTTTTTGGCATAATCTTTATTTAAAAGTTACAAAGGCTGTAGGGTACAGCAGTAGCATTGCAGGAGCAGGTAGACCTAAGCAATAAAAACTTTCAAAGTTTGGGAGTACTTTATCCTAAACAATGCAAAGACGTTTGTTACCTGCAACATTTGTAAGTCCGACCTTGCATGATACGGGAGTACAACGGCGATTATGCAGCGTCATAAACGCAAGCATGTCAGAGTCATCAGTAAGGAAGGGGAGAACTCTGTGTCTGCGTAAGTTGCGAAAAACTCTTACTTTTTCATTAATAAATTGTAGTTTCTCAGCAAGAGAAGTCTGTAAGAATTTGGTGCATTTCTACTCTCCATCCAGCTTATGATACATGACTATACAAGCAAACAGCCAACAACTTCCGTTAACTACAGTGATCAACAGTGCGGAAGTTGTTGCTGTTTATTTTAGCATTTGCACTTGCAAGCTAAGCTAGGATTACGCTGTCATGTATTTGGCCCGGTATTGGTTATGCATGATGGTGAAGAATGTGTTTAGGTCTATTGTGGTACTTGTTTTTATGTTGATTTATGTCATATTTGTCTTTAAAGAACTTTGATAAAGCAAAGCCATTTAAAACTATTTTTTATTCTTTATTATTTGATGTTTCAACAGCTGAAGGATATCTGAGGTGGGAGCATGTTGTGATGTTTTGATTTAGATTTTAATGTTAATCTGCTATGTTTCTAATAGCTCAGGTCACTTTTAAACAACAAAAATCCATCTTTTTAGGTTAGTAATATGGCACATTTGTCCTTATAGCACTTTGATGAAGCATAGCCATTTAAAACTTTTTTTTATTTATTGTTTATTTAATATTTCAACAGCTGTAAGACATTGAGATGATAGTATGTTCTTTTAGGAGCTATTGAACTGTTTTCTAATAATATTCTGTTGTTAAATAAATTAAAGGAAGGAGAGTAAAAACATTTCCATAGCACTTTTTAAATATTTCATTAATTGATTAATCGAGTCGAGACCTCATCTGATTAATTGATTATCCGAATAATTGTTTGCTGTATCCCTACTTCACAGAACAATTGGTTGAACTGGACTGCACTGTGTTATCAGAGTATATTTGAATACAAATTCTACCCTCATTGATCAAATGTGAGCCAGTTCAAAAGGCAAGAATGCTTTTGAAGGATCCTGGAAAGAACTTTAAGATGATGATGGACCATTCTAAGAAAAATCCTTCAAGCACTGTGATTCAAAGTCTGTGATTCTGCATAATGGGACATACAGACAGGCCTCAGGGATGATGGTTTTTTTCCAAGGCAACAGCCTCATACAAAGACAAACATTCCTGTGTGTCTGCACATTGAATAAAAAAAACCAGTAGACCCACAAGGACGCAGGAGGTCAACCCCCTGCGCTATATATTTTTTCTTATTGTGTAAGGTGGTACAGGATATTAAGAGCTAGAGTGAAAATCAGAAAAAAATAGATTCAGAGGAAATTAAACAATAAAAACTAACAGATATGACGGAGGGGGGTTGTTGATGTGAGCAAGAAATGTGTTTACCTCTCTCTGCATCCAAGGAAGCATGGGAAGAAAGGAGGACAGTCAGTAGAGAAAAATCCACAACATTTGACTGCAGCAGGACAAGAGACACAAGCTGCAAAGAGCCAGGCTCACACAGATATCTAAATTTCAGATATTCAATACTTATGTCTAAGAGTTTAACGGGAGTGGATGCATGTACAGGTTAAGACAATGGGCTCAACGGCAGTAGCTCAGAAGATTGTTAAAAAAAATAAAAATAAAAATAAATCACACCAACCCTTCAAGTGAGATATGCTGAAAGACGATAAATAAAGAAAATTAAAAAGAGAACGGAAATGGTTGAGTAGTAAAAGAATGAAAAAATCCTGGACAAGTGAATCCCGGTGCAGTTTGATTGCATATGTGAAATCCAGGTGGGCCTCTGGTGATAATAAGTAGGTTTCTCCAGTCATGTTAATACAATGCCTTACAAAAGTATTCATCAACTCAGCTTCCCTGTCTAGGCTAAAGAAAAATATCCCACAGCATGCTGCCACAACCACCATGTTTCTCAATAAGGACTTTGTTTACAGATGTTTGACACACTACTATTTTTTTAAGTTTAGTTTTTTTAAACAAAAATTAAAAAAAAGAAAAAGGGGGGGGCGCAAATCGTGTATTAATCGTGTGTAATCATGTATATTTACTTTTATGTTAAATTACAAAATGATTTATCAAACTCTTAAAAAAAAACAATACATTTGGAGGTTGCAACACTAAAAAGTTCAAGGCGCGTTAATACCTTTGTAAGACACTGAAGTAAACAAGTTTAGCAAATAAAGCAGATATTCTAATACTGGAAATTTGATGTCGAGTTTTTAAAATAATGTTGAAGGCAAAGGTACAAGAACAAAGCTAAGGTCTGAATAAAAACAAAATAATGAACTGCAGTCAAAGAAAAGAGAAGCAGAGATAAAAGGTGAGCTGGTGGGAGTGATATCTCATTTCAAATATAATGTGATCATTATATCACCACCCGGTTGCTAAGGGGATCTGTAATCCTGTGGTGATAATAAGTAAGCTTCAGAGCACATCAGGAGATAGGCAGTCGTGGAGCTGCTGCGCGCACGTTGACAAAACTGATAGAGGCCTTCAGAGCACAAAGAGAGAGACAGAGAGAAACAAAGAGGAAGAATCCTGCAACAGATAACTGATTTCTCAGTGCATCTGAAGAAGAAGTTTGTCAGGATTAATCAGCCCTGACTGGTGACCAGCTGATGAATATTTCAAATCCTATGTTGTTTTGTTTTTTACAATACATAAGAGCTATTGTCAGTAACACGCTGTGCAGTTTCAAATATCGTGCTTGAATATGTCACACTGCCTGAGCTCAAGATGATAAAACATCATCATGAACTTCTGTCACAACCCATGAATGAAGATGGAGAACTGTACAACTTGTTGCTGCAGGAGAATTGTGTCAAAATGGTCAAATAGACATTTCAGTCTAACTATGACTTTACAGATGGTTTTGTCTGCTGAAGTTGTTACTAGTCGTGACAGACACTGACAAGAGGAAAGAAAAGGAGACTGCAGTGGAAGTGGTTATAGTTGTACTAACCAGGACTGAAGCTCAGGTGTGATGTCACACTTCATGATCTTACCAGAAGCTTTATGTCAACAGTAAATATTGTGAATATAAAGTTTTCTAAATCAGCAATCTGTCTGTTACACTGTACAAACAAAAACCACAGAATTGATTTTACAGACGGATATTTTGTCTATGAGAGTCAATATTAGCAATGCAAACCCAGCTTATGGTGTTGTGCTAAAAGCAATCATCAGTGTGGACGTTATTGTGAGTTAAGAAGTCCCTAGGTGACTTAATTTCAATTTAAGTGAATAAATTAAGTGTTTCAAAATGAAGTTAGGAGATCTGAAGAAACTTTTACGTTGATAATTCAGGATGAAAAACAGTGAGAGAGATCAAGACCTAAAGCAACAAAAAAGAAGGCTAAACTTCATACAAAATTGCTCAGTTTATTCTTTTGAGCTCTAAACCCAAGTCCATAATGTAACATGCTGGTTTTGGAAATGTTAGCAGCCATATGGAAACTTCAGAGTTAGGGTAAGGATCTATGTTCCTAAAAGACAGAAAAACCAGAGAATTTGTGAGGCTATCTGAGCTAGGTGCTAATATAAGATGATAAAGATAATTTGGAATTCAAGCTGTTATTGTTTTTTTCATTTCTTTATTTTTTAAAAAGTAAGACCATGTTTCACAGCAACACCTATTGCACAGTTCTGCTTGTAATCAAAGAATTATTGAACTCTTACATAAGACTAGAAATAGATACATTGCAATTTCTTAAAGAAAATAACACTAATCTAAATTTGCCAAAACAAAAATTCAAAAAAGATTTCGAAATTATTGTTCAAATGATATGGCTAAAGACACCTATCAATTATGTGTATCTTAGGACTGTTTTCTAATAAATGCTGTGTGTAATTTGAAGACACATTTTCTACTACTTAACAGCTGAAACTTATAAAATATGATACATGCCATATTATCCAAGGAAAGGGAATAATCAAACATATTCATAAATATACAGACTTGCATTATCAGCTTCCGATCATTTAAGCTGTTCAGTTGATCTTTTCAACCCCTTGCATCAATAACGTCACATCCACATTCACTCTGGTACTTCACTTGCATTTCTTCAAAACCGCAACATGCACATATAAAATCAGATGATGCAAACACAAATTAAAGACATCCGTTTAGAAAAGCCTCCTACACAAAGCCCTCCACTCTGGGCTCCTTCCTACTTTTTGCAAACACAGGAGATCAGAAAATGATGGACTCAAATGTACTCACAGATGTCTGTTTTCCTATCTCAGCATGTATTCCCGAAAACTGGGTTGTCTTCACACACACTCAGTGTTCCTGCAGGCTCCCTCAATCCCTTTAACCTGTCTGCTCCACACCCTTGTAGAACTAACTATACCTCCCCCTCTCTGACAGCTTTCCTCTCTCTCCCCCTTTCGGTTCCCTCACCATGCCGCCCCCTCCTCCTCTTGCTGCAGCTGAGCTATTCTCCCTGCTCTGACACTCCTATCTTTAGATGTGCAAAAGACACACAATCACTTCAGAAGACAGAGTGATTTTTAGCTGTTTAATTGTACTCTAGGATTGCAGATCAGCTGACTAAGTGTAAGCATGTGTGAAGTGGCTGTGAAGGAATTCCCACCTATTCCAGTCCACATCATCCCTGCTGAGTCTGTTACCTTACACTGGTTTTTTGTGCGTTTTGTTTAAAGGGGTGAAGAGCTCCCTCTACTGGTAACAAAGCTGCAGCATCACAGTGTTCATTCTGAGCTCCATCTTTATCCTTCAGTGAACCCTGCCGCAGCAAGATGGTACCAAAAGGACAGAGGGAGGAGTGCTTTTCAATATCTTTTAAATGAATAGCAAACGGCCTTCTTAAAATGTTCCTTCCATTAATTATTCCAGCTTTACCATCAATCATGGACTCCAACCTTTCAACAAATGTTCCTTTTTGCCCTCATTAGTTACCATGACCTTTAACTAAGATGGGAGAGGATAAGTGAATTATCAAAGAATAAAAACTAAACAGCATATTTACAAGAAGAGAGATGTAAGCAGAAAAAAGAAAATCCCATAGACAAATGAAAGGGGATTTGAAGCACTTCATTTGAATTCCAACTAACTATTGGAATAACAGGAAAAAGAAAGTAGATTCCAGAGGAGTGCTATGCAACAGCAACCAACCTGCCATTGTCCCGGCCAACACCCCAGACACGGATACTTGCAATGGGCTGGGAATGAAGCACACTGCGATCCATAGGGTCGACCAGGTTCAGCATGTTATTTTCCAACACAAGGTACATGTCCTTCCCCTGTGCAAAAATACACACAAACAAACACAGATGCACAAATTATTCAAATCTAATCATAAGAACACATCACAGCCTTTTACAAAAATTTCTAGATCACCTTCCTGCATTTTTTTAGAAAATTTTAGTTGGTAGAAAGCATTTTTGCTCCATACTCAAGATTATTGCACTTATCTTATGCTCCGTTTTACTTGATACCAATCTTTCTAAATTATTATTTTCATTGCTTCTTACAGAGATCTCAAACCTCCAAGTTATTTTAATATTTTAAGAAATATTTTATATTCAATTCAGTTTATTTATATAGCGCCGTTTCACAACAGATGTCATCTCAAGGCACTTTACAAGAAGAGTTACTACAATACAATCTTTAATGTAGAAATTAGAGAACCACAGAAGATTGCGACGTGTAATTCTCAGCAATCCCTCAGACTGAGCAAGCATGAAGCGACAGTGGAGAGGAAAAACTCCCTTTTAACAGGAAGAAACCTCCGGCAGAACCAGGCTCAGCACAAGCGGTCATCTGCCGAGACCGTCTGTGGTTTAGAGAATACAGAACAGAGACACAGAACAGAGACACAGAAAGAGCAACAGAACTATACCCAAAACAAAATGCACAACATATACGGTCTACAGATTTAACTCTAGTAAAGGTCCATCACCTCTCCCCAGATGCCAACAGTGTCCCTTATGTCATTCTTGCAGTAGGACAGTTGTCGGATGCAGTTGTTGACGGCTACGCTGCTCTTCCCGGGGGCCAAGTCCTCCTCGGCCATCTCTACCCAACCCAGAGAGCGCACTGCAAAACACTGCAAATAATAATTGACAATGAGGGAGTTACCCAATCCGCTTTTAGAGGGACATGATGATTCAAAAATGTTTCTTTTACTTATAGGCATTTAATGGGATGTGTAGTAAAACATCTTTTATGCACTTAAGACAATTTGTATCGCCTTAAAGCTTTCACACACACTGTACCAGAGAAATTCCTTTAGTGAAGCTGAGTTTGAAAATACAAAATCGAAAGAAAACACTGTCATTAGCTTGTATTAGCTAGTAAAAAAAGTTGATTACTTTACAAATTCCACTGGTTGTAAAACTTGGAAATGGAACATCGTTTTATACAAATATCATCATTCCATAAAAGAAAATCAATTTTATTGCAACAAAAATAATGTTGTTCTTTATTTAAAAGCTAAAAGAGAAACAAAATGAAGTTGTTTTTTTTAAATGGCAAAAAAGTTCCTACATTAGATATTTATCAAATATTATACATTGTCTTGTTTCCAAAAGATTTTTTCATGTATTATTTGTGCCTCAAATCAAATTTTATTTAGCTGGACAGAGGTCAAAAATGGCTCTTTGGATTGTTGCAGGCCCTTGCTGTGAAAAAAAAAAATCCATGCAGGAAGTAGCAACCCAGCATGACTTGTTTTTATGACCTTTTTCTTACCCAATCTAAATTTCAGGTAAATCTTTAACAATCTCACCCTGGATTAAAAAAAAAACATGCGCAAAAAAAGTTTCAGACTAAACTAATAAGTAGACATTGGCAGTGGAACAATAAAGTAAATCTGGTAACATTGGGTTAGAAGCAGCTGCAAAATAATGCAGATGCAAAATAATGCAGTGAGCTTTTATTTAAGAGTGCTACCAAATAAAATAAAAATATAATGCATCTTAATGTCATCTGGCTAAACATTAGCTTGAATCTGCAATGAATCTACCCAGTATCCAGCCAAATATTGAGTTTAATTTAGCTTCATTGGACTACACTGCAAATTAACCCAATATACAAATAATCATAATACAACATAAATCAACTCGCCAGTCCCCCAGTTATTTTATTTATTTATTTATTTTAAATCAAACTTAAAGCCTAAAAGGCTGGATTTGGACGCTTTAAGTCAACAGCAGAAAGTCCATTGATGTACAACAAATAACCACTAGAGGGCAATATTTCACAGCTAGACAACTGCAGATGAGAGAATGACTACATAATACTTTCTGTAATCCAACAGGCTATGTACATTAAATTAAGACCTTTCTAACTGTAGTTTTATTCTCTTTGAAATAAAAATTCAGTTTAACGTTCAGTTTATCTTTTACCTATTTAACACCTCATATTTCTACTTTTTTGCACCTTCATTGTGCATTATATTTTTTAATCTGGGAGAAATAAAAGCTACCTCAAAATAATCTGGAATCTTGAAATGTTACAAAACATAAACAACCATCTCAAGGAAAGATGTCGTAATATTCCAATATATTGTTGAACGGTTATGGAAGAAAAAAAAAACCTTAATACAAAACTACCAAATAATTCTTATTTTTCACTGCAACTTGACAATGAGGACATTTAACATGTATGAAGTAACTAAACCCCTAACCTTAGCCTCTGGATCACTATTTACACTGTTGGACTCATTTTCCTCTGTGGTTGGACGGTTCCTGAGAAGAAGAAAAAGGCAGTCAAAAACAAAAATATATACGTAATGCAGGACAAATGGGTGCACTGTCATTAACTAGGTTTCTATCTAACAAGGTAGGGGCTGGTACCCGTCTCCAACAATCATCAGGAAAGAAGCAGGGTACACCCTGGAGAGGTCACCAGTCTATCGCATAGGTTTATATTCATTTGTTTATTTCTAACACCTAGAGAAGTGTCTGAATAACCTATATTTAATTATTAAATGGATGACCGAATAGTTACAGCAATATAGGGCTTCCATAGTAGATAAAAAACTGGGATATTAAAAGAAACTCTACATGTTTTTAATAAAGTCATTTAAGGGAAGTTTTCTTGATATTAATCATTTCACCTGAGCTTGAGAGAAGCGTAGCGAAGCGTGGCACCCTCAAACTCTTTCAGACTGGGGTCAGGGTTCACCGTGGCTGCCTGCAAGTCCTGATGCACAGAAAGGAAAAATGTAATTCTGCAAGCAATGCTAACTGAATTCATACATTAAAGACTATAGTACAACTACAATTGTTTAAATGTTATTTTGTTAGGCTTTTTAATAACGAAAGAAGACATCATGAAACCCGTTGACAGAGTAGTTGATAAAATTCTTTTTTAAAGGTGAGACATAAAAAAAAAAATAAAAATAAGCAAACTTTGTTGGGTGTTAATGCATGACCAAATCTTTAGGCAGCAGTGGCATAAATGTCATGTTCTGTGGCATCAAAAGTTTCTATTGTACAAGAGGAAACTTAAATCTGCTGATGTTGTAAAGATTTACTACCCAAAATATGTCAGCATTGTTTTTTGTCGACGGAGCATGGACCAGTTTGCAGTCTACTAGAAAACCACGGTTTAAAAAGCTACCAATTAAAGAATACTACTATCACACACCGCGCCTATGGGCCTCGTCTTCCCTCGCCTGTAATGCTACTCGTATGTCCCTGTGACTCTCACTTCCATTGCTTACAATGAAACACAGCCGGCTCCTCAGACAGTTTTACCCCGGAAGCTACAGAATGCCTCATATTACTGTTACTAAGGCAATGTTTTTTTAAAATGCTTCAAAGCAGACATGGTGAAAGTCTACAGCAGTAATTCTTTTAAGCAGAGTGTAAACTAGCAAATTAGCCCGCTAATATTAGCTAATCAATAAGGAATAAAACTACGAGATAATATTCTGCTCAATAAGATCATAAATGCTTCAACTAAATTCAGATGGTGTTTATTTTCTCTTTAGTCCTTTGCTACTTTGTACATGTTTAAAAACAAATATTTCAAAATGACCCATTTTTAGCTGATACTAATTTAAATCTATTTGACTACCTCAATGACCATTTAATTTTGGTTTTTCTACTAAATATCCAATTTTCATGAGCACATGACGCTTTCAACATTGAGTTGTGCACATTTTTGATTAAAATATCTGTGTGAATCGGTGAAAATGTTGTGATGTTTTTATGCAAGGTATAATTCCCCAAAAAATCTTAAAATGATCAATTTATAGAACAAATCCTAATTAATGACCTCTGGTTCTGAACTAGGTAACCATCCAGTCATGTGTACAGTCTAACAAGTTTAGAATGGTGATACTGGCATTTTAATGGCATTTTTTCGCGTTTAGCTTGAGCTCCATAATGGAGAAAAATCCACAGATCATCACTGCAGCTGGTTGTTGGAAAAAGTTGCTTTATGAGGGACATTTTCTATAATTCTTTATTCATTCTGCTGCTTCAAGGATTGACTTGTATGTAAAAATAAAAAATAAATTCTTGGATTAAAAGCATCATGAACTGTATGAACATAATTTTCTTCTCTGGAATTTTTTTTTTCTCCAAATGAGCCCCATATTCTGAAGTAGATTTCATCACAAAAACACACTTTTCACTAGTCCTTTAGCAACAATGCACTCTGAAGAACATCAGTCTTTCCTATATGTCATCTTAATTCCTTCCTTATTTCAACAGAAACGTTCATTTTGGGAGTTTTAATGCAGCTGCAATAGTTTAGCAGGATATTCTTTTCTGCAAAATTCACTGGAAGCATTTCTTTGGAGGTAACTATTTCCAACAAAACAAGACAATGAAGACAACTACATATGTCCATTCTTTAAACCAGTCAACTTGCTAATGAAATTGAAGATTCTTTCTCAAGTTCAATGATGATAATTGTCACAACACCAAAGTGAAGTTAGCATATGCCCAATAAGAGATCCAGTAAAAATGTCTCATAGTGATACAGTAAACATTTCTTCTCGAACAAAATATAATATCTGCACAATGCATTAAAAATCTATGTGGATTTTAGGATTAAAAGAAAAGTTGCCCTTTATAAAACAATATTTATGCCACTGCCACAACTGTGCTTGAATTCCAGGGAAAATCGGCAAATGTCCATTAATTAGATGAACAGTCATAAGGTTTTACACATTCTGATAAGAAAATTATTGACCCAACTCCTAACCCATTTTTAAAATTAACAAAATTTTACCAAAAGGGTAGTAACGCACATAACAGATTCCATTTTGTGACTTTTTAGAAGTAAATCAATGGTTATGGCTCCGTGGGAAACATATGGTCTTGCAATAGAAACAATTTCAGTTCAAACAAGGGATCCGAACCCTAGCTGCCAACAAATCTGTATAAATGGGTGTATAAGTTTGTGTTTATGTGCACAGATGAATGAATCCGACCCAGACTAAAAATCTTTACTTAAGTTCTGTCTTTAGATTGTTAGGGGGATTACTTTGAGAAGCAATTATTTCCATCCATCGATCTTCGAAGGGTTAAAGGCCATTTACAACCTATCTGAAGATCCACCGTTTTACGAAGAGAAAATTTATTCTCAAGTCAAAAGCATTCGTTTCTCTGTTGACCCAACAAATTTAACCTCAAGTCAAACAGTGTAAGGCTCAATGGACTCCAAGAAAACCTACACGCTCCATCTTAGACTCCACTGGCCTCAGTTAGTATGTAAAAATGTCATTATTTCATTTCAGTAAAGCTGGAAAACAAACGGAACAATTATGGGTTTTCTGGAAGGGTCGCCAGAAGACAATCACAACATTTCAGGTTTGAAAACGTTTACTCTAAATGGCACCAAAAAGACTTCTGAAACAGTTACTTTTGGACGCATCAGACTGTAGACAAAATAAACAAGCATCTCATGCAAACTATGACATACAGAGACACAGGCTACATTATCTGGGCTGGATCTGCAGCAACAGGACCTAGGTGTGTTTCAGTCTCTAAATCCGTCAAATCTGTAAACCAAAGTATTCTAAGTCTAATCTGAGGCCATCTGTGACAGCTTAGGCTTGGTTTGAACTTGCTCTTCAACATAACGATAAAAAAACAGCAGAAAGAAACAAGGGGTTGCACTGGTGCAAAAAATTTCAAGACCCCAAACTTCTACCCATGTCAAGGAACAAAAACACCTCTGCAAAATCTCTACTTATTGCTTTCTCCAAGCTGCTGAGGTTTGGCATTTCACACACAGCTTCTATATTTGGTTCAATGCCATGTATGCAATCTGTTATGTTTTATTTGTACACTTCAGTTTGGATTTACATATGTTTTACAGCCTTGTAAGGACCAGATGATTTTATCAGGAGCGAAAGTATACTTTCTTTAGTCATTACTCTAAGAGGGCACTAAATGGATTGTTTATTCCCAGTGGGGTGGGAAGATGAGACTGTGGACGTAAGAGATACTAACACTATAAAAACCAAATGCAAACATCTTGAAGTTTCTCAGCATGTAACAGCATGCATCCGTGTCTAGATGAGGAAAGCAGCAGAGGTTCCACAGTATAGCAGGACATGCCACATTGAGAAACGAATCATTGGATACACACATGCCAACATGTTCTGTGTGCAAACACATTAACAAGTGTGCAACTAGGATGAAAACGAGCATTTTTTAATCACATGAGTAAAAACAAAAGTTAAAAGTGTTACTGCAGCCAGGTAAAACATTCTTAAATTAGGTGACATTTATGATGAAGCATCAACCACGCATGCTTCTGATTCAAGCAGTGACTTTTAGCATATTAAACGTGGATGGGGGAGGAAAGATGAGGAGTAGAAGTCACTGACGCTGAGTGTGTGGTACTTGCCTTCCACACTTCACTATCAATTTTTCCTCCAAATTCACTCCACACCTGCTTCTATATACAACATTAAGACACAAACACAGATAACGTTGGGTTGTTGTCTGATATTCTGTCTCATATTAAAATTGGATTGATGATATAACACATCTAATGGTGAACTTCAAAAAAGGAATTCTGGTTGTTGATTACTGTTCTAGGACATTTAAGTCTACAAAAAAAAAAAATAAATAAATAAAAATAAAAAAAACATATTGCCGTTACTTAAAAATGCACCAAAAAAGTACTTTTACACTGAACCAATTATAACAGCTCTATACCTTAAAATCATAACTGATACACATAATTTCACTTTATTTTTTTATTCAGTTTTATCATAGAAATTTTAGAATAACATTTAAAAAATGTTCCCATATCATTTCAACACTTTCAAAAGTCCTATGAAACCTCAACTTTTTAGGATGTGAGGTTTGCGTGCTTTGAGTTTTGTATTAAAGCAGGTATAGCAAATCTGTAAAACAAGCTAGCTTAAAAAAAATTTTCCATGCCTCTTAACAATTTTTAACATAACATAGTTATAAATATTTTGTAGAGATTAAAATAAAAATTTAATTAAAAAAAGCCTCAAGACAGCTCAATACGAAACCAACAATTGGATCATCTGGCACACACATTCACGCAGCTGTTCCACTCATTACATGCTGCCGCATTTTGCAAAAGAACGACACGGGTGAAAGGGCTCTCTACGCAACAATGTCAGAGAAGGAAAAGCAGCCTGGCTACTACTTCAATATTAGTACAAACTACCAGAATCCCAGAAAGGAAAACATCAATTGAAATCGCGGAAAACAAAAGGCCGGTTACCAAACTGCGACTGGTGTTTTGTGCTATGGCAATGCGCGTTCCTAAATTATGGGGGTGTGGCTTAGGGATGATAGCAGACAGGAGGGTAGAAAATTCTGAGACTGTGTACACTTTAAGATAGCTTGATTTGTAGATTAGGTAAAGTAACTTTAAAGTGACTATGGGGAGCCTAAGTCACGCCCTTCTACTTTTGGTCTATGGGTCCCCTACTGCCCAAAAAAATTAATGACAGTCAATGGAGCGATAAAAGTTGTTTTATGATCCCGTTTGAAATGCGCCATGGATCAAACATGATGTTTGTGAATTTTAAAGACGCATTTTGATACAGAGAAAACGCAGATTTTTGACCGGCAGAAAAAGTTAGGTTTTGTTTAAAAACATTAGAAGACTACAACTACAGTAGAAGGAGACACATGGCGATATCCTCCAGGATGAAGGAAAGAGCATTAAACGTGGAGAAAACACTATATATCTGACTGTGTGAAAAGTGGAAACTATGTCAGGGGTAAAGCATTCGGTGGAGTGAGAGCCAGCATGGAGGTGAAGCTCTACAAGCTCTAGGTGAGTACTTTACTTGCTATAGCTAGTGCTAGCTCGCGTTAGCTGCGTGACGTTATATATGCGACTTCTGGTTTCTGATTTTTTTAGCATTTTAATTGCGAATTTTTACAATCAAATAAATCCCAAATCACTTGACAAACACAGTAGAACTGCACATCATAAGTTATGATTTAAACTGAGGAACAACGCAAGTGTGATTCAGGACGTGAGAGAAATCGGACCAGAAAATAACTTTCATCTCTCCATTAGCTTCCATTCATTATTTTTTCAGCCAGGGACCCACGTGCAGAGCAGAAGGGGAGGACACTTATGCTCCTTATTACCAGCCTAAGTACTGACATCCTCCACACGGGGGCACAAGACAAGTTTAAGATGAGATACAGTAGCATCCACAGTGATGAAGAGGTAGAGGTTTCAGAAACATGCTAATAAAGGATTGCTGCCATAATTCCCGAATCTTTTTCCTCCTATTTAACATTTTATCTTGCCCCTGATAATCGATTGTTTAATGCAATATACCTAGTTCAAAAATATGCCATTTATCAAAAAATGTTAACCCTCAGAAATATTGGAGATCAATGATAGTTCCCTTTAACAATTTTGAAGTCAATAACATTTCAAATGCATCAACTACTTCTTGTTTCGTTTTGTTTTTTAAATATGGAATACTTCAAATAAAGTCTGATATAAACTCGTATGCTGTATCAGTTTTTCGGGTGCAAAAAAAGCCATTTAACTTAAAAACTTATTGTTTATTTTTCCCAAACTGTGAAATCTGAAGCAAAACAAAGCAAATTCATACACTTGTAAAATAAATCAACTTTCTCATCTTTGCCCCAAACAAACACCTAATTACCAAGGGGAATGACATTGGGTAATGTTTGAGTCTTCTACCTTGTCTTCATCTTCGTGATGTTGAAATCGACTTTCTTGATCTGGCGTCCCCTGTGGAGATATGGAACGAGGCTGAAGAGAGGAAGAAGAAGAGAAATTACATAAAACAGAGAAATGTACCCAACTGTATTACTGTTTTCATCTAGCAGTGGCAAAGACCCCAGCAGCATGGAGGTCACTCGCAGCAGACTGATATGCCAGAATCCCATTTGGGCACATCCATCCGTCAACATCAGTCCATTCTCACTGGATCGATATTTTATCTAGACGTCGTTGCTCTCTATCAGTCTCCTTTCCTCTCTTCACTTTATTCCATCATTCAACATGATTGATTGACTGACTGATTTTTCCAGCTAGACCGTGTTCTGCAGCTGGCCTGATGTAACACTCATGAATCGTACAAGAGTTTCAATAAGACAGACACTAAGATATATATATAGTGCTTTGCAAAGTTATTCATACCCCTTTCAGTTTCCAATATTCTTGTTACGTTACAACTCCTAACTTCCATGTGTACTACACAAACACAAAGTAGAGCATAACTGAAGTGAAAGGAAAATACCGGGATTTTACTATTTAAATATAAGATGCTACTTTTTTAACACACTTTAGAATCCAAAGTGTGTGAAAAAAGTTTATATCCTGTGTTCTGTAAGAACTATGTGGCTAATATACAGATATCACTAATATACAGACATCACTAATATACAGATATCACTGCCCCCTGGGGAGCACTACAGCAGGAAGCGCATAAGTGAGACAGACGTGGGGAAAGATTAAGTGCCAAAGAAAGAACCTGCCGCTAGTTTACATGCATGCACCCTCATCCTGGAAAGAACATGAAGAATTGCAGTTTTTAGGTTAAAGGCAATAGAGCTTGCCATCAAAGAAGGAAATAAGAGTTACTGCAGATAAGCTTGGCATCAATGAATCAATGGTGAGACGTTAGGGGAGGCTGCAGTAAGAACCAAGTCAGTGTAAAAAAGACGAAAAAAGCTTTCAAAAGGACATAAAGACACTAAAGAAGATGGCTTCAGTGTGCAAGATGAAGATGAGGACAGCAACCAATGACTTTTCTGATAGGCTAAAGTATGTTTTATTTTCTAACCAGCCATGTTACTGTTGTGTTGTCTTGATGACGTGTTCATTACCTGACGATTTTCACACTGAGCTTGACAAAACAAAGCATGTCTTAAATTAAAAAAATTAAAAAATTAAAACTTCTGTGTACCATCTTTCTGTGTAAATATCTTATGTTACAACATGAAAACATGCACTGTATATTCAGGTGTGGCATATATATGCACAAAATATATTTTCTTTTAAAATGTAGCTGGTGTGTCTTAAAATCAGGTGGGCTCAATAGTCAGAAATTACGGTACGTGGCTTTTTCAAAGAAATGTTAAACTACCAACTACTAAAAGTTTACTCTGATGCAACTAAATAAAGTCTAATATGACCACTTGCCCTCAAAAGTTGCTTAATTTGTAACTAATGCTTTGTTTCCACTGAAAGGTTTTGCAGGGGTTGGTGCAGTTTGGTACACTTTTTTACGGCTGTATTCAGGAGAGTTTCCATTGCCAGTTGGACTCTAACTGGGCAGGTGGGTTTAAACCCGAACGTGGTGTCATACTACTGAGACGAAAAAGGTGACACCCTTTTTGCAAGCAGACATTTTCTCTGTCCTCCAGTCAGTGGACTGTCATGGACTCCACAAACCTGGTTTTTAGGCAAGAGTGGCAAGATATAAAGCTGCAGTTTTTATCATTTTTGTGAGGTTAATTATTTAGCAATTTGTAGCCTCTATGGCTAAATCAGGCAAATTTACATGATAACCTGAATTTATAAGAATGCGCATAAATAATTAAATTGTTGAAAAAAATACCCGAAGGAGTCCTGTTTGCAATTTAAAGAACACAACAAACATGGGAAAGAAGGCGTTTAGGTCAGATGAGCCAACACTGAGCTTTTGAGTCTACATACAAAACACTGCATTTTGACGATAAGTAACTCTGCACAATATCATGACTAAACTAGTGAAACACGTTGGTGGGAGCATTTTGGTGTGGGGGAGGCTTTTTCCCAACAGACAACCATTTTGTTTTTTTATCTTTCCAAGACACTGTGTGTATATTTTACAAAAATACATTTAATGTACGCAGTAAAAATGTCCCCCAATGATAAGGAGACCTAAAACATTTGTGCAAATAGAAATAATATTTTTTTTTTTAAATGGTCTAACACTTACAAAGTAGCAGCTGTTGACAAAGCCACATGTGGGGAGAGTGGACTCATGAGAGGACAGAGGCTCCACTGAACTATCAGAGGTGGTGCTACCCGAACGAGTCGACGCCCTAAAGAAGATCTCCGCTTGGCAGGACTATAAAAAAAGAAAGCAGTTAAATAAAAAGGTTTTATTAATCAAAAAGATGCTAGTGTGTTCTGTGAGATATCAAAAATAATGGCTTGTTATGAATTTAAAAATGCCTTCATTTCTCTTGTTTTAATTTTTTTTAAACTTGCTTATAAAGCTGCTTCTTAAAATCATTTAAAATATGGATTAAATACCAGATGATAAAACATGTAACCCAAAAAAATGATTGGATTTAAAAATCATAATCTGACTTCCAAAGAGTATTATTAAGTGTAGATGTTTCAGCGGACACATTTGATAATAACAAAAGCAAATAACCAAGTTCAGCATTAAAGCATCAGCCAATTTCCAGCTTCCCACCTCATGGTCTGGAGTGGGCAGCGGGCTCAAGGAGCCCTGGGAGTGTTTCCGTGGAGCGGGGGCCGTTGGATCAGCCAGGGTCCGGGTCTCAGTCTGTCCAGGTGGAGGCGGACGGGTGGAGGGCCGCTCCCACTGGGTGGTGCCTGTAGGGATGTGCCAGTAGTAGATACCGGCCATATCTGTGATCTTCTTCCATCCTGGAGGCAAGTCGGGATCGGTCTGAAACGACTGCTCACTCCAGATATCTACAGAGAATTTATAACGTAAAAATAAAATGTACTGACTCTTCACAGGTTTTAAAATCCAGACTTTTCCAGGTAGCTTTCACATCGTCCTTACCATTAATTTCACAATATGAATAGAATTTAATATGATTTTAAGACATGCATTTCTACAGAGGGCAAATTTTAAATAAGGAACATGCAAAAAACACAGGAAGGAAGGAAGGAAGGAAGGAAGGAAGGAAGGAAGTTTTTCTACTAATTCTGAAACTATGAAAAATGAATTTCAAACTATATAATGAACGCAGAAAATGATTTATTGTTCCTCAGGAAAAACAAACAACCTTCTGCTGTGACCTGTGTTACTAATTAATTCAATTCAATTCAGTTTATTTATATAGCGCCATTTCACAACAGATGTCATCTCAAGGCACTTTACAAAAAGAGTTATTACAATACAATGTTTAGTGTAGAAATTACAGAACCACAGAAGATTGCGTCGTGGAATTCTCAGCAATCCCTCATACTGAGCAAGCATGCAGCGACAGTGGGAAGGAAAAACTCCCTTTTAACAGGAAGAAACCTCCGGCAGAACCAGGCTCAGCACAAGCGGTTATCTGCCGCGACCGTCTGTGGCTTGGAGAATACATAACAGAGACACAGAAAGAGCAATAGAACTGATGCAGAAGTTTGTTGCAGGACATGGAGAATTTTCCGTCACTGCAATGCCATCTTAGTCAGGGTCGTCAAGCAGGGCTAATCCGGAGCACCTACTATAATAGAAAACAGGTTAGTGCTTGAATTGACAGCACATCATGCAGTTGGGGAGAAGTAGGAGAGAAAGTATGAACAGACCCTAATAATGTCCTCCAACAGCCTAGCCTAAAGCAGCATAGCTACTAACATTAACCTGTCTCCTAGCTACTAGGAGACCTGGCTACCAACACTCTGTCTGAGTCCTCCTGACCCGTGGACGGTGTAGGGCCGGTAACGGCCCCCGTCATGCCGGGGTCTTCTCGGAGTCGGGTTGTTTGAGAATGCAGCCCAAAGTGGGTGGTAAACTCCATCTAAGGCTAAATACCGGCACGAGACCGATAGTCGACAACTATCTTAAGGAAAAATAGACAGAACTGAGAGGACAGAGTTGAAGAGGGCGAGAAACGTTTAAGAGATAAACGGGTGGGGTCCGCACAGTCTGCCCGGGGGATTCAACCCGGCAGGTAATGGGCGGCCGCACTGTGCGGGAGGATCCCCTTGAGGGACCTCTCTCCGGCGCTGGCTGGCCCCTGTGGGGCGCATTTCTTCCGCGGCGGTAAGCCGCGACCGGCTCCGGATCTTTACCTGGCTTACATTAATCTATCTCTACCTAGCTACTCTACCTCTTCCTATCTCTTCCTAACTTTTGACACTCTGCCTGACTACTAACATTAACCTGTCTCTTCCTATCTACCTGTCTGACCTGACTCTAACTACCTATAAACATATCTCTAACTGTAAGCTTTGTCAAAGAGGAAGGTTTTTAGCCTAGTTTTAAAGATAGACAAATTGTCTGCTTCACGAACCAACCCTGGGAGCCGGTTCCATAGGAGGGGAGCCTGATAGCTGAAAGATCTGCCACCCATTCTACTTTTAGAAATCCTAAAAATTACTTTGTTTTTCCAACCTAAAATACCCAAAATTAAGACAAATACATAAATAACCACCCAAAATCAGACTGGACATGAAGTTGTTCTGTATGAACCGACTGGTCTCTCAGCTAAATGAACAGATGTCCAGGATTATAAAACCTCTATGCAGCTGTCTTTTTAACAAACCATGTCTCCATGTTCTCAAGCAACTGAGACAAAACTCGTTGATACAATTACGCAACACACACCACACACACGCACAGACAAACACACAATGGCTTAGACCCCTTTACAAAAAGTCCTCACACAGGCAGAAACCGACCGATTATAACATGGAAAGTACAGTACAAATATGCGAGCTGTGGGTTCAGATTCAAAACTATTAAGCATATTCTCAATGCACAGGCCAAAGAAGAGCATCGATATATAGCACGGTTGCCTCAACATGACATATATAAAGACAGATTACTTTCTACCTCTTCTAATTGTGTCAGCTTCTTCTTGGAATCATTCATTGTTTTTATTATTCGCTTCCTTTTTCAAAATATCCGCTCTTGAGTCACCAGCTACGCCCAAAGTATCCATCATCAGATGTGAATATAGGCGGACAATCAACAACTGACAGTAATATGAAGTAGTTTTATGTGCACTTTCCAGGATCTGGCTAATTTAGAAGACAGATGTTACTTTTGAAGGAAAAAATTATGAACACTGGCAAAATGAGCCACCGCATCACACAGTGCTTTGCATGAGTATTCAGTCCCATTTTCCACTTTGTCACATTATAACCTCAAACGTCAATGTATTCTGCAATGATTTTAAGAGATAGATTAAATTAATTATGCATTGCTTTCCAAATGTTTGTCATATGAAAATCAGAAAAACATGTTGCAAACAACAGCTCAAAGAGGCTGAACAACGGATGGTTTAAGACAACAGCAACTGTCTGAACAACATGTTGATTCCCTTATCCTCTGTGAGCAATAAAAACAAACTTCCTCTAAAGAGTCATTTCCACTTCGGGTTCCTGAAGGATTTTCTCCAGAATTGAACTTTACTTCGCAAATAATTTCTGTCTCTCTAGGCTTTTTACTGTTTGTTTCTCTATTATGGGGTCTGAAAATCAGCATCGAGAGTATAATGAAAAAAAAGTACGATCTGACAGAGATCATTAGGCTAAGATTTTTTTCATAGCTATGGTTTAAAAGCCAGGGTCTGTCATTCCGAACTGTGTGAAAATAAATAATTTAATTCCACACCGTTATTTTCCCATACTATTTTTGAATGAACTGTGCTGATCCCAACTGTAGGAGGGAGGAAAGGATACGACAACTTTGATCGAGATTGCAGTCATCTAGCGATATACATAATTGATCAAATAAAAATGTTGCGATTAAGCGTCTGAAACAGAATAAAACCCTGTTTTAACTCTGATGTTTATGATAATCCAAATATCCTTAATAAGTGCAGTTAAGATTAGCCCTGTACAAAGCATAACTACTCAAAAAAATGCAGCGATGTTGTTCAAACACGCAATTGGTGCATGATCAATAAACCTAAACCATTGTTATTGCATTATCCTGGATCTCAGAACATAAACGCTGTAAAATATTCTAAATTTACTGGTTAAAATGTAATCATTTAATGATTTCAATTGACCAAAGAAAATAAGAACTGTGCACAGTATTTCTTGAAGCCGAAGCCCTTCTCAGCTAACAGAATGCAACACCTGCTCATAGAGCAGTTGGCTGTGGCCATAATTTATGGGGCAGTAATATGTTTAGAGGAAGAGCGGTGTAGCGGCCGTGTAGTTACCGAAAACACACCTTCGCTCACAGTTTACCGGAGAAGCGCACACATTCACAAAACCACAGACGGTATGTTTGTGTGCAGAAAGCAGAGGTTGTAGCTAAAGTAGTAAAAAAGAAGCAACTCATAAAGGTGATATACGCTGTAAGAAACCTGTCAGCTAGACCAAGCGAGAGTGTGTATGTGTGTGTGTGATGGCAAAGTGAGCTTGAAGTGCTGATGATGCTGATGAAACATGTTGCCGTGACATCAGGCCATATGTGACGACGATGACCGGGCCAGTCCTGATAGAGATGAAACTGTAAAATATGTGTTTACACACATGCACTCTCTAAACATAATTAATAAGATATCAGATTATAATCCTTAAGGAAATAGAGGTTGGCCTGCACAGCATGAGTGGCTGAGCATTGTTGCCTCGAGCAAGAAGGTCCTGGGTTTCAAATCCCTGCCTGGGGTCTTTCTGCAAGGACTTTTAATGTTCTCCCTGTGGATTTTCTCTGGGTACTCTAGCTTCCTCCCACAGTCTAAAACAGAACTGTTTGAATAACTGGTTTCTATTAACTTTCCCTTGGTATAACCCCCCCACACACACACACACACTTAGATAATTGATGGAAGGAAATAGAACTCACCGAATACTTGTTCCACCGAAATTGTTTAAATGCCTTGTTTTGTCATCTTAACAATAGGCCCTGATGTATTTTACTGGAAATTCTTTATAATAGATCTACATAGGTAAAGCAAAACGGAACTGGAAGGGAAATGACAGTTTTAAGAATATTCTTAAAATTAAACCTGAGGAGGGGTTTATTTGTACATAGTCTCCCTTATTCTAACAGCTAAAGTTATGTGGGGCATTGGTTCCCCAACATTATGGCTTCTGACCCACAAAGTAAAATGTAAGACCTACTTACGGTTGAGCATAAAAGTACTTCCACGAGTTAGCTAAAAAAAAAAAAAAAAAAAGCAGTACCATTGGTGCACAATCAACATCAACAGCTAAACTATTGATCAGATTTATTTAAGTCCTGTTTTTGGTGTTCTATGTTATTTTTAACACGCATATGGATTTTCATGCCATTTTTGATATGTACGTTACTTTCCTCAGAAGATCTCAGGACCCCACAACTAAATATTTGTGACCCCAAGTGGGGTCCAAACTCCAACTTTGGGAATAACTGCTGTAGAGGACAAAGCAAACATGTGGAAGAAGGTGCTAAAGTGAGCCTAGACACAAATTTTGTCTCCAACATCCAAGACACATTGGGTAGTGGTACCGAACACCATCCTAAAAACACTACTTTCACTGTGGAACATGGTGGTGGCAGCATAATGCTGTGGGCATGGGCTCCCTTTCTTTAGAACAGATGTAGAATCTGGTCAGGGTGGATGGGAAGGAGGGGAAAGTTGACTAAAAGACAATACTCGAATGAAACCTGTTAGATGCAAGAGACCTAGAGACTAGGATGTTCCCCTACTACCTTAGCTACAATAAACATACGGCCAGAGTTACAATGGACAGGTTTTACATAGAAGCATGCTCATGTGTCAGAATGGTCCAGTCGAGGTCAGACCCTAAATCCAGTTGAGAATCTTTGGTGTGGAATAAAGAATGGCCACAATATCATTACCAGGATCAGAAAAGCTGGTAGAGGCGTACCCAAAGAAACATGCAGCTGTCAGAAGGGCTGCAATCAAATCCACCTTTTGGATTTTTCCTTCCATTTTACATGTATACACCGCTTCATTCATAAAAAAAAAACAGAGTATGTGATTGAACCTAAACATGAATAGGTCCACCAGGTGTGAATAGTTTTGAAAGGTACAAGACATCCATCACACAAGGTGCTTTCCTATAGCAGTCTTTCAGAGCAGGGAAATGTGAAGCAGTATCTCCTGGGAGATGGAGTCCTATAAGCTGAGGAAAAAATAGGTCAAGGCAAATAAGGCTACAACGGAGAGGCTGACTGTCTGGTGCGATCAAGAGGAAGGACTGTGACAGAGAACTCAGGCCAGCATGAGATGAGTGAAAATTACTGGAATTACTGGTACAGAAAACATGAGAAGAGCTGAGGCCGTCTTGAATGTTTGGAGGCTTCATCATGGATCAGCACCAGCAGTGGCAGTATCTGCAAGCACTGAGGGAACCGAGGAACGACTTAGCATCCATTCAAAGATGCACGCTGCTGTTGTAGCCCACATAGGATGCTGATTAAAATATGCCACACATAAGCAGCAGAGCCGCTAGCCTGTGACACCCTCATTTAGCATGCAGCTCCATGCAAGAATACAGTTAAGCAGAAGGGGGGGGGGGAAAGGTGCAAAACCTCTAAAGACATACACATGTTCCCCCTGGCAATTACTGCCATGGGTCCTTATAATTGGAACAACGCAGCATGCACAAACAAACAACATGAACTTCATGTTAGAGGAAACACGGATGTCTATGAATCTGCACATGCACACGTAGTGCGACACACTCAGACAGCGCTCCAACTCTAACCCCACAGGGAAGCCTCCAGCAGACCCCGACAAATCCACCTACCCTCGTAATTGACAATCACAATGGCCAGCATGTAGTCTTTCCCCAGCATCATAGTTAGCTAGCTACCTCTCACACAGCCAAGGAACCTGCTGCTGTAATCAAAGCAAAAACCCCAGACAGACAGAAAAAGAGGCAGAGAGAGAGGGAGAGAGAGAGAGAGGGAGAAAAGGGGGACACAGGATGAGAGGAATGAGGGAAACGACAGAGAAAAGAGCAGGGGGGGGGGGGGGGTTGGAGAGCATTCAGATAAATCCAAGACGATTTTCTGTGAAAACAAAATCTAAAAAGTAGGCTAAAACATAGGTTGAGATGAGAAGGGCAAGCAAGACAATGAGAGAAAAGAGACAGAGACCGAAGAGAACGGAGAGAGGTCGTGCATCCCCTGCAGTTGAACTAGGTTTGCTGCTGTCGTCTCTTCTAAATGGAGCATCAAACAAAGCCTGTCTCATTTTTCTGCCACCCAACAAGCACACCTGAGCACATGGTAATAAATCAAAAACACAGCGCAAGCACGCTTAAATAATTTAATCCCGTTGATTACTTTTTTTCTTCTCCACCTTTAACTTGTACTTGTCCCATCAGTACACATTCAGTCTATCATTTAGTATCAGATGTTGAGGAAAGATGAAGAGAATACTTGAAAAAAGCTGTTGCTTTCAGAGAGTGACTGAATGAAATGACAAAAGGTTGCTGTCCTGCGGTTGTTCATTTTCAGTTCCAATTCAAGCAGCGAGATCCTGATCCCAGGAAGCTGATCGAGGCCCAGGCCAGCGTAAAAAATTGTTATCAGAAGCCCCTAATAGTGCGTTCAGACCGCAAGCTTTGTCAGCGTCAAGCAACGCTCAGAAAGCGACTAGTTCGACGCATATACACAGAAGATAAATTTTTAAGCTGAAGTTCGCAAAGCTTGTAGGCCGGCATTTCTCTGCTGGATGTTTTAAACACTCGCGGATCGTGGTTGGCTAGGCAGCGTCGACGTCGGGCAACGTCACTACAGTGAGTCGCTCTGATTGGTGGCTGTCCTGCCTCAAGAGCATTAGGACCGTCAAAAGTTCAACTAGATGAACTTCTGCGTTGCTAGCGTTATGAACTTTGAAGTTTGAAATGCAGAAAAGGCTTGAAATTTTGACGGAGCCAACGCTCACAAAGCGCCACAGAGACTGCGACGTTCCTCCAACGGCCTCAAACGTAGTCTTAACATGTAATCTTTACGTTGCTGGCGCTGACAAAGCTTGCGGTCTGAACGCAGCATTAAAGTTATCTTGCCAGCTGTGCTGACGTGACGGAAGATGAACCATCACCATTACTTGAAAAGTACTTAAATTGAAAATTAGGGCTGTAAGCAAATATAGATACGCCAATTTCACAATATTTAATGTCATTATATTGTATCAATATTCAAAAGAAATGTATCAATTTCTATTTTTATTTTAAAAATTTGAATGTGAATGGATGTTAACGATGACAGTAATATTTGTTGCAAAATTAAATGTATGGCCGCTACTATTCAGTGGCTGTTTTCATCTTCTTCGTTCCAGGGGATCAACTAGATTTAGTAATAAAACTGGATGTGTTATGTAGCAAACAGGCCGGACTGTTTAAAATGCTTTAACAGTTTTTCACAAGTTAAATTCTGTTTTAAAAAACACAATCAATAGTCTAACTCATAGTACCGTTATATACTGCAATGCATGGTATCCCCCCCTATCAGCAGATTCCTGTCAATATACATTCCTATTGAAAATATAGACATTAAGCCTCAGAGATTAGAAAGAGGAACAGTTTAATGTATAGTACAAAGAGACTAGCTGGTGAAGAAATCAAACTTCCAAAGAAATTAAACATGTAAATGTTCAGAGTCTTCAACTTGACGACAGTAAATCATCAGGGAACCAAGGAATGGACAAGCACTACATCTGCAGGGGACAAATTGGTTTTCAGCAGTGAATGGTGTCAGACATAATAGCTTTACAAATGTTGAAGTATTTTTTTTTGTCCAATGGGACAAAATAAAAACTTCTTCTAAACCTCTTAAAATGGTGAAAAGAAGAATATGAATAGATCTGCTGATGAGGTTAGATACACATACTTTGAAAGAGGATAGAAAAAAAGCTGATGTCTCATTTGAATTTGTAGCTCATTGAAAATATTTCATCCATCCTCTTACCTAAATGTCATGCTTTAATTGATAACCCCCTCAATAACCAGGCAGCAATCTAAGATTCTTTTGCATCTTAACCACGGTGACTAAGTAATCGGAAGGAAGGTAAAAACACAGCAATGTTTGTATGAACAGCAGTTATAAAGTTCTTTAAATGTCAAAAACCTCAATAAAAAATAAAAAAAATGCTTATTTATGTTTCTTTTTTATTACTAATCATTTAGAAAAAAAATAAGCACTTTTTTGTTGCATGTCCTAAGATGAACGGTAAAAATATAAGATATGCACCATGCACTGGCCAGATGGAAACACAAAAATCTGATCTTTTCTGATCAGTGAATCCACCATAATCAATGTCAACCAGGTCCCACTGACAACATCACTCTATAGTTTTACAATTTCAAAGTTTGCTATTTTCTGACATTTTTAAGAGTTTAAAATGAACTCAGAGGTAGGAGAGATATAAAGAGTCAAACTAAAAGACAACTAATTTTATTCAAGACATGCATGCACTCTGGAGGTTATTTGGCTGTGAGACTTGGAGTAAATACCAGAAAGGCTAAGCAGACCACAGCAAAGTTCCTCTGTTTTACCCTTTTGAGCTTTCAACTTTTGCCATGGAAAAATCCTGGAATTAGAAACATTGTCACCCTCTGGAATGATCACAGAATGCATGTGTTTCAACGCAACTGGACTAACAATTCACTGCTAATAGCTAATAAAAGGTAATAAAATAAGCTAACAAGCTAAACTAATCAAGTTGTTTGAGATCATTAGTAAGAATTTGTTTCATTGTGACTGCTTATTCACACATGCTCAGTGATTTTGTTGTAGCAACAAACGGTTAATGACTTCTCCCAACCAGGAAGACGAGAAATAAATATTTGTAGAGCTGCATTTATTATGGTTCTTTAATTCAGAACAGCTTGGTATCAGTGTTGGCATGTGAAAGCTTTACAAAATAAATAATCTTGGTAAAACTTTTCGCCTTTAAATCTAGCAAATGGCAGCTATTTCTTCGAAAAGAGTACAAACAGAGTGCATTTTTTTAACTGGTTTGTTTGTGGAAGATTTCCTGTTTGGTAAAACCGTTCCGTTCCGTTCCTTTCCCCAGAACCTCAATAACTGCAAAGGATAAAAAATTCAAAATCTTTTAAATTTTTTCATGCCGTTTTAAATTATAAAACGGCATGAGGGTAGCAAAAATCAGAAGCTCTATATGGCAAGTCAGTAACTAGCACTTATCCAGACTGTGGCCAAATACTTGATTTTAAAAAAAAGGCAATTCTGTTCTACCTGTGCATTTCTAAATTCACAGGGGTTTGTTTGGATCTTTGCAGCCGATTTCACCTTGCTAACAGTTGCATTGCATTGCATCAGCTTTTGGCTAAAGGCTGGACAGGCTTCACTGGCCTACAGCTGTGCTCAATGCATTGCACATCGAAGCAGAAGGAAGGAAGGAGAAGGAAGCAGAAACCCTGGAAGCAGAGAAAGCCTTAGCAACTGCTAGACGTCTTGGACTGCTTTAAACTGATTTTTAATTCCAATTATAAGGATCCTTACATGTTTATTCTTCCTCCAGGGAGTTAAAAACAACTATTACTTAAAAGACTCAGGCAGTTATCAAAATGGCAAAATTATATGACATTATAGAGCTAAACAAAACATAGTTTCTGATTTTTCTGCAACATATAAATGAATGGGCCCTTAGAGGTGCTTGAATATTGGGCCAAAGAGAACAAAAACCTTTACTGACTCAGTCATTGTTAAAAAGAGCATAACTGATGTGG
The DNA here is from genome assembly GCA_028564705.1 of Apricaphanius iberus. NCBI lineage: Eukaryota > Metazoa > Chordata > Actinopteri > Cyprinodontiformes > Aphaniidae > Apricaphanius > Apricaphanius iberus. The sequence goes on from JAPXFQ010002192.1 coordinate 683,652, forward strand.
ATGAAACCCTAATGGAGGGAAAACAAGGACAAAACTTGTACTGAAAACAAATCATATTAATGGGAAAGTCATCCACAAGAGAATCTATATATTAACTCAAAATCAATTAAAACATGTGGATAATGGTATTTGTTAGCAAGCATATATGGTAGATGACTAAGCCACTGTGTCTGACAATGCACAGCTGTCTGTGTGTTAAAGTATCTTAGGGTGCATTCACACCAGCCCTGTTTAGTCCGCTTGAATCAGAAAGTCCGGTTCGTTTGGGGAGGTGTGAATGCACAATCGAACTCTAATTCAGACCAAAGTAGTGAACTCTAGTCCACCTTAAACGTTGCTCTCTGTTTGACTGAAACAAAATCTGCTGTGGTTCGATTGCCTATGTGAATGGCAATCGGACCAGGACTGCACCAAAAGCAGGAAGCGGACTATTGTGCAGAGCATTCGGGGTAAATACAATTTTAAACAACTCTGCATGCTGGATAGACGGATGTCAGATATTGTAGGCTACATTCCTTGCCCAACGTCTGTATAAGGAGGACATCTGTGCTGTGAAGTTGAAAGTGCCACTACTTAAGCCTAGTTTATACTTCTGCGTTTTGACGGAGATGGATTGACACAACGCAATTATCAGTCAATGCAAGGGCTCTCCGTCACCTACGCAAGGACGCACAGTGTAGATGCCCAAATTTTAACTATCCGTCGACGGAGATCGTATGCATCTGATTGGTCAGTTTGAGCAGCAACCAGAGATCGCTTCTTCAGAACGGGGCTCTACAGTTGCTGTAATCAGTAGTTAATGCAGCGTTTGGCCACTATATGCTTTATATGATCTAATCTGTTCCTTTGGCGATTTTGAACACAAGGAGCTGTAGGAAAACAACAAAAAACGGCTGCTGTGTTTGTTTCAATGTGTTTCTAGAGGATTCTATGAGCTGCACTTCTAGTCAAAAGCTTTACAGCTTAATCAAAACTTACTTTCTGTCATTCATTGCTCCTTGAGGAAGAAATGTGTTCACAAGCCTAGAAAAAAAACAGAGGCGGCGCTGTGATTGTAGGCAGAGACGCCATGAAAACTTAACACCCCCTGCTGTCCTGGTCGAGCAACGCTGAAAACAATGGAGAATGGAGTGGAAGAGCGGAGTACTACAAACAGAAAACGTCTCCGTTAGTACGTCTGAGTGCAAATTTGCGGTCGGGGAATCATAAACTAGGCTTACTAGCACACTGACTTATATGTAGGGATGGGTATCGTTAAGGATTTATCGAAACTACTACTAATAACGGTAGTCCTTATCGATCTGGTACTTTTTTTTGGAAAGACTAAAACAAAAGGGGAAATAAATAATGACCTATAGATTATATATTTTATTTTTAAGAATTGGAACAGCAAAGCACATAAAATAACAAATAAAAAGTTCAAAATGAATAACTTAATAAAAACACTATATTAGCCAGTGCTTCTCAATTTTCTGCCATGCGCCCCTAGGGAACAGAAATGTTTTTTGTTTTGTTTCTTTACTCCTTTTCTACTCTTCCCAGATTCCAGTGAAATAAATGCATGATATGTCAGTTTTTTATGTTTAGCATGGTTCCAGCAGCAATCTGTTTGCATTTTTTTGCCTAACAGAGCTTGTTTCTCCTTCTTCTTGTTTCCAATGTTTCCATTTAATATCACTGGTCATCACCATTTATAGAAGCATTGTTCTCCCGATAAACATCTCTGATCCTCACACTGTCAATTTTTTTATTTTATTTTTTTCAGGGGTGGGTCGTGTCTGTGTTTTAGTTTCCTCGCTGTGGCTGGCTGATTGTAATTCTGCCTACATACAGAGGAGGACTGAAAGCCCTCCTTACAGGAGTGGTAGCCACCAGATCCCTACAGGTACAACGTTTAATTGTGTAGTCGATTTTTGTTGTTAAATTCCGCGATTCCATCCCTCTTTCCCACAATTTTGGATCTTTTCGGTAACTCTGCCATCGTAACTGTAAAACCAAAGAGCGCAGCAGTCCTTCAGTCCCCGCAGCATGTGTGCTTGTTAAGGAGGAGCGGGCTGCCAATACAGTGTTTGGCTTGTGTTTATATCTCCCGCAAAGATGAATTTGAACTTACTTTTACCGTTAAGAGGACCGATAAGACTGAAGCATATCGGTCCAGGTGGACCATCAGAATCAGCCCCAGGGCTGATTTAATACTGGGTTTCGGGACCCATCCCTACTCATATGGAGCAGTCTTAGTAGTCATGTGTAAAAAATAAAATAAAAACAGCATTCTTTGTATTCGTCCACGTCATTTTCGGTTCATCCTAATTTGCTGCAGCAGTATTTATCTAACAGAGAAATCCTAAAACCACCACAATCTGCTCCCACTCCATGTTTGTGTACATTTCACTCTACTGAGAAGTGTCCCCCGCTGCATGAAGAAGTGCAACACCACCGCAGCGCTACCACAGGTGGAAAGGTGAAATGGTCTTTAGATTGTTTGACCAAAAAGAGCGATGTGAAGAAAATGCGAAGGAGGCAGCCTCAACAAAAGATGCATCAAGAAAAAATTCTGCAATCAGTGGCAACCCCATATCTCCACTCTTAGGAGAGTGTGCTCTCTTGCTAGAGCATTGTTTCTGAACAACATCAAGACACGGTACCCAGCAGGTTTTTTTGCTTTAACATGCCAGCATCAGATGATTGTAACTCAGCAAAAATCAGCTATCAGTTGATGCTGGGAAACATCTAAATCATGCAGGCCAGTGAAGAGCAGGAAGAACACTGTGCTAAAGTGGGCGACACAAACACACAGAGTGGCTAACGATAAATGCCGGTTGAAGAATGGGATGCCATCCCACAGCAGTGTGTGACCAAGCAAGTGAGAAGCTGTTTTAGCCTTATAGGGTTCTCCTACACGCTACGATGGCATCTGTTTCCTAAATAAACATTCAGAACGTCTTGTTTCATTTAGACTACACCAAAACCAATTAACACACTGAAATACGAGTAAATAGCAGTAGAACTCTTAAACAGACTTCCATGATATTTAACAGAAGCATGAAGTCATCAGTTGTATTAATTCATGACTGATCTGACAGAGCTGTTAACCATGCCAGTTCCCATACCAGGAGAGATTTGATGGAGCTTTACCGAGAACTGCAGCGTTTGTTGTTTTGTTCCATCAATGATATCTGCAAACACACACAACTGTTTCCACGCACAGCAACAGTTACCCTAAATTGAAACATGTCATCATTGAGAGGATGGTGCAACCACTACAGATTACACAAACATGCATACAAAAAGTCCAGTCTGATACGCTCAGCCTCACAAACAATCTGCCAGCCAAGCAACAGAAGACGTAAAGTTTAATGTAACAAACTCTTTACAGCAGGACTCTGGGTCTGTGTGAATACCTGTCTCCTCTGGGGAGTTGCTGTCCTGAGACAGTGTAGTCCAGCTCAACTCTTCATCACTTGGGTTTAGATTCTGGATGCGGTTCAAAGCACAGTCTGTCTTTGCTCCAGTCCTCCTGTCCTTCTTTGTCTCTGGAGAGGAGGAGGAAGAGGAGGGGCAGGAGGCAGCAGAGAGCAGGGGAGTGTCTTCTGGACTGCCTTGCCTTGGCGGGGAGACTGGGGGAGGAACCCCAGAGGTCTTTTCTGATTGGAGGAGCGTGAGGTTGGACTGGAGTTTGGAGATGATCTCAGAGCCAGAAGAAACTTTACCCTCCTTCATAGGAGAATCGGTTTTCAGCTTCAGCAAAGGTTTATTCTCATTATCCTCCAGCTCCTCAGCTACCCCATCTTCCTCTATGTTCACTATCAAAGGGATTTCCTTTTCAGAAAGAATGCATATGTCGTCCGGCTCCTCCACCTCGACGTTCAAATCAAAGACTAAATCTGCCGTATTGCCATTCAGTTTGGTCTCCTCTGCCCAGTTAGTGTTACAGTCGGCATCGGATTCTGTTTTCTGCTCCGACCCGGCATCACCGGTGGAACCTGGCCGCTCCTCCACGTCCATCTCAGACACATCCTTTTGCTCGTTAGTGAGAGAGTGACTGTCATGCTCTTCTACCGTGTTAACATTGGGATCATCAGCTATAGGTTCTGGATTGCACTCTGGGTCTGTTGGGTCAGTTGTGTTTTTATTGTGGTCATGACCGGCTTTACGCAGCTGGTTGGCCCCATTCTTGGCTAGTTTGGGATTATTGGGGCCCACAGACTGCGACGGGGATGATGACGATGGCGATGCTGAAGGTGGGGCATTTTCTCCAAGGCCCATGGCAGCCTGGATACTTGTGAGTGCATACTTCTTGCGACACTTGGGGGGCGTGGCTGAGCCTTGCTTGATGACGTCGCTGCTCAGTAGCTGATTGTGTGAAGAGCGGAGGCTAAGAGAAGTCGGAGGCGTGACTGCAGGGCCGTTACGATTGGTCACTTCCACTGACATCATTGTGAAACTAGACAGAGGACCTACAAAAGAAAAAAATGTGGGATTAATAAATTTGGATGGATGCTTTACCCTCAAAAAACACCATGATTAGGTTTAGAACACCTGATTTGAAGGAATATCGTAAAACAGCTAAAATCTTTGCTCTAAATACCAACTTTAAATCATCTACAGCTAATGAACTGAATGACTCTTCTGGTCCTAGACCTACTGTGTGATGATTATACTTTCTCAATGTTGAGCCCTACCTACAGTGGAAGAGTGGAAACTACAGTAACGGTGAATTCACACTAGCCTCGTTTAGTTCGCTTAAAACGAACCAGGGTTATTATCGTTAACGAAAACGAACAAAATAACGAAAACTACAAGTAAAAAAACATAATCGTTAACTGAAATGAAAATAAAAACCAGAATTTGAAACAAAACGAACCGAAACATCAATGAGTGTTCACAAAACTAACTAAAATGAACGGAATTTATTGAAAAAATGTGTTTCGTTTTTGTCTCAGAAAATGTAGAATTATTTCTATGTTGCTCTCGTGTTGTCACCAGAAACAGATGCAATCATCTGTGTTGTCCCTTTTTAGTTGCACATATTGCCTTAAAAATGTTAGTATTTTTTACATTTCCATGTTAAATAAAAGCATTTAGATCATGTCATAGTTTATTTACATTATTGAGATTTTGGGGGGATAAATGTTGCACCTTACAATGGTACACAAGGTCAATACTAGTAGGTTAAATTTAAACAAAACACTAATAAGAGGTAACATCTTGATTTTGTGTTATCTGCTGTGAGTTATCTGCTTGTCTAAATATACATATAATAGCTCTGTGCCTTAATTTATAACAAATGCATCATGAATTACATGCAGTTAAAATCCAACATCACAAACATTTCAACACAGGCAATAATACTGTGTACCTCTGGTGAAATCTGTCTCGTTGGATAAGACAACAAGACGATACTCGGTTGACAAGATGAGATTTTAGTGATAGTTCTAAAAAAGGGAAAAAAAAGACCTCTATTTTTGTGGTGAAGATTTGAATTGTTTGGTAACCATTTTCAGCCAGCCCAATCACCAGTCTTTATTACATAACTTTGTCAAAACAGGACAACTGAAAACTAGATAAAAAACAAAAAACAAAATGAGAGTTTCTAGCATATCTGAAGTGCAATGCTAATAAAGCAAATAGAAAGTGCATATCAAGACAGACGTCACTTTGACTAGATATTTTGTGGTATTGTTAAATTCATGTGATTCATACCAAGACAAACTTTAAGGCAGTGTTTCTCAACAGGGGATCTGGTCCGTGGTGGTATTGAAAGCGGTACTTGATAATAAAATATATATTTTAAATGTCAGATCCTCTAAAATGAACAGAAATCAATTATTTTATTCAGATTCAACCGAGACCTTTATCTAACTAAACTACAGAAGGTAACATGAGCCTGTTTTTCTCTTTCACAAGTGTAATTTGTAGTACAGGTGCTGGTTACATTACACACAGACTGATGTATTTCAAATTGGTTTTTTTGGGGGTTTTTTTAGATTCTCATAATTATAACTGTGATAAACTCTGAAGATAATTAATTGCCAATAGTGCAAGTGGTCCAGGACCCCAAAAAGGTTGAGAAGCACTGCTTTAAGGAATACACATGTCAATGCAGACGAAACCACAAAACAAAACAAACTAAAATGCTTCATTGGAATGCAACTTATTTATCTTCTGAAGTAAATTTAAGCAACTAAGAACTTATATGTATTTATACTTTAAGTCTCATTTGTAGGTTGTTTGAAGGTTTGCATAATGACTGTGTTATTCATACATCCTCTTCTCAGTTCCATAGTTTACCTAGAAAACAGATTTAGTCATTAAGTTCTTTAATTGGTCACTACTTTTTAAAATCAAATTATTTTTTATTTAAACTCACTTAATACGACTCTAACTAACACTTCATTTATTTTGAGTAGAGAACATATACCATCAATAGGTACTTTTCATATTTGCCTCTTATTTTTGTATTTCATGTATGATGCACTTAAAAGGTGAAACTAAAAGCCTGATGTTGAGGCTCGATGTGTATTTCCTACCTATTGGGGATTCAGTCACAGGCTGGCACGGCTCACAGTGTGGAGTTCTGAAGACTTAGCAGCAGATCTGAGCACCGGAGAGAGAAAAAGATAGCAAAAGTATGATCACTGAAGAATGAAACGAATCCTGAGTACTTCTTGGATGGTCCTCAGAGACTACAATCACCCATGTGGAACTCGACTACAGTTTCTGTGGAAACTCTACAGCACTAACAGGCTGTTAGGATTTTAGAGACATCACAGATATCAAAAAGGAAAAAGAAGGTACTCCAGTATTGTTCACACTGTGTCTGAACTAGATTGTCATAAGTGAATACCACTAAGAGCTTATAGGAAGTGGAGCAGAACCAGGCTTTTTATTTCGACTCTTACAGAAAAAGGTTGCTCCTACAAGAACAAATGCTTTACATAACATGTTACTATGTTAAAGGAAGACTTGCAAGGAAACAAAATGTAATACTTACATGAAAACTATGAGTTTGGAGAAACGCCAGGGTGTTGCAGGTCCATATTGGAAGTCCACAGTGACTTCTTCATCCAATCACTAAAGCAGCGGTACACTGAAGGGACAAAACATAAAACAGGATTAATGGCAACCAGAGCATTAGGCACAGTGGGAAAAGAATATGAGGTACATAAGAAGGACAAATAAAACGTATTAATTATTCACAAGCTCAGTCAGGCATTAATACTCAGGATGACTGTGTTTTTGCATGTATACACCCTATGAATGTGGGAACACAAAGCTCATTTTGTGCAGAACTCATACTTCACAAAGTCTTACCAAAAATGTGCTGCTTGGAAATATCATAAAACTTAACGCCACACGAGACCAGTAAAGTCCTCTTATTCTGCCTCTGAACAACAGCATGAACACATGACCACACTGACTCATCACAAAAACAAGGAGTCCATATCAAAACTTTGAGACTTCAGATAAACATGCCAATTCCAGAGCGAAACTTAGTATATCAAAAAAAAAAAGTAATAAATAACGCACATTACAGAACAGGACTTTCTGTATTTTCAAAAGACCAAAAACTAGATAATACAATAAACGCATAATGAAGCATTTTAGAGGAATAATTACTCCTTTACTCTGTGCTTTACAAGTCTGGTTTCATGAGCACATTACTTTAAGCCTGTAGCTGCTCAACCTTCAGTTTGATTTCAATACTTTATTTTGGTTAGCCCCCGTGACCCTGAATTGGATAAGCGGTTAAGAAGATGGATGGATGGATGGATTTTGGTTAGCCTGGTTAAAATTCATAATTCTGACAGATATAAATGATGATGATATCAACAAATAAAAAATAAATACACAAATAAATATGTATTATTGTTTGGACGACCAAGTATACCCAATATAAAAAATAAAAAAAAAGTGGATATGCGGACCAATGTGTGACAACATTTGTCAAAGTGTTTCTGTCCCAACTCTTAAGAGACACCCATACCATTTTTATTTGTATAGCACTTTCAAACACAACTGGGTTGCACAAAGTGCAGAAAAATTACCAAGCCATAAATTATATATATATATATAAATATATATATACATATATAAAAGGAAACGAAGGAGCATAGCAACACACTATAGTAACAGCAATAAAATAGGAATATAAAGAACTTCAAGGGGACTAAGAATAAAATGCAAGAGAAAAAAAGTGAATTCTAAGACCAGCTTTAAAAGTTGTAATACTTATGTGGTACTTCCACTATCCTGCTCTCTGATTTAACAACAGAGAGAGATCTGGTTTATTTGGCAAACCACCAATTCCAGTGAGAGGGTACAACATGTAGGTGGGCAGCTGTGTAATCTGGGCCACTTGTACAAACTTTAATGGGCTTTTTGTGTGTGTTTTTTTTTTTTTTACAAATAGTTTGAGTTGAGACAGGTGAGAGATCATGCTGGATCAGTTGTTGGATGAGGTGCAACATGACAGATCTAAGTGTTCAGAAGCCAGAGGCACCAGTGAATCTTGAGGAAGCGCCGCTGTTTTTGAACGGCAGAGAAGTAAAAGAATGGTCTGCAATTAAATGTTCTGATGTTATATGCATTTTACAAATCCATTTATGACTGAAATAAACACAGAGACAGGGGAGAAAGTTCCTGGATTAGAATTACAAGGCACGCTCTGTTTCTTAGAATCCTGCACCAACAAGTCTACATACCGGAGAGTATATTTAAGTTTGTGAGAGTGAAAACATGTTTGTTTAAAAAGAGGAGGCCGTACACTAAACCCACTGAGTCATTTCTCCAGAAACATTGCAAATGACTTGCTTCTGAAGCCCGATGTAACACCTATAAAAGTACCAGAGTCTCTTTTTAGAGAGGTGGGAGCAAGTAAGCAACTAAAAATTTAAAGTAATTAGATTTAAACAGCAAATCTAACAAATATATTCTGTAGCTGTGTGAAGAAAGACATACAAACCATTTTGAGCAGCAAATGAACAAAGGTGCCTGTGCCCGTGTCGTTGATCGCAACCCATCAGTTTATATTTATGTAAACTGATGGGTATAGCATACAGCTGCATGCATAGTCAAAATCACAGCAATTTTATAAGTGGTCATTGAATTGGACAAAAAAGGATTTTGTTGCTTCTTTCAAGTAGTACTTGTAAAAAGTCTTTGTATCCAAATATCTTATTCAGGTAACGAGTGAATTTGTTGAACCAGGCATCTTAACTGTTTGCTAAATTTCACTGAACCTGCTTTACCACGACTGAGATGTTCCCAAAAAACAAAACAAAAACTGACCACTGAGTCTTACTGGTCCTGACTAATGACCAACTTTGAGAACCATCGCCCCTTACGAGAAGACAATCAGCCTTCGGACCCAATACAACACTTAGAATTCATTATGTTATTATCTAACTTTACAGTTCTCAATAAACAGGGTTTTTTTCCCATGTTATCTGGTATGAAACAATGCCATCTGTATCCATTTGTGTGAAAAAAATTATTCCCCTCACTATTTCTTAGTGTATTTCAGTTTAGCGCGGCAATGGGCGGAGAGAAACCGCATGATTTGGGGCCTTGCTCATTAAGATTAATGACAGCCAAGTTTCTATCCTCTGACTGGCTAACTGCAACACAATTCTTACACGATCTCCCTTTACTAAAATCAGAAAAGTGTAATGTACCAAAATCATGCCACTATTTAGCCTTAGACATAGTTTACTACCAAGTTTTGGCTGCATTCCCAAACAAAGCTGTTCTAAAATAAAGTGTGTGGAGGCGCTCAAAAAAAAAAAAAAAAAAAAAAAGACCCTATGCTTTCAAAGAATTGGAATCGAGAATTGTTTGGAAAACAGAATTGAAACAATGAATCGGGATCGTCCAAACTGAAACGATGCCCAACCCTACTCGTCGCTAATTAGGTAAACTTACTTTGTTTCTTTTCCTCAGCTTACTAATAGGCTTAAATTCAGCTGGTTATCTCGTCTGGTCTGTAGTCATGATCAGTTCGGATCGAGCGCCCCCACGACTTGCTGATGAGCGGGTATAGGCTCATGGCAAGCTCCATAGCCCAGGAGATTTTGCTGCTGATATTACACTTTGTTTTAACTATCCTCAAACCCAACCTAAACTTTAAACCACAACCACCCAATCTGGGCAGATGTGGTCACAGATATTAGCGTTTTAGCAGACGGGGTATGTTTCATTGTCATGGCGCGTTTTAACACAATACTTAAAGTTAAACATTTGGTCAACAATTAATTTTTTACTGAAAGTCGCCTTGGTGCTGGTGTTCAACCTTTTGGTACAGATCCTGGTTTAAAATCCAGCTTTGAGACAAAGCCAGTGCTATTAGTTCTGTAGCTATGAAGTAACTCTGCCGAAAAGTGACTGAACAAATCAATAACAGAGCACAGCAAACAAATTCCAAAAGAAATTTCTTTAGCTCCTCTTCCATGGGTAAAAAATAAAGTAGTGAATTGTTGCTAATTGTTACCTTATTACAGCTACATCACCAAAACAATGCAGCCTTCCTGTGGGCGGTACCAAGCCAAATGACGCTAGATGGATAGGGTTTTTTTAGACTCCGCCGTTTTCTTGTCCATTTTCTTTCTCTAACTGATGCAAGTTTGGAGAAAATTTGGAGAAAACATGTTTATACGACTCATGACTGTATAATAAAAAATGCTTCACTAGAGTCATTTGTGGGAACTTCATAGAACTCCCTCTGGAACCAGAAGGGGACTGTGTAAGCAGCAGTACGTCCTGAAACATGTAAACACACTGGGATGTGAAAAAAAGAAAGAAAGAAAAAAATCAGTGGAGTTTCCCTTTAGAGTTGCCACTTAAACCTCACAGTGATTATTTAACTGCAAGCCAAGTGCTACACCAACAAAAAAAGAATACAAAAAAAGGAAAGTATCACTGCCCAAAAGCTAAGTAGAGACTACGTTTGATATGCCATGTCATTTTCTGCCCCAAACACAGATGTCTGAGCAACTGATCTGAAGCAAAGCTGAAGGACTAATAAACATTAAAACTACAACTTTCAATCCCAAAGTCCATCTGGTTTGGGGTTCTAAATGGATGGGATGAGTCCGTGAATGCAACGCCTTTTACGAGCCAGGGCGCACTGAAAGGACTCCCGGCCGCCTTCTGTTGTAGATAGGGGCGGTATAGGGGCGTAATTACAGAGCTCCTTTGTGGGCGTGGCAGCAGCTATGACACTGACACACACAGTACACACAAATAGTAAATGTAAGTAAAGCCTTCCACATGGACTCGCTTGGAAAACATCTTGCCGTGCCAGAAAATCAACACCTTCAAGCTTCACTTATAGGCAGACTGGGAGATGGACGGAAGTAAGATCTCCATTGTTACATGGAGCAGGAAAGTGACCTTTGACTGTATGTCTGTGTAAGTGTCAGACAAACTTGGTAGTTTTGATTTTAAAAAAAGACTATAAAAGCAGCAGCTGCTGACACCCCACCTCCCTCTCAGTCTGTCTTCCTTTTTCTGTTTCCTGCGTCATCGAAATAATTTCCTAAACTCTGGAATGAGAGAGAATCAGCTTTAACTCCTTAGGGCAAATGGTTGACAGCCAGAAGTAGTTTCTACATTAATCCTGGCCGGGTTACCTTTTTTTTCTTCCTTTATCTGATTCACTGTACACTATACCAGTGATTCCCAACCCCAGTCCTCAAAGAACGCTGATGATTCACATTCAGATTACAGTTCAGCACAAGCTTAATCGGTCATCTAAAACTAGGTGTGCTGAACCATCTACAACATGCAGGGCAGTAGGCCTTGAGAAGGCCTTGGGGAGCAGGATTGGAAAACGCTGTACTATACAGTACTTTGCAAAACTAAACATACCCCGCAAACTTTTCCCCATTGTGACCACATTGCAACTACTTTTATGTGTTATATTAGGACTTTTCAACTTATACGTTTTAAAACGATATCCCACACATCAAATATCACACTGTACACTGGTTAATGCTGTAATAGTTTCCCAATTACAAACTTAAATGGCTGTCCACCTAAGTTCACAGAATGGGCAAGGAGAGTCTCAATGAGAGAAGCTCTGGAGGAGCTGCAAGGATCAGGAAGGAGAATCTTTTAACAAGAGAACCATTCGCAAATCTAACATTTACATTTCAGTAAGGAAGTTTGCAGGTTCCCACAAGTCATAGGGGTTCACAACAAACACGGAAGATGATGCTCTGGTTCAAATGATACCTGAATACTATCCTTAATTGGTTTTACCTCCAGTTTAAAATTATGCAACACTGCTGATATATGTCAAGAAAGACTTGAAAATACATTGAAATTTGAGGATGTAATGAGACAAAATGTAAAAGCTTAAGGGGTAAAAACACTTTTTAAAGGCATAGCATGCCTCTGCATTTTCTTTGTTTTAGAAGAGCCGTGCTGTGTTTCCTCATTAAAAATAAAAAGGTCTGTAAACACTCATAAAACCAACTATTTCTCTCCACTGCCCTGATTTACAGCAATCTTCCTGCTCCCCCGCTTCTCTCCCCCTCTGCTCATGAGAAAAGGCCATCTGTTACAAAAGCGACAGACAAGAGAACCAAACAGCAGCAAGCAGATGCTAGACTGGAACAAATAAATAGATTGATGCATCATGATATAAAGAAAAATAAGGGAATACAGCATCTAAACGGGTGTTATTTTAACTTTTGGGCTGGGCTAAAGGGTATGCTGGTAGCACAAAACATGGAATTTATTTCCAGAACCTTTGTCTATAGACGTATCATTATTGGTGTTGTCACTCTTCATCTATGATGCCATATATTGACAACAGAAGAATAAAATTATCTGCATCCAACCTGTTAAAGATCTTGCTTCTTCAATCTTTACCCAGGCTGAAATTTAGCCAATTCAGCTGCTTGAAACAAACTCTTGCATTAAACAGGAATTGATTTCAAGTCCTTTTGTTTTAATGTAAAGTAGTAAATGGCTTTGCAGATTTATCTTATGAGACTTTATGTTAATCTGATTCTGTACGTGCGGATCTATAAGTAACAAGAGGCACAAAAATCTGTTTTCACACTTAAACACCAGAGATGTTGAGAAGGGCGTGCAAATAAATTGGTCAAGATGGGGGGTTTTTTTTTCATCGAGGATTTGCCGTTTACACAAAGGTGACAGCAGGAGGTTTTAAGAGAGAAGACCATTCTCACAGATGGAAATACGAGGAAGAGAGGGAATCAGAACGTCTGTCTACTTCACACAGGAAGAAGGTTGTGATGAAGAAAGTATGCTGAAGAGCTCATTGTTTTCTTTACAGCACGCTGAGAACAGATCAGGAGTCCTCTTGTGTAGACAACACGGTGCTGAACATATCTACCATCCAGGATCGAGAGGGAAAAAACAGAGAGTCAGTCGAAGACCTGAAAAATTTGTTGGAAAATTTGCACGTCGAATCTTCTACTAATCTTTCAGCCTATTTGCTTTGAGGTTAGATGGAACATTTCCACAAGAAATGCAAAGCTAATGTTGCTGACTGTTGAGTTTCCTTATCCCGTTCCTCCAGAACACATGTAGGTTTGTGTGGTTTAAAAAAAAAGAAGAAAATTTCAACTGAAAAATAAACATTTTCTGTAAAATTATTGCAGAGTTTCCACATTTTAAGTATCAGGTCATGGAATCAGATAACTAACCGATATAAGTACGTTAGAATGGCATCGGCCCCAATACCCAATACCAGGATCGGTATTAGTTTATCCCCAATTACAATATTAGTCTGATTGTACATGCACAATATGTATGAACCAAAATGACTAAACTACAATTACAGGTTTAGCCTTACAAAATGGAGTATAAGAATGGCGGCGTAGAGGTCAATACCACATTATTTTGAGGCCAAGATACTTAGTTTGTAACTACGTTTTTTTATTAATTTTTTTTTTTTTTTTTGGGGGGGGGGTCTGTTGTTTATATGTGGACTGAGACTGGAGGTGTCTCTATTGTGCACTGGTCAGACTTTTGGACAAAGCCAAGAAACAGATGATGAATAATCTTAACAATGAAACATGAAGAAATTAATTTTCTGTGCTCCCCGTCTAACTGAATTATAATCATACATATTGTTATTGAATTTCTACGACGCTGTAGGTTCCCTCAATTATTAGTTTGTGCTTGTGATGAGAGGATGAAAAAAAGGAAGCAGCTTGGGGAAAGAAAAATCCATCATGGACTTGCTTCACAGCTAAAGGCGGAAGCTTTGGGGGGGTGCAAAGGGAGTTTGGTCAATAGCGGGAAATAACAGAGACAAAGCAGCACTCTGCTTGGGACTTTAGCCTAAACAAACCCCCCTGTGTACAGACAAACTTACTTGCAAAGACAAACTCACGGCTTAAACACACTTTTCAGCAGTCTACAGTGATGGTGAAGGAAGGCCAGAAATAGATGCACTGTAATTGTTGAGTTAAAGTTTTAAAAGTACAGAAGCATGCTGTGTTTTGAGTGAGTGAGTGCCTCAATGTGCTGTAGTCTCACAACTAAAGATATCATTTACTGCTGTTATGGTTTCCATGGCTGGGAGAGTTAAAGAAAAAAATAACCACGAAAGAAAAGAAAGGCGTGAGGAATTTTTAGGGTGTGCCAAAGAATCCCAGGCATGTCTGAGTGGATGAGAGTGACTGGGGGCAAAATAAGTGCAACAAAAAAAAACGCATGTGAATACACACATGCACTCTTGAAACACCTTCAAGTGTCAATCAGTTGTCATCACATCAGACTATATACACATAAACTATTAGCTAAATGCAAACTATGAGAAGAAACCCTGACAGGGCAAATAAAATACAAAGGAAGGTAAGAATGAGAGGCTCATTTGACAGAAATTAATTAACCAGTTGGACAAGCCTGAGTTTATTTAGATGTATTCATTAATTTATTTGCATCAGTCAACACTTTCTCATGTGCCAGGATTAATAGAATAAAGGGTTATTGACACACAAGTCCTGTGACATAGAGGGGGAATTATTTAAAAAAAAAAAAAGCCTAAACAATATTCTGGATTTATCAAACTGGTGACTGTTTGTAATGCAACTCTGCGACACTACTCTTTCCATCCAAGGAGTATGATAAATGGAAATTATCACGTGGTGCCAAGTCCACTTTATTCAATGAGACCACTCTTTCTTGAACATACTCCTGAAAGCAATAATTACCAGAGAAGAAAGAAGTACACTTGATGCTTCTGAGATGCTTTTATACAAAAGAGTTTTTTATTTTATTTTCATCTTTGTATAATCTGCAGCTGAGATTTTGGCAGAACTTTGGCAAGACCAGCTTGGCAACTCTCTCTGGCACTTAGTTTTGTCCCTCAAAAACAACTTTTAAGTGCTAAAAACCACATGATATAACTATTCAAAACCTTGCTGGACTTTGATAAAAGGAGACGAGCTCATGGCCTTTTAAAGGAAAGAGAAATAAAGAGTTAATGGCAACAATAACTTGGTCAATGCTATGCATTAAAGAAACTAAGCAAAGAACTCAAGCTAAGCCAATAGCTCGGTCAAAGCTATGCCAATGAAAGAAGCTAAGCTAAGGCAGTAGCAGTGAAATAGTTGTATTATCTATGGTAAAGAAGGAGACTACAAATATTTAAAGGCTGCAATCTGTAATTTGCTCTTTTCAGTTAAGAGCGAGGGCTAAAATCATTAGTAAGGAGACAGGTGTTCTATCTAGAGAAATCTAGAGAATCTAGATTAAATAGCAAAAATGGCTCTGCCAATGGTTTGCCAAGAAAGAAACAAAAGTAAACACAGATACACTGTGCCAGGGGTACCTTTAATGCAACAGAATAACAAGTACATATGGTAATATGTCACTAACTTTGCTTGATAAGAGAGTACCAGCTTCAAAAGTGCTGGACCAGTGGTACTTGCAATTGGAAAATGAAAAAAACAAGATCTTGCTGGTTTATTTTCCATGTGATGGATAATAAAGTTTTATGTTATCTTATTGATAAAAGTGGTTTTCTTTATACTACAATCAGGACGTTGAAGGTAAATACAGAAGTAGCAAGCCAGGCATACTTTCTATGGGAACGACAAACAAAGGAAGCTGTTTTTGGCTCTGTTTAGTAAGGAGTTGCAGCTTAATTCAAGAACAATTATCCAGGAATTCTTTATTAAACAAAAAGTAAACAAAACACACATAGAGCTAAAGGCAGCACTTGCTAACAGTGCTTAAACCAAATCTAAATCCCTTCAAACAAGTCATCATTTCCAAGAAGTCTCAGTGTTTTATAACATTGACCATCACTAAAAAGATTTTTTGACTTGCCCAAAGTCTAATGGATATCATGTGTGTATCCTGGTAATATTCCAATGATAACATTGTTTTGCTACGCAGAGTGTTTTACCTGCAGCAAAAACCGCCCTCAGCGAAAGAAGTACTCCCAAAGAGCGGAATAAAAACATCTACACAACTGTTAAATAAAATGGACCAAGCTGTCTTTGAATTTAAGAAACTGAACCAGAGTGAAAGAGCACTGGATGTTATTAAAGCAAGCTCATTAATGAGTTTTGGTTATGTATAAAGTAAACTTCTGTCCAAGTGTTTATATCTGCTTAAGGTTACAGTTTTACATTGACTCGGCTAGTTCTTGTAATTTCTTAATTTTCTAATATTAGACAAACTGATAGATGCTGAAGCAATATTCCCTGTGGTTGTCCCCCTCTCATTTTACAATGAACAAGACAAGAAGCCAATGGTAAAAAGCTTTCTTCTTGTAGTAAAAGCAAACACACAGGCAGGCAGACATGCATGAAAGTCCTGCAGGTACACAGAGACTCCATTGGGAGCCCAGAGACCTATCCTATATATAGATGTGATGTGGCAGGACATCCGAGAGGACAGGGAGGTCTAGACAAAAACATCCCAGCACTTAGTCTATGAGTGTCACTGATTTTGACATGGTGTTTTTTTTATCTATAACTGCATTTAAAAAATTCAAACTATGCCAGAATAATTTCAAAAGATTGTATTAACCTTACAAACTTTCCTAAGATTGGAGATTTTCTATAATTTTGTCTCTAAGAGAAAACAAGTTAAGGGATTGACATAAAAGTGAGAAGAAAAAAAACAATGTCAAGGCACAGTTAGTGGATAAGACAGAATGACTCAGGGGAGCGGGAATTTCCCATGTCTGCCAATGAAACCAGTGAGACCACTAAAACAGTCGCTCTGTTTGCTGGTACCATCTGCAGATCGTTCTTTTTATTGTAGTTACCAAAACTTTGCAATATATTTTCTGACATTAACTCATAATTTTAAGGGGATTTTTTATTTATTTATTTTTTTTAATTTTTTTTAATTGGGGGGGGCTCTGCTGCATCTGTTAAAAACTCCAAACAAGCCATAAAGAAAAAATTATAAAAGCAATCCATCAATTTTTTCTTTCTTTTTTTTTTCATTAGAAAACTGGTGCTTGCAGAAGCACAAGATTTCTTTGCCTTATTAAAATGACACAATTAGCTGAATTTGCATATAACTGATTCTCACTTGTCAAAACCCGCCCACCCATTCCAAATCCATGCTATGGGGAGTCCAAGTCATACCGTTCTACTTCCGGTCCAATTGTCCCCTTCTGCCAAAAAAATGTAATGAGTCAACGGAGCGCTTAAAGATGTTTTCTGATCCCATTTGAAATTCACTTTGCATTGAACATATGATTTCCGTGAATTTTAAAGATACATTTTGATGCAAAGAAAACACAGATTTTTGGGTTACTTTAGGTCTTCTGTAAAAACACTTAGCAGACTACAACTGAAGAAGGACGAGGAGGAGACAAATGGCCATAGCCTCCAGGACGAAGAAATTAGCATTAAACATGGAGAAACCCACCATAAATCTGACCATGTGGAAAGTGACAGCTATGCTGGGGAGGAAATAGTCGGTGAAGTGAGAGCCAGCATGCAGAAGAAACTCTACAAGATTTCAGTGAGTGTTTTAAGTGCTAGCTAGCCTCATATTCGCAACTTCTGATTTGTAGGCATTTTAATTATGAATTTTTACAATCAAATAAATCCCAAATCACTTGAAAAACATCCAAAATGCACATTATTAGTTATCATCTAAATTGAAGTACAACATATGTGTGATTCAGGGCACAAGACAAAGAGACCCAGAAAATAACTTATAGCTCCATTGACTTCCATTCATTATTTTTTCAGCAAGGGGACACATGGGCCGACAGGAAGGGGAGGAGACTTGACTCCCCATTCTGTGTGGCAAATCCGCAGGCTAGTAACAAGATGGAAGGGCGTGGTCTATAACCGCTAATTTACATAAAACGACAGCTCATTCTGAAGGGGACTGCTTTCAAGAATTGAGCTGGTGCAATGTGAGTGATTTTTTGCAAAGAACTGCTTTAACGTGTTTTATATAGACCATAGTCCTTTATGACTTATTTAAAAGGAGGCATGATGTTTTATTTCTAAGACGAGAGCCAACCCCTCCCACCACCAAAGAAAATCCAAAATCCAATCTTTTGATGTTAAGAACTTTGTTTATTTAAATTTATATTAAGTATTTTTATCAAAGAAGTGGCTCAGTTATTTGCAGACCTTTAATACATGTCTCTTTATACATAGTAACCTAAGAAATATTCCATCCAAGCACTCTTTAGTGATTGTGATTATTTCTACATTAATAATGCAATGAGGAATTTAATATACTGTGCAGCTGCACTGCTACTTAAAACATTCCCTGTAAAGATTTTAGCAGAACGCTGGCACTTCATTAATTGCTTACCCAATGACTCGTTTTTGTATATAAAAAGCAAATCAAGTCAGAAACCTAAATGACCACAAGGACTGAAATTGTGATTCAAAGTTCCTGTAACCTAACATCCTGAGCATTCATCGAGCAGGAATGTGTTTCATACAATTCAGACTCCGGCCTTAGCATGAGGGTTAATTGTTCCAACAGAAGGAAGAGCAGGAAGCAGCAGGCCCTTAAAACATAGTGAAGAGGGGGATGTCTCAATTTTTCACACACGAGGTGGGCCACATCATCCACTTTGATGATGTAAATATAAAAGCATCAGCCTGCGCAGGAAATTGGCAATGAAACAAACTTTGTAATGAATGCATCAACTGGTGTAACAGTTTATTTTAGTGTGTCATGTACAGTCAGCTTAAGCTGTGGCAAAATATATAAGGGATCAGTGAAACCACGGTTTTCAAGGTGACTCATGCAAAGAACTGAACTGTTTGCAAAACAAACTTTAATTCATGTGCCCAACAAAGCAGCAAATTTTTCAAACAGAATATGACAAAAAAACTTAATTTACAAACTGAGGAATCAAATGAAGATGTTTGAGCTGTACACAAGTAAGATCAATAATATATTTACATTTAGAATGGACATGTTTATCTGTAAACAACCATTTACAAATACATCAATTTTCCAAATGGTAGAAAAGTGTAGCAATAAATGTCAGTCAAGTGCCAAACGCTGAACTTTTCATGTTACTTTTTTTTTTTACTTCATAGAGGAAAAAATATTGAGTTGAAGATGAAATTTGCGGTCTACCACATTTTGGACGTTCAGCTGCAACTGTTGTTTATGAAAATAATGCAGTATTTTAGCTTAAAATTCAATTAGTGAATCAAACCTTATTTATAAAGCACTTTTCAGAAAAAAACACTGCAAACTCAACGTGCTTTAAAGATTAAAAATGAGCACATAAACCACATTCCCATCCCTACCCCACAGATATGAAAGCATGATTACATTTATGGCCTTTTATGGGGAAATTTAAGGTTATGTGGATTTTGTACTAGTTATCTGACAAACATCACAAACAGTGCAGAGATGGTCTCTCTGGGTGAAGTTAGAAAATACTTTGCTCAAGTTACAAATTATGTTTAATAAAAAGTGAGGAGCATAAGAACTCAGTATAAGCTTGAGCGTGCACTTAAGTTCAGATCTGAGGCGTTTATAAGCACTACTACTGGTATACAAAACCATGCAGAAATCACCAAGGATAGAGGGAAAAGATGTTGGTATGGAGAAAGTGTCAGTTTAAACCACATCATGTAAAGCATTGTAACATTTCCCATTAATTCGAAAGATAAATCATAAGGCGCTATAACAGTGAAGTGGCAGAAGTTATGCCAGAAATCAATCACTTATCCATGTGTATCAGTACCACATATGCCTGGTTACAGTTCAGCCCTAACAATATCCATATTCATGGTAGATATAGTTTTAAAATCCTCTTTTAATGTTACCTCTTTTAATGTTGTTACGTAACATATTACTTCTTTTTGAGAGTCACATTAATATTTTTCGAGTGGCCCAGTCAGAGACCCCACCTAAAAACTCTGGAGGGTGGTAAAGATTAGGGTGATGGCAAGGGGATCTTCCAAGATCAAAGACTTGGAGCCAATTATAACTCGTGAAAATAGCAGATGAAACGTACAAACCTTGATCACCAGTTCTAAGAAGGCTTTGATTTCTGTAATGCCAATAAAAAATGTTTTATGATTTAAGAGGAATGGCATGATTTTTTAAATTAAATTTTTTTATATGTAAATTAAAACATACAGTACAGGCCAAAGGTTTAGACACACATTCTCAATGAGTTTCCTTTCTCTCAAAGATGTGTAGGCCAGGTTATTTCACACTTTTTTTGTAATTCAATATATATCCATTCATAGTTTTGATGCCTTCAGTGAGAATCTACAATGTAAATAGTCATGAAAATAAAGAAAACACACTGAATGAGGTGTGTCCAAGCTTTTCGCCAGTACTGTACATGTTTGTTTAAATTCGCACTCTTTTACAAAGCTTTACTATCAATGGATATTTCCTTTGATAAACTTTTTAGTTGTATTAAAAACTAAATCTAAAACTGGCACAGCTATGAATAATCTTGGGCTTAAATGCCCAGGAATCAGTGTCAGAGAAAGCAGATAATCATTAATCTCCTAATTCTAGAGATTCTCCAAGACACAGGCTTTTGTCCAGAACTGGATAATTGTCTGTTTGCACTGCCTGAACGGCATTACAGAGACCAACAAATCTGATTATTTTCAGTAAATACATCGTAGTTACTAACAGACTGAAGGAAAAACAATATTTAGTGGGAAAATTATTACTGAAATCTGGGGGAACGCAAAAGCTATAGTTTTTAAAAGGATGAGGAGCAGATTGATCTGGAAAAGTGTCCTCCCCATCATCAGATAACAGGAAGACTAAACATGTTGGAGAAGGGTTCCTCTGTTTTATTCCTCTCAACTTTCTACCTGTCGTCTCTCATGAAACAATTCTGATCAAGGACAAAAGAATGCATACAGACACTGCTGCTAACTACACTAATCCCCTTCTCCTCGTTTTAAATGAGTGAAGCCCTAGCCTTAGAGAAACAACTCTTACACTGAATATGTAATGTCAACTCAGAACCTAATATATATAATTAATGTCCACTTACTGCAGAAAAAAAAAGATTTTACATTATGTTAATAATCACTTTCAAACAGAACAAAAAGTAAATACCCTGCCTCAGGCTTTTTTTAAGCAACATTTGAGAAATCGAATAGTTTATTCATTTGGAAAAGAAGGTACGGATAACTAGCTGCCAGTGTTTCCTTTTGTTGGTGGATAACTCACACGTATGCGCCTTTAGAGAAAAAAGGTTAGCTCTAACTTGTGCCTTGGCTTCAAGTCCACTTATAGCTTGCCAAGAAGGGATTTTTCTTGATTGCAGGAATCTGGCTGCCTTGTAAAGTTAGCGACCTTGCTCTGCTGCAGACATCTGTGGCCATACAAAAGCTGATGCCGTGCTGACTGCACACCAAGCATGCACATGTTGGAAAATGAAATTCTGGTTTCATGGAGTGGCAGTATTCAGAGATCTGCAGATATATTCTGTGAATAATTTAATCCACATGGCCTTTGTGAATAAGAGTGACGGGAAGCAGACTCCTGTAGCAGTGCATTTCATAGCACTTACACGTTGAGAGAAAAATTAAGGACACAGAACTGGAGGCAAGTCTTGCTAATAGGTTATTCTACAGTTACCCAAAGACAAAAGAGTACAAAGTTACAATCATATTTATAGGCTGAAGCCAAGCACAGCTGGACTAAGATGCGCATAAAATGAGAAAAAATATTAAAATAGCTTGCTTACTGCAAATAACAACTCATTGCTTTTTTTATTACACCAACGTGACATTTGAAGCAACTCTTCTTTTTCTGTGTGATATTTTTTTAGTGCCATTTTGTTCCTCGTAGCTTTTTAAAGCAACCATGAGAATCTAGAGTAATCTTATTGCAATATTGTGAATGCCACTGAAATATATTTTCAATTTATGAGGAAAAGAAATTGTTGAAGATAATAATTTCCAAGGAAAGCTTACTATCTATATTCAAAGTTTGCTTCAGTGAAAGAGGATTGGAAAGGTTATGACTAGCAAAACACTACATTGTCATGGATTAAAATCCTGCAGCACTATATAGGTCCCCCCGCTTAAGCCATCACATGTCCAGACCAGTAAAGTTTGCCAGAGACCCTCTGGATGATCCAGATGAGGAATACGTCACACTTGCTCTGTTTAGAGGAGGAAGAATGTTGAGTTGCATCCCAAGAACACCATACCAAGTGTGAAGCAAGGGGGGTGGAAACAATGCTTTGGGGCTGCTTTTTTGCAAAGAACAAAAGACAACTGATGCATCTCAAGGAAAAAATAAATGGGTCCATGTATCATAAGATTTACTTCCAAAGGTGAGAGCATTGAAGTTGAAACGTCACTGGATCCTCCAGCATGACAATGATCCCAAACACACCGCCTGGGCAATGAAGGAGTAGCTGCATAAAAAGCATTTCAAGGTTCTGGAGTGGCCTAGCCAGTCTCGAGACCTCCATACAATAGAGCAGGGGTCTCCAAATCCAGGCCTCAAGTCCCAGTAGTTCTTTCCCTGGTTCAACACACCAGACTCAAATGATGGCTCGTTAGCCGGCTGAGGAGGAATTGGACCATTTGCATCAGCGGTGTTGGAGCAGGAACACCTCTAAAACTTGCAGGGCACTAGCCGTTGAGGGCTTGAGTTGGAGATCCTTGTAATAGAGAAGTCCTTGTTGCCCAGAACATTACAGCTCTGAAGAAGATCTGCATTAAAGAATGGGCTAGAATACCAGCTATGGTGTGTGCTAACCTGGTGAAGACCTACAGGAAACAACTGACCTTTGTCTTTGCCAACCAAGGTTACATAACAAAGTGGGTTAACTTTTTTTTCTGTCGACCAAATACTTATTTTTCTGCATCATTATAGAAATAGATTCCTTAAAAAAGATAAAATGTGATTTCTTGGATTTTTTTTTACTTCCTGTCTCTCACAGCTGAAGTGTACCTATGATGAAAACAAGAGACCTCTCTCATCTTTTTAAGTGGGACAACTTGCACAACTGGGGGCTGCCAAATATTTTTCTGCCCCAAAGTAGCTCTGCCTTGCTGCAAGGGACTGCTGCAAGGTTAACAACCTGACGCAACCACGGAGACCAAAATTCCCGCACCGCGCACCTAGGAAATTTTGTAACAACACAGAAAAACATGGCGGACTGGCAAGAGCTCCTATTGCCGGAGGTTCGTAAATACAGACATCTTTATGATTTGGCCGATAGAGATCACTGCAATCAACTGTGTTTCAATGGACGAGTGGACAGTCTCCTTTTTCGTCTTTTTTCCTAATTAAACAGCATAAAAGTTCTGCTTTGTTTAAGCTCATGGGTGTTGCCATCTTGTAAACAACAGTGATTACCACTTCTACTATGGTGTAGTGTTGTATGCATGCTGTAGAGCCCTACGCCACTCCCCTGCTATCTTCAAGAATATTGGTTCTCAGCAGGGACAAGCCGCAAAAAGTATAAACGCTGCTAGAAGGCGTCTCGGCCGGTTACGCACGTCTCATTTCCGCACGGAATGTACATGCGTCAAGCGCAAACCAAGTTTAACCATCTGTTGAGCGGACTAAACTAGCCGTATATTTCTGCATTTAAATAGGATCAATTTGTTTTGTAAAATGCCTCAAGACTACATTGGTTGATAATCTTATATTTGATCTACAAAAACTAAATTATTTTCCTACCTTGATAGCACATAGGTGCTTTTTATTAATTTATTGGTAAGAGATTCAATATTTTTAGTTATGAGAACACTCAAGTGTTTCAATGACAGCTGCCGCTAGCCAGTTTAAAAAGGCATTAAGTGGCTTTGGCCTTCACAGCCTCTTTCATCACATTTGAGCTTTCACTTCTTACGTTGGTTTGTGTTTAGAAGTCAGAGTAAAAGCAAGAGAGGAAGGTCGGAAACCCCTTATGCAGCTGAACCTCCAACCATGGGGGTAGATGTGAAGTTCCAGTGATGCGGAAAAGACAACATCAGAAACATGTAAACAGAGAGTGGATGAGAAAGTGTGAGTATGTGTGCACTGAGTGGGAATGTAAATCTGCCTCTGCAGGGTGCTCCCTTCATGTGCAGAAGTTCATCCTGGTCTGAGCGCACAGGTAATTTGCAAGCGGCATAACATGCATACTCATGAGCCATTTTCGATGCAGATTTGACAGCAAGAAGACAGCTGCTCAGTGAGGGTTTCCAGGAGCTGTCATGTTACACGCACGCAGACAGACACAAAAATCGAAAACAAAGATGCAACGTGGAACAGAAAATGAAGTGGGTGAAAATCTGTCAAAAAGGGCAAAGCAGGCAGACAGGCAGAGGGACAGAATCGGGGCCCTATCATTCATTTTCACAGCCTGCAGGATGAACAGGGCCTCTGTGCTCCTTCTCTGTTCAAACACACCTCACGGTTGTCTGCTCCCTGCAACAACAATGCACACGCACACACACATATACACTAGACTGCCTGACAGTGAACACAATAACCCTATTGAGAAGCATCGATAAGGGGTAGAAAGAGAAAACGAAGAGGAGGATTGACAACACACGTTACAGTCTCCCGGATCACGGCAGCTTATGAATCGACAGAAAGTACAGTGCAGCAATCTTGTCAGTTTGACGCCTAGGATGCATCTACTCTCTGGTGTTCCAAATCCAACGTTTATGAATAAATATCCACCCAAGCACAAACATCCGCACTGGTACACACGGTGCTTGGTCAGCGTAGATCGTAGTATTGTTTCACAGCGGAAAAAGGGCGGTGATAACTGATCTGTGCTCCTTATCTGATTACTCACACACAGAAACAGGCATGCACCCACATGCAAACCTCTACTGACCTTTCTCACTAGGTGTTGTCCATGACCTCGGCCACACACAGACTCAGGCTGGTGCTGCGAGGCAAGAAAATCCCTACTCACAACCGCGACTTGCAAAAGCATTCCCAGCCTTTGAACCTTCTCAGGTTTTGTTGCAAACATGAACTTCACTGTATTTCTTTGGGATTTTTTTTTGACAGAACATGAAGTAGCCTACAATTAAGAAAAAAAAATGTATTGTATATTTTAATATCAATAATTAGTAGTTCTACTAATTATTCCACAGATGCTGAAGCAAGTCTTTTAGGGGTATGTCTGTACCAGCTTTGCTCATCTAGAGATATAAACTATTGCCAGTAAACTATTGCTTTTTGAAAAGGCTTTAAGATGAGTTGGATCAGATGGTGAGCATCTGCTAACATTCATTATCAAGACTTAGCACTGATTCTCAATTAGACACAAGTCTGGATTTTTTATGGGCTGCTAACGCATGAATACATTACTTATGGAACATTAACCTTCATTTGCAGATCCTAACAGGTTTTCTCCCAAAATGATCTTGTCCCTCCTAAAGAAAAGCATCCCCACAGAATATTGTTGCCACCCCTTTTTTTTCACAATGATGGTTGGTCCAGGGGTTCTAAATCTCGTCAGTATTTTTATCCTTTTATCACAATGTTTGAGTATTCCTTGTGAGCTTCCTCAATGCGGATACTGAGAGCTTTGAAAGTCAATCTGACAATCCAAAAACATACCATCAGGCAGAATTTGTAAACATTTTAAAATTAATATCCCTGCCAAATAGTCTTAAGATTTCAATAACGAAAGTATTGATATTGCAATGGGAACTGTGACTGGATATGCTACGCAGCTCTAGTTAAGGGTGACCGACAGAGTTGGTTTTCCAGAACACATAGTGCTTTCCAGGTAGGCCAAGAGTCCATTTCTTAGTCGAGTGACTTCCGAATTGTATTTAGGGGTCTCAGAGTTGAGTGACTACAATAATATTTTCCTATGTTAAAAAAACAAAACAAACGATGCATCCTGTTTTCTCCCTCACCAAAATCCTTTGCTACTGTTCTGTTCTAGCTCATCAAATCCCAAAAAAGCACATGAATCTGTCGTTGTGATGCGTCAAAATGTGAAAAAGGATCAAGGGCTAGGAATAGATTTGAAAGCCGAGTTATTCATTATAACTTTATAGTTCTGAACAAATACACTTAGTCTTTGAGGAGAAGCTAAAAATTGTCTTCCATCTTAAAAGCAAGCAATTTAATCAATACAGATGTGCTTTGTGCACACTGTGCATGTGGGATTTTTTTTTTTTAGCCTTGCCCATAGGAGTATTAACAGAAACTATTTATGCACAGGAACTGGGGCATTTTCATAAGAGCAGGGCTAAACAAACAGGCACACGGGGAATAGAATGTAGTGCTTGGCCCAAAACTCAGCCCATAAATGTCCAAGTCACTTTTTCCACACTCAGCAACTCCCGGTGTCGTACAGAAAAATGCTACAGGGAGCGGAGGGGGAAGGGGTACGTGACGAGGGAACGAGGGATGAAGTCGGCAGAGAGAGGGAGGAAGAGGGGGTTAGGAAACAGAAAGAGGGGAAGAGTGTAAACTAACTAAACAGCCCAGGAGTCTTGGGCAATCAGCAATGACATCATGCAGACTGAAGCCAGTTCCGAATGAAGAGCAAAAGACCCGAGCGAGGACGCTGATGGGAGAGAAAGGAAGGGGAGACAAACAGAGCAGGAAGAGGATGACAGAGCGGCATTTCCACCACGGTGGTGCAGCCACTGACACATTCAATTCTGTGGTTTCGCACAACTTACCCAAGCCAACCAAAGCCACAGCAGAAACAAACCAAGAATGCAAAAAGATCACCACCACCACAGCCTGACATGGGGATTAAAAGCTGCTTATCACCATTGCATGTAGAATAAAGAAGGAGAAATGTTTTTCAAATCTCAGCGCATAAACATTGTTCTGTTTCTTTCATAACGCATGAAAGACTATGGTGTTTTATGAACTCCTAAATGTGAGCACAGGGAGCACATGCGTGAGTGCAAATGTGATGCAAAACAAATGCATCAGAGGCCGGGTAACCAGGCAAGAGAGGCAAGTAGGGAGAGAAATCTCAATGGCACAGTTGAACACTGGAAAAAGACTGTTCTAGAAACAAGTAAAATAAAAATACAAGATAGCTCATTACAAACTAAAACTATGCAAATGGAACAAGTGAAAATTTTCTTGAAAACATGTCTTGAAATAAGAGAATATATTCAAAAAGTAAGAAAAAATGTCCATGAATACGGGATTTTTACTTCCTTGAAAATAATTTTAAGCAGTGAAAATAAACCTGGTGCTTTGATAGATTGTTTTTTGTTTTTTTACAACTTCAGCCACAGAACCACGCGTGAAACTCAACATAAACAACCCAAAAACAAATCCGACCCATGTGAAAGCTAATCAGTGCTCCTGCCATTTTTTTCTAATTTTTTTTGGGGGGTGGGGCAAAAAGACCTAACATATGATCACCCCATTCTGGACGTTTTTTTTAACAACATTTAAATGAAAATACATAAACAAGCAGATAAGTGGTCCTACTTTTGCATACAAAAAAACCGGCATATTATCTGAAAGACCTGGCAGAAAGGCGCAGAGGAAGTGTGGAAGCGATTAAGCAAGCCACGTCCAGTCAGCACCAAGCACCAATGCAAAGCCTTCGCCTTGCTCTCAGGGGCTGCACAGCCTATACGGCAGCAAACCCCTCCGGCTTTATGTGCAAGTCAAGGGAATAGGCTATAATGCATTCCCTATTCATTTCACAATCAACCATTTTTGCTGTCAAAATTGCAGCCCTACAGAACTACATGGGGAAAAATAAAATAAAAACACTGCTCAGGCAGATGTGGTTAGCTGGGGAAATTTAGACGGATAATTAATTCATAGTTTCCTGTTTAAACAGCAATACAGCTTCAGTAGAATAACTTAAAAGAAAAACACCTAAAAATAAATTTTTATCGTTTTCAAATTAAATGTTTTAAGCAGGGTACTGAAACAGGAGCTTTTTTATAGATTTCAAGAGCAACCGCTGCAATCCTGCATAGCGTGTTTATATTTACAAAATGACCCACCTACCTCTAGACGAAGTTGACACACGAGCATCTGGCCCGCAAAACCAATTCAAAAAGAACCGTCCAGCAGCTAAACCTATAGAGCCTTATTAAACATAAACTGTCACGTCACAGCAGCAATGATGGTATTTATTGCTTATCTGAGAATTGCACATCCAATCTGAATATTGTGAAAAGGCAAAAATATGTTTTGCACCTCATTTCTGAAGGTGAAACTCATTTACTATTAACATATATTATAGATAGAAGGAAACATTTCTGAACTTTCATTTTAGTAATGTTGATGATAATGGCTTACAGATAATGAAAACTCAACATTTAGAGTCTGACGATTGTTTGAGCTCCTGCTGCATCAGTGCAATCAGCTTGTGGCTCTGTTGAGGTTTAATAGTTGGTTTGACAGCGCTCTTCATTCATCCGCATTATTGGGTTTATTGGCTCTATAGGTTTGCTGTCCAATCAAGTACGGAGACAGCATGGTGATGGGAGCAGGTTTTGGTAACTCTGAGAGTGGGAGTCAATTCTTTATGAAGCTCCTCCAAATTCTTAAATAAATTCAGTTTGATAATCCTATCAAAACTGTAATAATCTCTGTTGGTGGTGCACTTTTTCCTAGCATAGTTTTTCCTTCCACTTAACCTTCTATTAATACCTCCATTTGGCCACTAGGCCCCCATTGAAAAGCATTCGACTTTAGACACGTTAAAAACAACTTTAATGCCTGGTTTCAATTTTTTTTATTTTCTATGGCTACATATTCCTCCTGAGCTAACGCTGGGCTAGTCAAAAATATAGAAACCAGGCTGGTTTTCGTAAGATAATTTTTTGAAATCTTGCATAATTAATGAGGGGCCGGACTTTGATTGACAGGCTGTTTCGTTTGACTTTAATTATAGTAAATCTACATTTTAATAATTATTTCAAGTTTAGAGTTCTTACCTTTTGAGGTTTGAGAAATAGGAGAACCGTCGGAGGAGCGTAGATACGGCAGCAGTCAGGCATGGGGCTATTAACCTTTAGCTTAGTTTGCCAAGTTTAGCATCAGAGCTAAAGACGCGGGAGCAGAATGGGCGTGATTACGACTGAACTACATGCCCCGCGAGGGCAGAGTCTACAGTGAAGATCCCGCCCCTATGCCCTTTTTAGGAACAGGCTTCGTCAGAGCTGGGTAGGAGGAGTTTGTGAATCCGCCATGAATTCCCCCTTGAACGTGTGTCATTCTGGTTAACGGGGAGGAGTGAGGAGGAGTTGTCTATTCTTTTTAACAGTCTATGGTTTTACTTTAGTGTCAGTACTCCACTTAAGTTGGTTGAGAAACTATCTGCACTTGTTATTAAATTAAGCAGAATTTTTAACTTCTGAGTTCATGGAAAATATGTCATGTTCTTTTCGTCAGAACAGCGTTCCTGAAACGGTGTATGATGAGAAATGTACCCCAATTATGTAGTTTGCAGAGTGTTGGAAAGTAGATCCATGTGCTTTAAAAAGGCAAAGAATGATCCTAGATAATCTGACAAAAGTAAAATAAATATCTGCATCCCTTAAACACTTTCTTCTGTGTTTACTGATGCCAAAGGCTGCTTCAATTATCTAACCAGACCACTGTATTTCACTCATAATTGACGGGGATGCAAGCACTTCCGACAAGGAGTGCGAGATGTTTATGTGTGCATGACTCAAAATGGAAAACCACCAATGAAGGTAGTTGGAGCTTAAACACTGCCCTCCTAACAAACTACTTACGTTTCTATCGTTATTCAGTCCATCTCCATTCAAAAAGGCTGTATTGATGCAAAAGGAAAATTGAATCTGGTAGTAGTTCATATTATTCACATTTCTTAAAGGAGTTTATGTTAATGCTGATGGCTGTGGGAAGGAAAGATCCTCCTGCAGCAGCCTGTGTTACAGCGAAAGCACAAAATCTTACAATTATGATAAGCATGTGACACGCTAAATTATAAAACAGTCTAAACAGAATAACTTGGAAGCAAGCTACTGTTAGTCTTCCTCTTAAGAAAAGTCTTTCTGGGGGGTTGCGTACAGTGGGCACCCCATATGTGGAGGCTATTGTCCTCAGCATGGCTGCGCCGGGTTCGAATCCTGACTTTGGGACCTTTGCCGCATAACTTCCCCCTTCTTTCTCCCCATTTTTCTGTCAAAAACCTGCTAAATAAGCCTAAAAACTTTTTAAAATTATTTACTGCAAAGATCCTCAGTAAATCCTCAGTAAACTTTAAGTAAAAATCTTTATATCTGAGATACTTAGCTATAATAAAAAGATTTATATTTGATATCAGTCTAAGAATCAGACCATTTTTAGATAGAAATAAAATTGAAAGGTGTAAAGCAAGGAGTTTAGGGAAAATATAAGGACAATAGGTTGGATTGAGAAAAGATTTTAAATCAGTTTCCCCCACAATTAGATATTATATATATATATATATATATATATATATATATAATTAGATATGCTACTATTACGTCTGAAGCTGTTCCTTTTGTAGTTCTAATTGGATCCAGGTGGTAGTAACTCTAATGGCCCTGTCATCCCCTGAAACATTTTTTATTTAAAATTCCCTAAACAAAAATTTAAGTTACACCAGTTTTGATGATTCTAGGTCAGAGCTTTTATAAAGTTTCAACAGTAATTTATGGATACACATAGGGTATCAATTATGAGTTAAATTATTTTCTAAGTAGATATGTAGTTAATTAATATGTAATTATTCTACGTTTCAATTAAATAAGTTGTTTTGATGTACAACTATAAGCCCTACTGAAAACCTAAATTAGCAGACCAACTCTATTATAAAAATCTATTTAACAAGTTAAAACAAACATATGTTTTATCTAAATACATGATTATGTAAGGGAAATTGTAAACACTAAAGTTAGCCTGAACAATAAACACAAAACAGACTACAGATTGGTAGTAGATAAGTTGGCATTAGTTTTCCTGCATGTAAAATAGACGGAATGATATTAAACAGCGTTGCTGTAGCCTGGTGGTATTTGTTTAAGCTTTGATGAATTAGAACAGAACAGAATGGAAACTATGATAAATTATATAATTTCCACGCATGCTGCTTTGTGCGGGTCCAGGCGTTTCTCCGTCGGCGGCTAATGTGTTAAAGCACAGCGGTTACGCGTTCATTTAACCCTCGGCCGTGTTCGGACCGACTCGTTCTCCGGGTCACCGGTTCAGAAACAAACATAATTTAAAAAAAAGGTTTTTAAGGCCGACGCAGTTAGTGGAGCCGCAGCATGTAAATACCTCCGTAATCTGCCGCTGCAGCCTCCGAGTCCTTCCCTCTCCCACCACCTTGTTTGCAACACAGCGGGCCCCTCTCAGATTCCTCCGCTTTCTGTGCCGTATAAATATGTATATATGTATATATATGATAAAGTTGTTCGTTTTCTCCCATCTCATGCTCCCATTCAGACCCAACGCCAACTTTTAAGTGTTGACGCGAAAATGTCCCTCATATCACATCACCTACCTCCTCCAGGGGGGTTCACGTACTCCTCGGTAGATCCTCTGCTGCTGCTGCTGCTGCTGCTGCTGGTGGCCTTTTCCTTTCTCCTCCCCTCCGCCTTTTTCTCCTCTTGGCTTTTTTCCTTTACTCCTCCCTCTCAGAAACAGCTACTCTCCGGTAGGTGGAACCGAGGACGCTGCTCCGGAAGCAAACGATCTTATTTTGTGTGTTTAATTATTGTTCCTTTACTCCTCTACCTCATTTCACTGCTTAACAAATATTGTGTACAATAAATCAGGGGTTCCTTTGTCCCCAACTACTACCCGCATACACAGTTAAAAGTAATGATTTTTTTTATTATGGAAAAAAACAACGATTGCAGGTTTTTTTGTATTATTATTATTATTATTATTATTACTGTTTCACATTGTAGGTTATGGATAGGCCTACAGTTTTCTTTTAATCTGTTGGGATAAATGCAATACAAATACAATTTAGATTACCGTCAGAACAAACATAATTGTACACACTCCTTGGGAACTCTTGGGACCTCAGGGGATACCCCAGTTTGGGGTCACATTACTATATTTTCCGGACTTTACCGATTTTTAGAAAGCTGACACAATCTGAAGACTGTCCATCCATAATTTATGCCAGGTAAATAAATCATATTCCTAGACACTATATTCAGAGCGGGACTCTTAAATGTCTTTTTAAACTGTGTTACTTAAGATAATATAGGTTTTTGACAGAAGTGCTATGAAGGTCAAACAAAGATACATGATTCAGTGAAAAGAAGGCTTTTATGTGTTTAATGACACACAAATAGGAAAAAGCCACACAAAAATTTAATGAATCATTCTTCAAATGATAAACGAAAGAACAAAATTATTGATGTGACAACAGATTTAGTGGAAAGCAGGAAGAATAATTGCTGTAGAAAAGGATACAGATGTGGTTCCTTTTTACCATTTTATAACTATGTCATCCACTGATTTATTACTTATATAAGTATAATTTCTTTAGGCCCAACAACCTCTCTTGTGACACCTTCAGTTACATTTTTGTTTCACTTTTAAAACTATTAAATACTTCATCTGAGCTGTTGTTTTTTTCACTGATTAACTACACTTCATTGTGGTATTAAAAGGAGGGTGAATTACAACTAGGTTTTTTTAAACAAGTTTTCTTACAGTAACATATTAATACATTTGAAAAAGGATAGAAATTAGGTATCATTTCCATCCTATATCCATCATCATAAATACGTGATTGTAAAACTTTTGTATTATACCTCACATCAATTAAGGACAAGCACTTTGGTTTTATGGTAAGGTAGGCAAAAATAGTCTGATAGTACAAGGACCCCTGGTGGCTAAATCTAATTACTACACCAGTTGTCACGTTGAATTTACTCTACAGCCAACATGGGAATGAAATAAAGAATTGACCAACAGAGATGTTAATCCAACGTAATAAATACACTAGTCATTATTCTGGGTAAACTTAAAGCCAAGGAATTGTTTTTCCTCTGTAAAGGGAAAAGAATCATTGCATTTGATCGATTATATATGTTGGAAAAGCAGCTGTATTAAAACAAGTACTCAAAAACAATCTGGGTTGAATAAATAAAGCTGATGCAGACAAAAAACGGACTGTATTTTTTTATTTAGGCCTATTTACTTGTACAAAAAGCCTTATTCATGTATTCAAATAAAGTCATTTTAGTTAAATATGAATTTTTTTTTGTTTGATTATTGAAACTAACAACAAGCCAAGTCTAATGTAAAAAAAGCATGTTTATTGTTTATGTTTTCTTTTGTTGTTTGTCTTTTTTTATTGGGAGACATCATCTATAAGCTTGTTGGTCGACTGCAGGTTGTTGTATAATTAGGCTACTTTAACAGTTGTATCCCCACTTTTAGCTATTTTGGTAGGGAAACTTCTTTGTAACATTTTAATTAAATTTTTAACGAAACATTGGTTGCTGTGTGTATCCTTTTAATAACAAAAGTGCGCATCGCCTCCGTTCACATGTAGTAATGACTCCAATGCATAAGGCGGCGCTGTTGTGACACTCACTTGAGTTTTGGACCAATCACCAGTTTTCCGGGGATTTGAACAAGAAGCGGTTGTTTTCTGATCCAGGAGAAGAAAGAATTCATCACCCAGATTTATATAACTAAACATTTCAGTAACGACATGTTTTTCTCATAAAATCAATCTGTCGGGACCTGTTTAAAACTGCGTAGGAGTGGCAACACTTTATTTAACTCTTGTTGTTTAGCAACGTCAGATGGTTTTAAGTCGTTTTTGTCAGGTTTAGACGGTTCTAGCTGTAGTCTTTTTGAACCATGAAGCCACAGAAATCGCTGTTTCTGAAGACCTACGGTAAGCAGAGGCGGAAGGTTTCCGCTTGGATTTCTCCCGAGGACCGAAGGAAGGCTTTCGACAGCACCCCGTCGTCCGATGACATGTCCGTGTTTGAGGCCGCTAAACCCCGCAAGACACGGTAGGTTCAGGGCCTCGTCCTGGTTATCACCCTCATTCATTTTCTACATTTGCCTGTAACAGCTCTGTCTTTCGTACTGATTTGGCCGTTTTTTCTATATTTAAAATACAACAGTTTGGATCAAATATATGCCAAAACGGAATGTCTGGGTTCATCCCTGTAGGGATATTTAATCAATAGTTACAGATATCTATGAACGTATTTAAGGACTTGTTTGACTGTTATGTGGAGGTGCAGTTGCAGTTTTTTTGCAGGAAAAAGTATGGAAAGTGAAATGAGGCTGAATTTTAGTGTCAGTGTTTCTAGCTTCCGATTCGGGAAATGGCTAAAGGGCAATTACACCAAATCTTGTATCTTCTATTGGCGTCTTTAATCTGCTCTAGTTCAAAAACTACAATAGTTAGACATTTCTACCCTGGACTAGATTGTTCTACACTAATAGTAGAACAATTTAAACCACCTCTGCTATTTGTGAAACCTTTGTGTAATTTGTGAAACTTTAATCAAGGCAGATTTCAGCATTTTTTTTTGCATCTGTACCATACTATCTTATGTTTAGCTAAAAAAAACTACTATACTCAGAGATCTCCAACCTGGACTAGATTATTATTCACTAATAGTAGATCAGCCAACTCTGGGATTTGTGAAACTTAAAATTGCTAAACACAGAAGACAAAATTAATCTGTTTCTATGTGCTTTTTGGATGCTTCAAATGCATTTGACAGGGTTAATCATTGAAAACTATTCTTGAAATTAGCCCAAAAAGGTGTACCTAGTTATGTTGTGCGTTTTTTAGCATACTGGTACTCACAGCAAACAGTGCAAATAAAATGGGGAAACAGTGTATCTACCCCTTTTAAAGTGAGCAATGGGGTCCTCAGGGGGGGTGTTCTGTCCCCAGTGTTATTTAACCTGTATCTAGAAGAATTGTCTACTAAACTCAAAGCCTGTCACACTGGCTGTGTCTCTGGAAGAACTGCTGAGAATCATTTTCTGTACGCAGATGATCTAGTCGTGTTTAGTTCAAGTATGGCTGGTCTACAGCATCTCCTCAATATCTGCTCAACTTATGGTTTGGAACGTGACATTAAGTATAACAGTTCGAAGAGTGTGGTTATGATTTGTAAAACCAAGGAAGATAAGAACTTGACATTTCCAAACTTTTGTCTATGTAATGATGCCTTGCATGCTGTGAACAAAATCAATACCTTGGGCACATCATCACTGAGGACTTGTCTGATGATGATGACATTTATAGACAATGCCGAGTGTTGTATGCCCAGGCTAATACCCTGGCATGGAAGTTTGGCTGTTGTACAGAGGGAGCGTACTGTACTCCCTTGTACAAGGCTGATCTCTGGATTCATTATAAGAAAGCCAGCATGCGTAGGCTCCAGGTACCTATAATGATGCTTTGCGCGTGCTTTTAAAGAAGCCACGATGATCAAGTGCCACAGAAATGTTTCTGTGCCAGAGTGAACACTTTACAGGCCGTGCTTCAAACTTTGATGTACAGATTTATGTGTCGATTGAACATGTCAGAAAATGAAATAATACTGTCCCGTACGAATATAAAATGGAGTGCGACACGTTATCATTATGACTTGTGGAGAAATTGGCATGATTGTCTTTTTAAAATGCCATCTTAATTGTTTGTCTTGTCTTTTAATTTTTTATGGACTACAAGTCCGGAATAAAGCTGAATTGAAAATTAAAAAAATTAAGCACTTCTTGTGCAACTGGAGTAGAACAGCTCCAGATAAAAAAACTAAACCAGCTAGGTTCTTGACACCTACACTAGATTATTTTATACTAATTAGAGAACATTTAAAACCTTGTTTCTGATTTATGGATGCTATATTTTATTTGTGAAACTTCAATACAGAATTTATAATTATGTTTATTATTATTATTATGGATTTAGACCACTCGTCTAGCGCATGTAGGACAAAAGCCTCTTTAAACGCTAACTAGACTATTTACACTAATTGTAGAGCACGCAGTTTGGGATATGTGAAACCTTTATTCAACATCATCTCAAGGAAATTTCAATCGAACAACTGGAGTTGGTAATTTGTCTTGGAAGACGTTTCGCCTCTTATCCAAGAGGCTTCATCAGTTCATGCTCGCCGCTGACCAGGCTGGGACTGGTCCAACTAACTGGTATGGAGACTCAGCAATTTAACCTCTTAGAGGGCTTTTACAAGACTGATTATGTCATTGGATCCTTTGTGCTCCATGTCTTAACGACGAATGAAGCCAAAACCTAACCTCCACCAATAGGCGACACGCCAACGACCCAAAAAGGCTGAGTGCTGTGATAAAAGCCAAAGGTGCTGCAACAAAGTATTAGTTTAAGGGTGTGCACACTTATGCAACCAGGTTATTTTAAGTTTTTTATTTTACTTTCTCCTTTAAAGACTTATGCAACCACATTATCTCAGTTGTTGATTTTTACTTCACTGCCTTAAAAATTTTTAGTATGTTTTTCAATTGCATTGCATTGGTTATACGTCACATTAAAGGTGGAAAAAGTTGTGAAATTATTTGTCTTGCTGTCATTTTTTTACATGACAAACCTAGCATTTTAACAGGGGTGTGTAGACTTTTTATATCCACTGTATATTCTAGTTTCGGAGCTAGAGATGACTCTCGCCCAGGAGTCTGGGGATTGAATCCTGCCTGGGCTCTTGTTGTGTGCCTTGCCACACTTGATATTTCTCAAAAAAAACATTACACGAAATTATTAAACATTTCCGTTTGTCATAATATGGAAACGTATTAGTTAGGTTATTAAAAAAAAAACTATAGAAAAAAAAACGTGCCTTTCAATTCGTCTTCATTTTACATGTTCGCCCCAATGCTCTACTACTGTAATGCACCATGTATGGGCAAAACTAATCTTTATAAGAGCGCTGGTGTGGGCTGGCTTAACTGCGCATTTCCATTTATCTGCTCAGTGGACCGCAGTGAAAAACTGCTACTTGCAGACACTTCCCTGTCTAAATGTTGTATCCATCCATGAAATTTTTGTTTATAAAATAATCAGAAATGCATACAAAACAGTATTGTCAAGCTAAAATACAGTTTATAGTATTTTAATTAAAGTTTTAATTTAATTGCTCAGGTTTGATGTTTGATTAATAGCGCTTGTATCATAAAGAAAGGAAAATAAAACAGAACCCACTAGTTCTGGAGTGTATGTTTTGGTGAAATCGATCCAGATGCTCCTCTAGAGACTGGAGCTGACCATCCAGTGGAATTTGACTGTAGCCGCTACTTTATGATTCCATGGCTCCTTTCTTATCAGCCTAAAAATCCAAAGCTGATGCTTCAGAAACGTGATTTAAACTGATTAAGAAATATTAGATGAAGCTCTATTATACAGTCACAGAAGAATTCCTTTTGAGCGAACACTGAAAGAAACACAACTTAAACTTATTTTAGCTGCTGAAACCTGCAAGAAAACAATTCTCCTTTAGGTTTCATTTAAAGCTTTTTCTAAACGAACACCCCCCTCAATAAATCTTACTGTGTTTGTAATGTTCCAGAGAAAAAAACAAGAGGGCTGGAGGCCAAAGAGCAGAGCGTCCTGCCAAGAAAAAGGCCATGCAGTGCTTGAGTGAGAAAAGCTTCGATCAGGAAACGATGATGGATGAGGAGAACATTGACCCCTCTCCTCCTGGTCGGGTGCAAAGCAAGAAAACTGGGTGTGTGAGAACAATACATCTCAATTTCTCATTCTCCTCTGCATTCTTTTTTTTGTTTGTCCGATATGTTTTATGCTATCTTTCCCTATTTCACTTCCTGCTTCATAGAAGGAAGAACAAAAGTGTTTCTAGTAGCAAGCAGAAGGCCGTTCTGGGCCTGTCAGAGACCAGCAGCAACGAGGAGAACATCAGGAAGCCGCCTTCTTTCCCTACAAAGCACAGAAAAAGAGCCAGGTCTGTGTAATAACCTCAATTTCCTTTTTTTGTGTTTAATTCATAAATATGTTCTGCTAGCGTGCCTTTAAGCCAATTGAACCACTTAATCAGCTCTTTTTATCTCACCCCAAATATGCATTGCCCTTATAGGATGTTCTGAATTGTGGAAGTACTTACTGAAGTTTCGTTTTCTGCTGCTGTGCTCCTAAAACTATCTGTACGTTGTCAGGACAAGCCGACTAGCGTCTGCACCCGTGTTTCCGAGGCGGAGAGGTCAGGGGGTTTCTAACACCAGTGAGAGCGAGGAGGAAACATCTGCACCAAAACTGCAAAAAATCCAGGCTAAAACAAAAGTGCACTCCAAGTAAGCGTTCAGTCAGGCTGCTGGTCTCAGAGATTCTAAAGCCACGACACAAATACGATCTTTGCTTCTCCTTTTCTTTGTTTTAGTGTCCGCCTTCTGTCTGCCGGCCGCTTCGTCACCCGCCGCAGACGAGCGGCTTCCGCCAAACCTCCTGAAGCAAGAGTCAGTTCACTCAACTCCTCAGATGACTTCATTTCTGGACCGTTTGGCTCTGGCGTGAACCAGCAGCCCTCCAGGAGACGGAGGGCCCCCCCAACGTTCGGGCTGTCGAGCGCTGAGAGCTCGGTGAACGTAGCGAGGACCACCAACCCTTTCAGAGAGATCTCCCTCTGTGAGCTGGCCGAGAACAGCCTTGGACACGTTCCAGCCAAACCCATCTTCTGCTCCACGCCCTCGGCGCCCAACTTCAACAAACGACGAGGTGCGAAACTCCCCCGTCAGGTTGCCTCTCCTCCGTCCGCCCTGGGCAGCTCTATAGGCGTGTTGAGCACGTTCCAAGAAGACCCGGGTTCACTTTACGCGGAGAAGCTCCAGAAGGAGTCAAGTCTGCGCTACAGTGGACAACAGTCTCTTGATCTGTTTTCTGAGCCGGATGGAGGAGTTTGCAGGGACGACGCCGAACGCCGCTGTGGAGACTCGGACGGCGGGAAAGCAGCCAGCGTAAATAGTCTCTCTGCTGATGGTGAAAGCAGCAGTCTGTTCGTGTCTGCAGCCGGAGGACTGGAGTGGCTGATGGAGGCTCTGAAGGAGAGATGCCTGAGCCAGGCCTGCACGGTTCAGCTGGAGAGATTACACTTCCTCCCCATGACTCAGCCGTGCAGTCAGTCGACATACTCGTCCTGTTTGGAGCCATCAGGCTCAGAATCAAAAGAAGACCATACGGCGGAATCAGCCATTCAAAGCGATAATGTGCCACCAGTTGGTAATTCAGACAAATCTGCTTCAGCAAGCGACTGTTACATTGTGAATGTTTTGCTTGAACCCTCCAGCAGAAACGCAAACTGGGAGAACTCCGAGTCAGTGACCTGCGTAGATGATGCACAAAACGACCATCAGAACCAATCACCAGCTGGCATTGCAGCACCAACACGGTTGACCAATGAATATGCCAAAACGGCACAGAGCAAATATAGAAACCGCTATGAAAAGACGAGAGGGACGGTGTGTGAACACAAGCCAGCAGCTAAGACAGAGTCCAGCGCCTCCGATGAGGCAGCAGCACCAACACCAGAGCTGAAGGAGATGCCGCCAACCTCCAGAGCTGTCGTTAAAGTAAAGAACATGTCTCTTTCAGAGCTAATGGATTTTCTTCAGCCAAAAGGTGGCGGGCCTAAATCCTCAACGTACTCATCGGACAGCGAGCGCAGCGAAGATGCCGGGTCTCTGAAAACTGCCTCAAAGAGCAGCAGCTCGGCCAGCTCTGATATAGGAGCGGGGAAGTCCAGCAGGAGTTTCCCAAAGAGAGATAAGAGGTCTCTGGCCCCCAAAGAGAGGAGGCTGAGGAGCCCGTCAGCGGACAGGCCTGGGACGACGAGGAAGGCGTGCGTGAGCGGAATGAGCGTGAGCCGCTGGAAGAACAGAGGAGCTGCTGGCGCAACGGCGTTCAGGAGCAAGAAGGGCGCCTCAGCGGTAGACTGCAGCATCAATGAGCTGATCTCAAAGCAGCCCAATGTGAGATTCACACCAACACAAAAACATCTGAGTCAGGTCCGATGATGATCGCACTGCAGCTGTTCACACAAGCCTTTTCACGTTCTGTCACATTCCACCTTCAGTGGATCTTATAAGGAATTTATGCAATAGACCAACTTAAAGTAATATGCGATTATAAACTGGAATAAGAATTGGATGTCGTTTTTTCTACTTTTTTACTTCGTAGAGCTACCCTTTGCAGAGATTCTCAGTTTGTTTTATATTTGGGCTTTGGCTAGGCCATTCTATCCCTTTAATATTCATTGAGCGACATAATTCTGTTCTGTAACTCGCTGGATGTTTTAGGTTGTTCTGCTGGCAGTCTTCTGCAGTCACTAACAGGTTTTCTTTCAGCAGTGCCCTGTATTGAGCCTTATCGACATTCATCCTTTAGAGCACTTTTTCTGTCCCTGCTAGCGCGTCTCCACAGAATGATTGATATTCTCGATGTCCTGCTGCTTGTTGAACCTTCACCCTGACTCTCAGCTCTTTTGCAGGCTAACTTTAGTCCTCCTCTCAACTAGTCTGAACAGATTCTAGGGTTGTGCCATCTTGGGTGCTTCACGATTTATTTTTCCCTATTTAGGCTTTTCTTAATTTTTTTCCATAGCTACTTACTTTCAAATCCATTCAGTTTCCCTTAAAATAAGTATTGAAACCAATTTATGTCTTGGCTTTTATTTTTGTGAAATCACAAATGACACCAACTCATGTCAAAAATTTGTTTCATTATTAGGGATGTAAATCTTACAACAACTCATAATTCAACGCTATTCCGATTCGCGGAGTGACGATTCGATTCAGAACCAATTCTCGATTCAGAATCGATTCACAACCGTTACAGAAATTACGTTTTAATCTAAATATAAAATGATTTATTTTGATTATTAGAAAATAAACCTTTAACAGTTATAGTTCTGTTTTATAGCTCATAGGGGACAAAACTTGTACAAAAAACGTAAATTATATTCTGAGAAAAATACGTATTCTATTCAAAGTACAAGAATAAAATAAAAAGCAGCATTCTCCCAAACACACCTAATGTTTATACTCCATTCTTTGTTTTTTTTTGCTGTCAGTTAAAATTGCTATACCAATTTGTTTTTAACAACCAACCCATCAGCTATCACCCTTAGGCCACGCCCTGCTTATTCAGAAAGATGCATTGCCACAGCAGACTAGAGAGCGCAGAACACCAGTTGCAGTCTTTTGTTTTCCGTGACGTCAAATAACAGTATTCTTTCTGGGACTCTGGTACTTTGTTCTAAAGTTGAAGTGGTAGCAGGCGACTCTTTCTGAGATTGAGTGGATAACCTCCCACACCAGTGATGTTCTGTTGCAGAATGCTGCAGCATGTAATCAGTAGAGGAGCCATGTAAATGTGGAAGTAGATGATCCAATCGCTGGATGTGGACCAAGGCGTGTTGTTGGCTGATGTTTTGAGACAAATGCGATAGAAACCCTTTTTTTTTTTTTTCACCAAAAAATATAGCAATGCTGTGTTAAAACCTTAACATACATGAAATAAATTATTTAAGATGGTTTGTTTTGGAAATTCAATAAAGCAGTTTCACATGAACATATACTTGAATATACTTGAATTTACTATAACACTACCATGTTTTGCTGTAGGGATGTTGTGTTCATGGTGATGTGCAGCGTTAGCTTTCCACCACACATAAGGATATTGTCCTCATGAAGCTGTTTTTGGTCTCTATGTTGTTCTCACAACATCTGTACTTATATTGAGACTAAATTGCACACAGGTAAACTCTTAAGTAATGAGGCGAGGTGTGGTAGCACTGCATTTTGTTTAGCGTTATCAGAGTGAAGGAGGCGAAATACAAAGGCATGTCCTTCAGATTTTTTTTTTTTGTGAAAAGGTCCTGGAAACCGTGTATCATTTCCTTTCACTTTACTTCTCTGCAGTAGTTTGTGTTGGTTTATCACCAAAAGTCCTATTAAATAAGTTGTCAAAATTTGATACACTGACTTCCGAAAATATCCACATCCCTTGAAGTATAACTGTTCTCTAGTAAAAACTAAAAAAAACGATTGTGATGTTTTATTTCAGATTATTTCAGATACAATTATCAATGTTTGATTACCTAAAAAAAAGGCCTTTCCTTAAAACTAGTTCAATATTTGCCTTGGAATTTTGGGAATCGGTGCCTCATTTCTCCAGATGCTGTAAATTCTCATTAGTGCACAGAGCACATAGACACATTTTATTAGTCTCTTTACCTGATGAACCCCCAGTGAAGCCTCTGGAACACTCTTGGCTTTACTGGTCTGATGATAACTTATCTGATTGGCTGGAAGATGGTCCAGCAGGTGTTCTGGTTTTCTTAAATGACCGTCCTGTCTATAGGAATTTCTGGGAGCTGCGATGAATTTCTCAACTCCGCTGAGGAAAGATTTGCTCAACCTGTCATCTCTGCTGGCTGATTTGACGCCGAGGACACAAACCTGGAGTCGGCTCAAAGCCGCCCTCTCTGTTCATCGCAAGAGCACGGGTAATTAATGTCTCAGAGCAATTTTTATGTTGTGTGATGCAAAATGTTTGGTGCAAAACCCGAGTGAAGAATTCATTTTGATTGAATGACCTTGTTTCCCTTCCTCTCATTAGTGCAAGTCACTCCAAGGAGTTTGCACCGGTCAGGAAAGAGAATTCCCGGGATGAGACTGCTAGACAACAGCCAGGATCTCTTCGCCACGCCCAAACGCACTCCACTCCCCAGACGCCTCAACTCCCAGCTGCTGAGCCATCACTCCCCAGTAAACATGCACCACAAACACACCTGCAGACATCGGGGTGAAATAAGGCAATCCTTAACTTTTTTTTTTTTCTTCTCTTTGTTTTTAAGGCTATGTGTGAAGATTTGGGTCTGACGGACGCTGAAAAAGTGTATGCTGAATGTGGCCAGCAGTGTCCTTTGTCCTGGGAGGAGTGTATTCTCCCTCAGCGTATGAAACGGTGTGTGAAGATCGGCGAAGGAACGTTTGGGGAGGTCTTCTCCACCACGAACGCAGCAGGAGAAATGGTGGCACTCAAAGTATGTGCATTCATATTTATCCCTAACATGCTGTAAATTAAGTAAAGACGTTTCAGTGTACAAAAAATGTGATCTCAGGACTTCCTTCAGGATTTCATTTAAGCATTGTGAAGATCTGCATAAGTATCAAAGAAAATGAAACGGAATCGAACAATCAATATCTCCAGACCAGAGGGTGCGCTACACTTCTTTTTTCGTCATTTTGATCAAAAGAAATCAGATCATAATCTATTTTTACCTGTTAATTTGGAGAATGATAATAATGACATATTCTATATTTTTTAATCTTCATCAATTTTAATTAATATGCAACCCGAGCAAGCGGAGAGGAGAATCCACATCATGCCTTCACACATCAATTAGATGTATACGTACATGTATTAAATATGAACATTTCACCTGCCGTGGCCGGAACGGTCAGTCTAACAAATTCCTCCTGGTCACCCCGGGCCTGAACTGGGTTTCCGCTTGTGTGTAATCAGATATCTCCAGTAGGATTGCTGCTTGGGATGGAGGACTTTTCCTTGGGGTGGTGTGTGTGTTCTGGAGGTTCAATCCGCCCTCCTGGAGACTGGGATTACAGGCGTCACTTTAACCAAAGTTTTGTTATCTGTGAATATTGCTCAAATTAAGGTGATGAAAACTCAGCAAAACTCTAAATGAGCATGTAGTCCTTCTGCATTGGTGCAGCTGGTCACAGACGCGCTCCAAAGCCTCCACAACTCTTCAGCATGCTGTCAACTATGTTAGTGGGATGAATTAAGTACGTTGTTCAGGTCGGAGGTCATGCTCAGACGCTCCCCTGGGTTTCTTTTTGTGATTGATTCTGCACCTAAACTCTGTTCTTAAAGTTAAGCCTAGTTTATCCTTCTCCGTCAGTAAGATTGCACTCACAAGAGCATGTATTGATGGAGATGTTTTCCATTTATATTTCTCCGTTGGTGTCAGCGCTGCAAAGCAATTCAACATCAGTGCACCATCCACTGAAGGAGCAAAAGCCGA
This sequence comes from Apricaphanius iberus, assembly GCA_028564705.1. Taxonomy (NCBI): domain Eukaryota; kingdom Metazoa; phylum Chordata; class Actinopteri; order Cyprinodontiformes; family Aphaniidae; genus Apricaphanius; species Apricaphanius iberus. The sequence goes on from JAPXFQ010002192.1 coordinate 728,078, forward strand.
AAGAAAGCGAGTTTTGATTAAGCTGGAACGCTTTTTACCCGAAGTGCAGCTTGGAGAATAGTCTGAAAACATGTAAACAAATACAGCAGTCTGTTTTGTTGTTCTCTACCCCTCATTGTGTGCAAATTCGCCAAAAGACCATATTAGATAAACTGGCCTTGCAATATAAACCATCTAGTGCAAAAGCTGCACTGACTACGCAGACTGAGAAATGTAAACTACGCTTTAAAAAATGCTCTTCTGCACCTTGTGTTCATGGGTTTGAATTTTAATTAGTCAAAATGACAGATAGGTTTCAGATTTTTCCCTTTTCCGTTGGAAATTTTTTCATCTATACTTCATATTTTTCTGTTTTTCTACCAATCCATCTTTTTGTTCATCTTTTTTTCCTTTACATAATCAATGTGTTTTCTTTACATCCATTCATAGATTGGTCCATATTTTTGTCTGTCTACCAAACCAAACATCTTTCTCTCCATCGGACCATTCAGCCCCCAATCGGTCTGTCCATCCCCAGACCAACCAGGCTTTAGGAACGTCTGCGATTTTGACAGGAAAACATACAGGAACCCTGTGTCTACAAATGCTAACATGTTTTGCAAAATCCTGGTCATGTCAACGGCCTGTTTTTTTTTCTTCAGATTATTCCACTAGAGGGCAGTGAAAAGGTGAATGGAGAGGACCAGAAGACATTTGGAGAAATCCTCCATGAGATCATTATCTCCAAGTGAGTGGTATTCCAAACACAAGCTAACATCGACCACCTCGGGATTCTAATTCCTGGCATAAGCAGGATGAGGAGAAACTGAAACCACTTCAAAGCTGTCCAGCCTAGCTGCAGTAATGACCGACACTAATATACATTTTGTTTTTCTTGTTTTCCTTTCACCAGGGAGCTGAGCAGCCTGAAAGAGAAGCAGCAGAATCAGACTCACGGTTTTATTGGTCTCAATGAGTGCGTTTGTGTCTTTATTGTTTCAGTTGTGAACTTCTCATCTATGTTGATGTGACTTGATGTGTGTTGTTTCCTCAGTCTTCACTGTGTTCAAGGCTGCTACCCACCAGATTTCCTGAAAGCCTGGGATGCTTTCGACCAGCGCAAAGGATCTGAGAATGACCGACCAGGTTTGTTTAAAAAAAAATCTATATATAATTTTGTGTTGGTGACCTAGAAAGATTTCGAATTCTATTGTTGTTGCCAGGTGAAAAATAAAATGTAATTTCAAATGACCTTATACTATTTAGAAGAACTGAGAAACAGTTTGAATACCAGCGTTTAAGTGTCTCTTCTTCTGTGTTTTTGCTCAGATTTCTTTGAGAAAGATCAGTTATTCATAATCCTTGAGTTTGAGTTTGGAGGGGTTGATTTGGAGAACAGCAATGGAACGGTAAGGCCAGAAGCTCTGCTTCGGTTTTTCACACTTTAAATGATTCACAAAAACTCCTGTAGCTCAGAGGTGTCCAACTTCAGTCTTTTAAGGGTCACAGTTCTGAACGTCTTAGATGTATTTGCTGATTCGAATGGTTGAATTAGCTCCTGAATATAAAATCCTGTTCTGCTGGGTCATTTGATTCGGTGCATTTTGGACATCCCTGCTTTTAGCTTCTTTACAATTGACATGAAAACACACGGAGACATTATTCATCTTGATGTGCTTTAATTCATGCAATTATTGTTTTCAGTTGGCGTCTTTAGTAGTGGCGAAGAGCATCCTTCATCAGGTCACCGCTGCGTTGGCTGTTGCTGAGCAGGAGCTGCATTTTGAACACAGGTGGAGTAAAAACAGACTCGTCTCTGATTCCTTCTGCAGAAATCAGGCCTTTCCTGCTTGATGCAGATTGTTGTCCCGACTTGCCGAATTTTTTACATTTTTCTCAAAGAAGTAAAACATGCACAAAGATTATGCACATTCTTGTACAGGGGCAGAAGTTTTCGACTCAGGATAATTTCCATTAATTAATAAAAGTGCGTTTCCATTGATTTCTACTGGTTATCAAACTCAAAACACATGTTGGCTGACCAAAACATTCTTGGGAATTCTTGCCTGTAAACAACTAATTGGTGCAGCTCTAGCCTTTAGTTGTACTGCAATGTTAAACTGCTGACGTCCCCTAACCTTAAAATGCTGAATAAATGAACCAGTTTTACACGTGTCACACAGGGACCTCCACTGGGGAAATGTGCTGGTAAAAACTACCAAAGAGAAGACGGGGAGCTTCCTGCTCAACGGAACGGCTCAAAGCGTGGAAACCAAAGGAGTGTTGGTCCGCATCATTGACTATTCCCTCTCCAGGCTAGAAATTGGTCAGTTCTAATATTTTTAAACCTTTACCTCCCACTGTTGCGCCCTTGTTGAAGTTTTGTACCTGTAGCACATGTAATAATTATTCTGTGTGGTTTCGCTTCATCATCACTCAGTAGAGCATGTGTCGTTCTCTCCAGATGATCTGACGGTGTCCTGTGATATCTCAAACGATGAGGAGCTCTTCATGGGCCACGGAGACTATCAGTTTGAAATCTACAGACTGATGAGACAGAAAAACGGGTCAGTGGCACTTCAGTAGCTCGTGTTCTGTAACCGTTCTGTTTCACAAAGATGTTTATTTGGGTGCATGTTGGATGCTTCATGAACTCTGTTGGATGTTGGTATATGCTTAAACAGTCCTCTGGGCTTCAGTCATCGGTTTGACGATAAATCCAAATAGTGGAGGGAAATGTTACATATTAATGAGAAGAAAAAAAAGATACTTTTTTGATTTTAGAAAATGACTGCAAGAAAACAAGTTTCTCTCATACTAAACACATGGATTATTGATTTGAACACAGAAGATGAAGAGAAAATATTATCCGTGCTGGTCTGAGGTTTTCAGGCTCTCCTAAATATGAAGATAACTGGGATTTTAAAGCGCATTTCTAGTGTTTCAGAAGAGTAAACTTTGCCCAACAAAGGTGTAAATTCAGCTGTAATAGCAGCAATTGGACAGGTAAGCAGTATGATTTTGCACAAGGTAAATAGAAAAATATAAAGGAACAGAATTAATGATGTATGTACATCAAAGGAAAAAATTACAAAAAAAGTGGCATACTCATTTGAATTGAAATGCAACTGAGTAGGACAATATAAAAACAGAAAATGTTTACAGAATGTGCATGTTTAGTTGTGTATTAAAGTTTTTATTTCCATGAGAATAAAAAAAAATAGAGAAAAAAAAAGTAATACTGGCTGAATGTTCGACCACTCTTCTCATCCTAATCGGTGGCTTCCTAGCACAGATCTGGTGCCTCGTTTATAAAGCTCGCCTGCATACAAAACAGGGTCTGAAAGTTGCGTAATTCACTTTCTACGCAAAGTTTGTTTGCATGATAGGGTTGTGTTTGCAGTTTTAAGCAAAATGTTGAGTTTTAAGCCATATTTTCATACTTGTACACACATAAAGCCAATTGTTAGCCCCTACCCCCTTCTCTGCACTGAGAATAAAAATGAGAATTTGAATGAAAACATGTTGCTTTTAAGAATTATATTGCAGTATGTCCGTGATTCAATCTTCAAATTATACAGTAAAGCAATTGTATTTATTGGTGTTCTAACTGTGATAAGGTGTGTTGTAGTTGATGATTACGTGGCAGATATATAAATACTGCACACTGACACTGGTGCATAATATTTTACAATGGTTGTCCTCACCTGTGGCAGACACTCATATGCGGTGGCATGCCATTTTCCTCTTGCCTCCATCTTCAGATCTGAATAACAATCACAACATGTGCTGCTGCAAAACTGCTGTGCTTGTCAAATGCCTTTTTTTTTTTGTAATGTCACAACTGTAACCCTTAAATAATTAGTTGTGTATGCGCCTCTGCCTCACCCACAAGCACCTCAACTTCGAACTCAGTGAAATTGTGTTTTCCCGTCCTCTCGGTTCCCACAATTAGCAGTGAAATGGCTCCGATCGACTGGCTTACGTATATGCTGAAAATTCATAAGGTCTGCAGACCCTTTATGGCAGAGTGTGGGTGTGTAGGAGGCAGCAAATATTACAAAATCAACTGTCTACGTTTCTAGAAAGGTTGTGATTTATAAAGCAGTGATTACGTGCAGCTGTGCATACTCGGTATTTTATAAATAAGATTTCTTTGAGAAAGCAAACTTTTTTGCTGAGCTTATTAGACGTTTAGTGAGGATTTTGCGCAAAGTATATTATAAATTAGGCGCATGGGCTTTAAATATTTTTCATATATTTTAAGTTGAAACAATGACAACAAGAGTGAGTCGATCACATCTTTAAAGCACAAGAATAAGTTTCCAAACTTCCAATGGAAATTTCTCACTAATATTGTGGTTGTTTGATACCTTCCAATGCTTTTTTGTTTCACCTTTTAGACTGCTGCTTTAAGATTAAAATAAGCCTTCTGAAACAATGCAACTTAAAATGACACCTGCATATAAAACAGGCACAGAAAAGTCAGTGTTGAGCTGTATTAGTGATTTATTGTATCTGCTTTTTTTCTTTTTCTTGTGTCTAAAGAAACGAGTGGAGCAGCTACCACCCTTATACCAACGTGCTGTGGCTCCGCTACCTGTGCTCCAAGCTGCTTTCCATGAAGTACAGGAGCGCGGGAGGGAGGGGCGCCAAGGACGCGCGAGAAGAACTCACTCGTTTCTATGACAACATCCTCCAGTACAGCTCCGCCACAGACGCGCTGCAGAGATGCCGGATGTTTCGGTAGGGCTATACATAACTGTGTGAAGCCTAAGGCGAGGCTTACCATGTGGAAGAAATGGTTTCTTTGTAAAGTACTGCTACTGCTAATACTATGTAAGAAATATGCATGTAAAGTGTCGAACTAATTTCAATGAGCAGAATTGGATGTTTATTTTTTATTTCCTGTATAATGTTTAGATTATTCTATTTATAGGCTTGTTGATGGTCCATGAATTGTTCTCTATTGTTGTTGACCTGAACATTCATTGCATAAACAATATATTGATTCAGCAATTCCATTTTGTGATTGTGTCATCTTTTGCTGCTTTGAAATGTACTACATGCACATATATATTTTTTTTTTTTTTTTTTTTTAAGTTTCTGCAGTGTTATAGTTTAGTACGGGTGATTCTGAGTCCTTCTACCTGTGCTATATTAGGGTAATTATCAGCATCTGTGCATGAGGGTGGCACTGATTAGATCCAGGTTATAAGAGGAGCAGCTCTGATCTGCATGGAGAGCAGACTTGAACTCCAGAAGAGAAGCCAGAGGAGCAACTCTGTGCCGGCAGTGACAGCAGCCTGACTCTTTGCGGTCTCCATGCAGCAGCAGCAGGGCGAGGAGCTCTGCCTGGTGTGTGAGTAGACCGCTGTGGATCTGTGAACTGCCTGACACCAGGAAGAGTGACAGCTGTGATACTTGGCAACAGTGATCTGGTGGAAGTTTATGTTCCAGGTGAAGGAGGAGCATACCTGATGGAGAGATGGTGTCGATGTGACGGCTGGAAGGATTAAGTTGTCCCTATGTTTGAATTGGAAGAAGGGTAACCCCTTCCTTATCCCGTGGACTGACTGACAGAGCCTGTAATTTGTTTTTATGTAGTTTTGTTAAATTCTTTGTACTGTGCCATGTTTTACATTAGTGCCCTAGTGGTTTGGCCAGTCGGCCAACTAAAATAAATTCTGTTGAAAAAAGATTTTCGCGCTTTTGTTCTGCGGCTGCTCTCCCTGATCGGAATTGAAACTGCTTGGTGGGTTTCCCATATTTAGATTTAGAGAATTGGGAGGCACTGGGCCTGTGTCACAAACTTATACATATCTAGAGGTAGTGATTTATAGAAATTGGGTTAAGTGTGTATATATAATATTACGCAAAAGTTTTAGGCAGGTGTAAATAAAGGCTGTAAACGAAGTCCTTTACACAAAGTGTTAATTTATTTGCATCAGTCAACAAAGCAGTGAATGAACAAAAGCGAAACCTAAAATCAATTTCTGGTGTAGCCACTCTGCCTTCAAACAGCATCAATTCTAATTAGACCTGTACAGTTTTTGAAGGACCTCTGCTGGTAGGTTGCTTCAAACCTCTTTGAGATCAGATCTTTTGTGGCTTCCTCACATCCTTCTGTTTCTTCAAGTAATCAGACTCACTTAATGAGGTCAGGGCTCTGAGGGGGGCATACCAGGACTACTTGTTCTTTACACTGAAAGTTCTAAAAGACTGGCTGTGTATTAATCCTATGCCTACCTGATGGTATTGCTTGAAGTATCTGCCTATATTTCTGATTAAGAACACCAATTCTGTCCAAATCTCCAATTTCCGCTCTCCAACCCGTATAAAATAAAACTGCCGTCTGCTACATCAGGGTATTTGACTCATCAGTCCAGAGCGCCTGCTGCTTGCATGTACAGTTGTGGCCAAACGTTTTGAGAATGATTGGGTTAGAATGGCAGACTTTCACAAAGTTTGCTGCTAAACTGCTTTTAGGTCTTTGTTTCTGTGATGTACTGAAATATAATTACAAGCACTTCATAAGTTTCAAAGGCTTTTATCAACGATTACATGACATTTATGCAAAGAGTCAGTATTTGCAGTGTTGGCCCTTCTTTTTCAGGACTTCTGCAATTCGACTGGGCATGCTCTCAATCAACTTCTGGGCCAAATCCTGACTGATAGATACCCATTCTTTCATAATCACTTCTTGGAGTTTGTCAGAATTAGTGGATTTTTGTTTGTCCACCCGCCTCTTGAGGATTGACCACAAGTTCTCGATGGGATTAAGATCTGGGGAGTTTCCAGGCCACGGACCCAAACTTTCCAGGTTTTGGTCCCTGAGCCACTTATTTATCACTTTTGCCTTATGGCACTCTGCTCCATTGTGCTGGAAAATGCATTGTTCTTCACCAAACGGTTGTTGGAAGGAGTTGCTGTTGGAGGGTGTTTTGGTACCATTCTTTACTCATGGATGTGTTTTTGTGCAAAATTGTAGGTGAGCCCAAACCCCTTGGATGAGAAGCAACCCCACACATGAATGGTCTCAGGATTTACTATTAACATGACACAGGACTGATGTTAGCGCTCACCTTTTCTTCTCCAGACAAGCCTTTTTCCAGATGCCCTAAACAATCAGAAAGAGGCTTCATGGGAGAATCTGACTTTGCCCCAGTCCCCAGCAGTCCATTCACCAAACTTTCTGCAGAAGATCAATCTGTCCCTGATGGTTTTTTTTGGGAGAGAAGTGTCTTCTTTGCTGCCCTTCTTGACACCAGGCCATCTTCCAAAAGTTTTTGCCTCACTGTGCGTGTCGATGCGCTCACCTGCCTGCTGCCATTCCTGAGCAAGCTCTGCACTGGTGGCACTCGATCCCACAGCTGAATCCTCTTTAGGAGACGATCCTGGCGCTTGCTGGACTGTCTTGGACGCCCTGAAGCCTTCTTAACATTAATTGAACCTCTTTCCTTGAAGTTCTTGATAATCCTATAAATTGTTGATTTAGGTGCAATCTTAGTAGCTACAAGATCCCTGCCTGTGAAGCAATTTTTATGCAAAGCAATGATGGCTGCACGCGTTTCTTTGCAGGTCACCATGGTTAATGAAAGAACAATTATTTCAAGAATCACCCTCCTTTAACATGTCAAGTCTGCCATTCTAACCCAATCAGCCTGACATAATGATCTCCAGCCTTGTGCTCGTCAACATTCTCACCTGAGTTAACAAGACGATTACTGAAATGATCTCAGCAGGTCGTTTAATGACAGAAATTAAGTGCATTGGAATTTTCATGGCAAAGAAGGACTATGCAATTCATCTGATCACTGTTCATAACATTCTGGAGTATATGCAAATTGCTATTATGAAAACTTAAGCAGCAACTTTTCAATATTCATGTAATGCTCAAAACGTTTTGCCATGACTATATTTTTGTTCATACTTGAGTAGCTTGGCATCGATTCCACGACAGAGTTTGGGGGGGATTTGGCTGCAACTGTTCCACAAACTGGACAGCAGATGGGTGTACCTGGTTCCCATCTGAGCTGATGGCACTGCTGGAGATCTGATTTTCAAAGGGTAAGCTTGACGTGTCTGTCATCTACTGCACAAAGTTTCCCTGGCCAACCACTGCGTCTACAATCAACAATCCATGTTTCTTTGGGTTTAAAAATTGCTTGAACAGCACATCTTGAAATCCCAGTCTGCTTTGAAATTTTTGTCTGGGAGAAACCTTACTGATGATGCAGAACTAACTTGTCTTGTTGCTGTGCCTAATCTTGTGCTGACATGCAAACATCTTCCACAGCCTCACCCTGGTAATAGTTTTTCTGTTTCAAAACCCCCTACACAGCTGTTTGTTAATCACTGTGTTTCAACCTACATGTGAAATGAGAACTGTTTGGTATAATAGGCCATTTCGGTATTGCGATGCGCGCCATGCATTCTGGGGCTTTGGACCCCAAACAGGCAGAAGTGAACATGCATATAGATAAGGAAAGCTGCAAAATGTATTATTTTGAACGGTGGAACGTCGACAAACTTATAACATATATTTGCAGTAGAAAGCTGTCTGTGTCCGCGAAGCATAAGAAAGAACTATGTGAACAAGCGTGTGCAGCTACAGGGCAGAAACCACTGATTGTTTTGGATGAAAGAAGAGGAAAGTGGTGTATTTCAGGCTGATAATATCGGGCTTGTTGACGTTCCACGTAGTGACAATCTTGGACCCACAAACGCTGTTAGATGGCTGGGAAGAAGGGAATGTTTTCGTGCAGAAGTTGTCTCAGCTGCTTTTCATCCCAGAGCTCATGGAGTCTAGATGTGGTGTATCATCCTATCGCAGGTATTTCTTGCTTGTTAAATATCTGCGCTATGGCTAGCAGTTAGCACGTAGCTTATTAGATTCCGTCGTACTTTTAAACTATTACAATTTGTATTTCTGAGTGGGATTTTTACTTCTTAGAAGCCGTAAGAGCCCAGCTAAAGCTGTTATGCTCTAAAACATTACTCTTCACATCAACGTCCAGCAGTAGGCTATGCGAAGCCTTCGTGCTAAAGACAAAACTACCAAAACTAAAACTGTTGGATCTAGTCAATCAACAGAAATATCAAACAATTAACATGATTAATCGCACATTTCTTACCTTGTTTATCCACCTCGTACCACCATTCGGATCCTTCTTTTCTGTATGTAATGTATATAAAATAAATTGTTCATTACGGGTCAGTATCTTTCATACGCTGGTGCGTTTTGCATTCTCCACCGTTTAATGTGGTAACTGCCATTTCCACAACCAACCACAACTCAATGAATACCGGGCATATTTAAAAAGTCAGCCAAAAACAGCCTTTAAGAGGCTTTAATATGCTCCGTATTAATGAAAACACACGCATGCATACGTTGTTTGGTCGAGCCAGAGGTTTGTTTTGGGGTCCAAAAGCCATGACCGTGGGTCCACCGATATGGCTTATTGGTTGATCATACACCTGATTATATAAGGCCACACAATCCCTGATTTTATGCAAGAGTACCATTGCTGGTTTGGAGACAAAAAGTAATAATACCAAATTTTTTGATTTTTCTTTTATTTGCTCACTTTATATTTGTAAACTGATAATTTAAAAAAATCTGATTTCTGAAAGTATTCTTTACAGCATTTTTTCCAAACCTACCTAAAACTTTTGCACAACTGTGCAAAAATCACAAATTTTTACTGTATGCAAAGGCAGGTCAGTTGTGCCTGCTTTGATGCGTGATCAATTTCCTGTTGCTTGGCAACGCGCACTCTTCTTGGGTTTCTTTTTCATTTGATCCCTCTTCATTTGGACTTCTGCTGTAAGTCTAATACATCTCCTCAGGCTCTGAATTGATTATTTTCAAAGATTTAATAGAGTGGCTCAGATGTTTCATATGAGTCATTGTATAATTACTTGGTGATAGAAAATAATCAACAACTAAGTCACTAGCATTCATAGAAGATTCATTTACTGTTAGGGGTTTGCTTGTCTGGGGAGATCTGTACAAACATTTGAGTCAAGAAAGGGATGGCATTTAATTATAAAAACTAGGGCCACTTGCATTAGTTGGCAAACATTGACTCCACTACTAAAATGTGCTTTTTTGTGTGCGTGTGGGTATAAATGCTACTTAGTGGGGTAAAGAAATATTTGATGCACCACCAACTTTTCAAGCTAGCACGTTGTTGAGAAGGCAATAAAAGTTGGTGCAATTATTAGAAAAATTGGAAAAGGAAGATATTCAAGATGATTGGTACTCTCCCTTGGACTGGGGCTCCGTAGAAGATCTCGTCTTGTCAATGATCATGAGAAACACGAGGGATCAGCTCAGAACTACACAGAAGGACCTGGTCAATAAACTGAAGAGGGCTGGGACTGCAGTCTCAAAGGTTACCTTAGTAAGTCACTATGCTTTTATGGTTTTAAAACACTGACTCCAGAATCCTAATTCCATAATATCCACTAATCTTTACCACAGGAAATTTTACCAGATTCAGTTCACCTCAACATGTGGTCTCTTTCAGGCAGAAACCATGAGTCTGAAAAATGTTTACTTTAAAAAAAAAAAAATGATGAAAATTAATTCCGTTTTGTCCCAAGTAAAAGTATTTAACAGTTTGACTATTCTCTACATCTTCTATCCTCAAACCAACTAACTTCACGTCCTCTTTATTCATAAATCTTAATTTTGGTCTTCCTCTCTGCCTCATGTCTGGAGGCTTCAACCTCAGCATCCTTCTACCAATACATTCCTTGTGTCCCATCTGAGCATGTCCATATCATCTCAGTCTGGCCTGTCTGGCATTATCACAAAAACATGTAACATGAGCTGTCCCTCTGATGTACTCATTTCTGATCCTATCCATCCTCGTCAATCCCAAATAGAATCTCATCTTGAGTTCTGCAACCTCCGGTTCTGCTTCCTGTCTTTTCCTCATTGGTTCTGTCTCTAAAACATACATCACTTGTCTCATTACTGTCTTGCACACTTTTGCTTTTATTTTTGCTGAAAATCACACTTGACACTTTTCGCCACCCATTCCATCCAGCTTGCACATGGTTCTTCACGTCTCCGTTGCTTTGTACAGTTGACCCCTAGTACTTGAAGGTCCTCTACCCTCGTCGATTCTTTTCCCTGTAACTTCACCATTCGACTTGTGTCTATGTCATTTACGAACATGTATCCTGTCTTAATAATCTTCATTCCTTTCTTTTCCAGAGCACACCTCCATCTCTCTAGCTTTTCCTCCACCTTTACCCTGCTCACACTGCAGATCACAATGTCATCTGCAAAAATTCATAGTAAATGGAGACTCCTGTCTAACCGCATCTGTCAGCCTGTTCATCACCAAAGCAAACAAAACAGGCTAAGAGTCAATTGATTCAGTCCCACCTCCACCTTAAACTCCTCTGTCACTCCTACAGCACACCTCACTGCTGTCCCACAACTCTCATACATGTCCTGCACCACTTTAACATACTTCTCTGCCACTCCAGACTGCCTTGTGCATCACCACAGCTCTTTTCTTGGCACACTGTCATACACTTTCTCTAAATCTACAAAGACACAATGCAGCTCCTTCTGACCTTCTCTGTACTTCTCCACCAGCATCCTTAAGGTGAAAATAGCATTTGTAGTACTTTTTTAAAGCATAAATTAACAAAAATAGGCTACTTTTTTTAAACTTACAAGAAATATGCATTACAAAAACAAAATATGTTTATTCAATTTTCAATAATGGATATCATACATTTTTGAATCGAAACAAACATGATATCATGGGTCTCATGTGTCCATCTTTATGTAGTTCTGGTCTGAATATGTTAACCGCTTCCACACTTTAGGAGACACTGGTTAGAAAAAAAAAATCACTTTTCTGGAGTAAGTCTGTGATGGAACAAGAAAAACAGCAGTGTTAAAAAAAGGAAGACCACCTTTAAAAAAACAACTGAATATAGAAATTTTTATCTGGCAGGCTTATGTTCTGAGAAGAGGTCAGGCATGTGTTGAGAAGCACTTTTTGGTTGAGCTTTGAGGCAATGTTTGAGATGGCCTTGCTGGTGATGAGCCCATAAATATGTCTGTTGGTGACTGTGAGCTGTTGTGCTTTAAAGGTTTTGTCTGTTTCTGTGTATGTGTTTGTGTGTTATTAGAAGTCTCTATCTGTAAAAGAAGCAATGAACCTTATATGAGATGTTTTTTGCAGTTGCAGTGCGTGTATTTGTGCTCAGAAGGAGAAGTATTTTGTGAACCACTCCTGCTTCAGCCCTTCTGTCCCCCTCTGTTCTAGGTACGGGCCTCTGAAAAACACACACACAAAAACATGTATGGCGTCTTTTTAAACAAAAACAGATTTTGCAATTATTTCTGTTTAGATACTGCAAGAAGATTACAAAATGTATAGAAGATATACAAAATATGCAAGAGATCTTAACCTTTTGAACATTTTTGCAGTTTGTCACATTAAAACTAGGGATGACCTAAATTATAAGCTTACCATTAATATTGGCCAATTTTGGCATTAAAATGTCAAATTGGGAATTATCATTTTCAGATTTTACTTATTTAATTACTTACTTATTAATGACACAGTGACCTATTTTAACAACATGCACATGTTATACATCAATGTCTAAAGCTAGGCTTATTATCTCACTCAAAATGTCAGTAAATGACAGATCCAATGTATAGTTTTTTAGATATTTTTGTTTATTTGGCAAAACGTGCGATATATCCTGCATTTCTGAGCAAATTTTGAAAGATTAGGTAAACCTCCATCAGAAGTATCATTTCATATCGGTATCAGAAATGAAGATTTAAACTAAATCAGTATATTGTATTAAAAAAGATGGTATTGAAGAGCCCTAATTAAACCTACAAACCACAAAGTTTTTTTTACATGGATTTTGTGATTGGATAATATAATGTGTGTAACTGTAAAGTGGAAGGAAAAAAATACAGTACCTGGCTATCGAAGTTATAACCCATAAATCTTGAAAAGGTTTGGTGTAAGCGCCTTTTTAACTTTTACTCCTAAAAGTTAGGGGTGTCTGTGGCATTTGCCTTGTAATCGGAAGGTTGCCGGTTCAAGCCCTGGCTCTCAGTCGTTGTGTACTTGGGCAAGACACTTCACTGTCTGGAGGTCAGAGGCCCCGGTGGCACCAGTGTCTGGCAGCCTCTGTTAGTGTGCCCCAGGGCAGCTGTGTCTACAACATAGCTTGCCATCATCATCAGTGTGTGTAAAGCACTTTGGGGTTTGTAAGGACTGAGTAAATGCTTACAAATACAATTTTTTATAAATAAAATCCTGTGAAATTGATTGCTGTAAGAGGTCATCAAGACAAACTGCCTCTGTAAAATGTATTTTTAGTATAAATCCAGCTAATCTGTTAAGGTTTAAAAGATTTAGGATCAGTGAAAAACCAGCTTCATGAAAAACAAGGCACATGTTGCATAACTATCGGTGAGTTGCAGAGATCCACTGCTAAGGTGGGCAAATTAGGCTGTAAACATGAGAGTATGGCCAAGCAACTAATTTCCATCTCTAGTCCTACTGGCAAGTTTAAGTCAAAGATATAAAAAAAGAATTACTAATAACTAGTGTTTACATTTTATCTTTTTTTGGTCAGTGTTTCTTTTTTCTTAACTGAATCATTGGGAAGTGATTATTATTAAATACAACCCACGATTACACTGGTGTTTTTTATAATCCCTGAATTTAATTAATCTTGACTGGAGTTGAAGTGAGAGGACAGAAGTAATTCTTTTTATAAGATAACAATTTAGTTTATAATCCTAAATTGTAGGGATTGAAAAAAATATTTGTCCTCTTACAATTGTTGCTTGTTTCTATCACACTCAAATATTTAGGATAATTAAACTAATTTCAATGTATTTCAATTTATGGTTGCACAACCAGTTATTAGATTTAGGGTCCAATTATTTCCTCACCAAAAATTTAGATAACTTCCTTTCTTTAGTAATTTGAAAAATAACTTTTATTTTTCGTTGGGTTAATTCTTTTGCTTTATTAAAACCAGTTTAATATCTGAAAACATTTCGCTAAGACAAAAAATATCAGAAAACAGAAAGAAAAACATATTTAAGGGGCTAAATAACAGCTCTATTTTTATAAGTATTGATAAAATTTTATGGTGCGTTCACACCGCCCCAAACGTCAGCGTCAGTTGCTTCAAGATTACATGTAAAGTCTATGGTTGAGTCTGTGAGAGTCTCCAGGTGCTTTGTGTGCATTGGCAACATAGCAAACGCAAGCAATGCAGAAGTTCAGCTAGCTGAACTTTGGACGCAGTGCGCCAACCAATCAGAGCGTCTCACTGTATTGAAGTCGCCTGACGTCGACCATGTCTAGCCAATCACGATCCACTAATGTTTAAAACATACGGCATAAAAAACCCTGCCCACGTGCTTTGCAAGCTTAAGCTTCAAAATGTATATACATCAAACTAGATGCGTTTGGAGAGTTGCTTGAAGCAGACAAAGTGTGCAGTGAGAACACACCGTTGCGTAGCTGTACTACCCTCTCCACTCTCCACTCTCCCCTGACTGGTTGCGTGACATTAATTCACTCAGTGAGAGGCTCAAGTTGCTGGGGGATAGTTCAGGGAATCATCTTGTAATGCGTTGAAAAATATAAACATAAGGAGCATTTTTATTGAGATGTTCAGCCCCCACAGATGGATCAATTGTTACTGTTCACTTGGTCGAGCTGTCAATTCATAGCCTGTGAAAAACCATAACATTTCTACATCTGAAGCCCAAAGGTTAAGAGAGGAAACAGGAGCGCCACCTCAGGGAACCAGGAAGAACAATGATAGAACTTCTTAGAGCATCTCTTGTTAACTTGTCATTATTTTTGCCTTGGAAAATAGGAAGTCGAGATCCCGGGGAAGAGTAATGCTGCATTCAGACCGCAAGCTTTGTCAGTGTCAAGCAACACTAATAAAGCGACTAGTTTGACGCATATACACAGTAGATACATGTTTAAGCTGAAGCTCGCCAAGCTTGTAGACAGGTCTTTCTCTGCTGGATGTTTTAAACAATAGCGGATCGTGGTTGGCTGGGCAGCATCGACGCTCCTCCAACGGCCTCAACCCTAGACTTAACATGTAATCTTGACGTTGCTGACGCTGAATGCAGCCTAAGATGATATTTTACAAAAGTGTCAAACAAAGTTGCAAGTACAAAGTTAAGCCGCAAATCTTCTGGCTCTCCACCCCCCCCCCACCCCCCCCCCCCCCCCCAATGAGTAATGAGCCAAATAAGTCTGTTACTGACTTGCAGACCTGTGAGCCTGTTTTTCACTCTATTTCCCAAATCTCTGATCTGCCAGGAGAATGATAAATCATAAAGGCCTGCTGCTCAAAGTGTAAACTGCAGTGGGTTACAAATACTCTGACGTCACTTGAAGTGACTAAGAAGTAATAAATCAGAATTGCAAAGAGTTTTTGTTTGGATCCATTTTGTGTCTGACTGTGTGTGTTTCTTCTAAAAAGTTTCAGCTCAAATATGGAACAATTCTTACCTGATTGACTGGGCCTGTATGTGCGAGTGTGGCTCCTGGCAGGAGGGGGACACATATCGAATGCCCGTCTGAGGTGAGGGGCAGACGGGAAGAGGAGCAGTTGGCGCCGGAGTGGGAGGGATGCAGGACGTTCGCGATCTGGGGGACCGAGTGAGGGAGGGGGAGGAACGTTGACTTAAAGAGAGGGAGATGTGCTTGTGTGGAAGAGAGGAAGTGGAGTAATGGGGAGATATGTGAGTATGGGAGGTGGACTGGTGGGGCAGTGTTGAGGAGTGTGGATGCGCGGAGGAGGAAGACGATGAAGAGGAATGGGAAAGGAAGATGCCCCTGTCGTAGGTAGCGGTGCCGGGGATGCTGGTGACGCGAGGAGGAGACTCCACATCCTTTCTCTGCCACAGAAACAAAATCGCAAAGATCAGATAGATTTTTTGCTGCTTGTTGATGATTATAACCGCTTACATTGGTCAGTGTATAGAAAAACCACAAAACAAAGAGCTAGCTTTAATCTGCGCTTTTAGCATTTCATTCTGCAACGTCATACCACTTTAACTATTTTGTCATGTACAACCACAGACCTCAATGTTTTTGGGGGCTTTATAAGACAGAGCAACACAAGTAAATCACAGTTGGGAAGTTGAGGGAAAATTAAATAAGGATTTTTTTTGGGGGGAGGAATAATAGCACAGGCTCGGTGAGATTGTAAAGACAGCTAGTGTGAATATCACTTTTCCAGTCTGAATTTGGTTTAGATCTGGACCTTTTTTCACTGGGTCGTTGGAGCACATAAATGTCAGATTTCAAGAGTCAGCAACTGATACTTGTCCTGTGGATAGAATATCCCAACTGAGCTTCTACTGAGTTACTATGGCTTCCTTGGCTGCTTCTAAAATTAATTCTCTCTTTTCCCTGCCTTTCAATTTAGGGCCACAGCCAGGTCTCAGTTTGCAGCTGAGCGATACTCTATTTTCAGGAGATGGATTAAACAGTGCTCTGTGAGATCTGCAAAACTTGGGATATTGATTTATAAAAATAATCCCACTTTAATCTTCTCTGCAACTTTCTCCCTGACCTGTGTCCCAAAGGAAAATATCTTCTTCCTTTAACAAGGATGAGGCAGCAGTTCAATAGGCTGTTTTTATATTTACTAAGCAAATCGGGCAGAATCATCACACAGAGCCCCAGAGGTGGGCAATGCTTGACTCTCTCGAATCCTCTCATTCCCCAAACCTTATAGTATAAAGTAAGCCAAGATTATCCACTTCAGTCTCTCTGACGCTGTCTTGATGTCTAATCCTCCATGATAAATAAACACATAATCCTACATCAAGAACAGGAACTTCTTTGTATCGATTAGCCAGTTCTCATCACCCCCAGGGTTCCATCCTAAGGTCCCTATTATTTAACATTTACATGCTCCCATTAAACCAGATTATAACAACAAATAATGTCAACTAACACAATTATGCTGACAACACTCAACTTTATATCTCAATGTCACCAGGTGATGTTGAACCCATCCAAATCATCAATAAATGCATTAAGCAAATTAACAGCTGGATGTCCCATAATTTCCTCCCACTAAACAAAAACAAAACTGAAGTACGCATCTTTGGAAATCTAGGTGTAATAATGAACTCAGGCCTGAACCTCCAAGGTCACATAAAGGCAATAACAAGATCAGCTTTCTATCACCTGAGGAACATTAAAGGACTGATGACACAAAGAGACCTTGCATTTATCTTTAGCCTCCCTGATTAATGAAACAGTATCTTCGCAGGTCTGCCTAAAAAAATCTATCAGACAGCTGCAGCTGATCCAGAACGCTGCAGCTCATCTTCTCACTAAATCCAGGAAAGTAGAACACATCACCCCACTTCTAAAGTCCTTACACTGGCTCCCTGTAGCTCAGAGAACAGACTTTAAAGTTTTTTTTATTAGTCTATAAATCATTGAATGGGTTGGCACCAGAGTACATTACTGATCTGCTATCGCGATACAAACCATCCAGATCACTCAGGACCTCCAGCTCTAGTCTACTTATCGTCCCCAGAACCAGAACCAAGCATGGGGAAGCAACTTTCAGTTTCTATGCTCCCCACATCTGGAACAAACTGCTTGTCTAATGAAAAACTGCAAAGCCACTGTACTCTTTTAAATCTAAAATAATAATTTACCTATTTAGACTTGCTTATGAGTAATTGATACTATTATTAAATGGTTTTATCATAAATTGTTGTTTTCAATCAAATGCTAAATGTTGTCTTTTTTTCTTTTATAAACGTTCATTTGTGCTTTCTTTAAGTGATTCTATGTTTTAATTTACACTTGTTTGTAATCATGTAAAGCAACTTGAATTGCCTTGTGTTGAAAGTATGCTATATAAATAAAATTGCCTTGCCTAATCAAACCAGCTCTTCACTGACATCTGATTAAACATTTTGATGATCTCTACATGACATATTCCCCAGATGCATTTTCACAATACCTTGAAATATTCCTATCACTCCTGTCTGCTGTGTTCAGTCTTCATGATGCTGTTTGTTCTCTAACAAACCTGTGAGGCCTTCACAGAACAATGGAATTGTACTGAGACAAATAGATCTCAAGCCTTTTTTATATAAATTAAACCTAAAATGTGAAAACAATGATTTTTTCCCCCCTATCCATTTCAAAAGTATTATTTTAGGCTGGTCTGTCACATACAATCCCATTGAAACACATTAAGGTTACTGGTTATAACAGTGCAATTGGGAGAAAGCGCAACCGGTCCCCATACTTTTGCAAGGCACTAATATTTACACATAAGGCTTTTAAGTGACAATCAGCTACATATAATAGATAAATGCTCATGCAAAAAGAAATATTTTTATTGCTCAGAAGTGATGTAAGTAAAATTAGCCTAATGGAGTTCTCAGAGTGCAGCACCATGCTTTTGCAACATAGCGGTTAGCTGTCAAGTCGTGGAGCTCAAGCAACGAAAACACAATCTGGCCACAGCTCAGAAACCCCTTCTGTGTCCAGGGAGGCTTTTTTGTTGACTAAATGCACATGTGTCAAACTGCCAAACTCACCCTCATGGTTGGCGTGACGCTCCCGGGGCGGGACTTGCTGTCACGGAGCCTGAGGGGGCTGTTGTCCCCAGCAACGGGAGGGTGGAGCTGCAGCTGATGCCTCTCTTCCTGCAGGGAAGGAGGATGAGGAAGGACTTTGACTGGCCTCCTCCACTATTAGTGTGGTTGTTCTTGTATTTGTGTTGTGCATGGTGGGCGTGCGTGTTGGTTAATCTGCCTCATTCCACACAGATGGCCCACACAGCACTATGTCAGAGGACAATTTAATAAAAAGCTGTCTCTTCCTTCACAAATGACCACATGCAATTAACGAAAAGATCTTAAGGTTTTGTTTCTCAAAATATTTTTATTGGAGGAATTTGTTAGTCTGTGTTTTCATTATCTTATGTCATGTAAAAAAAATTTTTTATTTATTTATTTATTATTATTTGATTGTAAAAACTGCCCCCTATAACTTGGCATAAAGGGCCTAAAAGTTAGTTTTAAGAGCTGGACTTTCGCAGATTCTAAGCAAATAAGGGGAAAACTTCAATACAAATCAAGTATTTCAAGAATAAATGTTGTAATAAATCTTTATTTCCTCTAGTATTTTTAGTTTATGAAACCTAGGAGGAGGTGTGGGAATTCATTAAATGGTTTAAGTAGCCTTTAAGGTTAAGCCTTTAAGAGTGGAATGCAACATGACTGACGTCTGGGTTGAGCATGTGGGATCAGTTTGATTGGCAGAAATCACAAGCAATTCATCCTGCAAACCAATCCAAAAATTCAGATTTGTGGAGAAAGGCAGTGTATTCCCGTACAGAATGGATAATCTGCTCTTTCTAATATCAGCAGCATGTAGGAGGAGGTGCCAACTTCCCACTGACTGCGCATGCAAATAAGCAATAAAAAACTAATTCAGGGCTCCATTTCTCAGTATGTTTCCACAGCTTGACCTGGCTGCATGTTTGTGGAAGCATAGCCTACGTTTAAAAACCAGACAGTTAAATTATTTGTATCCATTTATATTAACTCATTAGCAACTACAACTGAGTAGTCCTCGTACCAAAAGGCTAGGCGCCAGCCTCCTTGCCTAAATTAGCCCTCAGCCTCTTTTGCTGTCTCATAGACCTGTTTCAAAAGACATACGGTGGCGGGATATCAGGGTAATATTACAGCAACGCCAGACTTGACCACTTATGAATGACCAAAGGTTCTATAATGCCGTCTCCACTTTGCTGCAACTAGCACCATTGTTTTTTGGAAACATTTGTAGTGTTGGATGGCCTCATCTTACTTTTGTGTGAAGGGATTAAAAAAACAGATAAACTATACATTGTTTTGACATTAATAAGTCATATCAAAACTAAGCAGCCGAGTTGTTAGCTCTTCGGCAAACAACTCAACATTAAAGCCTTCTCTATAGAAGAAAAGTAGGGCTTTATTGAGGGACTGTAGGTGTGTCTGTTGAGTTATTAAACATTTTTTGGGAGGGAAAAAACTATAACGCTTTTTGCATTTTGGGTGACATCCGAACATCAGAGCGGCTTTCTTAACAGAGTTAACCCTGTGTTGAAGCTGACCTACAGAAACCCTGGTTGAGATGTAATATCTATTGCTGTTAAGAAAAAAAACAACATATGGAACAGATTACAGCGACTGACGCAGCATCTTATTTTACTGACCTTTCAGGCATGAAAACGGCATAGATTTTATTACCAAGTTGTTATCTGCTAATCTTTATCAGGACATCTATGAACCATTGGGATTTTGTTTAATATGATAGAGCAGATCATGCTCAGTTAGCCTGTACAGAACACAAGCATGAGGGGCTGCTCTTTTAACAGAACCCACATTGAGAACTTTAATTAAAAATAAATTGTAGAGTTTCTGAATATATTTTTTCTGGCTGGGTTAAGGAAAATATGCCCACAATCGAAAAGAGACAGAAGCTTGCAGTCTGCAGGACTCCATTCACGGCTAATTTATGGCACCATTCATTGTGCCGAGGTTACATTTCAAGTAATTAAAAAATTCATTAGATTATTATTATTATTTTGTTGTTTCAGCTGTATATCTTCCCAAAGTTGAGCAAATCCTCTGCCCTCCTGAACATACCATAAAGAAACTCTGGTGTCTCATTTTAGTAAAATTCTAGTTGTCCCAATTTAAACAAATGATATTCCTAATATTTGTCTCTAACTCTTTAGCATTTTTGGATAAAAGCTGCATTTTGAACAAATGATTCCATTTGTTGTTTATATGTTGTCAATTATTTATAAAACAGGTTAAAGTATAACCTATCTTCTCTTGTAAAGGAGCAATGATGGCTGTGTTCCTCTGGTATTCTCACCACTAAACGTTTAATTAGCTGATCTCGCTCCATAAGCCGCTCCTGGAGTCTCCCCAGTGACAGGTCGTCACATCGAGGCTCCCTCCTCCTGCAGCGTTCCTCTCGCTCTCGCAGTCTGCAGGTAAATCAAACAAACACACAACTTTTGTCATGCTCCTAATCTGGAGCGTTCTCATTTTAAAAGCACCCCCGCTTCTCTACTCACTCGTTCTCCAAAGCCACTATGCGAGCTTGCAAGTGGTTCTGCGCACTGCTGTACTCAGAAACCATTTTCTGCATCTCCCTCTTGTGCTCCCTCCTGATCTCCTCCACCTCCTCTCTCCTCTTCTCCTCCTCTCGCTCTTTCTTTTTCTCCTCATCCACCTCCTCTTCTTTCAGGTCATCCTCTTTCTTCTCCTCCCAGTGTTTCTGAGACTCCTCGAGTTTCTCCATTTCCACCCTCAGTTTCTCCACCTCCTCCTTCAGACGCTGTGCTTCTTCCTCAAGCTGAGCATCTCTGTTCTTCCTCAAGTCGGTGATCTCCTCTTCTTTCTCCTCAACTTCTGAATTCTTCTTCACATACCTATGAAGAAGGAATAAGCACACGTTGTTGTCTTTTACAGATAAAAAAAAAATGTTTGAAGATGCCCAACAAAACAGACATACTTTAGCAGATCAAATAAACTTGTCAAGTCAGTCCAAATATAGATCTGGATCCTGGTTCAGGACAGACAGGGTTCTGAGTCTTTAGTTAATGTATCTATCTATTCTTAGTGCATCTATAAGTTTGTTGCTGTCAGTGATGAAGGTTTATCTTTTTAGAGGTCCCTCAGGCTTCCATATTTGAACCTAATTAAGGATCAAATATTAGACAACCTGATCAGGAATTTTTGTTGTAACTATAATCACATTTATGCCAAATACAGCATTTTGCAGTAGTCATACTAATTCAACTTGTTCAATTTTGTCATGTTACAAACGCAAACTTCAATGTGTTTTACTAGGATTATATGTGATGGACCAGAAGAAATGAGTAAATAACTGTAGAGTGGAAGAAAAAAAAATATCTTGCATTTCATGCATGCATCACCATCATGGAGACTGAGGAACACAGCAGACACGTCATAGAGAAAGTTGTGGAGAATTTTGAAGTAGAGTTGTGTTATAAAAAAATATACATTGCCCATGCAATATAATATATATAAGGGAAACTTCCCACTCTTTAAAAGATTGTATTAATGAACATAAAAGCTCAATTAAGCAACCCAACGACCCAACTAGCCCTGTTGCAAGACATTTTAATGAAAAAGATCATAGTGCACCACTATTTTTTGTGGGAACTAAAGCCATAAAAATAGGGCAAAGAAGTGGGAATGTCATTTTTTAAAGGAAAAAGATGGAGGCATTTTGGATATTCTACATAAAGAGTTTCTTCCCTTAAGTTATGAATGAGGATCTGTCTGTTAATGAGGTTTTATGAGACATTTCTATTTTCTGTAAATATTTTGTACCTACATGTCTTAGATTGGTTCATACTTGGGATGTTATGTCATCTCTAGTTATAATTTTATTCCCTTACAATGGTTCAGTCCATGACCTAACCATATTAAAGGTACCACCCCCTAAACCGATTGGTTAACCTGTTCATGTGTTAATGTAAGACTGGCTGATTGGTCTTACTTTGTGTATGATGTTGTGTATTTAAACTGTACTTGTTTGTCTTTTAAAAAGACCTTGATGAAGGCCACATGCCAAAACACATTATTCTACCAATAAAAATAGCTTATCAGTACTTCCAAGAGTTGCCGGAGCTGCTATTTCGCTTGAGGTTAAATTCTCTCCATCCACCTTGCAAGTTGTTGTAGTTGTGCTAGTAGATGTTTGGATTTTCATAAAAAATATCCCTGGCTTTGAACACATCCCTGAGCTCTGTGCAGTCAATTTTCATACACACCAAAACCTAGCTGCTCACCTAAGCCGACCGGCCGGGTAAGGAGATCATAATCAGAAAAGCAGCCATGAGGTGCATAATAATTCTGGAGGTGCTGCGAAGATCCAAAGCTCAGGTGGGAGAATTTTGCGTTCAGTTTGCCACAATCCATGTTAAGGATGCAGCAAACATGTGGAAAGAGGAGCTCAAGTTGAATAAGTGAACGTTTTAGCTAGCAAACAAAATCCCACTAGATGTGGAAAACTAAGATTGTACACCATAACCACTTTTCAACATGGTGATAGCAACATTATGCTGTGGAAATGTTTTTCTTCGGTAAGGACAAACAAGGTTTGCAGAGATGATGGGAAGATGGATACAGCTAAATCCATGACAATCGTAGAGGAAGGCATGATTTTATTAAAGACTTTTGTGGAAGACTTGAGATTAATACACTCAACATACATTAAGAGTTAGAATGAAATGGTTTAGATCAGTTATTTAATTTGGCCCGCCACAATATACGTTATGTAAAAGCCTATTTTGATCACACAGTAAACTTAATCTGCATCATTGGTATTCTCCCACTGCTGACACCACTTTTGAAAATTGGGCCAAATTAATATATATGGGCTCCAATAGTCCTCAGTCGTGGTGCTTACATTATATTTGAAAGATCACAAATTAGGATTAAAACTGCAATACAAGCAACTAGAAGGGGCATGTAGAGCAGATTTGTGCACACACTTTAGTAGACTATAATTAGTCATATTTTGTTCATTTTACAAAATGTTCCATGAAACTTTGCTGCTGCACTAGACTGAACCAATTTACCTCCAAGTTTGCAGGTCACCACCATGCTGGCTGCTGGCTTATCAACATGAAGCAGTATCGTCAGTGGCCACACACAAAAAAGACAATTCAAAAATGCTGGGATGAAGAATTTCTCTTTACTAAATAAAACAAAAACTGAAGTTTAGATATGTGTTATAAACGACTCATTTTTTACATTTTGTTCAATGTTATTTACACAAAAAAGGTTAAATAACCATATAGTAAAAAGTACTTTACTTAACTTATACAATTTGCATTTTGTTAAAAAAATGATTATGTCTCGCCCACACAGTGGAGTTTATTGATTTAATGGGACGAAATATATAAATTAGTTTGAGGGTGGACATAAAACCTTACAAAGCACTGTAGCTGCATAAGAATGTCATTCACTGTGAATGAAATCTTTTAAAATCTATACCGTTCCTGCAGTTGTTTTTTCAGTGCTGTGTTTTCTCTCTGAAGCTCCAGCATGGCACAGCGGCTTTCGTCCAGCTGTCGCTCGAATACTTGGTACTGGTTCTGCTGCTTCAGGTCCTTCGCTCATACAAAAGCACAACAGATAAAGAGCAGTTAAAGAAAACTTTAAGTGTCTGCATCACAGCTCAGAGTCAAATTTCTGTTTTTAATATGGTTAGTTTTTCTGCACAGAGCACCACACTGAGCCCGCTCAATCCCACAGCCCTGCAGGACGCTATTGATATCAAAGATAATAATATCAGGTAAGAGCTGCTCTGATTTGCCTCCGTGTGCACACAGAGGGAGATTAAATCAGCGGGGTGCGAGCGGGCCATGAATCGTGGATAACGGGAGCGTACGTGTCTGCGCACACAATGGGATGAATATTTGGCGCTGCATGCGACACCTGTTGCAGGGCCATCATCTGCGTGTGTGCTTGTAGTTGGGCCTGTAGGTCTTCTATCTGCTGCATATGTCTCTGGGTCATCTGTCGGCTCCACTCTGTGTGCTGCTGGGTCAGCTCTGCACGCTGCTTGTCTGATGTCAACCACACACACACAAAAAAACACACAGACAGAAAACTAAATCAGTTGGGCCCACTCTTTCACTACCCGCCACCCAACCCGCCTCCTCTTCCTGCAGCTGTGCTGGATGTGTCATCTGGGTGTGTAGATTGCATCATTTGTTCATTCTGTTTGTGCATCTGTTTTTGTGTGAACTCTCATTGCAGTGTTAAAGTTCTGCAAACGTTACCGAGCTCCAGGTGGTGCATTGTCTGAAGTCGGTTGATCTCAGACAGAAGCTCTTCCTTTGCCTGCCTCTCCAACGCCTGCAGCGCCATGGCGTGGCTGTGTCTCTCCTCTGCTAGGGACTGGCTCTGAGGCTCCTTTGACACAATGACACGCATGTTTATTTTACAACCGCTGCATTCTTCCAGTCTACAAGATCAGCACGCTCCATTCACAGAAAAAAAAACCCCATCTTGCTCTCCACTGCGACGCTTTTGCATCAAAGCTACTAAATAATTTATCGCAGAGAAAATCTGTGAAGCAATGCACATGTGTGTGTGTGTGTGTATCTTGTCCATACCTGCAGTAGCTCCCTCAGTTTCTTGTTTATCTCCTTAGTGTCCTGGACTTCCATCCTCAGCTTGTCGATTTCAGGGTTGGCGTGGCTGTCATCCTGTCCAGCCGTCTTTTTCTCAGCCTCCATCTGTGACAAATCACAAGGTGGAATATTTTAAGGCTCTACAACCGTAGGCCAAATCCGGCCCACCATAGCCATTTATCTGGCCCCCTAAACTCTAGAGGACTCTACAGATAAAATCAGTAAAACAGTAAAATCCAATTTTGTGTTTATTTTAATAGTCCTAAACGGCATTATGTAAAGATGTTCAGTATAATTTAATTTCAAGAAGTACTTGTCAAATTTGGAGATACATTTTTTTATCATATTTTAACGTTTTGGTTATAGTTTTTTTAAATACATTCTGCCCCAGCCGGTTCTTTAAGGATATTCATGAGCTTGATGTGGCCCAAAATGGAAATGGGTTTGACATCCCTGCTCTACACACTGTCTGAGTCTGCAGAAAGGATTTCACCTATTGTTGTGCAACATGCAGACTCATGCAGATTATCCAAAGGAATCCGCAATGCAAAAAAGACAGATTTATGATAATTATTCATCTTTTCATAATATACTTTTGTGCTTCTCAGATTACTGGATTTTTTAAATGCCGTGTTTACAGATTAAAAATATTCATGCAGGAAAACGATGGATTAGTTTATAGAGCATATTTAGTGAAGTAGGCTCACCTTTCCTTTCAGCTCAGTCAGCTGACCCTGCAGCTTAAATACCTGGGTCTGCAGCTCCTGTTCTCTGCCCTGCCACCTCTGTTCACTCTCTGCCACTGCAGCGTTCATCTCTATCCTGAACTCTGCTCTGAGACGATCCTCGCATTCTACCCTGCAGTAGCAAATTAGAAGAAGACAGATTTAAAGTACCTCGCAAAATGGGAACTTTTCAACATTTTGTCAAGTTACAACCATTTTCCACAAAGCTTATTTGCTCCCAATTCAGAATGGTGCCATAGAAAAGAATTTGCTATATATTTCTTCTTTCTTTTACTTTTCTGTTGCACCGGAATGTTATGTACTGTATGATCAGACTAATTTGCAGAAGCAGGACAAAGTCATCGTTTTGCAATATCAAATCTCAAGTCGTTATCCTCAAGTCCTGAGTTGAGTCTCAAGTCTACTTCCCAGTCTGAAAATTCAGATTTCAATTCGAGTCATTAAAATAAAGTTGCAATTATGTGTTCAATGTGTTATTTTTTAAAACTGTATTTCATTAATTTGATTGTCTGTGCTGCAGTAATCTCCCTTTATTGATACAGGATGAGTTAAATGCCTTAAAAGTGCCCAATTTTTAAATAATAGTTTAAACTTTAGATATTGCGTAAAATGTCAAGTCTGTTCAAGTAAAAAGGTTTAAGACTAAGTCAAGTCCGATGGCATTGATCTAAAAGGCCAATTCAAGTCACAAGTCTTTGAAAATCTTTTAAAGTCAAGTCTAAAGTCACAAAATAAATGACTCCAATGAGTCAAAGTCATGTGACCCAAGTCCAGAAAGTAAACAGAAAGTTCAGTTTTTAAAATATGATCTGATTCATTAAGAAAAAAAGAACAGCTATCCAAATCAGACTCTCTTTAATTGACAAAGGGATCGCCACATGACCCTAATTACTTTGATTAGGACACCTATATCTTAAAGAGCATGATGATGGGCGCCTCAGTTATGACAAGTTGCTCCTAATGCAGCGAGGCAGCCCCAGACCATAACACTACCTTGTTTGACTTTAGGAACAGTGTTCGTTTTCTTGAATACCGTGTTAGTTTGATACAAAACTACAGAACATTTTTGGGATGATCAAGATGTGATATTGTTGTTTATTTGATTTGCTGTTAAAAGACCAAAAACAAAATGTCAAAAAAGAGTCTCCTGTTTGGTGAGACTGCCACCACTGATATCAGTGCTCTGAATTTAAGGTTTATTTACTCAGTAAGAAATTTGAGGGTGATTTTCGATAAGGTTTTAAAATGAACAATGAAGTTGCTTCAGTAGTTAAACCGAGATTTTATCACGGGTTTTTTTTCCAGCTACAGTTAAGCCTTTTTTAAAACCTCATTGATCTTGAGAAGGCCATGCATTCTTTTATCAATTCAAGATTTGACTATTGTAATGCCATTCTTTTGGTGTCTCTGTCATTCTTCAACAGGTTTCAGTTTGCTTTTTGCTTCTAAAGCTTGTAACAGTTTGGTCCCATCTTATATTTTTGATATTTAGTTTTATTGTGCATGGTAGATCCCTCAGGTCATCATCACAGTTCTTGTTGAAGATTCCAAGAACAAAATACAAACACTGGAGTGACCAGACTCTGTAACAAGCTTCTCTGGATCTAGGCTCTTTTTTTAACCTTTTTTTAACCTTTTTAATTCATGAAGGTTTTCAATACTTAGTAGAATTGTGATAATAAGCCCTTTGGTTGTCGCACTGACTGTTTGTTAAGGGGTATATGAATGAATGAATTTGTAGATAATAGCTCTCATTTTGGTTTGCTGGAGTCCAAGAGCATTTGAATGAGTTTTGTTAGCATTTCATGCTGACATATGTGACTTTTTTTCTCATCTGTTTTTGAATTTCTTAATATTTGGACATGATCTGTAACATCGTGAACTCTTTCATTGCACTTCATGCTTTTATACAAGTATTCATTAGGTGGCCTACATACCTACAGACAGACTGGGGTTGGTTTGGATCGCTTTTCTAGTTGTAATTTCAAAGTTATTATGTGATCATCAGTTTAAGGCTTTCCACAAATTCTCAGTTGGATTGGCGGACTTTCGGCAATATCAACACACGTACATCCATGCTTTGATAAAACCCACACCTTGGAAACTACTGTAAAAGACTGAGCTACTGTGTGCTACGTACTGTACATCCCAAATAACTTTGTATTCGTTATTGCCTATCCACTGCATGGCACTCTGCTTTCTTTCCATTTGTCCTTTTTTTTTTAAGCCCTACCGTTTTCCTCAACATGCATGATTTCTGGAGACAACTAATTTGAATTAACAAATTAATTCAGTAGGTAAGATTATCATATGCCAAATGTTTTTATGCTATAGAAAGAAGTTTGTGTGTGAAGCACATGTTATAGTGTTAAGCAAAATTAAAGAAAAAGTTCTTAGCTGTTTTTACACACTTTATCGTAACGCAGTGATAAATAAGATGCTAAAAACGCAATATCTATCTGTGTCACAGCTCAGGAAATATTAATTTGAACAATAATATTGATTTATTCTTCACTTATGTTCCAACAGGACATATTGACTGACTTATACTTATTACTGCAGCAATGTTGCTGTCTGCAAAACCACAATATTACTAATTTATATGAGGCCGTAAATTGAGATTAAAAGCAAGATGAGGACTTTGAGACGGATGTGGGTCTGGCAGGTCCACTTTGGGTTGCTACCTGATGCGGTCCTCCATGTGCCGCTGGCTCTGCTCCAGAAGATTCCTCTCCGTGTTCATTCGGCTCTGTTCCAGGACCTTCTCCTCCAGCCGATGCTTGTCGGACCTCAAGGAAGCTATCTCTCTCTGCTGCCTGTCACGTTGCCTCTCTGCCTCCTCTTGAGCTCGAGCCAGCCGACTCCGGGCCTGACCAAGCTCCTCCACCAGACGAGAGCACCGAGGGCCGCACAATGGTGCAGTTTCGCCTGCCACCTTCTCCTTTTCGTCGTTCTGTTGGATCACACCTTCCAACCTGCAGATCTTTTGCACACACAGAAATCTTTGGCAAAAAGAACAATTTCATACACAGATATCAAATCTTATCTTCAATTTCTTCTCACCTCTGCATTAGTATCCTTCAGTTTTGTCCTCAGTTCATCTTTTTCTCTCTCCAGGCTTTTGCGTAACTCTTCAGCAGCTCGTCTCTCTTCTTCCAAACGTGCACACACCTTCAAGTATATTTGGCCATGAAAGCCATCATTACAACAATCCCAGGTAAACATTGTCATTTAAAACCATGGAAATAGCCCTGTTTCATTGGAATTATGTGGAATCGATTCACAAGGAAGTTATACGAAATTGTTGAGTGGAAGGACAATTTTTATTATTTTCAACATTTAAAATAACACACATCAGAAATTTGTTTCTTATCATTTGTATCCATCCCCTTTTACTCTAATAACCAGAATTAAAATCAACTGCCTCCAGGGGTTGCTAAATGGTCTTGTTGGATTGTTGGAGAACATTAGAGTGAAAACAGCATCCAGTTTGAGTTTGAGCTATTTTGCAAAGAAGATTTTCCAAAGAACAATTTATGTCTCTAGATATTCAGAGCTGGAAGAAGTAAACGCATTTGAAAACCTTGCATCCACATGGTAAACTTTTCTGAGTTGGTCTGTAAGATAAAAACCACTTCAAATATGTTGAAGTTTAATATTGTAAAGTTAAACATTTTTAAAAATTAAGGCAGCGTTTTGCAAAGTATAGTGGTGACCAAATTAAAAGACTAGATTACAAAAATATCAAACGAGTTTTTGGTTATATAATCCCCTAATGTATTTAAATGTGCCGTCAGAGTAAGAAATATGTGTAAATCAGACTTTCAGCCACCTCTTCACAGTCTGTGGGCCAGCTGTTCATCAGAGTGCAGACAGCTGCTCCATCGATGAAAGGAGACATTAAAGCTTGTGGCATTTTGCTCTTTCATCCAAAATAATAACATACAAAATCTGACTCAGGTTGGAGCTAAAATAATCATCCTTGATTATTCAGCTGAACAGGAAAAACTATTTTTAAAGTTTGGATTAAGCAGCTCGTTACAGAGAAATCGGGTTCTCATCTGCAGTGAAGTATGATGGCTGTCAAAAACATCAACATTCAGGATTAGTTGAGTTTTCAGATGTCATATTAGGATTTTCAGCTGTAACCTATTTCATCCCGCAACCCTGGCTAAGAGGTACGGCGCCTTGCAAAAGTATTTTTGTTAGTGTTGCAATATCTGACAAAAATCTAATACACTTCAATTAAATTTGAGATGTATAGAAGAAGAAGTGTAAGAAAATAGAAGAGATATGAATTTATGCCTTAGTGTCAGTAGAAATAGGCTCTATCATGTGTGTGCAGACAGGTGCTGACCTCTTGGTTAGTCTTCCTCTCTGAGCTCAGAGCTTCTTGGACGTTGTTTATTTCTGCCGCGTGCCTTCTCATCACCTCCTCTATTGCCTTCCGCACCTGCTCCTTCAGTCGCTTTCTGTCCTCCTCCGCCTTCTCCGCCAGTCTCTTCTTCTCTTCCTCCAGCTTCTTTTGCACATTGGCCCTCTCTGCCTCAACTTGCACCATGCTCTTGTCCAACTGGGAACGGATGCGAACCCGCTCAACGTCAAGTTCTTTACGCAGTCGGGTCACCTCTTCCTCGTTCTCTCTCCTGAGGCGTTCTGTGATCTCCTCCACATGTTTTTGGAGTGCTTCCTTTTCCTCATCTCTCTCTCTGCGGATTTTGCTTCTTTCCTTCTCAAACTGGTCTTTTTCTTGCTGCCGCTCTTTCTGCAAGGTTTCCCTCTCCTTTTCCATCTCCTTCAACAGCTTGTCCCTTTCATCGTCTGCATGCTTCTGGATGCGACGCAACTCCTCAGTCTGAGCTCTCACCATCTCTGAGCGCAAACTGGATAGGGCTTCAGCGTGCTGTAACAGTTTAAGTTGTTATTATTTGATTTATTCATTTCATTTATCATTATGTATTCCATCTCAATGTCAGGCTGTTGTAAAAAATAAACCGATTACTTTTCTTGAATTTAGAGATTATTTTCTGGGATTTTTTTAAGGAATTTACCAGATACTTTCACAGAAATTGCTTGGCCCTTCCTGGAACTTACCAGATTTCGAGGATAGTAAATGGATAGTATCTTGTAAGTTCTGGAAATCATGAGTTACTTCCTCAGAAGTTTCCTAGTTCCATCTCCTGAACTTACTAGGTACTTCTTACATCATACCTGATTTTAGGAATAGTATTTGTAAGTTGTAAGTACTGGATACTTTCCTAGAACTAATCAGGAACTTTCCTGAAAAAGACCAGTTACTTTCCAGCAAGCACTTACAGGAACAATGTTGAATTAACTGGTACTTTCGAGTGGTAGGTTCCAGACTTTTTTCTTGTTCTTTATGTTCTGGGAACATTAAGGGTTAGGTACCTAATAGGTACTGGAAAAGTTCCATAATATAACTGGAATTTTCTTGGAAACTGTCTTATCAAGGTTTACAGCAAGATGCTGCATATCTTCTACAAGTCTGCTGTGGAGACTGTTATCTCTCCAGTCATCATCTGTTGGGGTAGCAGTATCAGAGCCAGGGACTTAAAACGGTGAAACAACCTGATGAAGAAGGCTGGTTCTGTTCTGGGTATGAATGTGAAACAATTGGATATGATGATGCAAAGAAGGATTCTTCTACAAGGTGTCTTCAGTTTGAGGCTTCTTTGGTTTCACTGCAACACAGACTGCTACAAGAAATCCTTCCTGCCGACAGCCATCATGAGCTACAACAACTCCTTGAAGAATTAATTAGTATGAGCAACAACACTTAAAAACACACTCTGCATACTAAGGTACGACATACACTGCACAGTACTCTATCTGTGTAATTTCACAGAGGACAATCTACACGCAGGAGATAAATACCTTGCAAAAATACTATTAGCAGCTAGTAAAAGGCGATAACAAGGAAATGGGGAAAAGTAGATCTTCCGACCAGGGAACAATGGATAGAAATAATAGAGGAAATCTACAGAATGGAAAAACTGACACACCGGCTGAGATTGCAAAAAACACAGCTAGAGGACAAATGGCTGAAGTGGACTAATTACAGGACTCGGACACCGACAGAAGAAATGAAAAGACAATCGATATAGCGGACAAAACTGAGAGAAAAGATGGATAAAGAAGAATGTAGCTCCCAACACTATTAGTACTATTTTATTTTATCATTATTATATCCTTTTGTTGTTGTTTCTTGTTGGACTGTTGTAAATGCTAAAATTGAATAAAAAACAAAGTGGAAAAAACAAACACACTGCAACTTTTGTACTATAAAAACATGCGTATTCAAAACGTTCTGGCAGCACACCTGCAATTATTATGTTCGTTTTTGGAGCTGTCACTGCCAGGGAATGCTGCTGAAACCACACTGTGCAACATTTTTCTCCTGGGACGCCTTCTGGAAGTACTGACTGAGTTTCGCTTTACGGCATTACGTCACATGCTGCTAAACAGATATAAACAAACGCAAGTGTCAAGTTTTTGAGAGCCATGGCTCAAAAAGAAACCAAAGAAGACGCTATCAGAAGAAGGGAGGAATAGAAAAAGAGAAAGTGACTGAGCAAGAGACAAGCTTCAATATTGGTCTGGCATTTTATTGCTGGAGAGCTCTACAACAGCATGTATAATAGGGATGCTGAACAAGCAGTGTTACTACTGGATTGGTAAGTAAGAAATGCTTGTTCCAGGGTTATTGTGTTTGGGCAGACATAATAATGTGATACAGTGCTGGGAAAACTGTTCGATGGTTTACCAGCTGACACACCGTTAGTTTGATGGGTTTTGGTTATCGAGCTTGTAAAACTATCAGTACATGGCTTCTTCAAATGCGCTCCATAGAGATTTGGTTTTACAACAGCGATGTTACGCCGCAGGCCGTGAAAGGTGACAGAGGGCAAATATCCATAAAGTTACAGAGTGCGTCTTTAATTTCCCTCTGGGATTAATATATTTTGAGATTAATATTTTTTTTCTTATATTAAATCAAAGCAATAGGTAAGTTAAAGGAAAGTACTTTGTACATTTCTGGAAAAGTAACTGGTAAATTTTAAAAGAGGAGCTGGTAAGTTTCGTGTTCTGTGCAAGTAATTGGTTTGTTTCTTCTCAGGTAACTGGTCAATTCTGTGACAGTAACTAGTAAGTAATATGAAAGTAACTGGTAGGTTCTAAGATGGTACCTTGTATTTTTTATAAAATACCTTGAATTTCCAAGACACTTTAAAAGGAACTTAAGTTCCAGATCATGAGCTGTCAAGTTTATGGGTAGCACAGACTGTGTTATATGGTTCTTTTGTGTATGACCTGGCGTATTTGTCGGGCATGGTCACTGTTTCTGCCGCTGCTCTGTAGCTCCAGCTCTCTGTTCCTGCTCTGCAAGCGGTTCACCTGGCTCTTGAGCTCCTCCAGTTCGGCACACACACACACCTCACAGCGCCCACGGCTCAGCAGCTCCTCTAAAAGACACACAAAGCACCAAAGTGAACGCAATCGTGGCTATACAACAGAGGAAAAACAAACTTCCATAAAAGCAGGACATTGAACCATTCAGCTTCGAGCAGGATTGTGAGAGTTTGAACCACTTGATTATATGCTATCTATTTTTATATGCACACCAAATTACACCTCATGAATGAATTATGAAATTATAGCCAAGTATTTCTTAGCTCTCCTCCAAGAACTCGTGCTAATTAATCACTCAAATCAGTAATGGATTTCCAATTACCTTATTGCAAATGTTATCAATGCAGTCATGAAAACCTTGTCTAAAGAGTTAGCTTGCCTTGCTTTAGGTTAGTCACGATCATGTAAAAAAATGAAACAAATATAATTGTTTGTTGTTGAATTGTTCAAAAATGATGGCAGAAAAGAAATGGATGTAGCACAAAGCAGACCTTCAAAAGATACTTTGCTTCATACAGATGCTAGAATGTGTGACACTAACACTTCTTGTCAGCTTGCTCATTCTTTATGCTAACTGTGTACCTTGAAACTTTCATGAAGCAATTTTTGATGTGTGAGAAACTTGAGGGTTGTAATTATCTGTTTATATTGTGATAGCCTGAGGTAAGGACGTCATCATCGCATAAACTCAAGGAACAATACAAACTTATTGAGAGTGCTCCTTTGATTCTGCTCTAATGTTAGATTGTGAGAAAAAGAAATGAAAGTAAATCTGTCTTTTTGCCATATTTAGTTTAATGAATGCTTAGAGATGCTCCAGCTGGTTTAGAACCTACTGCTTCTATAAATTAATAATTGTTTTTTCCTTTTTTATGTTTAGTAATCCATAACAAATGTAATCTCCAGGCCAAACCCTAAAGAAAACAACAAACTGGTATCAGCCAGAAAAAAAAAACCTGAACAGTACATGTCTACTTCCCAGTAATACGCAGCAATTAGTTTGTCATAAATCTCTTACAATGCGTTGTAAGATGAACATTTCAGGAACCTCTAAAGCTAAGGACTGTTTTTAGAGTGGTATTAAGGCTTTGCTGATGTTGTTTGTGGCCCACTTGGAGAAAAGCAAACTGAATGACTACCTGCTCTGCTTTGCAGCTCATCCTCCTGCAGCAGCAGCCTCTCCTTGGCGACAGCCAGCTCCTCCTCCGCCCGTTTAACCACGGCCTCCGCCTCTGACACCCTTTTCCGATCCAGCTCCAACTCCTCCTCCAGGTTCTGGTGGGTGGGGGGGGGCACGATAGAGGAGAGAAGGGCAAGTGAAGATGGGAGAAGCAGAGGATAGGTTTGGCAGAAAAACACAAGAGACGGGAAGACAAAAAGAGGATGACTGAGGAGGGGAAAAAAGGGAGTTTGACAGCAAATATGATACAGATGCACGGTGCGGATTGGAAAAGTACGGATGAAGTGTGGTGAGTCAGGGAACTATTCTGCCCAGCAGTGAGGCTTTAA
The DNA here is from genome assembly GCA_028564705.1 of Apricaphanius iberus. NCBI lineage: Eukaryota > Metazoa > Chordata > Actinopteri > Cyprinodontiformes > Aphaniidae > Apricaphanius > Apricaphanius iberus. The sequence continues at coordinate 763,009 of JAPXFQ010002192.1, forward strand.
TGGTCTGCTCCGTGCCAGCTCTCTCAGGGCTTCTTAATGCTGGTGCGGGAGGAGATAATGGTGCCGCTACGCTGCATCTCTCCTGCTCAAACTACTCATTAGCAGATAGTTTGCATAGGGAGCAGCACTGAGGGAGAGCAGGCTGTGGTTAGCCCTCCCTCCTAACATCTAACATTTCACTTTGATATCAGCTTCTTTCCTCACACTTCAGGATGACTGAATACATATTCAGGTTACTGTGTGTACCTGTATTCTCTCCTGCAGTTTCACTGTGTTCCTCTTGCTCTCAGCCAGCCTCTCCAGGTGACCCTCTACCTCCGCTTCAGCCCGCTTTACTCTTTCCCGCAGAGCGCTGTGCATCCCTTTCTTCTCCTCTTCCTCTCTCTCCTCCCACCTCTGCCGCTCCTCTCTCCATTCTGCCTCAATATTCTTCCTCATCTGCTCTTTCTCCTCGTGGAGGTCATTCACTTTTTGTTCCCAATGCTCCCGTTCTTTGACAGCTTGCCACTTCTCCTCCTCTGCTTGCTCCCTCTCCTCTCTCAGGGCCTGCAGCTCCTCCAGAAGTGCTTTCACTCTTTCCATGTCCTCTTGCTTCTCTTTCTCCTCATCTTCTCTTTCCCTCTCCTCCTCTCTCCTCTTCTTCTCGTCGGCCGCTTTCTGGAGCTCCTCATATTTAGCGTTCAGCTCCTGGATCTGCTCCCCAGCGTTCTCCAGCTCTTTGCTCAGTCTCAGGCTCTCCTCCTGAGCAGCGCTGAGGTCGGCCTTGGCCTCCAGGAGTCCTTCCTCTGCAGCCCGGAGTTTCTGCTGAAACTCTCTCCTCAGCTCTGCCTCAGTTTCACGCTCCCTCTCCTCCGTCTGGATGCGAAAGAAGTCAAAGTCCGCCTGAACCTGGAAGAGCAAAGATTGAAAATGTCAGCAACACAATGCGAACACAGTGCCAGAAACATATTTCTTTGGCACCCCTTGTAAAAAACGTGAAACTAGTTAATCTTTTATTGTGGTGACAAAAAACTCAAATTTTTAATGAGTTAATCTAATCAGTGCGAAGAAAAATAACCATGTTAAAAAATAAATTTCTAATCCTCACTGTTATGGAGTCATTAAGTCTCCCTAACAACCATTACATGTTATCTACATGCCAGATTTCTATAAAGAAAAATTCTTTGTGACCACCATTAATACAAATATTTGGAGTCTGCTTAACGCTACAGACACTTTAACTAAAACTTTCTGATTTTTTTCAGATGAGACTAGGATTGAGCTTTTCAGCAACAAACTCACCAAATAGGTTTAGTATGTTAGGGAAAAACACCTCATGACAACTGTTAAGTATAGTAAAGGCTTATTAGGGTCCATGTTTTATTTAATTATTTCATATACTAGATCATACAACTTACTTAGATCCAATAGTCAACTTCCATAAACATGCAATTAAAATAATAAATCATACTGGGTTCCAGGACTCAACTGATCTACTTTTTAAAAAGTCCAAACAATTAAAATTAATTGATTTAGTCAAGTTAAAAGTGTTGAAAGTTATGCCTCCCCACGAACATCCAATCCTTCCTCAGCTCAAGAATAGGACAATATTATTTAAGAGGTTTGCTTCGGTTTGAACCTGGAGTAATAAAAACTAGTGCCAATCAAAGATGTGTTTCAGTTGTTGGAGTAAAACTGTAGAGCGACCTTATTGAGGAATTAAATATAATAAATCCTCTGTCAAAATTTTAAAAAGCAGGGAAAAGGGATATTATTTCATATTAAGTATCTCAATTTGTCTAATTAGGTTCTTTTTGCTTTTTGAATAACGTAATTGAATAGTAATTACATTGTTATAGAATGTAAAATTAATACAAAGTTGTGTTATCATGTTGAGTTTCTTGATGTAGTTCACAGGAACACATTTAGCTTCTGCCCAACCCTGTTTTGGTTGTAATTTTTTGGATCTTGTGTGGAGAGTGCTGTTTTGAACGTGAGCAACCAAGATAACAATATTTTAATTTCATAATCATAAACTACTGTAACATCTGCCAGTAAAATCAAAACAGGCTCACACTGGAAATCAAAGTAACGATCCAAATTGTCTGTCCAAATCATAACAAAAATGGTTCACTAACCTTCTTTCAGTGTCATATGTGTTCCACAGCTCAATATCCTTTTTTTTTAAATCTGAGAGGAGCTCAAAGACAGAAAGAGAGCTTAGTAGCAGACCCAAGCTAACTTTAGATGGGCAGCTACCATTTCCCAGTTTTGAAGATTAAACCTACTGTACTTAAATGACTTGTTTTATTGTCTTTCCTATTTGGAAGATTATAATAGTAATAATCTTGAATACCTAATTTAGTCTAAGTAACCCAAATCTCTTGTGAAGTACAAAAGATAGGAACTCAGAATACTAACAGTGCAGCAATAGTTTTCTTTTTGTACAGGATTATATGTTTAATTAAAGGCTTTTTACGCAAATGCAAATATCTTATGTGGAAAAATTAAAGAGGGTTTCTCTTCATGAGAAGATTGTAATAATGTGAAACAAAGAGACCATTTTCCCAATGAGTTCCCATTGAAAAAACAAAAACATTTGTGTCTCTTTGTTGCCTTCAAATTCTAAAAGAGAAAATCTAAATATAGCAACTAACCAAGATGACACAAAATGATTCTCATCTTAAATGATTAATTAAGGGTTTGAAAATTATGTTTTGACATGCATTATACTAAAAAGACCCTTAGAACTACATGGCATTCATGGGTTACAGGTGATTTCACTGGACAAGCTGCTGTAGATCTCCAACGGTGAGGTTAGACGATGTGTCTGCCTCCCGTCAAATCCTGCTCACAGTGAGGTAGAAAAAAAAACTTCCCCATCCTGTTGGTTTTGGGTTAATTTAAAATATCTGAGCACTCTCTTCTCTCTCACTTGAATCCTTTGTTATCCTGTATGTTCCATCTAGGAGAGTAGCTGAATGTGATGTGTCACACCATATTTATCCCAGCGAAACAGGAAGTTATAGATTACTGATTAAGAGGCACTTAACTCGTTGATTTCTCTAAAAAAAAGTAAGATATAAATATTTCAGTTTTATTTATTTCGCAGGAACCCTAATTGGGTCACTGGAGATTTTGTTATAACAATTACGGTAACTTTTTAAATTGCCCTTTTTTCTGCATCAAATAAATGAATACAAATGCAACTTTAATTTGATTTTTTTTAGGTATGAGCTAATGCTACTGCAATAAAATATTAATTCAGTTTTAAAGCCTTACAAGGGTTGCCAATAACTGTGAATTGATTACCATTTTAATGAATGCTGAAGCAAGCAATTAATACATTACACAACTACTGCAGTGTCTTGGTTGAGACTTCTCTCAGCAACAACCACAAGCTTTCCAAACTCTCTAAGACGCGAGTAAAGCAGTACTGACGTGACCTTCCTTTATTAAAAGAGAGAGATTAATTCTACTACTAATTCTTTCTGATGAAACATTTAAAGCAACGCTTGATAATTGTTATACAGAGACTGAGATTTATTATAAAACTATGAGAATGAGTGTGACCTGCCTGTTGCCTTTTTTCCCTTTTATATTTCCCTTTATAGGAATTTTAGTTTATTCTTATTTTGGATGTATAGTAAATCTTTTATGAAGGAATGTGACAATATTATAATTTTAACATCTCCAGGTATATAGACGGTGGACCCATGCTAAAGCCCAGAGGAAATGGGGCGGGACCCAAAGTTGTCCCACAATCTCTTTCATTAAGTTTGACCCAAAAAAAAAGAACGGGGAAAAGGGAAAAAGAAAAAGGATGACACACCTGAGCCCCAACTCGCTGCTGCTCATCCAGAGACTCCTGTAGCTCAAGGAGGCGTGTCCTTAAGACAGAACCCTCTTCTTCGTGGCACGTCTCCATCAGTATGCGGTGCAGCTCATCGTGGTGAGCATGGTTTAAGGCCTGCAGGGCTGCTTCCTGTTCCTCGTTCCTCATGTTCAGAGAGTAAATCACCTGGAAAGTGTTAGGAGCAAACATAAGAAGAACATAACTACTTAAAATCAGTACACACTTTAACTTTATTTACCATGGAAGAAATCACAACACATGGGAATTCATGTCTGATCAAATATGCCGTTTTTGTTCTGCTAAACTATTGGACGGCAAAACTAACTGACATAAAACAAATTATCCTCCTAGAAAATCTAAAAATATCTTCACTGCCTACTTATGTAATAAAAAGGTAAATAACTAAATAACTAACGAAGAGATAATTAGCAGCATTTTTTCAAAGGGGAGGCATGTTGGATTTCAAAGATTGATTTGGTGGTTTTTTCAACAATCATGTTTTCCGTATGAGCATTGGGTATTTCCAAATTAATTGCTTGTAACTGTTTCACCAAGACTTTGTTTAAACATACAGTATGTGTGAAAATGTGTTCCCCAGCAATTAAAAAGTTAAAAATGTCATTTTTACAAAGCACTGACCCCCTGCCCCCCCCCCCGCCAAAATACCTATTTTTGTTTTGTAATGTCTAAAGATATTCTGTGATTGGTAAGTCATAAAACTTGTCAACTTTTTCAAACAGTAAAGCTCCATTATGCCTCCCGGGTAACACAGATTCTTAGAGAAATAAAGTTTTGGTGTGGCAAGGCACACAACCAGGGCCCAGTTGGAATTCGACTCCCGGGTGAGAGTCATGCATGCTAACCAGTCAGCCAAAGAGAAATCCCTGTGACAGGACCCACGCACTGTCACACTTGGTAAAAGCGTTTTGAAAATATTTGCTAAAATGTATGTATAACAACATAGTTTGTAATGATTTTGACAGTGATTAGTTATCAAAGTAGTTAAATTAGATAAAATGACCATCCTTCTTTGGTCCATTTCTTTTCAGTTTTCAATTAATCTCCTCATAATTGACAGAACCTATTTCTCTCTCAATCACAGGAATTAGAACAGGAGGCAGTTGCTGGCGATAAGGATTTATCTGGCAATGACTGAACCTTGGAGAAAGCTAAACAAACATCCTCCACAATAGGAGCCAAGCAGCAGGACTATGCCACAGACCACAGGTTTTCCGTCACATTCCAATGACGTTGGACTCTACAGGTTGATTTTTATGGCCACAAAGATAACCCTAATGAGTGTACACCAGGACTAACCTTTTTTCAAGAACCATCCAAGCAAGTTACTGTTTCAAATATCTGGAACAGGTCAGTACTTTTAGAACCACAGATATTAAACCGAATTTGAATGAAAATACCACCATCACAAACAAACATGCATGCAAAACACTGTCTATTGCCCCCACCCAGCATCATTCAACCAAGTCTACTCTACTGCTCCCTCTGTTACTTAACTTTACTGTCACCAACAAGAAAAAACTTGGTAAAAACTCTCAAATAGCATCCAGGATAGTGGACTGACTGATGCAAATTACACAGCAACCACCATACACCTTGGACGCACCATAGGAAATAGTCATGACCACCCTCTAAATGTATCTATCTATCTATCTATCTATCTATCTATCTATCTATCTATCTAGCTGTCTGTCTGTCTTAGGTATGGGTATGTGCGTAACTGAATTAGTCTTTTTCCACAGGTTGCATGGTGCACTGGAGGACTTCTCAAGTCTGCCCAGACCTCACCTAGAGTAAATCTAAATGTGTAATGCTCCAATCCTACAGCAAACCTAGCTAGAACTGAATACCCACTCAACAAATTAGCTGAGATACATAGTTTTGAAGCAAATGCTTAAATATGTTGCAATTTTTTGTTTTTTTGTTGCTATTTTTCCCTTATCCATGTTTGGTTATATGTGCAACAATCAAATGTTGAATACAGTGTTCAGGCTGGAAAAAAGAGATTTGTACAAAGGTACACAATGGCCTTTTAAATGTGTTTGGGAAAAACTCGGACACAGTGTCCACCTAGGTGGACATTATATATTTTTTTCTTTACCAACTAACCAGAACGCCATTACATCAGCAGCTGAAAGTAGTACACTTCTTGAACTGGCTCTGAGAAAGAAAGTCAATGATAAAATAGTACAACTCACAACAATTTAAGTTGCTTCCATGACAAACTGCCTGTATCTAGTATTAACTCTGACCTTGCTAGCTGCTACAGTCCAGGTTCATCGGCATCTGAGTTTGCCTATATGTGTTTGCCATTTCTCTTCCCTAAATAGAGTGTTATCATGCATAGTGCATGAAATATGGCCTGTTTCTCCCCACGATTCACTTTAACCTCTAAGCAATGTCGCCAGTGTCATCATGATCTCCTGGTGACCCTTACGTCTCACTTACCCACTCACAGAGGTGTGTGTGTGGATACATGAGTGTATGGAGACACACGGGCTCATATTTTATCCAGACGCCTTTCTGTCTGCAGCACACAGCTTGCGCAGCACTGCCGGACATTCTCCTCGTTCTGTGTGGACGGGTGGTATGTTTTCTTCCACACACTCTTGTAAACACATTTCCGCTGCCTTCACGCAAACACCAGCAATAAAAATAATAATAATGTGCAAATATACATTTCCTGACATTTGATGGTTTTGTTAGGAAGACATTTGTGGAGTTTGTAAGAAGGTCTGTTTTCTCCGTCATTGTGCATACATTTTAGCCGTAAAAAAGAACTCTTTTTCTCAAATGAAGAAGGCATGCTTTGAACAGGCTGTGCATGGTCATATTCACAAAGTGAAACCAAGAGGAACATTAAAAAAAGAGAAACGATTGACAAAGGTTTTTCTAAAAACTCATTCATTAATTCTGTCATCGTTAATGTGCTGCTTAAATAGCTGGAGTCTTCTGGGAAGGTTCAGTTTTCAAAATATTTGGAGGACTGCTGCAGGGACTCATTCTCATTTGGCTGCAGATGCATCGGCGAGGTCAGTCACTGACGTCAGCTGATGCAGCCATGGCCCTAGGTCTGAACTGGAATTTGACCTGAAGGGGGTGAATAACGTTGAGGTCATGACTCTGAAGACCACTCAAGTAGTTCAGCAGCAAACATGGAAGATAACTTGCTTTATAAAACATAATAAAATATGTTTTTTTTTCTCTTTGTTAGATTAGTGGTTCAAATATAAATATATTTGTGTGACCAAAACACATATAATCAGTGTTGTTCCTTAACACTGTTGTTAAAATTTTGTGAACGTGAACTAAACTTGCCATTTTGGTGTGATGAACGTTATTGTGAACATGCTTATTCTGTAGTTTGTGTATGCGGATGCAGGTCGGAACAATTTAACATTTTTATCTGAATTCCGGGTCTCGAGAGGTCATCAACAACATCAACAGCAAACTTGAAACGGCATATTGACATAAAGCATCCAGCTAGCCTTTCAAGGTATGTGGAAGTCACAACAAATAAAATAAAATAAACAGACACTGTGACAAAGTGCCAAAACAGATCCTCTACCATTCAAAACCAGATAACGGGGTACAGTAGCAGCTCTGTTTTCATCTCCCAGACGCAGCTGGACAACCAGGCATTGAATTATATTATCGGAGACCTGCAGCCTTTAAGAAAAGTGGAAAGCTGAGCTTTCATAAACTTTATTAAGAAATGACAACCTTACTTAAACAGTCAAACGGCAAGTCTTTCCTCATATTTTTGAGAATATACGGTAATGGGGTAAAAGCTGCAGCTGGCTACAAGTGGTGACTGAATGGGTGGCAGCAATTGGAAAATGCCAGTATTCTGAGAGCAATAGCTAGCCACAACATTTTGTCAAACAAAAACTAGTTCATTTTTGGAACTGTGAACTTAGTTAAAAAAAAATTAGTTTTTACACAGCACTCTTGACAACATCATTGTGGTAACTACAGGGGAAGAAGACGGCAGAAAGACTGAGAATCCAGCAGGGAAGTGGAGAGAAGAGAGCGCTTAAATACAGCCGGGGTTGAATGAAAAGTGACAGAGAAACCAGAGTCGATAATCGGAGACAATCAGAAGCAGGTGTGTGAGGGAGAGATGGCAGATTCAGCTGGGACAAGAGGCAGGATGGCAGGGAGGAAACAGAGGAGCACATAAGTGTCAGAAGAAATAACAAAACAGAAAATAATCCTAAATACAAGAGAAGAGCCACACAGAGATGAAACCAGGTGTAGCAGCAAAGAAATGTAATCTAATAGGTGTCTCATCAACAAGGAGCCGGCGTTTCAGGACACAGTAAACCATAGTGTTTTAAACTGGGACCCACAGTGGAGAAATCTCACTACGCCGGCTCAGTTATCTCCGCGTTTATGAGCTCCCCAGCATTTTTTCTCAGTGCATGACGTGCATTCGCCACTCTGTGATAAAGTTAAAAAATATGGCACTGTACGGTGCAAATAATGAAGCAAAAACTGACCTTATTATATGAATCCTATGAATTACTGTCGCCTCCGCTATCACTGGCAACAAAAAATTGGATCCAGGGAATCAAAGACACCACATACTTTTGAATAAAGCTCTCCTATGCACGCATAATTATTATCATTATTATGCATGCATAGAAGTTGGTTTGGGGGGAGGGGGTATAGTTGAGATCATGCTTTTAATTCTGTGGGGCAGCGATAGGACTAATTTATGTGGGGTCATATTAATCTGTGAAGCACTTTCAGATGCAAATTTGCGCCTTATAAATAACATTTGATTTGATGCTACATTTGTCATGTTTGCCACTGGGTTGACTGTGCATTCTCAGTGTTCTTTTCTGTTTATCTGGTAGTGTCACAGTGCCAACCGATGGGCCCAGCATTGGTACTGCAGCAGTTTCACCCACTTTGTGTGGAACCGTGTGGACAATTTTTTTAAAATTATTACTACGGTGCCATTTTTACAGACTGTTTTTGAAACTATTCCTGTTTTGTTTCCGTGTAAACAGGGCCTCAAATCACAGAACTATGATCTAAATGAGATATTTAAATTAAACAGAACTAATGATGAGAGCTGGACAAAACCTTACACAACTATAATTCTAAAATAAAAAATAATAGAACAACAAGAAGTAACCTAAAATGATAATGTCAACTGAAAAGGGAAATGAAATGTCTGAAACTCAAAACACAAACACACAGGATTATGACAGGTGTGACTAGCTAACAAGTAACATGAGAGGCAATCAATTTTCATGTCTGAATCTCATCACTTAAATCATAATTTGAAAATATTTTTGTATTTACTCAGGCTGTCTTTGTCTACTATTAAATTTTTTTTAATACTCTGAAACAATTAAGTTTGACAGAAAAAAAGTAAAAAATGTTTTTTTTTTAAGTAAAAAGAGAAGAAATCTGGAAGTCTGTTACTGTTCACAGCAATATACAAAATTCACAAAGTTTAAAGAATAAATATAATCTGTAAAATTGATTTTGTGGGAAAATCTGCAATTTATCATCAGTATTTAAATTCTTAGGAAATTAAACCACAGTCACCATCTTATGCTAAATAATGTTATATATTTATGCAATATTAATTACACTTTAATAAGTTGTTTTCCAAACAGGCCTTTTGTAATCTGTCCTACTACTGATGTGGATATTGCTTGTTAATATTTCACCAAAACCAGTCGCATGTAAATGTTAAGTATTTGATCGATTGTTTTATCATATCAGAATACTGATGTTTGTACCAGTTTTTACATCTTGAAATACAAAATCAGAGGTTTCTGAAGCTGCTTTCTTTGTGCAAATCTGCAAACACTGGCCATGGCAGCCTGGTCTCAGAGAGCGGCCTCCGCCTACTGTAAATCCGCTCTCCAGATCCACTTATTGATCCCGCCAGTCGATAGTGTTATTCATGTAGCCTCTCAGGCCAATGCCCTTGCTTATTCACAATAACTTCACAGTCAGCAAGGCGTGGAAAACAAATCTGTCTCCAATGTGCAGGAGAGCTGAGACACTGCAGCTGAAGAAGAGATCGCCTGACTGGTTGGTGCACAGAGGAGAGATTAGTAAAAGAGACAGAAGAGCATACATACACACACCTCCACACATATCATACTGGGTACTGAGTGTGCTGGATTACAAAGCAGTGACAGTAAGCACAGGCTATCCAAAGATAGATTTAAAACTCCCAATCAAAGAGGGGCCTGTGTGTATGTGTACAAAAGCCGAAGCTTTAAAAAGCTGCCGTTGATCTCTGTGAGTCGTGCAAACCGTGGAAGCTTTCCACGTTTACTCATGTTACAATCACAAACTTCAGTGAAGTAAAATGGGTTTTATAGCTAAAAATCTAAAAGGGGCTGACATGCATTTTTCTTAAGTCCTGTGCATTCTGTTAAATAAGATCGTATCCAACCTGTGTCTTTTAAAAGTCACGTAATCAATAAATGTCAAATCTAACCTCGGTATAAATCCAGCTGTTCAAATCCAGAGAGAGAACATAAGTGAGCAAAAAAAGCACCTGTTAATAAGGAATACTGCGGACATATCAAGGATTGCAGTCGCAGCATCATGCTGCGGTTGCTCTTCTTCTGCAGCTTGTAGGTTTGGATATATAATGAAGCCCTTTCGTTCCATCAAATGAAGATGGAGAGAGAAAGATACTGCTGCAAACCAACTAGTGCATGACGGTTCAGTCGATCTGACGGCCCAAGCAAGGAGACTACTATTCAGAGAAGCAGCCAAGAGGCCCATGGGAAATCTGAAGCACATGCAGAGATCTACAGTTTTAGTAGAAGAATCTTTTGGCAGAACAATTCAAAATTCTGCCACTTTTCCTACCCTGGCAAAAAGAAAAACATTGTTGAAAAAGAGCTGTTTGCAGTTTTCTATGAACCACATAAAACGAATACAGCAAAGTGGAAGAAGGAGCTCTCCTAAGGTTTGACCAAAATCTAATTTTCTGGAATATGAACCAACAAACCCAGAGTGATGCAGGGTGGTGACAGCATTATGCTGTGGGGGGAAAAAAACTCTTCAGCAGGAAGATGATAGCTGGTTTAAAGTTGAGGGCAATCCAGGAGAAAACCTGTAGGAAGCAGCAAAAGGCTTGAAACGGGGATGGAGGTTCACCTCCCAGTGGGGCAGCAACTCTAAACACACATCCTACTGGTTTAGATCAAAGCATGTCCATGTGTTCAAATGCTCCAGTAAAAATCAAGACAAAAATCCAAATGAGAATCTGTCAAGACTCGAAAATTTGCTGGCCACATTCTCACAGTCCAATCAGATTGAGTTTGCTTTTTTTTTTTTTCAAAAGGAATCAACTTCTCAATGTTCAAAGCTAAGAACAAGAAATCCCGAGAAATCTGCTGCTGTTACAGCAGAGCAACCTTTTTGTACAAAGTACTGTACAAAGTTAAAAACAACGTATCTTTTTCCTTGCACTATAAAACTGTGACTCATTTTTGTTGGTCTATCAGATAAAGTCCTAAAGAAATATATTGAAATTTGTATTTTAACATGACAAAATGTGAAAAATTTAAGGTGTATTTCTTTGTGAGAGTGCCAGTTCAAAGGTGTGTGAACATTCACAACAGCTGGCTTGAAATGGTCAGCTGCTGCTTTCTTCCCAATGGCTTGCTCCGCCACGTAAAAACACTCCAACGGGTTTATCTTTAGCAGCACCCACTCGGCGAGAGAGAGGGAGGCGAGGTCAGAGATGGAGGTATGGGGAGAGGGAGCGTTGGTAGAACACTGTGAAAGTAAAGCATAAAATAGGTATAAAATAGGATGGGAGGAAATGATTTGGATGAGCAGACAGTGTTTTGAGAACAAGTGTGTGTACCTTCATGTTGCTACACATGTAAGTTATGAAATATATAAAGTTACCAAGGCTGCCCCATTTCCCACTTCCTCTCCACTCGACACCCTGCCCTAAAACACACAAATAAACCGTGTGTCACACTGCAGGCATCCCAACACTCTCCTGCACTAAATATCGGATTTGATGATTCTTATATTTCAGCCACCACAGGTTTCAGGTTTATTCACTGGGGTCATATGAGCTAAATCAACTCAGGCATGGTGTGCATAAAGTTTCAAGGGAGAGAAACAAGTCCACCCTGAAGTGGAAAGCAGATGAGAGTTGAAGGACAGAGCAGGAAAATGCATCTAACAAGCACAGACACAAGTGCTGACCTCTCATCTGTGCCATATTTGCTTGTGTGTGTGTGTTAGCATAAGACAATTGTAAAACAATATACATATTGCAATACACACACACACGCACACGCAAAGACAGAGGTGCACCCATGAGGAAAGTGCATGGTCATCAGTAATTGTCATCTTTCAACAAGCAGTGGGTCATGCCCTGCCTCTGTAAGCATTATTGAGGAGAACAGGGAGGGAGAATCCCCCATACATAACAAGGATTAGTGTTAGAGAAGCTGAGCAGATACAGATGCGGCTGCTGCCCCACTTGTACCAGTTTACTGACACATGCAGAAAGATACACAGATTCATTTGGCTCACCAGGGATTCTGTGGGTCTTACATAAAAATCTACATTGTTCAGACAGTCAGACAAATACATTATACATCATGAATATTTTTCCCCCACTGATAGTTTGTGGTAAATGGACCCAATTATTATTGTTTATCTGAGTATATTGGGGTGGAGTCCTATCACATGGTGCTAAGATTATATTTGAAATATCAAAAAGTAGGTTTAAAATTTAGAAAGGAACTATAAGGGGCATGTAGAGTAGGTTTATATTTTTTAAATGCTGGGAGGAAGATTGTTTTTTACTGACAATACTAAATCAATCACATATTGAAGTTTAGATATTTGTTCTAAATGGCTATAAATGACTTGTTTGTCATTTTATTTAATGATATTTACACAGAAAGGAAGGCTAAATAACTGTATAATAAATACAAAATTAGACCTTCAGCTCTCTGATAGCTTTTTATTTTGGCCCTCTGAGGAAAAAGTGTAGGCAGCCCTGCTTTAAAGCTACGATCATGCAACTTTTCGATGCGTCCTTTCGATGCGACACCTGAATAAGATGGTTAAATTCTCTCGTCAAGATTCAGTCCTTCAGCACTGCAGTGGCTTTGTAAGGAGACATTCATCTGAGTCAGGTGTGTTGGCAAAGGGATTCATTAAAATCGTTGCAGGATAGTAGCGGAATGGAGGACAAGAGTTACTTGCTGACGTACAAGTCACTTTATGGTTTCTCTCCTCAGTATCTGTCATGTCTGCTTCACCCTTACACCCCCACAAGGACTCTTCGATCGGCGGACCAACACCTACTTATGGTTCCTTCCTTTCAGTGTAAAGCTCGTGCTGAGAGGGCTTTTTCAGTCTGCGCTCCTAAACTTTGGAATCAACTCCCCTTGACAAGGAGATTGGCCCCCTCCCTCACTATTTTTAAAACACTGCTAAAAACCTACTTTTATTCCCTGGCTTTTAACTCCGGTTATTGGGGGGGCATGATCCTTTAGGGTTCGGTTGACATAGTGCTTGTGACTATTGTTTTTACTATTTTTATTTTTTACTTTATTGTTTCATTTCATAATTTTATCTCAGCTTTTAATTCATGCGTCCTGTGCTTTGCTGAGGCAGGTTTGTGGCTCGTCCAACTCTGCCTGTTTGTGTTATTGACGTTGTATTTTGTTATTCTAGTCCACTCGCTTCTGTACAGCACTTTGGTCGGCTCGGATGCCTTTTTTTTTAAATGTGCTTAACAAATAAAATAGTATTGTATGGTATGGTAAGAGTTGCACACCTTTGTCCTATTTGTGACACAAATCCTAATACTGACTAAATGAATAAACACATTGTTATATGTGATCACTTGAAAACAAACATATAAATATGTAAATTCCAGTTTTAAAGTCACTAGTCAATTTCAGAGTGTAGGAACCTTTTTTTGTTCCTGTAACCTATTCTGGAACCAGGTTTTTTTTCACACATTCGGACAGATAAGAATTAGGGACCACAGCGCTGAGTTCGTATATCCATTTTAGCTCCTACTCTGATGTAGAGTTTTTTCGTGGTTTCATCAGATCTCATATGACGTACGTGTTTGGTGAACTCATAAGCTACGTCCCTTGCTAGATTTCTGCTTCCCAAGACCCTGCCATAAAAAATAAAAAATAAAAATAGAAAAAAGAGATATTGAAAAAAAAGAAAGTTAAAATAAACTTCAATATATTTCTTTAGGACTTTATCTGATAGACCAACCAAAATGAGTCACAGTTTTATAGTGCAAGGAAAAAGATATGTTGTTTTTTTGTTTTAAACCGAGGGTAATTGATTTCTTTAGTTGTGTTTGTCTCTTGGGGAGCAACTTTTCACTTTCTTTAATATACAAAGTACTCTTACATCTGTTCCTTGTACTTTTGTGTCTCTTCTCTGTTTTCTCAGACCCCCAGACAGTCATGGCAGATGACCGCTTGTACTGAGCCAGGTTGCTTCTTGTTAAAGGGGAGTTTTTCCTCTCCACTGTCACTACATGCTTGCTCAGTATGATGGATTGCTGTGGTTGGATTCTGCATGTTCTGGGCACAACCTCACGTCAATGACTCCACACAATCTATTCATAACATAGAAAACTCTTAACTGACTGAAGTGTTTGTATAATTGTACTGAATGATTTTTCTTTTAAAGTGCCTTGAGATGACATCTGTTGTGAATCGGCGCTACATAAATAAACTGAATTAAATAGAATTTTTTTTGCTCTTTGTTTTTGTTTCAGTGGCATAGTGATGTGAAGCTAGTGAGACAAGTTCATTTGTAGGCTACAGCACATTTCAGCATCAAGACAATTCTTTATGAAAGTAGTTAAAATTGCCCTGCAAGGGGCCATGGTGGAGGTACTCCATAGAAAAACTGATCATCACTTCCTTGCTGCCTCCAGCTCGATGGAGCTCTGCAGCCTACACCTAAACCTCTTAGTGATAGATGTCAGATTACCGTCAATCACGAAGCCGCACCAACCTGATCCAAGTTATTCCCCGAGATGATGTGGATGAGCATCTCCATCACATTTCACTGGCACAGCCTATTATGTTTATGGTGATGGGGTTTTTCTCCCCTTCTGAATGCGTCTATGCTATGTTTTGCAGTGCACCATCTGAAGGTGTGATACTGAGTCAGCCATCGGATCACACTGTCAGCCCGCCCGACAGATTGGCATCACAGGCGGCGCGCCTCTCTCTCTCGCGCTGTCAGCAGCGGATCTTACCTTGGTGAGCTGAGCGATCTTCTTGCACATCTTGCTGTGCATCTGGTAATCGTAAAGCTCCTGCTCGATGGTGGCCAACTCTGCCGCAGTCCCGTTCACGGTGGAGCCCGGCCCGGGGGACTGTGCAGCCTTACCGGCGCCTGTAGCCATAATGGAACCCCCTCACCACCCCTCCTCTCGCTCTCTCTCTCTCCCAAGGGAACTTCCCAAGACCGGAGGATTGTCAGAAATGATCCTTCCGCCTCGCGGATGAAAAATCCCACGTAATTCGTGTCAGGTTCCTACTTGTGCATCTCATCCCTCCAAGCGCAGACCCTCTCTCGCCGGCGGCATCTCGAGGAATCTGGCTGTAGATCGGCGGGGCTCTCCTGGTGCGTTCCGGCTGCTGCCCCGCTCTCCTCCCGCTGGCCGCCCGGTAATCGCGGAGGTCACACGCTGGAAGTCCATCGGGACGCGCTTGCGCCAGCCGAGCCTGTCCTGTTGCCAGCAGATGTATATTTTTTTCGTTATTCGAGGGAGGATGAGAGCGTACAATCCGACCACCTGTCTGGGGGCCGGGGCGGAGAGGGGCGTGTGTATCTGTGGAACATTACCGGAGACAGCTGTTGGAGAGGCGCACTGCTGCAGTGCTGCCCCGCCCCTGATCGCTGTACGAAGGGGAGGAGGAGGAGGGTCTCCAGGGTCCGTGGGATCAGTTAAATAAACCTATAGAGGTCTGAAACAAGCATACTACACCTTGGTCTTCCTTGCATATTGACAAAGTCAGCTATTTGGAGGATGAGGTTACAAAAAAAGGACAGTTGTGGTGTAGATGTCAAAGTAGTGCCAGTTATCAAACTTAAATGTAGAGCCAACAAGGCAAGCTCTGTAATTCTAGACCAAAACAGGTAAAATGTATAAATTTTTGTGCGATGAGAAGTTTACTTGAAAGCCACACAATGTATTAATTATTATTAATTATTACAGAGATCTACATAATGTTAACATTAATAGCGGATTGTCTGCTGTTTAAAATACAATGTCGCCATATTGAACATCCTGTAAATATGTTAGCTACAGAATGCAAAACATTGTTGTTGTTTTTTTATCTTGAGATCTGGCAAATATAATATGGCTATATTGTAATGAGAAAGTTGATATTTATTTGGTATTGACCCAGTTACCCGATACCAGTATGGGTATCGGTGCATCCCTAAACACAATGTATGTTTGGGTGGTACTCACAGACTGTATGGTACTCAAGCAACTCAAGACAAGTTGGCCCTAAGGGGTGCAGGTCCTCAAAGTTAAAAGGGACACATAGAACAAAATTGTAAAAGCTCTTACAACAGCATGACTTATAGTATACCATCCGGATTAACAAAAGACAACATACAACATAATATATAAAAATCATCAGATAACGACCATGCAAAGCAAAAGTTGCCTATTATTTATCTGATGGGGTGCAATTTTGCTGTTGATAGGAGCTGTGTTGATCAAAGACCATAAGAGCTAGTAGCTGATTAAAGAAGTGTTATAAAATAACCTAACTGGCTGCTCTGTCTCACTAAATAAACCATCATGTCTGACTGGTTAACCTAAACAGCAACACAGCTGTGGACAGCTCAGAGGGCCAACTCTACTTTTTTGTAAAAGTGTTAAAACCTGTGAGATATTTATAGTTTTTAAGTAAAAAGATAACATAAATTCAAGGTATCATCAGCACACAGCAATGAGGTAAAAATATTAATACAATTTCAAATAATTTAAATATGAAAATAATATATATTTATTTGGATAGGAATAGATTAATTTATTTGACAAATGTATTTCAAGTCTTATTAAAATGTTTACATGTATAAATATCAATTTTGGGACATTTCAAATTGTAACACATCTGGTTTTCCATACTTCCTGTGGTCCAAGTTTTTGGTACAGTTGGCTATTTTCGGTTACTATTTATCTGACATTTTTAGATGTGAGCTGCTGAGGCTATGTGTTGAATCTTTTTAGCTGAGGGTCTAACTACTAACCACTAAACATGGTTTTATGTAACTTTCTTTCATAAACACGCCTATTTAAAAATATATGTTCTTGGCCATAACTTGATAGTTGGATAGATCTTTACAGATGCACTCTTGGGCTCAGGTTACCACAAATGCGTTTTGTAATAATAGTACCATGAGCTTTTCAGTGACACACTTGTGACAGTGTGGAGGTCCTGTCACTATGGCTACGTTTGATGATGTGCCCTGGCTGCTTATCCACAGATATATCCCTTTGGCTGACTGGTTAGCGCCCATGACTCTCACCTGGGAGTTGTGGGATTGAATCGCCGCCCGGGCCTTCGTTGTGTATGTTGCCACACACTGTTGTTGTATTTACACATCTATGTGTGGGTTGTAGTTCTCAGTTTGTATTATTTGGTTTGTTTTATCATTGTTTTTTCCCCCTCTCTGAGGTCCAATTGGTGTTTACATTCTCTAATGTTTTAAAAATGTTTTTCGTGTTTTATGCTTAATCAGTGTTTTACTTTTTGTGGTTTTATGCTTAACTGTTGTTTTTTTTTTTACTTTGTCTAATGTATTTTCATGGTTTTTGCAATTTATTCTTAATTTAATTGCTGTTTTTACTTTCCATTCTTTTACCATATGTTTTGTTTGTTTCTTTACCACCGAATTGTTTAGAGCACATTGAATTCATTGCTTTCCCTCCCATCCAGCAGGTGTCAGTATATCTCGTAAAGGCTTCATAGAAAAAGAAAAGACGGTAGAATTTGAAAACAGGCGGCAGTTTTACGGCTGGAAAACAAACAAGGTAAATATTGGTAGCTTTATAGAGATAGACAGACAGAACGGCTGTTTTCGTGTAACGTTATGGGTTATGTTGCATAATACGACGCTCATTTTGTCGTGACTGAATTGCTTTCTTCTTTATGTGGAAGTTTGTTGATTATCTAAAGACACACAGGCGACGGCTGCTGTGTCAGTGATGACTGAAAAACAAAACCTTGCTCTAGTAGCCGAAGCGACTGGCGCTGTTTGAATGTGTTTTGTGCTTATCTGTTTTTGTGGGTGATAGATGACCGCGGACAGCGAGATGGAGCTGAAGGAGGCGTTTCAGCGGGCTCAGAAAGGACACAACAACAAGGCGAAGCTGGTGGCGAGCCTGAAGAGCCGCTACAACAAGGTGCTGCTGCTGATCAGCGTTACCTGCTTAACTGACCTGTCTCTACAATATGCGCAAACCCGCTTTAGATCAACATAGCCTTGCTAAAATATCCACACTCCTTCATTTACCCCGTTTTAGTCTGTTACGGCCAACATCATGTTATAGAGACCAGCACAAAGTAGTTCATCTTGGTGTGGTTAAAGGAAAATGATGCATGTTTTTTTTTAACTGTATTTAAGGGGGAAAAAAATCTGGTGTATTTCATTGATCTCTTCTATTCTGATACCCCAAAATAAAATCCAGTGGCTTTCAGAAGTCCACTAATTTGTTTATAATTGAATCTTGGAATAAATTGAGCATTATGAAGACAAAACATACCAATAAAAACAGATGAGATCAGGGATAACTTAATTTAGATGTTTATAGTGTAGCACAACTATGAATCCATCAACTCATGGTCATCCATCGAAACTGGTGGGCCAGACTAGTAGTGCCTTAATCAGCGAAGCAGCAAAAAAGATCCATGGTAACTGGAGGAGCTGCAGAGAGCTCAGGTGGGAAAATCCACTTACTTTATTGACGAGCGACAAGGAAGAAAAAAAAGCAAGCCATGAGACATCAAGTGTGCAGGCCACACGTGTGGAATAGTTTTCATCAGAACGGAAAGAAAAACTGATCAAATGGGAAGACCGATGGAGCTAAATACAGGCAAGCCAGGAAGAGAGCCCCTTAGAAGAGGAAAAAGACCTGAGAGTGGGACAGAAAAACAATGTAAAACTTACAGCGAGAGCTACAGTGAAATGGTTTAGGTTAAGGGATGTCATGTGATGGAGTGATTCAGTCAAAAAATGTTGAATCTGAAGCAAGACCTAAAGACTGATGTTCAAACACCCCCCTCCAGTGTGACTGAAGTTGAGCCATTTTGCAAAGAAGATAAGGACCAAAAAAATTAAGTCAGCTACTAGTTTTAGAAAGCTAGTAAAGAAAAATCCTAAAACACATTCAGCTATATTGGAATGGCAGCTCGATATAGTATTTACACAGGAGAACTCACTATAAAAGCATGCACTACATCTTAGATATTTGTTTAATAAAAGCGAATGGTAACCATGTACCATATCAATTTCTTTTTATTTATTTATTATTTTCTACTTTGTGTTCATCCATCCCAAAAAATCCAAATAGCACAGTGTTGTAATTTTTTATATCTAGTCATAGATTATTCTTTTAAATGTATTTGTTTTAGATTTAATTAATTCCCACCCTGGGTTTCACCCTCCCCCATCCATCATTGGTCACACGTTTCTTTTCCTCCTCCAGCTTGAGGACAAGACGCAGTTCCACGATGAGTTTGCCCACTACCTGAAGTACGCGATGATCGTGTACAAACGTGAGCCGGCTGTTGAAAACGTGATCGAGTTTGTGGCCAAGTTCGCCACAAGTTTCCAGCCTCCACCCAGTACAGACAATGAACAGCAGGAAAAAGGAGAAGAAGAGGAGGAGGAGGACGAAGATGAAGACGATCATCCATTTCTGAGTTTCATCTTCAACTTTCTGCTAGAGGTACAAACATAAATGCTTACATATTCCAACCAAAAGAAAAAATGATAATACAATCAATTACAAAAGAGTAAAAATAAATATATCTAATTATGTTTTATACTTTAGACCACCACCACTACCTGGATGTCTAAATAACCCTTCATAGTTGAAATAAAGATGTTTATTAACGTTTGTTTCCTCCTTTCAGTCTCACAAAGCCAACAGCCATGCTGTGCGGTTCAGAGCGTGCCAGTTGATCAACAAGTTGCTCGGCAGTATGGCGGAGAACGCCCAAATCGATGACGATCTCTTCGATCGTATCCACCAAGCCATGCTGGTTCGTGTCACGGACAAGTTCCCCAATGTGAGGATTCAGGCAGCTTTAGCTATGACCCGCCTTCAGCAGCCACAGGATCCTGACTGTCCCACCATCAATGGTTTGTTTAATTTTTTTATTTTTATTGATTACTTTTCAAATCGTGTTAATAAAACCCCTACAGAAATTGTATGTCACCCATTTTTAGAGCAAAATTATTAATAATTCATATTGTTGATTAGGATTTTCTGTTTTATCTCATCCTTTTGGCCCATCAGCTGTCTCATTCTCGGCCTCTCTTGTGTTTTCAGCTTATATGTTAATTCTGGAAAACGATGGTAACGCGGAGGTGCGCCGTGCCGTCCTTTCCTGCATTGCTATGTCACCGCGGACCCTGCCTAAAGTTCTCAAACGCGCTCGAGATATTAAAGAGAACGTCCGCAAGCTAGCCTACCAGGTAGACACGCAGGCAGTCAACTAAAAGTGTTGGTGAAATACTGGGATCTCTGGCTACTTCTGTAATCTATTTTTGTTTTTTTTTGTTTTTGGCAAAAGGTTCTTGCTGACAAGGTTCACATTAAAGCTCTCACCATCGCACAGAGAGTTGGTCTGCTGCAGGAAGGTCTCCATGACACCTCAGGTAATGTTGTGTTTTCATGGTTTAAAGTTTCCATCACGACAGAATGGCTGTAGCAACGGAGTATGATAAAGTCTCACTAAAAGTCCACAACGCATGGCCAACATAAGTATGTATTAAAAATCCAATAAGTCCTCATTATGTAAAAGTTATTTTTTTTTTATCCTCAAATGTATTAAAACTCTATCCGGCTGATGGTTAATTTTCTTTTTTTTTGTCGGCCTAAATAGTGCCTCCAATGAAGGAAATGAGAATGTAAAAAAACTATCGCGATTTACTCTATTAGTAATAGAAAAAGATATAAAGACTAATCCGGTGGAGTGTTTAACTTTAACAAAGCTCTCTGTGGAAGAGTATCCCTGAAGTTTTCACACATGATAATATGGATTTTGAAATGCCTGCCTGGATTGTTGGGGAATGTTTGGCAAAATGAATGGGAGGAGTCCAAACAGGAAATCATTGAGTCTAGTAAGAAAACTGGCTTATTACAGGGTAGGATAGAGTGGATTTACTTTCTCAGAACCAGCTTGGGCTTCAGATCTAGGCTCTGTCAAATTTATCTCAGCTTTTCCTCTCTTGGCTCGTCAGCCTTGGTCAAACTAGTTTGAGATATAAGACGATGATGTATAGAAACTTGTTGCTGTTTCTATTTTTTTGTGTTTGCCGCTCAGACAGGATGGTTGTCTGTCTCTCTTCGTCTCTTTTTCATCACTGACTCGTCACCCCGAAGCCAGCTCAAGGCATGATTAGGTTTATGAAAGGTCCACACATGAAACAGTTGGAAAAATAGATTCTACTTTTTCTTTCTGTATATTTTAAGAGTCCGTGCGAGACGTCGTTTGCAGCCGCCTGCTGCCAGCCTGGCTGCTTCGGCTGGATGGAAACGTCATCGAGCTGCTGCACCGGCTGGATGTGGAGAACTGTGCAGAAACCGCTATGGAAGCCCTGAAGGCCATTTTCAAAAGCATGCCAACTGAAGAGCTGCTGCAGAACAGGGGACAGTTTGACGATAGGTAGGCGCTCGGATGTCCCTCTTACACACACACCCATTTAAACATCTGATTTCAAACATCTGATATTTCACACAGTATTAAAATGTTTATTTCCTATCAGGAAGCTGATCCCCGCGGACTCGATGACCTGTGAAAATGTGCTTTACTGGAGAGCCTTTTGTGAGTTCTTGAAGGGTAAAGGAGATGAAGGGGACGAGATGCTGGAAAAAGTGTTACCGGATGCTGCAACTTACGCCGAGTACCTCCGTGGGTAAGTTGAGACACAGTGATTCTCAACATAAGTCTTATGCACTCAATAGTTTCCATTTCCAAAGTATTTTTTTTAAATCAGTCTGTTGATGAGTAGTTATTGGATTTAAATAAAGTACTTTCATAAATTAGACATCGATTAGAAATGACCTTGCAAGATATTGTGATAAGAAGAAATGCACAGGAATGTTGGGCCATTTGGTAACTTAAAAAACCCAGTATTTTTCCAACAAGTGAAATCATCATGGATGAAAAACAAGACATTTATGGTAATGAAAGCAATTCAAATTAGCGATGGAGGATGGATATAAAGTCTCACATAATAATTTACAAGATGTTTTTTTTAACAGGCAAACTCCTTTCATGACTTTAGTACAAATCGTATTTTTTTTTTATATCGTTTGCTTTCTGTTCACTGATGACAGCTTTAGATAAAATTGGCTGCCTTTCGAAAAAAAAAAAATTTCCTCATATACTGTATTACAAAGAGCAAATTTCCCACCAGTGGCTGGGGACAAATAAATGAAATCTATTGAAATTTCTTTATTTAAGAGTACTTTGATTGATGTTGGAATAGCTGCATTTAATTTGGCTCGAGTTAGTCCTCCAAGTAAGATTAAATATCTTTCTTTTGCAGTCTGATACAAGGAAAATATTTCCCTCTGTGTTTTTCTTGTATCTCATGATGTTATTGTTGCTGCTTTGTGATAATATGCTCCTGAAAATCAAAATTCCCATAACATTGTTGTGACCACAGGTATCTGAAGGCCCTGTTTTCAGAGGATCACTTTATGTATGTAACTGTGTGGATAACCAAGGCCCTCCTTTTTACCTAAAATATTAATCTCTAACTTTTTGTGTGTTTTACTCTTTTCGTCTAATGTGATTTTATTTGTTTTTCTGTTTTACAAATAGTCTTCAGACTTGCCAAAGTCTGGATGCTTTGCTAAAAGATGCTTTATATTGGCTTGCTGACAGCTTGTGTGTGGGCGGGCAGTAAGGTTGTAGTGCTGCTGCTTGATCAGACTGACTCTTTGCTTTGTCTGCTGCAGCTATCTTAAGGTAGTGCCTGTGCTGACGGAGGAGCAGAGGGCTGACTTCAACCAGCTGGAGCTTGTCATGACCAAAGAGTTCATCTCCCAGCAGCTCATACATCTCACTGGTTGTCTCGACACCAATGAGGAAGGTGGCAGGTAAATCAAGCAAAAATCCCTGGATGTAGAGCCAAGATCTATCTTTGAGCATCTACAACCAGGGAACACGGTGCGTTAATCCATGCGTCCATCTGTTGATCAGAGAGTGGCTTGGTTGGTAGAGCAGCTGGCTGGTAACTGGAGGGTTGTAAGGTTGATTCCAGCTTCCGTCTGTCACATGTCAATGTGCACCTGGGCAAGGGACTTAAGCCAGAGTTGCCTACCAATCTGTGTATCAGGGTATGAATGAGTGCGAGTGGGTGGATGTGGCTTTGAGTAGTCAGCATAACTAGAAAATACTTATATAAATTGATTCCATATTCATTCATTCAATTGTTTGGTAGTTCATCCATTTGTCCTGCAATTCATCTTTCATCAGAATGCTGAAGTTTGCGTTCTCTGTAGAACCAAGAAAATAGAGCGCATCACCCCAGTTCTAAAGTCTTTACAGTGGCTTCCTGTAGCTTAGAGAATAGTTTAAAATACTCCTACCAGTTTATAAATCATTATTTGGCTTTGCTCCAAAATATGTTGAATACCTGCTGTTTTTATAGTGACCCCCCCCCCCCCCTAAACACTCAGGTTCTCCATCTCTAATCTATTTATAATCACTAGAATCAGAACCAAACATGGAGAAGAACTAGTTTCTAATTTAAATCGCATCCGTCTAGAGCCGCCTTTAAGTAAATTATTATGATGCTTAAGTGCTCTGTTTTTTTAAAAATGCTTTTCATGTTTTATGCATAATTGTTGTTTTTACTTTCTATGCTTTTACCATGTGTTTGATTTCTTTATCACCAAATCATTAAAAGCACCTTGAATGACCTTAAATTACCTTAGTTGAAAGCTTGCGCTACAAATAAAATCGCCTTGGTATCATAATGTGTTTGTAGGAAGCGTGTGCTGGCTGTTCTGCAGGAGATGCTCGCCCTCCCACAGACCCCCTCCTCCCTGGTGTCTCTCCTCACTGAGAAACTCCTCGCCCTCATCCCAGACGACCAAAGACGCGTCCAGACCGTGAGTTAGATTTTGACTTTAGATGATGAACATTTTCTGTGAGTCAAACTTCTTGTCAAAAGGAGATTTTTAATGGTATGGCTTTAGGAGTCAGACAGAAATTAAAAACAATACAAAGCTAATTCCAATGTCTCTGCCTGCATGCTGCATCATCACCTCTCTGACTCACATTTAATGGAGCTGGTTTTCTTTAACAGGTGGCAGAGATAATTTCAGATGTTAGAGAACCCATCATGGATGTTAGTCAACCAGTGGATGAGAACAAGAGTCGTCGGCAGCAAGTCCAGGTTTGCCAGACTCCCATAAAGACCACCCAGATCACAGATGGAGAGATGAGATTATGTCCACAAACCTCATGTTCCCATGATAATTTGTGGTCCAATCTTTGCGAGTTTAATCCAGCATAGGAATGACTGTCATCTTCTCTTTTCTCTTCTAGCTTGCAGAGGTCAAGGTTCGCATCATGGAGGCCAAGCAGGCTCTGGAGGACTGCATCGCTGCCCAGGACTTCAGTCAAGCGGCAGAGCTGAAGGACTCCATTGCGCGTCTAGAGGAAGACAGAAACCAGGTGCTGCAAGAGATCTCCGAGAGCAACCAACCTGTCGACAAAGAGGTTCGCGTTGAGAAGGTGTGTGAGGACACACGAGGATTAATAGTAGCTATGCGACCCGGATAGAAGTTTAAGGTGATGTTCTTTTTGACAGAATGACCCAGAGACTCTTCTGAGGTGTCTGACGATGTGTGCTGAGCTGCTGAAGCAGATGAACATCAAGACTCGAATTGGTCCTACTATAAGCGCATTGATGTCCTCACTGGTAATCAGTCTGCACTCTGCAAGCACCAATTCTCCAATTGATGTCTTTACTCAAACAATCAAGATATTCAAGTCTTCTTTTGCTGTTGTTTGAAAAACCTCTTTCACTAATTACTGTAATTCCAGACTCTAAGCAACTTTATTCATATGCTTTGAACGATGTAGCCTATGTAATGGTGTGGCTTATTTATGGGTTTTTACAGCGGTTACTAGAGGACCTCCTGGATCTATGGATTGTACAGGTTACATCGTTCACCTTTAAAGGATACTTGCCTTTAAGAGATGGTCTCTGGAAAACCGTGAGAGGCAGTTTGGGCTAACAATTAAAGCAAAAATGGGACAGACAGACATTACGAGAGTAGGACAATTTGCGAAAAATGTTTTCATGCAAAAACCCTCATTATGGAAAGCAAACGAATAAATGTACATTATGCAGCTTTTAAGTTAAAGGTAGTCTGGCTTTTGAAGAAGGAAATAGAGTGGCTTCACGTATCTTTGGCAGCAATGAACCAATGGTGAGACGTTGGAGACGCCAGCGCGTAGAACTGTCTCAATGCAATTAGACATAAAAAAAAGGTTTCAGATGATCTGAACTTGAAGTGTTTCTTGAAGATTGGCTGAACACACAGAGGGAGGACGGCCGAGGTGTTTCCACCATGCTGAAATGTTAATAAAATGGAAGCTACCCAATATCAATGTCTTTCCCGACAATCCCCTCTGTACACGAACCCTTACATACGGTAATTAAACAGTAAAACACCTGCGGCTTATTACAGAGTGCGATAGATATATTTTATTTTGTAAAAATTAGACTAAGTTGGTTCCGACGTACTGGGAAAGTCCTTCCTTCCTTCCCAGTGTCCTCTCCTAAAATGTCCTGCTTCTGTTTTCCTTCTTTCTTGTCCTTACTTCCCTTCTTTCATTTGTTTTGTTCCTTTCTTCTTAACGTCTTACCCTCTGTTTCTTCTTACTTTGCCTACCTTTCATTGTGTCTTTCCGAACTTTTTCTTCTAATCTTCCTTCCTAGAATGCTTTTCTCCTCTTTACTGTGTCCTGTCCTATTAAATCCTGCCCACTGTAAAATTATTAGGGATAAATTCATGTTTTGTATTTATATTACAAGATTTCCAAAAGGACTGAGAAATGTGGAAAGTTTATACATGAGGAATAATAAGTGATAAACGGCGTATTTAAATGTATTCTTCTTTCATAAGCAGTTGATTACATTTTCATTAACATAAAACTCTGCACAATGGGGCTCCAAATCCAGCCTGAATGAAATTGCTGGATTCTCTCATCAGTGTTTAACTCAAGGGATGCATCTAAAAGTTGCACGACAGTAGCTCTTAAGACCCAGACTTGGGCATCCCTGACTGAGCATTACATGTGGCACTGCTTAAATTCTCGGAGTAAAGCGGCTCAGGGAGTGTCAGACAATTACGTCTGCTAAATATTCCTCAAGCGTTGTGCCGCTGTTAAACAAACATGCTCGTCAAACTGTTTCCTCCGAGCTACAGACGTTTTTACTCTGATTCCTTCAAAGCAGCGGAGGGGCTATAAAAGGATATCATGCAGTTGAAGCTTCCCTGCTGAAAACGGCGGTTCAGGGGAACTGCAGAAGTCAAGGCATCAGGAAAATGATTTCAGCTTTCTGAACTTACTGCAGCCTGTCTGAGTAGACTTAGAAAACAGAAGGAAGCAGAAAGAAATTGTGGTCAAGAGTTGTTATTTAACTGCAATAGATGTGTGGGGAAAATATTGTGTGGTACAGCTTGAAATGCAAATTATCTGATCCATTGTGAACAGATCTTAAAAATAGCAGCTGTGTGACACAGTTTTAAAAATACCTCAACAAAGAGAGAGCCTAAAATATCTGGATGAAGGATAGAAATAGAAAGAAAAAAGAATTTTTTTCTTAGAATCAGTGTCTGTCAAAAGATTTGTTAGCTGGTGTTAACTTTAATTAAGACATTGTGGAAAATGCAGGCGTAGAAAACGGCAGCAGAGTTGTGGTTTATGTCGAATTTCCTTTGCTTGGCCTCACTTAGATCCTACCCTCCATAGCGAACGCTCACCCTGCTGTTCGCAACATGGCCGTGGTGTGTTTGGGGACGTGTACCCTGCACAGTAAGGAGCTGGCCAAGACCCACATGGTCCTACTGCTACAGGTGAACTCATGCAGCCTTTTTTTTACTCCATTTCTGAACATTTGTATTCCAGTGTGCAGGTTATTGCAGCTTTAGCATCTTTCTCCAGAAACAACATGGCAATAGTTTAGACCACCAGTTAGTCAGAAAAACAAAATTCAGTTAAATTAAAGCTGTATTCAAACCTCTGGACTTTATCAGATTTTATTACACTGCAACCACCAGTTTCAATAGATTTTATTGGTGTGAAGGTAATAAACCATTAGAAAATGAAGCATAATTATGTGTACAGAAATACAACTATTTCTTTCCTGTTATATCAAATGCACTCAAGTTATAAGGTGACATAATACAAGAAAGTATTGATGCTTTTTCAATAGCGTAGATCTGCATGGATGAATGAAAATGAAATTAGAATCGTTTTTATTTCCTGTTTTTTCCTCCAGATCGCCCAGCTGGATGAGGTGAAGATCCGCATTAGTGCTCTGCGGGCGATCATTGACCTCCTACTGCTGTTCGGCTTCCAGCTGCTCTCTGAAACGGCTTCCAGTCAGAGCGCCCAACCCACCCAGTCACCCGACAAGCAGGAGGGCGATGCAGCGACGGCCGAGGACAAGGTGGACATCCCAGAAGACACGGCACAGAGCATCCTGGTGATGCTTTCAGAGTTCCTGGACAGTGAGGTGATGTTGATTTATTCATACGCTGAGAAACAGTCGTTTGTGTTTTACTTTCTGAAGGTTTTTTTTTTTTTACCTTTTTCTGGTGTTGAACATTCCCAGGTGTCTGACTTGCGGACAGAGACGGCAGAGGGTCTGGCTAAGCTTATGTACACCGGCCACATCTCAAGTGCAAAGATGCTTTCACGCCTGGTGCTTCTGTGGTACAATCCAGTCACTGAGGACGATATTCGCTTGCGTCACTGCCTGGGCGTCTTCTTCCAACTCTATGCCCGCGAGAGCAGGTCTGCAATACTCTCTCTGTCTAGTAATAACAACTTCAGGTTCAGCTTCTTTGTGATGTGATTAAACGGCAATTTGTCATTTTGTTAACAGAGCCCATCAGGAGGTTGTGGAGGAGAGTTTCCTGCCAACAGTTCGAACTCTGCTCAATGCTCCGGCCACTTCGCCACTAGCTGAGGTGGATATTAACAACGTGGTTGAACTTCTTGTCGAGCTGACCCGACCCAGTGCTCTCATTAAACCTTCAGCTAACACAGAGGTAAGAAATATCCATGGGGACCCATGACCCCAAACATGGCGGCTATTCAGATGGCTTTTTTTTTATCCTATATTACTGGATGAAGTAACCATATGATGGCTTCATGCAAGTATTTACATCCTGTGAAGTTTTTTCAAAGTTTGTCCTGTTACAACAATTCAATGTTGTTTTTTCATGTCATAAACCAACACAAAGTGCTGCATAATTAGTTGTAGGAAGTTTGCGTTCTACGTTATCTTTACAACCGAGTTGATACTTTCTAGGACATCCTCTTATTGCAGTTGCATCAGCAAGGTGTTTAGGGTAGATTCTGGGCAGCTTAGCAAGTCTAGTGGGAAATCTGCCCATTCTGCTTTGAAGAAGTTATTTTTCTTCATCCCCTAATAGTGCTGGGCAAACCAAAAAACCACCACAAACCACAAAACACACCCCAAAAAAACAAAACAAAAAACAAACATTCAGCTGTAGATGTGCTTTAGAAACTATAAAAAATAAAGTATTGGCATATATTAATATTTCTTGAATAAAATGTCTTATTCTTCCGAATCAAAACAATAGCTTTGCTATTAAAAAGTACTGCTTTGGGCAAGTTTGTGCAGGTGCATTGGTATCGGCCTTAAAAAAACCCATACCGGTCGGCCTCTAGTTCTAATTACAACAGACGCACAAATGAGCGTACCGCAACTCTGTGAAAACGTTCTCAGTGGTGGAACTCTAAACAGCTGTTTTTAGAACTTCTTCCACATATATGGTCCTATTTTTGTCCCTTACTTGTGGCAAACTACATACAATATTTCCCTTTTATGGCTTCTTTCAGCTCCAGTTTTCTTTTTACCACTCTCTCATAACAGATCCTCCCACCTGATCTCCACAGCTCTTCTAAAGTTACCATGAACCTGTTGACTGGTTCTCCTATTAGTGCTCCTCTATAATTAATCACTAGTCTACTGTGTTCCCTGGTCTTCCTGATGCTGTTTCCCCACTAATGTTGTCTAGCAAACCTCTGAGGCCTTCACAGAACAGCTGGATTTATTAAATCACACACGGCTGGAATCTGTTATTAAGGAATGTCTAAAGGCAGTTTATGGCCTGGGATTTATTTAGACCTGTCAGGGTGATCGGACACAAACACATGCCACACTTTACACATTTTTCGTGGTAAAAAGAAAAAAAAAATCTTGAAAAGCAAGTATTCCTTCCACTTCCTGTTTATGAACTTGGATTAAGTAATTGACAACATCCTAAAAGGACGCTTCAAATGGCCTCATTCATTGACTTTCAGCCCAACTCTATCCCGGTATGCGTCCTATTTGTGTGTTTTTTTTCAGGAGGTTTGCGTCCATGACTACCTGGCAGCGCGTATGTGTGGTGAGATGCTCAAAGATCCCACGGCCCCTGAAGTCCGCCTCTACGCCAAGACTCTGAGCAACCTGGAGCTCAGCCGGGGGGCGACTGTGAGGGATGACATGACGACGCTGCTGCAGCAGCTCGTAGAGGTACACACAGATGAGAGAACAAGACGAAACAATGCTTTGACGCTAGTTGATCAAACTGAAATATGTTGTGACACATTGAATGCCTCCTGTTTGATGGCTCCTTTATTGATCCTGGTAGGTGGTAAAGGATCGTGTTTGCCTTCGTGCTCTGGAGAAGATGTTACATCAGCTGGTGGACTCCAAAGAACAGGCGGAGGTCCACAACGCGAGTGCTCTCCAACCGCTAGACGTCAATGCCGACGGTACACACCATTATTTTTTAAAGATATTGCCTCACTGAGTTGACAAATGTGTTAATCCACACAGTGATGCAAACACTTTGTGAAGAAATGGTCTGATCACCAGAAAGATGCTGAATGCATTTAGAAAAAGCTTTACTGTCAGTAAAGAATGGAGCCCTAACTGCAGAAATATAAATTGTTTCTCTGTAGAGGCTGCAACAGAAGACCCAACAAAATCTGCCAAGAGAAATAAGAGAGGTAATTCAGATCCTTTCTGTGCATTCACAACACCGTTATATTTTTAGAGCTCCTGAGAGGAGGGGGTGACTCAGCACATGGATGCAACCGGAGTGTGTGTTTTTCCACAGGTCAAAGGAAAGCCTCTACTGCCAAAGGGGGCAGAAAGCCGAGCAGAAGGGCCGAGTCATCAGAGGAGAGGTGAGATCTGTTGTAACAAGGCAGAAATATGGCTGTTTTCTTTAACAAATCCAGATACCCTCACAGTCTGTGTGGATCTGTGTTTGGCTACAGTGATGGAGAAAATGTCCCAGAGTCCGTTCCTGTGGTGCGTCCATCACGGAGAGCTAAGACTGCCGCTCTGGAGAAAACGAAACTGGACTTGAACCCTCTCATCAATCAGGAGGCCAATGTGTCGTGAAAGTCCAGTCATGAACAGTTTTTTATTTAACAGAAACTGAAATACGTCTCGCCTTTGCTCTTTGTTCCTGTTACAAATTTTTGAAATTCAACCTCTATAAAGTGAAAATAATTCTTTACAGATTCTTTTAAAAATGTAAGTTAGTGCTAAACATTTACGACAAATGACTATCTCTATCCATGTGTTCGGCTTTCACTACATTAATTTGTGCTCCATTTTTTGAGCCTTTTTTTAAAGACAATTTTAAGTTTTGTTATAATTAAAGCCAATAATCCAAATAAACCCCCCAAAACAATTGGTTTCCTTTTACTACATTTTTTAGTAATAAGCAGGTAAGTTAAAATAGTGTTTAACTGGTGATGCTTTATATATTTTGATGCTATCATTCAGGTAAGAATAACATGTTGACTATTCATATGGTGTGTTTACAGTTCCTACGTAGTCTGGAAAAATCTAGAATATGATTAGTCTTGTTTGAATCTATATAACTATATTTATATACTTAATTTCCCTCTGGGATTAATAAAGTATTTTTGAATTGAATAATACTGTTTTAGTTACTGAAATGAGTGGCGAAAAATGTTAAACTGTTAGCATAACATTAAGCAGGTATCCTGACATTTTTTTGTTTTCCTAAATATTGAATTTGTATGGTGTGGCTGTAAAAGGGAAACTAATACTCTTTCAAACAGGCATTAGCATACAGTTTATTATAAGATTTAGAGGACAAGCTTGAAAGCTGAAAGGTATTTTTTTATTTTGGAACCCATTTAAAATTAATCCAGAAGATTTAGAAGATTTTTAATTGCTACAGTTGATGTGGATTGTTTTTACCTCCCAAGACTTGGGTCTTAATCCACCTTGGAGGCTACTGGCTTAAATAAACCGGCATCTGTCACAAATAATTATGCTACGTGGTTAAAATTGTTAGCTACATTTATTTTAAAGGAACTGTACCACAACTGTTTTGTGTGTGTGTGTTTTTTAAGAGTATTAAATACTCTCAAAGAAATGACAAATTGACCTGCTGAACAAATTTCTCAATTCAAAAGTTTACTGTTTCAGTGAGATTATACTACTGTAGTAAAACATGCAATTTTAGGAAAATATGCCAATTAAAATACATTTTGTACATTTGATAAAAAAAGCAGCTAGGTGGAGACAAAGCGCTTTCAATAAGATTGCTGAAATGCATCAACAGGCATTAGTGGTATATACAGTGCTCTGCATAAATCAGTACACCACCTTTAAAAAGTATTAATTTAATCAGTAGCTCAATGAGCAAAAGAACAATTTCCAAACTTTCCACAACGCAGAGTTTTATGAAAACTTATTTAACTCCATAACATGACATTAAGGTTATTATTCTAATTTAGATCACAAAATCTTCAGTTTTACTCAAATTGTTTGAAGCAAAAATGAATAGACCCTGCAACTAAAACTACCACATCCAGTATTTTGTATGAGCACCATGATTTCTGAGGACAGTACCAAGTCTTCTAGCCATGGTCTAGGCAACATCTTTCTTTTTCCATTCTTCAAGAATATTTTAGAGCCTGGATGCTGGATGAGGATGGACTCTCAACTTGTCGCTTCAGAATTCCCCACAGGTGTTCGATTGGGTTCAGATCAAGAGACAAACTTGGCCATTCAATCACCTTCACCCTGTTCGTCTTCAGAAATGCAATAGTAGCTTTAGATGTGTGTTTTTGGATCATTGTCGTGTTGGAAAAGTGCACGACGGCCAAGTGCAAGGAGTGATGGCAGCATCTTCCCCTTTGGTACAGAGCAGTACATTGTTGAGTTCATGATACCATCAATGAAATGCAGCTTAAGTGTGGCTTTTCTCCTAGGACTATAATTGCGGTGTACTAATTTTTGCAACATGGGCTTGAATGAATCTGTTAGGCAAATCACTTTTTTGTGTGTGCAAATGAACAAATCTTGTTTGCAATCAATGGCCCATATTTGTGGGAGTATAAACGTAGTGGGGGGTAATCATTTATGCAGAGCACTGTAGATGCTTGATGTTGTGATTTGAGCCAATCTGTAATATAGCCTAGAGCCATGATTCTCAAACTGTGGCACATAAGCTCTTCCTATTGGTACTTGGAGGAAAGTTGTAAATATTTTTCGAAAATATAAATGTACCATTCACACAATCTGGCTGAGGCTGGCAACAATTACCAATAATCCTAATTAGGAGTAAATAAGCCTCCTTTTTAACTGCCTGTAGTTAAAAGGGTAAGCCTTCTCTACGGTATGTTTAGGTTGGTCATGATTGTGGTGGTACTTGGAGAGCCCAACATTTTCTCAGGTGGTACTTACTGTAAAAAGTTTGATAAATACTTGGCCTAGAGGGATATTTAGTTCCCTTACAACCCTGTAATTCATAGTGTCTCATTAGAATGGCCAACTATGGCCAGATTTTAGGCAACAATTTGGCTTCATGAAAGGTGCATACATTTACTGCTTGGTAATATTTAACTCTAAAGAGGATATTTAAAGATATGTACTTCCTTGGCCCATTTGTACAGTGTATATTCACAACAAAGACTAAGGATTTACTTTAAATGTCTTTATTGATCCAGTTACAGACACTTTTTTGATGCATCTGCAATGCAGTGTATAAAAACACTTAAAAAACATATACAACAGAGCACCAGGGTTATTCACCACAAGACAGCCTTACAACCTCCCTCATAAAATTGCAACCACTGACAACTATGTAAATGGGTAGTCAGTCATAATTACTACATGGTTAAGTTTTGAATTGTCTACATGCTCAAACCAATCCCAAATTAGTGTTGGCCATTTATTTCTCCGACCTCATCTGTGACCAATCAGCTAAACAGCAGTAGGGTTAGCGGAGCCCCAGTGGAGGTAGGCGTCTTATAGAAAAAAAAATAAAGACCAGACAAACAGTAACATCTCCCATCTGTTCATATATTGTAAATAATGCTAGAAGTATAATATGATATAATGCTGTGAAGAAAGGAAACGTTTTTTGTTAGTTTCCTGCTTCTTGGAGGGTGGAAAAACAGAACAGCATGTTTTAACCCATTAAAAGTTTATATAAGTGTAAGGACATCCATGTCTACAGTAGTACACATGTCTTAATGGGTTAATGAACAAAGGTGAAAACATCCCATGCCATTGGTAGCTGGGTACATCCATTTGTCAGTCAGCAATAAAATAATTTCTAAATAATGATAAATCATCTGGGTTTGTATTGCACCAAAGAGAGTTCCTAAATTTACAGTAGGACCTGGAGGTGGAACACGAGCTGTGCAAAACATAAGAGGATGAGGAGCATGTGTAGTGGGATTAATACTCACGTGGAATAGTGCAAGAAGTAAATCTGCTAACAACTAAAGTTAATGCTGGAGGTGAAAAAGAGAGACAGATATGGTTAACTAGTTTAACCAGAAATGGCCAGAGAGTGAAGTTATGTCCTACAATTAATTAGTGGGTCATGTAGCCACTGCAGGCACAACGATGTAAAAATTAATGCTTTTAGTAGGGATGACCAATTACTAGTTCATAAACAGGGACATAAAGTGTCAATTGAGTTAAAATAGAGCAAAGATAACTCCTTCATTAAAGCATATTTCGTGGTCCGCTAAGCTAAAACAAACTAAGAGCTCGGATTAGATGAACATTGTTAAAGGAAATTAAATTATTCTTTTTTTTAAATATTACCTTCGATATAAGCCAAATAAAATTTAGTAATTTAAGAGTGCTAAAATAAGAGCTGTCGTAGTAAAATTACAAACTGAAAGAAGTGGTGTTGACCTTCATGTGGAGGGGGGTGCGTGTGTTGATGCAGTCCTGCTCTGTCTTTCCTTAATAGGTGACTCAAACAGGGCTCCCTTTTATAAATATTAAACCTATTAAAACTCTCGAAAGTAATGGGTTGTTCAAATATACATGTTCAAAGAAAAGAAGCACATACATGTCCATGGATAACAATAGTGCAACATCAAGCTTTTTTTTTTTAAGTTAGACTGCTACATAGCTGCTGAGTGTAGGACTGAGCCATAGTGAGGCGGTCAGTCCATGTGGTCAGCTCAACGTCCGAAGGCACCAGGTTAAAACCGCAGCCTCGTTCCCATGCAGAGGAGGCCTCTTGCTTCATTTAGGTTTCTGGAATAAAACCAGATTATTTCAATCCAACGCACTAAAGCATAGATTTTAAATATATTGAATGTCTTCATATTTAAGAAAGGAGAAAAAGGTAGTTACCAAACACAAAGTCGCACCATCTCGGCCCGGTCAGGCCCCTCATTCGCGATTGTCTCAAAATTTTCGCTGGTGGTTGTGGTATTTCAGGGGATCTTACCGCCATTTGTTTGCGTTTACTCCTCTGCATCCCCTTTGGCGTCGATTCGGGTGCAAAACTGGACAGCCTTCTTGAGCAAATCCTCTTGTTCAAGCTCCTTTTCCTTTCATTTCTCACAGCTTTAGCAACCATATCCAGGTCCTCCTCCTTTCCTTCAAAGAGGTCCGTAGATGGTGAGCCATTATCCAGTGTCACAGTGCAGGAGTCCCCCTCCTCAGTTGACTCATTGTCTGGAGAGTTGATTTTTCTCAGAAACACACGGCATTCCTTCAGCTTCTCTGGACTCCAGGCTTTTGAAGATAGCTTCTGGTCTTTGTGGACATCAGCATGTTTAGGAGTTTGATCAACAGAACAGGTGGGAGAACATTTGCGGACAGAGACAGATAGCTGGTGTTTCTCTGATCTGTGTAATGCTTTATGGTGATTTGGCTGCAAAACATTTGCTATAGGTCTGTTTGAGCAGGCCTTTTCACTTTTGTTTTTCTTGTTACGTTTCCACTTTTGCCACCTCTCCCGTTCTTTTACAGTAAGAAATCTTCTCCTCACTCTAAATAAAGTGGCCCGAAATTGAGCAGACAAGCTAAATCTCCACCACATGATTCTTCGATTGTGTTTACCCACTGCATGCCTGGAAACAAACAACTGTCGACGTATCCGATTAGCCTTTTTCTTCATCCTCAGACGCAGCTGAGCCTGCTGATGTTGCAGTGGACTTTTTGGCACAGTCTTTGCAAACTTTTTGATGTGTTTACGGAGTCGCTCTGCCTGAGGACTGTGGCGTACGCTTGTTTTATTGGCGGAACGAGGGAAGTGCATAATTTCAAATGGATTACGGGAGCTTGCCTTCTTGATAATTGCGAGAGACTGTGTCTCGGTGGTCTGCATAAACCAGGAGCAGATCTGCTCCATGCTGCAGGACCTTGGTTTGTTGGGTGAACAATCAAACAGTGTTCGAACCACAGAGGACTTTTTAGACTTTCTGGTACCTGTATTGTTCCCTGTCATGTCTATATCCGGATTATGGACCCCTTCTTTGTCTTGGTCATTGGCAGCATCGGCAACCCAGGTGTCAGACATGGTTTTTATCCGTCGGGAAAGCTCCTGGTCCATTGTCTTCTCTTTAGCTGATGCTGCCCACCACCGTACTGTCTCCCTTGGGCTAAAGATCGACTCTAATGCAACCTTTGCCACTTTGCTCAGATCTTGAGTGATGTTTTCTCTCTCTTTTCTATAGGGCTGTCGTTTCAGTGGCTGTGTTTCTGCACAAGTTTGTTGCTCCTCCTGTCTCCTTTCATTGCTAGCCTTGTTTATAAGAAGCTGCTTAGAGCGCCGTAACAGAGCATGACTATACTTGTATGAGGTAGAGGTAGCAACAGCATGCAGGAGGTGTATTGAGGGTTTTCGCTCCCTGTTTGAGTGCCGCAATGCTATAGCCTGATTAGACTGATCGTATTTGTTTCTATTTTTTTTTCCCAACACCTCAGTTGGACTACTTTTTAGTGGTAACTGAGCACTGCTAATGCAAGGCTCTTGTGCAGACTCTGACAGGGGTTCTTTCTTAAGAGGCTTTGCTTTAGGTGATATCCGGGTGTCTCTATTCATCTGAATTTGGCGTTGCCTAGGTGATGCAGCAGAAACAGTGACTGAGATACCAGAGATTTTAATTTTTGCAGGTCTACCTGGTTTTCTTGAAGGTGCAGGATCAACAGGTCTCCGACGTTTGATGCTACTGCTAGACTGACTTGTGGGCTCTTTTGTGAGACTAACAAAGTCTTCTGGGGATGATTTTATTATACCTGAACTCCTTCTAGAGCAATGCAATGAAAAGCCCAAGTCACTTTTAAGGTTCACTGAATGACAAGCGTTGCTGAAGTCTGTTTGGAGCTGGTCAAAACTCTCCGATACCACTCGTTTGTTTCTCCTCGAACGGCCATACACTATTGTAATTTTAAGGTTCTTGGTGATGTCCTCTTCAGCATCATTATTAGAACATTTTCCATTTAGCGACTTAGACTCTGGTACAGCGTCAGAATTTTTCTGCTTTCTTGGACGGCCAATGGGCCTCTTCACCTTTTGCTCGAGCTGCGGTCCCAACTTTCTCGGTCGACCTGGACGTCGTTTTGGAGGAGTGGTTTCACAGAGGGACACCAAGTCACGTGGTGATCGCTGGTTCTCAGTTCCAGACAAACGCTTGGATGGAGTACAGTCACCTGTTGTTTTTGCACTGCTTTTAGGCGACGAGGCGGCTGACCTAGGCGAAGACTGACACTTTGGTGACTTGGCTGGTGATGATTTAGATGATGCATGTGAGTTAACCGTTTTTGCTGGTGAAGAACTCTTCTTCGCTGGTGATACTGCATGCTCCTTGCTTTGGTTTTTGTGCTTCTGAGGTGTCCCTGCCCATGAAGACTCTACATATGGGTCAAAAGCCTCCTCTGTTTGTAGACTAGAACCAGAACCTGCTGATTTAAGACTGTATTTAACTCCTTCTTCGTCCTTTACTGTGTATACATACATGAGCTTTATTGGGCTGCAAACATTTAACATAGTTTGGGGCATGGTCAGACCTTGTAGCCTTCTTGTAGATGACCGAAGTCTTCCATGTGCAAGACTACTGCTGCTATCAGTTTCTTTTTCAGGGATGTTAATTGGAGAGCTCCCCTTTTTAATGGCCGCAGTTTGCGGCAAGTCATGACATTTATCTTCGGATTGTGTACACGTTAGTTCAGGTGGTTCCTTTGGTTTTGGTTCAAAGGTAATGGTCCCTTTGTGTTGTGGGTACAAAGGTGTTGTACTGTCTAATTTTGCCTGGGTGTTGTCAGTTTCTATAGATGAGGGATGAAAAATGGGATGCCATTTGAAGTAGGAAGCAAATCGCTGTGGAGGGACAATATTTCTCACAGACTTCCTTACTCCACTGGACTGATGTGACATACAATTCTGTCCCTGATTCACAGGACTATTAGCATCTTTATATGGTGTTCTATCTGTACCATCGTTTTGAACTAACGTGGCTTCTTCATGGCTCCACCCACAGCTTTCAGTGCAGCCAGTAGACGTGGGATTCATAGATACTGCCTGTGTTTGCACATTGTCGCCTTTTGAGAATCGTTTTTCGCATGTGTTAAGCGGCTCTCGGGCATGTTCAATATTAGAAATGGCAAGCTCACCTTTGTTAAAACACATTACCTCTTCTATCTCTTTATTTACAGTCTGAAGTTCATCCGTTACCATCACTGCCTTTATGTCTTTCTTGAGTTTGTGTCTGTCACTTTCAGTAGAAAATGAGCATGATATTCCCTCATTAGCCCCTACATTATTTACAAGTTCTACTCTTACTTCAGTCCTTTGACAAGCCTCTTTAATTAGCTCTGGGGGAGATGAACTGATAGATGTAGATACAGACATGTTTGGTTTGGACTGTCTTACTTTCTTTGCGGTTGTCCCCTTTCTCCGACTGTATGACAGATCAAGTATGGCAATCTTCCTTTTTATTGCTAAGGTATTCCTTCTGGCACACGCATCATCAGCAGGTGTTGCAATAGCGACCTGAATTTGCTGCCGTCGACGGGAACGGGTATCAGGCAACTTTGGCTCTTTGTCATGATGACGGTTAAACAGCTCACTAAGACTGTAGTCACTAGCACTGCCCGTGTGGAGCACTGTGGTAATGATTTCCGTCAGATGGTCATCATCATGGAGTGGCTGACTGCTTGAGGGAACCTGTGACTGTTCTTTAGAAACACAAACAGCTGTGGAGTTTTGATATGCTGTGATCTCCTCGAATTTACTAGTGACACGTCTGACGATATCCTCACACTGTGGCTCTGTGTCTGCATCTACACCTGTTGTCACGTGGCGAGCAGTACGACTGTCTCTATCGAACAGGTCCGCTTCTTCCCCCTGAGTGTGGTAGGAAAGTGATGGTGGCTTTTCATATATTTTTTTACTGACTACTTGGGGAATAGGAGAGAGACGAGGAGGAGAAGGACTCCGCCCTCTGTTCAGGCCAGTACTATACCCATCTCCAAAACCTCCTTCTGCTCTGGTTGTGACAGGTGTCTGACAGAGATGGGTTTTATAACAGAAACAGGAGCAAGACTGGTGTTTCTTGTGACATACAGACGAACATGATGTAGGGGAGAGAGTACACGGTGAAGACTGGGGTAACAGTGGAGACGAGGTATTCAAGCACAAAGACGGGCAGGTTTCCCCCCTGCACCTCAGCACACAGACATAGCTTGAGCCAGTCTGGCTTTCACTGATACTGTCTTTAAAATGGTAGTGATTGAGGCTGCAGTTAGATTCAGAGTTCCCCAGATGATTACAATCACCTGAAGGGTAGCAGGACTTGAGGTGGTGGGCTTTACATTCATTTATAGGGATTGATTGGGGCTCTACATCAACTTGTTGGTTTACACCACAATGACGGCAGTAAGATTCGGTCTGACCAACCGGTTTGTGATTGAGGAATGAAAGCAGGTTTTCCTGTTCAGCTAGTTTGAGGATTTGGCAGAGTAAGAACCGGTGTGCTGGGCAGAGAGAATGTAGAATGGCATCCCAAGCGGAACGCTGTTGAAACGTAGTCCCTCGCTGTGCCACAACTCCCTCTTCTTCTGTAACAGATTGCAGCAGGGAACTAAAGATAGAAATGCAAAACCTTAATTTAGAGTGATATACTAAAACAACAAGGCTTGATAAAACGACAACAAATAAGCTTTTGCACAGAATTTCATCCAATTTTTTTGCCAACTATAAACTAGTAAAACCTGGCATAATAAAGATAATTTAAATATTCTGTGTTTTAATTAGGACTCAATTAGAATCTATGTATCTGATTTGAAACAGTCTATGAATAACCTGACCAGATTATAGATTTATTTACATTGGACCTTGAGATATTTATTGTGAATTGATGCTATTGCTGCATTTGTATTGTATACATGACACATGTAAGTTCATGTGGTGAGATCTTTTGACATATCCAGATAAGATTCAATTCAATTCTTTTATATACTGCCAATTAACATATGCCAACTCAAGGCAATTTGATGCAGCTAGTTGTTATATCCATTGATACAATTATGTATACGGCATTGGTAATTCTGAAGGCAGGCATTATGAGCACAGTGTTCATTCATCTTACAAAGTAAGAATGAGGGGTTCATGAAACTTTGGGGGTATTTGGTGTAATAAAGGTATAAAACAATACGATTTTTCCCCCCCTGATAGACAATTCTATATACAAAAAATGTATGTACCTAAGCCTCCACTGAATAGGAGCACAAAGTTGTCAGGAAAACCTACTTTAAAAAAAAAAATTATATATATATATATATAAATGAAATGTATATATATTTACTTTTTTTCTTCTTAAATTGTTACTTTTATTAATAACTGTGGAAATTACTTCGACTTTTAGCTTTTTTGTCCAGCCTCTTTTTTTATTTTTGGAAATTGTATGACAGGCTATTTTCTATGAACTCAGGTTATTAAAAAGATTAAGCATGTTAGATAAGAAATTTTATGAATGTATATTGGCCGATATTATCGACCGATATGGGGGTCATTTGATGATATCGGCTATCAGTAGAAAAAATGCAGATAATTTAAATGTTTTTTTTTAAGGGGGCATGACAAAAAATGCAATTGAGGTACTTATCCAGCAGATGGTGCCAGATTCATAATTTCAGGTCTCAGTTAGGAGTGTAGCTTAACACACGCAGCTGACCAGACTGTTACGTTACATTTTTTGTAAAGAAAAAAGTGGCAGAGGTGAGTAAAAACAAAGTTTTGAGCATAGGCCCTATTTGTTGTCAGTGGTGAACTGTGAAATAAGCTATGACAAAAGTGTGTTTCCCCCTCTTCCTTCATAAGCTTAATGTTTGCCTCGTGGCTTTGTGTGGAAAATTCAGGGTGTAAATGGTTTAACCTTCCTCTTTCCTTGCTAAAACTTAAATTTGTACAAAGACCTCAAGTCCATATCTTAACTGATGCGTTAGATTAAATAATGTATCAAATGTTTCTTTTCCTTAAAAAAATGCCGTACCAGCAGCATACTTAGTGCAGACTT
The DNA here is from genome assembly GCA_028564705.1 of Apricaphanius iberus. Lineage (NCBI taxonomy): Eukaryota > Metazoa > Chordata > Actinopteri > Cyprinodontiformes > Aphaniidae > Apricaphanius > Apricaphanius iberus. The sequence continues at coordinate 804,220 of JAPXFQ010002192.1, forward strand.
TAACGACCCCGAGGACTATTATAAACATTAAAAGTATCCCTGTTGGTTTCGTGAAGCATGAGTGACCGCAGTAAATCCTTTGTCACCATTTTAAATCTACTGTCATAAACCATAACTTAACAGTTGGCAATGCTTGAGAAGAAAAAATTTTCCCGACAGATTAGAGAGCCGTCTTGTTCTTCATGTTTGCAGAAGTTTGTCTGCATTATAAACTGCATGCACACTTGGTACATTCAAGAAACATATGTGTTGTTTTTGAATATCATTGCTAAGTAAATCTTATTTATGTTATCTGGAATCCAGCAATTTATCGGCCATTATATCGGCTATCTGACATTGCTATGGTTTTATATCGGTATCGGACCCCAAAAATCCATATCAGTCGGGCCCTAGTGTGTCCCCCACATATAATTAAGTTCTTTAAAAACAGACATCTTTGTTAAAATATGTTCAGCAAGCCTTTTTTGTAACAAAGCCAGTACAAGTTACTGATTAATCTGGAGAATTGTTTTATTGATAAGATGCTAAGGGCGACTGTGATGTTCTGCTAAAAGCAGAAAGGAGGATTGTAGAGGCGCTAAAAGGCATTTTCACCTTGTATGGCAACAGTATGTTTGTATTAACACTTCTGCCAACAAAGTAAAAGTGTAAAAACATTGCCTATTGTTCAAAGCAGAATACAGATACAGATGTATCAGTAAAAAACAAATATTCAGCAACATTAACTTAAACAGTCAGAGAATACGTTTTTTCCACCTGATGTTTAAGTACTTTCTACTTCTAGACCTTTTCAAGGACAAACTTAGCAAAATATAAAATTACATTCTGTAGTGTAAATGATGACGTTATTTTTTTTAAATAACACTTAAATTACTTCATAGCAACAGAAACAATAAAACACAATGGTGAGGAAATTGTGTCATTTCTGGACTGAAATAATACAAGCAGTTCCAAAGCGTTCATGCACTTGTTGCATTACAAATCACAATGGATCAAAGTGCCCGTCGTTAAATAAAACATTTCTACAGTAAAGCCAAAAATCACAGTTCTGCATCACAATTTTGTAAATATATCACCACAAAACAGGGTTCTGAAAGATAAATTATAAATTATAGTGCAATACTTGGTTAATGCATAAATATCAGATTAATGTTAAGTGTCCTTACTCATTTGCAAACTATTCAACCAAAAATATCCCTAAATCTTAAAACCCTGATGTCTATATAGCACATATTTCAATTACCGGTACTCTTTTGCAATGAAATCTTACTGTTCTACCATTTGTCTGTGGGAATTTGGACTTGAATATAATGTAATCCGTAAGCCCTTTTCACACATGCACCGTTAACGGTTATCTAGGCTACCTAAGTGGTACCTTTTTACAACCTTCATCTCACTGGTGGGGGGAACCAGTAGACGGGTATATGGAGGGCAGATCCTCGCAAAATTCGCAATAAACAGAACTCAACAAATGGCTCGACAAAGTAATAATGTGCCAAATATTGAATTAAAAAAATAACGATTTTTATTAAACAATGAGGCATACATTTATTTTATCATTTAACAGTATTAATTTAACATCATTATTATTTTCTATCCTTCCGCTTTATTGGTTTCCATATTTATTTAATATTTTTTCATTTTCTGTATATATTAAACCATTATTTTATTTTTCTGAAATTTCTAAAAAAAAAAAAAAAAAGGAAAAAGAAATCATACATTGATTTGTTTCGTTTGCATTTTTACACTCCTTAACCTGCTAAATTAATTACAACACCCACAAGTGTTATACAGCCATCAGGTTAGATATAAAAATTCTAATGAAATGTTTTAATAAAGTTAAAAATGAAATAAATTACTGCAAAAAAAATCATTAAAAATGCTTAACTGACCATTAAAACCTCATCCTGGTGATAAGTCAAACTTTCACCAGTATTCTTTTACTGCCTCTATGTTTTACACATGAATTACGTGTCAGGTGAAAAAACTGACAGCAAGAGTATCTCGACAGACACAAAAAACCTAGATTTGTTTTTGCCCACCTTAATGAAAAATATCAATATTGCCTACCTCTCCATACGTAAAATAGAAACAAATTACGGCGAGCATCTGACATTGTCCTCTACTATCATAAGTCTAGTAAAGACTTTCCCCCCCCCCATGAGCAACTGCACCACTGGATGGAGTGCCAAAAGGAACTCTGATTGACTACTTGATCTCATCTCTACACTGAAACATTCCATTTTTACATGTAGATAATTCATTATCCGGCACATATACCTTCTATTATTTTATCTACGTTTTACATCATCTTTCTGCCATTTGTTTTCATTTTACCTGGCGTAGAGCACAAAAAAAAAAAAAAAAAAAGTTCTGATTAAAAGAATAATCATCGTGATAAATCACGTGTGAAAAGGGCTTTTGACGCAATAGGCTGATGTTGCTAGATATATGGATATTCTCTAGGTATAAACCCATAGTATTTTAACTCAAGCTTATAATACCAAGAGTAAATCTGTAGCCTGAGACACAGGGACAATCTACCTTTAGCAACAGAGAAACAGGAGTTCTTTAATAGTGGTTACATTATCCTGTGAACAATATAATAATAAAAAAAATTATTCTCACACAAGAAATGGGGAGAGGGCTTTTTATGGGACATGGCAAATATCCTATAGATTTGATTTTCTCTGTAAAATGGCTTTATATACATCTAGGAATGAAAGTATTGGTAACGGTTCCATGAGATACAGCTTATTCCCATTTCTAAACAAACATGAGGTCAGTCTCGAGCAGATTAGGTCTCCTAAGAACATAAACTCGATGCTGAAGCAGACACTGGATGTATGAAATTCAGAGGTACCGTGTATATAGCATGAGGTCAGATGCCATAAGAGCATGAGAAACAGACAGGCTAGCATAGCAGCAAAATAAATCGCAGCAGCTCTGTGTGGGTAACCCTGAAATGCTGCCTTGGTAATATAACTATCCATGAAAATAGGCCCAAATGAGAGGCAGACATAAAAACAGACGCAACAGAAGAAGCAGCAGCTTTTAAGCCTTGCATTAATTAGTTACAATCACAAAGATAACTTTTCACACAAACGCAACATTTTTTTTCCAGTAACCAACAAATAACTAACGACGACGACGAGCCCTGTACATGGAATAAACACAAATCTGCCTCTCAGGTTCATGCACGTCTCTGCATCTTTGAGCTTAAATTTATACAAGTGTTTAACAAAGCTACACGTCTATGTGAGGGGAGAACAGTCGAGTAAAGTTAAGCAGCAGTCATGTATGAGGTTAGCAGTAATACAACTACTGTAGCGGAGTTAAGTAAATACATCATAAGAAAAGAACATTGTTTCCAAGCAGTACATATACAATAAAGCAGACTTGTCCCCAAGCTTCACACTGAAACATGCAGCACAGTAGCATTCCAACACTCCTTGTTCCAAAGAAACTTTTCCAGACTAGCCTGCACAAAACAAAAGCACACACACGTTGGTTTTAAACTAAATCTCTTGAACATAAAACTCTTAATTAAGTCACAATGTACAATCTCCCTGTTATAAAATGTGTTTAGCAACATTGACAAGTATCTCAATAGTTGTAATGGCTCTAAGTCACTTAAGAAGCTCAGGTAGAACCCAGAGAGATAAAAAGTTGAAAATGACAATCATTAACACTCTATAGAGTTTCAAGAACTGATATAAACCTGAATAGCCTAATAGTCTAACATCTGAGGAAAAAATAGGACATGCACACTTTATTCCAGAGGTTTAAAGCTGTTTCTCATAATTGTTCCTCAGCAGAGTTTATAGCAACAATAGGGGCCGCTTTTCTCACCAAAATACCCGAAAACAACAAAGTACATCATTACCAAAATTCTAAAATTAGCAGTAACGGGCTAAAGAAAAAGTGTGTATATTTAAAAGCATGAGGCTCAATATTCCCTTTAGCCACTTTGCCCAACCATTCTGCACCAACGATTTGCTGTATAACCTCTTCCTGCTTACATTACACAACAATCTATTTTGAATTGCCGTTCTTATTAGTTATGTATTTTCACCAGTTATACAGATTAAAGTGAATAAAAATCTTAAAATTCAAGTATAACTTAGTTTATACTTGCGATGCATGACATTTTAGCATCTACATCGGTATTGGTCCGACAAATGAAACTGGGCAGACATTAACAACTGATATTTACTTGCAGCTTGTTGTAGTTTGTGTTTTAGAAGGGGGAGAGGGTTGGCCACATATTTGTGTGGTCATGTGATATTAATAGAGCAAAGGATTGTTGGATGTTTAACTAAAGCAGAGAAGCGATGTAAGTGGCGCAGTCACTTTTGCAAGGCGTTGAAGGTGTGTGTGGGGAAAAATGTATTATTATTATTATTTTTTGTTGTGATTTTCACGATTGTGGTTCGGACCCTGATTAGTACCAGTCAGCTGATGACAGCTGAAAGATTCTGACTCTTGGTCCAACCTACATCAAGGTAACTTGGGATCATGCTAGTAACCAAACAAACTGCTGCAGATAGATAATATTCTGAGTCACAAAATGTTTCCTTTTAGTAGACAGAGTAGATTGAAGATAATTACTTAAAGTCATTAGTTTTTTAAGTGGGTACAAAATTTCACCCTTCGTAAGTATGAATTGACGTTTCATTGCAGACAGCTTCATTTCATTTTATTTTGAAATGGCATTGTGAGGGAGGATAGGAATGGCTAGGCGCTATATCATCATGTCCAAAAACGCCACTTCCGTGTCCATTCGCTGGACTACAACAGCATTAAAATGGTGCAGTGCTGTGTCTCGTGTTGCAATAACAGAAACAACTTGAACAAAACAATCTCTTATCACTGATTGCTAGCAAGCTAACGTTATTAGCTCGTAAAAAAAAGCAGTTGTAAGATGTTTTTAGGTGAGAAAGTAGACCTTCTAACCTCATCGATATGGTCAGTTGATTAAGAATCTACCCATTTTAAATGTTCTCCGGCGTTTTCGGAGCAGCTCATCACCAAAGATAGGCGGCGGGAGCTGCAGGCTCAGCGGGTGATTGGAGTGCATTTTTGCCGCTCACTACAGCCTGACCCCGCTACGTTTGATCGGTGGCTCAGGGTCAGATATAAAGGGTTTAGTAGTAAATGTGGTGGATAACTGCAAGTATCAAAAAAAATATTTTTTTATCTGGAATTTGTGATACTTTAGTTTATATTGGTATTTTACAAACTGTCGTCAAAGTTTATAAAACTATTTTGGCATGTAAATTCATAGTAATAAAATTATTTTACCACAGTACCCATTAGTGATCAAACAGAGCACTGTAAACATTTCCCTAAGATTGGATCGGTGGAGAATAAACTCTTTTTTTCTTTGTTTTATGCAAACAGCTCTGCAGAGGGAGAGACCAGAGTTCATGCTCTGATGTGACTTCCCAAAAGCTCCGAGCGATCTTCTTTACCCGTGTCCATGATCTTCTTCAGTCTCCTCATCTTCTCTAATGTTTAAAAAAAATATGTTTAAACATTTGCTTTTGACATGATAGTCACAGTATAAATTTCCTGTACTTGTTGGTTGATTTGTGTCATTCAAATAAAATAAAAAAACATTTACTAAAAAATTTCGTCTATGTTGTAGGTATGCTAGCTGATACAAGTTTACTGGATGATGATAAAAAAACAATAAGTTTGTTAATCCGTGTTTAGTAGTTTTGTAAATAAGTCATGCAGTTATATAGCAACAATGCTGACCCAAGTTGGTAAAATATTATAAAATATACTTTTAGTGCTTGTATCCAGCGCAAACTATAATCGGTATACCTCTAAAGCTGGTCATCATCAATTATGTCAGTTGAATAAAAAAAACCAAAACATGGCTAAAAGACAGTCAACATAATCCCGTCTTTACATTAACGTTAGGTAACCAACATCCTTACTTTCTCACCTCAACATCGTAGCTTTTTTTTTCCCATGGAGGCCTAGATTTTCCTTGATGGACTTCCACCTGACATTGAAACTGATATAACCCTATTTGAATTATAGGAGTTAAGACGCTTCTGAACAGACTTTGGGAAGTCAGTAAAGTAGGCTGTCACTATATAAGAGGTGACCGGTTCTTGTGCTGTAGCAGCTGTAGACATAGTTGTTTACGTGACCTACCTAAAAATGAATGGACACGGAAGTGATTCCTAGCGATTTCTGACGTCACACTAGCCATTCCAATAACCTTATGTGAAAATGCTCTGCATGTTATCAGGTTGGTATTGCACCTATAAATAAAGTGAATTTTTTTTTGTATCTAATGCAATTCACATCAACAAAGATCATATGACTTCAGTTACTTTGAGGGTTTGATTAAGTTTAGTAGTCCATGTATTTTAAAGCCTAGTTTATGCTTCTCCGTTTTGACGGAGACTGATTGACGCAACGCCATTATCCGTCAGCGCAAGGGCTCTCTGTTACCTACGCAAGAACGCACAGAGTAGTGGCCCAATTTTTAGCTATCCGTCTCTGTCAACGGAGAGCGTATGCATCTGACTGGTCAGTTTCAGTAACAGCCAGAGATTGCTTCACCAGAACTGGGCTCTATAGTCGCTGTAATCAGTAATTAATGCAGCATTTTGCCACTATATGCTTTATATTGAAAGGATAATTGATCTAATCTGTTGTTTTGGCGATTTTGAACACAAGGTGTAGGAAAACAACAAAAAAGGCAGCTGTGTTTGTTTCCATGTGTTTCTAGAGGATTCAATGAGCTGCACTTCTAGTAAAAAGCTTTACAGCTTAATCAAAACTTACTTTCTGTCGTCCATTGCTCCTTGAGGAAGAAATGCGTTCACAAACCTAGAAAAAGACTGAAACGGCGCTGTGATAGTAGGCAGAGACCCCGTGAAAAGTTAGCACCCCCTGCTGTCCTGGTTGAGCAACGCTGAAAAAACAATAGAGAGTGGAGAGGAGAAAACTACTACTACTATAAACAAAAAACGTCTCCGTCAATACGTCTGCGTCTGAATGCAAATTCGCGGTCGGACAAGTATAAACTAGGCTTTAAGATGCGACGAGTACCACAGCTACCTGAAAACTGCTGCATAAAAAAAAAAAAAAAAAACTAGTTAAAAAGGACCACATCACAGACACACAAAAGACCTGAATAATAATATCAGTGTGTTTCATAAAGGCAAGAGTTGAATTTCTGAAAGTCTCCGGAGAACTTCTATCTTGTAAGAGTTGGTTTGTTCAAGTGTTGAGGACATTGAGGCGTTCCGTGGTCTAAAAACTCTTCGCATCGGCAGCTGAGGCAAGACTTCCTGAGTTAGTGGAACTGGTCTTGGTACCAGATCCAGACAAGTTAGAGCTAGATGAGCAAAAGGTAGCAGATTTCTTTTTGGGAGGGTTCTTCAGAGTTCCGGTGCGTTCTTTAACTTTGTATTCAAGTGTGCTGTGTGGCACTCCATAAACTCCTTGAGCCTTAGAGACACTCATGCGGCCAGCCATCACCATGGTGATGGCCTCCTCCATCAGCTCATGGTTGTACTGGCGATATCGTCCTCGTTTCTTTCTGGGTTGTTTGTCTTTATCCCGGCAGCCGTCGTCCATTTCATCCAGTGAGGATCTGCGTGGTCCCAGACGATGAGGTAACTGGCTGGCACTGTCTGAGCAGCCTTGTGCCAACGAAGGCGATCTGAGTTTGAATAAAGATAAAGGTCTGGCAGTACTCTCTGTTAGTGAGGTACGTTGATGGAGACCTTCAGTCGTGCTGCAGTTCTCCGCCGACACCGACCTACTGTGATCGGACACAGAACGAACCTGAGGAATCCGCAGGGCTGTCGGGGATCCCAAACTGGGAGATGGACTTGTTGGTTGCTGTAGAGCATTCCTGAGCTGGGACAAACAGAGAGGGAGGGTCTTCTGTTGGCCACTTGGCTGATAGAAAGCGAGAGTAGACGACGGGAAAGTGAAATCTGCGTTTTCCTCTGTCCCTCCCCCAATTTCCGCTTGCTCTGCGCAAGCTGCCACTTTCTGCAGGACGAGGCGGGCTTCTCCGCCCAACGTCAAGCACATCGCATTATGCGAGGTTGCCTCATCCTTACAGTCTCCGCCACCTTGTTTGAGGTGATGCTGCACACCCGTCCCGTCAGTCCAGTTGTCCAAACCTTGCCGCAAGGTTTGCAGGGGTATCCCATAGAGCAAGGCAGCCCGCTGCTCCTGCAGCCTCCCTGAGCGGATATCCTTCAAAGCCTTGGACAGCAATCCCTCAGACAGCTCCCAGCTCCTCTCAATGTACTCGTTCGGCTTGTGCTGCCTCCTAGGGATGGGAGGACCAGACAGCAGGGTCAGGATGGAGGTGATGAGGGGGGTTGGCTTAAGGGACAGGGTGGGGGTGAAGACTCAGGGGTCCACTCCTTTATGCCTTGTGTTGGTAACATCACTGCGACTGTTTCATGTCTGTATGTTCTCAGTCACACACACTCACACACCCACACACACATTCTTTGTGTGCAGCAAAGCCTCTTCACGTCCAGGTGGGACAGTCTGTGAATGGCATACAACCCCTGTAGCTTTGAGATATCCAGGGACTTTACATAAATTGTTCAATAGCAAAAGGAAGGAAGTGCGTTGTTAAGTACTGCAGTGAAGGATTTATTGTAGATTCCTTGGCTGTTGGTAATGGTGAAGCATTTACTGTGACGTTACCGCTCAAGAGATAAAAGAGTCAACCCCCTGGAACCACAGCATCAAATATTAAATACAAGCTTACGTTACCATTGATGTGACGTGTCTTGAACAGGTAGTTATACCCTCTGTACATTTCTATGTGATTACATTCGCAAACCTCACTGTATTTTCTCTTCATTAAATGTGATACACCTACATGCAGTGACACATTTGTAGAACAAAAGGAAGACAAGGCAAGGTTTTCAATTTTCTTTGCTGATAAAAATCTAAAGAGTGTGACGTGCATTTCTATTCAGCTCCCAGGAGCTAACACTTTGTAGAACCACTTTTTACTGAAATTACTAACCTGGCAAGACATCTCATAAATACAAATATATAATCTGGCCACGACTATGCACACAATTGGACAGCGTTGGGACCAATCAGAGAAACAAACAACATAGCGTATTCATAGCAACGGAATTCAGTCAACAAGGCAGTCTGTTAGAGAAAGCAGGGCTGGGTGATATGGCAAAATTTTCATATCACAGTATTTTTTTAAAAAACATATTGGCATTAAGGTATTTAACTGTGTTTTTTTCCATACAAGACCCTTCACATCCACATTATCTTAAATAGCCAATATTTCTGTCATATGGACAGCATCATGTTTTTCACAGACACGGGTGAATGAAATGATAGGAATTGAAATGATTATGATTCTACTAGATATTCTTGATGTTCTAAGGCTGAAAGTATATTTGTTTTTTAACCTCACGTTGAGGCAAGCAGCAAATTGCATCTTGTACTGGCTTTGCATGCAGTACTGCCAAAGAAGAAGTAAAAATAAATATAGCGACCGTAGGAGGTTATTAGCTGGTTAATATTCAGATAACAGAAAAAAGACGGCAAAATTATTGTAGATGGTATGTAAAATACATATACCGTTATTTTTTATTTATTTCCTACTGGTTTTTCCACCGTTGACTGCCCGTACCTACAGACGGTCAAATAGCTCTCAACATCCCCCCTACTGGTGATGTAAAAGATATGCTATTCGGTTCTAGTCTGACCTTTTAAAACCGATAAACTTCTAAACTACAGACGTTACTCCTCTTTTTGTAATTCATTTATCATCATTGTGTGCTCCGCTCTGAAAGTTCCTGCCAACAGCTGTACTTACTTAAAAACTTTACTTTTCACACTGTGGTGAAGAGCGGGTAGCAGTGAAATCGGTACCCACAATAAAGACGTCCCCACAATAAACGTTTCGGAAGTTGTCTGAGCTATTCATCAGTATAAAGGTATATTTAAAATTCATATCATAAAAAAAATAAACACTGGTTTTCAGTATGAACCGGTATACCGCAAAGGCCTAGTCATAAGTGTCTCTATCCGTTAATCTCTCAAAGAAAACGCCCAATCAAAATCATCCAAAGTTGATGTCAAAACTGCCCAAGTGAGAGCTGTTCCTGAGCCACCATCTTTTTTGCTTCTTCCTAGCCCTGAAGCCATTCTTAAAAAAAAGCTCTGCTGTAATGGTGTTTAGCCCGCCCACCAATGTCTCTCTACAAACAAAGAACGCTGTGATCGACTGAGCCAATTATAGACCTGCCGAGGCTACAATGGGGTGTATCTAGCACAAATCACAGAGCAAAAACTTTTGCTGTTGCTCGTATGGATTTCAAGGCTTCGAAATGACGGCAAGTCTGCTAGTTTTTCAGTGTATGTCTTACCATATTTTTACTTCTAGAGGCCAAACACAAACAGAAAGGATTGCGAGAGTCTGTTGAAATAAATGGTCAGGTCTTTGCGAAAATTCTCAACAAGATTCAGTTCTGGACTTTGATTAGACCGCTTTAATGCATACATAACTGCTTTGTTCTAAACCATTCTATTGCAGAACTGACATGTTTCGAGTCGCTCTGATGACAGAACTTGAACTATTTCAAAGCCTCGATATTTCTGCGTCCGGCAACGGTTTTCTTTCAGGATTACCACGTGTTTAGTCATCTCCATCCTGTCATCAACTTCCTGGATACCAGGAAGAAAGCATCTTCTAAGCATGATACTGCCACCTCCATGTTTCACAGTGGGGTAGGAACATTCAGGTCTATGTTTAGTGTGTCTTTCTTGGTCTATATTTTGGTCTCCTGAGTAAAGTACCTCTTTACGCATATTTGATATATCCCTTATATGGCCTGTGGCAAAGTACAGGACTCCTTGTAACTTTTTTTTTGGAGAATGTTTTCCAAGCTTGTAAAATTGTGTTATTATAGCCAAGCTTTAAAACAACACCTTTATCCCTGACCTGTCCTTTGCAATACTTTTTTTTCACTAATGTTCTCTTACTAACATTTTAACCAACCATTTAGGGGTAAGTTAATAAAGGAGGCTGAACACAAAAGCATGACACACCATTTTTAATCACTTGACAATTTTTCTTTTTTTTACCAGATTTAGTTGTTAGCTCAAATTTGTGAAAACCATGTAGCCCTTTTTCTTCCCCTTCATGATGAGGCACTACTCCAAGCTGGTCTCTTACATAGAGACACACTAACATACATTAAAGCTTGTGGTTGTAGCATAACAAATTAGATTCAAGGGATGTGTGTGCTTTTAAGACCATGAGTGATGACAAACCCCTACGACAATTAAAGTGTAGTATTTGGACAGAAAATCTGCTTATTGAATGATTTGAATAAAGAAGCTATTCTAAAAGTATGAGTTGGTAAGTAGTATTTAGGTTAAATCCCCCATCTTTGTCCTGTCTTAACTTGAGAGAAGATGAGCAGATCAGCAGCAGTAATTTGGCTGTATAAACGTGTATTTTTTATGTTTTATACCCAGGAATTATTTAATGAAATACCAAAATGCCATGCCGAGTTTTTCTAATTACCTCATAACTTTATCTTATTTAGAATATCAAACAACTTTCAACTAAATCTAGTTGGTATAACAAAAGTCTTACCCCGAGGCTTTGTCATTGGACGACAATGTTTCAGAGTTCCGGTTCGAGAGATCTAACACTCCATCTTTAAGAAGATCAAAATATATCATGGTTTTAGATTTGTGTAGATTCTGTTTTCAATTTTTTCAAGGTATTTTGGCTTCCAACTGCTTTTCACACCTGTTTCAGGCTCGGGCGCACCCTCTCTCTCCTCGCTTGTTCCTTTCACTCTAAGATCCAGGGGAGCATCTGATGTCTCCGACAACGGAGATGAGGGTCTTGCAACTCCATTTGTCGAGGTAGGGGGCTGACACTTGCTCGCATACTCCTTAGCAAATTGACGTATCATCTTTTTCATCAGCTCCTGAGCAACCCTAGGTATCTTGGGATCACAATCATGGCTCACATCTGAAAAGCAAAGAGATAAGAGTTAAAATTAAGTAAACGTTGAGCTCAATTGGTACGGTGAGGCTGACATGAGCAGGTAAAGGCCACTTGATTATTAAAAAGAGTCAGGAATTTGCCTAGCTACGTATCTCAATACATCTCATTCATTAACAAAGCTAGGAAAATCAACAGAAAAAGAACACCACCTTTGAAAAGATCGTTTAAATGCAATGAGTGTTAAAATGTTCTGATGTTTTGAACACAAAAAAGGCACAAAGTCGAAGAAGTAATGACTAATACATAGAAGTACTACTCTCTTCGTCTCCCACTTGACAAAAACTCCCAATGTGAACACAATCTCTCCCTTACTAGATCCAAAGTACATTACCATTGACTGCATTTACAACTCTTGAGTTGCTGATTTTTAAATAGTGATGTGAATTTTACAACAACTTATGATTCGATTCCAATTTGTGGAGCGACAATTCGATTCAGAAGCGATTCTCGATTCAGAAGCGATTCACAATCAATACTATTAGTTTTAAAAAGGTGCCAATTTGTAAGGCTGAGACAATATGCTTTCCTCCTGATTCAAGTATTTTATTATTTTTGTTGTAAATGCCGATTCAATTTAAATTGAGATTCATCAATAATGCAGACTTTTAATTTACTATAGTATTGAAAAGATATATAATATTCTGAATGTTCTACTTCCAAAATCTTAAACCTTTACAACAGAATGAATGAAAAGTAAAGACTTTCTAAGGTAAACTGCTACGTTTTTCGCAAGCTTGGGTGGCATATAAAATAAATACATTTTTTAAATAAAATTTTTATTTTTTTAAAAATTTATTCAAAATTGTTAAGCAAATAATCTAAAGTCTTATTTGAATCAATTTTCCCCCCACCTCTAGCTTTAAGGTACTTCCCGTATGAAAAAGCTTTAAACGTCTAGAACCGCATCCCTAAACATAGCTACACAACTTTGAGGTGGATCTCAGGCGGAGAAGGAATTGCTAATCATTTTGGTGCCAACAACTTATATAGACTCTTTCCAAAGACATAGAATATCATGGAAAAGTTTATTTCCATAATTCCATTCAAAATTATAAACTTTCACAGATTATATATTCAGGCTCCACAACAGTGGTTCCCAAACTTCCCAGCTTCTGACCAACATAATTCAAATGTAAGAGGCCCGTAACCCAAACTCTTGGTGGAACATACAAGCATTTTTTCTGAGACACTTAAAAAGTGGTACAATGGCAACATAACATACATTAAAAGCCAATATAGTATGCAATATATGTTGAGTTTATTAATTCAAGACCTGTAAAAACCAAAAAAACCAAAAACACTTTTATTCAGTTTATATAAACACAGATTTTTGCTTATTGCCATTTTTCTAGTATTGACATTTTTTCTACAGAGAATCTCAAAACCCCACACCTACATCTTGTGACCCCAAGTGAGGTCCTGACCCCAACTTTGGAAACCGCTGCTCTTAAACATTCTGGTAGACAGTGACGTTGGATTTAAGAAAGCAGAGTTTACCATCACCTGCACCGGACATTGCACCCCAAATCATGACTGACTGTGGATATTTCTCCCTCGACATCAAGCAGCTTGGGTTCTGTTCCTCACCCGTCTTCCTCCAAACCCTTTGGCCTGGATTAAAAGGCACACTTTACTTTCATTAGAAAAGAGGAACTCAGACCACTGACCAACAGTCTACTTCTTCATACCCTTGGCCCAGTTGAGACGATTCCTACGTTGGCTCAGGCTCAGAAGTGGTTTGACCTAGGGTTGTGCCGATGAACGATGTCATCGTCCATCGTGATGGTTGACCAACACCACGATGGAAAGCCACCATTGTGATGCCACCCCCTCACCCTGTCAGACACGCACTAATCCTTTAGTCTCTTCTATAGTTTAACTAAAATCTTTGCATGGACCGCTCTGTAAACATTGAGAATATACTAACTAATGAGTGTAGCACAGAGGAAAATATTTGTATATAGTTTTTAATTTATTTTGCTTGGTTTGAGTGTGTGGATTTGGTGTGTTTTGTTTGCATTTGTTTCCCTCTGTGAAGCTCCCCCCAAAAAAGAAAAAATAATTGATCTGGATGATTCAGGACAAGGAGCGCAGCAACCAGCTGCTTTGTTACAGCTGCGCAAAACTTGTTAAGCTGAACATAAAAAGAGCCGAGGCAGGAAGGCAAAGACTGAACCCAATGACCGAACACCACGAGCGATTACCGCGCACTAGAGCTGAAGATCTTTACCCAAACCTGTCCGCCTCTTTAGCGCAATAAATTATATTAAAGCGCTGCATTATTCCCAATCTACCTGTCAAGATGTTACCAGCACACAGCATGTCATGACGGTAAAGACCCACTTCTCTCAGATAAACTCACAGAAAATGTTGAAGAATAAATGCACTATTCTAGCGGAAAATGTGGAGTTTAATCGGTTTGCGCTATAATAAGCTGCCAATCCAAATATACTCTTGAACTCTCTCTGGTTCAGGTCGGTTCGGGGCCATCTTTTAAGGCCCAATTACAGCTCTAACAAGTCTCCGGCAGCAGACAGTCAGAGCGAGGCAGATAACGACAGTTTCAAGTGTTTTGAGAAACAAACAAAGATGGCCACAAACGTTGCACTATGCGCACTATGAGTCAAGGCTGCGCAGATATCGGTGCCTGCCCTTTGTATTCCAGCTGCTTTTGGCTGAAATGGGGAATGAGAGCTTCAAAGGAGATCAGCTGTTCACCTGTCAGCCGATGTGTTGGTGTATGCTCGTTTGGAAGAATTTATATTAAGACTTTTACCTGGAAGGAGAACAACCTGGTGTGAGTTTATTAAGTATAACTTAGTCATCCTTTTTACAAGGTAAAGGAATTATGTCCGTTTTTCAGTTTAAAGCTTTGAAAAGGTCCGGCACGATGCCGAAATCCATGCGCACATAAAAGTGTGAGTATGGATTTCAAATCCATATTCACAGCAACTCACAAACTGCTTGTGTAAATGTTGTAAAGTAACAGTTTAAAAAAATTAAGTGTTTTTTTTTTGCTGTGTTTTAAGTACTTTTTAGGCTGGTGTGAAGAGATAAATGGGGAAAAAAAAGTAACCCTTTTGAAAAGGGTCTGTATATCATACAGGGTTCCTACACACTGCCAATGTCAAAATTCCATACTTTTTCCAAACCTAAATTTCCAGACTGAAAAACCTATGCGTCACGTCAAGAAATTATGGAACTGATCATTTGTTTACATTACTCAGAATACGTTGTTGTCACCAAAAACATTCTGGACGATTTCAGCTACTTCAAAAAGGAGACAGGGCCAGCAAAATAGTCGCTGAAGATTAGCGCTACCAGCTAGCGGCTAGCCAGGAGAAACACTCCTCACTGAAAGTCAGAAACCTTTTCTTCCTCTCAGTACGGATCGCTTGTTTTGGATTTGGCCTGCCGTCTGATTTAATTCGGAGTTTCTGCTGTAGAGGCAGTTTAGGAAAAGTATTTTTTACTAAATACTCAAAATCTCCACCTTCCATAATTACAATTATTATTTTGACTAGCTTACTGAGATATCAAGACAAATCCAAACATCTTCCGTTATTTCATTCATTGACTTTGATGATAACGTACTGTAATGTGATTGGCCTGATAACAAGTTCATGGCTTCTCCAGAGCCTTCGCTATTGACACTGTCCTGACCAATCACAGGGGGACAGTGTCATGACAATAGCCTCACCTGATTGGTTAATCAACGATGCCAACTCAGCCTGGCCTCCTCACCACACAACAGAGTGCAGTACCATGTTTTCAACGCTCATTCACCACGTTACTTTTATAGGGGCGCATTTTTTACACATTATAAAACGCTCAATAATGAATGAAGAGAAGAGGAGGAGATGACAGAGGGAATACGTAAACGGTTTTAAAAAAAAGGGTTTATTAAATGGAGTTATATTCTGAAAAAGTGAGGATGCCTGGCCTCCGCAATAAAACGCCACTGTAGAACAGTGGTTAAAGTCTTGGAAATGTGAATATTTTTCCATACAATAGTTTACATTTTCCATACTTTTCCAGACCTGGAAATTTATTAAATTTAATTCCATACTTTTCCATACTTGCGTAGGAACCCTGATCATAATTTTTGCACTATAAGCCACTATTTCTTTCATACCCATCGGACTGTGCTTCCAATAAAACAATGTGGTTAATTAATAGATTTTATTATCCAAAGGCCACCGGGAGGCACTATAGCAGGAAGGGCAAGAGTAAACTAGAAAAAACTTAAACTAGAAAAGCACTCAGAGACCGTAAAACTTCGCCAGGGTCTCTACTCCCCCACTAACATGTCATGTAATTCTAACTTTCGTTTACTATTCCAGGAATATAAGAGACGTATGACTGTGTTTGTGCGTTTGCTGCACTCTTCCAGTGGAGCACGGAGATTCGGGCCTGCTGCGAGAGGGGAGCAGTTTGTAAGCTCTCTGACACGGGAGAAGAGTTGAGGTTAGCACCGCTAGTAGGTGGGTGGATATGCGTTCTGTGTCTGATCAAACCGAAAATTTATTCAGGTGAAATTTCGTCGAAATCAATCTAAATATTTTTTTATTATGTTGTTAACAGACAGACAGCATGAAAACATTACCTAAAAAAAAGGAATAATAAATATTATGTGAATTTTTTCTGTGTTAATACCTCATGTTAGAACACAAAAACCTGCGGATTATATTCAGGTGTGCGCCGCACAATAGTCCGAAAATTTTGGTAAATACAAGCAGACAATGTATTTTTTTCATTTCGGAAAACCAAACACAAAGCAACAAATAAACAAAAAGGTTTTACAATAGTTTCCTGATTTAATGAGAAACAAAACGACTGAAGCACTATTAAATAGTTTGAATCTGCATCCTTCATCAAACGTATATAAAGTGGCACCAAGTCGTAAATCCAAGGGGACACTTAGATTTCTGAACAGGAACTCAGAACATCTGAGTGTAAGTAGGAAAATAACAGAGGATGCTAATTTGTGAATTATTATTGCCATGTACAAAAGCTTTTCCCACACCGATTTATAGAGAGAAACAAAACTCATGTAAATATTTTTTGACCTAAAGGGGAACGCTCAAACTCAGCGTTAAGTTTCAGTTAATACAGCCAGAATCTACTGATCAGGCCTGAAATCTAGATGCAATAATGGAGTCAGACCTGAACCTCCAAGGCCACATAAAAGCAATAACAAGGTCAGCCTTCTAACACCTGAAGAACATTTCTACAATAAAGGACTAATGTTGCAACGGGACCTTGAAAAACTCATCCATGCGTTTACCTTTTTATCTTTTGTCGGCTCAATTACTTCAACAGTGTCCTCACAGGTCTACCTAAAAAGTCACTCAAGACAGCTGCAGCTGATCCAGAACGCTGCTGCTTGCATCCACACTAGAACCAGGAAAGTAGAGCACATCACCCCAGTTCTAAAGTCCTTACATAGGCTCCCTGTAGCTCAGAGAATGGACTTCAAAAATACTCCTACTAGTTTATAAATTATTGAATGGCTTTGCACCAAAACATGTTGAAGATCTGTTGTCACTTTACCGACCCCCCAGAACACTCAGGTCCTCCAACTCTAGTTAACTAATCACTCCTAAACTTAGAAACAAACACAGAAGCAGCTTTCAGTTTCTATGCTCCCCTTATCTGGAACAAACTTTGTGATGACTGCAAAACTGCTGAAACACTGAGCTGCATTAAATCAAAACTTAAAACTCGTATGTTTACAGCTGCCTTTGAGTAAACAATTATGAATCTTAATGGCTGTTTACTTTCTCAAATGTTATTTTTAAAATGCATTTCATGTTCTATGTAGAGCTGTCTAACAATTAAAAATGTTAATGGCTGTGAATTAATCACAATTGAAAGGAAAGATAGATGGAATTTTTGGTCTGAACTCTACAATCACATAATTTTCGGTGTACACAATCCAATTTTGATCGATTAGTATTTTGAATAGTTTAAAAATGTAATAAATTATACAAGAATGAGTCTGGTTGGTATACATTTCAATTTATACATCTAATCAGTAAAAAGATGAAAAGCACAAGACGAGTAAAGTTAATGCTCAGTTGTGAACCAATGCTTCTAAAACACTTCAATATGGACAATCCAGAGATCCCACCACCTGGCCTGCACAGAATCTAATGGCATAACATTCAACATTCACCAAAAAAGATCCACACATGTTCTTTTCTCACACTGCTCCTAAGAATTGTTCAAGGGACAAAACAGGGGAAACTATCAATTGCAGACTGACCTTTCTTGTGAAACACAGCTTGAAGGAACTTGTGTGCTGATAGGCTGCTCTCAGAGACTGTTGAGGTTTGACAAGGAGAGTAATCCGAAGGGGAGGAAAGAGGTGACACAGCTGCAGGAACTTGGTCCTTTATAGAAAAAAATGATCTGTTATCTTATTGGTTCTTCAGTCAGATGCCATATTATACTGGTCCATGTGTTAAGAGGAGATATGTTGCAATTGAAAAGCTTCTCAACAATCCTTACATTGTCCAGTAACAGGTTACAGAATGAACAGTGTGAGAGGCTTCCTTCTGCTGACCAGTCATCCACTTCATTAGGTTCACAGTCTGTAAAACATAAAAAAATACCTCAGAATTACCCAAAATACAGCTTTACCAACATTGGGACAGGCCAATTTCTTTTGCATCATGTTCACAGCCTTTCGTCCCTCCTTGTATAGCAGAAATTAAAAAGTAATAGTAGACAGAGTGAATACCCAACTACTGTACGTTTGTTCTTCTTTTTTCTAAGTATTGTTGAGAAATTAAACTGTAGCTTTTAAGTGAGATCCAATGAAGGGGGTGGGTCCAAATTACACTGGAAAAGGGAGAATGTGCCACTAGCAAACTATATTCCCTAAAAAATCACCAAGACTTTTAGATAATCATTAAGCAACAACTGGCATTGTTTTATCAGAATCAGAATCAGCTTTAATGGCCAAGTATGACACATACAAGGAATTTGACTCCGGCAACTTTTCTCTCCAGTACAGTACTTAAATAAGTGAAATTAAAAAACGGAAGAGAAAAAAAAAAAAATAAATAAATAAAAATAAAGGATAATATATACACCAAACCAGGGTTATTGTACAGTAAGTATATACAGTAAGTATATACAGCAGTGCAGAGTTTTAGTTTATTGTTCATGTGAGTGGACACACACTCTGTGACTATTCAGAGTTCATCAGAGCGACGGCCTGGGGGAAGAAACTGTTCTTGTGTCGGGTGGTTTTGGCGTACAGCGCTCTGTAACGCCGGCCTGAGGGGAGGAGCCTAAACAGATTGTGGCCAGGGTGTGAGGGGTCAGTGGTGATTTTTCTGGCCCGCTTCCTGACCCTGGCCCGGAAAAGGTCCTCAATGGAGGGAAGATCAGTACCTATGATCCTCTCTGAGGACCTGACTGTTCTCTGCAGTCTGTCCCTGTCTTGCCTGGTGGCGGATCCGAACCAGACAGAGATGGATGAGGTCAGGACAGACTGGACTATTGCTGTGTAGAATATGGTCAGCAGTTCCTGAGGCAGGTTGAACTTTCTGAGCTGACGCAGAAAGTACAGCCTTTGCTGGGCCTTCTTCCTTATAGAGTCAATGTGGGAGGTCCACTTCAGGTCCCGTGTGATGGTGGATCCTAGGAACCTGAAAGACTCTACTGTGGGGACTGGCCTGTTGGTGATTATGAGAGGAGATGTTGATGGGGGTCTCTTCCTGAAGTCGACTGTCATCTCCACAGTTTTGAGCGGGTTTAGCTCCAGGTGGTTCTGACTGCACCAGAGGACCAGCTGTTCCACCTCCCTTCTGTATGCAGACTCGTCGCCGTCACGGATGAGTCCAATGACGGTGGTGTCATCTGCAAACTTCAGGAGTTTCACAGAAGGGTCTCTTGACGTGCAATCAGTGGTGTAAAGGGAGAAAAGCAGTGGGGAGAGAACACATCCCTGGGGGGCGCCGATGCTGAGGGACCGGGTGCTGGATATGAAGTTACCCAGTTTCACCTGCTGCCTCCTGTCAGTCAGGAAACTGGTAATCCACTGACAGGTGGAGGGAGGCACGGTGAGCTGGGACAGTTTTTGGTGGAGGAGCTCTGGGACGATGGTGTTGAATGCAGAGCTGAAGTCCACAAACAGGACCCGAGCGTAGGTACCTGCAGAGTCTAGGTGTTGCAGGATGTAGTGTAGAGCCATGTTGACTGCATCATCCACTGACCTGTTTGCTCTATAGGCGAACTGCAGGGGGTCTAGCAGGGGATCCGTGATTTCCTTCAGGTGGGACAGCACCAGTCGCTCAAAGGATTTCATGACCACAGATGTCAGGGCAACTGGTCTGTAGTCATTTAATCCTGTGACAGGGGACTTCTTGGGAACCGGGATGATGGTGGAGCGTTTGAGGCAGGAGGGGACCTCACACAGCTCCAGGGAGTTATTGAAGATCTGAGTGAAGATGGGAGCCAGCTGGTCAGCACAGACTTTCAGACAGGACGGAGACACACCATCGGGTCCTGGAGCCTTCTTAATCCTCTGTTTCTGAAATAGCTGGCGCACATCCTGTTCACAGATCGTCAGCGCAGGCAGGGGATCAGGTATGGGGATGGTTTGGGGTGATGCTAGGCCTATTGTCTATGCTTTCTTGTATTTTAATATTGCTAGTTGATAAGTGTTTTTTAAGCCTTCTTTTAATGATTGTTTTAATTTTCACATTGTAATCATGTAAAACACCTTGAATTACCTTGTGTTGAAAGTGTGTTATACAAATAAAATAGCCTTTTGTTCAAAACAATAGCAAATTAAGTTATAGGAAATGCATTACGTTGAATCTTGACTCCTCTCCTCTTTAACAAATTTGCAGTAAATTAATAAAGTGCTCCAAGAAGTCATCAACATTCAGAGAAAACATACATCCTTTGAGCTTATCCGACAGGTGTTTCTTGAACTCTGGTGCTATGCCATGTGTGTTCATATAACCGGCATGATGATAGGAATCGGACAGTTTTTTTATCAACCACTACTTTTTTGCTTAGATCTACAAGCAGTTGTACGATCGTAAATTATCAATTGTGTTCCACAATGAACGAGCACACACATATTTTCAACAGCCACAGTGGCCACTACGTTAGCTGTGGCTGTTGCTCCCGGCAAACGGCTAGTTCAACTAGCCTAGTTGCATATACTAACTCCTTGCACACAACA
Organism: Apricaphanius iberus; assembly: GCA_028564705.1. Taxonomy (NCBI): domain Eukaryota; kingdom Metazoa; phylum Chordata; class Actinopteri; order Cyprinodontiformes; family Aphaniidae; genus Apricaphanius; species Apricaphanius iberus. The sequence goes on from JAPXFQ010002192.1 coordinate 825,489, forward strand.
CACAAAACACTTGAGACTCACTTAGCTTATGGCACTAGCTTCCAAATGGCTTGCAGTCTCCGCCTTTTTCCTCTATCCATGACCAGCGCCACTTGTTTTTAAGGCCCCTGTCAACCACGACTTTATCTTACCCTAGCTTCACGAATTTAGCATCCATTCTTCTGATTTCAGGAGAAACAACTGCGGCTTGCCTCGGATGCTGCGTTCAAGACCACTTGGAGATGTGTTTTTTCTTTTTTTCTGAATCATACTCAAACACCGGAGATCCGGCACGGTACCTGAATACTTTAAGCCCTGCATAACGAAACTGTATAAGAGGATGGAAAACCAGTCAGTTCAGATATAATTATATAAAAATAGCACTGGAAGCATGCGTGGACGTTAGATCTCCACTGTTAAAAAAAATGACACCTCAGGTTTTTAAGTGGTGTGGAGAAAGCTGTGATTTATAAATAACGCAGTGGACATGTCCTTGGTTTAAACCATGTCTATTTTTAACGCCTAGGCACACAACGCGGGCCCGGGTCGATCCCCTGACTGCCGAGTGAAAGTCATGCGCACTTACCAGTTAGTCAAAGGAGTAACTTTGTGGCCAAACAGCCAGGGCGCATTATCAGTCAGACAGGACCTCCCACACTGTCACAAGTGGTTTAATAAACCAAGCGTATGGATTTTTAAACTGAGGGTACAGATTGTTACACCTCAAATAGGCTTATTTCTGCACCTGATTTCTGTTGGACTCCGTAGTTAGTTTAAGTGACCGCGTGTAGTTTTTATTATTAATCATCGGATATATCCTGTGAAATATTGTTGAAAATTACTAAAATGATGCCCAATCATTGTAAAGTATTGGCGGCTTCACAACAAATATCCATAAAAAGCATGTCTAAAATACATGGGTGCAGACATATTGGATGCCATGTTTCCTTAAACGTGAGCCTATGTGGAAAAAAACGCATTTACCGATTTTTTTAACATTCACTATAAATATCCCCTCATCCTCTATAATAAGTTTAAATAAAGTGCTCCATGTACAGACAAAAAAAAGAAACCCTTCCTCCAACCTGGACCAACCAACCCGATCCGAGACCAAAACTGGGTCGCAGTGGCGCCCTCAGAGACGGTGCAATCTCCCTGCAATGGGAGAGACGCCCCCTCAGCTGTTGTGTCCGAGCCTTCGTGCGACACGGAACTGGCTCTGCATCAGAGGTGGAAGCCCACGGAGCGTTCAACGGTGCCAGAAAACTGGAGTAAACATCAGCATTGCATTCTCTCGATGGGAATAACTGATGGAGCAGTAAAGTCTAAGGAAACACGCTGCGGTGGGATACTTTCTGTTGGGTATGTAACAACATTCACCATATTTTTTTTCTTCAAATTAGCACCAGTCACAGTGATGTGGTGTAAAACCCACTGTGAAATTTGTCTTTTTTTCCATTGTGGTCATTCAGTCTAAGATATAATTTTATAACTTCTTCCTATGCATTAACCTAGTTTAAAAATGTTTTACGAGAATGTTACATTTTGATTTCGGATCTCCGATATTATTGGCCAACAATCATCATCGGTCAATATCAGAATTAAAATGTAATATCGGAAATTATCGATATTTATTTTTTTCATGACACCGCTTTTATACCTAACTTTTTTTTTTTATCCAATGATGTTTGTCAATCAAGGATACAATCATAACTGAATCATAATTCTTTAGTCAGACCACCGGTTTACGATAAATCTAGAAAATAGGATTTGGCATACATGACGCGTGAAAATGTGTAAACAAAGTAAAACCCCAGTGATGATGACCCACTGGATTTATCACGTAATTTGCACACAAGTAAAATTCAGTGAAATTATGCCAATGTTTTTTTTTTTCTCCAGGTGAGCAATATTTACCGACATTTGAGTGAAAAACTAGAACACCATCCCAGAAAACATTATACATGTCATGAGTTGAAAATGTAGTAATGAGGGCAATCAAACAGAAGGCACAATCATCAAGGGCGATGCACCCGTGGGGTGATGTGGATGTTTTAACACCCACACTTTTCCCGGTGAGGGGGTTCAACCCCAAACTTTTTCTGCAGTTTCCACAAACTACTTACAGCGGTGGCCCCTGTTACTCTGACCGCTCATAAGTTCCCACCCGCTCGGCACAAGCTGACCAATAAATCTAACACACCATGAAAGTTGGGAGAACAGCCAATCATCAGGCGGTCACAGTCAAACTTGGTGTAACGTTCAGACGGAGGGGAGAAGAGGCAGATTTAACATTTCAGTTTTCCAGGTACTTTGAATTAGTGTTTACATCTTTTAGGTATTTAAATAGGCTTGATATGTGTTTGGGAAGATGTTCTGTTTATGTTTTGTTGATAAGTCGAGTGTCTTCTGTACGATATTTCTGTTTTTAGACGAACTGGAATATTGCTCAGCAGCTCAGTTAGCTGAATGTGGTTGTATATGCGGCATGCAGTAGGAAAGGAAACTGACAATGAGGGACAAATTGTCATTGATAAGCAGTGTATTTATGGGTTTATTTAATAAACTTTGGGGATACTTAGGAATTGTTTTATTGTACCTCCATTTTGAGGAGAAAAAAAACTGAGAAATGATGCCACAGTTCAACAGGTATGCAAACAATGAAAAAAGTAGATATTATTTTAATGTTAAAAACTGTATTTTTTCCCCATTATTTATACCACCAGAAATACAACTTTGTGAGTTTGTTTTTTATTGATATCTCCCCTTTTCAGTGTGCAAGTAAGCAATATTTAGCAGTCACCGTCCTGTCCAACCCATGTCACTATCAAGCTTACCACTGTCTTTTTTATCACGCAGAATGATTAATATTTAGAAAAAGAAAGAGGCAGGAAAATATTTACAATTTTTTCAAGAAGAATCCTGTAAGTGAAGGCCTATGAAGGAAGAGAGATGCTTATTTCCATCCCAGGTGCACAGATGTGTCTGGTGTTTTTAAATCAAAATCACTATTTCATTTCAAATATTTTGATTAGAGTTTGAGGATGTGGCCAGGAATGAGGAAGACGGAGATGAAGATGGAGGAAAAAGCAGACAAGAAGCAGGCAGACCAGATGAACAGAATGAGGGAGAGGTAAGAGAAAGGATGAAGATGAAATGGTTAAGAGGAGCCACTGTTACTGGCCACCAGTCATTGTATTTATCGGTTTTATTGTTAACTCACAAAAAATCCACATCCATCCCCCACACTTTTGAAAAGCTTGCTACACCCCTGACAATCCTGTTCTTTTTGTTTCATATCATGAAATAAGTCACTGATAATGTCCTCTTTTACATTTGTGCTTTAGATGCAGGAAAATGTAAAAACACAAGATGTTACTCTTATCTACCATTTCATCACTGAGTGAAGAACTAGAGAATGTTTAAAACATGAGTGAACTGACACTCGCAAAAAAAAAACCCAATAACTGGCACCTCTAAATAGTCATGCAGGGGAATATTTTTAAACCAAGTTTGAAATGTCAAAAGATATCTTTGCAGTCCACAAAGTTTTAAGGCATTTAGAGACCGACACACTCAGTCTGATGTGCTTAAAATAATGCAATGCCCAAATGGCCTCAAACACAAACAACCTACCCACAAATAAATTAAGGTCCCTCAGCAGCATTGGGCCACAGATCGACTCCAGAATAGTTTCAAACCCTGCAGAAAAAAAACAGAACAACAATCAAGCTATTACATAAACATTATATAATTACTTATAATATTAAGCTTGATATCTCATTAGCAAACGAAAATCTCGAAAAAGCTGACGGGAAAACGCGTAACAGTGTTGATGCTGTTTGCTCTAAACCTCATTACAACAAAGTATATTTTCAAAGGCTAGTAAAACCTTTATTTTATATTAAAATAAACAGGATTAGATCTATTTTTCATCTCAGAGAATAAACCTTATCGACCGTTGACATAGAGTAAGCTAGCATCATCTGGACACAACAGGGTTTCTAAAGCAAAAAACATGTATATAAAAAAGTTTCGACATTGCGCTAAATTGATAAGAAAAGAAAAAAAAAGCATTAACTTGAGGAATCTACAATGTTTTATCTATCTCTGATGATATTCGCTTTCTCTGCGTGTAAACAACACCCCTACCCCGAATGCTAGCTAAAAGCTAAACCTAGCATCGCATTAGCATAGCAGATATATAACAATGTCAGTAAACAAATACGGTAAACGTAATTACTACGTTATCCAAATGGTACGATACCACGCCGTGCTATTTGTGTGAAACCTTCGGAGTGACTGAGAAACGCCAAAAAAGCAAACACCGGCTAACAGCTAGCTGGCAAAGCTTGGACAAAGGAAGACGGCTAGACGCTACAGTTTAACCTATAATACAAACCAGCTAGCTACTAGTTAGCAACGGGGCTCAGGTCGGAGCAGCGTTCTCTGTTGCCGGGTAAAGTTTATCATGGTACTTGAATTATTTTTCAAGAATTGAAGCATTGTACGATTTCATACCAACGCAGTGTATCAGCCGGTACCGCCAGGAATCAAGTTCCCGCCGGAACCCTTTCCTTTCTGCCATGCATTTGGTACACTGCAGTGCCGCCATTCTCGATCCCTACCTCCCCCTCTCTCTCTCGCTCTGTTGAACGACGGGACGAAGCTGCAGCACAATGCACGTGATACACACAATTCGCCACTATGTGGAGCTGTTTGATAAACATTAGTGTTTTCATTTAATCCTCCATCCATCGGCTACACCCGGGGCCTGTACCATGAAGCCGGATTAAGTGGCTAGCCAGCTATATTTCAGTTTAGTTTCCACAGACCCTGGCTTTTAGGTACTATGAAAGTAGCTCGGCTTTAATCGGTGTTCGTTGCCATGGTATCTTAAGCTGTACGGCTAACCTGCTCCGGGGAAGATTATGTTCTGGATTCGAGATCTCAGACTGAAGTTTGACCAATCAGCTGTGAGCAAAGAAACATATAGGTAACGTAACTAATTCCCAGCGTCTGCTCTCTGTTGCAATGGCTTCACCTTTTCTCCCAAATCCAGTGGACATCTCCGCGTAAATTGTTAGACGAGCACTTCGCAGAGAAAGAGTTTTTAGGGACAGACAAAATCAATTTGACCTTCCTGATGCTTACTTGTATAAAAGATACAGATTTTCCGTGGAAGGAATGGCTTATCTTTGTGAACTTCTTGAGCCGCACATAACAAATGTGACTCGTCGAATCCATGCCCTTACTGTAGCGCAAATGGTATGTATTGCGTTGCGGTTTTTTGCAAGTGGTACATACTTGTATGCGTACAAGTATACAGAGAATCTAGGGAAAGTCTGTCGAACCATTCGAAAGGTGGTCTTCGCTCTGCAGGGGTACATAAATAGCTTCATTGTGTTCTCTGGACATATATCGACCATGTCCATAAAAGAGGGCTTTAATAAAATTGCCGGTAAGATATCTTGATAGGGTGACTTCACATCAACAAATTTAACATTTCACACTATTTTTTTTCTTGTTCAAAAAAGCATATTTCACACTTATAAATCTATTATACAATAGTCTGCAGGAGCTATCAGAATGGAAATCAGGAAATCCTTTCTCCCCACAGCCATCATGGTCTACAATTCCTTGAAAAATTAATTCATGAGCTACAACAATAATTAATTTCCCTCTGGGATCAATAAAGTATTTTTGAATTTGAAATATATATTTTTAATATGATTAGCCTACATAAATGTACATTGTTTAACCTACGCATTAACGCAATCAGCAATCTTCCTCCAAGATTGTTCTCTTGCTTTGGCAGCAGATACAGTGTTACTGCGTGCTTGAAAAATACCTCTATATTCTTTATATTTCTGAAGAATTATCTCTTGCTCCTCCGCTGAAAAGTAGGCCTATACAGGCCTATATCGATATCGACCGCGATTGGTTGTTCAGTGTCGACGTCACTCTTATGTGCACGCGCATGTGGATTAATCATAGTTTAAAGTTGATGAGCTGCGTCATGGTACCAATAAAGCCTGATTGCATCGGTTTGGTTTTGTCGACTAGAAACCAATCCTGTAACCCCGAGTTTGTTCAGCTACCTTCATGGTGCAGGCCCCCGCTTATACTTGCGGGATCCGCGGGGGGCATCGATCAAAGTGTTTACATATGTTGTATTTGTCATGTTGCAACAAAATGCTTCACTGAACTTTATTGGGATTGTATGCAATAGTATTTAAAAAAAAGAAAAAGTCCAGTATAAGTAGCCTACAGCGCTTATGTGAAAACCCATGTGGAAAATTACCTTTATATAATCACCTTGGTAAAACACTGTCGTGGCACCTTGTATTTACAGTCCATGGGTGGCACTGAGTGAAGTTTGTAGGCCTCCACCTTGCTCACACAAATTGTTTCACCTCTGCTCGTATACAGGTGAAACTTGACAAATTAGAATATAGTGAAAAAGGTAACTTATTTCAGTGATTTAACTTAAAAGGTGAAACTAATATATTATATAGACTTATAACATGCAAACTAAGATATTGCAAGCCATTAGATAAACACATTTGATAGTTATAGCTAGTTTACAGCTGATGAAAACCCGAAAGTCAAAATCTCAGAAAGTTAGCATATTGTGAATTGTTTCACCTTTTGAATTGAAATACTGAAATAAATTATATTTTGTACGATATCCTAATCTGTCGAGTTTCATCTGTACAATCTTGTACATATTTTTCACCAGTTTATGTTCTGCTAACTCTTGGAAATAGTGTTTACTTTTTATGCACAACTACATATGCACTCTCTTGGATAATTTTAAATATTTTAAATTATTTTAATTTCTAAAAATATTTTTAAACTATCCTGCTCTGTTGCACATTTCGATCTGTTTATGCCACTTTATTTTTATTTTTATTTACTGCGTAGTACTCTGGTTTTTGTAACTCTGTCCTTAGTGTACATATTGTTAATTCTTAAATTCTGTTTTTTTTTTATTGCTTTCTGCTTCTTAATCTAAATGTTTGTATTTCCTGCTACTTTGCTGCTGTTACCACCAAATTTTCCTAAGGCACAATAAAGTATTGTTCTATTCCAGTGGTTTCCAAAGTTGGGGCTGGGACCCCACTTGGGGTCACATACATGTAATGTGGGGTCTTGAGATTCTCCTGAGAAAAAAATTCAATACCAGAAATGGCAATGAGCGAGCATCTGCATTCTATAAGTTGAATAAAAGGTATTAAAATAGAACTTGAATTGATAAAAGCAATATATATATATATATATATATATATATATATATATATATATATATATAAACATACTTAAAAAAAGTGGTAAAATTGTAACATAACAAACATCAAAAGGCAAAATATATATATATATAGATATATCAATATATATTGCCTTTTGATGTTTGTTATGTTACAATTTTACCACTTTTTTAAGTGACTCATAAAAAATGGTTGTCTTACACAGGATTTGTGGTCACAGGCCTCTTGAATTTTTATTTTGTGGGTCAGAGACGGGAAAGTTTGGAAACCACTGTTCTATTCTATTCTATACTTATAACAAAACAGGTTCTTCTGTAGGACACAAAACCCATCTCATTCCTGAATAATGTGACAGTTGCATCTATGCTGATTATATTTGCATCATGGGACAGTGAAAAAGGCAAATTCAAGCATCTGAAAATTTAACTTGAGCATATAGCAGACTTCTAAAATTCCACAACCCTTTGCCTGATATTTTGAATAATATATGTGGCTTTTTTTAACAAAACACAAAACAGTAAATTATAAAAAAACTATGTAGAAATGAACCACATGAGGGCAGTAGGGTACTATGCTTAATGAGGATCCTTCTGTGCAATAAAATGAGGGGGAATTATCATTTGGTTACATGCATTCTCTCAGTGATGCATATGCCAACATCATTAATCCTGTTATCGAACACTTTATTAATGTGATTTTTGCTTTTAAAATATCACGGTTGGCTTGTCAACAGGAAAGCAACCCCCAAACCTCAAATGGTTCGAGATGTGTTTATCTTTGCCTTAATAATATGCAATTGCTTGGGAATCATGTAGGATTACGCAGCACCAATAGACTTTATGTGTTCAATCATGTAGGTTTAATGGTTCAAAGAAAAAGGGCAAACATACAAAATTACAATTGCTGATAGGTTTATGCTGTTTATACCATTAAATAAAAGACTTAAAGAAATACTTTTTTGTATAGAAAACACTTATCCAGTATAGATCTTCAGGCTCATTGTGCAGGTTACCTGAGCTCTGAATTCATTCAAGCAGAATCCATGAAAAGTGTGTGAATTCACTACAGTGAGTTTCATGGTGGGTGTGGAAGTGATTAACTGAGGGACAGAGGCCAGGAGGCTGATTAGAGAACATACAAGACTCACATATAAGGAGCGGTGGAGGGCAGTTAGAATCAAGTGATTGAATGTAGAGCACAGAAAAGGCAGCGAGTGTCACAGGCCCAGGTGGAATTCATTGTCACGGTGACTTAAGGCGCTGTCGCTGTGGTGATAATGATGAAAGACTGCAGTCTGGTGGACGGAGCGTGACCAACAGCATTCAGTTCCCTGTGCCCTGAGGAAAGAGATGATTATGTCCAGGCAGGGTCACAATAATAATGTCAAGACTTTAAGATGGCAGCCAAGATCGTCGAGGAGTTCTGGTGTGCCGCCCACCTCTCCCATTTGTCATTCTTTTAAACTCTCAATCTCTCAGGAGTAAAAATTACTAGCTCCAATTGCAAGTTAAGTTCTTGTTAGAGTTTAAAAATATTTGTGTGATTGCCCTGACTTAGACTTGGCTGACAGCTGATGGTCAGAGCCAGGATTGCGATGTTGATGGATATGGCCAACCATTTTGGCCTGATTGTGATGGACAGCTTAATGGCAAATCACAAGGAGGGGGCATGGATTTGTATGCCAAGTCACAATATTGCACCAATGTCAGGACAATGTAGTCTTTCTGCTCCCATTATGAACTCCTTTGTGTTTTTCCTTATTCCTTTTATTGCTCAAGAGAAATTTCACAGATATTCAAAATGGTGGTGTATATTATTCCCAAAGCAATACAATTAATGCAAAAGCTGGTATTGTACAAAATTTGCAAAGCATTCGTCCACATTTTTAATGGGCAGTTTTAATTTCTGTTGCCTGAAAAACTCTGCCTGTTTGTACAGCTTGGAAAAGCTGTCCAACAAGGCATAATAAGGTGCTGGACAATTATTGTGGTATCCTTAGAGAATCATTTCAGATGGAGCTATTAGTCTCTTAGGGAATGTTTCCTTCTTGCTCTGGTGAACCAGTCTGCCTTCAAAAGAGGAAAAAAATGCACACAAACAAGTTGCAATGTGGACAGAATAACCTATCATGTTTTTAAAGCACAAACAGTTTTTAAAGACACTTGTAATAATTTAGATAAAGTGACTTTCACTGTGTCAAGTTACATACCTTTCTGTGAAAATACCCCCCAGAAAGTGATTACAATGCAGCCTAATACCAAATCCTTAAGGCTTCCTTTAATCAGAAAAAGTTGGCTTTTAAACAAGCAGATATGAATGCACAAAAGTCATTGGAAAGGGAAAAAAAGATGTCCAAAATTAGATACAAAGATAAAGGTCAGGATGAATTTTGGAGTGGGTATTCTCACAAAGCCTGGAGAAGAATCAAATCCATGATTAGCATTCAGGATAAACAAAAAGGGTTCTTTGACTCCGAAAAGTCTGACCATATTCTTGCAGATGACTAAAATCATTTTTACACACAGTTTAATACAGGTCACTTTACAGATAACCTGGTAGAATACATGACTGCTTTAAAAGGTAGTGAGATCTGTGATGAGCAATCTGTAATTTAATTCTGTAAGGAAGTCATTTAAATAGACAATATTAGGAAAAGCGATGGACCTGACCACATTAGTGGCAGTTTACTTTATTACTTTGCTCTTTACATCTTTACATCTATGAAAAAAAGTACCTACAATATGGAAGGAATCTAGTGTTGTAGATCGAGTAACCAATGTTAAATCCCCCAAATTTTGAATGTTTATCTCTCAGCACTTACATCCTTAGTGAGGAAATCATTTGACCAGATGGTGCAGAGCAAAACTGAGCCTTTTCAATTTGCTTTTTGAGAAAGGAAATGGATTGAGTATGCCATTGCTACACTGTTGACACTTCTTGTTTGGCATCTTGAGGGCATGAAAACACATGCTTGTCTGTGTTTTATTGACTTCTCTTCAGCCTGATTTTGATCTTTAAAGACCCTCTGCATCCTCTGCACCGAGTTCAGGCTTCTACCATCAAGAAGGCGGTTTACTCATTTGCAATAATAACACACATGCCCCCGAGGATTCAGTTCCAGGGATTAAACATTATCTGGGTGACTTAGGACAGTCTGTGAAGCCAAGTCTTAGAAAATCTGGAATTATCTTTGATAGAGACATGTCACAAGTGCAGCACTGCAAGCAGTTGACAAAAAAAACCTGCTTCTTTCACATGAGGAACATTTCCAAACTCAGGAAAGGATTTGGAGCTCATAATTCCTGCTTTTGTGTCTTTGCGTTTAGACTATTGTAACAGTTTGTTTCCCTGTTTGAACACGAAGAACCTCTCTCGATTGCAGTTAGTGCAAAATGCAGTGAGAATTTTGACTTGTACAAATAGGAGGACTCGCATATCCTCTATTCTTAAACAACTTCATTGGCTGCCAGTGTCCTATAGGTAGAGGTTTAAAATTCTGGTTTTAGTTTTCAGAGCCCTGCATGGTCAGGCTCCTTCTTACATCTGTGATCTGATCCAACCTTACACCCCTGGGAGGGCTCTCAGGTCTGTGGATCAGAATCTGTTGAAAGTTCCTCGTACTAATTTCCGCTCTAGTGGTGACCGTTTCTTCCAGGCAATTACTCCTAGGCTTTGGAATGATCGCTCCTCCCCTTTGCGCTCAATCAATTCTGTTGAATTTAAGACTCACTTATTTGTTCAGGCTTTTAATTAGCTGTTTTGGGGCTTAGATGATTTTTTGTTATTTTGGCCTTTCATACTGAGTATTATTTCTTATTTATACTCCGTGTTTCATGTTATATACATTACTATGTTGTGAAGCAATTTATGGCTTTTTTTCTGTGAAAGGTGCTATACAAATAAGATTACTTCCTTACTACAAAGGGCAAGATTAAACCAGTACCTGAGGATATTTCTTCCTTTAGCAGGTGTTTTTTTTTAAATTAAATATTCTAGAGAAATTATTCTGCCTGGAGACATGATATCATTTTGTAAACATTTTTAGGAGGTAGGGAGGTTTTTGTGAGAGTTTATAGCTTTGGGTAGCTTTTTAAGACTGTTGCAATCGAATTCCCCAGCAGGAAAAAATAAGTATAAGTTCAGTTTAATAGATCGAAAAGCACATAGACTCAATTCAATTCAGAGTTGTGAGCACTTAAATAACACTAGCTTTTAGGAACAATGAATGCAAGCATGTAAATGGTGTTACAATATTGTTGATCTCCAATTCTGACAGCGTATCTACTGAGTGATCAGGAAACCTGCAACGGCAGCTTAGCATTGAGATGGTGGTCCTCTGCAGCAGCCCAGAGCAATTTTTTACACTCTGGTTCCACTCAGTCCAAACAAGCTTTTAAAAGGGCCACTCAGAGGTGTCTGTGTGGTTCTAACTACAACAACACATCTGGATTCTGTTATGTTTTTCAGAAGAGCAATACAGTAGCTACACTTTTTAATTTCCCTTCGTTTTACTGCTTCAACTAGTCCAAGCATACCATGCAGAAAAAGGCTGTGCTGACAAACTGCTGTGTTGACAAACAATAGAAAAATAGAGACCTTATACTTGCTTTTTTGAAGATTACTGAGATTAGATTTAGATTAACCATGTCATTATTTCTCACTTCTTATTCCTTTTGCATTACCTTGCAAAAGCATCCATATTAACGTGAAATGGATGTGAAAATGATACTTGCTTTTTAAAGGTTTTTACAAATGGAAATCTAGAAGAGTGAACTTCATTTGTATTCTGCCCCTTTACTTGGAGAATTATAAGTAAAAATCAATACAATCTTACCATCTTTCTCCATAAGTCACCATATTAGTAAATATAGTCTCCCTGTGTGGAACTGATTCTAACCTCATTCTGTGAAGAACTTAGAGCTCTTTGTGAAGACCAAGGAAAACAACAGACAGCTCCGGGTTGAAGTTTTTTTCCTTCTTTGATTTAATTTAGAAAAGATAAAACAGGAACACTGTACAATAAACATTAACCTCATGGGGAGAGATGCATGGTACCAAGTTATAACTCAAGTGCTAATTTCAATCCATTGTCCGTGGGCAGGCTGATGTGATGATAAAAAACATAAAACATCAGACATGCATGGGTAATGGTATTTACACTGGCAATTATAAAAATAAAAAGATCAAGTCTTCACGTGCACAACAATCAGAAATCCTAATTACACCTTTCATTTACTCAGGTCTGCTCTTATACATTGACCTCAGCTGCAAGTTGAACATCCATTGTGCAACCTCCACCTGCAGCTGTGGAGACATTTATATTACAAAATAATCCAAAACGTACATATCATTCCTGTTCAATCCACTATCTGAAAAGGAAAGAGTATGGAACAATTGCGAACCTACCAAGACTTGGCAATCCACGGTAACGTGACAGGCAAGGAGAGCAGCTAGGGGGCCTGAGGAATCCCCATTTCTAGTTTGCCACAAGCCTTGAGGAGGACACTTTGAACATGCAAAGTTACTAAGTGTTCCAGAAAGCTGACACTGCAAATAACCTTAGGGCGCTTTCACATGGTACGGGAGTCCGTACTCGGGTACGGTATGTGGTCAAAATCCACTTATTTCGTACCATGTGAACCCAGACTGCACCGTGCCAGAATACGGCCAGAGAGACCTGCCTTGGAGGTAGTATCCGAGTCCAGGTACGAGCGGCCACGTATCATGTGAACACAACCCGTACTCTGGCCGTACTCAAGACAATAGACGCGCTCCATGCGGAAATGACGACATCGCCGGCCGAAATTACAGAATCATCTCGCTAGTTTAGGTCAAAGCATATTTATGTGTTTAAATCGTCCAGTCAAAGTACAGACCTAACTCTAGTATTGAATCTGAGGCAAAACCTTTAAGTTGGTGTCTGCAGATGATTATTATCATTCTGAAAGACTTTGAGTAAATCAGGATGATCAAAAATTTCTCTAAAACATGTACAGCTGGTAGACATGCAAGTTATCTATTTGTAAAAAAATAACAACCTGGAACCATCGAAAATATTAATTCCACTTCAAAGTAATATATCAATTTCTTTTGGCCTGTAATATAAAATTCTGAAAGAAACATTGAAGTATGTGGTTTTAACATGTGAAATCATAAAAAAATCAATGACACTTCGCAAAGGTAATGTCATTTAATAGCTTCTACTTTTCCAAATTAGACTGAGACATAGATGAACCTTCTTGGAAAACATCTTTGAAATCAGTCATCAAATCATGTTCATTCCATGGCTTCATGCTTCTTTTTAAAGATTAGGCCCAGTTCTGTATATGCAATAAAATAAAGTCCTCACGTATTTAATATACATGGTATTAGCTGGTATTAGTATGATTATATTGTTCACATTGGTAATGAAATTGGCTCGGCTTGCTTGCTTGGCATGCCTACTCTGTGTTCACTCAGGCTGACTTTGACACATGTTTCTTATTACATTTTTCTATTTTTATCAAATTTTAAACAAAGTGCATCATACTGTCTGGATTTTTTCATGCTGCCACATTTTTGCTTGGATTCAGATGTAGTCGTAATTGAACTCCTCTGTAATATCTACAAATAAGGGAGTGTCCTGTTTAAAGGGACTATATAATGCTAGTTTACAGCTTTCAGCTTCTGGGATAGACATATATATGATAAAATGTTACCATTGGTGTTATACAGTATTAATTTGTCCTAACATTTAACTTAAGTAAATCCCGCCACCTGCATCCTCCTGCAACACTTTTTAATGTTTAGTGAGAATAGATCAAAACGAAATCCATCCATCCATCCATCCTTCCATCCATTCATCCATCCATCCATCCATCCTTCCCTCTCCCCAGCCACTTGGAGCTGGGGAGAGGGAAGAGCTTTAATGGTTCAAAAGATGACTTTTTCTGTGACTAAAAATATTCATACCTCTTCAACTTTTTTATATTTTATCATGTTACAACCACAAACTTCAACATGTTTTTAAGCAATAGACCAACATAATGTAGTGCTTACTTGTAAAGAGGAAGGAAAGTAATACATGCTTTTCAACTATTTCACAATGTTTTTTGAAAAGTGGGGTCTACATTTCTATTCAGCCTGCATAGGTCAATATTTTTATAAACCCACTGTTGCTTCAAGTAGAGCTGCAAATATGAGATATGTCTCCAATAGATTTTCACAACTAAGGTATCAAATGTTTGCACTTTCTTTGTCAGACTGAATGGACAGCATGTGCAAACATCAATTTACAGGTTTTTATCTCAGATGCCCAATAGGATCAAGGTCTGAATTTTGACTGAGTCTTTCCGAAACATAAATACTGCATTGCATCTCTAAGCTATACTGTGCTGTTGTTGTTCAGCTCTAATCACCAGTCTCAAGTCTTCTATAGGCTTAAACAGGTTCTCTTCCTGGACTGCCACGTAATGACCATTTTCCTATCAATTCTGACCTGAGTCTATTATGTTTCTTAGATTATATATTACAGGTACATGGTATGTTCATGTTGATTTCCACCACACGTTATTTCATATATTGGTCAATAAATACAATTTTATTTGTAGAGCACTTTTCATAATCAGGGCAGGCAGATATGCACAGCACAGCCCCACTGACCACGATAAAAATGATCCCAATGGCAGCGACCTCTATCGCTAAAATGGCAGGGCTCTCAGCGCAAAGGATGCACAACAGGACACGATCTTGAAGGAAACACTGGAGTTAGTCTGTATGAAACAATTTGTAAAAAATACTTTGGCATCATAAAACAAACCAAAGAAAAAAAAGAAATAATTTTAAATTAAGCTAAATATTAGATAAGAAATAAAAATTAGACAAATAAAATAAATCAGTTAAAAGCCAAGCTAAAATGGTGGGTCTTAAGCCTCTTAAAAAAAAAAAAAATTAACAGTTTCTGTGGCACTGAGGGCCAAACCTCTCAGTTTTGATCTCATCTGGCCAGAGTATTTTCTTTTACATTTGAGGTCTCCAACATGCTTATGGCAAACTGAAAATAGGACTTCTCATGACTTTCTTTATCCAACAGTTTCCTTCTAACCACTCTTACTTAAAGCCCAGATTTGTAGAGTGTATGGCTAATAATTGTCGTTACAATAGATTCTGTCACCTGAACTATGGAGTTCTCCTGTTCTTTCAGGGTCACCATGGCTGCTTTTCTTATCACTGCTTTCCTTGTCTTGTGTTTCAATGCAGACGGCCACTTTATGTTCAGATCCTGCTCCCCCCCCCACAAATTCTCTAGCAAACCTCTGTAGCCTTAATACAAAAAATGGGATTTAGCTGGAATTAAAACTCTTCAGACGTCAACTGTTTGCATTGAATTTTGATAAGAGCTGTCAGAGTTAATGGGGCTAGAGCCAAAACCATGCCAGATTTTTTAAATAAATAAATAAAAGCCATGTTTTACACCATTCACGTTTATCCTATACAATCCAAATCAAGTACATTTAAGTGGTATGAATACTGTTGCAGGGTGCTGTAGGAGTAAGAATCTACCATATTTCACTTTTCTCCTCAGATTATAAAAACATATTTTCTTTAACTCCTCTGTCATGTTTACAAACCAGCGGGGGTCTGTTTAATTAGATAAGGTAGAATGAATTAGAAAAAACGTTTACAGTTTATGTCTAAAACCTCAAATTTTGTGCCAGCTAGCTGATTCTCATGCTAGTAGATGTTATTTGTTAAATCATTTGGGCATTTAATGAGTCCAAACATGCCATTTCTGAACTGAGAACACACACAGTTCACTTCACAACCGCAGCCTGCCACATGTTTCAATCTGACATGGCACATATGCTGGTAACAGTTAGAGGGGCCCTTTCAAGCATGATTTCATGAAAATCGTTTATGTAACCCAAAGGCTTTGCCATTATTTTTCATGAAAACATTTAAAGCAGAGCTGAATGTCAGTGCATATTAAACATAAGTATATGGGAATTATTACATGAATCTTATCTTGTGTTGATAGTCATCTAAATGTTACACATAAATTAGCACATGAACAAATACTTTTAGAATAATTAGGTTTAAATAGAAATTGGGAGTCATTGTGGATCATTGATGTTTATTTGTTTTTATCACACAAAACAATCCTATTTAATAATTTTAAGAGCTCATTATCAGGGATGCCCTGATCCGATTTCAAGATCGGATCAGGACGATGTTTTCAAATTTTTCAGTGATCAGTGATTGGCTGTAGTAGTTCACCAGCCGCGCAGATTTTTAAGAAACTACCTCCTCGTTACATTTGACGATGATTGCACAATAATTCAAACCTCTGTAGCAGTGCAAACAAGGACTCTCAATTACCACAAATCAGCATAGCAGATTAAACTCAGTTCTTCAAAAAATATGCCTAACAGTACTTTAAACTATATAATAAAGGCATGGGAACTCAAACTCTGGAATTTACATCCAACAATAAACCGAAATAAACAGATAAAATCTCCTGTCACCTCCTGCAGTAGAGAAGAGGAAAAAAGGCAGACACAGAGCAGCAGTTGTGCTGCTTTCAAATAGCATAGGAAATCTATGCTGAGTTTGGGAGCATATGATATTTCATCTTATAGTGAAGACACCAATAATAATAATACTGCAATTTCCAAACTTGTGGGCTTTATAACATGTATTTATTCAATAATATTGTGAATTCAATCCTATGAAAGTGGAAGAGTGCACACCAGCATATATATATATATATATATTCCTGTCGGAAATCCTTTATTAATAATACTTTACCAAGAAAGTCTTGTTAAGAAGTTAAGAAGAGTTATATAA
This sequence comes from Apricaphanius iberus, assembly GCA_028564705.1. Lineage (NCBI taxonomy): Eukaryota > Metazoa > Chordata > Actinopteri > Cyprinodontiformes > Aphaniidae > Apricaphanius > Apricaphanius iberus. The sequence goes on from JAPXFQ010002192.1 coordinate 842,564, forward strand.
TAATACTAATATAATACTAATATTTTGGTTTTATAAATTTTAATACTAAGGGCAAAATATCAGTTTGGGACTCGAAATCGGATCAGATTTTAGGTTAAAAGATTGGATCGGAATTGGAGGCCTAAAATTCTGATTGGGACATCCCTAGTTCTCAGAAACAATAACCTTCAGCCTTTTGAGTTACTGATATCGGAAAAGAGGAAGGAAGGTCAAAAAGTGAGAAAATAGGTGTTTAACTTGAGCTGGATGTATGTAAAGACGCATGCCGAGTGAGAGAGCTGCACCGCTGTGCTGGGAGAGACGGAGCAGCTCCCTATTTGAAGAAGTCTTTTATAACTTCTGCTCTGTCCAACTGGTTTTAGATGCCCCCCATTATCCTCTCTCTTTCTGAGCTGTCTGTCTTTTACGCATTTCCACAGGCACTTTAGGTTAGAAGAGGGTCTGGAGGATGGGTGTTGCTCTGGAGGTAAAAGGCAAAAAAGCAGCTGGAGGGGCTTATGCAGCACAGGAGCACTAGGACGGATTATCATTAATTCCACACACAATGAGACACTTGACTTTGAAGACTAATGCTCATGCACACACATACGCAGGGGGGTGAAGGTGCACTGTCAAGGGTGCTGGAGGCTGCTTTTAAGTGGAGTTGTATAGAGCCAGACCTTGCTACAGGGATAAAGATTGGAGGAAGGGGTGAGAGGAAATGGTCCAAGTAAAAACATATGCGAGATTCAATGTCCTCTTTTATAGCAAATACAGTAATTGAAAGACTACGGCAAAAAACGTTGCTGTTAAGCTTATTTGTCTGGATATTTCTGCCTGCAGATTCACATGGTACAAATGCATGGATCGTAAGTTTATCTGTTGAGCTTCCTGCCTGAGTTGTTTGTTTTAAATGATATTTAGATTTGTTTGTATCCGCTCCTGTTTACATCTCTTGTTCTTTTTATTTTATTTACTGAAGTGAAATTTTATGTTTGGATTCCCAGAAAAATCCTCTGGTGACCAGAATTCATAGATTTTCTGCTGACTTGTAACCGGATAGTTGGAACCTCAAAAATCCAGTTGATTCCGATCGATTAAGTTCAGATTGAATTTCTTCACTGACCAGATTATAGAACAATCACTCATAAAACATCAAGCACAGACATACTGAATAATATATGTGGCTTAGCCAAGTCATTCCAAAACGTTATTTTCTTGTGGAAGCAATTTTATTAAAGATTTGGATGCAAATTTTTAAATCTCTGTACCGCAAAAATGAATTTGATCTTTATAACTGGCTAAAAACCGTCTGTCAAAACTAAGTGGTATTTGGAATAATGTCAGAATTTCATCCGCTTTGATTAAAAAAACGTATTCTAAAGGCAAATAGCCCAGAATATCTGAAGGATATGGCAACCTCTATGTTTTCTGATGGTTCTCAGTGCTGTTTCTGAGCAAAAAAAAAAATACTAAAGTCCAAATTTGGTTTGATTAGGGAGGTTTTGGCCAGGACTGGATGATTAATTTGGAATAGATCCTACCTTAAACCTCTCTGTTTCATTCCAGACATACAAAAAATGCACCAAACTACTTTCCCGTGTGATTGAAGGCTAAAAGATGTTATAAGAGCATAGCTTTGGATCTCGGATATAAGGAGAGGAAAGTTTGATTTTGTTTGACTGGGAAAATTGACGTGAGATTGTTGTGTAAAATGGGAGGGATCATATAGGCTAAAAGAGCTTCTTCCCTTTCTATTAAACATGTTTTACAGGAAGTTTCTGTGTTCTGTATATTACGAATTGTTTAACTTGTTCAGTAAATATTCAATAAATCTAAATCTGAATATCATCTTCAAACAGGTATTGTATGACTCGGGTTAGCTTTGTGATGACTAGTTTTGTTTAATAATTTTTTTAAATCACTTTATGTAATTTTAGGTTTGAAAAAAACACTTTAAAAGTGATACAGCAGTTTATAATACAAAGTCAGACTGAGGATAAATTGTGAAACCAGTGATCCATCAGACACTGTGATTACATTTTTGGTTTTTGCTGATTTATTGCTATGTCCACGTGTTATATGATGGGTGTAAAAGTAAGTTGAAACATGCAGTCATACCTAACTTTGTCTAAATTGACCATTTGGTACACACAAGCAGGAATAAAAATGAAGGTTGAATATTTTTTCTGATTGTTCAAATGAGACAAACTGAGTGTTAAATTCTGACCTTTCTCGATGTTTGTGAATCTTACTTCCAAAATGTTTCTATGATCAAGGTAAAAAAGAAAAGACATTTGGCATGGAATACATTTCCACAGTTATGCTGATGATATGCATCTTATAGTTATCCATAAATACTGATGCATCCAATCAGTTAGGTAGATCACAGACATGTCTTGAAGACTAACAAACTGGATGACTCTAAACTTTCTGCTTTAAAATTCAGACAAGACATGAAACTGCTTAGTCAATCACTTCATCTGAATGGCATTAAATTGACAAGACATTCAAATCCCATATAAAACAGATTTCTAGGCTTTCCTTCTTTCACCTCAAGAATATTTTTAAAATTAGAAACATCCTTTCCATCAGTGATGCTTAGGAAATAGTTAATACATTTACTTCTTCAAAGCTGGACTACTGTTACCATTTTGGGTATTAGGAAGTTAACAAAATGCAATTAAAACCATTCAGTTGATTCAAAATGCTGCTTCAAAAGTTCTGATAATTATTAAAAAGAGAGATGACATTTCTCCTGTTTTAGCTTCTCTTCATTGGCGCCCTTGTTAATCCAGAATAGAGTTTAAGATCCTCCTCCTTATGTATAAAGCCCTTAATAATCAAGCTCCATCGTACATCAGAAATCTGATTGTTCCATATGTTCCTAACAGAGCACTTCGTTCTTAGACTGCAGATTTACTGGTAGTTCCTAGGATTTCTAAAAGTAGAATGGGACGTAGATCTTTTAGTATTCAGGCTCCTCTCCTGTTGAACCAGCTCCCAGTATTAGTCTGTGACGGAGACATCCTGTCTACTTTTAAGTCTGAGCTTAAAACTTTTGATAAAGTTTATAGTTAGAGTATCTTGGGTTATCCTGAGCTATCTGTGTAGTTATGCTTCTATAGGCTGTCGCCTCATTCACACAGGATTCTGTACGTGTCCGATTGGGTGTCCGTACGGGTGTCAAACAGACTGCCGTTCGCAATGGGTGTGATTTTGTGTGCCGAACATCTTCGTTCCATCCATCTGTGTGTTTCATAAGATGACAACTACATATATAGAGAACGGATTTTATACAAAAGCCACACTCGCCTTCTTTTGTTGAAGATTCTTTATTTACTTGGGTTGTTCTTTAATGATAAGTACACTCTGTTTTTCTATAGTTTAATGTTATGATGTTTAATTAAGTCTCATTTTGTTTTTTGTATTTTTAAATATTCAAATCCTGTTAAATTTAGCAATGGAGCTAAGTTATGTGCTTCAATCATTTTCTATTACTACTAACACCTCATTCACACCTGGTGCAGGATGGGCACAGTCGGGGGTCCGCACTGCTGTTGTGCGGACGAAACTCATATTCTATTGGCTAAAAAATTTGGAGATCGGTGTGAAATGCCTCTTAATGGAAGAAGGCAGGATTTAGGAAGAATAACAAATGTTCTGGAGCACCAGCCTTGTATGCTAGTATAGAACCCATTTATCTATTTAGAGTTTTATAAGACTTTGATACATAAATACATTCTCCGGACTGCAGCTTTAACACAGAAAGTCCTCTTAAATCTGTTCGTTTTGTGTCTCTGCTCTGTCCTTTTGAGCCCCCAGCTGGTCGTGGCAGATGGCTGCTCGTATTGAGCTAGGCTCTGGTTCTGCTGAAGGTTTACTCCTGTTAAAGGAGCGCCTTTCCTCTCCACTGTCACTACATGCTTGCTCAGTATGAGGGATTGCTGTGAAGTAAATAACACAATGTAGGCGACTGTTGACTTTTGCCACATGTTCGTCCAGGAGGTGTGAATGCTGAAAGTCTATGCAATCTGTTAGATTTCCTTAGATAGAAAACGTTTAAACTGATTGGACTAATGAACTAAAGGACTAATTTGGTATGACTTGTCTTGCAAATTGTCTTGAAATTACATGCAATGTGAATTAGCACTATATAAACTGAACTGAATTGAAATAAGCCTGTTGTAAAAATATAGAGGTCAAGACAAAACACTGAACTCTCCTGTGTCACTGACTTTGTACCTATTTTATAGTTATTGTGGAAAGATGTTAAGATGAAAACATCACCTACCCTCTGTAATTCCAATATTTTCTGACAGCTGTGACATTTACATCCACAGGAAAATTTCATTTTCATCTTATATTGCCTGTGCTCACAGACTTCTCATAAATCCAGACAGCTGTCTTTTGATTTAACAGCATTTGTCTGCGGTTTATAACTCGTTTATAGGTCTTCAGTTGGATTTAAAAAAACAACAAAAAACATTGAATAGCAGTGAAATGCTGTCTCTCTTTATCTACCAGCTTGTAAACATACCTTATTTCATTTGTTAGGAGCAGGTTAACACCATTGGAAACCATCGCCAATCATTCCTCTTGTTTTAACATAAAGGAGACATGACTTTTGAGGTCTGTACTTGTAAAAAAAAAAAATTTGATGAAATTATTTAAAAAACAGGAAAAATACGCTGTGTATCACTGAAATGCTGAAAACTAAAATGCATCTAATTTAAAGTTAGTAGTTACAATTCGTTACATCACTCCATGGGTTAACTTTGCATATGTTGGTCCGAATGAAACACAGATGCAAACATTTTTGTTTAGCTCAATTCAAACCACCGTATATCACACTGTGATGGCCACATCCATGTCCACACAACATTAACTGTTTGTAAGTCTCATGAACCTGTTATATTTCAGTTTAAGATTATATATTTCATTGAATTTATTTTGTTTTGTTGGTTAAATGGTTGAAATACACTAGTTGTAACTATGAGTGCACACATTTTGTATACTACTTAATTTTACACCAGTTATTTGTTTTTATCTGACAGGTGCTGCGACTTCAATCCCTTCTTTCCTTCTTCTCCACCAAGCGAACGAATCTGAATTGCGAGGCTTACTTTAACAATCCCTGTTCAATTTTTGAAGGATCCCCATGTTTCCTCCATGCATTTGACTCGGTCAATGACACCGGAGGGGTTGGGTATACAGTTTTAAAGGTCAGGTCAGGGATAAGACTGTGGAGAAGTTTCAAGCAAAGTTAGTTTATGATGCAAACTCACAAACTTTGTGCATTCCAGGTAACACAGTTTCATTTGAAAATGGAAACATTAGAGCACAACTGTAAGCCTATCAAGACATGACATACCACCCTAGATGCACTAGATGCAGTTTAGAAGACAGCTCAGGTGGAACAAACTGTTGACACAGCGAGGATAAGTCATGCAGGACACAACCATGACCATCAAAGAAACAGAGGAAATATGTGAAAGAAAGTGGTCTAGTCAGATGAGAACTAAATGATTTTTTTTTTTTTTTATCCACGTGCAAAACACAAAGTATGACAGAAAACTGATACTGCACTTAAACCTGAACACACCATGCCTTCACGGTTCAACAAACTGTTCATTCCAGGGGATTTAATACAAAATGCAGACCACTCTTTGCAGTTTCTGTGGCACAGCTGAGCACCTGTTTTTGTTGATTCGTCACTTAAAGTCCTAATTAAATACATTTAAGTTTGTGTTTGTAATATAACATATTTTTTCTCTAAAATTGAATGGGTGTAAAGACTTTGGCTTGGAACTGTAAAAGTAAGTAAAATATGAGCATATTAAAAATATTTGTCCTTCCAGATTTGGAAACTAACTAGAATTACAAAGTGCCCATTTATGTGACCGGTATCTTTTTTTATTTGAAAACATTGTTTGAAAAACTGCATTCAAATTTACATGGCATTTGTTTTTCTGTAATACAATTCCACCTATTTACCCAATCATTCTACTTTCCACCGCATACATACAGTAAGTGTGGACCTTGAACCTACTTACTTTCTCTTTCTCTCTGTCTCTGCAAGAGAACAAAGTTTATAAGGCTGGGCAGGCCTAATCTAACCCACATGTCAATAGTGCAGTGCCATTCTTTCCTCTGCAGTAATGACTCTTAAACTCGTGTGTGTGTGTCTGTGTTTCTGTGGGAACACCAGACCTGGCAGATGAAACTCCATCTCAGTCTGAGCCAACAATGAGACACAGCAGGGAGGAAACAGAGGAAAATAGAGTTTCTTACTTAAAATCAGCGATGATTTACACACACCCACACTTATAGAGACGTACAAACCGAAGCCCGTCCATGCACAGATGTTTCAGCTAATTGATTGCAATTGGTTGTAGTGCAGACTCTTTGCTCTAGATTGCCTCTAAGTGTGTGGTGTGTTTTCTGGCTGCCTTTAACAGACCACACAAGGCCTCCCTCCCCTTCCCCGGCAATGCAAATAACATTTCATCAAGAATTCAGTCACATGGAACCGCAGTGAGCTGTTTCAAGAGGTCACAGATTTGTTTTTTAGTGCAATGCTCTCTGTAGTCTGCCAAACAATGCAGAGAATGTGCATGTGACTTTGAGAAAAACATGGCATACTATGAAGTGGGAAATATCTGTCAATGAGGGCGAGTGACAGTCTCGACAAATGGATTGTATGGGTGTGGGAGGGGCTACGATTGAGCATTCCTTTTTAGACGTCTCTGTTTACCAGCAAAACATAAAGAATGAAACTCAGGGAGGTAAGATGGGGTATATTTCTGTATGTTTGTGATTTATTTATTTATTTATCTTAAGTTTGAAGCATGGGGAGGGGAAGTCTTTGGAGATTACGCTAACACTTTATGTGTGTAATATATTTATGAATGCACTGTATGTGTGTGTGTTTGTGTGTGTGTGTGTGTGTGAGAGAGAGAGAGAGAGAGAGAAGTTCTTCATGTGTTCATAAAGCTGTTGGGGAGACATCCTGCGTAGGGCCTTTCATCTCAGTTAGGGTCAGCATTCCCTCTTGACTCAGACGTATTTGTTGTGAATGTTAATGTATTTGAAAGGCTGCGCATGAGTTTCTGATGAAAGTTTTAATATTTGTCAGTCCATTCTGTCTCCACCTCGTAACTCTTGGAAAAGGATGACAGTTGTAGCTTGATATTTACACAGAATATATAAAAAGCCATTTTACCGCTTCATATGCAATTTCTGAGATTAAATCGTAATAAACTCTTCCAGTTGTGGCTCAGTTAGCATTACCATAACAATTTAGATTTACTAAACAACAGAATAATAAAAGAGAAAACCTTTTTAATTGCTTTGATTTAAAAAAAATCAGAAACATACACACACTAAGATAAACATGCTTTTAAACAGTTTAGGGAAGCACTTGAAACACACTGTTTCCTTGTGTGATATAAAGGAAAAATCAAAAGAAAGCAAAAATATCAGGACAAAATGTGTCTCCACAAGTCTGATTCGTCCTTGGATACAATTTGCAGATCCCTTAAAAGGTTAGGTTAATCTTTAAGTGACTGCAGAGTTTAAGGGACTTTAAACAGTCCATTTTTTTTCTTACAATTTCTTGCAATTTGTAACACAGATGCTGTCTTTTCTTTTACTGAAACCAAAACAATGATATTAAAAGATGATCAATTTACATTTTACATGAAATAATTGTGTGTTTAATAGATGTTATAATTAAGAGACACAACTGACAGAGACATGCCAGGCTCTAGTTTCTGTGGTACATGCTTAATAATATTTTTGTGTGGATGTAAGATAGAGAGAGGGTGCTTTTAAATATGTGTTAAATCCATAAATCATGCATGAAAAAGCTTGAGATTTCGTCTAATACATATTTTTTCACTTCACACCACCTACAAATGTCATCTGCATAAAGCAAAGGAGCGACATTTAAATGTGTGTTTGTTTGTCTGTGTCCGTGTGCATAAATCCGTGAGCATGAAGACCTTGCTGATTGCATTGACTTTCCCGTCTCCTTTACTGTCTTTTCCTGAAGTGATTAAGTGGATGCCGTATCAGACTTTTAAAATGACTGAGTGGACAGTCAAGAGAGTGTGGGTGTCTGCTGGTCAGATAGACAGACTGAAAGGCCCACAGTGAAAGATGCAACCGAGGCTATGATTGGTCTATTCCTTTTGCTTGTTGATTTGAACCGTTTCCACATGTTTCAAACATCTTCAGTGTTTTTTCCATTGGGATTTTGCATGATAGACCAACACACAGCAGTGCTTTTAAAATTCAATCCATCCATCCATTGTCTGTATCCACCTTTTCATGCATCACCGTCATTGGATGAGTTGTGGGTACACACTGAACAGATCAATGCTGTATCATTTGAAATTGTGAATTAGAAAAATTGATAAACAAATACAATTTTAATAGCTGTATGAATAAAGTCTGGGGAAAAAACATGATGCATATTACTCTTCAGGCTTACTGTGTTAAATATTGTGTCATATATGTAAATATGGCTGGAAGTTTATAGCACAATTCACTGCCAGCTTTGAACATATCGAGAAAGAAAATTATCCTATTCTTCTTTAAAAATAGAACAAGCTCAATCAGACTGGATGGAGAGTTTCTGTGAATAATAATTTTCAACTCTTAATACAGATTCTAAATTGGATTCAGGTCTGGACTTGATTTGGCCATTCTAACACATGGACATCTTTCAGCCTAAACTATGCCACACGTAGTTCTGGCTGTATCTTCAGGGTCACAATCATGCTGAAAGGTGAACCTCTACCCAAGGTTTTTGCAGGTTCTAACAGCTTTTCTGACAAGCCTTCCTGTCACTGAAGAACAGTATTACCACATGACGATGCCACCACCATGTTCCACAATGGTGATGATATATTCTGGATGATGTAGGCCAAAAAGTTAATCTTTCCTCTCATTTGAGCACAGGATAATCTTTCACATAATTTCTGTGTGCAGCTTATTTCAAATTTAACCCTGGGTTTCCTATAGCTTTTTTCAGCTGCTAATTTCTTCCATACAGTCCAGATTTGTAGAGTTCTGACAGACAGACGCCCTATCAACAAATTCTCCAATTTGAGATGGGGATTTCTGCAGCTCATCTGGAATTACCAAAGGCCTCTTGGATGTCAGGTTAGTTTCTTGTCTTGGTATGTTTGCTGTGTTGCCATGCATTCAGAGGTGGTTTCTAATATAGTCAACATGGACAGTTGCATTAGTGCCAGTTTAAAAAAAAAGGTGTCTTTTAATTTCTCAGATGCAACATGTATGAGTTTCTGTTTGGAGTTCAGTCACTGAGGGATTGGGAAGGCAGAAAGTCACACGACTAGGCTGCAAGGTATTTCCCCCTGCCCCATATCTAAGGGGATATCCAGGATTTGAATTGGATTTACAGAAGGCATATGGCTATTCTGGGGTGTTTGTCAGAACAAGATGGGGTTGCGTGCTCTTTCTGAGTGGGGTGCTACCCCAGGGTAGCATCCATACAGGAACCACCTCTGTGGTGGATGCTATTTACCAACAAAAGGAGTTCTGAAGATAAATGGTTGTGTTGCATGGTTGCCATTTTCAGTTATGTATTGTATATATTGTTTTCTACATATTCCATTCTGTATATTCTATTATATTCAGTTATTCTACAAGTCTGTTGTGGAGTTTGATGCAAGATGATGTAAATCTTCCTCAAGTCTGTTGTAGAGAGCCATCATCTATTGGGGCAGCATCAAAGCCAGGAACTTAAAAAGCCTCAACAACCTGATGAAGAAAGCTGGTTTTGTTCTTGGCACTAAAATAGCATGACAACATTATTCCCAAACAGGACAGCTCATCTGATTTACACTTTGGATGTTTAATGTACAATTAATAACTAGAAGCTCAGAGCCACTGGTAAAGTCTTTGCCTTTGTGAAAAAAAGCACTTGGAACCACAGTTTGGATGTAATGATGATTAGGAAATATTCAGGACTGGATGTTCTCAGTGATGACTAAAGAAGTAAAAATACATATCACAGATAGATATTTACTAATAGGTGGCTTATAGGAAATTTCATTCAGTTTGTTCTGATGTAAATTTGTAAAATAATCTCTGTATTCTTTTAATTGAGATTTATATGCGGTTGACCTTTCAGGTTTGGTGTCCTGCCACACGGTACTGCCAAAATTTTAGCTGGCAGTTACAAATGGATGCTTGGCTTCTAGAAAGACAGGCAGAGCTAAAGAAAAAACTAACATTAGTGAAACTATCATTAAAGAAAGTTCAGCCAGCAGCCTAAAAGAAAATCTTAGAGGAGAAATGGCAGACAGAATACTTCACTTAATATTCATAGTATTTCAGGAAATTCTGATGAGAAACGTATTTAAGAAGCCATACTGAATGGTTATTATGGCCTTTACTTGGGACAAAACACACACAATTTCTTGCACAGAAGTGCACTTTTGAAAAGCAGGGTTCTTGTAAAAATATATGAAGTGAGAAATTCATGGTTTCCTCTGGAAAAACAGCCTGCTCACTAGGCTGCCTGTGATGAATTGTTTTTCACATCAAGTTAATACATTTCTTTAAAGAGCAAGTTGTGGCAGAAAGTATTGATAAAACTATAACAAACTGTTAAAATATTATTTAAAAAAATCTGTCTCAGCATTTGACAAGTACTCCTTAAAATTAAATAATACTGAACATCTTATCATAATGATGTGATTTAGGACAGTTCAAACAGACTAGATTTAACAATACAATTTTATTTAGTTGCACATAAACAGAACTCAAAGGTTCAATTTATAGGGTCTTCTCTAGAGTTTAGAGGGCCCATGCATATGTCCATGGCAGGCTGAATTAAGTTTGACACCTTAGTTTTAAATGATTCGGGTTGAACAACATTAAAAGCATAAAATCCAAAATCAAAGACGCAAACGTAGACATAAGACATTCCATTTATTATTAATCACTTACTCAGTGGCAGCTCTAGATTAGTTTTCTGTGATGTGGAAGTTTGTTCCACATAAGAGGAGCATAAAAAACGGAAAGCTGAATTTCTTCCATGTTTGGTTCTGTTTCTAGGCATGATTAGTGTTGGAGGACCTGAGTGGTTTGGGGGGCTGGTAAAGCGATGACAATCTTCAATATACATTGGTGCTAAGCCATTTAATGATTAATAGACTAATGAAAGTATTTTGGAGTCTATTCTATGAGTTAAATGCAGGCAGTGTAAGGATTTTAGAACTGGGATGATGTGTTCTACATTCTTGGTTCCAGTGAGGACGCATAAGTAAATTAAAATAATATTTGGCTCAAAGTCCGACTGAGGCATGCCTGTTCTTGCCCAAAAATGGACGATTTCTTTTAATTCAGGATATCAGAATTTCAAAATGCCGTTTTTTTTGTGTTTTTTCATACCCATGTTTGATATCAAAATGTTGCTAAATTGTGAGTAAAAAAATGAGAACGTAAAAAAAAAAAAATCTGCACTGTAAGATAACTATAGCACCCTAAAAAATAGTTAAGAAGTTTTCAGTAATGTGAGCTCAATGATTTTGACTCTGAAAGCCTTGGATTGTCATTGCAGCAGAATATATTTTTGAAAAGGATGGCTTTTCTTATATTAAGCATGTCAAAAATAAAATCATGCATTCATGGAAGGAATGAACTGTCATGCATGCATTTTAGTCCACAGAAACTGTTTCAAAAATGTATAACTGAAATAAATTATAAAAATAAATGTATAAATTTGGCCCATAACAGAAGGATGTCAGTTTAAAACATAGTTCACAAGAAAAAAACAAACAAAATAAATTAAAATAAATATGGTGAACTGAATAAAAAAATATTTTGATAAGAGAAGAATATTTATAGAAAATTTATGACACCATAAATTTTGGATAAAATGCAAAAATTCTTAATACAAGTTGAACTTATCCTTCTACCTGGAAGTAAAAGTTTTTTTGGACGACCATTCAGGGGTGCAACTACCTACTTTCTGAGGGGTATGCAGACTCATCACCCCCCCCCCCACCCCCACCCCCCCCATGTTAATCTTTTTTATTTTACAAGGCAACATGTTACCACTAAATATTTACATGCCGTGCCTTTGCACTCGCCCATTTTTCAAGAATAGCGTCATATGAGACAGACCGTGCCACACTATTCTCAATGGAGATCACTGCTAACTGGGTAAAGCGGTCATTGGTCATACTTGAACGAAGATACGGTTTAATTAACTTCAGCTTACTGAAGGATATCTGCAGATGCGACCGTCAGAGGCATAGTTAAGAAAACTCTAAGGGCGACTGTCAAATTTGGGAACACCAAATCTAGATTCTCCAGTATGAGGAAATTTATCATCCCAAGAGCCTTGCATCTGACATAATTTACCTGGTGTCTTTCAACCACTTCCCTCAAGCCCGCTCCCCGCCTCCTGGCTTACAGCGCACCCTCACGCCCTCACGCGCGCTCTGGAGAGGGGCTCCAGCGCGAGCGTGTGCTGGCGGAGCCCTCTCGTGACCATGATAGTCAGTAACTTCCGTATTTTATTAATGATCATATAAATTATTTACACATACACAAAAGCTGTGATATACAGAAACTGCATTCTTGAAATACCCCAATCCCCCCCCCCCCCGCCATTGCTTTGGCGCCCCCTCCTCGCGGTGCAGCGCCCCAAAGCGCCACAAATAGTGCATACTCACTTTTTGCGCCACTGCGACCATCGGCTATATTGTGGTCATGTGGTCATGTGTTAATCATGCCAAGTCAATAATGATTGGCTGTCAAGGTAGTGCTGATAAAGGATACAGACGATAGGGTTACAAATAGGTACCAACAGTCATGGGTACAAAATGGTACCTTTGAGTGGACTACTACCCCAGTGACAAGACACTGTAGCCTACTCCTAAAAGGGCAATTCTGTACTTTAATTTCTAAGTGTGTGTGTAGCCGGGTATCTGACAAAATGAAAATATTTCTCTACGATTTGGCCTGTCATCCTCTCAAAAACTCTGATTTACAGCATCAAAAACATCCATCCATCCATTTTCTGAACCGCTTGTTCCTCAAGGGGTTGCGGGGGGGCTGGTGCCTATCTCCAGCTGTCAATGGGCGAGAGGCGGGGTACACCCTGGACAGGTCGCCAGTCCATTGCAGGGCCACACAGAGAGACAGACAGGACAAACAACCATGCACGCACACACCCACACCTAAGCACAATTTAGAGTGATCAATTAACCTGACAGTCATGTTTTTGGACTGTGGGAGGAAGCCGGAGTACCCGGAGGGAACCCACGCATGCACGCGGAGAACATGCAAACTCCATGCAGAAAGGACCCGGGCTGGGATACGAAACCACAACCTTCTTGCTGCACTGCGCCACCTTGCAGCCCCGCATCAAAAACAATTCCTCTTAAAATATCCGAACAAAGTGAACATTTGTGAATGCTCAGTTTTAAGTGTTGGCTTGCGGACAGAAATAACCAGGGTTTTATATTTTGCAACGTCACTGCAGGCAATAGAAATTATCCAACATCACATATGTGACCTGTGTTTACACTCAGGATTTACACTCAGCATTTATGCCCTCAAAGCTGTGTTGACATTTTTGATTGCCCAAGTGCTTTTTGCTTGCTTGATTTCACAAGCTTAGTTACTGCCTCTATGACAGAATTTAAAAAGTAGAAAGTTATTCTGATTGGATAGGATTTGGGTAACAACTGGTTTGGCATATCTATTAATGTGCTTTGCAATGCAATTATGGGATCAGGTGTGGATGTATTTTTGTTTTGTTTTAAATGAGCTAGTGTAAATGAGCTTTGTTTTGTGCCATGCAAAAGAAGTAGAGAACAGTAGTCTACCAGCTAAAAAACATCCAACAGCAACCAGGTCATTATGATGAAATAAATAAATCTGGAAAAAGAAATTTTTCCCAAGATATTTTGACTTCACTGTCTGACCTTCCCTTTCACATCTTTCTGTTTTCCTCTCATCCCGACTCTGAACCACAGTTTAAAAAAAAAGCAGAGATGAAGCCTCACAGAGGAAGCTCAAAATGTTCTGATTGTGGGATTGATAGTGTTTGGACGGTTGATTCAAACACATGTTTTTACTAATGTCCATCTGGAACTCCTCCTAAAATTATCTGCATACTATGGACACAACATAGGAAATAGGAGATGTTTGGTTACCAAAAGAATGAAAGGTAAGATAGAGTAACTCCAAGTTCTTCTTTGAACTGTTTAATGATATTTGGTCTACAACCTGGAGTATTTACATGGAATATTCCCTGCTGAAATCTTGCTCTGTGCATGCGTGCACATATGTTTATGCGCCTGACTGTAATATGCACGCCTTTGCGTATTTCAGCGATTAAGGGCGGTGAGGTTATTGATTTGGAAGCGAGAATGCGTGTTAAAATTCAAGGTGGGCTTCCCATCTTGTCCGTTACCCTTGGCTGACTGAGCTCCCCGTAGACCTGCATGCACTCTGCGCACCCTGCGTTCTCTAATTCATTAGCTTCACTCTCACACAGCTATCAAACACCATCATCTGGCATGGAAGTAACTCTTGAAGCAAGTTTGCCATTTCAACTTTGGGAGAGGAAGCACACAAAGAAGCATACCAAATGCTGTACAGATGCAAAAGGTGTAACTTACCTTTGCTTGTTTTCTTGCTTGAGCTGGAAACTTCTTCCTTCTGCTTCACATTGGAACATGGCTGGAATAATACTTTTTTTTTTATGCAAAGATCTATACCCTAACCTGCATCAACACCATGACAGTGTGTCCATTATCTTACCATACCATACCATACCAATTTATTTATAGAGCACCTTTATACACAGCCGAGGCCGACCAAAGTGCTGTACAGTATTAAAAACATATATGAGCAAACACGCAAAAAATAAAATAATTAAAATACCACAGTGAATACCATAAAATAAAATAACAAAATAAAATAAACAGGGCTATAGCCGACTAGGTCAAGTTAAAAGCCAAGGAATAAAAGTGAGCCTTCAGGCGTGATTTAAAAACAGAAAGAGAGGGGGCCATCCTCACTACCAGAGGAAGCTGGTTCCAGATATGAGGGGCACAGAGCGAGAATGCACGTTCTCCACGTCTCCTCACCCGAACCCCAGGGACCTGCAAGAGGCGGTGGTCTGCTGACCGAAGGATCCGACCCGGTATGTAGGGCTGAACCATCTCAGACAAGTAAGGGGGCACATACAAGTAAAGGGATTTAAAAACAAAAAGTAAAATCTTAAACTGTATCCGATAACGCACCGGGAGCCAGTGCAGGTGGGCCAGGACTGGAGTAATATGCTCTCTTCGTCTAGTGCCAGTTAAGAGGCGAGCAGCCGCATTTTGCACCAGCTGAAGGCGCGCCACTGCAGCAGAGGTAGAGCCATAGAGGAGGGAGTTTGCGTAGTCCAAACGCGAAATTACAAATGCATGGATCACTGAGTGGAAGTCACGCCTAGTCAGGATGGACTTCATTTTAGACAGCCGGCGCAGCTGAAAAAAACAAGAGCGAACCACCTGACAGATGTGGGAGTCCATCCGCAAATCAGGGTCCAAAATAACTCCAAGGTTTTTAACAGTCGGCTTCAATAAAGTGGAAAAACAGGGCGGCAGAACAGGATTACCTGCAGTGGAAGAGGAAGGAACAAATAAAATCGCTTCCAACTTGGACGAGTTGAGATGTAAAAAATTGTTAGAAAGCCAGCCCTTCACATCGTTCAGGCAATCCACCGCGGATTGCACTGACTGTTGTGGTTTAAAAGAAACATAAAATTGGCAGTCGTCAGCATAAAAGTGATAAAACAGGCCATATTGTCTAAAAATGGCTGCCAAAGGGAGAATATAAAGGTTAAAAAGCAGAGGTCCTAAAATAGAACCCTGGGGGACCCCGCAGGGCACAGAGGAGGCTCCTGATGAATAATCTCCCAACCTCACAGAAAAACTTCTGTCACTGAGGTATGATCTGAACCAGTTGAGGGCAGATCCTTGAATGCCCACCACCTGATTCAGTCGGGACAGAAGAATGGAGTGGTCAACAGTGTCAAATGCCGCTGTAAGGTCCAGCAAGACCAGGAGGACATAAGACCCCGAATCCGTTGACCGCAAAACATCATTAAAAACTTTGAGAAGGGCAGTCTCAGTACTATGACCAGCCCGAAACCCAGATTGCAAGGAATCTAAAATATCAAAAGTCTGCAGGTAGTAGGACAGCTGAATAAAAACAGCCTTCTCTAAAAGCTTTGATAAAAAAGGTAGCTTTGAGATAGGCCGAAAGTTTCCCAGGGAGTTGGAGTCCAGGCCGGGTTTTTTCAAAATTGGCTGGACCACTGCCTGCTTAAAAACCTGGGGAACAGTTCCTGAGGCTAAGCTACCATTCAAGATTTTAAGGATGTGATGGCCAACCACGGGGAAAACCTCTTTCAGAAGACGTGGGGGCATCACATCCAACGGTGAACCAGAAGGGTTCATCTCTGCCACCAGATCAGTGAGAAATGTAAGTGAGATGGGCTCAAAACAATGAAATGAAAAGTGAGGGCAATCACAATCAGGAGGACTAGACAGTGAAGGTGAGATCAAGGCTCTGATGTTAACAATTTTTGAACAAAAAAAGTTTAGGAATC
Organism: Apricaphanius iberus; assembly: GCA_028564705.1. Lineage (NCBI taxonomy): Eukaryota > Metazoa > Chordata > Actinopteri > Cyprinodontiformes > Aphaniidae > Apricaphanius > Apricaphanius iberus. The sequence goes on from JAPXFQ010002192.1 coordinate 859,203, forward strand.
TAGAACAAAGATCATCAGAAACATCCGCAAGAGAAGGCTCAACGGAGAGAAATGAATTTAGTGCAGAAAATAATACTCGCTGATTACCAGAGTGGGTGCTGATCATGTCAGAAAAATATTGTTTCCGAGCTGATTTAACCACTCGCTGGAAGTGTTTCCAGGACTCTTTTAATAAGATTAGGGTGGCCGGGTTCCTGTCCTTCCTCCATCTCCGCTCAATTCTCCTACACACCCGTCTAGCCGAACGAGTCGCAGGATTAAGCCATAAATCAGTTCTCTTTACATACCGCCGTATCCTCAGCGGCGCTACATGCTCCAGAACAGAGAGACAGAGAGACTGGAAGGAATGTAAAAGCACATCGGGGTCATCGGAGTCCACAGGGGAGGAGGAAAGGTCAGAGAAGCGAGAGGAAAAAGACGCGGCCGTAGCTGTGCTCATAAGCCGTGAGTGACGCAGCAACTCATGCTTAAGCGGACCAGAATGAGGCAGAACCGTGACAAACAGGACTGGCTGGTGGTCCGATAAACAAGCACCATCGTCCACAGATAGTTCCTTGATTTCCACGTCATGAGCTAAAACGAGGTCCAGTGTATGAGTCTGTCCATGCGTAGGAGCGTCCACAAGCTGAGTTAAACCAAAGGAGTCCAATAAATGAGAAAACTCAGACACAAGAGGCTTCCCAGGACAACACACATGAACATTAAAATCACCTAAAAGGAGGACCTTATCATATTTCAGAAAAATATCTGATAAAAAGTCTGAAAACTGAGAAATAAAATCCTTATTCAGAGTCGGGGGACGGTACACAACTGCACACAATGTCAGGGGCAAGTGACCAAGCTCAAATGCTGACAGTTCAAAACTAGAAAAATCCCATGATCCGGTAACGGGTTTGTATGAGATAAATGACTTAAATACGGTCAATAAACCCCCACCCCGGCCCACAGGTCTCGGGGTGTTTAAATAAGCACAGTCAGCTGGCAGAAGTTCAGCAATAGCTGACAGGTCATCCGGACTCACCCAGGATTCAGTAATACAAAGTACGTCCAGCTCATGCACATTAAAATAATCCTTAAGAACAAAAGTTTTGTTACAGATTGAGCGTGCATTAATCAGAGCCCACCGGTAACATCCAGGCGATCCACCGTCGGGTCCAGCGAGCTCAGGTGCGGCAGAGCAATGTCTCAGAGATAGCAGATTATCCAAGGAAACGCCACGGTGACAGCGAGCGCAGGGCCTGTGAGAGCCTTCAGCAGCAGCCACCAAGCACTGGGTGGAACGGCATCGGGCTCCCCGGTCACTCTCCTCCAGAGAAGCCAAGGCCGCCCGAAGGCGGACCAGGCGACCACTACGGCATCCACGCCGACGGCGCCGGCGACTTCCCGGACGCAGATGACAGGAGCCCCTCCACAACTCCCATGGAACACAGGGGAAACGCCAATGCAGTGACTCCCTCTGGTTCAGATGGCAGCCCACGGGGTTGTGCGTCGGGAAACGGAGCTCCAGAAGAGAGGAACGATCGTAGGTGAGGAGCCCAGATCCAGGTGAGGGAATTAGGCAGGAGACGGGCAAAAACAACAAATAAACAGAGAGCGACATACGGCGTGCCCAACATGCTGGCGCCATCTTGAAAAAAAAAACAAAAAAAAAAAAAAAAAAAAAAAAAAAAAAACAAGAGAGAAATGTAATACGTTTAAAGTCAATGGAAAGTCCTTTTTTATGAGAGGCTCAAGGACTCAGATGGTTCATCAGTTATTTTCAGGTTTTAAATTATTGTTCAGCTAAAAGATCAGATGATTAATTGTTTTCTTATAGAAACCTGCACAAATTTATTCAAATGTCAAAACATGTTAAAGTGCCACTGATACCAGACGACATAACATGGTCCCCAGGACATTTAAGCAGGCCCGGAGCATCACACATCCTCTGTCATATCACAAAGCTCAGTATCGATACCATCGAACCAGAGCACATGGTTCCAATTAAAGTTGCTGAAGCTAACTTCAAACTTTTACAACCACTGTTTCTCTCTCTCCTTGGTTGTTTTTTGTCTCTTTATAATTAACTTAAAAAAGATAAAGTTTATTGTTATTTAAACTGAATTAAGTCAATTCTGGAAAATAGGAAATATTCAATTATCCCTCCTCTTGTAGAAAAAATCTTCCCCCTCACAGAAAAGGCAACCAGACCCACCCAACTGACTGCCTGAGCTATTAGGACAGAATACCATTTCCCGTGGTGTTTTGCACAATTCACATGTTTGTGATGTCATGTTTTTTTTTCTGTCAATCCTCCAAAATGACCGTGTAGAGATATTATCTAATAGTTACCTTGAAAACTCAGTATCCCAAACATCTCACTTTCTTGCATTGGTTCTTATCAGTTAGCCTTGGAAATTTCTTCAAGACCTCATCTAATCCCTAGGCACCTAATTCAGTATTTCGTGCATTTTTTAAAATAACAATAGGATTTGGTACTAGTTAAAAAAAATAACCAATACAAAACATACACTTTAGGTCACCATCTGGGGGTGGCTTAGCAGAAGGAGAAATGAGCTGTACACATTAGGTTTCTGCTACAAAAAAGTAAGCAATAAAGATAAGTACAACTAGGATAAAGTAAGCTTTTTTTTTGTCGACCATGAGTCGACCAATGTGTTTTTTTGAAAATGCCTGGCAGAAAAAAATCAGTTTCGGTGTAGTTTCTGGGGCGTGTCTAAGCTTCAGTGTTTTTACAAAACTCAGAAACACAATGGTTTTGAATACTTTGCAAATACATGCAAGCTAGTAATCACTACAAATTCCAACTTCTCCATCCATCTTACTCTGCCATCAATGTAGGTTTTATCCTAACACAATGTCACTCTCCATAGGTGATGAATATGAGCAGTTTCACCATTCTGTTTGAAATGCAATCTAAAAAGATCACAGTCATTACAATTTTAGTGTTCATTTTGTTTGTTACTGATCATTTATAATAAGGAATTCAAGCCAATAATTGTTGGGAAAAAAAAGCCATAAAGCTGCATCAGCAAAAGAAAGAACGTTGACTTGGCAAAAAATAGTCCAACTCACCCCGTAACCAGCTTTTTGTTTTTTGCTGATAAACTGTATAGATGAATAAATGAGTGTCTACTAGTACTGTCTACATATCTCTTATTTTTCTCAGTTTTAAATATAAAATATTAATTTTTCTGCCAAAAAGAAAAAACAATCAGTCTGCCACTCATTCTTTCAAATTTTCATTTAGCTGCATATAATGTGTTCTGTGATCTTATTTGAAATTTTCTTACATGTTAGTAATATGTTGTTTTATACTGTTTGTACTATGCAATGGGCTTTGTTCTACAGTTTCTGGTGGATATATCATTGTATTGGACCACCTAGTCTGATTGTCAGGTATCATTAGTGTATATATATATATATAATTACTTTCTTCTTTTTCCCCTCTTCCATAAAGGAAGGTATAAGCTGAAGGTGTCAGCTGATTCACGTATCTGATGCTTTTTTTCTTTAGAGTTACCTATTGGCTGCTTCTCTGACAAACGGCTCTTTGCCCCTTCTTGTACCTTCGGCTAAAGGTCGTGTTTTGGTAGGTTTACAGTTGTGGTTCTCTTTTTCCATGTTGATGGAATGACCAGTGTCCCGTGGGATGTTCACAGACTAGGATACTGTTGACGAAAGCTGACTAGTCTGCTTGTGATCCTTGTTCTTCATGACGCTGATTGATGACCAGTGTTATCTAACAAACATTTGAGGCCTTCACCAAGATACTTTAATTAAACTGAATGATTTACACATGAGTGGACTCTGTCTACATAACACGCGATTCTAAAAGCATTTGGTGTATGTGAAAAAATCTAAATAAATGTGGGTGTGACATGAAAACATCTTTAAAGCTTTTTAAACACTTTGGGAACCAATGTAAACATCCCTTAAACCTTTTTCTTTTTGGAGTGAACTAACGCTGCTATATGATATGTTTAATTTGCAAAAATGGGCCTTAAAGTCAAAGAAGAGATTTCACTTTTTTTCCTTTTAACATTTTCTCATCTTTTGTTTGGAAACCAGCTGAATGTCTCCACCCATCAAGCTGTTAAAGTAACCGTATGAATGTTGACCTCCTCTTTAACGGTGATCTTAAAACAGGTTCAAGAGTCACCACAGCAAAGTACTTCCGCAGACCGGTCATCCCACTGGTAAACCGCTGCCTACAAGCATGCATAGCCTATGTGCTTGTCTGGAGCAAACGAGACTCAGCCAAGCTGAGGGCAAGTGTGTGTGCCAGTTTACAGCGCATGGCATTTTATGAAACAGCCCAGCTTTCTATGTGTGACCCACATAAAGAGGTCTGAATGGGCTTAAGGTCCCCCCTCTCGATTTTTCAGACACACATACACACAGGCGAGCACACAAAAGTGCTCAGCTCCCATGGTGCCTGTGTTCCAGTGGATGGGATTTTCCAGGCGGAGTCCGGAACAGAGGACACTTCACAGTTTGTCCTGGAAGTTTCCTTTGAAGTAAGTGGGCAGACAATCACAGAGGGAGGACATTTCCTGACCTGTTACATAGAAAGACACGCACACACCCTTAAAAGTCTTATCCACTTGTCAGGAGAGCCCTTTAAATTATAATTACATCATATAATTCTGATAACTGATTACCGCAATCACATCCTACAGTAAACTTAGCTGCAATTACCTTATTTTTGGGCACATATAAAACTGCAACATTGACAAAATAATGACTTCGTTGCCTGGTCACACATCCATGAGACACAAATCAGATAATTAAAAATCTCCCAGAAGACACCACAGCATATGACATTTCCATGTAACAAAAAGTGTTTTTCTGTTTGTTTACTAAGTGTTCAAATACAGTAGAGATGAAAGACGATGAAGTTTTTAATGGCAAAATCCTGTTTGTGCTATAAAATCTTAGAGGTAAAACTAAACTTATATACTGACAATTTTTATGATACTTAACATTTGTTGGGTTAGGGACGGTAATAAGGAGCTTAGATTAATTTCTTGTTGATTTGCTTAGGACAAACGGCGTTACAAATCTGACTAAATATTTCCAGCACTGAGAGCTGTCACAGATAAAACACGGTTCCTTTAACACGTGTTCCATATAATGATGTATCTGAAACATGCTGGTATGTAATATATTCTAGTACATTCAGTGAAAAAGGACACTGGTAGGGCAGTAGAGCAGACAAGACAACATGACGCCTGCACTGCTTTAGCTGATGACAAGAATTGAGAAGTATGAGGCTTGCTCATGATAATGCATCCTTGGATTATATTTATGTTGCCTTGACAGCAGCATGGGACTCTACTGCCTCTTTCCTCGTTCTTAATTTTACTATTGAACCAAGCTGGGTTTTCCTTCTCATTACTGATTTCACATCACAAAAAGGAACAATCACGTCTCCAGTGTTCTTGTAATTACCCTTAAAACTATCCAGATTTTCCTAGATTAACTTTATTCATCTTGGACATACAGGTACTTGATCTGTTTTTCTATTTATTTAGCCATTTTGATGAAGCTCACTAGCTAATCAAGATCAAATCTACCCCCCCCCCCCCCAAAAAAAAAAGAAAGAAGCTTCCACTCACACATGCCTCTTGTCACAGTACTGAGGCATAAAGCATGGGTGCCCAGGTCCAATTCTCCAGAGCTACAGTCTGAAAACCTTGAGATAGATCCCTGGTCCAACACATCTGAATCAAATGTCTGAATCCCCTCACCAGCAGTCATTCATTTGATCAGCCACTCTCAATAAATTAAAGGCAAGGTATACGATTTCATTTCAAAACACTTTTTTTTAAAACTGCAAAAAATGCTCTTCATATACCAGTGGCGACCTATAAGTTAGGAGTTCTTAAACTCTTAAACTTGAACCTCATCCAACCAACTTCCACGGTCCGTCCAGAATAACAGGCTTGTAATCAAAGCTTCCATGTTCCAGCACCTCCCCCTCTGCGCGTCCCCTTTGTGTGCACGCAACGCACATTCTAGCCTGTAAACAGGAAGTGAGCTTGCGCTACCTTGTCGCGCCAACAGATAAATTGATTGTGCCAGCTGCAGTAGCCGACATGTTTGTTTATTTTATTTTTTTTTAACTGTGAATGTGCCATGTTACCCTAGTGAAGCTGGAGAACGCAACTGCGGCGGAGACCCAGCGAGACCATGCTGGCTGCACTTGCCTGTGTTATTGAGGCGTGGCTTAGGGGGAGAGCACGAAGCATAAGGTGGGACTTTTAATTTTACAATAACGCCCTCTTGAGGAGCGCTCCCACAATCATATACCCTGCCTTTACTGCTCTTTTGAGTAACTTTCACTGAATTAAAGCAAAAAAAAAAAAAATTTGATAAACAAATAATTTGTGTTGCATTTAATATTCTTTATTTAAATGAACATGTGTTTCTGCATTAACGTCCTGTAATGGTGGTGGCCAAATCGGTGCCATTTCTGGTCTCGGGCTGAAAAGAATAATTCTAGGTGCTCTCATGTTTGTCCTTTTTACAATAGTAGGTAAATGTTCTACAAAGTTGCATGAAATGGTTTCAGCAGAATTATTTTTGTTTTGCTCTGCATATGATGCTCAGTAGTCGTGTCATTTCCAATGTTACCTAAATCATTTAATAGAGTGTGAAGACAGCTTCAACTTAAGAAAACCTCGTTTATCTTCAAATTTACATTCAGTCTCTAAAGCGCTCTCACTACTATAAAATCTCCAACTTTTATTTAAAGAGACTACAATTGAGTATTTCAAACATGTTTAATTTTTTTACTTATGTAGAAGGATTTGAAATTCCAACCACCCTCAGGGTGCACTTGAGAAGACAGATCCCCAAACATAATATACAAATTTAATAAGACTTGCTTTAATCATGCTGTCACTTTCAACGTCTGGATGTTCATGTTGAAAATCTTGACTGAATCATTAATGGTGCTTTTAGGAGCCAGCAACAGGCGAGATTTCTCAATATAAACACACACAACACTTGCCCTAAAAATACTCACTAATTTACTCATTCATGCCTTCAGGTGAAACACCCGACAGCCAATGGCTCCGTTTATTTTTTACTCGCAAAGGCACACAAACAGACAAAATCTCGCACATATCTGAGAGTAAAGTAAGCAGAACCAAGCGCTTGGAGGCCCCCACCCTCTGATCAAGTCTAATCTGCCCTTTCAGAATGCTGCAGATGCAGAAATATGGTCTCAACAAACACACACACACACTCACAGAGGGGAGAGATTAGGTGTAGAATTTCTCTGCCACAGTCTTGTGTAAACATGTGCCAGCAGTCTACCTGCTGAGATGAATCCAGATGAATCGAGGCTTGTTCTTACAGCTCTTCTAACAGTCTGTTTTTCTCTGCTTCACATCACAGTGTGAACTCTGCCATGCCACCCATGAGCCAGGCGTGCGCTGATCGAATCCTGGCAGCTCGGGTGTGCTCCTGCATAGGAGTGTAAGCCTCTATTATCCAATGGGATTGCTGCATGTGCTGACCCTCAGAAAAACCTGCATGGTGAATCCAGCAGCAGTAACTCATCAGATGTGTGGTAAGGAATCTTGGCTGTGGGTAATATAAAAGACAAGAGGCTTTGATTGGGATAAAACTATTTTTCATGCTGTCCACAGATTGAATTAGAGTTTCTGGCATAAATTTGTCTCAGGGATCAAATAGGACAATATTGGGTCGACAAACCCAAGTGGATATATCTTTTAACACTGATGAACATGTACTGGTAAACACACCAGAGTTGATCCATTTCTACATAAGGGATATTAGCTCCTTAAAGGGGACATATTATGCCTCTTTTTACTGCAGTTATAAAGTCTGTACAAAACATATTAATGAAGTTCTCTGCAGAAAATCACTCTCACATAGAGTGATCCCACTCTTGACCATTTCAGTCTCTCTCAAAATGAGCTTTTTAGAGGTGTCTCTCACTTTATACAAAGTAGCGGTTAGAAACCCCACTCACCCATCTTGTTACTAGCCTGAGGGTTTGCCACAGAAGAGAAGTGCATGGAACTGGAATGGGTGAGCAGTAAGGGGTGGTTATACTGTATGCAAATAATGCTAATTGTGACGTCACACCAAGGAACTTTTTCAAACAGCTCAATGAAGCACATGATTTCTCACAGCAAAAATTTGCTAAAAATAAATGGAAAGAAGGTTTTTAATTCATGATCGTAGTGTTTATAGAGACAGCAGAGGCACAAATGGTACCACAAAAGGATGACAATTGTATGACTGGGCTGTCTCTGAATGCTTTATGACGAGGAGATGCCTTAGCAGCATGGTAAAGATTATCAAGAAGACAATATAACAAATTGTACTTCAATTCCAGTGTTTTCAAACGTCTCCAGTTACATCAGGGAAAAAAAATCACTAAATTTGTAGCTTGTCACTGTTCTTTTAAAAATTTCTATCTCCTTGCTATATAAATCATCAATGTGGTAGCAAAGTTGACAAGTTGATAAGTCTTCATTATAAGATCGAAAATAAAGATTAGAAATATGCTAGTTATTTTACACTGTTCCGTGTGTATGAATTGTTTTAATCTCTTTTTGTTTTTTGAGTTATTTCAGTGGCAGCTGCTCCAGTCCCTTGGCTGTTGAACTAAAGCAAGCCTATAGAGACATGCAAATTGGGTCATATCACAATTAGGAATCATGGTAGGAGAAATGGGATTGGCAGATGTTATTTTGTCTTTGTGGCCTGTTTCCCATCTGTTTCACTTTCGAAGGAAGTTAGTTTGAGTCATTGATTACGGTAACATGCTACCAATAACCCGTTCACAGACATGCAGCTGCACCTTAATACATGCAGTCACTACCGGCTTTGTTCTCTGACCATCAGGCATATTATCATAGCAGCAATAAAGCAGGAAAAAATACCCAGAACCATGAGCTCAATTTTCTGAAGATATGATACAGATTCTTTAATGTGAAGTAGTTCATTTGTGAGTGTGACTTGTGTTCAAATTGTTTAGGTGGAGAAGTGTAATTTTAAACAATATAGCTTTAGCATGTGTTAACTTGGAACAAGTTCATTTTTGGGTAAACTCAAGCAAAGGCCCTGATTATGGCTTAGTATGTTATATTGTCTTTTTCCTTCTGACACCTAGTTCTCATTTTAAAAAAAAGTGCTAATATTTTAATGAAAAATGTCTTCTTCCACAATAAAATAACTCTAACCCCTGGAAAAGGCTTGACAGAGCCATGCATCCCTCCAAATCAAGAACCACCAATGCATCAGCAGGTAGAGGTGGTAGAAGCTGGAGTCATCCAATTCAACCTGGGGTCCACAGTAGCAGCACCTCAGAGCCCCCAAGGCTGTCCACCCCAATAGAAAAGCTAAAAACACACCAACATTCAGTCATATACCTACGTATTTGAAAATTCTGAAATATTCAATGTAACTTCAGTTTGGTAGATGACAGCTAGATAGTTATGGTTGGGGAAATGAAATTTGATATGATATCTATATTGTAACCTGAGTCTAAAGCCACGTCCACACTAAGCCGGGTAATGCCTTAAACGTATAATTATTTAGTCTACACCCCCCTATCGTCCACACTAACCCGGCGTCGTTTAAGGTCTGTGGCCAGATAACTATTAGCCGGGTAAGAGAGCCGTGTAAATCTTAATTCAACGGCTAAACTAGCTAGTGTGGACAGCTTCCCCGGATAATGAAAGGAAGTGGCGTCAATGAATGCTGCGACAATAACAATACGACACTACAGACAAAGACAACAGCGAAGAGTAATAAATCGATCTCGTCGTCTGTCCACACCAAAAACTCTCTCTTCTTCTGAGCAGCTATTGTTATCTTCGGTTAACGGGACAAGCAGATATGTACTGTGCTGTAGAGCTTCTTGTATATTATGTAGGCGCTGGCGTCACGTAGATTATACGCGTCTTTTCGCGCATGCCCAGTATTTGCACAGGTCGGTATGGGATTGCGCAATCAGGGGAACTTAAACGGATCTTAAACGGGCGTAAATGCTCGTGTTGAGTGGATAACATTATGCGTCTAACTCCCCGTATAACCTTATCGGCTTAGTGTGGACGTTGCCTAAATGTAGCACCTTTGAGAGCTGCTTCAAAGGAGCCATTCTTGCCCTTCTCACTCTATCAGACAAAGTCAAGGCATTTTTTATAACATCCCAGAGCTTTCAGAAAGATAGCTTTAAACTGTTCACAGTGTATGTGTCCAGCTTTATCTGTCAAATACAGAAGAAACCACACAAAATGGTTCTACACCTCACTGCAGAAGGGGTACATTGTGGCACACAGAGTTCTCAGTGGTGTAATTATCTTATGTTATTGCTTTAAATCACCATTTACAACATTTTTAATTACAACAAGTAGACATGTTGGCAGTGGGGAGAAGATAAATCCTAAAGTCAACATTAAATAAGAGTGGTTCGGGCTGAATCTTACCATTGAACTGGTTCCCCATTCAATACAGAGTACATTTTGAAATCTTGGTTTCATCTTGCGCTTTTCCACATTTGTGAGCTTTTGAATCCTTACATACCCAGCGGTCCTTAACATCCTGTGATCAACATCTGCTGGTTGTGACGAAGACCCACTTTTGCAGTGGTAGCTCCCTCTCTCTGTAACTCGCTTCCTCTCTGCCTGAAAACTGCTGATTCAGAGCTTTCTTTATATAATAGCTTTTGCCTAGATTATCTTACTTGTTGATTTTATATGCTCTGTGCTTTTTTTAATGTTTTTACTGTAAAGCACTTTGTGATTATTTCTAGAAATCTATACAGTACAGTTGTACTTTACTTACTAAAACAACAAAGCAACAATTTTATCTGAAAATGGCAAGAGCTATAAAGGCCTGTTTTAATCTATATGTTGTATGGGTATTGAGTCCATTACACTAAATTATCAACAATTTCCTTTTAATGAAGAATGAGAGATGAGAAGAAAAGGATTATGGATGACTATTGCAGATAAAGTGGTAGTCAAAAGTTTAGACTTATTTATTTATTTATTGATTTTTAAGGCAGGACTTGGGCAGTTTCAAAGATTTATCTTGGGAATCCTTTGTGGATTTTTGTGAGTTGATATGGAGCCAAGATGGTAAATATCACCTCAATTATATACTATATATTATATAATTCTCGATGGATAATTAGTCACTCTTCTTGTCAGAAAGAGCACTAGTGAAGTGCCTTGATGAAATTTGATCAGAAACTTCCTTTTGGCTACCGAAAGCATGTGGTAGAGGTAGGGCTGTATCTACATATGTTTGAACTGGGATGTATAATTTGGACCTTCTGTGGATTTGAAAACAAAAAATGTAGATTTGAAAACCTTGTGTACACAATTCTTGTTTTTTTTTTATTTCATGTCAATAGGTGGATCTTATGTTGTATTCAGAGCTGTACTTGAAATAGACCCTCCAAAAACAATCCTGAAATGAGAATTCAAGCTTCTTCAGCACAATATAAATACTGATAGACAGGCATTCTCAAAATTTGGATTGTGTATGTTACATGTTATAGGATCCTATCGTGGTTGCTGCATTTGCCTGATGAAACATTTCCTAAAAATCAAATAAAAGGGTATGTCTGATTTTTCGCTGATTGTGCGATCTTTGGACCTAATTTCTTTGCATGATAACCATGAATACAATATAAGTATAAAGTACTAAGATCATTTGTAAAAGCGGTGTCTCTCAGCTCCTCATCCTGAGACAAATCCTACATCTTCCAATGCTCCCTGAATATGAGCCTGTAGTCTTTCCACAGGAAAGAGACAGAAGAGGAAACTGCAATGAGAAGAAGACTATTGTAATGACAGCATCAGGGCATAATAATGATAGATGCAGGTTTCAATCCTGTGTCACATGGATGCCTTGCAGAACTTGATAAGGCTTCTGATTGACAACCCAGTGTGAACTTCCTGAGGGAGGTCACGTTGCTCGGGATGGGATTCATTTACCTTCACTTTCACATTGCTCTATTGAGTTTCAGACAAAACTCATGTAATGGATTTGACACGTAATTGCCAGTCACCTTTCCCAAGTATTGCTATTACACACCTTCTAGATGAAGAATGTTAATTTCTGCAGTCAATGAGAGCCTGAGTGTGTGTAAGAGAGGGAGACAGAAAGATCGGACATCTTCCTCCAAGCTGATATGATGTTTGACATTTCATTTGCTGCTCTTGTGCAGCGGGGTTAATAATGCTTCCAAAAGCAATCAGGGATAACGACACGGACAAATCCATTCACGACTTACATACATACACAAATACATATGCCCACTCTAATGTATTAAAAATAATGTCATCCTATTTAAATGACAAATAGTAAGATGTAATTTTAAAGTAGGAATTTTAAAGTAAATTTTCTGATCGAATCTCCTCAACTGCTGACAACAAATCCATGGTATACACTGTTGCTGTTATTGGGCATGCCATTGGACATCTGTACAATGAGCAGGTGCAGGCTTTTAATTGGATGGGGTGTTTGTTTTCTGCCACACATGGAATCTTACATGCAGGCCAAAAAGTTAATTTGTGTCTATTCTAACCAGAGCTTTATGTTATTTTTGCTTTGTCCCTTTCATTGATTCAGGTAAATTGGAAACTGGACATCTTTTTGTTTTCTTTCAACATGGCCTTTCTCCTTGCCACTGATAGTTGAATGTAACCAGACTCCTCCAAAGTTTCCTTGACCTCATGGGTGTTTTTCTGGTTAGGTTTCTCATTGCCAAGTCTGTCAGTTTAAGTTAAGGGTCTCCAATCTTAGTACTACTGCCCTGCACGTTTTATATGCTTTCAAATCTTTTGGTTTTAATCACAAAACCGAAGATATTGATATTATTGGTGGCTTTTAACATAAAGGTAGCACTTTAGCTATGCTTAATCATGTGTTTTAAATTTATTCTGCTTCAAAAGTAAATTTACGAGTACCATAGTTTGCCACACGACCACACGGTGTGTGATCACACATTTTTGACTACATCAGCTCCCGGTGCTTCTGTCACACTTTGAATAGTAACATATGGTCAGTAATCCCATCGTGCTAAAGCCTTAGATCACATTTTTGATCACACTTACTAAAGCTTCATGTTGGGAAACATTTTTTTGGTCGTAGTAGTGTACCAGTCATTTCATGCTGCAACACGTGTACTGATTGGATTTTTGTCAAACATATTTCGACCGTCAATTCAGAGTTTAACCGAAAGAGTGTGTTAGGACCCTAAACCAAAGATGGTGATCTGAAATAATGAGTTCTGTTGTAGTAACAAGCTTGCTTCTTTACTTTTACCAAGAAGACTGTTACACTCTATCCACTAGCATCTGTTTTTCTTTCATTTTTCTCCTCTATGCTTTAAAGCAAGGATGTAGCTTTTTTTAAACAAGAAGTTGTGATAGATCTCATTAATTTCAGGAATGACTTAATGAATGCTTTAAGACTTAAAGCACTGTGCCAAGTCAGTTCTTTGATAGATGCTATGATTCTGTTATTATTCAATGACAAGGTTATGTCTTGTGTCTGTAAATGTTACAAAGTGAAACTAGGACTGAGAATTAATGGCATTGATTACCAAATTATTAAGTACAGCTGTCAAATTCCTAGTTAACAGAAAAAGCAAATCAGCCAGTCACAAAGCCACAACTCAGGCCTCTAGATAGGGTAAAGAAAACTTGCTTAAGTTCAAACTTAGCATCAGAATATGGAAGAAAAATGTGATTTATGTGCCTTTGAATATGGTATGGTTGTTTGTGCCAGATGAGCTTCTATGAGTATTTTGGAAACTGCTGACCTACATGAGTTTTTGATGCATAACCATCCTTCAGGTTTACAGAGAAAACGAGGACATTTCCATTGACTGGGAGATGTGTGGAAAAAAGAGATTCCATGGTAATGACAGAAGTCAGAGGAGAATTCTTGAGACTGGTTTGAGATGATAAAAAGGCAACAGTAGCTTAAACGAAGATCTAGTGTATATTGAATACCATCTCTAAACACATGTCTACCTAGGAAGCAGATGTCCTGCAGCAGTCCACACCGGGTGTCACTCTTGCAGCTAAAAGCACGAAACTTGGGTTACAACTCACACTGGCTCACCCAAACCACACTGTAACGTAGTGGAAAAACTGTCTTGTTTACTGATTCCTAATTTCTGCTCCAACATTCAAATGATAGGGTAAGAATACAGCATAAACTATCATATACTAGTGAATTGTAGGAGCCAAAATGCAAGGAGACGGATAAGTGAAAGTTAAAGGTTTACTAAAGATGAGGGAAACCAAAAAACTAACACCCAGGGGTGAATCTAGATCAACACAAGGAGACCGAAGAAACAGAATGGTAGCATTACAAGAGGATCTGATAAAGAGCTGTCTGACAGAGATATTTATGCAAGAAGAGTGGTTTGCTAAAGAAGTAGCAGAGAGTTCTTAAAAAAAGGTGTAGGTTTAAATGGCTAATGAAAACAAGGCAACAGAAGAGCAAACAAACCAGAGTTACAACCAACAGGAGAAATAGTCATGATTCAAATCCAAATGTTTGAAGAGAACACAGAAGCAACAAGGAAACATTATCCAGCCTTTCATTATTTATACCTTTTATCCCTGAAGGGTTGCGGGGGGCTGGTACCTGTCTCTAGCGGTCATTGGGTGAGAGGCGGGGTCCACCCTGGACGGGTTGGCAGTCCATCGCAGACAAAAAATTGCTCTCTCTGAGAAATGTGTGCATGTGTCTGTGTGTAGAATGATGGAATGATAATGAAGTTTGGGATATAAGTTTTTTAAAATATTTAATTTAATTAAAACGAGCATAACATTGAAAAATCATTCAACATAAAAAATCAGCATTAGTAAAACAGATTATAATGAAAAAAACAACAAAGGTAAAAAAATACAGGCCTGCAGAAGAGCAGAGAGAAAAGTCTACATGCAAAATATACATTTTAGGGGTTGAACATTAAAATATTAAGTCTTTATTATGAACGTTGCTTTGGTGCTAAGTAAGCTGGGAGCACGTTATGTTTCTTTGAAGTGCTGTGCGGCATATTGACTTCTTATGTTGATGGACTTTTGTTTTATTCAGAAGGGCAGGACAACATATATCCATGTAATCATATGGATATGCTGGGGGCTGTATGTGAGAGCCAAACTCTCTACAAGCTAAATTTAAACAAATGGGCCTCTTTCTTTTAGAGGATACAATACTGCTGCTAAATTTGCGGCTCCTTGACGAAGGAACGCAGAAGAATAAATGCACCAGGGTTTAAACAATCAACCATACACACAAAAACAATACCGCGTGCCAATGTGCTTTTTTGATTTCCGATATCTCCTTTGTTTTCTTATTACTCATACACAGATACAGTCAGGGCAAATTTGATTGAACTTGTGCTGATCAAACCTGAGGTTGTAAGTGGAGATAGTGAGGATGGAGGAGGTAAATCAATGACCGAGTAGAGAGCCTGTTTTCCCTATTAAAGAAAAGGCTGACGGATGCATTGAGCTTCGCCTGCTAACTGACAGCTGTAAAGATGAACAATGACTCTATCCAGCTTCCAAACCTGGAAGGAGAGACCTTTCTTAAGCCTGCAATATGGTTTATGCTCTTAAAGCTTAATACAAACTGATGCTTTGTACCAGGACTGTAAAAAGATGACATTTTGGTTGAGACTGAAGGGACAGATGTGTCCATGGCATCAGAGAAAGGGATTATGGGAGAACATGTGCAAATAAATATAGAGCAAACTGAGATGATGCATATAAACCTGGAGCAAAGGTTTACTGCCTCTGCTGTATGTCAGTGAGGAAGTAGACCAACACTCAGTTTTACACCAAGGAGCTAATTCAGTGTGTAAAAAGTTCCCATTTTCTTCACAAAGATTCACGGAGACTCTTGCAAAAGCCCATTTTCAAGCTGTGAAGTCAGCTCCTATCTACAAGTAGGCTAGCCTTTCCTTCCTTCCTTTCTCCTCTCCATCTCCTTGTCACTAGTTATCATGTCAAAGTACAGCTGCACTGCCTTTGCTAAGAGCTTTAATGTGTCACTGCAATGCGACGCTTCACACGCTTGGTGACAAAACCGCTGGCCATTATTCACACATGTGGCACAAAAAGGTTTTTTTTTTTTTTCACAGACACCGGTTTTGAACTAAACCATATGGCTTGTCATCCACTACCTGTGGACATATTATTTCTCCTGCAGGTTAGTTTTTATTTAACCTAAGAGTTCTGAATTTACCTCAAGTGTTTTTTTTTTATTCTTTCTTTCTTTCCAGAGACAGTCATCCAAGGTTAAAACTGACATACACGGTTTGTTCACCAGATTGCTTCCGTCTGCTCAGAGTTTGTGAACTTTGCTTTTGCTAATGACTCTTTGGCAGTCTTACTTGTGCTCTCAGCTTTGTCATAAACTGTCCCCCTTGGACGTTTTTGTAAGCTTATGTCCTAATTCTAGCAGCAGTGGAGAGCATGAGTCTGATCAGAAAAGACAAGGTAGACAGCATTTATGACATCTGGCATTAAGGCCGTTGTTACAATTCGTATATTTTTATAATGAAAATTAGCTTATTGGTTGTAGAGAACAGATATGACACTGTCGCATTTCCCCCATCTTTCCCTCTTATTACTTTATTTTTTTAGGAGCACATACTCAACCAGACATTTAAATCTATTTAAATGGAAAGGGTTAGAAAGTTATCTCTGTGGTTTTATGACTCCAGCAAACCACAGTAAGAGCCACAAGCCACACGTGAAAAAAAAACATGGAAAAGATATGAACCTTCCCAAAGCACTACTAGAGCACTTCCATGATTCCTCCAGGAGGTAATAAAAAACCCCAAAATCAACATTTAAAGCACTGTAGGCCTCCTTTGCCTTACTTAGTGTTAATAAGAATGAGACTGCTGGAATGCTATCCATTGGAGAGATACAATACGAAAACCATTGCTGACAGAAAAAAAAAAGGCTATCATACATCTGCTGAAAGAAAAGCAACTGTTTGGAAGGTGTGTGTCTTTTTACATGAGGTGTAAAACTAATGCAGCATTTCAGAAAAAGAACATTGAAGTTACAGTCAAACACTGAGGTACTAGTTTGATGATCTTTGGTTTCTATGATGTCTTTGCTTCTTCAAGATCCGGATGATTTTCTCTAATTGATGGAACAATATATTCTGCTCTCTATCAGAAGATCCTAAAGTAGAATCTCCTGCCAGCACCTGGTGTGTTTAAACTAAAACACACTTGGGTTATGCAGAAGAACAATTTAGTTCATCTATATACCCAATTTACAAAACATGTCATCACAAGGCACTACTTTAAACACAAAAAACGTATTCCAATCCAATCATACAGACAGATTGGATGAGACAAGCCAAGTATTTTTTTTCCTAATTGATCCTAGTTATCAAATAGTGCATCGAGTTAATTTAAATTATTCAAATTGGTTCAAAAGTTTTTTTATCTTAGAAAACCCAGCAGATTGTATTGTGTCATAGACTTGCAGCATTCAACAGTGTTGGGAGTAACCAGTGTTGGCCAGCTTACATTAAAAAAGTAATTAGTTATACTTACAAATTAGAATTTCCAAAAAGAAATTGAGTAAGTAACTCGGTTACCAGACTGTAAAAGCAATTAGTTACTCAGCAAAGTAACTGTCATGTTATTTCTGTGTTCTGTAATGAAGTTGCCTTCTATAATTTCTATAACGTCAAATATTCTTATAACAAAATGACAAACAAAAAACAAGATATAAAGTGTATTAGAACATTTCGTATTTGAACTTGACTCTGTATACAGAAATATAAAAATATACAAAATGTAAATATTGGACATACAAAATCACATACTATTCATTAAAGTACAAAACTAAGACAGACAAATGTTGGTAAAATAAAACAAAGAAAATCTGTCCATTAATTTTTGCAAATCTCTTTACCTGTATTATAGCACAGTACAACATTATCCAACCGGTTGTAGTAAGACATTTCAGGATTGATTTGGTGTCACCTGGTCACATGAACTGGAAGCTATTGAAGAAAAATCACATATTTACAGTAACATATTAAGAAATATTAGATTTTTAGTTTTTTTTAATAAATTGGTGTATCAGGTTCCTTCGGTGTCAAGCAAAGAAGTATCAATATTTTGTGGTTACTTTGTTAATAGATCTCACTCTATGAGACGTTGGAGGGAGTCTCCGCTCTAATGAAACTAATGTCTGTCCAATATCCAACTTAAAACAAAGTTTACTGTGCTCTTACAGAATGCAGACAACGAAAGCACTCAGGGTATCCTCCCACCCAGCAAATCATTATCACAGGGCAGCTAGATTACATACAAAGTCTATGGTACCTATGCAGCATGTGGGCGTCAAGCTGCGCCAAGCTGCCATGCAGCTGGTCGCGTCCATCGGCACAGCTGGCATCAGCACGTCAATGCAGCTGCTGCTGCAAGGTGGCCACGCAGCCGCTGCATGAAGTTGGGAAAATTGAACTTTGGGGCAGCAGACGCGGAGCAGCAACCAATCAGCATGCCGGCATTTAGGGCGGAGAAGACGGAGAATGAGCTGAGCCACCGGCTGGAGCTACTTGGGGAGAGGGGAGGATCAAGGATGGAGGATAAGCTGATATTTTCAAAGCAGCAACTTTCGTCCATTTGAGCGATTTGACGCCTGGCAGCAAAGTGCGGTCTGAGCGTGCCGTTACGACAAAGCAGCAGCTGTGTTCTAGACAAGCTGCAGCTTTTATAAGTCTAAATAGAATACGGCACCCACATAGTTTAGAGCACTGTATGTACAGCACATGCATGAATTTTATTCATGATACATGTAAAAAATATAATTCCCAGACATTCTTTCCTAATAGTAATTAACTATAAGCAATAGCAAATGACTCTACATGCATTTTGTTTTTTATTTTTTCGCCAAAGATGCATCATGAATCCACTGGGCGATTTCCTTCTCTCTTTGACTGTGGCACAGTTCATGGGTAGGGATGGGTATCGTTTAGGTTTTATCCGATACCGGTACTAAACCGGTACTTTTGAAACGGTGCCGGTGCTTAAATGGTGGGGGGGGACCGAAATAAAGCACCAAAATGCGCGCTGCTTTTCGGTCTGGTTAGCCAAGAGCGATGCCCTATGTAACCAGAAAGTCTAACATAGCTATCTTTTTGCAAAAAAACTGCTAAAAATTAGGGCTCTCAAAATTAACGCATTAACGCAGGTTGATTAATTCCTAGAATTTACCCATTTGTTTGTTGTTGCAATTACCGCAAACACAGAACACATCAGCTCTCCTTCCTAACCGGCCATCTGCAGATTGTTGTGTAGCAGCATGTGTGTGTGTGCCTAAATGGCATGTGAGTATATTATTATTGGCGGATTGGGTTGATATAATTATAAGTTCTTAAGTTTTCTTTGGGAATTTTCCTTACCCTCCGCTTGGGATGTCAGCTCGCTGTGCGCGGTGTGGAGTATAAATGTGCCATATATATATATATATATATATATATATATATATATATATATATATATGTTGATTAATGCATATTGGTTCACTGTATAGCTTCTGTATATTTCAACGTGATATACCGCTGCGTTAAAAATGCGCATTACTCCATTGAAGGGATGTTTTCGGACTTTAATTAGTGCCAATTCATCAGCAGAAGTAGCTGTGAACATCTTCCCAATAATAGCACTCATTTCCTGATGTGATAAACCAGAGAATCTGCTGATTGTTTACTTATGGGAAAATGGTAAATTGTGAGATTTTGTTTATGTGATGTTTAACACAAACAAATGTTACGTTTATTCATATCTTTTGCTTAATTCAACTTGTATTTGTTATTATTTTTCATATGAAACCAGACATACATTATGAATGTTGAATTGATTTGTCCTATATTTAATTTAAGAAAAGAGCAACAGCATCTGAAGTTTTTTTAATTTACACTGAAAATTGTGGTTTTAACACAAAGCTACCCTGTGATTAATTAGATCAGAATTTTTAATTGTTTGACAGCCCTACTAAAAAAACAAAACGAGGGTTTTTCGATTTTCTTGCTTTCTTTAAGCACCGTTTAAAAAATACTGGTTTGGCACCGTCATCAGATCAAACCTAAACGGTACCCATCACTATTCATGACCAGGGATGGAACACAAATAACAGGGATTGGGAATTTTCGTTAATTAGTGAGTTCTGTGCTGACTGCAAAGTGACGTTTTGCGATTGGACGGCAATATTTCTGAAGAATTCTGACAAGAGTTCTGACAAAAAGTACATTATTTTGCACCAAATTCTCAATTGTTCTCAATTCAAATTCTGATTCGTCTGCTCTTTTGTTTGTGAAAAGTCAAAGAATAACGATCTATTGATGCTTAGGAACCTGATATTGCTTGCAGAGGTGAAAAATAACCACACATCCTGTTAATTTTAGTTTAGATAACGTCTTAGGAGATTAAATTTTTATATCGTTTTAGATTTTCATGATTATTATAATAGCTTAAGACTTAATATTACTTCTGTGGATACTAAATAATGCTAAATAAAGCAAACTCGTGAACTCAAACATAGATCAGGACAAACATTTACACTGACTGATGTCCTTGAGGCAGGATTTATGTGTTTATAAAGTTAGTCAGCTATCTTTAAAATGCCATAGCTACCAAATTTGTAGATAATCATGGGCATGGAAAATGTCTGGAAAATGTTAAGCTTTAATACAAACAGTGTATTATGTATGATGCAGTCCTATTATAAGGGAAATATAGATCATCATGACTTTGTCTGCTGTATTTCAGTCTCACCACATGTGAAACTAATATCTTTCAGGTTGTGTGCGATGTTTGTATCGGTAAATGTAAGATGCCCAAACTCTGGAGTCATGATTGTTTTCTAATAATCTGACACACTAATGAAATGTCACAAAAACATTTTGTTTGAGTGGATGACGTCGCTGCGTGTTTTTGCAAATATTTTCATCTGATTTTGGCTTTGCATACCCTTATTCCTATCACTTTAAGGTTAAAGTGAGTGTGTGTGTGTGGCTGTGTACACTACAAGTATGTGGCTCCGTGCCCACATCTGCTCAACATGGGAAAGAAGTAGTTATTTCACAGTTTGAAGATCTGGAACTATTTAGCTGATTCCAGAGAATTAAAGTGAACACTGACCTTGAACTAAGTGAAGACAATACATCGTACACTAGCACTTTTCATCTTCAATCTATACAGTGGCTTGAGAAAGTATTTATTAGTATTAAGTATTGAAATTTTTGTGTGTATTTATGTATACAAAACAGCAATAGACTTTGAAAAAATGTCTTGATAAATACATTAGAAAATTAAAATTAGTTGTAAAGTCAATAGACTTAAAGTGACTGTGTGTATTTTACCAAGCGATACAGGCAGTACATACCTAAATTATTGCAAGCAAGTAGTATTTTTCTGTTACAGTGACGATCTTGCCAATGAATTACCATAAAGGCCAAAAGTCACAGTTGTGCAAGTTTTTACTTCTAGATTCCAAGATTGTATAACCTCCAGTGAAGTCATATATGAGCTAAAATGACAAGAACGTCGACCTCTCTTTCATCACAGGCAGCAAGCAGAGTTAAATGTGTAAAACAAGAATTATGAATGGTGAAAGTTTTCAGCATTTTGTAGGTTAGTGATATTCAGATGTCTTTTAAAATTAATAAACTATATTTCTATGGAAAAAAACGAGTCATTTCAGGGTAGTTTTACACAATCTAACCCTTACTTGGACTGAAAAAACATTACGGTGAATGTTGTTACCTGTCCAGCAGAAAGCATGCAACCTTGGCGTGTCTCCTTACGGTTTGTTGGACCTTCAGTTATTTCCATTTAGAGAATGCAATGCCAATGTTTACTCTAGTTTTCTGGCAGTCTTCGTGGGCTTCAACCTCTTACGCAAAGCCATGGCTGGGTCCGTGTCATATGCAGGCTCGGACACAAAAGCTAAGGGGGGCACTTCTCAAGAGTCTCCAAGGCTGCTCCAGTGACCTAGGTTACATCGGTCTCTGATCGGGTCAGTCAGTCATTTAGGGTAAGAGAAAGGGGTTCGTTCAGAATGTTCATCGAAGCTTTCATGTTAACTTCTTATAGAGGACGAGAGGATTGTGACATAACCGCATTTTGACTACATCTGGTAACGTAGAAGGAAACATGGCATCCAATATGTCTGTGTATACGTATTTTAGATATGCTTTTTATGGCCATATGTTGTGAAGCTGCTAATAATTTTCAATGATTGGGCATCATTTTTTTCATTTTTAACAATATTTCAATGGAGATTTCCTAGAGATTCATTATAAAAACTACACAGTTTCAATTTAAAGTGTGCTTTAATTTTTATCTCAAGTCCATAATCAAGAGCACATTTGTAACACAGAGTTAGTTGAAAATGCATTCATGGCTTCCAATAGCACTGTTTCAGCACTATTTATTGATGATGTGACGGAATATTCAAACAACTCCATGAATCTTCAAAGGTTTAGACATTTCTTTTTTTGGGACAAATGCTGAGTACAGCCAAGCTGTGTGGGCCTCACAGCTGAGAAAGAAGAGTTTTTGAATGAAGAAGAAGACTTTTTCTAAAGATCACTCACAAATCACTGATCCAATCAATGAGACAAAATATTTTCAATCCCTTGAAATGTAGCCCAAAGTCTGTACTTACTAAAGCTTTAAGAGGAAAAAAATCAGGTTGAGGTGTTACAGAAAAAGGTTAATCCACTCTATAATTTGAGTTAATCACAACAGACATGAAAAATTGACAAACCTGCTGAGAGAAAACGTTTATTAAAGTAACTAACTATCACACCTTTAGTTCATATTGTCTTTGAATTACTCTTAATATTTTTTGAGAGCTTAAAATTTGACTTGGGGCCAAATAAGGAGTTGAGGTGTTGCATTTTTTTAAAGTAAAAGCTTCTGAAATCAATTTTAAGAAATATTGGGTTGTTATTTCTATGGTCAGGGAAGTATCTGGGTGAATAGAAGCCAAGCCTGACCCAGAACCCCCTGGAGGGACTGTATATCTCCTCTGGTCTGGGAATCCTCTGAAATGAGCTGGAGAGTTGGTGGAGAGAAAGAAATGTCAGGGTTTCTCTCCTGGACCTGTTACCCTAACACCTGATCTCAGATAAACAAAAGACAATGGATGGCTCGAAGTGTACTGAATTTTTTTTTCAAGTTTTTGTCTCTGAGTTTGAAATATGATACAACTGCACAAAAAAAGTACAAAATCCCAGTTTCTAAAGTACAGGGTTAGGTTTTCTATAAATTGACTCAGACATACGGTTTGAGTGTTGTGTTTTTGATGGAGGAAAAAGGGTGTAGTTGGCTGTAATCTTTTCAAACACGAAACACCCTTTTAAACGACGATGTGACAAATCAAATAGATATCTGATGTCACTTCCTTTCCTAATTAAAGTTTGATTTGTTGCGATTGTCTTTACATGGTGCATGCATAGTCCTGGGATACCACTCTGACCTTGCAGACAAGCTGCTGGCAAGCAGTTTGTCAAAAACAGGCAAACTGGTGAGTCATGAGCAGGGCAGACTCCCATCACTCGAGCCAGCTTTCAGTCACTGAAATCCCCAAAAGCATAAAAGTAGAATCGAGTCTCATGTTCTTTATCATGTTAATTATGGATGCTTTGTTCTGACATCTGTTGTAGATAGTTTACTTAAGAATGAAGCAATGCAATCATCCTCAATACGAACACGCCCTCTCCTGGCAGACGGTTTACAGGATTTCCTTTTAATCTTTCATTTTGTTTCACCATTTTGACTTCTGACCTGGGGGATGGCCTGCGCAATGGTGCCAGGTGGCAGGTTTTCATTTCACAACCAGTGTCCGCAGGTTAGTTTGTCTGAATGTGAAGAATTATCCATATTCACTCTTCCCATGATGGTTTCCAATTTCTCCTCCATGCCGACACAACCTTGTGTCCCTCCCAACATCTTTAACTCGCCTCTCCTTTGTCTTCAGTGACTCACTTTAGGGCTGGGACTGATGGGTGTTTCTTCCCTTATTTTTAAGGCAACAAGTGTGCGTTTACCATTCACTGGAAGGTTTTTACCAGTATGAGTCCATTAGGCTCTTCTGCCCTTACACAAACACTTAAAAGCCAGTGCGGCTATGCAGCAGATTTGATTTATTGTGTAATGTCTTGCACAATTAAGTTAACAGTTAACTCCCAACTGTAATCTTACAAGGTTTTAGTGACATCCAAGAGTTTAATGTGGCAAAAGGTTTTAACCAGAACATATCCAAAATTAAATAAAGCACATACATGCATTCACAGAAAATAATTTGTTGCAGAAACATATAGCTGTAAAGCTCTATTTGCAAAATTTGAGACCAGCATGATTAACCTTAAATGCAAGCATCAATTTTGCCTGGAGCATTGCAGTACATTTTATGGGTCTATAACACCCTATATATGTCTATAACATTTTTCTTGGCCCCAACCTGCAGGACTTCTTTTTTCAATGCACTGCTTTCAGTCATGATTTAAATTAGAATTTTTGTGTGGGCATTTCGGCAAACTTCATTGAACATTTGTTTCTCTTTTAATGCCAGTGATTTAGGGCAGTTAGTACGAGTGTGGGAAAAGGGAGCAGAGTGATGCAGTTGTCATCTGGTTTTATTTATGCGCTACACTTATGTCACCAGAATTTAAGCTGCTTCACAGAGGATGTTCACACAAGAGGAGAGAAAAAATTGAAACAGGCACAGGTTAAGACTTCTACTGGCACATGTGTGAAGTCTCTTCATCTAATAGCCTTCAAAATCAGTCAAAGAGTAATCATACAGTGGAAACAATAATCGGATTAGGTCAAGTCAGGAAAAAATAGGTTTGTGGAGGGTATAGATCATAGTTTGCGATAAAACCACAACCATGCAGAATTTAGGGATTTTTTTAAAATCATAATTAGATTGATTCATGAATGGATCATTACAAAAATGTCCTCTTGTATCCCGCTTTTCAAACGGAGCTTTGAAGCCATCTTCGCCTGGCATTGTCCCAAATTAGCAAAGCATTTTGTCTTAAAATGTTTAGCACAGAAACCTACACCAGTGAGGAGGGTTGCAGGAACAGCTTCATTAAAAATGAATTTAATTCACTGGTCCCTGGTAGCTTGGTCTGGTGTTGGGAGTCAACAACAGAGCAACTCACATGTGTGCCTCTTTATCCGAATTCAGTAATGGCGGCTCACGACTGAATACGATGGGGAGAGAGGCAGTGTGATGTTCCAGCGGCATTGGTCTACAATGTCCATATAGGATATATCCTGGCTATCTGACATAAAGACGGGAGATAAATCAAGATCTTGGGTATGACTGCGCCTGCACAATCAACAAACTAATTTCCCCACTCACAAATGTCATATTTCAGTATTTTGTTTTGTGTTTTTCACAGATATACTGCAGGTGTAGTTTTAAAATAACTTCAGTCAGTCAAGTCAGTGCTTCACAAGACATTTTGAATAGAAACTATAGATTTATTGAGTAACAGGCACATTTAATCTGAAAGGTGACAGGTTGATTTAAATATAAAGACTTTTTTCTGTGTTGAGTAAAAAGAAATCATGTTATAAACCAAAACAAAGGAGTTCATGATTCCAAAGTAGGAGACATTCCTGCACAGTAAACAATGACAACCTGCAGCACAGATATTTCTGTCATGTTTCGACTTTTTCTCTGACATGTTTGACTATTTAGCTGGAGGACAATGAGGCCCCGCGTACATTTTTTTTTTTATGTGTGTCAGACGAGCAGTAAGTAGCGACAGGGCCACCAAGTGGAAACCAGGCCGCTAATGACATGTGACAAGGTTGCACAGCTCTGACCTAGTCTCAAACTTTTTTACCCTTTTTCATTCTTTTCCAAATAATTTTCTGAATCTGTTTCTGAGCCTTGTTGACAGCGGTTGTGTCGAGGCGAAACCCTTCAGGATTGTTTTTTCATGTCACAGGATCGCACTGTCACCCAGCCACGCCCCCTCCTGCCAATAGTTATCAGCCGTGATTGTTCCCCTTAACTGGCTTTGTGTTGCAGCAGAGCCCGTGTACGTTTTTTCAACGATTTAAATGTAGAAGCAACAGCTCATAGAGTGAGCTCTGTAAATCTCCCTCTGATTTGAAATGAGCTAATTAGTGTTTTATTCCATGCAGAGGAATGCAGAGACTTTCACAAAAGGCTAGGAGAGGTGTTTCATTGTGTGTGCGTGTGTGTAGCAGCTAAGTGGGTAAAAATCAGTAGGGTCAAACAAAGTGTGAGTAGGTGTTCGTACACGTCTTAGAGAGGGAAAAAGGATATGATAATGAAGTTGTTAATCACCTGGTTTGAGTCATTGAAGGAACCCCACAAGCCTTGAGGTTGAATATTTCGATTTGTGTTTGAATGTCAGCCAGGTATGCATTGAACAACTGGTTACCTTATAAAGCTCTCTGCCTGCAGGCAAACAATTTTTCACTGCTTTAACTTTAAACCAACTCTCCCAGAGCTTCTGACGAACCGCTGCTCTGCTCTCCGACTGCAGAAAGGAGATTAGTCTCTGCCCAAACTCCACAAAACAACAACCTACAAAGTCTATAAACGTGTCCTAGAGGGCTCCTCAAAAAGCAAGATGACTGTCGCTAGAGAGTTTTCACATCAATATCATCTCAGCAGCAGTTGGAGTGCAGTTTCACCTTGCAGAATGCCTCTGAAAGAGTTCAGGTATTAAGTTGCAATGCCTTTAAAAGAAAACACAGTCAAAGCTGTCAGAAGCAGCAGGGTCTGATGTCTGACCATTTCTGTAACTTACGTTTCTAAATTGAGCATTTTGACTAAGCACAAATGTCTAAAGTCAGTCAGATTTTTCTAGGTCTTAGTGCCTTGCAAAACCATAAAGCTATTTTGTATTGAACCATTTCACATTTTGTAAGGTTACATCCATAAGACTTATATGGTGTCAAGAAGTTCAAAAACATACATACATTTAAAATCTTTTCAAATAAATAAAGAAATAAGAAATACAGGATGGATTCTCCAAGGATGGTCCTCTATTTGCCAATTCCTACACGACCAGCTTCCCAGTCCCTGCTGAGGAAAAATATCCCGCAAGGGCGTCAGTTTGTTTTTAAAAATGCCGGGGACAATATTTAAGGATTGCTGGGGACAGTTATTAAATATTTATTTAGCCTCTAAGTATTCATCCATTTCATGTTTGATTATGATGCACTGCCCTGTAAAAACGTGGTGAAAATTGGATCTTTATTAAATCAACAGCTTTCTCTGGTGCGGTTTGCAGCAGGGATTAAAATGAGCACCTTCAAGTTCGAGACCATGGTCTTGTTGGTTAAATCATCCTTCCATCCATCCATTTTCTGAACCGCTTAGTCCTCCAGGCGTTGTGGGGGGACTGGTGCCTATCTCCAGCTGTCAACGGGCGAGAGGCGGGGTACACCCTGGACAGGTTGGTTAAATCAATACAAGTTAAAAGCCAAAGGTTTAACATTTTCCTTTTTGAACGTGACCAATAGGTTGTTGGCTGGGAAAAATTATCAAAATTCATACCGTAGCACAAAGAAAAAAGTTGAACAATTACCCTCCCGCCCACTGTGGGTGGTTTTTCCCATTCCAAGCTTGGGTCCTCTACCAGAGGCCTGGGAGCTTGAGGGTCCTGCGCAGTATCTTTGCTGTTCCAAGTACTGCACTTTTCTGGACTGAGATGTCTGAGGTTCTTCCAGGGTTCTGCTGAAGCCATTCCTCCAGTTTGGGGGTCAGTGCCCCAAGTCCTCCGACCACAGGTACTACTGTCACCTTCACCTTCCAAGCCTTCTCTAGCTCTTCTCTGAGCCCTTGGTATTTTTAAAGTTTCTCATGTTCCTTCTCCTTGATGTTACCATCACTTGGTATTGCCACATCCACCACAACGGCTTTCCTCTGCTCTTTATCAACCACCACAATGTCCGGTTTGTTTGCTATTACTATATATATATATGTATATAAAAATACATATATATATATATATTGTAATAGAGGTCTGTAATAAATGTTTCCTACAAGCTATTTCCCGCGAACAACTTCAGAAACATGTTTCTGGAACTCATAGACCTATTTTAAATAGTGAAAATAGTCATAAAATGTCTCCTTATAACTTCAAATCACAAGTGTCTTTTTTTTTAATGCCTTTCTATCTCATGGTAATATTTGTTAAATCTTATCAAAAGAAGGCACCAAAAGCACTCATCACAAAGATGGTTGACAAAGATAAGAAACTTGAGACTGAACAGTTTTTCAATGAGTAATATATTGCTGTACATTCTATAGTAAATGTTTTACATTACTCAGTTACTGAAAATGTATTATATTCCTGTAACTTGTATCTTTCGTAATGTTGTATTTGTAACTCCCAACACTGTTTGCAATCCACCAGTGTTACTAATGAAATGCATTTAAGTTTAAACTACAAAACTTCCTTCATTATGTTTTCTTCAACGTGATTTGTTTTTGGGTATGTTTTGGTAACAAAAAAAATACTTTAAGTGCTATCATTAAATAAATCACTTCCTCACTAAGAAAGGTGTGCTTTTCCTAAACACAACAAGGATTCTTGTGATTATATAAATGTTTGAACATGTTTGAAATCTGACAGAGAAGACCCAAACACTTATTGCCTACGGGCAATTAAAGTTGACATCTAACCTGAGATGTGTGTTTTTGGACTGGAAGAGGAAACCAGTGTAACTGGAGAAACCTTGTTTTGTAAAAGAGAGAACAGAAAAAGCAAAATAATGAAGAACCCTACTGAAAATTAAGCCAGTGACCTTCCAGCTATGAGGCAGCATTGGAAAACACTCCAGCACTAGCCAAGAACAGCTTTTGAACCTTCTGAAAATATTTTGATTCATATTCATCCTATTAAACTGGCATACTACAATTTGGAAACAACCTTGGACAAATGATTATCGCAATTATCCCACTCAGTACCACAAAGCATCAGAGTATTGGACTCAATGCAGAGTCAAATCATATTTCACATCATTTAAGATTTATCTCACATCAGCATATTGTATGTAATTGCCACCTGAGCTTCAGCATTGCAGTTCAGCTACTGGTTTGTTTCTTGCTCTTGCAGCCAAAGAATTATAAGATAAAGGTGATTCTATTTGTTTATTCAGTCCAGAATCTTTCAAATGCAGCTCAGCTTCCATCCTTTCTGGGTCTGTTTTTTCAATCACACACCCTGTCTTGTTGGAATCTGACAAGGATATTATTAATGTTATAAAGATTTCTTGTGCTTCCTCCCACTCTGGGCTGTAATGAAAAAAAACAACCCATATGTAAACATAGCAGATTGGTCCAGATCAGACGCTGTGCAGATCCCTGTCATGTTATCTGATTAACATTTCTGGCTGGTACTGTCTGCTGGAAACCTAAAGCCAGTGTTTTATTCATTACTGAGAAATGCTCAAATGATTAAGCGAATACCAGCAGCCATATAAACACACACACATGCACACACACAAACACACACCCACGCATGTACACACATCTTAGAGTGCTTGCATTGGAAAGCATGTAAAACCATCTACGTTACAGTTGAGCCACACAGGCTGTTGACTAAATCTAAAACTTTGTGAGGAATACACACAAGGAATTATTAAGGGTTATGAGCGGCAGATTTTTGATTTTGGACACAACACTGTTGTGGAGTAACTGTGTTAAAGGAGGACATTAACTGGACCATTGTGGATATAAGATCACATTTTTGCTTGAAACGACTCTGTGCTGGGGTTTTGAAATGTGTCTTTTTGAACGGTAATTTGTCATTTACTTGGTTTCTGAGAGATTTGATAAAAGTCTGTACCGGGTCAACAGTAATGATTGTATGAATGATTTTCATACATAATTGGAATCACAAGTAGGGATACAAAGGTAGTGTTGAAATTCAGGATGGGAGCTTGAAAGTTTCTTCAGGTGGGTTGTGGATAGGATTTTTATTCCCATGAATATGAATATGAATCCAGAGGCGACTGAAAGCACTGTGAGATAGAGAGCTGCTGATGTCTAGTAGCAGCTAGTAAACATCAAAATAGTTGATGATAGAATTGAGCAGAGCAGAGAGAAGTGCTAATGACCCTTAACTTCACCAGTAGCGCTGACAAAGATCTTTTATAAAGGAAGAAGATGCAGATACACAAGCAGACGTTCAGCAGGATCATAAAAGTGGCTCTACAGCGGCTGCTTTAGAGTACAAAAAAAGTGCTCTGGCCACCGTTGCAGAACAGACCAGCCATTCAGAAAACAACCCCCAAAGACTTCCTAGGGACTGTTCTGGAAAAGTTTGAAAGACAATCAAAGAAAATATCCTATTTACCATTTTACTAATTTATTTGTACTGATAAGTAGGATTCTAGTAAAGCCTAGTTTATACTTCTCAGCCTACTTTGAAACAGATCGAGGCAGAGCCATTTTCCATTGGTACTCCGTCAACTATGGAAGGACGGATGGACGTAGTAGAGCCCGATTCTCTAACTATGCGTCAACGGAGAGCACATGCCTGTGATTGGTCAGCTCAACAACAGTCAGAGATCATTACACCAGAACGGTACTCTATAGTCACTGTAATCAGTAGTCAATTCAGCGTTGGGGCATTAGACGCTTTATGTTGCAAGGACAGTTTATCTAATCTGGTCTTTTGGC
Organism: Apricaphanius iberus; assembly: GCA_028564705.1. Lineage (NCBI taxonomy): Eukaryota > Metazoa > Chordata > Actinopteri > Cyprinodontiformes > Aphaniidae > Apricaphanius > Apricaphanius iberus. Next base: position 889,958 of record JAPXFQ010002192.1, read on the forward strand.
AATTTTGAACACAAGAAGGTGTAGAGAAACAACAAAAAAGACTGTTGTGCTTGTTTACCTGCAGTTTTACAGTATGAGTTGCACTCATACAGACCTGCCATGAAAAGTTAACACCCCTGCTCTCCTGGTGTTAATTGCTTTGCAACACTGAAAAGAAACAGAGAACTGTAAATAAAAAAACGTCTCCGTCAATACGTCTGCGTCTGGGTGCAAATTTGCTGACAGAGAAGTATAAACTAAGCTTAAGTTGAAGCTCCATTCATCCAATCGCATTGCTAAGAGGGCAGAAAGGATAAGTATCCCTTTTAGTGAGTTCTGGGTCTCCCCCCAGTGATATGTGCCTGGAAAACTTCAATATGGAGGTACCAATTCTGATCATATGCCTAAACCACCTTAATTGACTCATTTCAAGGCAAAGCCCAACCAACCCATGGGTAGAAAGACCAGTATACCACCTTGACATACAGAGGCTTTCCTAGAGGGGATAAAAAATTTGCAGAAAGTTGTAGCTATTTTTTAATCAGTTAATGTGTTACTAATAGTTGTAATTGTTGTCATTGTACACTACAATGAGTAAATCTCTCTTGGTTTCTAACCAGAAAACATGCAGTGTTCATAAAAATTGCAAAAAAATTGCCTTTGCTGGTTGGCCCCACGATTACATTTTAGGGCACCTTACAGCCTTAAACATTAAAAATAAATTTGGTAGAGGTGAAAGTGCTCTGAACTTTAATGCTGAACTTACCTTCACATCTTAAAGATTGCCTCAAATTTAACAAACCTCAGAATAATGTTTAAAAGGATCAAGGTTAAGGCTTTGGTAAGAAGTACCCTATTTTTCCAGATAAAGTTATGCTTTCAAAGCTCAGATATCAAGACTGTTTTTAATGAGGTTTTGGAACCGGACTAATATTTGCGTGTGGGTAGTATCCCATAAGAGTGATGGGTCTTCTGGAGACCAAGGCCCAGTTCTTAAGTGGTGTGTGGGTTCTGTGTTGTAAAATGAAATGCAATGGCTTTCTCATAGATCCCCAAGGTTAACCTAAATAGCTAACAGTCATATCCTCTCTGGTTTTCTGTGAACAACTTTCATTCTCTGGTGAACTGGTGCAGACATGTAAATGTAGAACTTAAAACAATAATGACTTCTCGGTTGGACAAAGAGACCTTTGAGGCAACCACAGTTTGTTCTTTCCACCTGAAATTTAGAGTAGGAAATGTTTGGTTCATGTCAGCTTCAGAGGGCTACGTTTTTTATTTCAGATTTATGACTTCTCAATTTGGAGACAATTCCACAAAGCACCTGAGCATGTGCAGGATTATAGGTCAGGGGACATAGTGCTCTATTTCACTTATTCTAAATAACACTGGTATTTTATATAGCAAAAGTAGTTAAAAATGGGCATATTATAATCTCCTAATTAAGATTATATTCTGATGCAAATTTCACTGATTCTGTATTTAAATGTTTAAAAATACCTACAGTTACTAAGTAATTTAGGAAACTCTGGTTAATTAAACATACTGTGTGTTTCCTTGGCATCTAAGTTCAGTAATAATATATAAGGAACAGTTATTTAAATTTTTATTGTTTTCATAGTTCGTTCTATTATGATAATAGTAATAAATTACATTCAGTTATCTTGCTCATTCAGTTATGGCCTATACAGAGTGGAACTGCAATTATTAGCTATGAATTACTCATTAGTTTAGCTCTACAGGCTCTTCTTCCACTTGGGGGCCGTTGTATACTCCCCCCTCCAAATAGGCATTGTTGTATTTAGATAGAAATACGAAAAACTTCATAATCGCAAGATGTCAAATGAGTTATCCATCCAGCTGCAACTTTTTTTAACATACTCACTAACGCTAAATAGGATGACTATTAATTGACCAAAACCTAATTGAAAATATAGTAATGTGCAAGCAGGTGAGAATCTGAGGACACCGGGGGTGCAGAGGACAACTGTGGAACGAGCTGGTTCCGAAATGGTTCTTGTCACTGTAGGTTTATTGATGAGGACTCAAGATGGGGATACTGCTCAGAACCTGATAGCGGAAAAAGGCTGAAGGTAAGCTAATGTCAAGCTAAGTAAAAGTAGAATAATTAAAAAGGAAACAAAGACCTTACCACTAAATATGCAGAAGGGTTGTATACTATCTAGCAAGATTAATCATCCAGTGGAGAGAGGTTTCCAGCAGCTCCTTAGATCCTTAGAGCCTGATGATGGAACATATGCCAGGTGTGCCAGCCGCTGAGAGATTGTAGAGCCTACCTGCAGAGATCCTTTGAAGACGTAAGACTCACATTCCCACAGAAAATACAACAACACAACAGAATCATGAAAAATCTTGCATTTAAAATGGTGCCTGTTTCTGCATGTAATAAATATAATCACTTACTGAGTCTTCGTCATTATTATTGAACTAATAGCCTGCGGCTAGTTTTTACTATGAGGATGTTACTCTTGAAAAACCACAATACCATTGTATAATTGTGTGTCATGAATTTAAAAAGCATTCTAGAAAAACATTTTTTTAATCTAAACCAATCCTTAGTGTCTGTTTTCTTTAATCCGAGTATTTTCCTCTATCGAGCACTGTCTATCTTCCCATCAAGTTAGTTTTTCTGTTCGTGGAAAGTCAGAAACCAGATAGGTAACAACAGGATAAACTAACCAACAGTGAGTGATAAAGTAGAACTTAAAACTGAGCAGCTGAGTAACAGACCTGATTTTAGCACACCTACACATAAACTTTATGTATATATCTATGTTTGGCCTAGGTTCAGACCAAGAAAAGTTGCTTGGTGTTAAAGTGGTCTAAGCCTCAAATTAGAATGAAAGATTATCAAACATCTGTAGATCGTGCAAAAACTGCAATAGGCATACCTCAAGAATCAATGATAGTTCCATCTGATTCAGTATGAAAATATTTTCTCCTTTTTCACTTGCAATATTTTGTATCAATGTGCAAAATAGTATTCTGTGTTTTGTTTATTTTATAGCATCTTTAAATTAATCGCCACAAATATGACATCTTTACATCTTTGTTTAAGTCTAGAAGACGAAAACAGTGCACATTTAAGTGTTTTTTATTTGAGACCAAAATCCTTGTTATATCACTTAAGACAATGAAACAATGACTGGTGCAAATAAAAAGTCATTGATATAAATATTTTTGATACATAAAAAAGATGTCATTTTGTGTTCATTTGGTAAAGAAGGAAAGCCCTGAGTTTATGCCCTGCTCATTCGTCTGATTTCCCTGTGCTAACTGCCTTATGCTTTATTCTGCTTGCCATTTGTATCTTAAACTGGTCTGCATCTCTAATGAACATCTAAAATACAGCTCTCTTGTGCCATCCCTGAGTATCTTCCCCTATTCCACTTGTTTCCCTCACTCCTCCTGCCTCAGCTTCCTTAACAGATCCCTTCTTCTTGTTTTGATCAATCACTTTTGTGGTGACTTCTTTCATGTCCGTGTTTTTTGCCTTTCGCCCAGCCCCTGACTGATTCTTGCTGCCTATCTGACTTCTGCAACGAACCCTGCTTCATATTCTGACCACTGATTCCTGCCTTCCCCCTTTGTAAAGTTTGTCAATTGTTGCCTATCCATGCATGACCTGTGTTCTGTCTCCACGTATTGGATTTTGGATCGAACCCTCAGGTATCAAAGTGATTGTGTGAATCACAGAGAACCGTTCTCTTTACAGAGAGGGAAGGGCCATCCTCCCTGTTTTCTGAGTCTGTCTGCACGGAACTCGCCTCCCTCTGACGTCACTGCCCCACTGGAAACCCAGCCTGATTCTCTCTGCTGCAGGTTAGTGAGAGTGACAGAGAAAATCCCATAAAATTGCTTTAAAATGTTCAGTGATTCATTTGTTCTTTTTGTCTGCAGTCACACAAGTGACAACCTTGTTTCCAGATGCATCTTTACACATTTTCTCTAACCAATTGTTTAATAAATCTATTGTCATTCATTGTTCACTCCTGTGTTGTGACGGAATTTCCGGCTCTCCCTAATGGTTCATTTCATTAACATCAAAATATACAATATTTTTTTTAGCTTAGTTGTCTATGAGCCAGCTGGGCATTGCTTACTTGCTTTTTTACCAAAGAAAATTCAGACATAAGACCTGCTAAAGTTACTGGAGTGAGGATCAGTGAGAGTAAATTATTACATCTAGGAGAGACCCCTGACTTGAGAAACTGAGGGGAAAGTTCCTTAAAGACCTGGAATAAAGATGCAGGGAAACACTGGGCTCAGAGAGCTAATGAAACAGTCAAAAAAAATGAAAAACTAAATTATCAAAGTACCAAAGCTTAGGAATAAAAAGAAACACACCAACAGTAGAAAACAAAAAATCAAAATGACTAAGCTATAGGATCCTGATCCAAATTTAACCAGATGAGTGAAATACATCTTTTTTGTAATGCTTGACATAACTCTTACTTTTATTTTATACATTTAAGCTCAAGATTACAAATGCTGCCCGGCCTTGGATTTGGTGGTGATTGTGCAAAGTTATTTTTTAACCATTAGTCATTTCTATAACATCTGTTTCAAAAGTTTTTCTGGTCTGCAATTAACCTTTTCATTTATCATTTATACTCAAGTTACTAAAAAGACTCCTTTGTTTTTCACAGTTATTCTCAACAATTTTTCACTCAGTTTATGTAATTTTCAACCTCTTACAACAGCGTGGTGTGGATCTATTTGATTTCACCTCATAAAGAACAACAGGCGGCATTAAATGATCATGTTTCAGTATAACAAAACTCTGCAATGCCTCAAGAATGCAGGTCTTGAATGTGTGGTTCAAGCAGATATAAGCCAAACATGTAATTTTGAAATGTATTTCTATGCAGGCAGCAGAGTGAAAACAGAGTCCGCATGGAGATACTTTAAGGCTTTGCCAAAGTTAATTTACAGCAATGTTTAACTTGTTCCCTAAATTCAGGCCATATTACAGCTTGACACTTTACTTCCAAGAAAATAATACTTTTTGCTTCTCAGAATAAATTTTACCCATTTCCTCACTTTATTGTAAAGACAGCTGGTCTTGTGAGCATGTGTGTTGGATGTGCATGTGTGTATATGTGTGTGTTACAGTGGCAGGAGATGATAGCTTTGTGTAACGATACCCTTGTGTATGATACCCTTCTCTCTCACATACTCCCATGCATATTTTTTCCAGCCTATGTAACTGTCCAAGTGGTTGAAGGTGCCAATAGCCTTAAAACCACAGGAAAATTGCATCTTGGATACATAAATTCAATGGTAATACGAATAACAGTCGATTGGAGGCAGGCAACCGACTGTTTTCCCAGTGACAGCAGCAGCTAAACTGAATGTAAAGATAATGGCTTTTTCCACAGTCTAAGTCCACCTCAAATTGCATCTCAACTTACCGGGCAAACAGGCAGCTAAAATAAAGTTGCACTTGAACCTTGACGGTCACTTCATTTTTAATGGGCTGCTCCCAAGTGTGTCTTCAAATTATTTAGCGGTTAGCGGATGTGAGTGAGTGCTGAGGAAGTATACGCATATCAGGCTGCAGCGGCAGATGTGTTGCAGTCCATTTCGAAGCTGAACAGAGACTGTGCACGTGAAGCCTCGGTTCCCCAAATTTGTTTGAGTATACGTGCTTGAATGCTAATTCCCCTGCACGCACACCCTGCAGAGAACCCCGTTGTCTGAGGAGTGCAGTGAGTTACTCTGGCAGTGGTGGTTCTCATAACAACCCTTCATTGCTGGCATTTTTCTGTGATTCTAAATCTGGGACAATGTTTGTTGATGCAGCGGGTGGAATGAGGCTCTACATGTGTGTTTCTGTGGCTGTGTGATGAATGGGACTCATCATAGGCCAGCTTTAGTCATCTCAAATCACGTGGAGTGTATTTATTTAAACATACGAATGCCTCTTTTTACAGGAACTTTTTTTACTTCATGTGCTAATTGTATTTCCACATCTTTGTCTCTCTTTCTAGGTTCACTACTTCAACAGGATTTTCTGCTTCATGAGGAAAGCGGTGATGAGAGTGTGATAATGAAAGTTATTCAAAATGCTCAGCCTGGATTGTTACGCAAATGGTATAAAAACTTAGCGTTAACCATGTTTCTTGATAGACATTTTTATCGTACAAAAGTGTTGACAGTTTTTTGAAACAAACAATTAATGCAGTATGATATATATTTAGAATGAGAAAAATAATCTTTCTTATACTTATGAGATATTATATGGCTATGCTTAAATATGAACACATGTTCAGCTTTGATATTAGGTTTAAAAAGACTAAAACGAGTTATGTCTTAAATGCTATTTTAGAATTTCTGCTCACATTTGCACTCTAGGTGCAGCACCATAAATTTGATCCACAATAAGTAACTGTTGCAAAATTTGTTTTTGAAATATCCGATGACATCCTCTTGCTCCAAGAACGATTCATGATACATGGAGGGCAATATGCGGCTTGTTTGAATAATACATTAGATAGTCAGCAGCAGAGGTAGAAACCAGCTGACCAGGCAAGGAAGCACGCAGTGCGGGGTGCTTTGAGGTGTAGGTTTAGTGGAAAAGAAGTTACCCAGGCATTGCTTAGAGTTGATCTATAGAAACCAAATATATCACTGCTGTCTCAAGACAGGATACATTATTTACAAGAATGCAAGCCTGCAGAGTGCCATGCATTTTTTGTTTTTTTTTGCTGATGTCGTAGCAATGGTCTGGAGTGATGCTGGCAGCTAACACCCTTACGTTTAGCTGACAAAATAGTGGGTACACTGTGAAACTTACATTTGGTTGCAGTGGTTAATGTGTGAGTTGAAATTCAAAAAAATAATGGAAGTAGTTCCATTACTTTGTTACCTAGTTGCCACGGTAACTGTACAGAGGTTGGTGAGCAGACATTGCTGACTAACAAGTCATACAGATTTTTGAGGTGAGTCCCACTGCTGTTCAGCATCAGATGTACCAGCTGCTGTTTGGTTTTCTGCATCTGCAAAAAAAAAAAGTTATTTCATTGTCCTTACATCTTTGTGTCAGTGTCTGTAGGTTTTAGATACAAAGGAGTGACCAATCACCACAAACCATTTAAAAACGGACAGACCAAAGAGAGCCATTGGCAACAGTTCTTGTATGTAGTAAACATTGTTGTGTTATTTTAACAGTTTATGAACTGTGTGTTTACTTCTTAAGTTTGTTAATTATTTGCCTCTGCATTTGTTGCCAAAAATCACGATATATGGACAATACGGTAAAATATTTTCATTCTGTTTAGATAGAAAAAATTGCTACATGAATTAAGTTTCAGGTATTTCTTTCCTTTTTCTTTAAAAAAGCTTAAAGTTTATTAATTATAAAAATAATTCAGCTCATACGACCAGAACTGCATTTATAAATAAATGAGAGAAGTAAAATGTGACTCTTTCAAAACCAAAGGAGGTTTTGAACCAGATCCCCTGCAGGTGTCATATTTACCGGTTCCAAAAATCAGTGTTAAATAATCTCATCTTTCACATCCTCTGATAAGCCTTTTTGGTAACATTTTACTATAAGGTACACAAAACTGTGCTTCGTTAATAGGTAATGAATAATGAACTAGGGACTAATGGGTAATTAAGCAGTACTTATTGGGGAAAACACCCACCAGTCATATAGGGAGTCTTATAGTCAACCCGAGTCCAACATAAAATTCATGAAAAGAGTTTAAATTTAGAAGCCTTAATAATCTGCAACATTTGTTGACATTTTTTAAGATAAAAACGGATCAAAATCACTGTAAGCATGTATCTTGAAGCAGTGATTGTGACAAAAAAGCTTTTCTATTAAGAATTTAACGAATTTCAGAAAGCATGTAAAACTTATTGTATTTACCGTATAGCTCACTTTTGTTACTTGTAACTGAATATTTGGACTAATTTGTTTTGGATTCTTTCAATGTGTGGTTTATTTGGGTTGTTACAGCTTTCTGCCATTAATTTCACATCAATAGCTTAAGAGAAAAACATTAATACATTCAAAAGTTATTTCCTTCGTGTATGTATGTTTACATTAAAAATATTAATTTGAAAGGAAAGTTTCATATTTCAAAATGAAAAATTATGAACGGGCATGAAGCCTAATAGACAGGAAACCTATTATTCCACAATTTAATGAAATTGCAGTTTCTATACAATTTCATTTATTATTTATTTATCATTATACTCTGCTAAATATTAGTTGTGGTTAATGGTGATACACACAAAAACACATACATGCATAACATTTCCCATACTTTTATGTGCAGGTCCCTCTGTCTGATCTATGGCTTTTAGAGAGACAAAGCACTCCGTTCTTACTACAGGAACCATACTAATCTCCCTTCAAAACTACAAAGGCCCTCCAGCCGACTGCTCCCCTGCTCCTGCAGGGATTATCATTTACTTATTGGCCCGGCTCTTATGGGTCAGGAACGTTTGGAGAGGGAAAAGGGAAGAAAGGGGGAGATGTAGCGTACAGTTTGGAGGAGCAAAAGGCAAAAGCACACTTATTTTTCTCCTGTGCACGATTGAAATGGTAATGCAGGCAAGCTGCACATTCTCCACTCAGATAAATTTCTCCATCTGATTCTGAAAGGAAGAAGGACAAAAGGGGTTTGTAAAAGAATGTAAAGAGCTAGGAGGAAAGAGTAACAGAAAAAGTGAGACGGAAAGAGTGGAATGTGGGAACAGGCAATAAAAGAAGTGTATATAATTGCCAGTGTAATCTTTGTAAAATAACCCAACAGAGGTAGTATGTGTGCATTTGTGTCTGTGAGACTCTAGATCTTCTGTTGCTTATTTATTTATCAAGCTAGTCTGCCTCTCAAGAGTTATTTAAGCTTTAAGCTGGTTAGTCAGCCATTCCGATGTGTAATCGGTGTACTTTGTACTTCCACAAAACCCCAGACTCTACCCTATATCCCCCATGTCTCTGTCTTCGAATGTTGGATTTAATTCCAGTCATGACTTCTTTCACGTTCACAGCATGCTTAAACTGATCATTTACATGGTGCCTCTCTGGAGGACAGTCAAGGGTGAAATCTCACATTAACAAGACGAGCGTGAGCAAGAAACTCTATTGTATTAGCAGCCAGATCTTGCACAAAACAGACAATTCTTGACATCCACTGCTGTATGCGTTGGATTATGTGTTTTTTAATAACCATAATCCACTTAAACCCTTTCTTTCTCTGTGACCTTTAAATAGAACAGGACCAGCAACATTGTGTGCATCACAATACATTCAAACGATTAAACACACATTGAAACGTAAATCACAAACGCCATGCAAGCAGACATATATGATCATGACACATACTGTCCACACATCCTGACTAGGTTATTGTTCATTGTTCAGCACACTCATGTATACAAACACATGCACATATACTACACAGCATAATTGTTCAGCAAATTAATTAAAGCACTATTAAATGAGCTCTAAGCTGTAATGAATAGACCTATAGAAAAGAAAGACCAGAGAGAGAACGGGGTCTCAGAAGAATGAACAAATTGGACATTACTTGCCCTCGACTCCACCTCAGAGGTTTGACATCATTTGGCAACAGTGGCGTGTCCAGACTTTCTTTCGGGGGTGTAACAGGAGGGGCAGCTAGTTCTGCTGGGGTGGCACCCGTAAATCAAGGATCTGCAGTAAAAAAAAAAAGAAATGTATGTCCCACACCTTCTTTCTGATAAATGTTTTAAAATAACAAAGACATTTTTCCCTTTTGCAACAGTCACCACAAAGCACAAATGTACTGTAGTATGTGTCAGATTTCCTCTTTAATAATGTCAAGATCGTAAGATTCATTAACCTTCATATGAAAAAACAAGCTTATGGCCTCATTCAGAACACCAGGGGTGTGCACATGGAGTGGCCTACAGGATTCTAGGGGTGGCACATGCCACCCCGGGCCACCCACTAGACACGCCACTGTTTGACAACGCACCGCAGACACTGGTTTTAACATTTAATACAATAATGCGGCAAATACCAATGTTCACCTTAGGAAAAGTGTGAAATCAGTTGTTCTACACAAAACTGTGAATTGAGGGAAATGTTACATTTTCTAGATTCTTACTTTACAGTTTCAGTTGTTCTACGTATATTTCTGGAGATGTTCATATTAAAGATAATGAGGTAAAGCTTTGACCTGCTGATGAAAATGATATCCACTTTCTCTTAACATAAATAATAAACTAAGGAGTAAAACAACATTCAGAAGATTTTTTTTTATCAAGCCATTTTACTATGAGTGAGTGGTCACTCTCTTATTTTTAGTTAATGTCATTTTGCTGTGTGAGAGCAGTCACTGTAAAACAATTTTAATAGTATATTATCTCCTTTCTTTTCTGTCAGTTGCATTTGGAAATAAATACAAATACATTTCAAACATATATTTTTCAAGCGGCCAAAACGCTGTACTTGTTAAAGCAAATTTGTTGAGCATTTTTATTTTGGCACTCAGAGAACAATTCTGAGAGTTACACTTCTCGAAAGGTTATAAAGAAAAAATACATGTTGTATCTGATGTTAGCAGGTAGTGCAAAAACTTTATAAACACACCAGCTTATAGTCTAGAGCGGTGGACCCTACATTTTTCAGGTTTTCATTTACTAAATAACAATGGAATGTAGTCCTGACTTCAATTATCATTTGAGAATCAATCACTTCCTTTAAAGCTCCATAAACAGGGAGACAAAGACGACACAAACATCACCAACAGTAGCAGAAACAATCATTTGTGTTCAACGATCTGGCTCTATTGATCATGTTCCCTTAGAATAGACTTCCAAATGGTTTTTAATTTATAATTCCCTTCTCTTTTTGTCTAACCAAGCAGTTATAAATGGTTTGTGAGTAAATTTTATCCAGCATTTTCAGAAAATCCCTTTTGGCATGCATTATTTGAATGCATATCTATTTATTCATATAAAATACACAGTTCCTATTGTTAAACATCTTAGTCGAAAAACCTTAATGAGCAACAGAACTCGGGGCCACTGGTATTGGTTTTGTTATAACTCTAGTCTGATGGATATTTTCATATGACAAATTCTGCGCCCCATCATCTTTAAAATTCATCCAGATACTTCTTTCACATGTTTTCTTTATTTCAACATACTTAAACACACACTTGTATTTAAATCTGGCTCCATGTTACTCCGCGTACCTGGCCTGCACAAACAGACTCACAGGCTTCAAAGTCTCTGAAACCTTTCTTTCTTTCATAATATTACTGTTTTAAAAGTGCCTGGTTGCAAGTAGGATCTCAGCCTAACTTTGGGTTGTACTGTTATAATACCTGCAACCCAAACTGAGAAATCAGATTTCCAAAAGCATAAATGAAATGGAACAACCACTCCCACCTCTTGCAGCACTTTCTTGATGGTAAAAATACCTCTCACATATTTTTTTTTCATCTGTATAGTTGAGAGCAAATGCAGGAATGCATTCTAGGAAGAATGAAGCCTTCGTAGCAAAGCTTGGGCGGAGCTCATACCTTTATAGTTTAGTTCCTGCCACTGGTCTGTCCTCTTTCTGACCTTTCCGTAACCTCCCTGTCTCTCTCACACACACAGTGAACTCAACGTCATCGCTGCCCTGTTCACGTTTGCGTTGCCCTTTTGGCAACCGTCTGATCTAATGAGTCTAAAACATTTTCTTGCATGCGGAACACAGTCATGCAAAGATTATAACTCCATTATAGTTAAAAGCGTAGCACAGTCATTTCCAGCAATATGTTTTGTCTAATACAAGCAATTCATCCGTGTTGACTGCAAACTTCAGTTCAAATATTCTTTTAAAGTTTATTAGCTTTTTGTGTTTTGGCTGTGGAACTATTTTTTTTCTCCCTCCATAATTGTATTTTCGTGGAAAGAAATGAGCATGATATTACCTCTTTAAAAAGCATTTGTAAAGAACTTGACTCCTGAAGAGAGTGCATGGGGGCAACAGGGCTTTCATGTGGGTGGTTCCTGTTCTACAGATGTGTGTGTCACATTGGTCTGAGAGTGTAGACAGTTCTGACAAAACCTTGCCTGTGTTTGAGCAGGTTGGATTTATTGTCCATCCTGGTTGTGTGTGTGTGTGTGCTCATATTGATGCTTTGTGTGCATCTGCAGAGCATTATTGCCCCTCTGCATGTGTGTGTGAGAGATGTCCGGCTGATATGTGGTTTACATTAGTTCTGTTTGATGTCTTCATCAGAGGCCCCTTTCCTCCTACTTCAACACAACTGTTTGATCTGCATCAATCTGATCCTGATCACTCTGCCTTTGTTTACTTTCAAAGACACTTTTCTTTCTGTTTCTCTGCTCCCCCACTCACGCTGTCACTCTCGCTCTGAGCATTTATGTGTACATGTGCAGGTTGAACCTCTTTTGTTCTCCAAGCAGTATGTGTGTCGGAATAAAGTATTATGTCGGGTTCTCTTGATTTTTTTTTTCTCCTTACATCTTTTAAACATTCTTGTATTGTGGGGTTTATTTCTATGAGAAGTTTGCTCTCTATTAAAAAAAGCAGACACATAATTTTCTCTAGACGTGTCTGTGAGATTGTGATTATCGGGGTATGGAGTTTAAGGGCAAGCTGAGCTCCGGTGCATGCTTTAAGTCGTTTTATCAAATATTAGATTGCATAGTCTGGACATTTCTTACTCCCACTGCCTGTGATTTATACGTTTTATGTGAATGTATCAGAGTGTTCAGTGCTCATTGGAAAGAGAATTGCAAGACAGATATAATTGCATCTTGCATACCTTGTTGGTATTTCTTTCTTTCTTGACATTCAAAAACAAATACTTGAATAAATCAGAAAATTTTCAATGAAGTGAGAACTTTAATCCTAAACTTTTCAAATAGTTTCAATGAATCAATCACATGGCAGCAACTCAGTATGTCTTGGCTTCTAGACCTGTTGAAGACGACTTGCAGAAGTTCGAACCAAACATCAAAACGAAGAGGAAATAGAATTTAAATGACTTTGAAGTTTCCATGGTTGTTTTTGCATGGACAAGCCGTTCTGAATATTTTAGAAACTGCTGATCCACTTGGATTTTCAAACAAAAACATCCCTCAGGTTTACAGAAAATATTTTAAAAGAGAGAAAACAATAAGCAAGCAGCACCTTTGTGGATAACAGTGCCTTGTGGATCTCAGAAGTCAGAAAAAAATTTGCTGACTGGTTCAAGACAACAAAGGCAACAGTGGCTCAAACAGCCACCTGTTACAACCAAAGTATGTGCCATACCATCTCTAAATGTTGACGATGGGGAATGTGGACGTTTTTTTTCTTTGAACACTTTGGGTTCCTTAGTATCAGCTGAGCACCGTTTACACACCACAGCTTACCAGAATATTGATGTGGAAATGTCCATCTCTTTATAACCACAGTGTGCCCATCTTGTCATAGTTACCTCTGGCAGGAAAATTCACCACGTCAAAATGTTCAAATCATCTTAAACCGGTTCCTTAAAGTGCAACTCACCCTAAAATCATTTTTTTTTCTAATAAACTCTATAAACGAGTGTCTAATATTGATGTACCTTTCTGGTCATTATTTTGAGTATTTCAGTACTTTTTAGTAAAAATGCTAATTTTGTACCCAAAACCATTAGTGGAGTGCCCTCTTCCAGTCAAAACGTTATGGTGCACTTAAATTTGAGTCAGGATTTTTTACCAGGTCAGCATGGATTTCTGGGAACAGCTTGGTTTTTCGACGACTGCATCCTGCCACTGTGTAGTATAAAAGAAGCTCGGTCACGGCCACACCTCTGCAGCAAGTTGGCAACTCATGAGCAATAAGCTTGAAACGGTACAGCTCACGGCTGCTCTCCTCCTCCACAGAACTTTCTCTTCCTCTGAAGGAGGTTAAGAGAAATAATCAACCTCATAATTGTGCATCTGAGGCATCGAGGTCGTATTGATATTGCTTTGCATCTTTCTGGCTGTGTGTGTGTGTGTGTGTGTGTGTGTACTGCTGTAGTACATGCAGGCATTCATGTCAGTTCACAGTGCAGACCACCCCCATCCCCCCACCCCACCCCTCTTTCAGAAGAGGCTGGAGCTGTCCATCATCTCTGGAGGATGGAGCTGATCAGCAGAGCAGTCCTAAACAGCTGGTCCTTATCTGCCCTTTGGCAGGGTTTAAAAAGAGCTGACTGTCAAGCAGTGTTTTGTTACCGTGGTAAATTCTGGAAATATGAGGTTCCTCTGTTTGGTCTCCTTTTCTTTTTACCTTTAGTAACTATTTCCTGTGCCCCTTCTAAAGTTTATACTCTGGTTATCTCCAGCAACCCTATGTTTCCAGTCTTTATTCTCTCCTGAGAATGTGAAAGAATGTGGCAGCTTGAAGCTCCTGGAGTTCCTCTATGCTCTCATCCAAGCTCTGCCTATGCGCTCTCCTCAGTCCCCCTGGATCCTCCACCTAAGAACATCTAAGACTAACCTGAGTGGCTCAGTGCTAGTCCACCATCTCCTTCATAAAACTCAACTTTCGACTTACCTCTTCCAGCGCTTCGTTGCCAGTTCTTTTGTGAAGGACCTTCCGTTTCCTGTCATCACCTATCGCATGATTATTATCACTACATCTTTTAAATCTGCTTTACTTTCACTGGTTGTGTTCTGAATGTGAGTGAGGAAGCTCAAAGAAAGTATATGTGCTGCCAACAAATCTGCAAAAACTGAGACTCGATCATGTCAATATGTAGAAAAATCTTCCACACTTTTCCTAATACATGCAATAAAAATGAATACTGTTAACAAATAATACTAACAATAACAAATTAATACTGTTGACAAAACAGGGTCAAACCTGGTGGACCTAAAAAAGCGGCTATTGAGTGTGTATGGGGAGCCTAAATCATGCCCTTCTCTTCCAGTCCATGGGTCCCCTACTGCCAAAAAAACAGAAAGAATGAGAGTCATTGGAGTGATAAAAGTTATTTTCTGATCCCGTTTGAAATGCGCCGTTGATGGAACATATGATGACCGTGAATTTTAAAGACTAATTTGAAGAAGAGAAAACAATGATTTTTAACCAGTGGCTAAAGTTATTTTAGGTTTTGTGTAAAAACGTTTACAACTGAAGAAGAAGAATGAGAGCGAGGGTCGCATCCTCCAGGACAAAGAAATGAGCATTAAACACGGAGAAAACCTCTATAAATCTGAACATGTGGAAAGTGGCAGCTATGTTGGGGGTAAAGCAGTCGGTGGAGTGAGAGCCAGCATGGAGGAGAAGCCCTACAAGCTCTCTGAGAGTGTTTTACGTGCTATACATAGTGCTAGCTCGCGCTTGCTGCATGACGTCATAATTTTATATGCGACTTCTGACTTCTGATATGTAGGCATTTTGATTGCAAATTTTTACAATCAAATAAGTCCTAAATCACTTGACAAACACAGTTGAACTGTAGATCATTAGTTATAATTTAAACTGAGGTACAACATATGTGGGATTCAGGATGTAAGATAAAGCAGACCAGAAAATAACTTTTATCGCTCCATTGACTTTCATTCATTATTTTTTCGGCCACGGGACCCACTGGCCGACCGGAAGGGGAGGAGACTTAGGCTCCCCATCAGGATGACACGTCTGTATTAGTATTGTAATTGATTCACACTTAACTCATGACATGAGTCGTTTTTCTTGACAGCTATGTTATCCCAACATGAGCCGCTAACAGGTTAACTCTAAGGTGATCTATACGGCACATCAGTGTGTTTCTTCAGTTTTTAGCATATTTTAGCATGATGTAACAATTGGGCTCATAACATTTTCCCATGGGGTTTTAAGTAAAGGTTGAATATGGAAAATTGTCATAAAAAGCTACATTGAAAAAAAATAATACATCCACTGGGCTTTTAGAGGCACAACATTTCCTTAACAATTTATATTTTAATTCAAATATAATAAAATGTAAATTTAAATCGAGCATGACGATGTCTTTATATTTACATCCACCAGCCAGTAAAGGCCGAAGGTTGCGGGTTGACAGATGCGGTCTCTATGATCCAACAATATGGTGAGCTGAGCTTGGCCTGTATTGGGAAGAATGGTGGAGTCAGAAAGTCTACCAGCTGCTTCAGAGCCCCACAGATATTGTTATCCATCTCAGGAGAGGAGTGACTGCAGAAGAACTGCAACTAGAGTAGTTTTAGGTGAAGCCTACACTAGATAAACCCACAAAAATGTCCATGGCATCAAACACATGCAGAGACGGCAACTTTCCTCCTGGATTGGTAAGCTAGCTCATTTGCTAACTTTGTCAACGTTAGCTGCCAGTTAAACTCCTCTAAAATACATTCCTCATTGGACACAGTTCAGGTTAGTCACTGAACATATTAGCATTGAACCAGGCAACCTAATGGCTGGAATTATGCTTTATTGTTGTAACTACAACCTGGATAAATTAGATGTTGCTATCATGCTCATGTTTCATATCTAACCGTTAATTGGCTGCAAAAAGAACTTAGAGAAAAAGTTGTTCTGCTGCTTTATAAACTTTACTTTTAACATCTTAGAATGTAATAAGCCAAACTACACAGTGTTAAGCTCAGCTCTACATAAACCAAAAACTGTCTGTGGATATCTGAGTATCGTATGCAGAACAGCTCACATAACATAGACAGACTGAATGTTGCGGCAACCAATAGTCTTTTTTTGTAAAGTTATTGTAAAATCTCAAAGGCACTTAGTTTAGTTTGAGAATCCTAAATTCCCCAGGTCAAGAAAATTTTCTGATGGGCCTATGACACAGTTTGGAAAGAAATGGATATTAAAATAGGCTGACATACAATCACAACGTCATGTTATGAGGAAAGAGGGCACACATTCAGATACTCCTGTGGTGCATGTTTAATGAACAGATATCAGCACAGAGGTCTCAGAACAAGATGTAAGTACAGACCACAGGGAGAAAGATGGAGAAACCAGCAAGGTATGACTGAACATGGAATAATATACTGAGTGAAAATGAGGACTGACACTTAAAACCTAACAAGCAGTTAGTGACAAACACATGCAGGTGAGAGAGAGAGCAGGTGAGAGAAAGCAGGGGAAGGCTGGAGATGACTTACAGCTGGGCAAGGGAGCAGAATGGCAGGGGAGAAAACAGAGGAGAAAACAAGGTGTAAACAAAAGAGTAAGAAGAATCTTAAGCAGATAAGATAGAACTAACAAAAGGGGTAACTAAGAATGACAAAATCTAAATAAGAATTAAAGAGCCTACAAGGAACTTACAGTGAAAGCATTAATAAACAGGGAAGAGAGTAGAGAAACAGAAAAGAAGAAAGAGATTAAAATAAGAAAACAATCTTAATGAGGGGATTGAAGTAAAGCAGAGGTAACAGAGGAGATAACTAATAAAAGATTAAGACAATATAAAGTAGAACTATCTAAAAACCTGACAAAGATAAGACTAGCGCGGAGTGTCAGAGGACCTAAGTCAATAAAAAGAGAAACTCACAGTAAAGATTCCTGAGGAAAAAAAGGAGAACGATAGTGGAAAGAAAAATAACATGTAAAAACTAAACAGAAGAAAACTCAACTCCCAAGCAACTAAAGATCCTAAAAAAAGCAAGAGGTAATTGAATAAGGACATTTAATAACTGAAACTTAAAATGCAAACACGAAACTAATGTTTTTGTAGCTTTACATTCAGAAATTATGACACCTTTTGTTTCTTCAAGTTTGTTCCTTTTATTCGCAAATGTGCAGCGTTGATAGATTCTGCTATCTTTTTGTTGGCGTTCCTATCCTGTAGCTCCTAGGCCTCCCCTTCCATCACTCTCTATCTGAACCATTCAAAATACAATACATGTTCCTCTAAACATTATTCAAAGGAATCTAAAACACTGATGGTACACTAACAAATGGTATTTGAAGGTGTGTGCAGTCAAACCCTGAACCAGAGTGAAATATCTGTTGTTTATGTTTTTCAAATTTCACTAAGGATTTAGTACTGTCAGTACAGTGTTTTGTCCTTTATTTATTAGTAGATTGCTAAAGTGTGACATAGCACTCTGAAAACTTTAATAAAAATAACAGAATATAAATCTTTTGCTTTCATGAAAAAGATGAAAGAACCTCAAATCAAAATTTCTAACCGAATCTTGATATCACCCTTATTTGTAGTGCGGTCATGGATAGTTGCTACTGACTCTGCTTTCAGGCAGTGTCCTTTCATGGGTCATGGGTTGAACTTCCTCATGTTGATTAAACACTCTGCTGAAAAGTTCCTGGCACACATTACTGTGATTTTATCAATTAGAGCTGGAGTATTGGCCTAAAAATGAACGTCTATGGAGGGCTGGGGGTTGAATTAACAATGGACCCACTTCTTGCGCGGCTGCAAACAGAGGAGTGTGTGTGATGAGCTTGTGTTGTGGTCCAAAATGCAATTGGACAGTTTGAGATTTGCCAAACAAATTGAGAGATTAGGTTACATAAAAGATTTTGTTTTTTTATCACTTCAAATAACCCCATATATTTATGTGCTCAATCAAAAAAGAGGGATTTTCTGAAAGTTATTTTTTCTTTGGTCATGAGCGGGAAAACAAATTGTATACTGAAAAAAAAAAGGTTTTTACATTCTATTAATTTTCCTGTGCCTTTAATGATTTGATAAATGACGCATTAAGGCACCATACGGTTGACAAGTACAAAAAGAGCGTTTTACAGAGACAATAGCTTCTTTTTAAAGGACTCTAAGGATCCCTAGATGCAAAGACATCTTGCTGTAAATGATTTGTGCAGGGTTAAAAAAAAGTGGTAATAGTGCTTCAAAAATGTATTAGTACTCTATGAACTTTAAACGTTTTGTCACGCTACAGCTGCAAACATATTTACAAAAAAATATGTAAAAGACCAAAATAAAGTAGTTAAATCTGCAATCCGGAGAATTTATTTATGTAACAAAGCTTTGTAAATCGGTCAAATAATAGTTCGGTTCTATGCTATGACATAACGGAGGCGCGCCACAACATTTGTTATTCTTTTTTAGTCCCTCCTTCCTCCCATAGGCCCCTATGAAATTTACACTGACCGGCAAAGATTTTTAGCCAATAGAAATTGAGTTTCCGCCTTGTCGGCTGTCAATCAACGTGCATGTGAATTCTGAAAACCTGTGGAGATCGGCTACGCACAGGCCGCTCAGTGTCTTCCTATTTACAGTTGCCATAATGGCAGAGAGCCGTCATGCAGAAGTCAGAGCAAACTTCTTGTAAATAGTTAACTATTCCTATGCTACCCAGGGCTACAATAAAGTCAGCAAGAAAAAACAAAGCAAAGACTGCCAACTGAACTCATAAAAAACCCCCGCCTAAAAATACGTTCGGACCGCCCTATGTTGCCAGGCAGCAGAGCAGCTAGATTACATGCAAAGTCTATGGCTACGTTCACACTGCAGGCTGAAACGACCCAATTCCAATTTTTTTGGCCCTATGCGACCTTTATCTGATCTTTTCATAACAGTCTGAAAGACACAGATCCGATCTTTTCAAATACGACCCAGGCCACTCGGGTATGTGGTCCAAAATCCGATACGTATCCGATCTATTGAAATGTGACTTCAGTCAGAATGGCCAGGTCGCACGTGTCCGACCCAAACGTCATTGACACGCGAAAAACGTCATAACTCTGAGTTGAAGTAGGCGGGAATGAGAAGATAAACCATGGCGGCCGATACTGAGAGCAGTCAATGGAAGCGAAGCGAGGTTTCTGATTTAATTAATATTTGGGGGGACAACTCTATTCAGGCCAAACTCCACGGCTCTTATCGGAACCGGGTGGTTTATCCCGGATCCCCTGTTAGACGCCCTGCAGTTCGCCTATAGAGCAAACAGGTCAGTGGATGATGCAGTCAACATGGCTCTCCACGACATCCTGCACCACCTAGACTCTGCAGGTACCTACGCTCGGGTCCTGTTTGTGGACTTCAGCTCTGCATTCAACACCATCGTCCCAGAGCTCCTCCACCAAAAACTGTCCCAGCTCACCGTGCCTCCCTCCACCTGCCAGTGGATTACCAGTTTTCTGACTGACAGGAGGCAGCAGGTGAAACTGGGTAAATTCATATCCAGCACCCGGTCCCTCAGCATCGGCGCCCCCCCGGGGATGCGTTCTCTCCCCACTGCTTTTCTCCCTTTACACCACTGATTACATGTCAAGAGACCCTTCTGTGAAACTCCTGAAGTTTGCAGATGATACCACCATCATTGGACTCATCCGTGATGGCGACGAGTCTGCGTACAGAATGGAAGTGGAACAGCTGGTCCTCTGGTGCAGTCAGAACCACCTGGAGCTAAACCCGCTCAAAACTGTGGAGATGACAGTGGACTTCAGGAAGAGACCCCCATAAACATCTCCTCTCATAATCACCAACAGGTCCGTCCCCAAAGGGGAGTCTTTCAGGTTCCTAGGATCCACCATCACACGGGACCTGAAGTGGACCTCCCACATAAGGAAGAATGCCCAGCAAAGGCTGTACTCTCTGCGTCAGCTCAGAAAGTTCAACCTGCCTCAGGAGCTGCTGACCATCTTTTACACAGCAATAGTCCAGTCTGTCCTGACCTCATCCATCTCTGTCTGGTTCGGATCCGCCACCAGGCAAGACAGGGACAGACTGCAGAGAACAGTCAGGTCCTCAGAGAGGATCATAGGTACTGATCTTCCCTCCATTCAGGACCTATTCTAGGCCAGGGTCAGGAACTCTGAATAGTCACAGAGTGTGAGTTTGGTGTATATATTATCCTTTATTATTTAGTAGTATTTATTTGTATTTCCTTTTTTATTTCACGTATTTAAGTTCTGTACTGGAGAGAAAAGTTGCCGGAGTCAAATTCCTTGTATGTGTCATACTTGGCCATTAAAGCTGATTCTGATTCTGAAAACATTCCCAGCGAAATGGCCGTGCGTGGTTACAGACGATCCTGGCCGCAATGCCAGCGAAAAATAAAAAGCCTCCGAGCCAAATACAAGGAGGTAATAGACTGGAATCAACGAAGTGGCCGTCAACGTATCACCTGTCCATTTTACGAAGAGCTGGACCACGTTTTGGGGAAAAGCTCAGCGTTCAGCCACTAGAACTGTTGGACAGCTGCTCTGCCCAAGAGGAGCACGAGGAGAAGAGCTCAGATCCCGCAAGTAGCTCTTGTTATGAAACAGGTGGGTTATTTGCACATGGCCTAAAGCTACATGTGAATTAACTTTATAACACTGAAATACAATGTATACACAGGTGATGGGACCCTTGTAGCTCTTTCGCCTTCTGCGTCTCCCTCCGAAGAAAGTTTTTCAGCAAGTGAAGATACATCTGTGAACAGCCATGCATCTTCCAACACCCACTGCTTGTAAGAAAGTTCTTGGCTGTATTTTGATAGTTTTCCAACTCAATTATCCTTTTAACCCCCATCTGAACCAAGCAGATGTTCTACAGTTTGTCATTACCCAAATCTAAAAGCTTTTTGTAAAAAAAGCAATGAAAATATTATGAAAATGCAACAAAAACATGACAAAACATGACAACAAAGTGATGAAAACGTGACAAAAAATATGAAAGCGGAAAAATGTTTTGAAAGAAAAGTGATCATAAAAAAAACAGTCAAAAAGTGATGGCAACAGTACAATGTGAGATCAATTTGGTAGCTTTCAAATGAGGCATCTGTCCGTTCTGTAGGCTGTAAGCTTTTAGATTTGGGTAAAGCTCAAGAAAATGCACTCGATTAAGGCGAAAGTTAAGAGGTTAATATAAGTCTTGGAAACCTTTGACCTCAAACATGTGACATTAAATTAATTTTTTTGAATTGAATGTTGAACTGGCAACTTTATATTTCTTATTCACATCTGTTTTTTTTGTTTGTGTTTTTACAGCTACTACTGCCAAGAAGAGAAAATCCCAAATCCCAAATCAGTGTGGCGTTGCCTAGGGGTGATAGCTGACAGGAGGTGTGAGTGTTCTCTGACTGCTTTTATGTTTTAAGCTAACTTGTAAAAAAAAAAAAAATTGGTTAACCCCCAGAGTTGGTGCTCCATTGCGTAATTTTGGGTTACCCAAAAAAAGATCACAAACAAAGGTGAAGAATTGTGGCAGTATTTTTGATTGCAGCTCCAACCCTGGTTTGTTGCACTGTGAGAGGCACAAGGATGCTGACTGAAATAATGTTCACAAAAACTCTCTTTATAAGGGTTCCTCCTATGTTCTTTTATCATAAACAAGACAAAACCAGACTAAAATAAAGTTTTACAAAATCTGTAGATAATTTACAGCAATGAGTTGCAATTTATAATTCAGGTACAGACTGTCTTGATAAAATATGACATTGTACTGAAGTTTACTGAGTGCTTGTCTCAAAGTGCAGCCCGCTCTGAACTTAATTGATTGCTGAAATCCCAAAGGCTGTCAGCACCTTAAGACCCATTAATACGAAGAGCTGTGCACATATGATGAAACTAATTTTCGCAACACACAATAATTCAACCTGAAAAGCATTTATCTTGTTCTTACTCCACCCTGCTCTGGAAGACTCAAGCACCGACAAACAGACACTAAACATGACAAAGAGGCAGACTGGGAGAATTCTAGTTGCAGCAGAAGGAACATTTTTAAAGTGGACGAGGGAGTGAAGACAACCTGTAGCTGCAGAGCCAGGAAAGCGCTTGAGTGAGAAAACTGTGAGGCTCTGAGGTGTGTTTGCACAGTTGTAATCCTGCAGGCCTGTTTAAGAGTTCATACATGAAACAGTTGATGACACAATCATGTACACAGCACTGATTCCTCTGTGTTTGTCCTGATTACATGTGTCAACACCATGGCAACCACAATGCATAGCTATTGTCTGCCGCAGTGGGAGGGCTCTGTCATTGGCTCAGATTTGAGTTGCTATCAGAAACGTTGCCACAGTGATGTCCATGCATCGGCATACATTTTTTGAATTGAGTCTAATTATCCAAAGTTCAAACTGCTCGACTCTCATATGATGAAAATATTCATATAGGGGTAAATTCTTTCCATGTGTCACAGGATCTATGTGTTGCAAATGAAGCAATCACTTCTTGATTAAGTAATTTGTTTGAGTCAGGCCTTGAACTCGTCAGTGTTTGAATCATCTCTGTCAGTCACCTTACCACATCTCTGTAATGAAAACCACACCGTGGAGGACTAAGTGCTGATTAGACTGGATATAATTAGGTCATAGGATTTTGAGATAATGAAAGTCAGCATTGCTTCGCTGTCGCTCTGAGTGTTCGGTGGTCCTTTGAGACCAAAGCAGGCCTGTTAAACTCTATTAGAGTGAACAGGCATTGTGTGTCCGTAGAGTGCTGGGCCTGAGAGAGAAACCTATGAACGGGGACTGTAAACACATCAACAACAACAGCGTATTGTCTCTGGGAAGGGACAAATGAATTAAGGACAGGCTTGACTGATGAATGAATGGTCTGTTATCTCATGGATAGAGATATTGGTTGAGCACAGTCATTTACTCAGGACAGAAAATAGTCTTTTTTACCCATCCCTGTTCTAGAGCTGAAAAAAAAGCTAATTTAATAACTGTGATCTCTTTAATTCATTTAGCAGCAGAGATGGTCACTGCATGATTTTTTTAGATGGGATTTGAAAATACCTTTTACATTGTGATGATGGAAAACAACAACAATCTCCTTTTATTTAGTTGCAAACCTAAAGTTGTTCAGATTAACGAGAGCTATGCTGCTGGATGCCGATTTATGGTTCATAAATGGACCCCATTTGCTTACTTTAAATTTGAAATGATCAATTTTGAAAATTAAATGGATGTGCAGAGTGATTAAAAATGTTACTCAAATCCTGATCATAAGATGAGCCTGAAATGGACAGAAAGGAGCCAAAGCTGAGTCAATCATGCTGTGAAGAACCTTAATTGTATTTCCATATATCCTGATGAGCATTTTATTCAATATAACACTTTTTTTTTCTTTCACCTGGCAAAGCCAAAGAGCCAACATAACCCTGACCAAAAAAAAAGTCTCTGTTTGTGCTGCTCAACATAATATGACGATGAGCCCAAATGACAGCAGACAGCTGCAACATGGACAGTTGCATCTGCTGAGCATTTTTTAGCACTCTGTCTCTGTTCGTCAGTGGATATAGGCTTACGCGACCAAAATAGCTTTTGAAAATAAAAGTATTACAAATGTTTTCAGGCTTTTTGAGATGTTACCCTCTTTAGCCACTTTTTTGGTATTAGTGTAGTTTGAAGTCTTTGGGGTGTAGTTACCTACCATTTGTATAGAACTATATCCGGGAACTGTATCTTTTTTTTCATTGATCTTTGAAGATTTGCAAATATCTGAGGTATTAGATTGAATGTTTTTTGAACATCATTTTTCAAATATTTTCACAGATTCTCAGTTAATGTTTAGAGATTGACTAGGATGATCTAAAACATGAACATGCTCGTATGTGCTGCAAACCAGACTCCAGCTTCACTGTCTTTAGGTCTGACAAGCTTTTCTGTCCCCACTTGTAATGTACACCAGGAGTTTCATTCATTATTATTAAATTTCTGTTAGCTACGACAGAGTTACAGACAAATTGTTTTGTTTTAATTCCATATTTTGGTTTGTTTGAACATTTGGAAAATATGTTCTTAAGAAGCAGATGGCCACCCTACCTGTGGAAAGAAGAATGTAGGTAAAAATGTCCATTTGTGTTTAATTAGTTTAAGTTAGTTTAACTTTTATGTTTAACCATTTAAATAATATGTCAAAAACATCACGTCTTCTTCTTCTTCTTCTTCTTCTTCTTCTTCTTCTTCTTCTTCTTCTTCTTCTTCTTCTTCTTCTTCTTCTTCTTCTTCTTCGGTGGTTGGAAACCAACGTTAAGGTGCACTACCGGCCAAAAGGGAGACACATGCTCCAGATGCTAAAGCTGTTGGAGCATACCACTTGACTGAGGAGGGGTGCTGCTTGAGGGAGTAATGTTAACCTTTGTTTATTCTGTTAATTGAACCTAGACCTGAACCTCCAGGGTCACATAAAGGCAATAACAAGGTCAGCCTTCTATCACCTGAAGAACATTTCTAAGATTAAAGGACTGATCTCACAGAAGGACCTTGAAAAACTGATCCATGCGTCCATCTTTAGTCGGATTGATTACTGCAACAGTGTCGTCACAGGTCTACCTAAAAAAGCAATCAGACAGCTGCAGCTGATCCAGAACGCTGATGCCCGTGTCCTCACTAGAACTACGAAAGTAGAACACATAACCCCAGTTCTTAAGTCCTTACACTGGCTCCCTGTAGCTCAGAGAATAGACTTTAAAATACTCCTACTAGTTTATAAATCACTGAACAGTTTAGCACCAAAGTATGTTGGAGATCTGCTGTCACTATACCAACCCAGCAGACCACTCAGGTCCTCCAACTCGAGCTTACTTAACATTCCTAAAATTAGAACTAAACATGGAGAAGCAGCATTCAGCTTCTATGCTCCACAAATCTGGAACAAACTTCGGGAGAATGCAAAAATGCTGAATCGTTAGGCTCTTTTAAATCAAACATTAAAACTCTACTATTCAGAGCTGCTTTTGAGACCTAAATTGCGCTTTCTGATCACTATTTGATTCTCGTGGTTTAAGTTTTATTGTTATTTCTTATTTTTTTCTTTCCTTTTCAACCTGTTGTGTTTTATCTGTTTTTAATCTATATTTCATAAATTTGTTCCTTACATCATCTTTTCTTATTGACTGATTGTGTCTATCTGTTAAACCTATATGTTTCTGTTTTTCTCTAATCATGCTTCTGTAATCATTAATTTGGTATCATTATCACTGAATCATGTAAAGCACCTTGATTATCCTTGTGTTGAAAGTGTGCTATATAAATAAAATTGCCTTGCTTTGCCTAGGTTTGTTAAAGGGTACGTCCACACTAAGCCGATAAGGTTATACGCCTAATGTTATCCACTCAACACGAGCATTTACGCCCCGTTTACGGTCCGTTTAAGGTCCCATGATTGCGCAATCCAATGCCTACCTATGCATGTACTGGGCATGCACGGGGACAAACAAAAAGAACACAGATTGACGCGTAAAATCTATGTCGCTGTCGGCGCCTCCTGGATCGCCTCCTGTGTTGCCTTCTCAACCGCAAGTAGGTTAGGGTTAACTTTGCAAACGTCTGAATTTGCAAGAGAAGAAGAAGCATAGCGAGACTCGTCTCCATCTTTGCTGTTGTAATTATATGCTGTCGCGTTGTTTTCGTCATCAATTTAGGACGCAGCATTTGATTGACGTTGCTGCTCTGATTTAGCCGGGGACCGGATAAGTTGCGTCCAGACGTGCTCTTTTAGCCGTTGAGATAACAGTTAGACGGCTCTCTCACCCGGCCAATACTTATCCGGCCACAGACCACAAACAAAGCCTCCTTAGTGTGGACGACAGGGGGGTGTAGACTAAATACTTATACGTTTAAGGCATTATCCGGCTTAGTGTGGACGTGGCCTAAGTATAATGATTTGTATTTATGTAAAAAATTATTGGTACCATTTATTATTTTTTGGTGTTTGGTTTAAAAAAAAATTTTTTTCTATTGTTTTTATGGTTACCCCTACTCTTGGTTTCTTCTGTTTTTTTCATTTATGCTCCATTTCCACTAGTGCCAGTACAATACAGAACGGAACGCTTTGGCGTGTTTCCATTACCTGCGTCCGTTCCGAGCCGACCCCAGCCGACCGCTTTTTTTGGACTACCTCTGCCTTAGTACCAAGCGTACTGAAGCGACCCGAAACAGACACCTATGGACGGATTGGTCTGATAATATAATATACCTCTCACTCCTGATTGGTCTGGAGTTGTTTTTTTTATCTCAGAGAAAGCTATAGTTTAAACTTTTAAATAAAGAGAACACTGCAGTTAACTGCAAGTTGGCTAAAATGAAAAAGAAATCAGTGTGAGTTGTGAAATTATATAACTCTTAAACAATGTGAGGATTTTGTAAGTATATATATTATTGAATCCCCACTGTACACTTCATGATGTCATATTGGCTGAATGGTTCGTGTTTTTACATCCTGTTCAGTAGGTCCAGGTTCGTGTCCTGCCACTGCAGTGTTTGAGGTATTTTTCACAGTACGCTGAGGGTTCACAGACATTTTTCCTGGTTTGAGAAAATACTTTTTCTAGATTTGTTTTTAAAAATATTATTTATATTTTATTTTTTTATTGTTTTAGGTTTGTTTTAGGTTTTGTATTTCAATAAATGAAACCAAAAACACAATTTAATGGCAGAGCAGTACTTTTAATTTAAGGTTTTTCATTGCAGTATTTCTTCTATTTATTTGTGTGTCAAAATATGATTCCCCTGACTAACATTATTAAACCAAACCCTTCTTATTTTACAGGATTAAAGGTTCAGAATAGAGGATATTTATAGAAACTTGGAGGTAGAGCTGGGCGATATGGCTTAAAAATTAAATCTCTGATTTCTATAACTGAATGACAAATAATAAAACACCATAGATACAGTATTTTAGAACATTTGGTATTTTAACTTGACTCAATAAGAATGAAGCTGCTTGCAGAAAAAAAACCTTACAAAAAGTAAATATTGGAAATACATCATCACAAGATTTTCATTAAATTACAAAACTAAGATAGACAGCTTTGGGTAAAATGAAACGAAGGAAAATATGTCCATTAAGTTGTGCAAATCTCTATATCTGTAATATTGTACAGCAAACAGAGCACTATCTAACTGGTTGTAGTAAGACATTTTGAGATTGATTTCGTATCACTTGGTCACATGATCTGTAAGCTATTGAAGGAAAACCTGAAATATTACGGTAAAAGTATTATTATGAAATATTCAATGCAATTAAATGTCAAATAAATTGTTGTGTCTGGTTCTTTAGACTTAGTAAGAAATGTCAAGATTGATTCAATGTCACCTGCGGTTACATGTACTGGAAGCTATAATGAAGAAAAAATATTTACAGTAACATATTAGCAGCACCAATTCATTAATGTTTTGGGGTTACTTTGTTGGTAGATCTCACAGGTATTTTCCTGGATGTATGGATATTTATTGAAAACCAAACCCACCGCTTTCAGGAGCGAGCGGCGATGCAGCCACTTTATTAGCATTGTTCTAGGTGAGACGTGGAAGGCTCTGACGGTCTCAATCGTTGTGTCCTTGGGCAAGACACTTCACCTGTTGCCTACTGGTGGTGGTCAGAGGGCTAGGTGGTGTCAGTGTAAGGCAGCCTTGCCTCTGTCAGTGAGCCCCAGGGAAGCTGTGGCTACAATGTAGCTTGCCATCATCAGTATGTGAATGTGTGGATGACTGAATGTACTGTAAAGCGCTTTGGGGTCTGTAGGGACGGAGTAAAAGCGCTATAAAACATGAGAATCATGTCTGACTGTGGCTCATACAGGTGAGCATCAGTGTTCTGGATCAGCTGCAGCTGTCTGATTGACTTTTTAGGTACAGCTGGGAGGACACTGTTCCATTAATCAATCCGATTGTCAGTTACAAATGGCAAATTACAAAGAGTTTGTGTTAAAGATTTGGCAACCTTGGCTCTGAAACCAGGAAGTATGAATGCAGGACAGGGATTAAAACAATAACTACGTCCCTCTGTGGCCTTTTTAAATGATAAAAAAGTTCATCCACCCAGCTGAAAAGGAAAACAGTTTTTATGTAACCTTTCTTCCAACATGATTGAGTCATTAGAGTGTTGTGTGATTATTTTACTGGACAAATTTTGCATATTGCACCTTTATCCTGTAAAATATTTTGTCTAGTTTCAGCCTTTAGGAATAGCTAAAAAACTACATCAGGGAGACCCATTTATGTTGGTAGAAGATTTTATTAAGGAAGGAAGCCCCTAAAAGCTGAACTACCCACAAACATTTGTACTCTTAAAATTTACAAGAAATGAACCTTGTTTATTAAAAAAAGTTGTCTGCTTGCATGAGTATGCACGAACTTCACCCCATTGTCCATAGCTTTTTTGAGTTCTTATGTTTTTCTTGGTTTACTTTGTACTGCTTTCACCACCAGCTGCAACTGAGTCATATAAATCAGTCAATTCATTTTGTGGCAGCAGTTTTTGTTTTCTTCAACTCCCTTTTTTGCAGCCACAGACTGAAAGGAAAGAAAAATACAACAAAAAAAAAGTATCATAAATTGACCGAAAACATTTCTTGTAAGAACTACTCCTAAGCAGCATATCTGAATAGCACTAACAAAAGTATTATTCTTGGTGTTGTCAGGAATGTTGTTAATCACACAAACTGCCAGATAGATACAAGAGTCAGTTTAAAAGTGTACACATTTCTTATTCTTTTCTTTTATCTTTTATAAAAGGTATTAAACATGACTGCTTTTTAAAATCTCTACAGTTGAATTGACAGTGTTGACAGAGAGTGGACTTCCTGAGGTTTAATATCTACCGACTATTTTTGTGTTAATCAAGGCACATCTAGTCCATACTATAAATGTGCAGTGAGAAAAAACTGTTTTGGATCAAAATGATTAATCAAAATTAGCTGTACTTGTATATTGAACCTCCCATTGGGATCCAACCGTTCATTTATGAGCTGATGTGAATCGTAACAACATCATCATGTGATCAGTGTCCTTGATTACGGGAGACATCCATCTTTTAACTGTTTAGACAAGAGGTACAGCTGCTCTGATGGACATGAACTCGCCCCTTTGTGTAGACGTTGAAGGGGCCAGGAATATCTACAACACATGAACATTACTATAAATTGGCACTGAATAGATTCAGTTATACAAAGCTGTTTAGAGAATTGTTTATTTGACATGTTAATAAATTATGACAGAGGAGGAAGGCAGACTTCAGAGTCTTTCTGTTGATGATGTTTGAGTTTCTGCAGGTGTTCTGTCATCAGTCAGTGCACCTTTCTGTGCCCTGCAAGTTTTTTTTTTTTCCTGGCTTGCTTTGCATAAGCATCAAACCCATTTTCATTTTCCCTTTCTTATAAGACTTCACTGAATATGTAGATGTGAAGAGGAATGAAGGCAGTGGTTTCTTTCTTGAGATATTATGGTTTGCATGTCTTTAACACCCATTTTTTATGTTTCCATGAAGAGTCTCAAATGTCTAAAGTTGACCTTGTAGATTTCTTAATCAAACGTCAGAATATCTTTCTGTGTTTAAAAAAAAATACTCAGTTAGAATAACAGAAAAACACAAAGTCTTGTCCCCGCATGTTATAGAAAACAGCTTCCTTTTTAAGTTTTTTTTTTTCACATCAGTGTTTCATTTGGCTATATAAACACCACCAATCCTTAATGCCCCCTTGTGTGAGAATTACCTCCAACTAGTGGTGCACCAAGTGAATGCAAGCAACTGAGCAGTGTTTTCTGGCTTCTCGCCGTTCTAACACATCGTTACTACTACGGAAACAGCGGAAGATAAAGTATTTGCTAGACTAACCTGTCCTGTGTCAAACATAACGCTTACATAAACTTCATTGTTTTATGTAATTAACTTGCCTGTCCAGCTGAAAGCTTGCAACCTCCGCTTCCGTCTTCAAGTTCTTGTCCCTCATGAATAGTATCCATCTGGTAAATGGTCCACCGATGTAGATTCTAGTTTTCTCCCGGTTATTTCTGGTTATTTTCTGTGGTATGGTTTCCTCTCTCTCACAGGGCAAAGAGTACGGATGGTCCTCCCATGATGGTCTCCCCCCGACGCCACTCGCTAAACGCGTAAAGCAAACAAGTTTGACCCCATTTGACTAACGTCTTCAAAAATGGCGATTCAACATGGCAGCCTCAGATGGGGGCGGTGCACCCTCTGTATCTATAAGCAACGTTTTCTCAGACACAGGAATGCTTTCATGATAATGCGATCGTGATTAGACCTCGGTAGAATACGAATTTATGATAGCAGTACTTGATTTTTATTAATAAAAAGGTGAATTTCTTACACACTGGGCCTTTAATATAACCCTACTTTGACTTCCTTTCACTCTGTCACAACATCCACACTGAAAAAACTTAGATGTTTTTCTGTGTCTTGATTGGTTGTCAAGCCAAAACTCAACCATAATCTATCTTTTGCTTGAACCCAGTAATATGTCTATTTTGTGTATATAGCTATGTCTGTTGTCGATCAAACTACGTCCATGTTGGTTGAAGCAGCTAGCCTCAGCTTCCCTGATCTTCAGAGTATAGAAGTGGGCAGGGAAACACAAGAAACACAACGAATGACAGACTCTCCAAGTGCATTTTTCATGCAACAATTGATATTTTTCTGGGAGATGCAAAGTTTAGGGCAAATGACTGATTTTCATATTTGAGCATACGTTTTAAACCAATATGTGAAAAACCATATATGGAAAACTTTCTTTAAAAAGATGAGTTTTATTTTCCAATGTATACATGGTTCAGAGTTCTGTATTGTCAAAAATGGTTTTGTTTTCGGGTTGCATATGGGCATGGAAAGGAGAGACATGAGAACTGTTTGGAAAAAGACAAGTATGTTTCTGGTTAGCACTGTTAGGGCAAGTAATAGCTCCCTTGTCTCTGAATAGCAAGTCGGCAAAGAGGAGAATGGAGATGGTCCAATAGGTAAGTGATTTGGGTGTTGGCACTGGAAGATGCATGGAGCAGCTTGCCATTTCTCAAAGAGGAATCTTTTTTCTGATTTAAAAGCAGGTAAATAAAGAAGAGTGGGGAAGGAGGTGCGTGATTGAGGGAAAATGAGCTGCAAGGACAACTATGGAAGCAGCTTAGGATACTGCTAAGTTTACTGAGAAGAGGAAGACACCTGCCACACCATTGTGTTTATGCCTTGCATTTCAGTGGTGAAAAACGAAATTCTTCTTAAATAAACCATGCTCCTGCATGATTTTTGCATGTATGATTTGAACTCCAGGGAATAAAATCTTTGGACTTGTTGGAAAGCTCCCACAAAACTTGAGATGTGGTATGCATTGAGTTTACATACATTACCTATAGAATTGACTGAGCACATAACTGGCACACCAATGACAAAACAACAAATTACTTAATCTCATGTTGTTCCACACAAATATTCTTTTTAGATTAAAATGAACTCACCTTAGGTTCAGCTATTAATTTTTTGACCACTATGGGTCAAACAATTATAACACTGAACTTTCAGCCTGAGATGCTCAAGTGATAACAAGGTAATGGAAAAAAGATGGTGGCATTATTAAAAAAGAAACATATTTTGCCTTTTCACACAACAAGCTCCACCAGAAGTGACTTGTAAGACTTGAATTTTCACCAGTTGCTTAATTTCTTCATGTATAGATTCAAACAAAGCATGTTTTTAGATTCACCATCATATCTGGAAATTCTTTAAGAAACTTTAAGATGAGCCAACTGAGGTGTTGGAAATGATGTCCCCTTGACACCTTTATAAATCCATCAGTCATTCCCAGCTACAGTAGGTGAAAAGTCTGAGGCTGATTCATGTCTCACAACAAGGATTATGTCCACCATATGCCCTCGAGCACCTCGAGATTCAAAGGCCAAAGTGAACCAATAAAATGAGAAAGGATGGGTATTTTTTGCTACTGCAAGATTGAAATGGATCAGCACTGCTATCTCAGGAGAAGTGGGAACTCTCTCAGTGTATGTGAGTCAGGGCTTAGATTAATTTTCATTGTGAACTCAGCTGCAGCAGGTGGAAATCAATGTGTTTATAGCCATTTGGAAAGTGGAGTCCCTAAAGCTTCAGCCTAATGGGTCCACTTTTTCTCTTTGTTCTTAGAGTAATAATTTCCTGCGATTTGGAACTGCAGCGTTATAAGCATTAATCTCTATCTTTGCTAATTAATTGCAGGCTACATGCAGCGTTTTGGGTGTTTTTACAATTTGGTTTTATGGGTAAAAAGTCTCATAAATGGCAAGAGTAATTGTATTCTGTATAATCTACGAGCAAAGTTGTTTTGTTTTATCTCTTCTTTCATTCTCTCTTTTTCTGCTTTCAGAACTTCAGTCTCAGTGATTCTTACACTTAATTGTAACCAGAATGTTTGTTTGGAAATTTTTTGAGTTCTCCATCACACGCAACCAGGATCGCAGCCAAGGCATCTCTCTCTAGTCTCACAAACTTACACACAAAAAAAAAAAATATCACATGGAGTTTTTTAGTCTTAGCCTTGCTTAGATGAGGATGCCCCTGTACACTAGAATCATGTTTTGGGGCAGGAGGTGTATGTCTGTTGCATATACCAGCCTGTTTAAACATGACAAAAAGCTTCATACAAGTAGCTCTTGAGCCTTTTAACACTTTCTTTCACCACACTTTATTTGGATTTCATGTACATTTTGTTGAAGGTATTCTTGACGCTAGTTACCTTTTAATAACAGCTGATTAGACAGGAGATGGGTAGACAGAGAAGAGGGAAAGACATGCAGCACAGGTCTCAGAGTCGGACATTGATCCTCAGACAGCATCAAGATTCATCTCTCTACCATTACACCATGCACTGACCCATTCATGTACATTTTTTCAAAAAATATTTTGATCTTTGATCACTTCTCGAGCTATACAGTACAGACCAAAAGTTTGGACACACCTTCTCATTCAGTGCGTTTACTTTCTTTACACTGTAGATTCTCACTGAAGGCATCAAAACTATGAATGAACACATATGGAATTATGTAGTACTTTTACAAAAAAGTGAGAAATAGCCTGGGCTCCAAAGTCACTGGACCTGAACCCAGTCGAGATGATTTGGTGTTAGCTGAACCGCAGAGTGAAGGCAAAAGGGCCAACAAGTACTAAGCATCTCTGGAAACTCCTTCAAGATTGTTGGAAAACCATTTCTGGTGAATACCTCTTGAAGCTCAAGAGAATGCAAAGCAGTATTCAGAGTAAAAGGTGGCTACTTTGAGGAATCTAAAATATAACACATGTATTCAGTTATTTCACCCTTTTTGTTTAAGTACACTGTGATGGACTGGCGACCTGTCCAGGGTGAACCCTCTCGCCCGTTGACAGCTGGAGATAGGCACCAGCCCCCCCGCTACCCCTTGAGGAATAAACGGTTCAGAAAATGGATGGATGGATGTTTAAGTACTTACAGTAATTCCATACATTATGTGTTCATTCATAGTTTTGATGTCCTTAATTGAGAATCAATTAGTCATTCAAATAAGGAAAATGCATTGAATGAGAACGTGTGTCCAAACTTTTGGTCTGTTCTGTATGTTTAGGATTTTTTTCCTACTGGAAGGTGAACATCTAATAGTCTAGAGTCTTTCACACACTCCATCAGGTTTTCTTGCTAGAATCTCATAGACTTAGTTCCATCAACCTTCCCATCAACTTTGACCAGGTTTTTGTTCCCTGATATAGAAAATCATCCCATAGCATTATGCTGCCACCGCAGTTATTTACTTTGGGGATGATGTGTTCAGGGCGATGTGCGATATTGCTTTGTTGTTGTTTTGTTTGTTGCGTTTTACCAAACATTGCATTTTGCATGTTGGCCAGAAAGTTTTATATTGGTCTTTACATGTTTTCTGTGTTTCAAGCAATGTTGTAACAATGTGAAAAACAGGAATTATTATGTTTAGTTTTTATTCAGAGATTTTCACATTTGTTTTGTGAAGCTCTGCAACTCTTTCAAAGTTACCATGAGCCTCTTGGCTGCTTCGCTGATTCATTCGATCATTGTTCAGCTTTTTGGGTTACGTTTAGGACCAGGTGTCAGTAGGTTTACTCTTTTCTGTTTCAGATGATGGCTGTAACTCCTCTTGGTTGCTCTTGCACTATTGTATCTTAATGTGCTTTAAAAATAATCCCAAACCTGTCTGCTGCATTCCTTGGTCTTCATGATTACTCACTGACAAACCTTTAAGACCTTCTCAGAGATTTTTTGCTGAATTTTATTTCCTCACATGTTTTCATTTGATCGTGCCATAAATTCTGTTTAGTGTATAAAAGAAAATAAAGTGAATGAAATGACCTGAACTTATATAGCGCTTTTCTAGTCATACTGACTACTCAAAGCGCTTTACATTGAAGCCACATTCACCCATTCACCCACGATGTAGAATTTTTGGGGTTAGATGCCTTGCCCAGGGGCACATCGACATGTGACTGGAGGAAGCTGGATTCGAACCTACAACCGTCCAATTGCAAGCCAACTACTGTACCACTGAGCCACAGTCAACCCTACATGAAGATACGGATAAAAGTTTTCAGATTTTTATTTGGCATTAACAACTGTCAAAATATTTTTGTGTTATTTACAGATTACTGAGAAGAACTAATAATTATACCAAGCAAAAAAATAAAATTGAAAAATGCAAACAACATTTCACTGTTACAGTAAACAAGATTTTCTCTAAACATTGGATGCTATTGAATTTGTTTTTATATCTGTTAAGGATAATTCATTATATTAACAGACTTATTATAAAGTATTAATCAAACCTACGCTCAATTTCATTAGAATCTTGAATCTATAGATAATTCTTTATAAAAAAAGTTTTTTAAAATATACTACAGTGTCACTGTGTGAAACAAATTTGTGTCCTGACAAGTTGTGTCAAACTTAAACACACTAGAAACCCTTTTGTTTGTGTGTTAGTTGTCATGGAGAAGCCTCTTGCTCTTTGTGCCTCAGAACAGGACTAAAAAAGGTGAGAACAACACCCTTTCCCTTCTTTCTTTCATTTTCCGCTCGGCTTTGTTTCTCTTTGTTATTCCATCCCTCCCTCGGCCCGGTCCTTCCTTCTGTTTTCATCACAGTCCTACGGTTTCTTTCTCCATTTCTCTAATTCTCAGCAGCATCCTAGGAACAGTGAGGAGGTTCCTAATCCGATAATCACCTATAAACATATATTCAGCATTTCTTATGATTTATATTTCATTCTGGCTCTGTTCTTCTATTGTTTTTCACAGAGGAAATACGCCTGTAGGTCACGTAATACAGTCTCAGCATAAACCCAATTTCCAATAATCCATTTCACACTGAGCTAACCCTCTCCTCCTGCCATTGTGGGGTACTCCTCTAACGTAGTGTACATATTAGATGTGACAGATGAGAACGGAGATGGAGTTGAGCTGGCTGAGACAAATGGTTTGGATGTGGACAGAGAGGTAGGAAGTGGGAAAAAGAAGGAAGAAGGTGGCGGCAGTGGGGACGGAGCTGGGTGGCGGTGTTTGGAAGACGGCGGCAGGCGGAGAGGGGCTGCAAGGTGCTTTCCCAGTTCTGGTCTTAAATTCAATGCTAGAGAAACATGTGGTTGGAATTTGTTTGGAAGCAACAGAGGGACAAGATCACACAGTAGGGCTTTACACACAGGTCTCTCACACACATGCATCCACTCCACTTACTGTGATCTATGAAGTCATGTCCTGCTACAAGTGAGAAACGACAACATGCTGCAGACAATAAAAGAAAAGGATGTAAATAAAAGGAGTCATTTTTATTGAGTCTGCATGTGTTTGTCTTTGTGGTCTTTGCGCACCACAGACACAGATTTAGTGTGTTTGACACTTTTAACACCACATTTGGCCTGTCTCAGTTGCTGTTTGTTAAAAAGCAAATAGTAAAAAACAAATATATATATATATATATATATATAATATATATATTCTGGAAGCTATA
This sequence comes from Apricaphanius iberus, assembly GCA_028564705.1. Lineage (NCBI taxonomy): Eukaryota > Metazoa > Chordata > Actinopteri > Cyprinodontiformes > Aphaniidae > Apricaphanius > Apricaphanius iberus. The sequence continues at coordinate 926,596 of JAPXFQ010002192.1, forward strand.
TATATTATATATATAATATATATATAATATATATATATATATATATATGGGAATGTGCTATTTTGTATTACGCTGACCCGGTCAACCAATGGTTCCCTAAATTTATCAGGTAAGAGATGGAGATTTGCTTGTTTTGGAAATCTAATTTGTAAATGGTTCTTTCCCAGATCTTTCATTACATCTCTCTCCTCATCTGTTTTCAATCATTAAAGTATCTGCTGCTTTAGGTTCCCTCTCGTTTTCCTCTGTGTCTTTCTTCTTTTCACCTTCCTCATTTGTTTTGTTCTTCAGCCGTTTTTTTTCTATTTGTCAGCTTTTTTACATGTGAAAGACTAAAAGGGAAAACCCAAAGGTTTTGGCAGTCTGCATGAGAAAATTGTACGCCAGATGAGATCAAACGATCAAAAATACATAAAGCGCACTCTCCCATGATCAGTCATAGTCAGACGGAGCCCAGTCTCAACCTGAAAAAGTGTCGGTCTGCATCTCATGTTGTGAGATTGCTGTTGTTGAGGAGCTGTAGTAATGCATCAATGCTGTCACATAATGTTATATACAGTAGGGAGCAACAAAATAGTGAGATGTGGGAGAATGGCGAATAAAATACTATGATGTAGTGAGAGATGTGCAAGTATGTAAATATTTGAAATGAAAACAACTACAAATGTAGTTGTTAAAGGAATTAAAAATAATGTGTTGTACCTTGCAAAAGTAGCTCATATTTACAGAAAACGTTTCACATGTTAACTTGCAACCACTGTCATGATAAGGTGTTTGTGTTTTTTAGTTTTGATTATTCAATTTCCTTATTCCGTTTACCTATCATTCCAGTTTATTTCTTGGTGTTTGCTTCTGTTAATTTAGGATCTTCCTGTTATTGTTTTTGGCCCTTCCATCCTTTTCACTTCTCTTTTTATATTTTCATTCTTGTTTCTTTGTTATTACGTTAATCTTTTATTTGTGTTTCCTCATTTCTTAAGTTTTCCTCGTTAGTTATATTTTTCTTAATTTCTCTTATTAGAAGGTTTTCTTATCTAGAATTTATTTACTTTTGTTCTGTTTTCTTCCTGCTGTTCACTAATGTTTTTATTTGGAGTTCCTCTAAGCTTCTTTAATTCTTATTGTTGCTCCTACCTCCGCTCTTATAAGTCACCTTATGTTCCTGCCTTTTCTGGAAGAAAGTGTTTAAAACAGCCATTTCCATCCTTTTTGCAAAGTCTACCACCATCTGTCCTTCTTCGTTCCTATCCTGGATACCAACTTTGCCCATCACCTCTGTTCCCTTCACCAACATGTCTGTTAAAGTCTGCACCGATCACGACCCTCTCAGCTCTAAGGATGCCCTGCATCAAATCATTTAGTTCACTCCAAAATTTCTGCTTCTCTTTTAAGTCACATCCTACCTGTGGGGCATAACCACTGATAACATTGATCATTATTCCTTCCATTTCAGGCTTCAAGCTCATCAGCCTATCTGACACTCTTTTCACGTCCAGAACATTACTAGCAAATTCCTCCTTCAAGATAACTCCTGCTCCATTTCTCCTTCCATCTACTCCTTTCCATCTCCTTCTGGCCTTGCTACTTTTCCACCTGGTCTTCTGAAAACATAGAATATTCACCTTCCTTCTCTGCATCATGTCCACAAGCTCTCTAGATTTACCTGTAATAGCCCTAAGATTCAAAAAGTCCCTATACTCTTCATACCTCAACCAATCCGGTATGGAGTTCATGTTTGTGATTCGCATAGTCGAATTTTTGCTAAACTAATTCAGATATACTGTCACTGGCAACTCCTTTTTGCCTAGTTGCACATTTGGCACAATAGTACGACATAGTTTACACACCCTTTTCGGCCCATATATCAGACCGGCCCACTGGGAAATGTTCCAGGCTCCCCATTAGCACCTTTCACACTGATTAAAGCTTTGCAACTCTGGTTGGGTTGGAAGAGGCTAAGCTGGCTCCATTTTTGACAAATGCTTGTTTAGTTTGTAAGGCTGTTGCTTGTTGTCCTCTATCAGCTGCATTGATGGAGGCAGGGCTTGCTTTACTGGGGTCTAACCAAACACCCCAAACACTGAAAACTACACAACCAAACTTTAAACCAAAACTAGAAATGATGTGGGATTGACTCTAAATAAACTGAAACATTTTGCTTTACACAACTTTTTGCTAAAGAGAAAACGTACATTCAAATTACCTTTAAAAGAGAATTTTAACCTATAAAAATTGCAACTTTTTTGCAACATTTCTCTCTTTTAAAATTAATAGAATATTTATGTGACCATAATAACTTTAATGTCTCTTGTACATCCTGATGCTGATGTCATGTTAATATTAATTGTTTATGATTTTTTTTTTCTTCATCTGGGGCCGTATTCACAAAGACTCTTATATTACCGCTAGATGTTACTCCTAACTCGCGCTTAAAGGTCTTACGTAGGAGTTGTAATCTAAAACCTATTCACAAACGCACTAAGAGCTACTTTTACGTGGGACAAATCCCTAAAAGTAAGCTAAGAGTGACGTCCCGTTGCTATGGAAAACGTAATTTCCTATGCCTGAGTAACTAAACGGACAGCAGTGTGATTGGTTGTTGAATGACACATGTGAAACCAAGAAATTGAAAATTTCAATGTCGATTAAAGCGTAATTATGAACAGCGCAAATAGCAGAAATAATGCACGATGACATCTTTGTGTTGGCCACGAAACTGACACTTCATACAACTTACACACAATAGCCTACAGAGAGGGTGAAGTTTAAAAAAGAAAAAACGTGAAATGCATAATATTACCCAGCCTAATGCCTGCTGATAGCTGGGATAAGCTCCCCCCCCGACCTAACTGGTCACAGGACCAATTATTACTACTGGCACAGTTGGTACTGGAGAGGAGGACGGTCCTCAAAGGGCGATTCGGAGCCGGGATTACGAATAAGAAGAAAAGGGAGGCATGGGTGGAAATTAGCAGAAACATAAATGCATTTTATCCAGCGGTGTCTCGAACGGCAGAGGGACTGTGAGAAGTGATGGTATTCTCTACAGTCCCAGTGTCGCCTCGAGATCGCCGCTTATAAAAAGGATGCTGCTGCAACAGGTAGGCAATGTCATATAGGCATCCCTGCATATGTTGCATAAAATAAATTGAGAGATGGTCACAAAATATTAAAATACTATGGAATTTTACTTATAACTCACATGTCTCTCCATTCTTCTGATATTTATCAAATGTTCTCCATACTAGCAGGCTAATTCAATTGGTTTACATATCCTAATAGAACAATTGCCTATATATATTATAACTGTCTTCACCATTCTCGATAATGAATCAAGCATTCTCCATTAAAATCCAGATATTAGAATAGACTTTAAACAAAATGAACTGTAACACAACAATTAACTCCACTTACAACTATAAAATATAAGTCTTTGGACAAGGAAGAGCAAGTTGATCTATTTTGATTTTTTGTGCAAACATTAGCTTACTGTATAAGATCTCAATAGAAAGTAGAGTTATGTCCATCCATCCATCCATCCATCATTCCTAGTCCTTTATGTGCAGTGGTCTAGAGGTGAGAACACCCTAGAACGTTTAGACTAATTTATAACTGATAAGCCATCCAACAGTATAAAACTGTACATTTACAGCCTGTAAATTTACAGTTTTATAATGTAGTTGTCAAAACGGTATTTAGCTGTTAATTTCTAAAACAGTAAGGCACCGTATTTTAACCATATGAGAATGGCAACCACAGCTGCCAGTAGTTTACTGTGTTTTTACAGGATAATTTTTTACAGTTAGAACAGAGCACCGACAGATAATTTGTCTATGTCTCTAGATAATGTCTCTCATGGACTGAATGTGCACGTTAACATTAGGCTACCACACAAGAAAAAGAAAAAAAACAATTGAATTCTCTACCGAAGCCATCGATTTTCATTAAATACGTTATAAAATGGCTGAAACAGATGCAGTGCAAGACGCTGTTATGCTGCTAGTTCTGCGATCAAGCTGGCAGTTTGTTGAATAGGCAAATTTAAAGTAATTAGACAAGAAACTGTATAATTCCCTTGCATGCTTGAAAGTGCAAACGTGCTATGAGTGTGCGTGCAAATCTTACCCATTCACTAACCGGATTCACTGGATCCTTATATATTATTTTATAAGTATAGGCGTACTTGATAACAGGGCGATTAAAATAAGCGCAGAGCGGCAAATTAAGTTACACCGGCAGATAATTTGTCTAATGTCTAATGTAAAATGAGGTATTTTTACCTGTGTGTGTGATAAAATGGCTGTATGGAAGTCTGGGCTCAATCTCAGTCCGTTGACCAAACTATTTGCCTTTAGTTAAAACACATAATTTAATGGAGCCATCTGTTTCAAATCATAGACGCTTCATTAGATGTTTAAGATGTTATATTTTAAAGTAATAGGTAATTTAAAGATAATAAAAATAATAAATCGTTGTAAACGTACCTCATTAAGATAATCCAAAATGTCACCTTGTGCACATTGGAAGAAAATAGGGTATAATACTGTTAAAGAACAGTGACAATTTGTTGTTGATCACCATACAATCCAAAGTGAACAAGTCTTCCCATAATGCATTGTAAAAAAAAAGAAAGGAAAATGCTGTTATTACATGGAAACAGCAATTTGCTGGTAAATTTCCATGTAAATTCACAGGAATTGTTTACAGTGTGAGTTTAAAACTAGCCACTAATTACTATTAATTGATTCTAGCTTTGACATTTGATAGGAATGAGCCTGGTTGGTTTAAAGTACAATGAGATAATTAAATCTCCCATTAATATGTGTTACACTTTTATTAATTACAGGTCTTTAATGTGTAAGATTGTCATATTCTGTACTTTATATTTTGTTGAAATGCAAATTCATAGTTACTGTAACTTTGGACCAAATTTTCAGTAACACTCAAACTCCACTGATGATTCAGTACTTTCATGATTTAAATAATTATTACTTCACACTTCAGTTTGGACATACTGATTAAATATTTATCAACTAAGGAGGATTTGAATCATTTTATATGTTTTAACACTGTTACATTAATCCATAAATTCCATTAGTTTATGTGTATTTGTTGCTACTGTCAAAAATCTGACCTCCATGGTCACATTACATCATGAGCTTCCAGAATTTTGTCGACAAAATAAGAATTTTTGTCAGAGTTCTCTGAGTTCTATTTGAAGATCTCAGAGCAGTGAAACAACGAAAAGTTAGAGCAAGATAACTTAAAACACAGTGATTGTGCCCAAAGTACTGTCAAAGTAAGTATTTTCTTTTGAATAGCAATCAGGTCAGGATAACAAAACCATTTTTTAAAGGGTAATTGTTTTTGTTTAAATGTTAGTGATCTGTTACTCAAGATAGTCTGTCAGAAATACGTTTGTTTGTCTAAGATGGAATAGTTTTGTTTTTAGTTTTATGCAAAGATGGAAAATCTCAGAGTGGATGTTTTTCAGTGTTTTATGCATGTTTAATAACAGTGAGAAGGCCCAAATCTAAAAAAACCTTTGGCTATTTTTTGTTGTTGTTTGATATGAAAATGTAAAGATCACTGACTGTACTAAAATAATGCTCTGACTGGTATGGATAGAAAGGTTAAATAAACCACAGGTTTAGATTTTACTAATGATTTTACGATGTTGAAAATGCCCAGAAACTATACAGATATGTCACATGTCTAACATGTTATGTGTCAGAGTCACTGACCGCCTTAATATGTCTCCATTTTGGTTTAGAGATGTTGAGAAGAAGTCCTCGTCTGAAATCAACAGGGTACTACAACTCTGATGGAGGATCCTCAGTGTCTTACCAAGAGACCAGAGTCAGGTAAACTAAATCAGCAAATGTATTAAACACAAAACGTGGCAAAAAGGTATTTCCAACCATTTAACTTTTTATCTTTTCATGTTACAACAAACTTCTGTGTAATATTTAAATTAAATCCAGTGCAACCACCGCTTTCAGAAGTCACCTAGTTTGTAAACAGTGTTAGAAATACTCGAATTGATCCTAGTTGGGAAATTCAGGTGTACAGTGCCAGTACTACTTTTAAAAGTCCTATTAATAAATGTGACTTTATGTGACAAAAGGTCTGAATATTTGGAAACTGCAATTTTACTTTATTCTCTGAGTTCCATCAGCTTGTATGAGGATCAGCTACGAAAAGCCAGTTTTTAGTCCTGCCAAAATGTATTATATTGAGGTTTGGGCTTTGACTGGGCCATTCCTGAACAGCCACCTTGTCTTCAAACTATTTCTGTATAGCTTTGGCTGGTTGCTGCAAGATAAATATTCTCTGAAGATTTGATTCCTGTGCAGATGGAAACAAACTTTCTTCCAGGATTTTCCTATATTCTGCTCGATTCATTTTACCTATTACCATTACAAGCCCATAGAGCTCTGACTGGTGAAGAACCCAGGCATTAGTTGTTGCATGCACAGTCAATCCCATCACCTGCTGAAAGTTGTAACTCATTCAGAGTTGTCAAAAAGTGTCCTTGTGGCTAAATAAAATTAAATCCCAGAAGAATTATCGGAAACTTTTTGTTTATCTTTCATATAAAATCTCATTAAAATATGTTGACATTTGTAGCTGTAATATGATACCATTTAAAAATGTTCAAGGGTAGTGAATACTTTTGCTAATCAAAGTGAATGTTTAACATAATAACCTCATCATTGTACCTTTTCACATATTTGCATTTTTTTCACCAAGGATAAGCAGGAGGTGTAGAAAACGTCGTCATGACAACACAGCAACAACAGAGACGTCTGCAGAAAACATCATCACCATCAAAAGCAGCAATGAGGACCCAATGAAACACACACTGAAGCACTTTTGTTTAAGAATCATATTCTTCTCCTTGTATTTTGGTAAAATTTTGTCCTCCACAAACAGTCGAGCTCCAGAAAATCTGTTGTCTGTCAGTGTGACTGACCATGTTACCTTCTCCTCATTTGTCAGGATTTGCCTGCCTGGTTTCTCATCTGCACTCAGAACCTCCAATTGCTTCACCAACCACCATAAACACTGTAAGCTTTCTGTTAATTAAAGTCTATGTTTGAACACCCTCTGCAAAGACATGACCAAACATCTAACTTGAGTTGTGTTTAGGTCCCAGGATGTGAAGAAAAGGAAACACACTTAAAGGAGCTGCAGGAGGAGATGCTGAGACTGAAGAAGATTGCCGACTACCTTCTTCCACCAGTAGATTTGTGGCCCAACTATGCTCTAAAATCACAAGGTAAGTCATTTGTATTATCATTTAAGCTGAATGGTTTCAGTTTAGAGAGTCTAACCAACTTTCTGTGTTTAAACACAGGAGCAATGGTTTTACACTGGATGTCCTCAGACACATATCAGGCCCAAGAAGTAGTTTGCAATTGGTTTGGATTTTCCTTTCGACGACCAGCTGTCTCGCCAGACATTGTTATCGAGGTATGAACTAAATTATGATCATAATGTAGCACGAACAGGAGGGTGAATATCATTTTTTATGAAAGTTTGGACTGTAAGGCTTTTTACTTAAAATATTGACACAACACCTACTCTTTTTTTTGTTTAACTCTTTCTCTTCAGGGAAAATCTGGCATGCTTCCGGGACAATGCTGGGCCTTTGCAGGTTCCCAGGGACATTTATCCATCATCTTGTCCCACAATGTGACCATCAGTCACGTCACATTGGGTCACCTGTGCAAAAGCTTGTCCCCGACTGGAACGATCAGTAGTGCTCCCAAGGAGTTTTCTGTCTATGTAAGTGACAATTATCGGATAATTAAACAGAAACACTTGATCTAACGTTCATACGTATTTATAAAATATGTTTTCCTTATTTTGTTTCTCAGGGTAAGAGGACTTTAAAAGAGGAGACAGGGACTCTTCTGGGAACTTTCCACTTCGATGAAAATGGAAACCAGCTTCAGACATTCAACCTACCGGTACATTTGATCCCATCTTGTTTTTTTAGCTACCTGGCTACCTCGTTTTGTAAAAGTATTCAGGGTAGCACATAATTGTGAACTAGTACAAAAATGTTACTTTAAAAATAAAACAGAAAAAGATCAAAAATGAACAGGACACTGGGCCTAAGGCACTGGAGCTGGACACCCATGGTCTATTAGAGAAAATACTTACCAAATACAATTATGTTTGTGGTTGTTACATAAAAAAATGGGGAAAATAATCAAACATTACAACTTTTTGTAACTGTTTTTGATCTGTTATTCAACTAACGTATTGTTTTATCATTACAGGACGACAAGAGATCGGCCTTTAGGTTCATAAAGCTACAGATCAACAGCAACTGGGGCCATCCTGAGTACACATGTCTCTACAACTTTAGAGTACATGGAATGGTGGGCGACCGAACAGGATGAAGAGGATTGTAAGAGGGTAGTAAGTACAGACAGAGGTAGGTGTATGTGGAGGTGAATCAGACTGAAATAATTAAACTTTTTTGTGAAATTTGTAGTTTCCAAAATATCTGCAAATGAATTAGATTTTTGTAAAACCTTTATTTGTGGATCAATACAACTGGATCAGCCAATTGACAAAATATAAATACAATAAAACAAATCAAATTGATTTGTTTATGAATAATCTGTGTGTTATCTCTGTGGGTTTTCTCCAAGTGCTCTGGTTTCTAACCACAATAAAAAAAATTGGAAGAAGGAACAGAAAAAATGTCAACCTTAGGGTACCAAATGGGTGTTTTAATTCTAAAAGGGTGATTTGCCATTTTATATACATAGATTCTGCATTTCTGAACTGCATTTACCTGCATTGTATCATAACGGCGACTGAATGAAATAAAAATAAATGAAACATCATTGTAATCTTTTTATATCATTTCATTATTTGGGATTAATGGTTTTCTCCAGGAGCTCTGGTTTTTCGCAAAAAGAAGAGTGGACTTTACAAAAAATGACAAAAGAGGCAAATGAATGGGGAATAGTTTGTTTAAAGATTCAATGTTTTAGTAAAAGGGATAACAAATGTTTTACTTTTGTTTAGGCTTTAGATTATTTGTTTTAAAAACTGCCTTCAACATATATCACACCTAGGATTAAACTGGAATATTTGTAGTCACATTTTTATATTTCTTGATAATTATGGATTTATGTTTTAGGCCAGGGACTCAGGTTTCCTGTAAAAAGGAAAATAAAAGAAGGGGCGAAAGAGGGTGAAAAAAAGAGGATGGGAAAACTCTAGGGTAGGGTAGGTTATCAGTTTCTCTGGCACATTAGAAAAATAAATTTAATCCCAAAGAACTATATGATTAAACTTTGCTAAGTTATTAAAACCCTTAATGTACCTTGATGTTGACTACAAACTCACACATAATATAATATATAACACATAATTGTTTTTCATCTTTTGCAAATTTCCCAATTGACGTTTTACAACTTTTCAGTCTGATTCACCTTCACTTTTGGGGCAACATGTTGGTTTTACAGGAGAGGAAGAGGAATACTTTTAGCCTACTTATATTATTGCTAATATTATACTAATGATGTATTATACTAATTAGAATATTACTTGCCCAGCTTTAGAGATTGGTGTAAAATAAATGATTCAATGTAAATAGCTTCCCATTATAGCTTCTTTACTAACTGTGATTATAACCTGAATTTGACTACACTATACTGTCAATAGAAATGAAATGAAATATCTTTACGTACCTACATTTTGATTACTGTGTTATAGGTGCCATTTGTGAAGCTACACTGTCAAACTTCAGCAGCAGTAATTTGAGTTTAGTCTATCTAAAAAAAAATGGGGGTTCATTTTTCAAAGCTATGCTTTCACCATGAAATCTGACATATAATTATCAGCTATAAATGTTATTTTTAAACTTGATAATTAGATGAATGATTATGAACTATACGTTTAACTTACAAACTAAATATTTAGTTTGCATATTCCATTTTTAGCTCACAAGAAGATATTTAGTTTGCCAGCTAAAAATTCAGCTCTGAGCCATATATTTGGTTTGACACAGTGGAAATTATGAATGAATAACATGCTAAAAATACAGTGTGACTTCAAAAAACCGACCCCCATGTTTTTCTCTTACAAGACAAAGAAATGGGGGTCCGTTTTTTTAAAATTATTTGTCAATATCTTACAGTGAAACTTTTCAAACGGCAACCAACAATGGCTATGTTTAGATTTTATAGTATTGATTTGATCATATATTTCAATAAATAATTGTATATGAATTTGAATGTCTTTCAAAAGTGCCATAAGATGACATATGTCGTGGAATAGTTTTGTAAATAGGCCTCAACTAAATCTAATTCTCATACCTTTAATAAGATACAGGAAATGTTTTCACTCATCCTACACCACACTTCTTAAGGACCAGATGCGCAGATAACCTTTTCTACTCTTTTCTCATGATGTACATGTATATCAATATTGTTGCTAACTTTGTATTTCCCTTGCCATTTGTAGCCACCTGTATGTTTGTGTGTCTCTTTATTGTTCTTTCTATCACAAGCTGCCCGAGGCAAAGGCCATCCATCCTGAACCTGGTTCTGCTAGAAGTTTTTTCCTTTTTTTTTTTTAAGGGAGATTTCTCCCTACTGTCGCTATGAGATTTATCGTGGTACTGCCTCCATTTCTCCTTCTAACATGCTACGTTATTCTAAACTATCTTTGTAGTTATACTGCTATAGGTTTAGACTGCTGGAAAACAGACGGATAATTTTTTTTCACTTTGCTATTTTATTTTCTATTATTATCCAGTTGCTTTATTATCTACTATTTCAGCTGTTAACTTTATGATTTGTTTCAGGGTTGTTCTCTCCATAGAATGCTCTGTCTCTCCTTTTCCATCAGTTCCTTTGTTCTTTCTGTGTCTCTACTCTCTCTTCTCAAACCCCCAGTCGGTCGTGGCAGATGGCCGCTTGTACTGAGCCAGGTTCTGCTGGAGGTTTCTTCCTGTTAAAGTGGAGTTTTTCCTCTCCGCTGTTGCTACATGCTTGCTCAGTATGAGGGATTGCTGTGAAGTCCTTGAAAAAAAAAAAAACGTAGCTTCTGTCACTAAATGATCGTCGAGGAGGAGGGAACGCTGCCAGTCAACGACTTCATGCAATCTGCTGGGTTTCCTAGACAGGAAACTTTTAAACTAATTGGAATAATAAAATGAATTGAATGCATTGTTTGTACTCTGTGGTCTTTCTTTAATCTTTTAAGGGCAGCTAAAGACATCTTTTAAGAATAACATTTTCTTAATGGTCTGTTGTGTATTTGTATGCACCCTATTTCCATTTTGTGAAGCGCTTTGCTATTCTTAGTACTTGAAAGGTGTTTTATAAATACAACTTTACTTACTTTAATGAGTATTATTAATTGGAATTTATGTATTAGTATGATTAAATTAAAATAACCTTTCATATAAAGTTCCTTGAGATGACAAATTGTGAATTGACTGATTACAAACAGACTGAATTAAACTGAAATGCTGGGCCAGTTCTAGAAAAACGCCACCATAACATGTTGGAGGGGTTCTAGCACACTAATAATTCTGATGGCTGTCTTTTCTTGAGCTTTCACTCCTAGAGGAGTCTTTTATGTATTTATTTATTTATTACCATTCAAGACCTAGTGGGTTTTAATCTTTAGTCTGGTTTGTTGAATGTGGTAAGCTGGTTCTTACTTTTCATAAAGTTTCTGCCTTGTTGTAGATTGAACATTTTACACCCTTCATCTCAATATGCATTCACCATACAAAATATATAACAATGCTCAACACACAATCATCAAAGACATGAAAAGGCTTAATTGTTGAGAAAATCAGCAAGCATAAGGTTTACACTGTATCATATAAGTGTAAAAGGTAAAGGCCAAATACTTGTGGTTTCCAAAGTCCGTCATTAAGGGGCGGTGCCCTGCATGTTTTAGATGTTTCCTGGTTCCATACACCTAAATGAAATCAATGGTTAACTAGAAAAGAACTCAGAGCGCCCAGGCTTCCGCCGAACGCAGCTCAGTCCCCCCAGATGGTGATCCAGATCACCCCCAAAATCTAATGACCTGTCCCTGGTACCTCTGTGGCCATTTCCTGAAAATTTCATCACAATCTATCACCAACTTTTTGAGTTACATTGCTAAGAGACAAACAAAGAAACAAAACCCTAGCAAAAAACATAACCTCCTTGGGAGAGTTAGAGATATAAAAAAAAATAGGAGAAAGAAACTTTTTTGGAGAGCACTGAGAGCATTGCAGCATAATGATGGTTTCAGAATATTTTTTGCTAGTCAACCATGTTCTAAGAGTTTGTATTGGCCATGGACAGTTTGCCTTGGCCTTAATCCTGGGAAACTCAGATTTAACAGTCATCACACAACATAATCCAAGTTTAGCTCAAAAATACTTTTTAAGTTATCTGTAAAGCATATGTGGATTAGTCAACTTATAAAGATTCATGTCAGTCTCAACTGTGTCACATCTACAAAAACCTTAAGGACAGCTTGAAAATTGCCAGTTAGGTGATATAAGGAAGTCAGAGAGAGCTAAAGCCTGAAACGAGCACCAGTGAGTGATGAACGACCGCAACTCTAAATCCTTTGAGAAGCAATAAGCAACCACTCTTATGGCTGTAAAATATGATTTTTATGAAAGTTCCTACAGAACCCAAAACACACCCATACAGACACATATTTCAAATGTTATCAGCATTATTTGTATTACATTGGAACAGAGTCTGTAAAGTAATTTCCTTTATAGACAAGAAACATTAGCAGCGGAAATTTGGCCAAGAATTATTCAGCACGCTGTAGTTATAATTACTTCTAATGCATCATGTGAAGCAAAACTTTGTCTGAAGGTGAGAGAGGCACAGAACATATATTATGAAAAAGAAAAAGCAGAGCTGTTGCTGTGAGCATCGTCGTCTATGTGTGTGGTTGTCTAGACCAATGGCTGCATCCTGTATGTAGTAGCTGTGAATATTCATGCGCAGCTCTAAGTGGTTATGAATGTGCTGGGAGTATTTTTCAATAGTCACATTATGAATCATTTCCGACGAAGGAGCTCATTCAGAAGCATCTGCTGCCTAATGCCATTGCTGCCAAAATGCATACATGTGTGTGGGAAGTTTTTTTTGTGTGAGTTTTCTATGTATATTGTGCTAATTCTGCCAAAGCATGGGGAGTGCCCTGTGGAGGTAATGTGTGCCAAGAGGGGCCCAAAAAAACTGCAGGAGTTGCTCATTTGTGTGCATGCTCGCACGACTCTACTCAGCCAAGATCTAAGCCAATGCAACTTTTTGATTCGGTTAAACTGTCAATCCTTGTGATGGGTGTGTGTGTGTGAGCGTGTTATCCTGCATCAAAACTGAGGGAATATAAAAGGTGAATGTCAGTCTTTGATGCAAAGCTTCCCACTGTTAAACCTCAGCTTCAATAAGCATCTTAACTGTTGCACAAAGACAGCAGCAAGGCAACTGTTTCACAATAACCACTTCCAAATGAGAACTTAAAAAGAGACGAGAGGTTTCAAAGGAGAGTAAAGGGGTGGTCATCCTCTTCACCTGGTTGTTTCACTGCAGCCTTGTTGTCTCTTTTGTGTTTTTTTCACTACTTATATGGCGTTTTAGGTCTTAGTTTAGCTCCTAGGGTGTTTGTGTTGCTTTATTGTGATTATTTACGCGGTCAAGCGGTGAATTTGGCATAAGAACACCTACCTACCATCTGCTACTCACAAAGTATGCAGAAGGAGTGTGTAGCCATGCTTGAGTATACAAACGCACATGAACAGTGCTTTAAAATGCCACCCTTACATGTTGGATTAATTACTTCATTGTGTGTTTCTGGATTGGAACAAAAACAGACTGCCATGCCTAAGTAGTGGAAACCATCATTAAATCTGACTTCACCCCACCAACGTAGACACACACACACATACGTTTTCTCTCAAAACATTCAGAAAATGGCAGGCTAGCATCAGACTAAGTTTGGTACTTATTTACTTCGAAAGTGAATCTTATTTCCATGTCTAGAATTGGTTTAAAACATTCACCCGATGTCTATTTTAGCAGAAATGAACACCTTTAAAAAATAGACCACGACTAAGACAGTTTTAAACTTAGAGACTTCTCGGTTATTTTGACAGTGCTGTTTCCAGTTATGTTAGAGATTCTTATATCTTCATCCGCGCTCCAGATTAAAATGTTAGTTGCTTCCATCCACCATTGCAGTTATGATAAATATTTACCACAACTCTCAGTTTTTGGCTCTCCAGTAAACAATACGCCACAGTAATCAGTGAGCAGTAGACTTTATTTCAGCATAAACAGGATAACTTTGGAAAAACATGGGCTTTAAAGACAGGCATCTTCACTTCCTGTTATTTTAAGTTAACTTAAAAACAATTTTTTTTATATAGTGTTTTGCCCGGTGTAAGCTGTCATTATCTCTTTATTGCCTATGTTTTATTCTATGATTGTCAATATATTTTTTTACTCTCTTTCATTTATCTTTTTTTGTATAGTACTATGTGGAAACTTTTAGTTCTTTACAAAAGTAAATTAACAAATGCATTTGATTTGGACTAAAGATACATGTATAATGGATCTAATTCAGACGGAGTCATTAATGCGTATACACTCAAAAAGAAAAACAATTTCCACCCAACTGACATGGGTTGGTTTAGCAATAATGAGTTTTGTTGAGTGAACAAAGTGTAAACGTGTTGATTTAACCTCATACATTTAGGTTGCTGTAAGGCACAACTTCATTTCCAGTTTTGTGCCTCATAGCAACCTAAATGTATTAGTTTGACCCAACATGTTTACATTTAGTTCACTCAACAAAATTCATTCTTAATAAATATACCCAAATCAGTTGTGTGGAACATTTTTTTTGTTTGTTTTTAGTGTATTTATTATACCTATATTTCCTATTTGTTTAAACCTGCTTTCCTTTGACTTTTAATGAAACATTCATAAAGTCCTGGTAAAAGTCTGTAAAACACACACACACACAAAGTGACAGAAAACATTAACTAAAATTTAAAAAACAGACTAATTTAATATAATAAATTAACTTAATCTATTATTTAGTTATGATTTTGAAGTAAAAATATCATTGTATATAAAATACTCGTGTTCATAATCCAATATTTACCTACATATGTTATGCATTTATTCTGATTTATATCTCATTCTGGCTCTGGCTCATGTTCTTGGTGGGTGAAAAATGAAGAAGAAAAAGTACAAGATATTTACACCTCTGTGTTAGTAGATAGAAACATTTTTTGGGTCTGAAGGATTGAGATTAGATTACATTGTTTTAAGGCTGTGCAGTGACACAAAACATTTCGCTGTTATCCTCAGAGACCAAGGTCAATTTGTTTCCATGAGAAAAAACAAAGTTTTGCAGCCAGAATCTAAATTTCCAAGCAGAGCTACACAAAACTGGGAGAGTTTCTAGTCTGAGGATGAAGCTCTAACTGGATGTTACAGAGGTAGATGAGGAAGGGATATCAAGTTGTCTTTCAAACAAAAAACAAAAAATATTGTCATCACAACAGCAATACAATCTTCTATAAAATATTTTTAAAGGCCCTGGACTTTTTTATTACTTGTGAAATGATGAGGAATCCCTTCAGACAGCTCATTCAGAGAAAGATTAGTAAATGACACCTCATGAGTTTGACTGTTTTTGCACAGCTCCTCATTTAGTAGATTAACTTCTTAACATGAGATGTCTTTGATTAATCGATTAATGATAATTCGGATGACATATGTTTTACTGTTCTTTGTGTCTTCGATTTTGTGTTTTTCTTGTTGTTTTCTTGTTGATGTTATTTTTTTTCTCCAAATCATTTATAAAGCCCATGAATTTGACCATACAATTAAGTTTGCCCTGCCTTGCCTTTAAACCAAATATCAACTTCTATGAGCTATTTAGCCATCGTTTAGATAGATTTTCAACAACAAAACGCACATGTATTTTTCCACACGTAATATTATTGCTGAAATATCTAAACAAAATTATACAATACAAAATCATAAGAATCTTTTTTTGGTTTCAGTTCATGCTTTCTGGAATATCTAGACAATTTTACTTGTTTACAATCTTTTAAGTTTAGTTTACTCTAAAACCAGGAAGCTCTGACCAAATATATTGGTCTAACTTGAAGTTATGAATAAACATTAAATTGACTATTGTCTAAACAAGGTATACAAATGTGGAAATCAGGTACTCACTGGGATATTAAACATACTGATATTGTGATAACCCTTGTGATGTAAAATGCAGAAGGATGTAAGGAGATACGGTTCCATGTGACTATTCCTTGTGGAAAGCCATGTTTGCCCTTTCATGAAAAAAGTATTCCCTTTCAAACATAGTGATGCTCCCTGCCAAAAGACAAAAATGCTACGGAAGTACAAAATTTGAGGTATTGACTTGATTTCCAAATTCCTCAGATTTCAATCTAGTCAAGCATTTGTGGGATGTACTGAAAAAACAAGGCAGCTCTGTAAAGATAACCTCACCAGTTGCATAAATTAAGAATCTGCTGCTATGATCTCAAGCCAGACACCACAGCACACCTTAAAGGGAGTCCATGCCTGGCAAGTCAAGTCCGTTTAAGCCATAAAAGGAATAGTGTTTTGTCAGATTGGTGTATATTAGGCTGTGTATTGAAGGTTTGTGAATGTGTCCTCTTTAGAAAGGTGTCATAATACCCCCCTGCTGTTTAGACCTCAATTAACCCCCTGCAACTGCACAGCAGAGAGACGCAGTGAGGAGGAGGGTGGAGCAAAAGACGGACGGAAGAAGTGATCCGATGACGCTGCAGAGAATTAAACGGGAGACATTCTATGATTGGTAAACTTCTTCCTCCCAGAGAAGTTGCATTCTTTCCTGTCTGCTCTTTCATCTATGCATCTAAAACCCACACCCCCGACGGTCTAAGAGGCCCCTGGGGGCAGATGGAGAAGCTGAATTCAGGAGAGAAACGGACAATGGAGGGCCGAGGCAGCTATACAAACCCCAAACGTCGAGTGGATGGCCTGTGAAAGCCGCTGGCCTCCAGGCTTGCAGAAACCCTAACCATTCAAACCAACATACATACACAAGGAGGGAGGCAGGAAAAAAGAGCCCTTTCTTCTTTCTATTGATAATAGCTATCAAGGCAAAACCATTTCATCAAATATTGCTGGCCCACAGCCCATGGCATGTGTGTGTAGGTGACCCTGCAGACGGCAGTAAGCCAGATGGAGTTGCAGGGGAAAGTGACTGTTAGTGACCGCCAGCTGAATGCAGCTCTTGCGCTGCCACTTAAATCCTCTACAATGTCCATTCGCAGTATGCCAGTGCCTTCCTGATTCAACTCTGCCTCGAAACCACGTTTGATCGATGCTCGCATAAAGTTGATGGAGGGAAAGTAATGAAGTTTTATCCCATTAGCATCACTGGCACCATCCTTTTCCTGTCCTCAAAAGTTGTGCCAATAAAGCATATCAGGGCTGAGGAGAGCAAACGCAGGAGGAGACAAACAAAGGCACACAAACCGCTCATGCCGAGTCGCGCATATCGGCCGATTAATCTGCATGAATTCAAAAGTGAATTTCTGGCTCTGCTGCTTGCAAATATGTACAGGCAAATCTGAATTAAAGACATGCGCAAAAAGCACGCATATACAAAAAAGACAAACACACATACTCACACTGACACCAAGGGGAGACGAGGGTCAGACAGGACTGATTGTCTCTTCCAGTTGCTCCAGAGAGCATATTGATTTTTCCCACACTCTTTCTACACACCTCCTCTCATTATTGCGCCTCCACTCTCAGCCTGTGCTTATATTTTTCTTTCCCTCCCTCTTCCTCCTTATTCTTGTTCTTTTTTATTAAAAGTTGTCTTTCCCGCTCAGCCTTCTTTCACACCTTTTAAACTTTTACTCTGTTGCTTGATCTGAGCATTTTAGCACTTGGTTGTAGCTCATTCTTACCATAAAACAGCCACTTTCACTCTGAACAAAAAACAAACTTAATCTTTGTGGAAACTTAAACAGTAACTATAAAACTATTTAAAAGAGTTTCAGGTTACATACAGTAACTTGAAAAAGAGTCAATTTTAAAAAATATTGTTCAAAAAAAGCCTTAAAAAATCACAAACAAAAACAAAGACACAGCAAACATATGGAATAAGGTGCTCTGGTCAGATGAGACCAATTTGATTTGTTGGAAAACAGCATGATGTGTGGACATTTTTATGTACCAGGAGGCAGGCGACCTGTTCAGAGCTGATGATGAGAAAATATCGGGAGCAAATTATAGGTCAATCTTGGGCAAAAACTTGTTAAACTTGCTAAAAATACTTGGCAAAGACCCTAAAAATATAGTCCAAGCTACCATAGAATGGTTAAGATCCAAACATATCCATGAGTCAAAACAGCACAGTCAAAGTCCAGACATAAATCTATTTCGGAATTTACAAAATCTGTTTTTAAATCCATTCCCTGTTTTCCTGACTGAAAACTTTAATTTTATTTTGGCATAAAAATGTACTTATAGCATACTAAAAACTGACTGACAGCTACAACCCACTACTACTACTATGGCTTAATACTCAATTTATTACATTATTGGAGCTAAATTTGTTTAGTAGATTGAATTCAATCTTGTTATCTGAACCAAAATTAAGTTAAATTAACATGACATACAATGATGATGATGATGAAGACAATGAATTAAATTGACACTATTGAGTGATAAAACAGTCAAGACTAGGGATGCCCAAGTTTCTTATTATAACGAGAAAGGTCATATCGTAATGTAAACACCTCGCAGGATTTTTGAGTGTCGTCTAAAGAAACTGATAGAGAAGACAGAGAGTGAAAAGGAGTCCCTTTATGCCTTATTAGGTGGCCGTGGCCACACAATTCCATCCAATTTGATGGCTGCTCTCCCCCTGTAAACCTAACATGAAGCTGCAGAAAATTGTGAGTGCCATTGGATATCTGCAACAGAACGGGGACATTTATTTTTGCACATCTGCCATATCTGCATACCACCATTTACTGAATATTTCAATTAAATTCAGTTTATTTATATAGCAACAATTCACAACATATAATCTCAATGCACTTTGTCATTTCAGTTCAATCATACATGGCCTATGTTCCAGTCAGTTTCAAAGTTTTCTATACATTTCTTCGCCATCTCAAACAGAATAACCACATTGCACCAACTCCGGCTTTTCCTTCAGCTCATCAATGATGAAAGAACTCCGTAACTATGCATCAAAGTAATGCTGCACACTTTACAAACAGTTATATTTATAGAAAAATGTTGAACATTGCAGCCTAAAAAACAGCTTTGTGCAGGCAAAGATTAATGTTATTCAACTGTAGTTTAATCTAACCAAAGGAATTTTGATACTTATAACGTGCGACAGAGTATCTTTAAGGTCATAGTGGCTTAGATCATCGGTACCCTGGACAGCGGCTGTCTTTCTCTTGTATGTGAACGGCAATAACTAAGCTGATCAATAAACAGCTATGTGGAAAAATAACAAAAGATAACTGCCTGCATTTAACAGCAGCTACAATGAGCCATGATGCCATGAACTCTTCATATTGGTATGCAAAAAAAAAAATTAAGGAGTTTTGCATTTTTCACAAGTGTATTTGGTCTGCTTTGCATCTCCAAATTCCTGCACATTTATTCATTAGTAGGCAAACTCATGGCCACAACTTAACTATTTTATTCCCACGCAATACTATTTTATGGCATTGCATTACTATTATGTGGGAATCTGACTCTCCATCTTCTCTCCCCGTTTCATCAGATGACACTCAAACATCTCGAAAGGTGTTTACATTATGTTACTGTATGACCTTTCTTGTTTTAACGAGTTCTGTGTCTCGTTTTAATGAGAACCTTTCTCGTTATAAGAAGTTTTTTTTTCTCATTATAACGAGTTCTTTATCTCGTTTTAAGGAATAAACTTCTCCTTAAAACGAGTTTCATATCTTGACATAACGAGATAATGTTCCTGAATTTATTTTCCAGCTCTGGGAGTTCAACACTTCCGTAGAACCTGTGTTCAAATAGCTTCCTTTTGTGTGAAATATTAAACTGAAGTTTATCTTTAATTCTCTGTAAGATTTTTATTTCAATGGATTTAACGTAATGCTTAATGATGAAATTAGTCTTATTTCAGTTTTATAAATTCCAATACTAAAGGTAAAATATCGGATTGGGACTTGAAGTTGGATTGGATTTGAGGTTAAAAGATCGGATTGGGATTGTAGGCCTAAAATGCTGATCAGGACATCCCTAGTCAAAACTAATTCTTCCAATTCATTAGTTATGACATTTTACATTTAAACAATGTAGTTCACTTTGAACATTTGACGGCACGATGAAGCATGGCCAAGTAAGAAGATGTTTAAGCATGCTCTATCTGCAAACTTGATTTGCAACTATCTCTGGTCAGTAAACTGCATACAACGTCTATTTCAATCAATCCAACATTATTTATGAAGTGCTTTTTAAGATTGCAGCTCAAGGAGCTTTACAGATTAAAAATGACCCCTCCAACACACACACACACAGATTTAAAAGCATCTATTTTTAATGTACACAGGTGAAAAATTCACTTTCTCCTGATCATACTAGGATCATAATTGCCTTAGACACTTAAAGACCTTTGTGGAATCTGAGTTCTTCATCACTTAAAAAGTTCAAAAAACGTCAGCAAGAAACAATTTTTCAAACAAATTCCAGGATTGTGTGCAGTGTGATAAACAGATGACATAACTCAAGCACGGACGCTGTTGCCAGAATGCCTGTGTGAATAAAAGTGTCAGACAGCAGTGTTTTATGGCAGTATTTATTGACTCCATGTGGCTGTGCTCTGATTCAGCATGCTGGAAAAACAATGAAGGAAGGGCGAGACGCATAATGAAGAGAATTAATCCCCACGGCTCTTTACTTTTTTTAAAGGTAGACAGGAAAGATTTGGACCTTCTTTTTTCCCTTTTGGCTTCTACTTGCTTCCTGCCACTTCCACCACGCCTTACCTAGTTTGGCGAGACAGGGGATAAATTAGGGATACGTTCAATTTCCCTCTTAATCTCTCTATAGGTTCAGCAATGGCTTCAGACATATGTTTAATCTGTTGACACAACAATTCTGTCCTCAATCCTGGCATGCACAATTAGTTTCACACACGTGTTTACCTTGCACTTACAGGGAATTTTAGGATAATGGTAATTGACTCGTTTTGGTTCACATTCGTGGAAAACTAAAGTCAGAGTAGCTGTGCTTAAACACACAAACAAAGGGTGATAATGAGTTAAGGGATTAGAACGGCTGAGACTTTGTTGTTGCACCACAAGTCAATATATGTAAGATTATCAAGTCTGGTTGGATTGCTTCCTGTGTCATTGCTAAACACAGAAACTAACCTGCCTTCTTTAATACAGTTACACCCTCATAGTTTATTTAGCCAGATTCATTTAAGAAAAAAATTACGTTTTAAAACTTAATGAACAACAGATGTATAGTGGTAGAGCGCACTAAGGTTTTTTAGTTCATATTATAACCGAACGCCTTGATTAATTTAAGTGAAACAAACTACTTGTCAAACCAGTGAAGGTCTATTTAAACTGTAAAAGATATTTTGGGATATGATGTGATTAGTTGTCTAATTTTAGGTTAAATCTGATTCTAAGCAATCAGCCACTAAGCATTTTTGACACAAAAGCCTTGAAGGACTAACATTTAAAATATTTACAAATAACATTGTAACTATTAATTTGGCCATAACATCAATAATATCAAATATCGGTATTGGAGCAAACTTTTAGATCTGTGTATCCCTAAATTACACTCCTTCCTCCTCCATGATATGCTGCGCTAGCCGTTCTGTCAATGTTTTCATGTGTTCACAAAAAAATTACTAAATCGACAGATAAGTTCCAAAATTGAAAATAATTCATCATCACTACAGAAAAGCAGGCCTCTGTCACCTAAAACCTGACTGACAGCTACAACCTCAATAGTGCATCTCTTCCTCTAGCTGTTCCAGTTTAGCTTTCTGTCCTGCCACCAGAGGCTGATGCTAGCATACTGATTCCCTCATAGTCTCACACACTTTCTAGATGTTTTCAGTCAGAGAAACCACTAAATACATGTTTTTTAATTTGGTCCAAATAAGATGCAGGGAAAAATAAAGATCTTATCTAAGCTGTGGTCAGTGAACAATATGTAATCTACTCTCAAAAAACTTTTTCTGAACTTGGGAAGTGACAACAGCATAGCAGATCATTAATACTATATTACTGCCCAACCCCTGGAAGCTGGATGTCTGGTCACCCAATCTGAAACATAAGTATTACAACAACAAAAAAAGAAGGAAAAAATAGAAGAAACTTGTAAGGGAGCTAATACATTTT
This sequence comes from Apricaphanius iberus, assembly GCA_028564705.1. Taxonomy (NCBI): domain Eukaryota; kingdom Metazoa; phylum Chordata; class Actinopteri; order Cyprinodontiformes; family Aphaniidae; genus Apricaphanius; species Apricaphanius iberus. Next base: position 949,058 of record JAPXFQ010002192.1, read on the forward strand.
CAAAGCACTTTTGAGGACCAATCTTCTGCTTTTTTTCACACTTGCTCTAAGCAAGTTCTTTCAAGTCCGTATTGGTGACTTTATTAAAAAATTATATTAAAAAGAATTTTTACTTTTTACATTAGGAAATTATTGGTAAAAATAACTATTGATGCCACTCCTATTAGTTGAGGAGTGTGGTTTTAGTCACAAAAAACATCATCTGCGTCTGTAGAATTAAATATAAAATCACCACATGCCTACTGTTAAGTAAACATATGACCACTCTAGCATAGAAATGGTTCACCAGATAAGAAATTTACTGTTTTCCAGGCCTAGAACATGCTCACCATGGTACCAATATTATAAAGTATTATGACCAATATTACTGTATTGAATGAATTGCAACAGGATTCTAATATAATTAATGTGTAATAAGCTATACGTAGGTAAATTATTTTTTTGAAGGGTGCATTAAACCTAGAATGGTTTCAGAATATTTATCTTAATCCCACACTCAGTATAGAAAATACAGTTTTTCTGAATGCTGATAGAAAAGGTGCAACTGTTTGAGTAAAGACATGTTGCTTGGAAACAATCCTTTGTTATATCCAAAAAGGGATTCTCTGTGGAGATTTTTGCTAAAAATAAAAACATGCAATTAGTCACCATGAAAGACAGTAAACCAAGAAACTGTAGCAGAAGCCATTTTAAACATCTTCTGTCAGCCCAACATGTTCAAGTTATTACCAGGACAAGCTTCATTTGACAAAGCTAATGTCTGCAACAATGTCCAGCTGAGATCAGTAACCTGCTAATGACTACGAGTGACATTAAACAACTCATTCTTATTCTCAAGGCATCACAGCAGCTCTGGAAAGGTCCCTGGTGGCTTTGACACACTCACAGATGACCTTTGTCATCAGTTGCTGACACAGTCTGTAACTGCAAATGCTGCACATTTAAATCTGGTGTATTAACTTATGAACGAGCATCGAAAATCGTATCAGGATTATGAACAGGGTGGAAAGTTTTAATACCTGTGAAATGTCAATGAAATTCAAGATTTCCTTGAAAAGCAAAAAGAAAAGAAAATCACTTTTTTAAATTGTTTATCTAAGGTTTTTTTTTTCTTTGTTTTATGTTCATATGTTGTTTTGATTACTATTTTTTTTTTATTCCTATAAGATTTGCAGTCTGGACCTAAAAAGAAATTGCTCGACCATGCCTTCATGGGAAGGCAGACAGCTGCCTTTGGTGTTTTCCACTTATAATAATCTGTGGCACTGTTTAATGATAGTGGTCAAATAACTCTTCAGACTTGCTACCTAAAGTGCTACTTTAGGATCAATGATAATAACTTTTGCCCATGCTACTGTAGTAATACCCATTTAGATGATCCGAATAGGAAGTGTCCGATTATTCTGATATTATGGAGTCATTATTTGTTACCAATCTTAAGATATACACACCTATAACCTGTTAGTAATTTCTAAATTGCTCAGTAAATTTGCACACACATATGAGATGTCATCTTAGTAGTAAAAACAATGCTAAACATATTTCCTCCTTGCATATTTCTAGAATTTTGGTTCAGATAATTAAAAAGCTTTGTGTCAGAAAAAGATAACCTGAATAAGCATAAAAGCAGCTGTCGAAATATTCCAAGCATTAGGGGAAAAACTGTTAAAAAGCAATTTAATCCCTTTTTTAGAGACAGAGTTAACTGATTCATCATGTTTTTTGGACATTTAGACCAACAAATTCAAGAAAGCCCTCAAATATATAGAACTTTAAAGACAGATGAGAAACAAAATCATTGACTTCTATCAGTCTAGAAATGTTGCATTGCCACTTCTTACGGTGCTTGCACACCAAATGCGTAAGACGCGACTAGAAAGTCAGATTTACATGTAAAGTCAATGGAGGAGCGCGATGAAGCGCGACTGGGGATCCCGCGACAAATCAGAAGCAGATTTGCATAGCAGAAAAGCTATTCTAGTTTTTACTTGTTGGTCTAAAACTAAACAAATGTAACAATTCGAGATGTTCCTACTTAATATTTTGCTTCATTCTAACTTTTTTTAAATAAGTACTAATATATGAAATGTTTAGAAAATACAATGCACAACATGTAATAATTTACACTTTAATACAAGTTCTGTCAATTTAACAAAACAATGACTTAACATAGTGGCTTACGTATAACTACATCAAAAAGCCAAATACATTACACTGTATTGTAAACATTTTGGGGAATGCTATTGAGGGAAGATAAATTCAATAGCTCACAACATGTTATTTTAAGATGGAGCTGAACAATTCTAACTCTCAGTACAAAATGACTGAACAATATCTATATCAGGGGTCTCCAATTCCAGTCCTTGACGGTCAGTGTACTGCAAATCTGTTGTGTCCTTGGTTCAACACATCTGAATCAAATGGCTCAATAACCTTCTCAGTATGCAGTTTAAGACTCCATAGCCCTGTTAATGACCGGATTATTTAATTCAGGTGTGTTGAAGCAGAGACAAAACTAAAGGTTGCAGGATACTGGCCTTCGGATACGTGCTAGGCGGTTCTACTTAATTTCAGCACTTTGGATCATATAAGGAAATCACTTTGCCCTTAGTTGGACATTTTCAAGTTGTTTGCCACCAAATTTTTGCATTACGATCCTTAACTAAAAAATGTACACTGAATTTATGTAAATATTACATTACATTGACTATAGTCAAATAGACTTTTTTCAGTGCAAAGAACGTCCCCCGCCGCTCACATGCTTATAAACTTTTACTAACAGCAGACAGATGGACAGCCGCTCAGCTTGGTAGTTGGCTTGTCATTTATTTAAGGAGATGGTGCTCCGCTTCCAGGTTCTGGATCCTTCCGCCGCTGCTCAACTGGGTCTACCCCCTCAGGAGCGGTCCCGACATTTAATGTGGTCAGCTCATAGACCAGAGTCCACTAGGTTCTCCCGGAGGGTTGGGAGAAGGAGGGAGGGAGGAGGAGAAGGCCAGCGGAGCGGTCCCTGTCAGGATCCTTCCACATTTCTGCTTCACGCACAAGGAAATGGCATATTTTAAAGCGCTACCAGTTCATTTTGGACAGGCTTCAAGGTGCAAATGTGCAAGCAACAAGCTAGGGTCGTGTGATGCTTTTTCGTCGAGTCTATCGCGTTCGGTGTGTAAGCACCTAAGGCAGAGCCATTTTCCACAAGTGAAGAAATATGAACCAGCAGTCACCCTTCCTGACAAACGCTGACCTAAAAAGAATTACTACAAGGGCCCCATCAACAACTCATCTAAGAGGTCATGAAATATCCCTGAATCATGCCAAAAACACTGCAGACCTCACTTTCCACTTGCCTAGTGTCAAGGCAAAAACAAATGCTGAAAAAAACGTCAGGTTAAGACGGATAAAGCTGAATAAAGGGCAATTTTGGAAGCCAGTTAGAGGTTCACCTTGCAGCCTGAGAAAAATCCAAACAAAATTCAACAATGGTTTCAATATAAAGGTATATCTTAATGCAGTGGTTCCCAAAGTGAGAGTAATTGCAAGGAGGATGCAGTATGAACATATAAAATAAATGCTTGGAGGGAGGTTTTTGATAAGCCTCTCAAATAAACAAAAAGCAGAACATAAAACATCTCCAAACAAGCTTCTAAGTGAACTTCCTTCCCAGCGACAAAGTTGAAAGCATGATGAAGCATATCTTGCCCTTTGTTTTGTTACACCAAACACCTGCAAATGTTTTTAAAAAAATTTTTACCGAGTGGCACAGTGTAAAAACCTTAACCCAATTATTAAATACAACAGCAGCCAGCACACCGTCAGTTTTTCCTTTGTCCAGTGATACCAGTTCTTGTGCTAAATGTTATTGCGTTCTAAAAGCTTTCTATGTAAGGAATCCCAGCAGATTGCAGATTATGTAGTTGTGCCCGGAACATGCAGACTCCAGCTACAGCAATCCATCAGTAATCCTTCATACTGGGCAAGCATGTAGCTACAGTTGAAAGGAAAAACTCCCCTTTAACAGGAAAAGATCGCCAGTAGAACCTAGCTCAGTACAAGCAGCCGTTTTGAGAGGACAGACAGGAGACACAAAAAGAACAAAATGAACTCTTGTAAGAGTACTTTCTACATTAATGAAAGTAAGAAGTTGATAACAGGACCTGGGTACATTTTAGGATGTCACTGGGACCATCATCTGAATCGATGCTCCCCATCCAACAGGGCGTTGTAGCTAGTACTTAAGAATGATAGATTCATTTGTTTTGGTATATCACATTAAGATTCCTTTAAAATACTGTGTCAAAGCATGGGTCAGTTTAAGAGGTAAGAACAAGATCAAGGATATGAGAAACTCAGAAATAATCCACAATTAAATCGCTTTCGCTGCATTGACTATACCGTAAAACAGTTGAAGCAGAGTAGAATGAAAGTTTGTAATTGTAAATCACATAAAAGATGCATACTTGTGTATGATGATGCACACTATCATCTTGGTAATCATACATGTATGATGCATAGTAGTATTTCGTTCCCTGCCCTCTACTGTCTATTTGTTTTTTTGTTTTTCCTGTTGAAAAGTAATGAAGAATTATTTCCACCCATAAAGCCAACAGCTAATACAGACACAATCACCTGAAACTAGACACGCCTTTCTCCACAGGCAAGAGAATGGAGAGTTTCCAACACGCCAGTCATTCCTGAGATCCTATTCATCTCCCCAGCATCTCCCCAGGCTTCAGCGTAGAGGTGTGTATAGACACAACAGCCCACTAGTCCCTTCGCAACAAAGCTAACAGCACACATCCCCACCAAAGAGCCTCACCTTCAGTACGCATCATGGAAGTATCTGATCAAGATGAAACTGGAAACTCAGAGGAAATGGAGTTAAAAGAATGAGATGGTTTTGTTTTGTTTATGCTGCGGCTTTGTATCCTTTTTTGTGTCACAGTGTGTGTGTTTTGGTGTCTGAGAGTCAGCATGCCTCATTGCAGCTCTGCAGCCATCCACTATGTTGACAATGACAATCTAAGCACAAACATCATTGGTTTTTAATGATGTAATTATCAAGCAAAACACACACAATGCAACACAAATCCTCCAGAGCGTTGATTAAACTGCTGTCATTAACATATGGAAGAGACATGCTGTTTGAATTTCATCCTGTCTTTTTCCTTCAGCATTATTGTGTAAACTTGTGGCTAGGCATAACTTACAATGACCAAGTTGTGTTTAAATGTGTGTATCTGTTTTTCGATAAAAGAAGCTCTGGGCAGCCTGTGTCTTAGTAGCAGCTGTCCAGGTAGTTTACGTGACCTCTTCACTCAAACACAGGCACACTTCCCCCACACCTTCAGGTTTACTGCCTGGCCATAAACCAAAGATAACACGAACTCCTCCTAAATCAACAAGCCGTGGTTAGCAGGGCCAGAATCACAGTCAGCTGACAGATTCTATTCATGTTAGCAGATCACAGCGGATCTCTGTGCTTTTGGTCCTGTTTAGTCCCTTGAAGAGAAATATTTGCAATGAGTGTTATTCTCTGTCATGCTATTGGATGAATGGCATTTATTTCATTGTTGCAGACAGATGTGCTGCCTTAATTAAATAACACCACAGAATAAACTTGCCATGCATAATTTAATCCTGAAATAAACCAGACTGCCACAAACATTTTTTGACTATGTAGAAATGTTATGCAACATGAATGCTGCAGCTTTTCACCGTTTACACAAGTGCTATGGAGCTAGAACACCAAATGATCAATCAAAACCAAAACCTAAAGACCAACACAAAAACAGGAATCTAAAACAGCACAAAGAAAATAGAACACAAGAAAGAACAAATAAACTAAACACAGAGAAAAGAACCGTTTTAACAACGTAAGTGACACTAATCTACACCCTCACTTAGAAAACACAAAAAACGAGTGAGAACCAAAAACACAAACGTGTGTATTGTGCCACATTTTCTTACATTTAGACCTGTTTTATACACATTTTTCTATATGTCAAACAACAAATGAGCAAACCATATGACAGCAACTTGTACATCAAAATCAATTTATCCTGCTTTTTATCAACAGTTTGTGCTGGTGATATTGGTGTAATGTCTGGCCTACCCAGTCACCAGATCTCAATTCAGTGGAGCACCCTTTGGTGTGGTGGGATATGAAAGTAACAACACATGTTTTATTTGACATCTACAGCACTGTGTGACACTATCATTTTAATATGGTCCAAAAATCTCTGAAGAATGTTTCTCAATCTTTGTTGAGTTGCTGTCATATAGAGGAGGTTCTAAGGGGTAAATAGGTCCAGTTTGGTTCCACTGAGCATTTATAGACAGTACGAAAGCAGCTATAATATTTACTTTTTGATCTGACACATTTCAGGTAAATTTTTTCTCAAGTGAAATGTTTTTTTTGTTTGCAAAACATGTCTAACATCAATGGTAACATAATTTTTTGTTTGTTAAAGAAGACAAAACACTCATACATTGAAATTTGAATTTCATTGACATTTTTCAGCTGACCTTCCCACATGTCCATATGAGTCTGTAGTTAGTCATTAAAGTCAGGTTTTATCTTACAACAGCAGATGGTATGACAGAACCTAACTGATAAAGTTACATGGAGCTTAAAGTTTTTCAGGTTTTTCACTAAGGCTGCCTCTAATTAATTACTTTCTTCATATTTCATAGCATTGCTGGGTCTTTGTGTTGTGCACAAAAAATTGAACAGCATAGTTGAAGGTCTCTAGAGTCCTTGTCTCAAAATTGTAAATCAAGTTTGTCAAGTTGCACCTGTCTTCATTGACAATGCCAATGCTGTCCAACTGTCTCACTTGAGAGAATAACAGAGTTTTGTTCTCACAGGGTTCATGACATTTTAATATCCTGAGACTAGCAACACAAGGCAGCAGGTAAAAAATATATATTTGAAAACACTTGATATGCCTTAGCCTCATTGTAATTAGACATCAACTATTTTCCTTTGAATGATTCTGAGTGAGCTTTCAGCAGTCCAGATGGTAAAGATGGACCTGCCTCATCCCCTTTAGTAAAATGTTAACCTTTTGATACAATACTATTTTTATTTATCTCCTTTTTTTGGCAAATGCGAGATATTGCATGTTTTGGCAAACCATACTCCAGCTTGGCAAAACCTCGGAAAACAAGTTCACCATAGTCACAAGTACCATGGATGTGTACGAACTATTGGACCAATCTTTTTTTTTTCAAAAGTAAAACAGTTATTTAAACTTTGAGATTACCTGGGGTGTCGTATGATGTAGTGGTTAGAGTGGATGCCCCATGTCCAGAGGCCTCAGTCCTAAACACAGCTGTCCCTGGTTTGAGTCCCATCCCAGGCGACCTTTGCAACATGTCTTCCCCCACTTCTCCCCACCTTCACAATTCTGTCCGCTGTTAAATAAAGGCCACTGTTGCCCAAAAAAGCTTTGAGATGACCAAAAATTTGCTTTGCTGCTTATCTTTATCTAACTACCTACAGTTGCTGCTGGAAAGTCACTTTGTCTCTATTGTGCTCTAAAAGTCTGGACATACCTTCACTCCCCAGATTTCTCAACAAATGTTGGATTTCCATTTGACTTTTTATGTCTTGAGGCATATAACATTGACTGCAGTTCTTATTTTATGCATTTTACAGCCTTGCAGAATAATATCTGCCTCTATTTAACAATAACAGCTGCAAAAATCTGCCCTAAGTGTCTCTGTCTGTAAAATAAAGTAGCTTCCAACCACCTTGATGCTTTAGCTGTTTGGTGATTGGCTGTTAGAAATGCTACAATACACCCCCATACTGAAAGTTGTGTACTTCTGCCTCGAGACACCCACTCCTAAGGACAGAAAAAGCGACCATAAACAAGGTGTAACAGTCCCTTGCCAAAATATTCAAACTCAGGTTATATGTCAAATTTTGTTGCATTACAACCGCAAACATCAATGTTTGTGCTGCAAAGATAATTATCACCACGGGATAAATAAATACCTGTACTGCTTGCAGTACTATGACAATTTGCTGCTGGAGAATGTATTTTTTTAAGTTTATAGTCTTATACCCAGTACATAGTTAAACCCTGCTTAAATTGAACAATGAGGCAATAATTTAGCTGTCACTGTCTATAGGTTTTTACAGTTCTAACTTTGTTGACAGTGTTGAACTTGAGGACAATATTGGGTTTGAGATAGAAAAAAACAACATTTCAGTGTTAAAATTTGGTTTAGAGTTAGGCTCAGGCTAAGACTACAGGAACTCAGTGATTGATGTTACACCCCTTAAGGATATGGAAACATCACGGTATGTGTGTGAGAGGGGGTGTGTGTTGGTGGGTGGGTAAGGAGCAGGCAGGCCATGTTAGGCTGTGTCCTAACACATCTTGTGCCCTGAAGCCTGGTTGTATTGCATGAGATAAAGGTCATCCCTTGACTCCTCTGTGATCCTCTCTTCCTTCAACAATGATAAACCATCATCAATGACCCAGCATCCCATTCCTTTCTATTTCAGGTGCGAGACAATGGGAGGAGGGCGGAAGGTTTCAGGAGAGACCATTAATTAGTCTCCAACAAGTAGTTATGACCATATGTCCTCTTAAAGTTAATGCAATTTAAAGCTGATAAAAAAGGATGTGAATGAGTTCAAGTGATGTAACTGAAGGGGAAATGTTAATAAGAATGATTTCAGTGTTTTAATTGTAGGACCATGCAGCCAACATCTTTATAAACCTAACTCATGGAATCTAAACCAGTAGCTCATGGACTATTTGTTGAAGTGCCAATGGAAAGTTTTCAAACTTGGCACACCTGTCCTCTGGATGTTGTTTTTCCTATTCCTCTTGGCAAAAACCTTTAAAAATCAAAAGTCCATTCTCAGGTTCTTTTAAGCAGTGGTTTCAGACTTGAGCTGGATCACATACATCAGGACGATTATAGTTCTCCTGAGGATTTTTGTCATCTTGCCTTGAAATCCTGTCTTGTTGAAATCACAACAAACTTTTATCTGTACACGTGTTTCCTTCTGTCAGGCATAGAATCTCTGTTCCAGACAGAAGCACATCTCTTAGGCAAGGGCACAGTTAGGGGGCTGCTTCTGGGGTTTAAGCCCTGAATGTTTTCTGAAAAGCCCTGAATCTGAATTTTACTTTTGAAGGAGGGAAGAAAAGCCTCTCTGAAGTAAGTTGAAGTACCGGACTCGAACAGATAGGCAGCAGCTGTGTAAAGTAGCCTGCATACAGCCTAAGGGGCCCCTGAGGAAGAAACACTTCTCCCGCTTTAGCAGCCTGTCTGTCTGTTTGCTCGGTGTTGGGACTCCTGCGTGTCGGATTCATACATGACAAGACTTCTTGGAGTCATGGATATGAGGAATTTTTAGACAAAAATTACAGATTAACAACAAAAGCTGTGATAAAAAGTTTTGTGCTTGCGAATGCCCCTACAGGCAATATGCGTAGCTGCAGCCTGAATGGCCTCACACATGCTGTGTGAGAGCTCCCTCCTATTACAACAGAAACAACAGCTGACTCAGTCCTGTCCTGGGCAATTTACAGATTTGTAGGCATGACTTCAACTGAGGTAAAAAATTTTACTGTTGTGTAAATTCAATTCAGGTCTGGGCTGGAGTTTTGCTGGTGCAAAAAAGCCGCTCTTATCTTATGCTCAGCTGAATCCATCCTTCAGATAGGCTTGTAGAAATCCAGGAAGACAACAAAGAAGGACTTCAGAGATGCTCAGAGAACTCAAAGGGGAATAATTCACAACAAAACATTGGTGAAATTAAAGTTTTGTGGCAGAGAATGTCTTATTTAGTGGCTCCAAAACTTGTCTGGGTGAGGAGGTGAATGTAATGCATGCTTTAAATAAGGTCCAGGTTGATAAAAAACAAACAACAAACTTCCACTTTAACACCTTATCCACATGTACCTGGGTATCTTACAAAACAGAGTTATTTTTCTATGGTTTGGCCTTTCATCCACACATAAACAGAGCAAATACCAATTTTTTTTTAAAACTCCGGCCAAAGTGGAGATCTGGGTTTTCTCTGTTTTCAGTATCTGCATGTGGACAGATGAAAACAGAGTTTAAAATGCTGTAACATCACTATCCACGACAAAAAATGCTCCAACATCACTTGTGTGACCTGTATTTACTATCAGAAACAGCATTACTGCCATCAGAGCAGTGTTGGTATCATGAATTGTCAAAGTTTGTTTTGTTTGTTTGCTTTTACCGCTCTGTTACTGCTGCGTGCTGAAGATAGAAGATTTAAAGTTACACTGAGCAGATAGGACTTGGGAGAACTACTGCCCCCGACAGGTTTGCAGTAGCACACATATCCAGTAATATTCAACAAATTACAAAATCAATTACAAATTCAAAAATCATTTATTTCAGGAACTCAGCTTAGTATATAAAACATTACATAGATTAACAGTTTGATTATTTGAAGGCTTTATTTATTTTGATTATAATGGTTTTCTGCTTGCAGGTAAGGGAAACACTGTATTTAGGATTAGTATATTACATCAGACCAATAAAAAACATTTATAGTTTAAAATGTTCTACTTTGTTCTCCTAGGACCAGAGTACCTTCTTCCACAAACTGGACTTCTCACAATTTCCATTCAACAATGGCTGTCTTCCTGTTACTCCTCTGTGTAAATAATATTTGTGGATGACACAGTTGACTTCTCAACATATTTTATCAGCTGCAGCTTCTCTGGACTAACCTGGGGCTTTTTGGTTGATTCTCAGATCGATGCTCTGCCTGTCAGTTTATGTAGACTGCCCTGTCTTGGCAGGTTTGAGATGTTCATAGCCTGGGATATGTTTAGTAACCTAACCCATCTTAAACCACTCTAGAATCTTTTTGACCTTCTTACTGTGTTGCTTGGTCATCATGATGCTGTTTGTTCTCTAGCTTTCTACAGCAAACCTCAGAAATTCCCACTGAAAAGCTGCATTTATAGTGAGACTTAAACACACATACACATGGATTCTATTTAATAAGTACTGTAGGTGACTTCTGAAGATGATTAGTTGCTCTAGATTGTATTTCAGGAAATCATAATTAAAGGATCCGAATAGAATTGCATGCCACATTTTTTAGATTTGTTCTTTTGTTTTGTTTTTGTTTCTTTTGTTTAACATTTAAAAACAACTATGTATCCTTTTCCTTCCCCTTAATATGCACTGTTTTGTGTTGGTAAATTTCTACAAATACCAAAAAAAAAAAAAAAATTATACTTTGTAATTGTAAGGGGAAATATTAGAAAAAGTTGAAAGGGAAACAATACCTATAAAAGTTTTGTAAATAGTGCAGTCTTGGTTTTATTAGTTCAGTTGATTTAGCTTTTCATACTCTGAAAGGCAGGTATCCTTTGGAGAACTTCAAAGGAAATGTGAATGACTTTGAGACTTAACTTAGTAACAGCTTCAGTCTGGCCGCTTCAGCATGAAATCCTGATTGATAGGGTGCTGTGCTGACTTTGGTTATGTTCTTCCATCTCTATAAGGAAACACTTAATCCAGGGTTTTGGTAATTTGTCTTTGGCTGCTGATGGCTTATAGATAAAACAATGTAACCACCTTGCACAGAGTAATCGTGCTCAAAAATATAGGAGTCTTCCTTAGAGTAAGTCCTGGTTTTGAGTGTTTCAGTCACTTTTTTAACTGTGCACCAACAAAAGTGTTATAAATGTGATCTAACAAAAGTGTTATCTATAGTGAATAGACTGGTTCTAATATACCGGTTCGTCTGATTTAATTAGAATTATTAAATTAAGGCAACAAGTTTGTTTTTATAATATCTCAAAAATTCATTTTAAGGAAATGTAAACAGAGTTCAGCTCAGTAATGATTTTAATAAAACATTTTCTAAATACAATGTAGGAAATTGTTCATACCCTTTTTAATATTTAATTAATTTAAAATTGAAAACATTGTAATTGCTGATCAAGCTTTTTAGTTTTCCCACTGACATCTGGATTCCACCGTATCTTTGGTGATGAGCACCAAGTCGAGGAGGTTTGTATGGCTCTTTACCATCACCCTCATCTTTAGCTCACTATATCAATTCTCATCAGATTTCCTTGGGACTCTGGCTATGCTATGCCAAGTTTTATATTTCTTTAAGTCAGAAGAAACAAGTTAATCAAATAGAAAGATTACTTTAAACCTGTATCTATCAAGTGGGTGAATAATTTTGGTCTTCAACTCTGGTTAGCCATGGAAGCTGAAGCCTTTGACTAATCTATAAAGCTAAATGTTACACTTGTAACAAAATTGCAGTCTTAATAACATCATACAGATTTCTGTGATTGCTATATTTTTAGGCTGTAACCCGCATATATTAAACATGCTTTCCTTTTATCCATATTTTTTTATTAAACTTTTTATTGGTCTGATGTACTATTTTAATCCTAAATGTTGTGTTTTCTTTAGCTGTAAGCAAAGAAATCCTCATAGCAGACCGAAATGATTGCTTTAAAACAGTCTGTCTGTAATTAATCTGTGTAATGGCTAACTTAGTGAACTAAGTTACTGAAATAGCAGAACTTTTCTACCTTATTGAATGGATGTGTATGTAGTCTTTCATTTAAAACATTAGTTGTAGTTGCTTTACCTGTATGAGTTTTAAACACAGTCATTACCTGCGTATTGTTCTCAGTTATTTTGTACAGCTTTAATGAAGATTATGTTTTATGTTTTAGATGTTATATTGAGACACATCTAAATACTGCAGCTGACTAGTCCTCAGGAATGGAACAACCAACATCTTACCCTGTAAACACCAACCACATTACTCTGTCACACGTGTGTCAAACTTTGGTCCTTCAGATCCGGTGTCCTGTAACTTTTGCATGTGTCTTTTCTTTGGCACACCTGACTGAAACAATTACTGGTTTGTCGTATTATGTTCAATTTGAGAGCATACTAAGGAGGTGAATGATACAGACCTTTAATTCAGGTGTATAAGACCAGGGATAAGTAGAAAAGTCGCAGGACACCGGCCCTTGAGGACCGGAGTTTGACAGCCATGCTCTATGAGAACCAAGCAAATACAACTAACCTCCTTTTGTGTAGCAATCACACATACAGTCCGTCCAAATATCATAAATTGTGATGATAAATTCTGTTGTCCTTGACAGTCAACTTCATGGCCTGTTACAACCAACCATTCACCTATCTCGGCAGGCATTGAAAACGCACTATGAAGTTAGTTGTCAGTGCCTCAGATTGTCAGTGATGATTTATAACTTGTTGTTACAGGTAATTATACTAATACAAATACGCCAATTATGATGCATGTACACCTTAAACTTCAATTAAATGAACGACTTCCTATTAAAATATTGTAAAATGATGAACAATATACTACTACACTAAAAATTATGACAAACCTGTAAGCTCTAAGTCACTGGATCGTGTTTGAGATACAAGTGGGGGGTTTTCTAAGTACATTTTTTAAGCAATAAGCTTTTTACCTGCTAAATGGTATTATGTGACACTGCAGTATGATGGTTCCCTTCCTAGGTCAAACTGTTGCTGTTTGACCAACCGTATTCCCTCGAGGACCTCCCGCTACTTTGAGGGAATACGCAGTACACGTGTTTACTGTGTGTCTTTCGCTACCTCCCACAAACACACACGCACAGACACAGACACACAGAGAGAGAGAGAGAGAGAGAGAGAGAGAGAGATGCCTGAACAGACGCAGTAGCAGACGTGCCCGCTCCCGTCTGCCTGCTTTTCTCCTTCTCTCACACACTACAGAGAGCAGCGCTTTGACGCACCACGCAGTTGGATTATTGCGCGCTGGTCTCTCATTCGGGTTTTTTGCCTGCCTCTCATTTTACTTCCAATTGATAACCAATTCTTTCGGAATCAGAAAATCTCCACCACCTGAGAGTTTGAAGGAAGAACTTGGCGCAGCCGCTGCCACAGCGCCGGACGCGTGTTGTGAATTAATAGCCAAAGACATCCTCACCTGGAGTGTGCGCTAACGCGCCAAGTGTGTTTGCTCGAAAACACCTGGATCAAATCAAGGATCGAGATACTTTCCTGGTCAGGAACACTAAAACAGACATCGCAGCTGGAGGATTCTGGCCACCGCATGCCGGGGACATGTGGAAGTTTGCGCCGCTGTAGCGCAGCCACAGAGCCGGTTCATCTTTATAGCTCAGTGGGATAACACTCCTAGTAACACTCTTGGGGGACTCAAATGTGAAAAATTCACATTTTTTTCACCTACAGAAAAACTAACTTGTTAAGCACGGACCAGAACAATCATAAAAGAAACAGAGCGCATAGCGCAGCGTGTGGAGTTTGGTAAGCTCCTTCGGAAATTCCGTATTTTGCGGGTCTCATATCGGCCACCCACTTCTGCCGCAGTCATGGTGGGAGCTGTGCTCTCTGTTGGCCTTGGCCGCTCCTTGGAGACTGCACCGAGGTTGCTGCTGCTGGGGACCTTCCTTGTGCTGGTCCTGTTAACCAGAGCAGACAGTCAGCCGTGCCCACCTCAGTGTTCTTGCACCGGGACCACTGTAGACTGTCACGGCCAAGGACTGCGCAGCGTGCCCAGGAACGTTCCCCGAAACACGGAAAGACTGTAAGTTTAAGGAAGACTGCTCGCCTTAAAAATGTTGAACAGTTTAAAAGCATTATGAATATTTTTTAATTACGTTGAAAGATGTGATTTGATAATCCTTCTTACTGTTTATTTTAAGATTTGGATTCTGTTTTAACAATGTTGATTTTAGTAATCACATCTAGTCAGTTATTTACTGCTAAATGATTTCAGTATCAACATTGTAAAAAGATACGCAAATTATCCAAAACATGACCAAAACTGTTCAGCGCGCTATAGGACCACATGTGAATAAAGCAGGGCTTTAAATATTCCATCCGTCCGGTCAAAGTACACTTAGAAGCACAGGATCTGCAGACTGATCAAAATAAATTTTGTTTAGACAGTCAGATTTATTGTTTCATGTGTTGAATGTCAGGATACGTCAGTGTAGGTCGAGAATCTTAACTTGGGGGTGGGTGGGGGCTGTCGCTGTGGTCTTGCTGGTGGTTTCGCACTGTTGCACTACCAGAGCCTCCGTCGACCACGTCGGTTTGTGTGGAGCCCAGCGAGTTAATCAAAAACGGATTTGGACAAGTGGGCTTTGACTTAAACATGCCTCGTTTTACCAGGCGGAGTCCCCGTGATGAAACGTGTTTGAACAGTTGCAGTGCAGCAGCATACCAGTTTTGGGGAGTGGGGGATTCTCAAAACACAATCAGAATCTTAGGTTTACAGTAGAAAAGAAATTATATTTATATTTTATTTGATGTATTTTAACTCTCTTTTTTTCTTATTTTTCATCTAGGGATCTGAATGCAAACAATCTCACTAAAATCACCAAGGGGGATTTTGCAGGACTGAGACATCTGAGAGTCCTGTAAGTTGATTTTATTTGAGTGTTCTTTTTTCTCTTTACAGATGTAAAAGGTAAATTCTATTTTTTTAACATTAGGCAGACAGTTTAGCAGGTCTGGTTGCCCTACAGTGTCATTGCAGAAGTGCTCTTTAACACGGCGTTGCTCATGTTCTAAAGGCATAATAAACCACATCTGGTTCAGGCAACAAAATGAAAAGGTTTAGAGAAAAAAGTAAAGCTTAGAAAATAAAAAATAAACATTTTAAAACGTTTTCAGGTTCAGTTTTATTTTCGTGTAATATTAATTTCATAAATCAGTAGTCAGGAAAGCAGGAAGTAATGTTATTTGTCTTCAGTGCAAACAATTTTTTTAACTTTGTGTTTTCACAACATTTAGCTTATATATTTTTGAAAATATCTCCGTCTTTATTTATGTTATGATAATTTTTTTTTTTTGCATTGTTTGGACAAAGATTTATAACAGACCTTAACAATTACTCGATAGGTTTTATATCTTTTTAATATATTTTGCATTCTATGCTTTTTTGAAGTCCTTGTTCTGCTGAAATGTATCCGGTATGTGGGAATGTTCAAAAACAATCATTCTGATATACTGTATATTGACAGAAGAAACCAATATATTGCAATAAATATCAAATTGCCACGTCTTTGCCAAACATAACCCTCCTGAACAAGGTATATTCTCCCAGGATTTTACTTGGTTGTTCTGCAGCAATCTTTAAATGAGTAGATGAGTGGATTCTTGTGGATTCTTAGCAAACTACTAACAGACTGCTGATGCTGGGTCTTTCACAAGCTCTATGTGATCTTTGGCTCTCGCAGAGCTGTCCCCATTACATTTTTTACTCCTCTGTAAGACATCTTTTCAAGTGCTCCTGTCTGTTGCATAGATGTCATGATGGTCTTTCCACCCACGAAATTTGGCCCCAGTGGTGACCAAGAGAACCTTTACGAACTGGCCAAAAAAAATTGTATCAGTGTACTTTGCATCAAGAATCTTATGAAGATCTTGAGAGAGTTTGCCTTTATCCATCATGGTTTGCTTCTTTTGCTATGCCTTTGTTATACACATCCATTTCATGGGTAATCAGTCAGGACTAAACCCCAAACAGGGGGCAGGATTGTTCTCCAAATACTCAGATTAAATGTATTTCCTTTATTTTTTATTTGCTTTTTATGTTTTTGCAGCTTCTTTTTGTTATGTGTTTAGTACTTTCCCCCCATTTATTCAGTTAGTTTTGGTTTCTTCATATGCATGGAGTTCTTACTAATAAGTAGTGTGAATGTCATGTCATGAGCGCAATTATAATAATATTTACTGAGATTAACATTGACATATTCAGTTCTTATTGTCACCACTGTAAGGCTTTTCTACGACAGCCATAAAAGTTTCAGTTGTGCTTCTGAGTTTTTTTTGCTGGTACATGTTTTTTGTATATGGATGTCATTGTGTCGTAGTGCCTGCATCAGTTGTGTGTGAGCAAGTCTTTATTTGCTTGTATTTATTGTATATACATGCTCAAAAGTGGGAGCTTAGGGTGTTTTAAGTCAAAGTGTGGAGGTGGTTGTAAAGACAGAGGAAAATGATATTCACACACCCAGCTCTGATGAGCTCCCTTTTGCTCCACACAGTCCACAGCGACACAGATTAAACAGTTTCCCATCCCATTCTGCATTTTGAAGCCCTGCCGCATGCAGCACTGCATCCAGTTGTACAGGTCGCGCCACTGAGCACACAGCCTTCGCGACCAACAAAGAACAGCTTCTCTGGCACCTGTTAATGCCGTCGTGTTAATCTGCCAGTTGGAAGTGTCAGGCGGGGTTTATTTTAACCACTGGGCCCCGGGGCCCATGTGCTGGAGTGATTAACACACTGGTGAGGAAATGATGGAGGGCAAGAATGGAAAGAGATAGCGGTCATTAGGTGTAACCGCGGAAAGAGGAATGCAGCTGCTACGAGGCAAGGCTGGAGGGGAAGGAAAAGAGAGAGAGTCAAGTAAGAACAAGTTTCCAACCTAAGATCACAGTGGGTTCAGAGTTCTGCTCTGATTTGCTGGTGGGACAGCCCGAGCACCACTGAGAGGCAATGTGAATGGTTAGTTAAACACATTCCTGGAGTTCCTGTAGGGATTATTTCCTTAATTAGATGTAAAGTGTTCCATCTGCATTCACCTGCTAACCGGTGCAGAATATTCTAAAAGTTATTGACAAAGCATTTTTTAAATTACAATAATGTCCAAGATTTTAAAAGTGAATAAATGGTTAGTTTCAAAAGCACGTATCTAATTTCTTTTTTACATTTACACTCACAAATTTAATTGTCTTTTTAGTGGATTTGATGCGACTTGAACAACATTATGCATAATAATAAAGTGATTGCAAAACTGATACGTGTTTTTCTAAAGTTTTAATAAATGTAAAAAATAATATGAAAACTGTAACCTATTTTATTCAGCACCTGAATTAATTCTATGTAGAAGTGCATTTTGATACAATTACACCAAGTATTTTGGGTTATATCTAGGGCTGAACGATTAATTGCATTTGCAATTAAATCGCAATTTGATAAAATGCGATTTCCTAATCGCAAAGGCTGCGATTTCACTTGACGTAAACATATCTGGTAAAGTCACGTGACTTGCAAACAGCTCAAACAATGCAGAGAGAGAAGGAAAAATTGCTCTTTAACCTTTTTTAAAATGTTTTGAAGCTTAACAGAATCCAACGCTGCACAATAGTTGGTACCAAATACGGAACAGTACATCAGTTGTTGCTACTGAGCAACGCCAGGTAATGCAGAACCCGCCTTGCTGCCTCACCGTGTACACTACGAAACTTTATCAAAACCTAAAAACATCACACCACCATATATGAGAGTTGCACGGCTAAGATAACCGCCACCAGTGTTTCAATTTCCAGTAAACAAACTTCCAGACGACGGGGATCGCTGACCAAGCTGTTGAAAGAATCATCGCTCCTTTCGAACATAAAAAAACGGCACACTGAAATAACTCATGCTATAACGGGTTTTATAGCCAAGGGTTTGCTTTGATAAGCATGATGAATAAGCTAGGATTCGATCTCACGAACACATTTTAGCCACATTTTACCTGCGCTGTATAAAAAATGCCGACACAAAGTTAAAGCCTCACCGAAAACAGTGGAGTGTTTTGAAACAACTGACCTGTGATCAAACCGCACTACAGAGCCATACCAGAGTCTGCAAGTGCATTAGATCGATGGAGAATTAAAAATCAGAGCTTGTTGCTTCAAGCATCCTACTTCACGGATAATACCACAGGAGGACCTGCCAGCTGGGATCAAAAGGAATAAAACCTTGATTGCAGAACGACGCCGATGACCATCAAGTGTGATGATTAAAAGTAGATAAAGTTCTTTATATTTGCCTTTTTCTTAAAATAAGTCTATTTTATGGAATAGAATAAATTATGTATAAAGAAATCTGTTTATAATACACAATATTTTTGCTTGCATTAATTAAAAAATGCATGAGAAAAGCCCCATTAAAATAATAGCAAATTAAATCGCAATCGCAATATTGAAGAAAAAAAAATCGCAATTAGATTATTTTCCAAAATTGTTCAGCCCTAGTTATGTCTCTGCAAATCTACACACTGACATTTTTGCTAATTCTTCTTACCAAAATAGCTCTGGGTTTGTCAGACTAAATGGAGAGTGTCTGTGAATATTAGTTTTCAAGTCTTACCACTGCATATGAATTGCAGAAAACTAGAGAGAGAAGACTGGACAAGGGATATCAAACTTCAGTCTTGAACGGTCAGTGTCCTATTGTTATCAGTGTGTCTGTGCTCAAGCTAAAGCCCAGCTGATTTTAATGGCTACCTCCTTTGCTTGTCATTTGGTTCCGTTACAGCTGATCTTCTTATTAAAGTGGGAAGAACCAAACAATATCTAAAACATCATGAAAAACTTCTCCAGATCAAACATGACTTTGGGGTAAAGAAACACAAACATATTGGCTATATGTCCAGCTCAACAGGCTGTATGCTGTTTGTCCTCGGAGCACCCACACACCCTGTGTTATCGGGTCAAGACAATCCAGGATGTTGAGTAGCCCTGAATTGTGAATGGATTGGTCCTGGCTTCCTTCGGGAAGACCAGAGCACTCTGAATACACCACACACAGAAGGAATATCTGATAAGTTTATCTTTCTATCTATCACGATAATCGGGGTGTCCTTAAGGTTGTTGGAAAGGGCAAATCGGATCCGACGCCAACAGACAAATCTTGGCATGTGAGCAAGTCCTAAGGTTATCAAAATAAAAGCCTTGGCTAAATTCTTTTTATAGCCTCTAAAACATGTTGTTTTTTTTCAATAGTACCTTGTGTTTTTCTCAATCCATTTTTCCATGAACTCTGACATACATTCTTGTGTTGGTGAAAATAGGCATCTCCCCGGCACAAGGCTGGCACAAACATTTCATTGTGGGGAAAGCACAATATTCAGTGATAGATTTCCACCACAAACAGCCCTTGTGTGTTCACTTAATTTCCAATCTCATCTTACATGCTCACCTCCTTGAATATGTTTTCTGGGTCCATTTCATGGCTAATGGCAAATGTTAAACAATGCTTCTTATTTTTATTTTTTTTTGTGTCAATCTTACATGAAGCCAAGATTTGTGAAGCACATGACTCAGTGTCATGATTACCCACTGTCCCACCTGAGCTGTGAATCTTTGCAGCTACTCTGGTTACCATAGGCTTCTTAGCTTTTGTAGTAGCTAAGCACAATATTTAATTGCAAATTCTGATGCTAAAATCTGTGATTATGATGATGCTTGTAACAGATAACTCCGATTTTATTTCTTTACCTTTACATAATGTCACCTTCACTCTAAGTTTGAAAATGTTCAGACAATTAATATACATCCGGTCTGGCATTAAGAGCAGTTATACTCAATCCCTCAAGGTAAAGTATATCATTGACACTGAAAAGCACAAATATATGTCGGTTGAAATATATAAAATTCAATATATTGTGTATAAGCAGTACTTTCCAATTGTTGCATTGCACACACAAAGTTCAAACTTTGGGATTTTATTTTATAATCTTGCCCTAACTTAAACTTCTCTGCAGCTTTCTATCTGACCAGTCTGTTGTTTTCCTTGGTCTTCATTCACTAACAAGAGTATGACACCTTTACAAATCAGACGGTTTAATTCTAAAATTGCCAGGACCGCAGTTGGTGGCACCCTTGCCTAGAATGTCGTTGGTTTGAATCCCCGCCTGGGTTCTTTCTGCAGTTTGTATGATCTCCCTGTGCATTCTTGGGTTCTCTCTAGGAACTCTCATTTCCTTCTACAGTTCAAAGACATGACTGTAAGATAAATTAGTCTATCTAAATTCCCCTAAGGTTAGAATATATATGTGCATGGCTCTGGTGACCTGTATAATGTCTGCCCTGCCCAATTACAGCTGGAGATAAACAATGCTCTCCTCCCACCCACCCCCCTTTCCGACCCTGCAAGGACAGGCAGGTATAGATAATGGATGGATGGATAAGAAAAATTTATATAACAAGAAGTTTTCTAGGTCATTAAACTGAGAAAAAAAAACAATCTAATAAAAAACAATCATATAAATGACTGGTTGGTGATAAAGTTTGAAATAGATTTGACTAGCAATGTGAGTCACACACCAAACAACCATAAACCAGTGTGATATAACCACGGAAACTCAAAGCCAAATTCCAGACACAAGTGAATCTAAATTGGAATAAAAACAACCACAAAGATTTGTAAAATTATATAAAAAGAGAAGTTATGATTGGAAATCATCTGACACTTATAGCACATAAGAAATTTGTGTTTTGTTGTTTGTGTTGGTCAGCGCCTCAGTCTTGGGCTACTGGAGCTGTTCTGGTATGAGGAAATGAATGGTCACGGCTATGTGGTTGGATGGAGTAAATTGGATGATGGAAGAGTTGCTGTCTAACTGATGGGTTACTTTTAAAGTCAATTCTGAGGGCTCATCGACCTGCCACTGATTGTCTTTGCTCCCTCACTATTGCTGCTCCAACATTCTCTGACGCTCGACCCCCTCCAATCTGTCTTTTTTCACATCACATGCAACCAATCTTTTTTTTCCTTTTCCTCCGTTCCGTCTATTATCCATTGTCAATCTTCTTCCATCTCTCTGTCAGCTTCTTCTATTGCTCTTTTCTCTCAACTACAGGTCAATCTAGCTACACTTTATTTTTGTATGGCCTCTCATGCATCCATGAGCTCTATGTATCTTTTTTTTAAGCCATCTCTTCTAGTTTTTTTAATATCGAATTCTCACAGTCTCAACCCCTCTTTGATGTTTCTGTCACAGGCAGTTAATGGAGAACAAAATCACCACAATTGAGAGAGGAGCATTCCACGACCTGAAGGAGCTGGAGAGACTGTGAGTGAAGCTGTTGTCCACTTTAATCTAAGAAACATTATTTGTCATTTTATATAATTTTTCAGAAGGTTTGTCTTTAAAATATTACCATAGAAATGGCTGCACATACAAATATGCACTTAATACAAAACTAGTTAAAAAAAAGTATGTAGTTTCCAAATCACATGTTAAAGCGCACTGGCATCCCTGTTTTTTCTATGCTTTTGTTATGAAGGTTTATATGATATGAAAATGAGTTAATGACAGATAAAAAGATTTTATTCAACACCAAATATATATATATATATATATATATATATATATATATATATATATATATATATATATATATATATATATATATATATAGTAGAATTATGTTCCGCAATCTGAAGATGCCCAATTTGGGTTTTATTGCCACTAATATGATTCTAATCTTTGAAGAATTACAATTTGCCCTTCCCAGGTCTGTTTCCAAGAATAAATGACACTCTGCAGGTGTGTAGCAGGATAAAGTATATTCTGTCTACTTTCCCCAACATTAGCTATACGCTGCACAGAAATAACATGGCTGTGAAACTTTACTCTAGCATTATCATTTTGTCTATCCATCTGACCCGACACATACTGCTTACGTACAATCCTAATTATTTTTTCCTGTTTCATCTGCTGGCAATCTTTTCATACAGTTTCCTGACATTAATATGTTCACTCTCTGTTTTGAGTTGGCTCATTAATAATTTATAATTTACAGTATGCCCTGTGATTCCCTCATGACCTGTCAAGGGTGTACCCTGCATCTCGTCCGGTGATTGCTGGAGATAGGAACCAGTACCCCGCAAGCCTGTATAGGAAAGACAGTAGATGACGGATTGATGGATGGATGGATGTTTTAAAATGTGCTACTTTAAACTGTGTGTAAGAATCCCAAAAATTAAGCTATTTACCTGATTTACAAAATGAACAGTTTGAAATGAGCATCAACGCAAAACTTAGCAAAATATGTTCTGCAGGGACAGGAAGAAAGATGAGAGCTGATGTGGAAGATGGAGCAAACTATAGAACAGTTTTTGACTGAAAACCTGTTACGGGCTTTAGAAGATATAGGCCTGCGGTAGAAGTCCACCTTTCAGTAAGAAAAAGACCCTAAACATACATTCAGGGCAATAATGTTAGGTTCAAATTGAAGCATGAGTTCAAAAGGGACAGTTAAAGATCAGACCTAGATCTAATTAAAAGTCTGTTAAACATATTGAAAATTTATGTTAAACAGATTCTTTCTCTCTAGTCTGACTGGGAATGAGATATTCTGAAAGTAAAAATCTGCAGAAGGTTTGGCCTCTAAATCTGCAAAGCTGGTTAAAGAATATAAAAGAGAGATCACAAAAAAAAAATCTGATTTTTGCATGTGAAAAAAATCAAAACTGTGCAATACTTTCCATCCATACTTTCCATTTAATTTCTCTAAAGAAAGTGCCATGATATGACAAAATCAGGAAAAAATGAAGCTGTTCGAATAGTATTAGAAAGTGCAGTGGTCTAATTCATAAATCTTTGTAAAAAATCGGTTTTTCCTGATTTGATCAATAAGTCCCACTTTATAAAAATATTTTTTTATTTTAAAATTCATTTTAGCCTATTATGTAAAGCTTTAAATGTTTAATTATGGAAAGTTTTCTGATCTGACAGCTGCAGCTTTCACAAGAGGTAGTCTAAATGCTGATTAAATAAGTTCGAGCCTGTTTATGTAAAAGCAGCCAGTAACCACATTCCTGGAGTCTTACAGTCAAGCTTTTAATGAAATCCTCATAATCCTTACTTCTTACGTATTTTTTAGCATTTTCCAAAATAAACATACTTGCATGGCCCTGTACACATACGAATAAATAATATGTGAAGTTTTAAAAAAAATCTTTTCAATAGCTGTTTTGGGTAAATTCTTTGGGAGTTGTGGGGATGAAGCAGATGCTCTATAATGATTCCTTGGCTGCTTTTGTCTCACACCTGGCTTTTGTGTGCTCTCTGAGAGGAGAACTATATGGACCACACGAGGGAATATGCCAGTTTTTTACTGCAATGCAAAGGACTGTTCGGGCAAAGGCAGTTGGAATGTCTGTGTTTGAGTGTTGGACAAGAACGGGACATTTTAACTGTGAATGGCCTGGATTTAAGAGTGAACTTTGACAGTGAAATTGTGATCATGGATTGTAAAAAAAAAATAAAAAAAACATTGGACAAATATGTGGCACAAGTTGGTAAATGTCTTCTCATGCATTCGCAAGCAATAGAAACTCAAAGCACATATTCTTGCAAATGGCAACACTATGCCTCTTCAGTGACATGATACACAACATGGCTGTCCAGTCATGGTGCAGCAATGCAATGCTTCAAGATTGGCATGTTCACAAACACAAAGATAAAGTCAGTCATCAATACCCCCTCACAGATGCCAGACAAAGGCACATCTCTGGAGTCTGGGATCAATTCAAAGGCCTCTTGT
The DNA here is from genome assembly GCA_028564705.1 of Apricaphanius iberus. NCBI lineage: Eukaryota > Metazoa > Chordata > Actinopteri > Cyprinodontiformes > Aphaniidae > Apricaphanius > Apricaphanius iberus. The sequence continues at coordinate 973,426 of JAPXFQ010002192.1, forward strand.
CTTGGGGGCTAGAGGGGGCCTGCTGGGCGTCGCTGCCCAGAGTAGAAGACCCTAAGCTGGGCTGATGGATCCTCACTGACTGCCCCCCACAGGGGTGGAAAACAGCTCCCATTCTCATTCTCTTTTGCAACAGGCTCTGCAGGGCCAGGCAGTGCAGGACTGGGTCAGGTGTGGGCCAGTTGCCTTGGGGGACGCGGGTTAGGCTGAGGTTGGGGGAGAGGCAGGCATGTCACAACACACTCATGCACACATATAGACACATGCATGTGTACGCATAGACTCACATAACGGTACTCGCTTACGCAAGGCTGCTCTGTCAGTACTGGTTTTATCTTGGTTTTTGGGGCCCCCCAAAACCCTCTAACGCTTCCGCTCGCCTGTCATTCATTCTTTAACCTCTTCTCATGTTTTTGCACTCCTGTCAACCATCTGGGTTTCTCCTTCCATTGTCCTGTTTATGTAGGAATGTCACAAATTCCTATCTCATACCCTGAGGTTATAAAAAAGGAAAGAGAGGAGCTCTTGATCCTCAGATATTTCATTTGCATGTTAAGGGATTAAAGCATCAACTCAAATTAGGAAAGATTGAAGATTAGAGTCCAGTTACTCTGAGATGAAAACAGTAATTACAGGTAGTAAGATACTGAGGACAGCAGCCAAAAAAGGCTTGTATTAACTAACTTGTAATTGACTAACCCCGTTATTAATTTGTTTTAGAGTAAAGGCCAAGGAAAGTCCAAGTTCAGAAACAGGAAATTCACCAGCAGGAATCAGACAGTTGTCAAACCCAGTACTCATTTTCTACTAGCCTGAAAAACCCGAATCACAACAGTGGTTCTAGATAGTGGATTTCAGAGAAAAGCCCTGGATTACTGCTGAATGATTAGCTGCAAATGCTTTTGAATAATTACTTCCTTTTCACTGTCCATTTTTAATGAGCAGAGACCTTGAACGAATGAGGACTATGAAGTGAGAGACAGTTAATAGTAACGAAGAATATTGAAGTTACACGATTTAGTCAATTACTGTCAAAGTTTTCAAACATTTTGTTTTTATCCTTAAAATAAGTTGTAATAAGAACCCATAAAACATGTCATGTAGACCAAAATTATGTCTGCCAAATTGAGCATAGAGTGTACAATACTTGCCCTTCCCCACCTGTTGCTGCACAATACCATTCACTCTCACTGATGTACTGGCTATTTAAAAAAACTGTTGTCGGTGTGCTGCGACCCAACAGCAGCCTGCAGGCTGGCAACACCGGGTAGATATTCTGACCAATTAACCAGCTATTATCAGCGGGTTGTAACTGCGTTACCCAAGAAAAATCAGAAAAGCGAAAGGTTTTAATGTTATATTCAAAAAGTATATTTACTTAAAAGCTACTGTTAAATTTAGTGGGTTTTTTTTTTACTATCTTACTCAGTTACACATTCAAATCTGAGAATGCAACTTTAATTTTGATAACTGCACAGTACTTTGGTTATGCAGTTTTCTTAATGTACATGTAATATTCTTAATAGTGTTTTTTATATGGTTCTTTTATGAATCTGAATGGTTATACTACCTGTCCATTTGATTCTGTTACAGCTGAATTTTCCCGTTGTGGGACGATAAAGGATTATTCTGTTTCATTCCACTATTCTATTGAATATAATCAATATTTTTTTTCTGCAGTGGAAGATTTTTCAAAATCCCGATAATATTATTTTTGGGTAATTTTATAACAAAGATTTTAATCATATTTTTTAGTTGTTAAAATATTAGATTATGTCTTGATTAAAAGCATGTACATCATTTCACACATTTTGTCCATAGGCATGTAGATACCTATCTGGAAATTTTCATCACAACTTATTTGTTAAATTAATTTTTTTAACCACAGTTTTAGTTTCCCAGTAAACACCAACAATGCACCACTTAAAAGAAGAGTCCTTCAGTGATGTTGAATTTTTAGCTGATAGCAAAGGAATTTGCTCGTCAGACGATAAGATGATGTTTCAGCATATCTATGTTTTCAGGCAAACATTTTTTTATCTTACCTGATCTTTAAATTGGGTGATTGTGAGATAAGATGGAGTAAGTCTTTGTCAGATAATCGATCTTTACTCATTTTAGATGTTACAGCTGTGAACCAATAACACATGTTCCAGTAAAACCAGATCTGGTCGGTTTAAGGTGGTTTTGGGTGAACATCAAAGATTTCAGTCATAATTGTGCCCAGTGCAAATCTGTCAGCATATTTCAAATATTTTTTCTACGGCTTCTTTAACTAATGAAGCTTTTAACTTTTTTTTAAACTTCAATTGCACTTTTAGAATACCAGTTGGTGGTTGAGGTAGTTTGATTTTTCTTTTCCCACCCAGAATCTTAAGCCTATGCCACTGTGCTACACTTTCTGTGTGTCTCAGTATTTATCACTTTATATTTGCATGTGCATCCCTGTGCTTCGTTGTGGCCCCTTATGCATGCCTGACAGAATGAGTGTGTTTACTGTGTGGTTACTGGCCTCCTAGCATCTGTTTATGGCTGCAAGGATTATCACCACGCTGCAGTGTGACATTAACTCATTGGAGTCACTCTCACACCTCAGACCACTAGCCACTCAGTCTTCATTCACTTTCAGCCAAACTTTGACAAGTGACAAATGAGTATGGAAGTGGCTGTTGCTGCATCTCCATGCACACGCCCAGAAAAGACAAGAACACATTCTTTCAGGGTGAGAAACAAAGAGGCTCAGCTAGGCATTGGCATTGCACAGCAGCTTAGAAAGAAAATCCAAAGGTATTTGGTCTTTGCTTTGCTTTGTAAGTTTAAATAAACAATAAATGACTAAAACTGAAAGCATTTCTTAAATGAATGGAGCTACTTACCTGTGAACAAGGAAAAGGAAATGAATAAACTGAGCAAATTGTTCTTATCATCCAATGCACAACAATATCTTACTCAAGATTTTTGTTGCAATATAAGTTAAATTTAAATATTGGCACTTGAACTGTCATAGAAAAATAATTTACACAAAATAGACAGATGTTTCACTTAGTGAAAGTTCACTGTAAAAGAAAAGCTTTTCTTAAGTTCAGTTAACAGGCTTGTTAATTTATTAGCTGCACATATTGAGCTAGAGTCATACTTATATCTTAAACTAATTATTTATTGAATACATAAAGTCAAAAAATGCATAAATGGTAACACCATGTGCAAGTTAGAATACCAGTTAAGTCAGCTTGAGATTTGACGGCTGACTCTTTTGTCACATGATTAACTAAGTTTTAAAATGGTGGAACTTTCAATAAACATTAAATAAAAATGTTACTTCAATATTTTGCTGGTGTGATTGAATGACACAAAACTAGGAAATTCGTAGTTTTCTAAAGGGGGCACAATGATTTGGGAACTGCTATCGTTGTACAAAATCTATGTTACAGTTGTTAAAAGAGATGCAAATAGTACTTAACCTACATATGTTGTTATTATATCTTTGTGGATCATGAGTTTGGATCTCTGTATTCTTTTTATTTGAAATTTTTCCTTTTCTTTTTTGCTGTGTTCATTATATGGTGATATATAAGGCCATTAAAAAAGCTATTTACAACTATATTTAATTAGAAAACAGTCCCTAGGAAGCTCTTTCTTTCAGTGGTGAAGAGCTGCAGTGTCCGTGTGTTGCTGCTGGAGTCGTCCCTGTTGAACATTGGTTACAGATCAGAGCTGACTGAAGCGCAGATCTGCACGGTGAATTGTTTTTTTTAACTGTATTTGATGTAATCTTTGGTGCACTTGAGAATTTTTCTGGAAACTGTTTTAACTATTAAAAAGTCATTAAGAATTTGTTCACTTTACCTTTCCTGCTCATTGCTGTAAATTGTCCGAATAAGATCATACTTCTCCTCTGTGATATCTTTTGACTTGGTGAAGAAGTGTCTACTCAACCAATTGAGGCCACAAGTCTCTCAACTAATATTTTGGGGGTCGGGAGCTAAATAGTTAGGGGACCATTACAGGATGGCTTTTTTGTCCCTGTCTGACGAAATCTCATTTTAGTTTAAGCTTGTACACTGACAGCATGTGGTTTACTAAGCATATAAATGTTTGCGCTGGCTATTTTAGTGTCTATTTTTAGCACTTCTGAAAAGCATGTCTTAATTTTGCGCTACACCATTCAACATGAGTTTATTATGGACAAACCAAAAATTACATCCACACACAATATACCCTAAGAGTAATTAACACTCTGATGACCATAAACCTGATAGTTATGTAAATATTTACCTGTTTTTCCCCAAAGAGGCATCATAACTTACTGCGCTTTCATCACATCTCCACCTGGTGAAAATGTGCTGAGCCCACAGCGAGTTGTGACCCTCATTAGTTTCCCCTGTAGTGGTTAATAATCATACGCATGCACAATACATGCATCGCATTTATTACTGACAAACAAAAAACATAATTCTCTACATTCAAGCCTAATAGTAATTGATTCTGTAACAACCAAAGAATCGATACATATGTCGTCTCTCCCCCCTTTTTCCTCCTTTTTTTGTTTTTGCCAAAGACACACCATGAATCCATGCATATAGTTCTCCTCTCTCAAGCCATAGCACAGCTCAGCGGCCGCAAACTGCTCATTTGAATACTCCACCTTGCGTCTGTTAAGAAATGCTCACACAATCTTAGTAAGTCACCCGCAAATTATGGACAACCCACTTATGCAATTTTTTAGCACCACACGCAATTTTGCACTCATCAGGAATCTTGATAAATCTTAAGACATTTATGTCATTAAAAGAACAGACAGATATGCTGTAGCATCATGAAGGTATATAGGTTAAATTGAAATCATATATAATCACTAACAGGTCCCACTTCCACTCATGACTATTTGAAACGGTTTAAATGATTGGTTGTTTGAATAAACGTTCGTTCCAAAATCAAGAAATTTGAAAAAAATAAGTCTCATTCTTTATATAGCTATCATAACAGTCTCCATGTGGTATTCTTTAGATCAGGGTAGAATAATTCTTCCATGATATGAGTGGGTCCAGACTTTGCATAAACAAACATTGAATGGTCTCATCCATGACGGCTGCACAAACAAATGCTTTACTTAATACAGCATCTGTTTATAATGGGCTATATAAACAAGCCCATAACAACATTATCAGAAGATAAAGTAATGGTCTAAAGGTACATTCCAGACTTTATAAATTCAATATGTGAAAGAGGAAATGCAGCATGATTTCTTCTCTCCAGCCACTGGCAAACTGGTTGCACACTTCTTCTGTTTGACATAACAAATAAAACAACAAAATCTTGAGCATTTATGTGCTATCTAAGTAAGTTATAGAAATACATTTTTGTTACCCTTACAGGCCATTAAAATCATTTTTCATTTCCCCTGGAAAACAATTCAGCTACAAGCAATTGTTGAATGCGTAACAAGGCCTCCAGTGTGAGACAAATAAAAATGAGAAAAGAAATTATCTGTGTTTGGCTGGTGAAGAAAAAATGTTTTGCCATATTTTTATGAACAACCTTTGTTTCTGGATGCGTACTAACTTAACACTAAATAAGGACTCATTGAGAATGACAGCAACTACTACCAAACAATATTGAAATCCAATGAGGCCAAGCTGTTGTAGTAAATTCTGAGACAGTAAATGCTGGGAGATGCAAGACTCTGGAACTTGTTGCAAAAGCACTCAACTCAGGGTAAAAAAGAGCAAGAATCAGTATTCAGCCTGCCCAATTTTCTTTGAAAATGTCTGACACAGCTTGATTTGTAACAGGACACTTAATCGTCGGTCCTCCCTGAGCTGCAGCCTAGTGCATGGTTCTGATACATTTATTGATCGAACAGACAGCGTCCAGACAGCATCCAGCTCATGAGATGAGAAAATACCTTATATTAGTTTCACAACAACTGGACAAGAAGAGATTTTATCAACATTTTGGGGTAAATGGAGGGTCCTTTGGAGCTGGTGGAATTTTCTCCAGGGGGGGCTATGACTATGATGGTTAAATGATAGCTGCCAAACTATATATATTTTTTTAATCTAATTAATTACAGGGTAGCTGTGAATTAATCCTGACTAATTAACTTTCCAAATATGACTAAAAAAAAAAATATTTGCGGTGTAAAGGGACAAATCCAATTGCAATAGCTCTTTTTCATTAAATAAAGGAGCGATTAATAGATTGTTTTATCTTTGTAGTTTGTAAGGCAAATTAACTGGCTAACATTTTCTACATGTAAAGCTGACTGTTTCTTATTAATGTTGGACAACCCTGATCTTCCTCTTAATAGGACTATCCTACGACAACAGAATGATTTCAGTCAGAGGCTTCAACAGTTTTTTAGAACAGACTGCTACTGTAGAGGAGGAAACAGAGAGCTGTCTATCGATGTTCTGGTTCATGATGGGATCACTATGTTTACACTGGGAGAACCTGCCAGAGTTCCACTTAAAGCCATTCAGAGTATGAGAAGATATGGTGGAGAAAAGACTGTTATATTTCTATTGTTCTTTATTATTTCCACAAAGCTGCTGATACAGCTTTGGGTGATATAAATGTGAGGAGGGAGATGATATGTGTGATCTCATATGAAAAATAAGAACAAATGCAAGGTAAGGTAGAAATAACCAAAATATATGAATAAAATTAATATTGGATATCAGCAGTTGTGTTAAATATTAGATAAATCAAATTTAATATAGACTTAGTAATATAATGTCACAATTCCCCTTTTTCAAAAATGTAAACACTCAGCAAACAAACTCTCAATCTAAACAATAGGAATACATGCTCTTATTGTACATGGCTACTTCCGCTATGTGCTAATAGTTAATGCTAACTATTAGCTGTAATTTAAGTCCGAAAACATAACTTAAACTGAATATTGCGCATTTTTAACGCAGTGATACCTTACTATGAAATGTACTCAATCTATACAGTGACCCACCATGCATAATTCCACATTAATACATTTTACTGCTTATTGGTATTTCTATTTAGCTGATAATCAGGTCTGAGCTATTTTACCTCAAGCATCTCCTAACTTTTTCTCTCAAAAGGTATTGTTTTGAGTGATATAACAAAGTTATTATTTTTTATTTCTGCATTTTGTGTCTCTTTTCGTTTGTCTCCAACTCCCGTGGTTTGTCGCTACCAGTGTTCCTACTATACCCATAGACAAGTCTACGGCTGTACGTCTCCGAGCACACATCAGAGCGTATTACGAAATCACGTTGGGGCAAGCACTCCCGTGCCCAATGAAATGCATTATAAGGTCCAAACTTTGAAAAAAAGAATCTCACAATGTATCTCTATGAGAGCGCCCTGGGCGATTTTCAATCTGACTGAGATCTCCCCAAAGGGCGGGGTTTTATGTTGGAAAGTGATATTCAGGCTGTTGATTGGACAATAATATACAGACTTGGACCGGCAATATTAGACTCTTTTTCTCCTCTCTTTTTTTTTTCGTGCGAGTCAAGGAGGGCGATGGACTATCGCCCATTATGGAACACGCCCCTGGTCCTTTGATGACAACCAAGGGAGTTTAATATTTTGATGTTCTCACATAGTAAAAAATTGTCTCCAAGAGAGAGTGCTACATACAACAAAGAAGGTGACATAAACAGCAATAATGAATTTTTGGATACAAAAAAAGTGAGTACTTAAAAATCTCTACTGGAGTTTTTAACTGCGAATGCATAATTTAATTTCGGTTTCACGCTGTTTTGGGAGTTTTTCCCAATACTTTGCATTATTGAATGCTCATCATCCAGATAAAACGCAGCATACTAAGGAGAATATTATCAATAATTAAATGTAAGAATTCATGACCTTAGGGAAGGCTTTGTGTGGCAGAGATGTTGAATTTGCAAAGTTCAAAAATCTTTTATTTGGTTCTTTATTTTTTTATTATATACTTTAGGAAAAGAAAAGTATAAAATCAATACTTTATTAGATCAATAAAGCACATTTAGACTTATTGAGTCTTCCAAGGTTCATGGTATAAGACAAAACTTGATTTCTGTGATTTTACTTTATTATCTGGTTCCCTAAGTCTGACAGCATTGTGAGGCTATTTTAAGAGGATAAGCTCATACCACCTATCTTGCTTCGCCTCTCCAGCACACACCCTCCCAGGGGGATGTCTTGCCCAATAACGGGCTCTGATGGCCAAGCAGGAGCTGCAGAGAGGAGTGGGCCTGTCTCTCTGGGACCATGTGGAGCTCTTAGCTGCAAGAGCGAGTGTTAACGGAAGAGGGCTGAATAATTTAGAAACATCATTTCTGCTGGCCCTTAAATATTTAAGCAGCCTCTGATGTAACTGTGGAACATGAATGTAAGTGCGTGCACACAGGCATCTTCGTACGTCTGTGCACTCTGGGGTGGATGCAGAGAGGGTGATGTTATTTGGAGAGTCCAAGCCAGTTTATTTAGATGTAAAAAGAGGTAAAAGACAAAGGTTAGGAGAGGAAAACATTGATGAGAGAAGAAGTGACAGATCTTAAAATTCCTGAATGGAGTTGGTGTTATGTTGGTTGTATTATACAATATTAACTCTGAAAGTTTTCTGCTGCAAAGGCAGAGTCTTTCAAAAGTTTTCTGATGTTGATGTATCTAATTCTTAATAAATCTGAAAAGTGTGCAATGCCTTGGTATTCACACCCCCAAGTTAATATCTTGTAGAACCGCCTTTTTCTGCCGTTATAGCTGCAGGTCTGATGTAATATGTCTTTTCCAGCTTTGCCCATCTTGGGACATAAGTTTTACTTTAGTAAGTTAGATCCTGGGTTAGTTCAGATCTGGACTTTGACCTGGCCAGTGGCGTCGCTTGGAGTAATTATATGTGGGGTAATTTCAATTCTGTAAGGCACTTTGAACTGCATTTCTTTTCGTATGAAAAGCGCTTTATAACGTTTGATTTGATTTGATAAAAGTGCGCTCCTCGCCCGTCCCAGAACGCTCACAACAGGCGGCCAGTCCAAGCACTGTAGATCCGCCCGTCCAGTTCCAGCGCACTTAGAGCAGATATTTACCCCACCAAATCCAGAATGCTAATGAATTGCCCATGTGGGAGGCCAGCACTTAGTCAGAGCAGGATGTAAATGTAAAATTTTTCTTTGGTGATTTATTTAGTGTGCAGTCACTCACCTCATCCACTCTGTGTGCACCTCTCTGTGACAGACATTAAACAGTCAACGCATCTAAATCTAAAGTGGAGTCTGTGCAATACAGCAAGGAGAGGGAATCAAATCCTGAATTAAAAAGCTGGTTAAAGCCGTTTATTGGAGACATTTTACTGGCTTAACGTTGTATGGCTGATTTTTATGCTGAAATTACCGACAACTCAATAAAACAATTAAAAGACAAAGCCATATAACAGTTTCACCCTAGCCACGTTGAGTCAAATGGTGATGAAAAATACATTTCTGAAAAAAAAAGATAGATAGATAGATAGATAGATAGATAGATAGATAGATAGATAGATTGATTGATTGATTGATTGATTGATTGATTATTAGTTAGATAATTCCTTTTAAGCTATATAACAGTTTCACCCTAGCCACATTTACATGAATGGTGATGAAAAAGAAACTTCTGGAAAAAGAAACTTTACTAAAATGTGTGTATGTATGTATATATATATATATATATATACATATGTTGAAACTCATTTTTACTTCTCTAGTATTTACTTTCATTCCTTCATTTTTGTATGGTTGCAGTCCAAAGAGCATCCATTGCTGACCCTGTCATATGTTTGTGTGTGTGTGTGGGTGGGTGTGGACCTGGTATTACTATCTTTGTGGGGACCAAAAATTGGAAGTTTACTATCCAAGTGGGGACCGACCTCCCTTGTGGGGACCAAAATCCCGGTCCCCACAAGTTTGAAGCAATTTTTGAGGCTTAAAATTTGGTTTTAGTGTCAGGGTTACACTTAGGTTATGGTTAGGTTGGGGTAAGGGTCAGGGTTAGGCATTAATTTTTGATGGTTAAGGTTAGGGTAAGGCGCTACGGAAAACATTATGTCAATGAGAAGTCCCCACAAGACATAGAAACCCAACATGTGTGTGTGTGTGTGTGTGTGTTTGTGTCAGGGTTAAACTGTTTCCGCAGCCTGTCTCTCATTGTGTCACTCTGTTTCCTTACTCTGCTCCAACTCACTTTAAGACTCGGCCATACACACAAACATGAACTGGCACACAAACCTCTTCAGTCCTCTCAACCGGGGTTAAATGATCGCACCCAGATTATTAAACTCGCCCGAGTTCTCTCAACTCTTATGTGTGTGTGTGTGTGTTACTGTGTGTGCGTTTGTGTGTGTGTGAATGTGATGATGAGTTGTTGTGGGTTCTTCCCCTGTAAGGGCCTTGTTTACTCAGTGGGGTCCTTTTCACACTTTCGGTATCCCAGCCAGACTGCCTGTTTGTTTTTCCCACATCGTCTCCTCTCCCCCGTCTTTGTGGAAATAACGTTCCTCGCCACCCCCCTTCAGTGGACCCCCTTTCCCTCATGTTCCTCCGCCTTCTGTTCCCTTTATCTATTGCAGGTAGAGGGTTTGTTGTGCTGCTCTGCTCCACCCCTTATATCAGGGTTAACTTTTTATTTTTGCATGCGTAGTTGTCTGCAAAACAATGCCAGTTAAAGTTATTTTAAGCCAGGGAACTGTTTAGTCATTGCGCCAGTCATTTTGACCGCTGTGATTTCGTTAAGAATTATTTTTACCATGGAAAAAAAGGTATCCATGGTATAAATACACTAGTAATGGCATAATTTACATCAGATTTAGATTTAAAGTGATCTTTGAATTTTAACAATATATGTCTTCTGGGATACACAGTGACAGAGTCATTAGTCCTGTTGACTTGAAGCAAAACTGTTCTAGATCTGATCGCCAAGTCTGCGTTCTGTCTGCAAGGAGTTTTGCATGTTTTCCCCTTGCGTGGGTTTTCTCCATGTATGCTGCCTTCTCCCCCCCTTTCCAAAAACAGCATTGTTAGGTTAAGCGGTCTCTTTATAGCTGCCCCTCGGAGAGTGTGTGCATGCATGTGTGTTTCTGTGATGACCTTGTAATGGATTGGCGAGCTGTCTCAGGTGTACACTGCCTTGCTTCCAATGACCACTGACCAGAACCACTCCCCCATGTTGACTCTTAAATAGTAATAACATTTTGGAGTGACTGTGCCAGAGTCCTGATTTAAATCTAATAAAGAAGATTAGGGTGACGGCAGTGTTAACATCTAAATAGCTAATCAGCCATTAAAAGAATTGTTTGATTAATATAATGGCAATAAAGATTTTTTATGTAGCTTTTAACCAGAAGGGAATAAATCATTTCAGCTTGTCAATTTTTTGACAAAATGTAAATACAAACACACATTATATTTGTTTTGAAACCAAACAATATTTTATCTTTTCAGGGATGTCATTTACAATCCGAAATAAACTTCTTGGTTGAATGAGAATAATTTCAAATCTAAAACTGTCAGGAACAGAAATATTTTTTTTTATATGTACGCAAAAAAGATCTGCCCATGTCTCTATTACAACTCCTACAACTATCCCCTGAGTCTGCACTGAAGTCCACAAACTTGGCTATAATTTACCATCAAAATCAACAAAAAAAAAACATTATTTAACACTGCAGTTATCTCCAAGTATATTTTTAACCCACTTTTTAAAAAAATGCAACAGGTATCTAATTAATGTTGTGTTTTTACAGCCGCCTGAATCGGAATAATCTGGTCGTGTTTCCTGAGCTGCTTTTCCTGGGAACGACAAAGCTTCACAGACTGTAAGTCAAGTCATTGTTTTTTCTTTCTTATGTCATATCAGCCATTTGATTTCCACTGAAAAATAAGCCATATTTATATAGTAACAAACCTAATGCTTTAAAGGATTTTTTGTTTTTCTAACACCAAGCTGTTTAAGTGTACTGGGCCTGTCGATTCAAAGATGCTTAGAAAATGTGGGGGAAAAAGTGCTCTTTGTTACAAACTACTGGGGTATCACTTGGATGAAAGTTTTAGGAGAGTGAGAGATAAAATTTGCCTTGCTCTGTCCTTTGCTGCCAGTTCAGTAGCTAATGGAGATTATCACCCCAACAGCTGCTGCCCAGTGGGAAAGAGGTGTGTGTGTTTTGGTCTGTGAGAGAAGAAAGTGAGAATGGCTGACTTAAAATGGTCTAAGAAGATATTTAAAAACTTTTTTTCTCTCTCTCTCTGGTTACCTTTTCACCACAAAACAGTTTTAGTGTCACACATAAATGCTCCGGTTGGGATTCAGCCTAAGAAATCACTGTTTGTCGTAGTGGAGCACCTTCTCTAGTCGTGTTCTGCTCCGCAAACCAAACTCTTTATTCCCAGTACTGTTGGGCTGGGCCTGCAACGCTGCTGAAAGTGTGGGAACTGACTTCCCGTCACGGTCATTTGCGGGTCTCGGGGAGTAATTATGGTTGCATATATTTATATGTGCGGCTGAATATATTTATCTAAAGCTATGCTGAAACGCTGAGCTGATTCACACAGTGTGTGAAAGTTGTTTATGTTCTGCGGCCGCTGCCGTGGTCGGCTGGGCTTGACCTGCTGTGTTTAAGGGTGTGTGTCTGCATGCGCGTCTGTGATTCTGCAAGTGTCTGTGCTTCTCAAGGCCAAGAGCTGGCACTTTGCTCAGCGTGTGGGCTGAGGTAAAAATACAGTGCGGATATATTGCGCCACTCAACATGTCACTTACATGCAATTTTATGTCAGCTGCCTCTGCACTGATGATATATAAATATTTAATTAACACGGACTTCCAAAAAAAATGAAAGCAACACAGAAAAATCTTAAAATGAATTAAAAACTAAAAGTGTGGAAAGATGATTTAATTTTGATTAGACTTTGTAGTCTTCTTTCCACTTTTTAGAAAACAAAAGACGTCCCTGAAAACATCTGAAATACAATCTTGTTGGGTTTCATATTGAGGGCTGAAGGTATGTGCCAACTTGACTGGCTTTCAGTTTTGCAACAGTGCATCTATAAATGAACACTTACTAAACCTGCTATTATGAAAATGTTTTCATTTTTTGTGGCTTTAAAATGTGTGTGTATGCGAATATTTACTGTATGGGTTTAACCGTTAGCACAACTCAGTGGTTTAGCCTTCTGAACGCTGAGTTATACTGCGAAGAGGTCAGTTGTGACTTCCGTAAATTCTCGCTGGCTGCTTTTGACTAAGAATGATTTTTGTCAGAATAACATATTCCTATGAAGTTATGTGAGTTCTGCTGTAACGTACGGTAAATTAAAAATGCTACATATAATACTTTTTAAGGTGACAGTTTTCCAAGCAGTCACAATCTCAAAATCATATTGATTTAGTTTAACTTTGTAATTAGGTTGCTCCCTATGCTGATGATGACTTCATTTAAATCTGATTGGTGTTATCTTTGAATTAAAGATGAATGAATTATAAAATAAAAATGTATCTATTTATTGAACATTTAAGTTGTCTAATCTATCTTGTTCATTCAAATATATCTTGTTTTCCCTAACAATAGAAGTGTATTTCGCCCTTTGAAACAATGTTTACACTAAAATTAGACTAAAATAGCTGCTGCAGCTTCTTGTCTGTCAGTGTAGAGAAAGAGCTGTGTGGATTGAATCTGAAACATTATTCCAAGCAAAGCACCAAATTTGTTAAGAAATATTTCTGTGGGTTTTGTTCACATACACTTTAGTGGAACAGCTCTGAAAATAATATTAGTGAATAATCAACAAGTTATATTAAAACTGAAAGCAAACATGTTAGATTTGGCAAACTGGTCCACGTGAAAGGATTGTCAGCAACAGCAAGACATAATGTTATGGAAGACCAGAGCCATATGGGTCAACTTATATACAGGTATAATTTTTTTAAATAAAATTTTAAAAATAAAGCTATGACACATTGACAAAACCTTATATAAGTTTTCCCTTTTTAACACCATGTTGGACCAGTATATTGAGACTGTCCAGAAGAAACTGCATTAAGAATAAATTATCTGTTGATAGTAGGGAAAAAACAGATTGCAGTGCTCTGAACTTTATTTTGTAGCATTAGCATTACTAATGAAGACCATGTGATACTGGTCAAATGTAATTTTAAATTTAACGGCACTTCTAAATTAATTACATAATATAATTGAAAAAAATGTATATGTATAAAATATTAGATAAATGAATAAACATGCCTATAAGTTCATCAGTCAGAAAGTAGCTTCAGTAGCGCTTGTACTAACTTATTAGGGGTTTGAATTATGTATGACTGTCTGTTAAAATACCTCATTACAGTCAAAGTCAATTGGTTTCATGTCCAAAGGTTGATGGAGGCCAAAAATATATAAGGGGTATTTAAAAAAAACATTTCACCAGTGAAAAGTTTTCCTGTTGATGTTGACGGTCCCTGAAGCTGTTTGGCTTGATGCAATTTGAAGCAAAAAAATGAAAGGGAAATGAATAAGTATGATCTGGATGGATGTCCCCAACACTCCAGGGCCTTTACTCCATTACAAAGACCCATCTGGAGACACCTTGTTATGGGAAGTACTCCCCCCCCAAACTGTCTGCTGTGCTTCTGTCTGAGTTTGACACAAAGGTAGCCACAGTCTCCGTTTCCCTCGACCCGCTGTAGTCGCACAGCAGCAATGCTGAGGATCACAGCTGGGACTGTTTGTTCTGAGAGGAAAAAGGAGAGTGAGAAAGAAAATAGAGCAATGAGACACTTTTAGTAGGAGATCAAACTGAGCCAATTCATTAGAGGAACTCTGTAAAATAAGATGAGCTTGTAATAGCCCAAAGCGTTGGACATGAATCAAGAATTATACTAGCTGAAGACATCCAACATATTGGCTTTCAGATCAGACAATTTAAGATAAATTTAAAACTAACTTTTAAAAATAGGTAGTGAAAATAATGATCAGGATCTAAATTTACAGGTGCTGGCCAGTAAATTAGAATATCATCAAAAAGTTGAATTATTTCAGTAATTCCATTCAAAACGTGAAACTTCTATACTGTATACTTTCCTTCCACGCATAATGATATATTTCAAGTGTTTATTAATTTTCATTTTTATTATTACAACTGACAGCTAATGAAAACACAAAATTCATTATCTCAGAAAATTAGAATATTCTGAAAAGACTCAATATAGAAGACACCTGGTGCCACTCTAATCAGCTGATTAACTCAAAACACCTGCAAAGGCCTTTAAAAGGTCCCTCAGTCTTGTTCTGAAGGCTCCACAATCATGGGGAAGACTTCTGACTTAACAGCTGTCCAAAAGACGACCATTGACACCTTGTACAAGGAGGGCAAGACACAAAAGGTGATTGCTAAAGAAGCTGGCTGTTCGCAGAGCTCTGTGTCCAAGCACATTAACAGACAGGCGAAGGGACGGAAAAAATGTGGTAGAAAAAAGTGTACAAGCTCTAGGGATAACCGCACCCTGCAGAGAATTGTGACGACAAACCCATTCAAAAATGTGGGGGAGATCCACAAAGAGTGGACTGCAGCTGGAGTCAGCACTTCAAGAACCACCACGAAGAGACTCATGAAAGGCATGGGATTCAGCTGTCGCATTCCGTGTGTCAAGCCACTCTTGAACAAGAAACAGCGTAAGAAGCGTCTTGCCTGGGCCAAGGACAAAAAGGACTGGACTGCTGCTGAGTGGTCCAAAGTTATGTTTTCTGATGAAAGCAATTTTTGCATTTCCTTTGGAAATCAAGGACCCAGAGTCTGGAGGAAGAGCGGAGAAGCACAGAATCCACGTTGCATGAGGTCCAGTGTAAAGTTTCCACCGTCAGTGATGGTGTGGGGTGCCATGTCATCTGCCGGTGTTGGCCCACTCTGTTTCCTGAGGTCCAAGGTCAATGCAGCCGTCTACCAGGAAGTTTTAGAGCACTTCATGCTTCCTGCTGCTGACCAACTTTATGGGGATGCAGACTTCACTTTTCAACAGGACTTGGCACCTGCACACAGTGCCAAAACCACCAGTACCTGGTTCAAGGACCATGGTATCCCTGTCCTTGATTGGCCAGCAAACTCGCCTGACCTTAACCCCATAGAAAATCTATGGGGTATTGTGAAGCGGAAGATGCAATACGCTAGACCCAACAATGCAGAGGAGCTGAAGACGACTATCAGAGCAACCTGGGCTCTCATAACACCTGAGCAGTGCCACAGACTGATCGAGTCCATGCCACGCCGCATTACTGCAGTGATGGAGGCAAAAGGAGCCCCGACTAAGTATTGAGTGCTATACATGCACATTCTTTTCATGTTCATTCTTTTCAGTTGGCCAACATTTAAAAAAAAAACATTTTTTTTCATTGGCCTTTAAAATATTCTAATTTTTTGAGATACCAAATTTGGAGTTTTCATTAGTTGTCACTTATAAATATCAAAATTAAAAGAAATAAACATTGGAAATACATTGGTCTGTGTGCATTGCATGAATATAATGTACAAGTTTCACGTTTTGAATGGAATTATTGAAATAATTCAACTTTTTGATGATATTCTAATTTACTGGCCAGCACCTGTATTTCTTTATAGACAAAATTAAGCCACTAAATACAGAGAAATTAAGACAGAAAAGTACAATAAACCTCTACATCTTACAAAAAAAACCAAGTAAATAAACAGAAATGTACATAAATTATTTAAATACATTTAGATTACCTCTACATTTCATTTTTATTATGATGTAATACTTTTCATCCTGTGAAATAAATTGTTCCTTTAAAAAAAAAAAATTAACCAGGTGACATATGTCCTTAAAATAAAAAAAGGAGTCAAGGAATGGGAAATTGATGCTTACATATTTAATAAACAAAACACTTTTTTTGTAATTTCCTGTTGTTTTTCTGGTTTGAAAGTATTGATGGTACATTTTAGTTCATATATTTGTTGCAGAGTAACCATTTCATTTTATTGATTAAAGCTATCGAATAAATATTGTCATTTACGTTGTTGTTTAAGCTACTATGTGATTTGTAGTCAATGATCCAGAGAAAGCAAGTGCAAAAGAGCAAATATTTATAAGTTAACCTCATGACACAAGGTACAAAGACTGTTGGTCAACAGGTTTAAAGTGTTTTATCTTCAGGGGCAAAATTTGCCAATTGACTGATTTAGGTCTGTTAGCAGATTTCCTTTTAATATTTTAAAAGTATACCAAATAGACCTTCATCACTAATGGGAAGAGCCTGTTTCAAAAGACACACCATGGCGTCTTATTGTGGAAATACTACCACCACAGTGCCAGCATGGCGAGGCTAGAATATTGTGCCGTTCAAGATGGATAGTAATATTACCACAATGCCGGATGACCAAAGGCTCCCTGATGCTGCCTCCGCTTTGCAGCAAAGTGTTTTTTTCAAACAGGCTAAGTTGCCATGAATCAGAAGCTTTACAAAAAAAAGAAAAAAGAAATGTTAAAACAAGTAAAGATTTTTGCCACTTCTTGTAGGCTACCTTGTATTGGGGACCTTCCC
This sequence comes from Apricaphanius iberus, assembly GCA_028564705.1. Taxonomy (NCBI): domain Eukaryota; kingdom Metazoa; phylum Chordata; class Actinopteri; order Cyprinodontiformes; family Aphaniidae; genus Apricaphanius; species Apricaphanius iberus. The sequence continues at coordinate 990,959 of JAPXFQ010002192.1, forward strand.
AAATTACTTTACTTCACTCTCACTCGCAAGTGGTTTAGGGATAAGACTCAAATATAAATCATCAGGGATAGCTTTATCTATTAACATACTTGAAGTAGAAAATTACAGACTCATGAAAATTACTTTTTTGTCGAGGTTTGAGGTTCCCTTCATGTCACATGAACTCCACAGTTCAATGAGAAACAATAACTAGCATATATGACCCGTTACTTTATAACTACCGTATTTCAGTAATTCCATCATCTTAACGCATTTAAGTTACCATCCTAAATTTTTTTATTTCTGGTAAACAAAATGGTACTGCTGTAGCCTAAAGTATTCAAACACTACTAAAAAAAACTTAAAACAAAAAAACTTGGACTTTTGTTTTTATCTTTTTGCCTTCAGTCAAATTTTGACAAAAAAAAAGGGATTAATGAATGGAATAGATGATGGAAGTATACAATAATAAGTCAGTTTATACATTAAAAGGTACGGATATGGACAGGTATAAACTAAAGGAGATGTGTGTGTTTAAACATGAAATATATTTGTGTGTGCTGGTGAACGTTGTCATTTCTAGTTAGCATTTCTTTGTGGTTGCTTATTAGGATTAATTATGTTTTGTTTATTCTGCCTTCACTGAGCTAATTTAAGATTGGGACGCAAATCTTTTTTATAGATAGAAAAAAAGAAAAAAAGATAGATTACACGAGAAACATTTTAGATTAATTTCTTTCAGAAAGGATTGAAAGGCAATCTTCTGAAAAGTTGCATTGAAATATATATTCAGTTGCTTTATTTTAGTAAATGAGTTTGAGTAAATTAACTTCTTGCCACAATGTTTCAAGTGAGGATATTAGTTTGTAGGTGTTACAAAGCTTTGAATTGAATTAGTCACTAACAGACAAACAAAACATAGAAGAATACTTCAGCAAAGAGAAGTTTCTGGATGTATTTTAGTATAATCTATATTTATTTTTTGCTGAAAATTCTTGGCCCATTCATGTGAGAATTGGCATCAGTATGTACGGATTTTTTATCATGTTGATCTTTTGTTGATTATTTCCTTTTTTCATTTCCTTGTCAGATTGTCATTTGTCTTTCTTTTGTCTTCCAGCTCAAAGCATTTTTTCCACACTCTGACATACACAGTTTGGATTAATTCACAAGATATCCCTCCTGTGGTGTACCTTCTCCCTCTGATAATAAAATATTATCGTTGAACATAAATTCCAATGTCTCCTACATTAAATTAGGTCCTCAGCCACCCTAAAAACATATTTTTAACTAAAAATTTCAGAGCCATGTTCTCAGTTTTGCGTAACCATCTGTCTGATCAGAATAAGACATTTCTAAGTGGGAATGCCTGCTGGCAGGCTCCATGAACTCTAATAGTGTCATGGCATATAATGCTTTTAAATGTAACATCCAAATGAAACCCGGCACCTAAAATTCCTCTGCAGATGTTCCCAGTACATAACACTTCCTCCATCATTTTGACATCTTCCCTACAGTGCTTGGTACAGATTATTTCTAGCACATTTACATGCATAATGGACGTTTTTTACTGTTTCTGCTTCAGTAGTTTGGTGAACACATTAACACATTTCGCATCTACATGTATCTTTAATATGTCAAAGTTTAAAGACAATTTAGATCTCAACATCCTGACGTTTTGCTTTGTTTTTAGGATGTCAGTTTCAAAAATTAAAATTTTATTGACTGGACTTGTGCAACCCTAACACTTGATACAGTTATATTATCCACTTATATAGTCTTATTCGTCTTTTTTATTTTTTATGTTATGGCTGACTGGGATATTTCTTGCTCCTTCCATTCATTTAATTACAGCAGAAGTATCATCAGGGGAAATTTTTTCACCCACCTCCAGTTCACGTAACCACATTCTCACATAATCTCATTAGCTATGTTGCTGTCGACCGAATACACATATCAGAGAGGAAAAAGGAAATGTCTGAACTCAAAAACACTTACAATGTACTCCCAAATCTTTGTTATTGAATGCTGTTTTTTTTTACTTCAAGTAGTGTATTTTTTTTTTGGTAATTAAACTTATGGAGATAGCTGAACACAAACATTAGGTTGCTGAAGACTAATGAGCTCAAAGGTAAACACAACTTCCCAATAGCTTCACACCATCAAGAATATGAGTGAGAGTGTTAATGTAACTGTGTACTAATATAACATAACTAATATAACATGAGGAGTAATTGCTAAATGGATCATTAACAGCAGCAAGAATACCCGTAGGTATTCCAAGGGGGAACTTATAGTTTTGACCACCTCTGTGCCAATTTAATGCTGCTGGTAACATAGAGTGACCATAGTTTTAATTCCAACAAAGGGGACGCCTGAACCAATCCTGAAACACTTCAATTATACTCTTCTTAATCAAAGGAGGCTTTCAAAAATAACTGAAAAGTCAAATAACAATGACCGATGTAAAATGCAGATCTAAACCTTTTATTGAAGTTTTCATTTACTTGAAGAGTTTTGTTTTTCAGATTGTTACCTTTGTACCGTTTTCTTGTAATTTCATCTAACTAAAAATAATATTTAATGGTAATGTTATAAAGAAGGAATGTTTAAAAAATAGCAGAAAAAAGTTGTTTGTGGCTTTTGATGTATGACCTTAAAAATTAGACTCATGAACTCTCTAGGACGACCTTAACCTTTAAAAAAGTTTATGGCACATTACATCAGTATTAAATGAGAGTTTGAATGAATAATTTGATTGAAGTGCATTTTTCATGCGTGTCTGTTGATGTGTATATAGCACTCTCTAATCCTCTACTAAATGCTTTCTTGATGACGCTTTACCACAAAGCATTGAGTCTTAACGTTGTTGCTTTGTTTTCTGTGAAAGGTTAACCCCACTCCACACACACACATAGACTTTCTCACAGAAACACTCACACACAGACTCTGCCATTTACTACAGCCTCCACACTGTTGTGGCACGAAAATGCAGGAAAACTGCAGAGGATGTGGGCCCTTCTATCGTGTCAATAGTTTGTTGGTTGCATAAAGGGGAGGGGGAGAAAAGGAAAGGAAGCAAGAGGTCAAAGGTAGAGAGAATGAAATTTTCTCAGAGTAAATGATGTTTTTTAATTAAGATAGAGGTGCTTGAAGCGTTTTTGTTACCACAGTGACGATGACCTCTGGGTTTGACACCGGTCAAAGGTGAAGAATGTTCCAGACAGGAGATCTAAGTAGGGGATGATTTATACAAGCAAAGAAGTGGGCTTTCACCTCCCTCAGCAAAATTGGCAAAAAATTAAACCTTTAGTAAGAAAAGGTCTTAAGTATGTTTGAAGAGTTGTCTTTAGACTACACTCGAGGAATTATCACAACATGCTGTGACTTGCTGTTTTCTAGCTGTGAGATCATAAATAGATTTAAATGACACTTTCAGTGATACAACTTGACAAACATCAAAATGAACAGCAAAAAATCTAGCTATAATTTAAAACAAATCTGAGACTTAATTAAAACAGCTACTGAGCAGCTAATTGATGAACAAAGATGTTTCCAATAAATGTAAGGTTTGATGTTCATTCAGTTAAAACAGGGATTTCCACCATAATATTTTTAACTATACTTACTTCTTACTATACTACTAAGCCTTGATTCTTAGGGTTGTTCCTCTTCCTAATCTGATAACAACCAGCAGCCAAACACTAAACCTAATAAACCTACTAAACCTAGAAATCCACTACAAAATCAATTGGTCAACTGTATCAGATGGTTTTTAGCGACTGGCTGATTAGTATTTAATAAGTCTCAAAAGTCTTTTTTTTTCTTTTCCCCCACATCAATAAGCCAGTGCTTTCCGGTCTCACTGACAACACTCTTCGATGTAAAAGTTGTTACTGTATGCATAATACTTAAAGTTTGCCCATCCATCTTCCTCTGCTTATCAGGGGTTGGGTCGTGGGGGCAGTAGCTTAAGCAGGGAGACCCAGATTTCCACTAAAAGTTAGCTATTTTCAGTATTAGGAACTATAGAGATGCAACAAGCTATTTGAAAGGAAACCACGTTTTCTTTTGGTGGTTTTTTTTGGACTTTAACCTTTTGTAATTCTAAGTTTTGGTCCGTAGGCGCATTTCTCTTTTTTCATGGAACACATTAAATTAGGATATTCCGGCAGACTTTTGTTATTATATTTATTGTTAGGAAATCCAACTTTAACACCATATATCAATCTCTTAAACAGAGTAGATCTACTAAAATTTGAATTGGCAGGTCGGTCAATAAAATACAGGGATTGCAAATCATTGAAAAATCTGTTATTTATTGGTGCCTCTCTAATTATTTCCCTAAGTTGTTTGTGCTTTCATATTCGGAAACTGTCCCTCAACCCCTTGCAGTCATTTGTGAAATTCCCCTCAAACTACTACACTGCTAAGGTCATATATGTGCACCATGAATGTATTTTGATACATTTTCTACACATACCAAGGATGCTGTTAAAAGGAACTTGCCACCATGTACCCTTATGGAAAAAGCACATGAATTTAACATGGGCAAAATCACGTGTGATCCAAAATGAAAAACATGTTCGAGCCTATGTGACTTTCCGTACTGGTAACGGACAGAGTTATGCAGAGTAATGCCTTATCTTTCTAATTTCCATCCGAACATATACCAAAAGTGTTTGCGCTTCAACAAGCTCTGCTAATTTTGACTCTTCTTTGCAGCTACAACAATTTATTTCAAATTACTTGTCTTTCTGCACATGTGTAAATAAATTTAGGCTGTAGCTTAATGTATGAGGTGTCATAATGAATGTTTCCCTCTCACTCACAACAATAAAATCATGCATAGAGCACTAGAAGTATCCTCCCACATACTCAAAATTTATAAGCTCACACAAATATACTACTGAAATTTCAGTCACACATACCAAAAGGGATGTGCAGACAAGCTCTTAGCGCTCATACAAGTGTACTGTATGTGTGGCATAATACTCTTTTCGAATGACAGCTAATTCTTTTGTATGTGTATGAATGAAAAACTTACAGTGGGATACAGGCTTAAAAATTGCAATCTGAATTTTTAGCCCTGCTTCTGGGACAAAATCAACTCTCACACACACAAGTACAGGCTTCTCATTCATACCACTATCATCTCTCACGTAAATAAGTATTAGCTGTCAATTGAAATAGTATTACCCCATACATACACTTTTTTGAATGCTAAGAGCTTTTGTGTGCATTCTTTTTTATATGAGTGGGTAAAATGTAATATTTATGTGCAAGTTTATTAGTTTTGAGTATGTGAGATAATGCTGCTAGTGGTCTATTCATGGTTACTTTGTATTTTGTACATTTCAGGCCTTTCTCTTTTCTGCCTCTCTTTATTTTTTTTCATTTTTTCATCAAACAAACAAGTATAGCTAGAGGCACAATATGTTACAATTCAGCAATATTTCCTGCACCCTGCCATTTTCTAACAGCTATAGAAACTCATGAGTGTGCCCCGCCAATGAGAGAACCATTCTTTTAGCACACACACAAAGGCTTTTTTTTATACAAGAAATGTTTCTTTCAGCACATATGGATCACAGTATTTACACAAAAGAAGACCTTTTTGGTCTTCCAAAGCTTCCATGTTATACTTGCACAGATTATAAATTACTTTGAGTACGAGCTAATAATTACAACAGTTTCGAGGTGTCAGTGACTCACTACCAAATGAATCACATGATCTGCCAACTGAACTGCTCAAGGCAACTCATTCCTAAGAAGTGATTTAGCAATTCTGATCCCAACACAATGTCGTAATTCACTCTTGAGTTATTTAGTAAGAGCTTTCCCGCTCAAAGCACCAGGGGAGTTGTTTAAAGGGCAACAGAACAACAGATTGTTTTATACTTTTATAATTTAAAGGATGTGTGTACATATCTTTCAGTTTTTTTGTGCAATCTTCACGGCTGTCAGGAGTTGTTTATTTTATTTTTTTATTTTTTTTACTGAACTTGCACTACATCCTTGGTTTTAACTGTGCACCACACGTGTAACACGACGTAAGTTCTGAAACATATAATTTTCTTTTAGTTTTATATCTCAGGAAGATTATTGTAAAAAAAACACCATATCACAATTAAAGATCCACAAGCAGGTAAAATGAAAGACTGGACAGTTTACCTGTTTATTAGCCATTAGCATGGTTAAACAGCTGTTTACAGCAGGTGTTGGTCATTTCACCCTTTTACTATTTTCTCTTCATTTTGTAGCCAGTCAACGGCTTTTTTTACCGACAGTACGTACATTTTTATTAGTGAGAGGAAAAGTGAGAAGATTTCGTGCCTATTATGAAAACTAAAGAATCAAAGGACTATTCTGGCATTGGTGAGCCTTTTGGTCGTTTCATAACCACTGAGCCTGTGGCGGCATTGTGGCACAACCAGGTGTTTTTCAAAAGAGATTACGAGATGGCATGATAAATGGGCGTGTGGTTGTGATGTCTGGGCTGTCGACGTGCAGGATTACGTTCAAAGCATCAATCGTAAGAGAAAATAGTTGGACATAACTTGTTTTTTATCCCGATTAAAGCCCTGATCCTATGCATCTACAAGAAGATTGTCGTTACTAGCTGACTCTAGCTTATGACCAAAACCGAGACTTGAGTTTAGAAATGGCCGGTCACGACTTTGTTAAACGCTGATTTCACAAGTTGATCTTTAGCTGAAATTTCCTAAACTTTGTTTAGATGTAAAATATAAGCTAAGAAATCATTTTTGCAATAAAAATGTCAAATTAATGACCCTGATTACAGCTAAATGTAATAAGAATACTCCAGAAACAATAAACTTGGCAAAACTATTAGCTATTTTACGTAGGAAGTACAAGTGAAAGAAATAGCCTAATTGTATCTTCAGAATTTGTTTCGCAAAGTAAAACTTCTAAAAACATGTTATGTTATTCTGCAGAGAATGTTAAAACATGAAGCAGTCTATCTACAGTTTGGCTGGATGCATGCGGCTTCATTAATCACTTGTCACCCAGGGTGTACGAGTGTCAGAGTTCAGAGCAGAGGGGCAAAGGGTCAGGGAGCCTCAGTGTCAACCGATGAGATATCCAGGATAATGGAGCTGCCAGCAGTGGTGCCGCTGCTTTGCCCATCATGTCACACCCGGAGTGAAAGCTACGCCTGGAAAAACTTACAGCGAGGGAGCAGTGGTGTGTACAGACAGAATAAATGAAAGGTATTTAAAGGCAAGATTAGTGATTAGTATTTGCTCTCTTAAATGGTGTGGTAAAAAGTGCTGTGAAGAATTTGCAGCGGTGAAGAAAGAAGCATGTCCTGCATTATGAGAAATATGTGTGTGAAAAGGGGAAAAACTCTGTCTTTAGAGAGACTGAGGGACTGATCAAATAAAGACAGGAGGGGAATGAGGCAGAGAGTCGTGGAAACGATAGGAGAAAGGCATGTCGGTCCTTAATATAGATGGCAGGTAGCCTAAAGCCTGGAGCCTCCAAGTCTGTTAGAGAAATGCCCAGGTGTTTTATGTGTGTGTTTGAGAGTCAGTAACTTGAGTCTGGATTACTGGCAGAGGGTTACATACCAATCCAAAGCCAGGAAGAGCTTACCAGGCAGGTAGTTACAGTGTGAAATATTTATGTGTGTGTGAGAGAGAGAATCTGTTTCTGTGAGGTCTTCTAGATCATCAAAGTACATCTTCACCTTATGTGTGATTAGGGGTCACCGTGTGTGGTAATACCACCCAACTTTTCCCCTCTTCTTCTCGGATCACCTTCCATTGCTCCAAACTGAACTACAGAGATCGGTCTGCATCACTGAGAACATGCAAAACGGTGGAACCTCCCCTGCTTGAGGCTGATCCCTTCAGGGAATTTGCAGGTTACGTATCGATAGAGGTGCTTGCCTGGTCAATGAATTATGTGATGGATTACAGAGCAACCAGGACAATTCATCATGCAACGTTCCTCTACTCACCCCAATCAAACAAGCAGCTACTCAGCAGTATTGACCTGTGCTGGCTGTGGACAGTCATGTCTTGATGAGTCAGTAACTTAAATCTATGCATCATCAAAATCTGAATTCATTGTGAGGCCTAAATTAATAGTGCAGGATTTTTGAAAGTCCCAGTAAAACAATATAAACCATTGATATCTGGCGTGACGTAACTAAACCCACTTGTATCCTTTATTTAGGTTTCAGGTCGTTTTGTCCTGGTCTGAAAGGAAGGGGTGCCTCCTCTAACTTTTGTAGGAGCTAACCAAATGGGGGACCAATAGGAATCTAGAGATTGACCCCCAAAGTCCAAAGCTATTACAAAATATAATCACTTTGGTCTAGGCGTATTGATATGGTGAAACTTTTATTTGATTTCTAATAAAAGAAGCATATCTTGCTCCTCTTTAGAATTTTTTAAGCAACCAGATGAGTTTGGAAGTTAAAATTTTCAACCAACTGAATACCAAAAATCTGTTGATTTAGTACATTAGTGCATTTTATTTATTTATTTATTTGTTTGTAGTTCAAATTAGTTGCAACTCACCTAATTTCTGTTCTAAATATGAAATACTGGTAGAATCGGAGGGTGGGATCAGAGGTGAGTGACACTCTTATATAGTAAAAAAAAAGTTATCATTAACCATCTACTGAGTCATTCCCTCCCGTTGATTAATTTACAAAAAATATTGACACGAAGCTTGTGGTCATGTGAGCCCAGTCAGAGAGATTGGAAATTCATAGTGCTAGCCCAAACAAATACCATCAATGGCACATGTATTTCCTGGTAGAGTAATTGTGATACAAAGAAATGTCTGAAAAAAAAAAAATTGCCCCAGCATTTAAGTATATTTATTTGTTAATCAACTTGGAATGTGTATTGGAAATAATTTGGTGATGATATATATCACAGTACAGGGGGAACAATATGAGTTGAGATACTATGAGTAAGACTGTTTATTGTGATTTTTAAAGCTTAATTTAAGTGTAGAAAAACTGTCACAAGATTCTTAACAGTCCAACCTGTTTCATCCATAACATATCCAGTTGTCTTACTACATCTAGTTATCCACTGGAATGTAGAAGGTGAAGATACACCATCAAGTACCAGTCATACTTTTAATTTAACTACAAAAATTACTTTCATCATTTATTATTCCTTTCAAATAAAATAAAAAAAGTTAAAATGTATACATCGCTGTTGAATATTGATAGACTATTGGGACATAAAATATTGTGATATATATTGGCTTATTGATATTTTCTTACACCCCTATAATCAGCTGACACCTAAAACATTTGGAACTTGTTTCACATGGAAATATCATTGGTGCTGCACCTACTACACCACTTTCCTGTATAAATCTTCAGTCTCTTCGGTATGGCAGTCCAATGGACTAGCATAAGTACCTCAGATGCGAATTAAATTGTACTTATTTTAAGAAAGTAAGTCCACTTTGTCATTCGCTGTTAGCTTCCACCTCTGGGATTAAGTAATCATAATTTATATTAAATGAGGATGCAGAGAGAGTTATCTTTTGGTCTCATTTAAAAATCCTGATATACACCTTTATTAAGCAAAGGAACGTAGCATATACTTTTATAAGTATAGATGCTGGTTTTTATTTTACTATTTTCACATGTCCACAGAGGCGATAAAATAAGAATAATAAGCACGAGATTTAAAAACAATCTTTAAAGAACACTAAGCCTCACAAGTCAAATAAGAGAGGAAGAGTTCAGTTTACATCAATCACTTACTCCTAACATGGCTGCCTTTCTTTGCCTCAGGAACCTCCCTTCTAACCCCCCACCCACAGCCCCAATCCACCATCTTGGCTCAGTGTCAAGCTGCCTTGTCCAGTTGCACAATAACCCCTCTCCGAGGCAGGCAACTGCATCCCCTCTCTGGCTCCATTAGTGCCACTCTGCTGGCATAGCCGGCATTCTCCAGTGGGACCGTCATCGCTGGCCGCTCCATTGGCACCCCTGTCACTCTGCAACAACTACAAAGAAAGAGCTCACTGCCCTCCCTCTACCGACTCTCATGCTCACTTGGTCTTTTTTTGTGCACCCCTTACCACCACCATTTTGTTCCTTTCCTTGTACGTCTCTCACCCTCCTGCTATTATCTTCCTTTTCTCTTTACAACACCTTCTACTAATTCTTTTTCGTTGCCTACCCTTCCTCTTCAGCACCCTCCCTGGCTCTCTGTCCTCAAAGCCCAACACATTGGTTTGGAGAGGCTTATGCAAGACCCTCATCCATGGTAATGAAGCAGAAGAAACCAGAAGAGGAAACTGGGAGCTGACCAGTGATTGCACCCCGAGATGTTGCTCACAAGTTTAGAGCCTCTCGCATTATTTCACTAAAAGCCAAGTGTGTTTGAAGTGACCACGGCGACCCAGGCTCATTAAAACGCACTATATTTGCAGAATGTGAGGACTGGGGCCAGAAATAAACCTACAACACCCTTTGAAATGGTTTAAAAACGTGGAATTGATTTTAAAAAATGAACTCCATTCTTTAATTATTCCTTTATTTTTCACTTAGAAACGGTACCTTCAAAAGGTAGTCATACTCTTCAAACATTTTCACATTTTTGTCATGTTTCAATCACAAACTACAATGTACTTTTTTTTTTATTGAGACTTTATGTGATAGACCAACACAGTAAGTAGGTCATATAAAACACATGATACATCCATCCATCCATCCATTTTCTAAACCGCTTATTCCTCAAGGGGTCGCGGGGCACATGATACATGTGTTTAAAAAATATTATTACTAAAATACTAGAAAGTTTGGCATTTATTTGCATTCAACCACTTAAGTCACTGAAACCACAAAACCATGTTTAACTGTAAATACAATAGCAAGTATGTTCCAGCTTTGTTACCTATTTAGCTTTCTCTATCTCCCCATCAACTTTGACCGTTTTCACAGTAACCCCTGAAGAAAAGCATCTGTATGTGTATCATTGATTTTGTTTTATTTTTTTATGTTTTTATCTCTTTTTGTTTTAATCTGTTCCATAATCTGAGACATGCCAGACTTGTCTTATTTGAGCACCTTCTGCATTACTTCTGCATTTGCTGTGTCCCCCAAGTGGCTCATAGCAAAGTTTAAACTGATTCTCTAATTGTTTTATGTCTAAAAACACTTTATCCTGTCACTATTCCATTGATGCTGGATTTGATGGAGAGCATAATTAAGAGTTCAGCTATAGACAGATTGTTCCATATGTGCTGTGGATCTTTGCAGCTCTGCCAGCAGTGCTTCTCAAATTGACACTCTCCTTACCTGGCCTGTGATATCAGATCTACCTGTTGGTAGTGGTGCAGTTGTACCATGCCACCTGTATTTTCAGATGACTGATTGAACAATGTTCTAAAAGATGTCCAAAACTTGGCATAATTCTGATTTGAACTTCTCCACCAACTCATCTTTAAACTGTCTGTTGTGTTTCTTGATCTTTACGATGCTCTCATCAGCAGAAAAATCTAATATCATTTCAAAGCACTTGTGCTCACATACTAATCCTATTTATCTGTAAAACATACTGCTTCCATTAAAATTTCTCATATAAGGGCCTATCATTCTATGACTTTAAACTTTTAAAATAGTTTGCATTGAAAATTTGCTTTCTGACTCTTTAAAACAGTTGAAACCACTGTTGTTATCAGCATTCAATATTTTAGTCTAAAAAATGTATCCAGCTTGCCATATTTTCCACAATGCTTTGTGATTCTTTGATTGGACGTCGTGCATGATAAGTTGTCCTTTAAAACTTCTGAGGCCTTGATACATGAAATCCATGTAATGTTACCCTCGCATAAAATTTCAAAATACTTGAAAGTTTGAACTTGTAATGTAACAGAAAGGTGAAGAGGTGGAAACACTTTTCCAGAGGGCAGGAAATGAATAAAGAATCATCGGAGAATCAAGGAGAAAGGAGGAGTGAAAGTGCAGCTCTATGGTTTCGTATAGCTCTGGGCTGATGATGGATCAGCAGGTTTGTAATCACAGGTTGTTACCCGACCTGTGTGTGTCCCTGTGTGAGCTTGCTGGTCTCTGTGTGTGAGAGACTCTAATGACAGGTTCCTACCCTGATGTGTCATTATCCAATTACAGTTTTCTCTCATCTCTACGGCAACACCTTGCTCCCCGTAATTGGACGGCTGCTCAAGAGAGCCCTGACCTCTCAGACAGTGTCAGGCAAAGGGAAGCACACACACACACACACACACGCATACACACACACACACACACACACACTCCATACACAAGCAGGATGCCAGGAAGGTTGGGTAATCCAGGATAAAACAGATGCTATCTGGAGGAGTGATCAGATAAACTATGCAAAGACAAGTTTGGACTTCATATTACATATTCCTGTTAGCACTTTTCTCACCATAGTTCATCAGTTTATCCTCCAGATATGCTGTCAATCTTTTACTTGCTCTCCTGCGAATGAGATGCGTCTAAATGGACCTAAATGGGCCAAGTCGAAGCAGAGCTTTTGTGGTCTGTGGTTCTTCTTGAAGCTCTTTTGTCCTCTGTCTCTTCATATTTTCATAAAAACAAAACACAGCGGATTTCCCCTCCTGGCCCTCCTAAATATTTTACATGGTTAGAGGGCTTCCCACCCTGTCTCCTCCTTGTTTATATAAGCGAACACATAGATTGCAAAACTCTACGGGGTTAAATTTGATGCCAAGACAAAGACAGATTCTTATCATTCAGGGAAATTCAATTATTGACTATTGGCACAGATTTAAACACAAGGGGGGAAGCTTGAAGGAGATTATTAGGGTGGAACAAGAGAGTGACTGTTTGCAGGTTTCCCCTCCCTTTTTCTTACAGTCATTAGACATCAGAGTGACCTGAATTGTGAATCTCGAATTGAAGACTAGCTTAATTCAAGGAGAAGGTTTAAAAACATTATTGGAGCAGATTCAAGCTCTTCTTTCAGCTGGATGCAACTCACTAAAATTGCAGAAACACTTTGAGATAAACTTTCGTGTCAGTACATTTTTCAGTTACATCGTTTGATATTATTGTTGTTACTCCACATTTCGGGCCAATAAAGCAGCTGGGAAACTGATAACAGTACAACATTTTGAGAACTTTGTGAAATGTTCTTCGTCCAGAGTTTCACTTTTATCATCTTCTTATCTCCTGTAGAAGCAGCCAGATGAGTTCACAGTTTAGTTATTTTTTCAAATGTCTGCAGAGTCTGAGATTTTGTGCTGTGCTGATTTGGGATATGTTCCTGTTTAGTTTTGGGAAGACATAACAATTATTTTTATTATTATTTTTGGAGGCACCTCCTATAATTTGTTGTTACAAACAGAAGGCAGCTCTAAAGAAACACATGAGTAAAGCGCTGTGCATAGAGAGAGGTCACAAGGGCCTGATGTTATGATGTCAGGCTGTTTTAAAGCTTTCATAATTATAAACATGACTCTGGAGAGGTGGGTTGCTGTTATTATGGGTGTATTTACTGCATAGAAGACTTCTGCCAGAGATGTTTCCTTAAGGTTCTGCTACATAATCTGTGTTTTTCTTAGACGTCTCATCAGCTGACAAACTGTCTGTCCTTTATGAGTTGTACTATGAGAGGAGTTTTTGGGCAGATAATGCCTTATTACAGGCGGCAAATCTCCTGACCCAATTGACTTCCATTATATGGATATACAGTACAGAAGTTTGTACACACCTTCTCATTCAGTGCGTTTTCTTTATTGTCATTACTATTTACATCGTAGATTCTCACTGAAGCCATCAAAACTATGAATGAATAAATATGGAATTATGTAGTACTTTTACAAAAAATTGTGAAATAACCTGGCCGCCAAATCACCGGACCTGAACCAAATCGAGATGATTTGGGGTGAGCTGAACCGCAGCGTATAGGGCAAAAGGGCCAACAAGTACTAAGCATCTCTGGGAACTCCTTCAAGACTACCTCTTGAAGCTCAAGAGAATGCAAAGCAGTAATCAGAGAAAAGGGTGGCTATTTTGAGGAATCTAAAATATAACACATGTATTCAGTTATTTCAGCCTTTTTGTTTAAGTATATACAGCAATTCCATAAAGTATGTTTTCATTCATAGTTTTGATGCCCTTAATTGAGAATCTACAATATAGTCATGAAAAGAAAGGAAACTCATTGAAGGAGAAGGTGTGTCCAAACTTTTGGTCTGTACTGCATGCTGATTACGACTGGATATAAACTTCTCCTAAAGGACTCCAAGTTACCCCAGAACCTGTCTGAGTGAGTAAATGAATGTAATATTTGCTAAAAATAAGGTCCAGGTTGAAGAAAAACAAACTTCCCGTTTAAATAGCACCATTTACCAAAACGAATGTCACCTCAACACACTTCTTGAACCATATGGTCAATTTTATTGGCAGTGAAATAGAATCTAGTTGGGTTTAAATTTAAATCAAATCTGTCCATTTCATCACAATACAGTTAAATACAAATACATCGAAGTATTTTTATTGTAGACAAGCAGCATTGAAGACAAGCAGTAAAGCGTTACTTAAGGAAGCACAACTCACTTACTACTTTAAGGGTTGCTTCCAGAAAAAGGCAAAAAAAAAAAAACATGGAAGCAGTGGTTCAGAAGTATTTTCTATGGATGAGAAAAACAGGGACATGACATTACAAATAAGAGATATCTCCACTGATGATTTAGCAGGTGAGTCCCACCGATGACCTTGGGGAGTACCTTCTATGGGGGAAAAATACATTTATAAACAATGAAGAGAGGAATGTCCGTCCATACATTTGCTACACCCATTTATCCTTGCAGGGTTGATGGGGGACTGGTACCTTTCCCCAGCAGTCATGGGGCAAAAGGCAGAATACACTATGATCAGGTCGGTGATACACAAAGGATAAACAACCATAAATAAACACACTCACACATAAGAACAATTCAGAGAGACCATTTAACCTTTTTTGGACTTTTGGAGGAAGCCAAAGTACGTGGCGTTAACCTCTGCATGCACAGGGGAAAACATGCAAACTGCATGCAGAATTTGAATCCCCTCTTATTTTCTTGCTGCCAAATGTGTGCCACTGTACAGACAGAAAAGTGAAGGTAAAATTCCAGACTAAAAAAAGAAACCAAAGCAATTTATTCATTATGGTGTTGACGCCTTTGGTGACATAAAACACTTCTCTGTCTGAGACAGTGACCAATAACTAAATTGTAATGGCAAACCCCCAATAAATACATAACCGCCAACATTTTAAACTCTTATGCTGTAACAATTGTCACTTATCACACAGCACAATAATTTCACATTGAGTTGTCCTCCTTTAATTAGTTTATTCTTTGCTGTACAGTCAATAAATTAGGATATGTTTTCCGATGAGGCTCATTTGTCTGATTAAAAGTAGCTTTTAAAAATATCCTTTAAGCAGATAATAAACATACCTTTTCATCAAGGCCAAGTTTCAGTAGCGATTTATTTCTATTGGTCTGATAAATAATATATTCTTAATGGGGAAGTCATTTTTTTTCAACCTGAACCTTATTTATAGCATGCATTATATTTATTTACTCACCCAAAGAAGTTTAGAGCCACGTCCAGTCACGATTAGCGTATAACCATATTAAGGGAGTAAAAGGGGGCACGTAAAGTGCCACCTTTAAAAAAGGCATTTTCTGCCACACAACTCCTGCTACTACTTTTCGGAGGGTCTTGGGAGTGTTTCTTTGTGTTCTTCTGGTAGTATTTGCAGACTTTAATTCAAATTTACAATAAGCTGCCATTTCAGTGACGTTACTGCAGTGCCCCTTGGCAGTTGTAGTCTGAGCAGTACGTTTATGATGCGTTCAGACCGCAAGCTTTGTCAGCATCAAGCAACCCCCATAAAACGACGAGGTCAACGCATATACACAGAAGATACATTTTTAAGCTAAAGCTCGCAAAGCTCGTAGGCGGGCCTTTCTCTGTTGGATGTTTTAAACAATAGCGGTTCGTGGTTTGTTAGGCAGTGTCGAAGTCTGGCAACGTCACTACAGTGAGTCGCTCTGATTGGTTGCCGTGCTGCGTCAAGAGTGTTAAAACCATCAAAAGTTCAACTAGCTGAACTTCTGCATTGCTAGTGTTATGAGCTTTGAAGCTTGAAACACAGAAAAAGCTTTAAAAGTTGACAGAGCCAGACTTAACATGTAATCTTGACGTTGCTGACGTTGACAAAGCCTACGGTCTGAACGCAGCATTACTCTGAGCTATACAATGGTCTTTCTCAACTTTTTATTTGTTTGTGCAATTTGGAAATATGCCAGTAGCAAGTTTTATCTAACATACCACCGTAGAGCACAGATTGAAAGCCCTGCTCTGACTACATCTGTCATGGCGGATGGCAGCGAAGTCATTGAGATCACGTATTAGTATAGCTGGAGAAAAGCCTGCAAAACACCCATGCAGACAACGAAGAAGGAGCTCTGAGATGCCCCAAAACTTGGAGGGGAATAGTAGTAACTATGATTAACAAAAATCAGTTAAATGAAAGAGTTTTATGGCAGAAAAAAATCCTTATTTAGAGGCTTTACGTGGCCCCATTGACTCTCATTATATAGATATATGCTGACCGGATACAAACTTCTCCCGAAAGGACTCAAAGTGGCTCCAAACTTGTCTGGGTGACTAGGCGAAAATAATGCATGCTATAAATAAGGTCCAGGTTGAATAAAACCGAACTTCCCCTTTAAATGTTGAATTTTAGTCCATGTGAAACACAAAAATATCATCTTAGATAACAGAAATAATGGCTTGAAAACATCAGTATGTCTAATAACTCTATGCAATGTGTTTCACAGGGAGCTAAAGTATAAAGATTCTTATTTCTTGAATATGACTTTGTTTTCATCTCACAGTTTGCTTGATTAACCTAATCACATGCTTCTTAAAGTAAGCTTAAAACAAATCAGCTTATTGGAAACAAATCAAATACTGATTTGATTATTATTTTTTATTTGGTCTATTGGAATTAGTTTAGAACACCAATCACATTCATTTATACAAATTCAAATTCACGAGAAATACCATTGAGTTAATTAAAGTTCCTCCAAAACATCATTCTCTGACAAAGTAAAACCTTTTATGCCAGCCTATTTTAAATTTGTTTTTTGCTTTTTTTAATCGAGATGACAGTGATTAAAAAGTGTTCATTTCATACCAACATCTGTACAAAACGAAGTTACTTAAACCAAGAACAAAACTGTGGAGACCCGCTCAAAACTGTGGAGATGACAGTGGACTTCAGGAAGAGACCACCATCAACATCTCCTCTCATGATCCTCAACAAGCCAGTCCCCGCAGTGGAGTCTTTCAGGTTCCTAGGATCCACCATCACACGGGACCTGAAGTGGACCTCACACATCAACATAATAAGGAAAAAGGCCCAGCAAAGGCTGTACTTTCTGCGTCAGCTCAGGAAGTTCAACCTGCCCCAGGAGCTGCTGATCATCTTCTACACAGCAATAGTCCAGTCTGTCCTGACCTCATCCATCTCTGTCTGGTTCGGATCCGTCACCAGGCAAGACAAGGACAGACTGCAGAGAACAGTCAGGACTGCAGAGAGGATCATAGGAACCGATCTTCCCTCCATTCAGGACCTATTCCGGGCCAGGGTCAGGAAGCGGGCCAGGAAAATCACCTCTGACCCCTCACACCCTGGCCACAATCTGTTTAGGCTCCTCCCCTCAGGTCGGCGTTACAGAGCGTTGTACGCCAAAACCACCCGACACAAAAACAGTTTTTTCCCCCAGGCTGTCGCTCTGACGAACTCTGTCTAGTCACAGTGTGTGAGTGCACTCACATAACAATAAACTATAACTCTGCACTTCTGTACATACTCACTGTAAAATAACCCCGGCTTGGTGTATATATTATCCTTTATTATTTACGATCTGATATTTATTTGTATTTTTACTTATTTTTGTTCTTATTTTTCTTTTTTTTTTCTTTTTTTATTTCACTTATTCAAGTTCTGTACTGGAGGAAAAAGTTTGCCGGAGTCAAATTCCTTGTATGTGACATACTTGGCCAATAAACTGATTCTGATTCTGATTCTGATTCTGAGTTTATAATTAGGACTCAGTGTCCAATTGAACCGATAATCTTCCTATGCCCCTTTTTTTTAACCGGCTTTAAGGACTAAAGCTGAAAAGTATGAACACTTTCACATAAAAGGTAATCATTACTTTGTGTTTTTCATTTCCATTAAACATTTAATTTAATAATCTAAATGAAAGCTAAATTTCCTATACTGCGAGTTAAACATTATAACATATTAAGGTTTTTCCGTTACCCTTCATTTCTTTCAACTTTGTTTGTTGAAATAAAACTTTATGAGAACCTATGTAACACTTAAAATTTCTAGCTCAAATACAAGATTCAATCAGTGCCAATGAGTTCCTCAGCATAGCATTAGGCTTGGCATCAAGTTAGAGGATCATGGCAGATTCCTTGAGACCAGTATAATATATGTGAGCAGCAGTAATCATCACTGTGCACCTGTAAAATGGAAAGTGGAGCAAAACAGGAAAAAACTGAGTTGATGAGATGGAAGGTAAGGAAAGGAGGATGGGAAAGGAAAAGGTTATTACCCACAACAAATCACGGCTTGGCAACCTGCATGTTCTGACAAAACCTCAGAGTGATGATACTGACACACTATATCTGTGTGTGTTCCGCATGCTAGTCCCATCAGGGTTTTCCTGAGGGTTTGTAAGTTCAGTGTTTTAAGCTCGACACGCCTCATTTAAACTGAATTTCCGTGCTGATATGTGTATATGTTACTCTCCAGGTGTGTCATCGTCAAGCTGGTAGGAGACAAAGAGAACAATACTGTGAAATCTGCATATTTTTTTTTTTCTTTTTAATGATGGCACCACTCCCATCTCCTGCTTCACTTCCTTTAATCAGCTCTCTCAGGTGATAAAAGCCATTTGCCTGGCTTGGCTGGCTTTTATTGAGTTTTTACTCGACTTTCCTTTTTGACTCCTTTTACCTTCTAATCGCTTTTTTTTTTTTACTTGCACTTGAGGTAAACTTTTCCAATCCTACACATTATAACTGACAGAGAGTGTGGATCCTGCACATTATGACTAGTACAAACAAAGCGAAATAAAGCAAATGCGACTTTAAAAAGCATAATGGACATTTGAGGCCTAAGATAAGAGGATTTTGTTAAAGAGAAACGCACCCACCTTCCAGAGTTTTCCAGCAGCTACATTTCTGGTTTAAAAAATGCGGCAAAACGAGGCATTGCCTGGTGGACCGAGGGGGAGTACTCATTAGTGACACAAGTTTCCCGACACAAAGTTACTTAACTTTACACACCCATCTCTTAAATAAACCTTACCTTAGGGAAAAACATATTCAGCATCCCCTTTCTAAATATTTAACACCAATTTAACACTGTAGCACACACCATTTTATTTCCTGCTATGTAAAGGTGCCACAGATTTCTAGATTTTAGAGATATTGACTAATTGCTCAGTATTGGCATAATTCACACCCAGATGTTCTCCACTGCAAAAATATTTACTCAGATATTACAGAAATTAACCCAAAAATAACATTATTTAATCTCATGAAACACTTTTCAAGAGCTCTTCCTGTACTGATAAAGATTTATTCATTTTGGG
The DNA here is from genome assembly GCA_028564705.1 of Apricaphanius iberus. Classification (NCBI taxonomy): domain Eukaryota; kingdom Metazoa; phylum Chordata; class Actinopteri; order Cyprinodontiformes; family Aphaniidae; genus Apricaphanius; species Apricaphanius iberus. The sequence continues at coordinate 1,010,624 of JAPXFQ010002192.1, forward strand.
ACACTTTAACCTGAGCATAAATCTAACAGCATAGAAATCTTACAGAACAATTCAGCTTATACAGTCATAGAACATTCAACACTGACTAGGTAGCCAGTTGATCCTTAAATATGGAAAATTATGTGACATTAACAGTAATTTACAATGTGTTTAATCTGAATGCTGTGAAATCCGCTCAAGAAAAAATGTTTGACAACAAGTAGAACATCCTTAATCGTTTTTGCTCTTCATCTCCACTTAATTCTTATTTATCATTTGAGTCCTCTTTTTTAACGTTCTGTCCATCTTCAAAGTCTTTTAAGAGTCAATAGGGCAGAACAGACAGCTGATGCCTGAAGGTGATGAGTGTTGCTACTCAAGCAGAATGGATGGTCCTAATTGAACAGTCCACGTGTGTGTGAGCTTAACAGTTCTGCATATGGTACTCATTTCCAAAGTGGTAATTATGTTATGGGAGGTTTCACGTCAAGGTTAAATTGCATGTAAAGTACGGATGCACCGATACTGGTATTGGGTATCAGCCCCGAAACTGCCTAATGTATACGTATCGGTATCAGCTAATGTTAACCAATACCATGAACTGATACTCAAGATGTGGAAATGCATCCCTAATGTAAAGATAAATGATGTGTTTTAATGCAGAACTCCTGCCAATGTATGTTCTTCATACAGAATGCTGCTTTCTAGTGCATAATTTAGCTATTAAAGTATACCAATAGTCAGATGTTTGGAACAAATGGTACACCAATATTTTCCTAAAAACTTCAAATCCAGGCCCTGACATAAAGAAGGACTGAACACTCCAACATTTTGTTCTTGGTGCTGTAAAACTGTTATTTAAGTTCCATCACTACTGGTATCAGGAAAAAAAGTCTTATATAAGGTATGATTTAACTAAAGCCTTTTTTCAGATACATTAATATTAAAGTTGATCAAAGTGTCATAGAATTTGCTATTTATCTTCCCGTTTCTGTTGTTACAAGTGACATTCCTTTCTCTTAGCCACTGTTCATCCCTTTCAAGGGAGACAGATGTGTGTTGATTTTCATGAGTCAAAAAATAAATGAAGTTATTAAGCTAAATTTCCTAACATACGCTGTCGAACAATATATGTGTATTTTAAAACCACTGGACATATGACACACAAGGGTGGATGGGAACTCAGGTTTATTCTTGTCTTCATCCACACAGATAAAAGTAGAAAAAATTGTATTTACTTACAAATTCCTGTCTTTTTTGCAATGTGGCTCCTCATCTCAATCTCTTTCCCCTCCTAAACTTTATACCAGCTAAATTCTCATTTCCAAGGCCTTCAAGTACCGTATTCACAGCTCACCAAGACAAATTTTGCTGCATGAGCAATCTAAATGTGTGTGTGTGTGTGGGGGGGGTTTGGTGATTGATATGCATTAATGATGTGAGGCAAACAGCCATTAAAAGCTGAAAAACTGTACACAGCTCTGCCTTGAGCTGTGACTGTTGTTTGGAAAGTTTCTGCGGCTGGTAAAACACAAGGGACTGCAGTGGCAGATGTGAGAGAAGTTGTGTTTGTTGGTGTGTGTGTGTGTGTGAGAGAGAGAGCCATCAGTAGCAGGTGGTGAGTTTATTTCACCCTTAATACCCCCCTCACCTTCTGTGCTGACGCTTCACTTACACTTCTGTTCACAGGAGTACTGAAATGCTTCTAGATGCAATGTCCTGTATAGTTTCATATAAATTGATTTTCTACTTTTGTGATTAAATCAAATGAAAAGCAGATACATCTGTCTGGCTATTTGAGTTCATGCCATATCAACTCATCTAACTCATCAGTACTGATCTACAGTAGGCAGGCAGCTCACAACAATTTCTCATTTCTTAAATTCAAATCAGAATAACATCATTTTGCCACGTCATATTGAAATGGAGCTAATAAAATATAATCTGTCTTGGAGCTATCAGCAGACACTGCGGAGTGTTGATACAGTTTAAGTAGCCAGGATCTCAAGTTTCTTACTGAGTGCTCCAGATGGGCAGATTTGCTCATCTTAACACTAACTGGGATCCAACAGTTCACAGAGGACAATATATTTGTTTCTGGGGTGGCTATTTACAAAAGAAAGGATGAGGGGGGTTGAAAGAGGAGAAAGTAGAGATCATTGTTACATTCCCTCTTCCTGAGGTCAGTGACGTTGAGGCTTTTAGTGACTATTGGAAACATTCAGCTGCAACACCCTGGCTAATTGGTTAACGACATCTGATGTCATAAAATGCCCTGTTCTCCTAAGCGCCGACATCCTTCTTCATCTCTGTTTCTGTGCTCTTTTTATTGTCTTGTTAAACATGACCCATTGTTTCCTTTTTTATGATGCACTTCTCATAAGAGTTGTACATTTCAGAAGGCATTAGAATAACACAACCATATCTGTTTTCCTTTGATGGTTTTGATTAGCAAAAAGTCCAAATATTTCCATTTTTGTAACTAGATATCTACATTTTTTTTCAGATGTGTACATATACGTATTCATTCATGTAGGTAAAAAAAATCTTAATTCTGGATTCTTGTTTTATTTTATTTCATTTTATTTTACTTGTATGTATGTATATATGTATGTAATTAATGTAAGGTCCGTTAAATGTCTATTAGAACAGAATATTTTCTGATTTTAATTTTTTTTTTAACGTTTTTTTTTTCTTGCCAAGTCAATGCACACTTCACCAATTAATCAATCTAAAGTAGGTTTCACCAGCAACTCTCAGCAGTTTTTAAAAATTGTTTCTGTTTTTTTGCTTGTTTTCAATTGAAAATCTCCAAAATGAAGAAAACGCTTGAATTGAGTTACATCACTAAATGCCAAAAATCTGTAAGACAACAATCTGCAACAATCCTACAACTGGTTTGTATAACCATAATCGTTCAGTATATGTTTAAATGAAAATTTATACAATATTATTTTATTTTTTCAAGTAAGTACTGAACATTTTTTTTATCACATTTTACATGAATTAATGGATCCATAGAGTTAAAAGAAAGTAGCTGCAGAGCAAAGTGTTGGTGGGTTGTAATTAATACCTCTCGTCGTTCTATATCTTAACAGACCACCGTGTCTGACAACCTGACCCTCTGTCTGGCTGCATCCAGTTACCAAAGAACCCCAGACCAAAAATAACAACACGTTGTCCGACCTCTCGTTGCTGCTTTCTCACATTGCCCATAAACTTCACAGCTCTCCGTTGTGCCCGATACAGTCACACAAATTCTCAGCGCAAGCCAGGTTGAAATTGTTCGGCATGAGTAGGCCTCCAAATTTTATCATTTGGTTCTTCTTATCGCCAGAAAATCACATGAGACTGAGCAGGGCTCTTTCAGACCTTTGTTCTTGCTGGCAAATAATTTACTAATCAAAAATTCAGGGGACCTTTTTCAAAATATTGATGCAGGGGTCCCCATGTTGACTATCCTCCCCCACCCAGATACTATAATTCCTAACACTGCCTTACACCCCAGGGGGACAACAGCAGTGACCCATATGTGGCATCAAGCATCAGAGATACATCTGAACCCCAAACATTTTCCACCCAAAGGGAAAAAGCTCTACACGTATTCATACTGTGGAGCTCATTCATTCAGTTGCACACACACACACACGCAGACAGACACACACACACAGACATACAGGGACAAACAACAGAGAATAGAGTAATGGACTTAGAGCAGCGGAGCTTCATGTGTGTTATAATCTTGTCATGATACTGTCCTAATCCTTCCGTAATCCACTTCTCCACTGGAAAAATTAAAATGGGATTACTCTTCTCTCTGTCTCTATTACACAAGCATCTTTTCTTGCAGCGTGTGTGCATATGTGTGTGCTGCCCTACGAGGTATTGCAGCATTCCCAGGAATGTCAGCTATCGTCATGCTCAGAGTTTTTTTCCGCTGATCCCAGGGCTCTGGTTTTTCTTCGGCTGGTGTGACTGTGTGAGCCTCTGTAAGCTTCTATTAAATGTCTTGTAGGCTCAGAAAGCAAATCCCTACAAGAAAAAAAAGGCATAGTCAGATTTTACTATGAAGGGTAAAGGCAAGATTAGGTTGTAGCATGAAATAGTTTTAGTTAAGATTATGGTTAATCTTCTCCAAATTAACAGAGATCAATAAGGTGAGAGACAGATGATCCTATTCATGAGTCTAAGTTTGTCTTTATTACCTGCATGTTTGTATACAAATACTTTCATGCAGTGAAAATAATGTTTTTTCTCCTATGGCTCCACAAGGAGAGCAATAATGGAGAAATTCGTCCAAACACACACATCAGGTTGGAGCAGATGGTCGCTGTGTGTTTGTTTGCGCTCAAATGATCATTTATATGCATAGTGAAAATTAACATACTAACAAGCTGGCTCTGCATATGTGTGTGAGTGTGTGTCAATCCCTGATTACCACTGTGGTCACACTCTGCTTGTGTGTTCTTTACGTGTGTGTGTGTGTGGGGGGGGTGATAAGGTTTGAAGAAGAAATCTGCTTTCTCATTTATAAACAGTGCCATCTTTATCATTTTTTTTGGTAAGGAATAGCAAGGGATCTGAGGGAAGTGGTCAAAGGAGAAAAATGTTCTGGTTATGATTTTTAGTCTGGAGTCAGGGAAAGAAGGGAAGACAGGACAAAGTTGCAGGCACAAAAAATACTACAGGATAATGCCTTTAACTAAAAAATGGGTTTATGCTGTTGTGACAGAGGTTGGGCAGCTTTTAACCAAACATTGGGCTAAAATTGTGACCCGGTTTCATGGGTTAGAGAGACGAAAATTAGCCTCATCAATCTCCACAAACCTCCATTTTTCAATTTCATATAAACCTGAGATTTCACTGAACCTCACAGGATGAAATAAGAAACTATAACATTTTGAAATGATGTTCTAAAGTAACGTAATGTCAGTGGATTGTGTTGATGACTTTATTCCACACTTTTAGACTCTGTTCACTAACTATAAAATTTGCATTTTACTTGAGTTATTAGCCCTAGCCAGAGCTTTTCTTACTGGTCACAAAATCAGTGCAGACAGGTAATATCTTATATGCTGTTTCATCTTAAGTATGAATCTTGTTATCAATGTTTGCCAATGAACATCCTCTAAACATAAAAAAACAGCTGTTGTTGGTGCCATTTTCAGCACTGTTACCTTACAGCCACAGGGTCGAGGGTTTAAATCTAAACTCTTCTGTGTTTTGTACATTTTGTGTGTAAATAAATGACTCTACAGGAGGCACATAGTGCCCATGCAGGTATGATGCGAGTACAGAAAACAAATGGATAGCTATCAACCAGTATCAAAAAGTATTATTTGATTTAGTTGCATATTCAAATCTGAGTATCCTATTTTAATTTTAAAACTGCACAATGCTCTGGTTTTGCATATTTGTCCGCAATGTACATTTTATTTTTAATTCTTAAATTCTGTTTTTATACTTTTCTAATCGTGTGTATTTAAATTCCTCTATTCTATTCTATTTTATATTTTATAACCCAAATGTTAACTGCTTAATAATAATTAACTGAGAGGTTGTTCTTTTCAATCATCTTTTTAGCCTTAACATTACTCATTAGCGTCTCTAATCTGGAAGTCTTTGGTTTTAGATCATAACCAGGACCTTAGGGTAAACCTATGACCTAACATTTTATGTGGTAAATCTGCCAAGGCCACATGAATTGGATTAATTTACCACAAGTCCTTATTTTGCATAGGACTGAGTTAGCAATTAGGTTGTTTCCTTTTTTTGTTAATGTGCTATCACATACACTAATATTTTTCCTGCTCTTGCTCCTTTGCTGTTTCTTTGCATGTAAACTTTGGTCATGTGTCTTTTAAAAAAAGCAACACATTAATTTCACAAACTTTTAAAATGTTTCTTTTTTCCCCAATTTTGACTGTTTTAACACCTATTGGTGTAACTTGGGCATTTCAGCAATTTATTTGTTAAAATTTCTGGTTTTCGTTATGACCATTTTTTTTTATGAGGGAAATAATATCAGCCTAAACAAATGTAAATTTTTGTGTTTTGCTCAAAAAGAAGCAAGAAAGTAATGATTGAAGTCAGCGCGGAGGGCAAAGCATATAATAAATAATAAAAAGAATAAAAAGCTGTTTAAGTGCCTGCACACTGATGGAGACGGATGAGAGACAGAGGGGGAAAAATAAGGAAACCGTAGCATAGCGCACTGGCAGCATAAAAAGGCTGCTGTGACTTTTTATATTTTCACAGTAAAGATGGACTTAAAAGACACTGAAATGAACAAAGCCTACAGTGTGTGCACGTGTGCATGCATATGTGTGTGCGTGTGTGTGTGTGTGTGTGTGCATGTTTGCAGAGTTGGCCTGAAGCTTCTGGCCACTAATGGACAGCAAAAGTCTTTGTTCCTGTGCAACACGGTTTTTGAATAATGGTGCACATTCTCAGGAAAGCACTCATATTATTTATCATTTGTGTACGATGTCTTGCCTGCATTGCTGCAGACTGGGACTTCCAGCTCAAGTTTGTGTGTTCCGTCTGGTGTGTGGGTGTGTGTGCGTGTGCATGTGCGTGTGTTTGTGTGTGTGTGAACAAGGTTGCGTTTTTGTACATTAGCGTCTGGTGGGAGATTGCAACTGCTCCAAGTCAGATTCTTGCAGGTCATTGGCTAACTGTTGCCCTGGGAGACGACTCAGCTGGCCGTGATTGGCAGCAGATCCTAACTCACTCTGACAGCTTGTTAGTGCAATCTGATTGGTCAATTAGTAACATCACTTACTATGAAATCCCTGGAGAGAAATTAGGAGGAAAAGTTCTGTGATATCAGTTTATTTGCCATAAGATGACTGAAAAAAGCTGATGCTGTTTTTTTTAGAATGAGACTGATTACAAAAAAAAGACATGCTTGTTAAAGGGATGGTAAGACCACAAAGGGTCTGATTTATCAAAATTTCCCCAAAAAAAGAGCGCAAAATTGGGTGAACCACAAAACTTTTGAACCAGTCGGTTGTCCTTCTAAGGTTGCATGCACAACTCATAACAGACGCAAAGAGCTGTATTCAAATGAGGACTTGCTTCGACTACTGTGTGTGCCAGTCTTGCCCCATCCACTGCGCCACAGCTAGAGAGAGGAGGAATAGTCGCACTAGACTCATGATGCATGTTTAGCACAAAAAATGAAAATAAAAAAAAACATGCATCTAAAGTATTTGGCTGTGGCAGAGTTAATTCATGTTAGGCTAGAATGTCTGTAAATTATTTTTCTAATTTCTCATAAATAAATGTAATGCTTTCAGTGTACATGCACCGCTCTCTAAAACATTCAGGCACCGTATTCCAGAGTAAGCTTTATTAAAGCTGCAGCTTGTCCACAACAGGCTGCCTGCTTAGTCCTATGATGTCCATATTCTGCTAAAATTGTTGAAATGCACCGCACTTTATCATGGCCGCTATTAAATGTCAAGTTGCAGTAAAACCTATTCATATTCACTAAAAAATATTCTAAAAGGGTAAACGAGAATCTTTTTACAAAGAGTTCCTTTACTCTGATCAAATAGACACCCATTGCAAGAAATGCTTGTGATACTAAATCAATGATAAAACATGCTTATACAAACATCCTGCAAAAAAGCTGCTGTCTATGGAGAATCTCAGGAATGGAATAAATTATCTAAGAATGTTAGAGAACTGAGAGGGCATGTATTCTATTAAAAACATATTAAAATCTAATTCTAGCTTTTAATCAACCTGCATATTTTAGGTATTTTACTAAAGATTGGAAATTTACAAATTAATTACATCTGGCTGTTTTATGTATTCTGAAAAGTATGAATTTTGTTTAGATTGTTTGGATTGGTAAAGTAACCACTCACGTGGAAACTAACATGGATCCAAATAACTAAACTATTAAACAGCAGTTGCAGATGCGCTCATTATGCAGTGAGTTATGATGCATCTTTGGAACAAAGTCTTTTTTTTTTCTTTTTTTTTTTTCTAGAATAGAAAAGGAACAAAGCCTAATGGCAAAACAAGGGCAAACCTTTGATAAATCAGGCCTTAAGAAGAGTGTAAGGAAAACAGCAAACACATTTCTGCTGGTGATGAGGTCAGGATGGGGATGCTGTGTTGAGATAGATCCAGTCCTTTAATAAATTATGAATGTTTTTTGGTGGAACATTTTCATAAATGTCATATGATATTGATCGGATTTTTGTTTGTTTCCATTAGGGGGAAAATCCAGAAATGTAATGAAGGCAACTAATCAATGATTAAAATTTAACTCTCAGTAATAATTCATTCTTTATCATTTATACCCTTTGCACTTTATTATTTTGTACTATTACAGCGATAAATTTTGAGGTGTGGTCTGCATTTGTATTCAGCCCCATCAGTACATTGCAAAACAACATACTGATGGTCAGCTCCTGGTCCTTTGGGGTATGTCTTCACCAGCTTTGGACATCTGCAGATTTTTTGCCCATTCTTCTTGGCAACAAAGTGCAACCAGTCAGATTAGATAGTGTCCGTGAGCATCAGTTTTCAAGTGTGGCGGTGATTCTCAAATGGATATTGGTAGAAACTTCATGTAGGTCATTCTAACACTTGAATATGCTTTGATTTAAATCATTCCATCATAGCTTTGGCTTGATGTTTAAAGTTGCTTTTATTGCTAGAAGGTAAACCATGACCCGAGTTTCAAATCCTTTTCATCCTCTTTTTTTTCCCTCCTGGATTGTCCTGTAATTAGGTCCATACATTTTCCCACCAACTCTGACCAGTTTCCCTATCCCTGCTGAAATAAAGCATCCCCAAAACATGATGTTAGAAGCATTATTTTTCATCGTGGGGATTGTCCAGTATTAGTTTTCCACAACATAGCACCCACATGTTGGTCGAAAAAGTTCAGTTTCGGTCTCATCAGAGAGTATCTTCCACATGTGTGCGGTGTGCGCATCATGGCTTGTAGAAAACTGCAAACAGGACTCATATTTAAACAATTCTTTCCTTTATTCTCTCTTTGCCTGAAAAGAAAAAAAATAACTCAGAAACCTAAAGCCAGAATTACAAAAAATCTCCACAAACCATAAATTCTCAAAATTATTTTGTTCTGCTTTTGTTCCTCTTTGTGTTACTTTGTCAAATGTTAATGTTTTCAACCTTAGGGCATCTCCAAGGGCGAATGCGTGATCTAGGTTTTAAATAATTAGAATATGATCAAATTAATCTGCTGAAAACAAATAAATCTTGGTGTTTTTGTATCAAAGGTGTTGAAATGAAGCACATATTGCATTACATTTAATATTTCTTTCAACTTTTGTTTCTGTTGTTTGTCTCCATCTTGTCTCGCCTTTTCCCCTGGCAGCTTAGAGGAAATAGGCACTGCTGTGTTTATGTCGTGCAGTGCTGCTTATAATAAAGTTTTGTTTATGCGAAAGCCAGCCATGAACAACTTAATGAACTTGTTTAGCTTACAAGACAGCTGGGTAAGACTGTGTCAATACACTGATTAAGAAAGTTATTTTATCATAGCAGCAGGACGCTTGCACAGCCTGTTTCTGTTAGAGACATCTCATGCTGTGAGTGAGTTAATAAACCTACTGTATGTGTCCTTTGACTGAATGCAGTACAGCTGCTAGATCTGTGTGATGATGGCATTACAGGAGGCATTTTTGATTTGTTGGGGCAATGGGCTCAAACCAAATGCCTCTCAGTGTGATCAAGAAATCCCTAGCAAACATGGAAAGAATCCCCTTCCTGCTCTAAGGTCGTTTATTGATTTATTTAGTCTGTCCTGACTTTGCATGGAGGAGAAATGGAGAAACTGCAAACAGGGAGGTGTTAACAGAGGTAACACAGGCTCCTATGGATACATACAAACAGGAATGAAGATGTTTGGTATGTGGCTTCTGTGTCAGGTGAAGTCAAGAAGATTTGACACCTCGTCAGAAAGTCTGGGAAAGCAAGCAGGAGATCTCACTATTTGACACTGTGCTTTTTTTAGAGGCCAGGGAAGGGGAGAGGGGTCTAAGTGGACCATCTCTGCTCCTCTGGGCCCCCTCTACCACTGAGTTAGGGTCTACATAGCATGTGATTAATAGGTGCTTTTGAATTAGGTGAAGATCTGAGGTTGACCAAAGTTAATCAGTTTACTGTTTAAAAAAATTTAAAAGTTAAACACTGTTGTATTGTGTCCTCAACACTTAGACTATTTTATATTTTATTTAAAGATAGAAATTGAAAATCCTCTTCTTGTTGCTGCTTTTCCTCTGTAGAGTTGCATGTGTTGCTGCATCAATTTTTCTCCTCACTCATTATTACTGCAAGCATCACACTTTACTTTGAATGCAACAATTGTTTGAATCAAGCATAGCAAAAGCACCTCTCCAAGCATCTGTCAAAAGTTAAGGTTTTTTTCAAGTAAAAACAAGCAGCAAAACTTTACTTTAATTAATCTGGCAAATCTGATGCTGCAACAGTTTTTATAACATTCATAAGAATTCAATTTATTTGTTACTGTCCAAAAAATACAAACACCAATATTAGATCAGATCATTCCCATTTGTAATGTGTGACATCTTGTCACATTTAGTCTCTAGTAACTTCTATATGCAATCAAGCTCTAAATTATTCATACACCTGGCAGGTTTTAGTTTAAGTAATCTTCTAATAAGCCATCATGCCGGTGTGCATGCTCACGAATGCAGCTTGGACCCCCAGTCACAGCTTTTGGAACCCAAACAAGCCCGCGGCTCGACTGCAACAGCATATGCTGTAAAGAGCAACCGTTCACAGTTGTTTTCATTAATATGGAGCCTATTAAAGCCTCTTAAAGGCTGTTTTTGACAGACTTTTCAAATATTCCCGGTATTCATTGTGTTGTTGTTGGCTGTGGAAACAGCAGTTACCACATTGAACAGTGGAGAATGTAAAACGATATGAATGATAACGACCCTTATAATGAACCACCATTTATTTTATATGCAGTATACAGAAAAGAAGGATCCCAATGGACGTGAAAGGTGGATAAACAAGTTAAGAAATGTGCGATTAATCATGTTAATTGTTCATATTTCTGTTGATTGTCTAGATCTAACAGTTTTAGTTTTGGTAGCATAGTCATTAGCACGAAGGCTTCGCATAGCCTACTGCTGGACGTCGATGTGAAGGATTAATGCTTTAGAGCACCACAACCTTATCTGGTCTCTTACTGCTTCTAACAAGTAAAAATCCCATTAAAAATACAAATTGTAAGAGTTTAAAATAGCGATGGAATCTAATAAGCTACATGCTAACTGCTAGCCATATCGCACAAATTTAAGAAGCAAGAAATCCCTGCGATAGAATGATACAGCACATCTAGACTCCGTGAGCTCTGGGATGTAAAGTAGCTGAGACAGCTTCTGCATGACAACATTCCCTTCTTCACAGCTATCTAACAGCGTTTGTGGGTCCAGGATTGTCACTCCGCGGAACATCAACAAGCCTGTATAATCAGCCTGGAATACGGCACTTTCCTCTTCTTTCGCAATACCGAAATGGCTTATTCAATTACCAGTTTTTTTCTCAGTGGAAGAAATGTTGACATTTTGCAGTGACATAGTCATCACAAAAAGTATCAATCTACTTGTAAAATTTTGCAAAAAGTTACTCAGTAAATATAAACAGGTTTAATTGCTTTAATGCATTGAAGACTTTTCACTGGATTATTGAGAAGCCTGTAGATATTGTTTGGACATGCAATATTTTAAAAAACAATGCAAACGAAGACATATACTTCTTTTTCAAAACTTATATTAATTTTACATATTTTATTATATTTTGAGAGCTGCTTGCCTCACATCAAAGAAAAAACAGACTTCGATTAAATAGAAAAAAAATAATATATCTAATTCTGCTGGGGTTAATAGAAATTTTGAGCTTAACTTTACCTATCTGTTCACATACAGCTGAATTTCAATTATGGCAGTAAATTATTTTGTTTCGACATGATAAATTGGTTTCAGAAAATAAAAACGTCACACAGAGTTAAGCACAACAGTTTTTTTATGTGTGTTTTATAGTGCTGGTTGCCATGTGTGGCTGTGTATGTGGTGGCCATGCACACTCTGCTCAGCATGAGCGTGTGAATGGGGCTGAATAGCACTCTACAGGAATGCCAGCCCATCTAAAGAAGATGAATGTGCTGATATGACAGTGATACATGGAGATGTTTAAAGTAAAACCAGGAGAGGAAGAAAGAAATCTGACCTTAACAGTATTGAACAAAAAAGGAGGGAAAAGGCAGAGGGAGCCAGCCAATGGGATGTTTTTGCTCAACTCTGATGAGCGTAGAGAAAACTTGCAGAGATTACAAAAAATGAAAGAGGTCAATTCATCCATCTCACTGTCTTTAAAGAGATGGTGCTCTCTGTCTGCACTGTGTGATAGCAGCGGTAGGATTGTCATGTGAACTGCCATGGTGTTGGCTCACTTGTTCAAACAGCCAGCATGCACCTAAACCCAAGCGCGCACACACACGAACACACGCACACACACTCTAAGATGTATGGGCGCATTAGGCCGGCTCGTCCCATCCCATTACTGCAAACAGTTCCTACAATGTCTGTGAATTACACCAAGCTAATGTTGCCCAATACAGAGAAAAGCTCAGTCTACTCACTCGGCACAAACACATACAGGGAAGGCAGGAAACTGGAGTAAACATAAACTAAAGAGAAATAAGGCCATTTCCTTTCACTGGCATTATGACCTCTTTCGGATTTTTCTTGTTCTATTATTGGACTACTGTGGACTGTGGGAGGTAAACTGGTAACTTTAGGTTTGTGGAATTAATCTTACAGCAGAAAACCACTGTGAACAGCTTTTTATACCCAGAATGAAAATGGTATATAATGTGATACTTTCTAGCTTCATGAGACTTAGTGCTGGGGTTCTTGATTTGTTGCAAATTTTGTGGGAAAGTTGACTGTGAGTGGGATAAACCCTTATTGCCTGCTGCTGAGAGTGTGTCTCATGTGCGTGTTAAAGTGTATGTGTGTGAGCTGATGGATGAACTTGCAGTCTGGTAAGCAGGGACATTCCCCTCTCTGTTCTCACTCTGTGTCATGGAAACCAGACAGGAGGGCTATGGTGGCCCACAGGAGCCAAATGAGGCGGCAATGATGCAGCGCTTAACCCCACATTGAAAAATGACTTTATTCTCTCGTCAATAGAGCAGTTCCTAACGCCCCGCCACGCTTATGCATGCATGTACACAGGCTCAAACACCGATGCGTACACACAGTTGTGTATAAGTAATTGAAATGTGCTGAGGGAGTTTCCCCATGGTTAAGTGTGATACAGTTGCCGTTTATGCATTTCTGACGCACATTTACACAAAAGCTTTTTCTTGGTTACACACACACACAGTATGTTTCTTGTTTGTTTAGTTTAATTTAGTAAAGTAAAAATGTGTATGTCCCTGTGGCTTTTGCAGCCACTGTGTGTTTGGGTGACTTGTATGAAATGTGAGAGACTTTTGGTACTCTCTCCACCCTGTCTCATTTCTATTAATACAGCTGAAACAGATATTTAAATACAGTTTCTAAAAAGGTACATTACCTTCATTTGTCACTGTCTGACCTTAATGCTGCGTTCACACTGCACAGTTTGTTTGCGTCAGGAAACAGACTCAACGGATGAAGTTTGACGTATGTACTTTTTGGCTTCCAACTCTTGCATCTGAGCAAAAAGGAGCGCATGGGCGAGGCTTCCCCTGTTGCCGTACGATCTGAACTATGGCGGATCGTAACTAGAGAGTGGCTTGGCTTTATTTGCAAGATAAAGCTAGACATCGTCGACATCGGGTGCATCAGCGCTCTTTCTTCAGATGCGTTCTGAGTTTGGGGAGTTTAACCATTTGCTCCAGGAGCTGCTTATGGATAAGGTTCGCCTTCAGCGCTACTTCCCTCTGTCCTGCGCCTAATTTTACGATCTCCCAGGCCGCATCAGAGCTCAAATCTCCTACCAGGACACCAACTACAGGTGCTCCATTCCACCTTAGGAGCGCCTGTCCATCTGTCTTCGGTAAGTGTTATTTCTAATTTTTGAAATCTGCGTTTGTTGAAAATGTTTTCACTGGACCCGGGCTTCATTCAAGATATGTGTATAGTGACATCACTACAGTGAGACGCTCTGATTGGTTGCCGCACTACGTTAACTGTGTTGGGTCCGTCAAAAGTTCAGCTTGCTGAACTTCTGCATTGCTTGCGTTGGTACGTGTCAGGATCACGGCCTGATTGAAGTGTTGCGTGCGGCTGAGACCCAAGCGCGAGGAAGGACAGTAGCACGCGGTTTGATATAGTAATCCCTGGACGTAAGGGCTGATCTGTCGGGCGGATAGGGATTACAAGATCCAGCGAGACAGTAAGGACGGGCGATAGTGAGGATTGGGAAATCCGCTACCACCGGAAAGCTAGCGATGCTTGGGAGCACAGCTGTGGAGCTCGGGACATGGGAAAAGTGATGTCAGAGCGGCAAGCAGGTGAGTAGCTCCTCCTTAAGTAGGAAATCCTCACGGATCACATGACCGCCGTCTGACAGGACCCCCCCCCCCTTAATGACCGGCGCCTGACGGTCTAGAATGACGGCGGTTGAAATCTGTAATCAGAGATGGGTCGAGAATGTGTCTGGATGGAACCCAGGAGCGTTCCTCAGGGCCGTAGCCAGCCCAATCAACCAGGTATTGGATTCCTCGGCCCCGACGGTGGGAGTCCAAAATCCGCCTGACTGTAAAGGCAGGACCTCCGTCTATGACCCTTGGGGGTGGGGGCCACTGGAGAGGTGAAGTGTCGCTTGAGCTGGGACACATGAAAAACGGGATGAATTCGCAACGTAGAGGGGAGGCGCAAGCGATAAGTGACTGGGTTGATTCGCGTCAGCACCTCGTAGGGTCCTACAAACTTGGGAGTGAGCTTGTTGGATTCGGTGTGGAGTTTAAGGTGTCTGGTGGAGACCCAAACCCGATTACCAGGCTGGAAGGAGGGGCCTGGACGGTGTCTGCGGCGGTGCTGCCTGGCGGACTGAGAGTTAGCTCGGGAAATAGCCGCCCTAGCTTTAATCCAAGCCAGACTGCTGCGGCGAACAAACAGCTGGGCCGCAGGGACTTCAACATCAGTCTCCTGATGCTCAAAGAAGGGAGGGCGGAACCCCTGGCAGAGTTCAAAGGGACAAAACCCCGTGGAGGAAGACACATGGAGGTTGTGGGAAAGCTCTGCCCACAGTAGATACCTGGGCCAGTGCGAAGGTTGGGAAGCCACAAAACATCGCAGGAATCGACCTAGTTGTTGATTAAATCGTTCGGTCTGGCCATTGGTCTGGGGGTGGTAGCCAGAGGAGAGACTGGTTGAGGCCCCGACGAGACGACAGAAGGCTCTCCAAAACCTGGCAGTAAACTGGGGGCCCCTGTCCGAGACAACGTTGTTGGGTAAGCCGTGTAGGCGAACAACATGCTCCAGCAGGAGTTCGGCTGTGCGTTTGGCAGAGGGTAGACCGGGCAGGGCCACCAAGTGGACAGCTTTTAAAAACCGATCCACAATGGTGAGGATGGTATTCAGACCGTCAACCGGTGGGAGACCGGTGACAAAGTCCAACCCAATGTGAGACCAGGGGCGTCTTGGAACTGGAAGGGGTTGAAGTTCCCCTGCCAGGGAGGAGGAAGAGGGTTTAGCCCGGGCGCAGACCTCACAGGCGGAGACGAATTCGTGGACGTCGCGGTTCATGGAGGGCCACCAGAGTGCACGTTTAAGGAACTGCAACGTCCTTACAGGGCCAGGGTGTCCTGAAAAGGGGGAGGAGTGGCCCCAGACTAAAGCCTCCTGACGGCATCCTGAGGGGACATAGAGGCGGCCCGGCGGTGTCTCCGGAGGGGCAGGTTCGTCGCGCAGGGCTGCCTGGATAGAATCCTCCAAGGGCCAACGGAGGGGGGCCAGGAAGCGTTGGGTGGGCAGAATGGGATCGGGATTAGCCTGTCGGGAAGTATGGGAGAACTGTCTGGAGAGAGAATCTGCCTTCATGTTTTTCGAGCCAGGGCGGTAGGCGAGGTGGAAATTGTAGGGTTCAAAAAACAGGGCCCAGCGGGCCTTTCTGGGGTTAACCTGCTTGGCTGACCGAAGGTGAATCAAGTTTTGGTGATCGGTCCAAATAAGAAATGGTTCACGGACCCCCAAGAGCCAATGACGCCACTCCTCTAGGGCCCATTTAATGGCTAGCAGCTCTCGGTCGCCAACGCCATACCTCTGTTGGGTCTCGGAAAACTTCCGCGAGAAGTAACCGCATGGGTGTAGTTTGTCATCGGGACCTCTTTGGGAAAGATCGGCCCCTGCACCCACATCAGAGGCGTCTACCTCTACCACAAAGGGTCTATCAGGGTCGGGGTGCAGCAGTACAGGGGCCGAAGTGAACAGGTGGAGAAGGTGTCGGAAGGAACGGACAGCCTCGGGCAGTAGGCTAAAGGGTCGAGGCTGGTTAGCCGGTTTGGTGAGGGAGGTAAGGGGTGCTGCAACAGAGCTAAAACCCCGAATAAACCGCCGGTAAAAATTAGCAAACCCCAGGAAGCTCTGCAACTGTTTCAGACTAGACGGCAGAGGCCATTCAGCGACTGCCCGGACTTTCTGAGGGTCCATGGCCAACCCGTCAGAGGATATAGTGTACCCGAGGAAGGAAACAGAATGCTGGTGGAAGGTACATTTCTCCAGCTTGCAAAACAGCTTGTTCTCCAAGAGTCTGCTCAGCACTGACCTAACATGGTCGACGTGCTCTTTCATGGAGCGGGAGTATATCAGGATATCGTCCAAGTAGACAAACACCCAGCGCCCTAGCATATCCCGGAGGACATCATTAACAAAGTGCTGGAAGACGGCAGGGCTGTTGCAAAGGCCAAACGGCATGACCAAATACTCGTAGAGTCCGGTGGGGTTGAGGAACGCCGTCTTCCACTCATCCCCCTCCCTAATACGCACCAAGTTATAGGCGCTACGGAGGTCCAGCTTAGAAAAAATAGTGGCACGTGAGATAGAGTCGAGGGCGGTATTGATGAGCGGAAGAGGGTAGCGGTTTTTTACCGTCATTCTATTTAGGGCCCTGTAATCTATGCAGGGGCGAAGCCCTCCATCCTTCTTTTTAACAAAAAAAAATCCTGCAGCTGCTGGCGAAGTAGACGGCCTAATGAACCCATTCTGAAGGGCATCAGCCACATACTCCTCCATGGCTCTTGTCTCTTGGGCAGACAATGAGTAGAGGCGGCCACGGGGAGGGACCACGCCATGGAGGAGGTCAATCGCCATGTCATAGGGTCGGTGAGGGGGCAAAGTGGAGGCTCGCTCTTTGCTGAAAACAGCGGTGAGATCTCGGTAGGCCGGGGGGATGTCCTCCAGACCTACTGACTCCTCTGAGCCCCTCGAGGCTGCAATGGTCTCGGGGAAGGACCGGCGCTCGCAGCAGTTGGGACCCCAGTTTAAAACGCGGCAAGATGACCAAGAAATATGGGGATCATGACAGGAAAACAAAGGGTAACCCAGTATGAGGGGAGTAGAGCCAGCAGAAACTACCAAGAACCGGATCTGCTCGTGATGGTCGTGTATGGACATGTGTATTGGTTGAGTTTGGTGTCGGACTGGATAGGGTTGTAGGGGGCGACCATCCACAGAGGTAACAGGGATGAAGTGGTCAATGGGGGAGAGAGGGACTCCGAGCCGGCGGGCCAGGTCCTGATCAATGAAGTTTTCGGCCGCTCCAGTGTCGAGAAGGGCAAATAGTGGGAATTGCTGATGTTTGAGGTGGAAAGTGACTCGGAGTTGGAAGCGGGTAGGGGCAACGGAGGGATTGGGACCAGGTATAACTCCCCTAAGGTCTACCTGGTCTCGTCGTTTCCCCGGCGTTGTGGGCATTTAAGAAGACGATGTTTAGATGAGCCGCAATAAGCACAAAGCCCCTCACACCGCCGATCGCGCTCTTCCTTAGAGAGTCTTCCAATCTGCATTGGCTCCTCAGTAGAGGGACTAGCCAAGTCAGCAGGAAAGCCTCCCGATGCGAGGGGAGGGGGAGGGGTAGAGGACCGGCGGGACCTAAAAGTCCTGAACCGACGCGACTCCGGTCGGGGACGAAGCAGGACACGCTGGTCAATCTTAAGAGCTAGATCAACAGTAGCATCTAAGGTCTTCGGAGCTTCATGACCAACCATCTCGTCTCTAACATAATCCGCTAATCCCTCCATAAAGACGGATCGGAGGGCAGCGTCCCCCCAATTCAGCTTGGCAGCCAGGGTACGAAACTCCGAGACGAAATGGCAGACAGACTGGTCTCCCTGACGTAAGTGGAGGAGCTGAGACTCCAAATCAACCTCACTGCTAGGAGGAACAAAGGTCTTTTTCAGCTCCTCAACAAACACTGTGTATTGGTTACAGGCGGTGGACCGAGAGTAATGAAGGGCGGCGGCCCACTCCTGGGCTCTGCCAGAAAGGAGGGAAGTCAGCAAAGCCAATTTAGACCGCTCCGTTGAATACTTGGATGGCTGGCATTCAAAAATCATATCCAACGTAGCGAGCAGCCCGTCGGGCCGGCCGTCGACTCCATTCCACTTCTCTGGTAATCCAATCCGGGGTTCCTCGCTGCCCGGCGCGCACTGACGCTGCAGCGAGGTGACAGAGGCGGAAAGCTGGAGAAGCGTCTCGGTCAGCGCCTCCAGCTTGGAGCTTTGGCGATCGACAACGCCGCGGAGGTATAATACCTCGGACCTAAGCCGCTCGAATTCCGCTGGGTCTACTTTTGAAGGCTCTGACATCCTGTCAGGATCACGGCCTGATTGAAGTGTTGCGTGCGGCTGAGACCCAAGCGCGGGGGTGCACGAGCGAGGAAGGACAGTAGCACGCGGTTTGATATAGTAATCCCTGGACGTAAGGGCTGATCTGTCAGGCGGATAGGGATTACAAGATAGGGATCCAGCGAGACAGTAAGGACGGGCGATAGTGAGGATTGGGAAATCCGCTACCACCGGAAAGCTAGCGATGCTTGGGAGCACAGCTGTGGAGCTCGGGACATGGCAAAAGTGATGTCAGAGCGGCAAGCAGGTGAGTAGCTCCTCCTTAAGTAGGAAATCCTCACAGATCACATGACCGCCGTCTGACAGTACGTTGCCATTTGAAACGCAAGTTGACGGAGCCAACGTACACAATGCACCGCAGAGCCTCTGATGGACGTCTGACATACTCGATCATAGACTTTACATGTAATCTTTCCACAACTGACGCTGCTGTTTGGGGCGTTGTAAACAAAGCTTAAGTTAGATGATTTTTTTTTTTGTTCATGTCAGTTAGTATTACAAAGTAGTTTCTTATTTATAAATGCCAGCCCCGAAAAATGAGAGAGATGCAATTTGGTAGAGCTCATATTTTGATGATGTCATGTCTTTGTAGGTACTTAATAGGTTAATTTATAATATCTGAGTTTAGCGGAAGCACACCTGTGATTTTAGTTTTAAGGCACTCAAACCAATTGGTATGTGAAGATGCTGGCTGAAGCTAATGTTGTTATCCACATGGACTGAGAGGCCACAGAGAGGAAGAAGTAATTACTGCAAAAGCAAAATAAGAAGAGAGATTACAGTTTGCAATGCAAAGACCAAGGTTTTTCATTCTATTTTATTCCTGAACATGTCCTGTGATCTAATAAAGGTTAGATTGTAATATTTGGCCACGATGACCATTTGGAGGAAAACAGGGTAAGCTTGCAGGCTTGAGAACCTCATCCTTAATTTGAAGTATGGGGTTGGAAGCATTATGTTTATAACTTAAGTATCAAAGTAAAAGTTCCACATTTTCAGATTTGTACTTGTATTACATTCCCTTATTGTATTTCCTTCCATTTTATGTTTGTACTCTACCTTATGTTGATCTACCAAAAAATAAATAAATCCCAGTACAATACTATTAGGTTTGTGGTTTTTACATGACAAGATGTGAAAGAATTCTAATTTTAAAAATACTTTAGACGGGCGCTGTAAGTGTTTAAAGATACTGATCCAATGCATCTGTTTGTGTGACAAACATCTCCAGGGCTTTTCAGAATGCTCCCTTGCTCTGTTTCTGGAGGCTCAGTGTTCACTTAGCCCACGCATTGTATGCTTCTATTCCATTAACGTGTGTGTGTGTGTGTGTGTGACAAGATAAAAAGGCAGAGCGAGAGACATTTAAGGTGTACTGTAATGTCATCATAAGTTGAGCCCTGAGGGAAGCTAAGAGCTTTTAGAGAGAGACAGCAAAATACACTGATGACAGAGTGGCAGCCAGGCGTGACCAACAGACAGACAGGCAAGAAGATGAAGTGAGTGGAAGAAAAGACTGAAAGAAAAGAGAGACGGCAGACAGATATAAAAATGAAAAAATTTATAAAGAAGGAAAAACTCTTTCATTTCTATGGAGTCAACACTGCGTAGTAAACCCAATAATCAGGGAATTCCCTGCTTTATTGCTGTCTTTATGTGTAATTACTAGTCTCTCAAAGACACCACTTAGTACCTCTAAATTAACCTTAAAAGCATTTGTTTTCATCAAAAAATGTTTCAGAAAAGTCACACAATAATGTTTTTGTATCAAGCTTGCCTTCAGGCTTATAGGTTAAGGCTGCAGGCTTTATGTGTCCATTGGTGTTTTGTGACTGTGTATACTTGCCTTAGGGTACATTTCTTTACGCTGTCTCCTCCAAGGGCTTCAAGTAAAAGCCTGCTAAAATTATAGCCTAAAGATATAAATGTTTGTATCCACCAGAGACGGAGAGAAAGTGGAAGATTTGCGAGATGTACAAAGAAAAATAGAAGGGCTTAGACTCGATAAGTTTAAAAAAAAAGTGACAAAAGCTGCTGCTGTCAAATCTAAGACTTTTTTTGGTTGCAAAAAATTGTAAAATGGATTAAAAAGGTGTTATATCCAGCAACAAAATCAATGACAGTTTGGTTAAACAAGGCATTTTGCTTAATAATGATTAAATAGCAGAAGTGATTTTACAAAATGTGTTTACACAAGAGATTGAAGAAAGTAGAGCTAAATAGTGAATTTTGCTTCTTTTTTTGTCAAATTACGTTAAGAGCATAGTATGGTGATGAAGATGTTAGTTGTTGTGTTTTACCTTTTTAACAAATTTGATTTCAAATTAGCAGCATTAGCTCATCTGCCATCAAAAGGTGCTATAGCAACCTCTCTCTATGTTCCAGGTTGTAAAACAGGTTCCTAAAAAATTTAAACAGGCCCAGATATTCACAAATAGACAATGCTTAAATACTCAAAGAAGGTAAATGAAGCAACTTTGCGTAATCAATTAAGCCTTCCTGTAGCAGCTAATATGCCTTGTCCGCCAAATAACAGACTAGCTCTACAGTTAGTTCTGCTAAGAGAACTTACAGCGCTAATAACTAAAATTCCTTAGTTTAAACAAACTAATTATCACATCCATTTACCAGTTAATAGTCATCTGAGTTTTTAAAGAATTTTGTTTTGTGTTTGTTTAATAATTTGTGTCTCCATTTAGTTTATGCATTGCCCTTAATAGAACAAGACACATTCATTAATACAAGAAAACCGTCTTACATTGTTTCCCATCTTGTGAAGTATAAAGTCCTGTCTTGTCTTTTGATGGACTCCTGTTCTGAATAGTGGGTGGATATTGGGATCAAGGTTGTAGACTTGAGCAGTTGTTTGTTTTAAAAAGGATCAAATGGAAGTTAATCGAATCTTCTTCAAATCAGAAAGCAGATTATGGTGAAAAGATTGAATAAGGGTGTAAGTGGGTCAGCGATGCCATATCTGAGTTGCACTTTTGTCAGCTTTACTGTTAGCACTCATTGTGGTTTATACATACCGTGTCAGAACAAGTGGGTTTAAGCTGATATCTTACATCAGTGTAGCAAAATATACAGAAAGAAACATTGCAGCCTTGCTTACAGTATATGCTAACTAAAATGGCCAAATTATACATGCTGCAGTGTTTAATTACACAAAAAGTAGATCATGTCAGTTTCTGGGACTATGATAATTATGCATGAGGGGTATAATTCAGGCTGCATACGTCCATTTGTACTCGTGATTTTGTTTACTAGCTCGTTAAGCTATCTCGTCTAAGGGCACAAGCTGTAAGAAATAACCTAAAGTTATAGATCTTTGTATAAAGCATTGCCAGAGGGAAAATAAAAAGACAGAGAAGAGAGAGTAGGAAAAGAAAGAGAATCATAAAGTTTTTACATCTATATCTCTTTCTACTTTGTGGCACGACGTAGAAAAGGAATAGATGAATGATAGGGAAAGATGAAGTTTCAAGAGGATATGGTTTGTCAGTGAAATAAAAGTCATTTTTGGAGATGAGAAATTAATATCTTCCTTTAAAGTGTTGTTTTCTTATTTAATGCGTTTTCTTCTTTTCCTACTAAGATGTGATAAGGGAGAAGACTAAGGCCACGTCCACACTAAGCCGGGTAATGCCTTAAACGTATATTTATTTAGTCTACACCCCACTATCGTCCACACTAACCCGGCGTCGTTTAAGGTCTGTGGCCGGATAACTATTAGCCGGGTAAGAGATCCGTGTAAATCTTAATTTAACGGCTAAGCGAGCTAGTGTGGACAGCTTCCCCGGATAATGAAAGGAAGTGGCGTCAATAAATGCTGCGTCAATAACAATACGACACGACAGACAAAGACAACAGGGAAGAGTAATAAATCGATCTTGTCGTCTGTCCACACCAAAAACTCTCTCTTCTTCTGAGCAGCTATTGTTCTCTTCGGTTAACGGGACAAGCAGATATGTACTGTGCTGTAGAGCTTCTTGTATATTATGTAGGCGCTGGCGTCACGTAGATTATACCCAATTTCGTACGTCTTTTTGCGCATGCCCAGTATTTGCACAGGTCGGTATGGGATTGTGCAATCATGGGACCTTAAACGGACCTTAAACGGGGCGTAAATGCTCGTGTTGAGTGGATAACATTAGGCGTCTAACTCTCCGTAAAACCTTATCGGCTTAGTGTGGACGTAGCCTAAGCGTAAACACAAACATTAATGTACGTAAATAAAAGATTTTGTGGAAGGATGTGTCTTACTGAATGTGTGAGAACATTGAGGTTGAAGTAAAAGATAGAAGTTAAAGGCCAATTCCGTGCCTTGTTAACCTGCATACCTGGCAACAATAGCTCAGCAGGACTCCTTCAGTTCCCAGCCTGTCTCAAGTGCTCCCTGTCAGTGTTTAGAGTGCTCTCTTTCTACTCAGACGGCTTGCTCTAGCGCCTTCTGTATGGCCTGACCAGGGCTTCCTTAGATCCCAGTGGTTACAAAAAAAATTGATTTCACAACACCAACATCTCCTGTCCTCTACTTGGAGGATTAATATGACTGGAAAAATGAATAGAACCAGTGTGGTTAAAGTTGCAGTATTTTCCTTGAATGTACTCAATGCTGGATACAAACATGCTTTTCTTGTAAATTTTTTTACTATTGGTCATTGGGTTCTACTTTGTAAAACAGCGCTTTTTCTCTCCCCTTAGATAACCTGCAAATCCAACACTTGATTAAGGCCCATTAATTATTTGCATTTTAAAATAATGTATATACCATCAAACATTTAGTGAAATTAAAGTGTTTTCCATATTGAAATACTCCTATATATTTTTTCTTATTATTCTATGTGAATCACCTTTGCTTCTAAATCTTTGAATCTATTTCTCAATCAAACTGCAACTTGTGAAGTAAAACCCGTTACCGTTGTGTATAAATAGCTGCCCAGTAACCAACCACTTCTTTGTTGTTTTATCAGAAATTTTCTCTGGTTAAATAAAGATAGACATTTTTAAAGGCTTTTTCTTTGTAAGGTTTTGAAGAAATATCTCAGTTCCTTTTAGGACCATGATATATCAGCACCATCGGTAGGAACACAAATAATAGCTGGCTACCTCGATGATAATTAGTATGAGGAGCATTAATATTATTTTCTAGTAACATTTAATCTATATTAATTTTTAATGTATGTTAATAATATTCTAATATTTAGCTTATTTGATGAACCCACCCTCCAGATGTAGGAAATCAAGAGCACATAGTAAGAGTAACAGCACCAGTCAAGTTTCTTGACATCCTAGCAGCAAAGAAACTTGCCAAGAAATCATTGTAACGCTTTGGTTAATAATGTCTCATCTCGTAGAGGGTTCAGTCTCCTTGGGAAGCAACTGCTATACTGGCCTTTACTTTTACTACTGCTTTGTGGTCTAACTTAAACATTTACTACTGTATCCGATAGTAAGTTTTACAGTAGACCCAACAGTTTATGATATGGTTGAGAGACGTTAGCTGCCGACCTAAAAGAACTGTATGTCAGACCTGATTTAGAGACTCTACAATTTGGTCAATCAGCAATCAAAACATAGCAGTGTCTTACTTAGTTGTATAGCTACAGATATGAGAACCAAATCGGGACAAACATTAGCGGTAAAAAACATTGATATAGTTCCTTCTTACTGGTCACCTCTGTGCAATGCTCATAAAAAGATCTCTGTCCAAGTACAACACATTTCCTTTGTTGTAACTTTTGCCCCATTTCAGCTAGGGCCAGTACGTTACAGTATGGAACGGGTCAGTACGGTGTGGAACGGCTAGGTTGTGTTTCCATTACCATCTCAAAAGAACAGTAGTGGGCGAGGACTTGGGTGGGCTTAGCTTAACAAAATCTCCAGCAAAATGCATCTCTCTTCTGTTGTTGAAGATTTCATTTTTGGAAAACAGAGATTTTTTTTTTACTTTTTTACTTAGACTTTCATAGCTCAGAGTGATGTCAATCTACCCATCTTATTTTACAAGGAAACAAACAACTTCAGACCAATCAGCGGCTACCACTGCTGTGTAGGAGTGAGAGGGATATCATATTATTGGACCAATCAGTCCATAGGTGGGCGTTTCAGGTCACTTCGGCACGCTTGGAACCAAGGCAGAGGTACTCCGAAAAAAGGGGTCGTCTGGGGCCGGTACGGAACGGACGCAGGTAATCGAAACACTGCAAAGTGTCCTGTTCCGTACCGTACTGGCACTAGTGGAAATGGGGTAATAGTAAGCATGGCAAGCCATGACTATACTACTATCTCTCAGCAAGCCTTCCACATCCCTTCATATACTGTGCAGATTATCCTCACCTCCATGAAGAATGACAGAAATGGTCTCTAATGTAGTCCACTAAGAGCAATATAAATGTCTTTCACAGGTGCAATAGATGCATCTGTAAATGTGCACACTTCATTTTCTATAGGCTGTTAAACATGATAACCATATGCTACATATGCTACGTTTTTTTTTTACATTTTATTGGTTTTTTAGGGCCTTGATTTATTATGACCCTTCAAGATCAGTAAACAAATGTTAATTCGAGAAAACAGGTAGTTTTTTGTTTTCTTTTTTAACAGTAAAATAAGTTTTTAGTAACCAATTTTATGTTAAAATTGTAAGATTCTAAATCTAAAAAAATATTGTTTCCGTTGTTAAAACTCTTTTAGCTTACTGAACATCAAATGCAGTGTGTTATTATGAATTGATAGACTCCACTTATACCTAATGAAGGCCATAGTTTTGAAATCAGGGAACATTTCTCTGTTTGAACTGATCAGAATTCAACTAGACTTTTTGAACAAGAGCTTTTCTCATAGCTTCTACAGGAAGAAAATCCTGGCAGATACACTGTTTTTGCATGAGTAATTATGTTGCAGCGATCAGTCATAGCCAGTCAAAGTTTCACCCCATGCCTCCTCAACGTTTCAGTGTGGTTCAGCTAGCAGATACAGAGAAGCATTGGATCCAGGTCTGGGATGATGCGCAGACACTTTTTTTGCATGAACTTTAAATTCTGTGCTCATGCATCAAGTGGTCAGAGTCAAAATGACAGATGTCTTTCAGCTTTTTCCGTCATCGTTGAAAACAAAAAGCGGTCAAATATGGAAAATATTTGGATAATGAGATCCCTGGACTAAAGAGTTAAACCCCTTATGTTGTTTAACTGTTTACTTTTTTTTGTGAACAATATACTTCAAAGTCCAGGCTTTTATTTTACCAGTTGTCTTTGGTTGTAAGACTTTGATTTAATTTACTATACATCTAAACACACTTTATATTGTTTAACGGAACACTTTTGTTGCAAAGATAACACTTAAAGTGCATATACAAGTAGGCTACTGTACCTGTCTCTTTTACTCATTTCATCTAACTTCTGAAAATGCTCATAAAAGTAAAATTTCTTTCATATATTGAAGCTGTTTTTCACAGTAAAACAAATTGTTTCTTTCACTGGTAACTTATAGAAGAATTCAGTTACTAACTTAGTTTGGAACAAGTAGCGAGTAACTATTACTAAATTTTTTTAGTAGCATTCACAACACTGAGTATGACTATCACAAATCATAAAAAAAAACTTTTCCTAAAGTTTTCCTATACCTCCTACACATCTTAAATCTAGACATAGTTAATGGCTACTGTGCTGAATGACATGTTCAATGACCCAAAAACATTTAAACAACTATAATTTAGTTTATTTATGTTAAAATTTAAATATATAAGCCTGCCTGCCGCATACATTATGTTTTGGTAACTTCAGTATACTAAATTGTGGTAGGAAAAATAGATCAGGCCTGGAAGAAAAGACAGCTTCGCATAGACCACAACATGTTTGTGTGTGTACCTTTTGTGCTACTTCACTGGTGCTGCTAATGTGGCAGACTTAATAAACGCATGCATGCCCTTTTTGGTATTCAGTGTGACCACATGTGGGAATCACAGAGGCATATAGAGGGGGCTAGCATTTACTTTTTCACAAAGAAGGCACAAACCAACTCAAGCAAGCAATCAACAAAAACCAACACTAACTTATCATTAAAATGTGTTGTTTTCTTCTATTTTCCTATTTTAGTTTGGGGTTTTGTCCCATGTGAGTTTAACTAAAAATGTTGTCTATACGCATATAAAGAGCTTACTTTAAGTCTTTGAACAACAGTATTGCAGATTTAATTTACATGTGTATTAGATTTAATCTTATATATTAGTCTTATATTTACATAAAGATGTTGCCCTCTGCTAAGAAAAAGATATAGAAAGTAGAAATGTAATTGGGAGAGCGGCATGAAAGAAGGCAGGAAGCAGGCAAAGAAAAGAGTTGAGAATGAGGTTCAAGTGAAGATGGATGAAAGGCAGTTGTAAATTAGAAAGATAAAACATGTACAGAAAGCTGACAAGAAATGGCAAAATAGAGAAGAAGGGAATACAACCCGAAAATTGTGCTAAGGATATCAAAAAGGAGGGGGGAAAAAAGGTTCAAGTACATGTATGTGTGCGTGTACATGCTTGTGTGTAGGCAGGGGTAAGAGGTCTATGTCTGTCTTCAGCAGGATTAAGCTTCACCCTTATAACAGCCTCATTACATCAGTCTACTTCTTCCATTACAAACACACAACCTGAATGCGGTTACTGGTGCACACTTGTATTCTCACTCACTCGTGTATGTGCACACACACACATACTTACACATTTATAAACAGTCGCTGTGTGATTTGTGTCTCTAAGAGGTCAGGGCCAGAGTTTAATTCATGTAGTATTTATATATATATATATATATATATATATATATATACACACACAAGTGTGTGTTTGTGGGGATGTGAGGGTGGACGCGTGTCACAGCTGTTCAATGCATCACCAACTAATATAACACTCCTTTTGCACCCGAGCACACACACTCACACACACAAACACTCAGAGAGTGCCTGGGAATCTAATTTAGTTAACAGCGGTAGCTTTCAAAAGGTGCGTTGATGTATCCCATTGTTTCTTGTACAGCTCTCCACATATTCAGAGCCACCCTCTGTTTATTTTCCTCAAGCCCTCAACTACATGTGTCCTACATATACGGGACAGAACCCTCATCCTTGCTGTTGTAGCATGGCAGGTCGTATTTCAAACCAAATTGCTCATGTTGTGCTGTGGTCAGTAAATGGAACAGTGGCATCCGTCAGGTCTGCCTCCAGCTGCAGCCAGGAAACTGAAGAGTCTCAACTTGTTTTGTGGAAAAGATCCGAACTAGCCCCTGCTGGCCCAAACGTGCCTAATCAGAATCTCTATGAGGGTCAAGTGCGAATGTGCGTAGATAAGGTTTAAAAAAGTTTTTGTTTTTTGTTTTTCATGAAGCACTTTAGAAGATAAAGATGAATAAGAAATAATTATCCAGGAAATAAGAAAAAAAACTATACTTGGTGTAGCTGAAATTGTAACATTGATTTATTCAATTGAGAGTTAAAAACAACTGAAAACAATGGGGAAACTGTTAAAAAAATTGTTTTTCTTATTTTATATTTTTTTATTTTTAGACTAGTGGGGCTTGTGATTTTAAGATCACTGGCACCTGATATATTCCAATATTAACAAAAAAAATGTCTGATACTTACTGTACATTCAGATTTGATTAGACTGTTTAGAAGTGTTTGTATATTTATAAAATGCTTCACTGCTTCGAGGGTTGCAAAATTAAATGTTACAGAGTTAATTTCTTTTCCAAACCACCCCCCAATATGGGAAAGACAAGGAAGCGTCACATTGAGCTTTATAAATTAGGAAATCTGTCATTTCTACAAGAAATTAGCTGCTAATCAAGATTTTCCCATATGGGAGCCTTCTGCTACGGGAGCGGTGGACAGCGGTGGTTGCCTGGGTGCTCTCTATGTAGTGCTTGTTGGGGGTCTTGGCCTTGCCTCTTCGGGGCGCCCTGTGTCGGTGCCTTGGCTGTTTCTGTTGATGTACTGCTACGGGTCCAAACGATCCTTTCATGATGTTTTCTTACCTGGCTCTTCTGTACTCGGCCCAGTGTCATTATTATTGGTGCTAATACAATCTATAATTAGTACCAATTAAATGCAAGAAATTCATTAGACTTAATGTTATGCAGTCAAAATCACATTTATGAAAGAAAACCATACAACACTCTTTGCCTTTTGCTTTGAAATTTAAAATAACAAAGAAGCCAAAAACAAAACAAAAAGGTTTAACACAGACTAACCAATATCATCAAACAATGTTAAAACAATTTCAAATTGCAGGATAGTAAAGTAAAAAACATTTTCCATTTGAAAAGTTGGCCCTGAAACTTATAGAATCTGTCAAATAGATGCAGTAATTTGATGCCTAAAATGCTCCAGAAATTGGAAGTGCACAACTAAAGTGGCTCCAAATTGTTCCTAATCATCCAATTTAAATGAGACTGCTTACAGTCAGTACCACAGATTATTACCATCACATATTGTTTAGATGTATACACTATTCTTTGTTTTAACAAAACTAGTAGGCCCCTGGCAGGAAAGAGAAGTGTAGTCATGGATTAAATCTACAGTTTTAAACCTTTAAAGACTAAATGTTAGTGAGTGCCATGTAACCAGTCAGTGTTTTTCAACAAACACGTCAAGAATC
This sequence comes from Apricaphanius iberus, assembly GCA_028564705.1. Lineage (NCBI taxonomy): Eukaryota > Metazoa > Chordata > Actinopteri > Cyprinodontiformes > Aphaniidae > Apricaphanius > Apricaphanius iberus. The sequence continues at coordinate 1,040,107 of JAPXFQ010002192.1, forward strand.
CAAATTCGAAATGCAGTCCATGTGTTAAATTGTTCTGATGGTTTGTGACATTTCTTTGTGGAAGCCTTCATATTTTCATGCGTGCATGCATGTGTGTTGCCTGGCTGCTGTCCAGACGACTTAATTGCCAACACTGTTTGCTTTCAAGGCCAGTCTTTCCATCCCACTGCTCAAAGGAATGCAGTGCACACACACACAGCAGTGTTGCTCGTTTCAACGCATACACTGTATAGGTTAAAACAATGCTTGAAAAACTTTAAAAAGCTTTATACTCAGTATTTTACATGACTTCGCCTTGTATTTTTTTTTCAGTGTGATCCAACCTTTATTCTTTATTCTTTTCATTGACATCCATTTCCTTTGACATCTTTTTATTTTTTTATTATTCCGGGAGACTGTATTCATTTTGACACAGACAATAAACATAAATTGTTTCTGACCACAGGATCTTTGCCAGCAACTGCCACATTTTAGCAACAGGGTGTGCGCACATGTGTGTAAATGGTGTGTGTGTGCTGAGCGGACAGTGGACAGATGGTGCATGACAGCTGGTCCAGAGTGACAAGTGCGTATGACCCAACCCTCGGCCGTGGTGAAAGAAAGAAAGACAACATTGACGGAGAGAAACTATTTGAAGAGGAATATCTCAGCCAGCCAGCAATTGCCAGGAGCTGGCAAATAGGAAGTTTGGGGGGAAATGAAGTGGAGAGGTGGGAGGGTTCTGGAGGCATCTTGAATAGATTTGGATCTAAGCAGGAAAGGAGGTGGAGTAGCAATAAAAGAAAAGAACTATGCATTTCTGCCAGCTTGTTCTTTTTTTAATTTAGAAAAGCTCTTAGATTTCTTTCTGATTGCCACAAATGTTGTTCTTGCATCCTTTTTGTCCTTGCTCTCTGGCATCCTCCCCTTCTCCTCTGTGCCTCTGGTCTAAAAGCGTCGTGCAGGTGTTGGGTCAGATTCTGTAAACTGCAGCAGCCCCTTCGCCCCCACAAAGCAGAGCGGCGGACGGATGAATCCCTCATTTCCCTAAACAGCCTAGAGTAGACGATTGACAAGAGGTTCATTTTCACACAGACTCTAAGTGAGAGGCCTCGGGGGAGGAAACACTTTCCGTTTCTAACGTACACAAAGTGCACAAAGATAGTGAAACACAGTGTAATAGTGCCTGAAGGGAGAAACAGGATCTACTTCGCCTCTAACTCCACCACAGAGGTGTGCACTTATTTAATCTTCTTGTACGATCTAAAATTGTAGTGATAGACAACAAACAAATTCTACTTTCAGTAGTTTATGGGAACAAAACCCTACTCATGAGGTTCAAGTTACTTGCCTAAATCAAATCAAGAGAAAGATCTCAAATTAAAAAACCACACAGCAAGATCTGATTTGAGAATGTTTGTAACTCAGACAATATAAAAAAAGGAGAAATGAAGAAAAATGTTTTGATTTTTTTGGGGAGGTTTCCAGTAGGAGCAGCTTTAGTAGAGTCTGGAGAAATCCAGCGCTTTGCGGAGGTATGCTTATATTTTATTGCGATTTTATGTGACAAAGCAACTCAAAGGAGTGCATAGTAGTGAAGCAGAAGGACTGGGACAACTTGGAGGACAGGGAATACTTGGTTTTAACAACTGTTTTTTTTTTTTTTATAAAAATCAAAAACTTGTAAAGGCATTTCCATTTATCTCACTTTAGTCAGATACCACTAAATAACATCAAGTTCAACTCAATGCCTATGAAGTCATCTGATTAATAGCTTCCATTTGTGTGTAATTGAATTTCAATGTGAATTCAGTCAGCGACAGGACCAGGGCTGAAATTAGCTGTAAAACTTGACTGTTTACTGAAAATAGTCTAATGGTAAGTTACAGCAAAACAGGCCTCAAGTTAGAAGCAAATACCTGTGTTTGTTTCCCTCAGCTGTATGGAATTATGACAGTCAGTCCAGCAGCTTTGACCCATAAAATTCCCTGGTATGCTCCCTGGAATTTTTTTTTCTTTAGCAATGGGCCAAATACAGCCAAAATCTAAAAGAAAAATGTATAACACCTTTAAAAGATTTAAAATAGGTGCAAATGTTCACCTTCAACGTGTAGGCAGAACTACCAGTTTACTCAAGCCTGTGTTAGAATGGTCTAGTCAAAGTCCATACATAAAATCCAACTAAGAATCTATAGCAAAGCTGGAAAACAAAGATCAAAATATCAAGCCACATGCTGAATGTAACAATATACCTCTTTATCTCTGATATAAACCTATGTACATGTGTATATGTGGTCCAACAATGTGGTTCAACATGTACAAAATCCTCAAATATAATTATACGTGTCTATACTTGCTCAGAGGAATTCCAATATAAGCTGCTGTGTAAACAAAAGAAAGACTGAACCGCACAAAGTGCTGAATTACAGTAGGTGTGTCCATATATGAGGCACTGTTTTAATGTCATGGTTTGCGAACTTAACAGTGACATCAGGGTTTGTAACGCATCACTTTTGCATTTTCTCTGCTCTCCTTCACACTCAGAAACTTAAATGCACACAAAACAGAGGCATTTATTGCTAGATAAACCACAGTTCTTTTTCGATTAAAAATGTGACATTAACAGTTTTATCAAACTAGTATTATTCATTTATCCGTTCCTCAGAGCTTCATTCAGGTTTGTCAGTCAATGTATATCAGGTAACATATAGTACCAAAGTAGACTGAAAGACGTGTTTTATTGCAGTATCTCTTACATTGTGCATGTCAAATCTCCCTTAGTTGTTTAGAACATAATATAAGACAGTTTATTTTACACTGTTTCTTATTGTGTCATATGTTGGCATACAATTAAAATTAATTACATTTTACATGGGTCTAAGTAAAGCCCATTGAAAAAACAAACAATAAGTCCTGTCACATCACTGTGCTATTTATTTGCTATAAATGTCCTGGTTTGAGTAAATTACATTTTGCTGAGAATCCAAACTCTCATGAGCAATTAGAATTGAAAGTTTAAAAGGAGTCTAGAATTCAAAACTGCATTCACCTCGGTGTAATTGAAAACAGGCAAATGTACCCCACCAAAAAGTGTGTAGCAGATCTGTAGTTTTCTAATTGCAGCAGAGAAACATGGGAGCTGTAGCGTACTTTGACACATATTTATGTCCCAACCTTCTTTATTATTGAGCAAAATATAAATATTGGTGACGTTAATGCACCACACCGTTGTGTGCCAACTGCAGAACAACACTAATTCAGGCTACTAAAGATTGGGGCAATGGTGAGTAGAATGGTTGGCTTGTGAGCGGAGGGTTGTTGGTTCGATTTCAGCTTGAGCACAACCTCCTCAACAGCCAAGCCTGAAATGAACTTTTATCTGAATTAATAAGGAAACAAGACCAATCACCAAAGGCCATATTAGTTTACACATTAGTTTAAAGATTTTTACACTTATGTACCTAGGTATTTCACAGATATTTTTTTTTTCCTTCTTTTCCCATAGAATTGATTTTTTCATGTTATTCGGTTGATTTGTTAATGCCACATCGACGGTGTTAAAATCTGAACATTTACCATTGTCTACATTTTTAACATCACAGGAACCTGACATTTCAAAAGAGGAGCTTTAAACAAGCATCACTAAAATGTAACCAGAAAAACCGACAAAGCTCAAGTCCATCGCAAACAATGACCTGAAATGACTTGCCCATTCTTTTAGCTACGTGCCACTAGGCATTTTAGAAAGTGCTGCCATTTACTTATTAATTAAGTTGGGATCACTCAAAAACGCAGAAGAAATGTCACTTTAAGACCTGTTGCTGCTGTGCCTACCCAGCTGTTAATGGGACTGCAGCAGCTCAGACTTATTTACAGTGAAGCCGAAATGTCATTGGTACCTACTGTGGAACATTGCCTTTGAAAACGGCTATGGAGAAACTCTCATTCAGAGGAGTTCAACAGCTGCCAGATTAATGGCTAGCAGTGCATGTCTCAAAAAAACTACTGATTTCTTGTCCTGACCACAGACCATCAGCTTAGCTTTTAGTCACACGATAAATATGCATTAAGCCAATAGTTTTACCAGCACGTATTAAACTCATGCGATGTATAGAAGTTTCACATGCACATTCCTTGCACATTTGTCTCTAAATTTACACGTCTGAGCTCGTCTAATCCAGCAGCACAGGAAGACAGATAGTAAGTAATGATTGATGCATTCAGAAAAGTGATGCTATGATTGAGCGATCAGCAGAACAGAGAAGCAGTTGATGGAATGAGCAAATGAGGGGAGGCTATGGTTGGAAATCACAAAGGACAGTTAGACGCCAGATTGACACATTATCTAGTGGTGAGTTTTCTTTTTAGACATTTTTGGGTCTAAACCGGGATTGAGACGGAGAAGAAGGGAGGAGGCTGCTTTTTACTTTAAACTGCTGGGTCACAGGGTTTGTGGCAGATCAGGTCAAAGATGTGGCTGAAACAAACAAAAAAAAATCTATTTTTGCGAAAGGTATCCAGGCTTACACACTCAAACACACACAAATACATTAATCCGCACAAATTTCCCCAGTCATACTTCTAGGAACCATCATTTTCTATTAATCTTTTCTGTTTATTTTTACATTGCAACATGAGAAGCAAACAGGAAAAGGATATGATGTCAGTCTCAATGAGTTTGTGGTAACGGAGTGGTCTGGCACCATGTCCAGCGGTGGTCATTTTAGCTGTGGTGTGTGTCTACATTTTGTGTGTGTTTTGGACGCTCTTCTAGACAAAGACTGCAATAAATTTTGTTGTAGTGCTGAGCTGGTTTGAAAATTTGCACGCAGAAATTTGCGCACAGAAACACACAACCTAAATGTTGTATAGTAAGTGTGTAGGTGTTAGACCGGGGGTTATTGACTCGTAGAGATGGAGACAGCAGAGAGCCGCAAGTGAACACACGGCTATCGGAATACGATTAATACTGTCTGGCTGATGGATTAGACTCATTACCCAGGGAGCAGGGCGAAACGAGGACGGTAAAGAGAGAAGCGAATATGGGAGAGAAGGAGCAAAAATAGGTGAGACACAAAAAAGCAATGGTGAGAATGAAAGAGAAAAGCTCTGAGGGAAAACAGGAATGAGGTGAAATCTTCTTGATAGGCGTCAGTGGTGGGTAAGAGGTTTCTGAGATGATATTCTTCCATTCATTTACTTTATGCTGTAAAACAAACTTTGCCTTGACATTATAGGGAGCCTGTAGAGATGGTGAACCTTGTTGGACATTCAGTTAGAAGCCTAACCAGAGGTTCTCCATTGGATTTATGTCTGGCCTTTGACTAGGCCATTATAGCATGTTAGAATGATTTGTATCTATTATTAAAATATGCAAATGCGTCTATTGGTTCTATATTATTAAACGCTGAAGCATCTAAATGCTACGCAGGCCCTGTAACCTTACTACTTGACATATAGACATGACATTATGAAAGACTGAAGGATATACTGATGTAGGATATGAAGGATATATCTACTGATGTAGATTCTCAGTCATCCTGGACATGATAATCTCGAGTTTAAATGAAGGTAACTGGATTTTTCTTGTTTTCTTGGAAATCTTTTGTCTCTCATTCAAGAAGAAGCCTATTAGATGACATACAAAATGTTTCAAGACAACAAGAAAAGTCCAGTGACCTTCATCTAAACTCTCGAGATGTTCTGCAGTGTCCGCTGAAATAATCCTAAAAATCACAATAACTTTACAGATGTGTCTTTATTGCTTTGAAAAATTATGATGTTTTCCATCACTAAAACCAGATTAGATGGCTTGCCCCAGATATGGCCTGCAGGTACAGAGTTTGTTTAAACGTTCGGACTACTTAGATCAGTACACTGTTTTATCCTGACTTGTAGATTACATTTTCTAATTTTTAAAAAGCCAGTGTGTCTCTTTTGTCTAATAACAGGCAAGTTGATAGTTACTTTGCTATCTTTGCAAAAGAACAGGCATTGTTATTTAGATAAATAAGCATCTTCAATGAGTAACTGAACATCACAGGTGCACATTTTAGCTGTAATTTCTGTTGAGGCAGCGTTACATCTAAGGACCATCATCACTTGGTCCCAATTACCAAGTGCTGCTTAAATGTCCTCATATGCAATTACTGTATTACTGCAAACCCCTGTCAGTTTTTCCTCTGTGTGGTGTGTATGTGATTTCTTTTATTTTTACAGCAGATGTATTTCTCACTTATATATAATTATGTGTGTAAACATTTTTGATGAGGTCATTGCCTCAGGTTGCTGACTAATCCGTTCCTGGGCTGGAGAGAGTGTAGCCAGTCTGGCTTTTACTTATGTTCACACACAGAAGTCTCAAATCTGCTTCATTTCAGCTGTGTTATGTTACCAGGGAGGCATGGGCCAGTTAATGGTATCAAAGTTTTAAGTACAGCTTTAAAACCACAATATTTTTCTTTTAAACATCTCAATTTTACGTTGCCATAGAAAGTGCTGGAGAGATTTAAGTTTTTCTCAGCTGTTTGAAGAGCAACACTGTGCTACATGTTGCACTGCCAGTTACTGTACCTGGCTGCCCCCCAGCTACAACGTTGACTTAGGCAGGCTTCACATGACAACGTTGCCGTTTTTGTTTGAAGACGCGGGGAGAAAACATGAAAGGGGGGCATGATTGAAAACGATGTAGCACATATGTGAGGCCTTTAGATGGCAGTGTGTCTAATATAGCGCCCTAAATAGTGATGTAGGATTCCAAGGTTTCCTGTTCACAACCCAGAAAAGAAACGTATCAAGCTAACAAACAATGGGTCTTTTCCACAAACTTCTTTTAGTTTTCCTCCGCTTAAAGAAAGGCGTATTTATTATTTAATGCACATACTGTATGCATTTTCGTCGGCGAACGCATAAAAGCCTCATGATCTCTAACTATGCTTACAGAGACCAAATAACTTCAGAAACTACATCAGTAACAGCGTACCTGGATCCGCTATTGTTTTTTCTGAAGAAAGGCGGAATGTGCAAGTCCAGAAAGGCCATAGGCGGCTGGTAGTGACCTGATCGTTTTCGAAAGTCTCCGACTTGCGTGTACATGACAACGAATCATACAGCGTTTTCAGAAATGCTCCACTCTGGGAGCCGTTTTCGAAAAGATGTGTTTTTGACCCCCCACGTCTCCCCGTTGTCATGTAAACAAGAGGCCAAAACTCAGAGAAAAACCTCAGTTTTGCTGAAATACATTGTCGTGTAAACAGTCCCTTATACCTGCACAAAAGAACAATTCAGCTTTTAGTAAATATTCTTGGTCAGGAAAAACATCATTTCGATCGTGGTTGGAGACGAAAAGATATATCACTTATCAGATTTGATATTATAACTTGGTTTTAAAGTTACAATTGGCACAGTTGGTGAAATGTTTTATAATTCAAGTCATTATATCATGTAAAAAGAACTTTACTTTGCTCAAAATGATCCTACAAAAAAATCATTATACCATTCCATCCTATGATGATTTTTTTTTTTAATTCTGAGATTAAATATTTTTTTTAAATGAAGCTACGTTTGGATACAACTTTGCATTGAGGACGGTGCACAAATTTAGAAACAATTTACTGGTCCTAAATGGACTAAAATTAAATATTTTCAATGAGTGTATATACAACATAACGAGGATGCTCTTGATCTGTTTACAGCCCATCATTATACTGTGGAGGAACTTTGCATTACGATTGATAATCCTTTAACAGGAAGTACCACTGTTTACAACCTGGACCTTATTTTAAGCATGCATTATGTTCATTTACTCAACCAGGCAAGCTTGTAGCCACTTGGGGTCCTTCAGGAGATGTTTATATCCATTCGCGATCAGCTATACCCATATAATAGGAGTTAATGGGGCAACCAAAGTGCAGTCTCTAAATGGGGCCTTATCTGCCACAAAACTCTTTAATTTCACAAAGGTTTTGTTGTTTAATCACTAGTGTTATTCCCCTATAAATTCGGAGCATCTCAGAGGTGTCTGCAGGTTTTTAAAGACTTTTAATCCAAGCGATTCCAACTTAAACTAGCCAGTGATATCAATGATGTTGGAGCAATGATTGCAGCTGTAGTCTGCACAGGTTGCTGAAAGGTAGCCTGTGGAATCCATACTTAGTCCACTTGGACATTTTGCTTTTGCAATTTGGAAGCATACAAACTCAAAAACATGTTGATGTTTGCAGTAGCAAGTTCTCACTAACCAACCACCATCAAGCAAAGAGTGAAAGTCCTACTCATGTCACAACTGGCATGCAGCATGGCAGTTATGGCAGACATAATTGAAATTACATGTTAGTAAAGTTGGATTAAAAGTATGTAAAATACCCCTGCAGACAACAATAAAGCAAATCTGAGACACTCCAAACTCACAGGGGGAATGACTCTAGCAATTCATAACAATACGTTCGTGAAATGAAGGACTTTTGTGGTAGATAATGCCTTATTTAGAGGCTTCACTTAGGTTGATTGGGCATGATTGGCCCTGACCAAGTAGTCTAAAGTTGGCTGTATTTACATACGTGCACAATTAAATTTATTTATTTAAGATAATGATCGAATTAAACTGATGAAGAACTGTTGATACTACTGTTTTTTATCAGTGATAAACCCTTTAGAGGCAGTAAACAGATGTCATATCCCTGTAAGGTTGTAGAAAAGTGAAAGAAAATCCTCAGAAAATGAAAGAGTAACAGTTTGTCTGACTTCACATGTTTTAGCAGATATTAGCAATTTAGAACTACTCCAGCTAAAGGGGTTCAAATCCATGAAATCCTGCCCATTAATGGTGAATTGAAATCACTCTAAACATTCACAAAATGCATTGATAAACTGTTGCTTTTTTGTCAGCTGAATAACAGCCTTGTTATCATGAAAAGTCACATTCATGCAGCAGAATGACACAAAAGGGCAATTTAAATTTACTTTCCTCTGTATAATCCGAGATTGAAAATGATTTCTTGAAAACACAAACTCTTCAGAAAGCGCAACACTTTGTAATGTGACAAAGTAAGCAAAGAAAACCTGTCCCTCCCTCTCTCTCTCTCTCTCTCTCTCTCTCTCTCTCTCTCTCACACACACACACACACACACACACACACACACACACTTATCTTTCATGTTGCATTTAGCCGCCAGACTCTCATATGCTCAGGGGACAGCCACTCTGTCAAGCCAAAATGTCCCCTAGGTGTCCACCCTGGTCCGGTTACCATAGCAACCGTGTTACCTGGCATTTAAAGTATGTGTGTGAGGCGTGATGCTGAATATGGGAAACAGACAATGAGATGGGGGCGAGAGGCAGGAGGAGACTGCAGATCTGTCATTCACAAGCAAAGTCAATATTAGTTTAGAAGAGAGCGGCCGGAGAAAACGCTGGAGAGGAGGAGGGTGTCGGTGCCTGGAGGGAGCAAGTCGGGATAACAAAAACATTCAAGTTGTATTTTCATCATGATGGTAAAATCCTGCAAGCAATAACCTCCCAGGACCTGAGAGTGCACTTATGTTTAATCTTTAGAAGTCATCTTTAGCTATCACACGATCACTCAGTTTTATTCCTTGACATTCCCAGGTGCCGGTCCCAGCCCTGTGTGTTTAGTCCTCCGCATTGTCTTCAGGAAGCCTCTTTTCCTCCCTCCTCTTTCTTTGGGGTTCTTTCTGCTTCTAATTGCTCACAGAAGTGTGATCTTTGGGGGTTGACTAATGGAACGGCAGCTTCAATTAGCTGAAGGATTCCACACACAAACACACACACACACAAACAAGCTCACTGTCACACTATCATCCCTTGCTGCTCGCTTCTTCCATCTCATCTTCTATCTTCATTTTTCCTTCATCTGACCACCTGTTCCTCACTCTCCTTTCTCCCGTTTTCCTTTTCCGTTTCTTCCAGCTCCATCTTCGCCCATTCACACATTTGTATACTTAATAGGATTAAGTTCTCCGAAAGGGATTTGAACAAGATGATTAATTTACTGCTTTGCCAGCTAGTACTCAGCGACACATGCACTTCCACGGGAGCCCACAGTTTGGCAGACCTGGGAAGATTCTTGTGGCAGTAATTCCCATACAAAAGAGATTCAGAAACTGTACAACAGTGAGCAACAGTGTGTGTGTGTGTGTGTCTATGTGTGTCCAGGGTGAGAGAGAAAGAACAGGGTGAAGGGACAAGGGGTGCATGTGTGAGAATTGAGTGCAGCTCTTTCATGGCCAGGTCTTCTTAGACACGAAGGGTGTCAAAAGCCCCTCTCACTCTAAAAAGGACTCTTTAGAAAATCAGCACTAAGCTCTTAACACTGGAGACCTGACTCTATCAGGCACACACATACACACACTCAGATCTTTGGCCACCAGAGGTGAGAAAAACACAGGAGGAGGGGGGGGGGTACGGAAAACAACCACATGTTTAAAATCCCAAAATAGCTTTTTGTTGACTATTTTAAAGACACGTTTCTTCATGAAGGTCCTTAAAACAATAGCAAACTGCTTTCAGCAGTGCAACAACACCTGGTCAGACTGGACACACTGAGTCTGTGTAATCCATTTAACTGCAATCTGGGTTTCTTTTTTGCAACTGTTCCTCTTTTCACCTCTTCTAATCCTTTGATTTAGGGTGAGGTTTTATGTCAGGCAAGTCAAAATAAAACTGCAGTAATATGGGATCGGATCACTTTAATCCAGTGATTCTTACTCTTCTAGAATGCATTGTAAATGTATTCACACTCCTTGAACTTCTTCCAAATTTGTCACTTTACAACTACATACTTCAATGTATTTCATTATCTATGTATTAAACCAACATAGACTAAGTAGTGCATAACTGTGAAGAGGAAAGTTAAATAATTTAGAACCAAAAATATGAAACTGGAGCCCGGTTGTATTTCTTCTTCTGACACCCCTAAATAAAATATGTCTGGTTTCTTATGTCTTTACTCTTAAATTATTGTTTCATTGCTTTTAAAAGTCTCAAGTTAACTACATCTAGTAACACTATGGAGAATTGTTTTTAGCCTTGTCAAGGGCATAAGTTGAGACAAAACTGGAAATAAATGTAATCACAGACATTTGGCTTCATACATAATGTGTCATAGTATGCCTGAGAGCGCATCTTTAAACCCATAGTGAGCATAACTATTTTTTAAATAATTTTTTCCACTGTGTTTTAAACTTTCAGAGAGTTTTTAACTATCACCGGCTGATATAGTTCCTGTGTGGCTTTGAGCTTTGGCCCCTTTCAAACACACACTCATGCGTTCTGGGGCTCAGCTGGAGCCTCATTTAATGAAGCCAAGCTCCCAGTGAAGGCACAGATGAGGTGAGGGGTTAAATCTTGAGGAAGTCCAAAAACAAACCTATTTTTGGAGAAAAGAAGAGGGATGTTGATGAAAAGGAAGAGGTTAAAGGAGAGGAAGTTAAAGAAGAAAAGGGGAAGACAGCAGTGGGTCGAACATTTAACAAGATAAAACAGAATCAGATGTCTTAGAGATAGAAAATTCTCCCTTAAGTCCATGAGAAGTCAATTTCCGAGTTGGGGTGAAACCTGGTATTCACTCTCCAACTGTGGTGGTCTGTGGTGATGAAAGAGGTTGCCTTCTGCAGTTCATCAGGAAGTGAATACACTGCCACTTAGGGGATTGGCATGTGCATGTGGAAGTGTCGTGTCTCTGATTTCAGAGATTATAAGAACAGTAAAAATTGAGATGAGATGTAAATCCCCCTAAATCCCCCTCGGATCCTCTACCTGTTCCAAGCATTGGAAACTTTCTGGTGTGTTGTTTGATTAGAGATCATTGTCCCCTGGTTTATGATATACCATTAGGAGGAGGTAGAAAAAAATATAGTCTGTAACGTCTGAGGCACATCTTCTGCATGAACACATGGAGAGTTAAAAAAAAAAACATTACGATCTGTTTACCCTTTTGAATTATTTGTTAACCAAGAATTCACAACACCTTAAAATGGCGTGAAATTATCCTAAAAGTATAATTAAATATACTCATCTCCAGAACAACAGAAAAAAGACTTGAATTACTCTTTCTTTTGGAAACAGTGACTAATGTGTTTTAAAGAGAAGAAATCGGCTTGTAAGAGAGTTCCTGCAGCCTCCCATAGAGGACATTGATGCAACTTAAAGCATGCCTTTACACCGTCACCTCAATGTCTAAAAAATTTTTTTTAAATATATCGTATTTTAATAAATATGTCAGTGAGCCTGTGATGGACTGGCGACCTGTCCAGGGTGTACCCCACCTCTCGCCCGTTGACAGCTGGAGATAGGCACCAGCCCCCCCGCGACCCCTGCAGGACTAAGCAGTTCAGAAAATGGATGGATGGATGGATATCAGTGAGCAAGATAGATGCACAAGTTGTATACATGTATTGTAATGTGTGGTAAGCTTGTGGTTTGTGTTTCTTTAGTTGTGGGGTGATGGTTGTGGGTGTGTGACATTTTTTTATTCTTAAATTTAAAAGAGGAAAGGACTGGATATATTGGTGAGCTGCAACATTAATTTTAAAGTTAATGAATGTTGTGGAGTAGCCTGGTCAAAGTCTGGTGTTAAATCCAAATTAGACAACGTGCCATTCCCTTAATGATCAAAATCCCTCTGGTGTGGCGTAATTAAAAAATTCTGCAAAAGAATATTAGGCCAAAGCACTATCCAGGACTCAATGCCTGTTATAGCAAGTGCTTGATGGAACTAATATTTATTAAGTGTAGGGGAAAATTACGTTTTTTTGTTGTTTTTTTTAAATAAGGACAGGTTGGTCTGGAAAGCTTTTTTCTCCTTAATTGGTTTGATCATCTGAAACATTAGGGCTGTCAAATAAAAAGAACAACTGGAGAAATATGTAAGAGGGTGAATAACATAGTCTTTCAAAATATGAACTATATGAATCAGAAATTCAGATATCAATTATTTTTAATAAGGCCTATGCTTCAAGCTCTGTGATAGCATACCAAAGTCAAACTTCTGGAACAGCTTATTATTTTTGTGTGCCACCCCTAGCTAATAGCTGTTCCCATCTGCCCCCTTTTTACAAAGCTCTCTGAAAGCACCTCTGTGTGATTGCCAATCTGAATGTTAAGCATTGCATCTGTTCCTTTGTGTGATTTATTCAATTTTGTGTGTTAACAACCTCTAGTAGGAGAGGCTGCAACACAAGGTGTTCTTTTAAAATTCAAAGAATAGTCTTGAGAGTTTCAATTTAGAATGAGTGATGGGAGAGAAGCTCAGAATGTGTTACTGAAATACATAAATCTGAAACTCTACATACTGATGCTTTTAATGCATATGTTGATAAGAGTCAGTATTCAAGTGATGCATGCATCTTGAGGTTTGATTTAATTCACTTCCTTTTATTCCTTTTCAGTCGCAGATGCACTAAGTAGTACTAAGACTGCAAGAGTCTACACAGCAGCAAAGGTTTTCAGAAAAACTTTTTACATGATTCTGCTTTTAAACAAAACTCACTTACCAAAGTTTTAGAGCCTGTGAATGCATTTAGTTTTCTTTCCGAAAAATATTCCAGAGAACAAAGTAACATGTACTTATGATTGAGAACATTTTTGATCCAATTTTTTTCCGTCATTTAAAAAAAAATATTCAAGCTTTGCACAAAATTGCAAAGCTTGAAGCAGCAGGTGGAGACTGGAGGAGGTAGGGAGATGATACCTGCAGTGCTGGTTATATTACTGCACAGTTAAGAATGTGAGGAATGTGAATGGGCATTAGCTGGTAGCTGATTACCATTGTTGGAGGCCACAGACGAGGTCAAGAGCCGGAAGGTCAATGGTGAAAGGTTAGGTAGTCTGTCACGAGATTGGCTGAATAATATCAGCGAGACACACAATCAAGATCTCTCATTCATATCTAAATGTAATCCTTGCAGAAATTCTGTTTGTTTTTGTTTTTTTGTTCTTTGTAGTAAGATTCTGTAATACACTGCAGTTCTGTCTGTTGACCTCAGCTGCATACTCCTGTTTTCCCTTAGTGAAAAACAACAAACGTCTCTCACATGGCTATTTGAAACATGGTGTTGGGGTATTAGGGCTCTGGACAAGGATGCCCGTCAGTATTTATGGAACGATGGACCATGCTAAACACAGGGAAGAAAACTTCTTAGAGCCTGCAAACAACACAAGAATGTGGGCAAGATTGATTTTCCAGCAGGACAATCCTAAACATACGTTTTTAGCTTGGCTCAGTCAAAATTCAGACCTAAATGCAAAGGAGTATTTTCAGCAGGACCCACCCGATTAATGCTGAGCAATTCTGAACAAATTTCTAAAGTAATTGACTTTACAAAGGTTTCATTAAGGACACTGACTAGAGCACAATTGTTCAGTCTGCAGGACACCTGTTTTCGAGTGCAAATGTGTGTTAGTGTGTTCTGAGACTGCTGGCTGCAGCTTAGTTAAAGCGACTGAAAATTAAATCTCTGTAAACCCTAACGCTTCTGGTCACACACGCTCACATCCATCATTTACTGCTTAAAAGCAGAGGAGGGAAACGGTGGCAAAGATTAGTGATCAGAGAATAAGCACACACAAAAAAAACTATTTGGGATGCGGAGGTAAGCAGTGCCCCCTACAGGTTGGCTTTAAAGCCTCCTCTACCTGCCTCTCGCTGTTAAAAGTGCACAGCTGAGTAGCAGCTGGCTGTAGAGAGACGGACACTGTGAGATAAACAGAGACAGATGACTGTAGTTTGTGGAGTGAGGGGTCTCTGCGGAACGACCTCAATTTTGCCAATGATCTGTCTGGCTCTGAAGTTTCCCTGCAGCATTTTGGTGATTACATCAAGTACTTGTGCTTCAAAGCAAGTGGCTCTGTGACAGCTTGACTTTGCTGTCTGCCAAATCATTTCAATGAACCCCCCCTCCTCTCCTCTCTTTGTCTTTGTCCAGTGACCTGAGCGAAAACCAGATCCAGGGGATTCCAAGAAAAGCATTCAGGGGTGCTGTGGAAATCAAGAACCTGTAAGTGGTACTCCACCACCGCCATAGTGTCTGTACAAACATCGAAGCACATCTATAACTTTTTCCCCCTACATGTCTGCTAATGTGCACAGTGCTCCCTCGGCCTTGCATCAATATTTTATTGTGTTAAATGTCATGTGCCTCCTGCTTTCCGTATTGACTGGCACCCGCTGCTCGTCAGCAGCTGTGTTAGCCTGTGCGTTCGTGTGCGTGTGTTGCCTCGCTGGCATTTTGCTGTTTTCCTTACTTTGTTTTGTCTTCCTCATAGTTATGATCTTTTTTTTTCACTTATTGCGCAGCAGTACTTCTATAAATATTGATTCATCTACCAATTGACTACTTCCTAGGTTTTCTAATCACCCAATCATATTTTTTTTTAAATGCCGTGCAATTATTGTAAAAGGACAGGGAATTATGCATATGCGTCAGAATACCGGTGACAGCACATGATTTACTGTCCCTATGCCTTGATTAAATTGTTTCAGCAAAGCTTTTGTGAGCAAAGAGAGAGAGGGGGAACGAGATAAAGTCAACCACATAAAAACTAAATGTCACGTTGAAGGTAGCAGGAAACATGAATGGGTGCAAAGACAACTACATTAGAACCGACAAGAGGCCAGTAGACAGGAGGGGGAGAGAGAAAGTCTGTTGTTTATTTATACTTAAAGACATTACGTTTAATAAAACAGTTCAACCTGGTCAGCTCACCTTTGGACTGCATGTCTTATCTGTCTGTGTGCATTTGCAGACAGTTGGACTACAACCACATTAGCTGCATTGAAGATGGAGCTTTCAGAGCGTTACGTGACCTGGAAGTGCTGTGAGTACCCGTTCATTAAGTCACCTTACTTTCTTACTCTCTGTTCTTTCTATTTATTCCTGGTCATCTTCTGAACAACAGCAGAGGTTTTGGTGAATAAGCTGCACTAACAAAACTGATATACGAAACACCTAATGTTCTCATTGACCTTTTAAGCACTGCAGAGAATCTGCAGCCCCAGGAAAGAACAATTTCATATTGTTTCAGATTTGGTTTATTGCTCCTTCAAGTACAATAAGTTAGCCTTTTTTGAGTTTCAAGACAAATGTTCCTACATTTAGAAGAACTGGTTTTCATTTTTAAAATATTTTCTTTTTTTTCTGTCATAGTAATTCCAAGGGAACTGCTGTCTGCTGTGCATCGATGACGTTTTTTTCTGTATCTTGTCCCTTGTTCAAAATTCCCTGCCCCCTCTGGATTCTTTATATTCTGTTTGACATACAGAGGGAAAATGCAGCCATTGTTTAAAAGAAAAAACTTTAACAGACATTCAGAAAGCCCTGAGAGATATGGCCGAAGACCGCATTGGATGACTGAATGAAAGGCCATCTGTTTGAAAGCGTCCACTGATCTGTTTGACTTCATTACTTAATTTCTCACAAATTAAGTGTGTAAAGTTAATTTTGTGATTTTTGCAGAGCTTAAAGTGATGGCTATAGAGGTAGGGTCGGTGGGCTTTAAAGATGTGTAAGCTGTGTTTTGTTGTGAGGAATTTTTTCGTTTCGCTCTTTTCTAGATTGCATGCTCATTAGCATATTATGTATTCTGCTCTTGTCTCTTTAGGACTCTGAACAATAACAACATCAGCCGGCTTTCTTCCGCCAGTTTTAACCACATGCCGAAGCTCAGGACCTTGTAAGTGCCCAGCTTAGTATTTAATCACCATCCAGAAGGAGGCAATCCCTCTCATCTGTCCTCATTTATATATATATATATTTTGTGCCCCTGTCTACCTCCATCATATCTGTTATTTCTGCGTTCATCCCCTCTGATCATCGAACACCTCCCATCTCTTCCCCTCCCCTCTGCTCCTCTCCTCTCCTCCCTTCTGCCTCACCTCTGTACAGCCGCCTTCACTCCAACAACTTGCAGTGCGACTGCCATGTAGCCTGGTTGTCGGATTGGCTACGACAGCGCCCCCGCCTGGGCCTCTACACACAATGCATGTCCCCTCCTCACTTGCGGGGGCACAATGTGGCTGAGGTGCAGAAGAAGGAGTTTGTGTGCACAGGTAGGTTGGCCTCGCCACTTTGCTGTCTCCTTGACTTCTTTTCCTTCTTGCTCTTTTACACCAGAAAACCTTTTGTTTCGTCTCCTTTGGTTCTCACTGTTTTTGCTCATGCCTGTCAAGATGCAGAAGAAGGTAAGTCCCTCATGCTTTACATAGCTTTGCATTAAAGCAATCATTTAAAATGAGATCACAAAAAACAAGGTCCAGTTATGTTTCCTTCACTTTTGGGGAGCAATTGGGCAATTGTTCGTATGTTCATTATTTGTTATTTTACACCTTTTCACCTTTTGAGATTTATATGAAGCCATTGATTACGCTGGGTCCTTGTCTCTGTGTAGGTCATCAGTCGTCGTCATCTTCCTCCTGCAGTGTGTTACAGTGCCCAGAGTCCTGCACCTGCAGTAACAACATCGTGGACTGCAGAGGAAAGGGTTTGACTGAAATACCCACCAACCTGCCTGAAACCATTACTGAGATGTAAGACATGCAGATAAAAGTGCACACACATCTGCTTCGCTCCACACACACCGCTCTCATTCAGACCCACTAGGTGCAGTGATATTTCTCCTGCTCTTTCATTGTGCGTCCCTCAATATCCCTCCTTTGTGTTCTACCACCTTTTTGTTTCACTGCTGCTGTTTGTCTTTGTGGGGGGAATAAAAGCACACATCTGTGAAATGAGAAAGCCTGGTCATGCAGTGCATTCCTGCTTAAGGAAACAGCAAGAGGAAAGAATGAAGCAAGAGAAAAGATTAATCTAAACTCAAAGACCAACTCCCTATATTATTTCTTGAGGGTGAACATGAAGAGCCTGCACATTTCAACCAAGTATCAAAAAGATATTTTGTTTAAGATTTGTCTCTTGAAAATGTTTGCTTAGGTTAAAGAAATTAAAGTTTTTTGAAAAGTTAAGTGAACGCTCATAGAGTGAAATCTGACTTTAAAAACAAAATCATTAAGAGCTGCAATCCCTTGAATAATGAAGTAAAAATGTTGAGTTGATTTAAATAAATGTTTTTAATTAAACCAACTCAGCAGAAGATCTTTTAACTAAAATTAAACAATTATTAACCACAGAAAATGGTAAAGCATACTTGGTCAGTAGAAATGAACAAGTTGAGCTATGTTGACCTACGGGGAAGGTTTCACAGTCGAGTGACCTCTGTTTTCTGTAGTTTCTTTCTCTTTTTGTCCTTTCTTTCACACTTTGGTTAGTTTGGAAGCTTCTGTTGGAGAGTCAGGCTGGCACTTGATAAAACAAGGACCAGACAGTCAAATTTGTAAGTCTGCTTTTGTGTTTGGGCGCCCCCTCTGACTGCCAACACGTTAAAGAGGGCAAAAGATCAGAGACATTTGACAGACCACGACTACAGTCATCAAAGCGCCTTATCTGGAAAAGTTCCCCCCAGGCAGAGCCCTCGGAAATGAACAGCAGTTTGCAGTGCAGCACGGATAAGTGTGTGATAGGTGAATGTTAATGAATTTTCCCAATGGCCTGTGTATGTTTGGTTCCAGACGGCTGGAGCAGAACGCCATCAAGGTGATCCCAGCTGGGGCCTTTTCTCCTTATAAGAAGCTGCGCAGAATGTGAGTAGATCAGAAGAGCTGTTTATGCTGCACCCCATCAAACATAAACCAAAACTTTATGTTGGTGCTGCATCTGTGGTTGATTTTGATCTGTTTCATTTTGTTCTTCTTCTGATTATAGTTTTCTTCTTCATGTTTTTATTTATCTTTTTTTTTAACAGAGATTTGAGTAACAACCATATCTCAGAATTAGCTTCAGATGCTTTCCAGGGCCTGCGCTCCCTTAACTCTTTGTAAGTATCCTAATCTACATTCCTATTTAATGATAAGAAAGCCATGAGTCATGAAGTGTGTCCAAAAAGGAGCTTTCAATTGGGTTTTAGAATAATATGGTTACAAAAAAATAAGGACGAACAAATAGCACACACAAAAAAAAGGATTTTGAACAAAATACTGTTCTAGCCACATAATCTAGATATAGTGCATAGGAAAAATACAAAATAGCATGAAAAGACTCTCTAAAATAAAACCACGGCTGCTATGAAACAGACCAGATTTAAATCTGTTATTTGTTTGGAGGATGTGAATTTATTTCAATAAAGTTCATTCCTGTAAAAGTTTAGTTAGATTTACACTGCCCTACGCTCTCAAATGGTAGCTAGTGATTTCCTTAACAGGACTTTTGGTTTGTGGATCCAATCAATCAAACTAATTCATTTAAGAGGTACAATTATTATAGGAGCACGGTACCGCAGCTCACCTCACAGCTAGAAGGTCCTGGGTTCGATTCCCGCCAGGGACGCTGTTGGTGCTGAAGGTGTGTCTGTTCCTCCATATCATCATCAGCACCCACACCCTGGGTGGGGTTGGCAAAAGGGCCTTTCTGTGTGGAGTTTGCATGTTCTCCCTGTGTTCCCTTGAGTAGCTAATGTGAGCTACTACCACAAAAACATGCACTAGTTCTGGGCTGTACACTGCCCCCTCCTGGCTGACCAGGGCGCCTGGGGGATTGGGGAAGATCTGGCTGGAATAACGTGATCCTTCCACACGCTACGTCCAGCTGAGGAATCCCCACCCCTTCATGTGTAAAGAAGGGTTCATCACTCCTCAAAGCATGAAGGAGGCTTGAGCCCAGCGTAGGGCCCGCCTGGGGTTGGCGGAGGGAGAGCAATGCCCAGTACTAGACATACGGACGGACACTGGACGGACACTGGGTGATAAAGGGAAAAAAGCTGTGGGATAAAAAAATAATTTTAAAAAAATTTTAAATTATTATTGTTAGTATTTGCTAAGATTCCATTTTGTCATTTTTTGCAGATCAGCCCAAGTATGGGGCCACATAGGGTTAGCTATAGGTTGATAGCTTCTAACCCTTAAACATCATTATAATTGTTCTAAACCGATGCAGTATTCAGATATGTCTACATGAACAATGATGATTTAATTGAAGTAAATGTTTCAGATACTGACTGCATAGTTTGCAGCTTCAATGTTACTAACTTAATTCACAGAAAGTGCATCAAAAATAGCTGATTATTGTAAAATGTCTTAATCTGCCATCCCTAATAACATTTAGAGGTTCAACATTTTAAACTGGATGTTGTGTAAAACACAAATAATAGGAATTATTTATCTTCCATGATGTGGTTTGGTGGGTTAGACCATCTGATTTAATTGATTTTATTTGTTGGTGTTTAAGGTAATTGTGAAGCACTCCAATCAAACTCAGTTTTTCTTGAATATTTTAATTGACATACAAGCTGGGAATCATTGTAATTAACAAAATCCGTCACACATTACTGCACATTTAATCATTTATAGATAACTTAAAGGGATCACAATCACTATTTTTTTTTAAATTAAGATTAGATGTCTGGTTAAGAGCATGGTAGAAAAAAGGAATGAAACAATTCTGGTGCTTAGAAATGTTAAAGCTTATCAAGTGGTAATACCTAAGTTAGCTTTACTGATGTGGATTCAAGTCTCTCCATCCATCCCTCCATCATGTTTAACAAGTTCAAACCTTTGATAAATGAGGGCCATTGTATTTTAACAGAGCTAGTTCAGTAACACTTTGAGTTTCTCCACAGTTCACTCTCAGCATTAAGGATAACACTAGATTCTAGTCGTATCCAATTAACCATGTGTTTGTGCTCCGCAGGGTCCTGTATGGAAACAAAATCACAGAGATTTCTAAGGGACTCTTCGAAGGACTGTTTTCACTGCAACTGTTGTGAGTAAACACACACTCACATTCACACACACACACAGTTAGGTTGATCTTTATGGTCACATCTGCATCTCATTGGTATTCAGCTGAAAAATGCTTACCTCAAACTCTAGCCCCGGAGAAGACACATCTTAAGTAAAAGACATCATCGGTGACCTGCAGTATCTGAAAGATTTGTGCTGGAATTCTAACAACAAAAGGCTTGTTTTATATTTTTGTTTCTGCATCATTTTGTCACGTCTTTCTTTCAGACTGCTAAATGCTAACAAGATAGCATGTCTGCGGGTGGATGCATTTCAGGACCTTCACAACCTCAATCTACTCTCTCTGTATGACAACAAGCTGCAGACCATTGCAAAAGGGACTTTCTCCTCACTAAGAGCAATACAAACACTGTATGTATTCTCACACAAACACACATATTCACTGCTTAGAAAATGTATTTGCCCGTTTCAAGATTTCTTTGTTGGTATTTTTCTGTGACACATAAATGTTTCTGATCATAAAACACATTTTTATGAAAAACAAACAGGGAAAACCTGAGTTAATCCACCATTAACTTCTCAAATGAGGGTTTTGTTTAAATAAGCTGATGGGGCAACAATATCTATTTTATGATTATATTATACTTTATACTATACAGAATTTACCATTGTAAATGAAAAATATTGTTATTCAAGAAAAGTGTTTTTATAACAATAGTGAGGGATGTGTTTGTTAAACTCCTGTCCTGACGATATGCATGTTGCTGTTTTATTTAATATGTCTATAGTATCAATTGGGAAACAAATGATATAGGAAAAAGAGGCTAAAAGAAGAGATTAAGAAAAATTACAACTTTAAAACTGTGTACTACTTCAGCACCACGGACAGAGACTGTTGCAAAATCAGCATCAGGTAAAACTGACAGTAATGACTGGTGTACAGTACAGACCAAAAGTTTGGACACACCTTCTCATTCAAAGAGTTTCCTTTCTTTTCATGACTATTTACATTGTAGATTCTTACTGAAGGCATCAAAAACATGAATTAATACATATGGAATTATGTAGTACTTTTACAAAAATGTATGAAATAACCTGGCCTCCAAAGTCACCGGACCTGAACCCAATCGAGATGATTTGGTGTGAGCTGAACCGCAGAGTGAGGGCAAAAGTGCCAACAATTACTAAGCATCTCTAGGTACTCCTTCAAGTTTGTTGGAAAACCATTTTGGGTGACTACCTCTAGAAGCTCAAGAGAATGCAATGCAGTAATCAGAGCAAAGGGTGGCTACTTTGAGGAATCTAAAATATAACACATGTATTCAGTTATTTCACCCTTTTTGTTTCAGTACATACAGTAATTCCATACATCATGTGTTCATTCATAGTTTTGATGCCATTAATTGAGAATCTACAATGTAGTCACGAAAAGAAAGGAAATTCATTGAATTTGAAGGTGTGTCCAAACTTTTGGTCTGTACTGTATATACACATCTACTGTCTAAAAATCTGAACATTTAAAGGATGTAACGTCTTATTATTGCATGAATCTGGGTAATGCTGTTGTTTGATGGTTTCGCAAGAAGCAAACTGCTTCGTGAGCTATACCCGTCTGTGATATAACATAAATGATGAGGAGAGACAATAAGTGTCTACCTAAGAATTAATAGTCCATGAAATAATATGGTCTTCAAGTTGTCAATTATTTGTTTGAAACAGGGATTATTATGTGGTTTAGATGTTTTCCTTTCACACTATTCAGTTCTAATGCTTCTTTGCAACACACTTTACCCATTTTGATTTGTCAAGGCTCTATTGTGTGCTCATTGCCTTTTGAAAAAATATTTGAATAACTTCAGATATCTTCAGTCTTTTGTGTTTCAAATATTTATGTGTTTTAGATTAAAAAAAATGTAATAGCAGTGCAGGTAAAGAAAATAAAAATGTGCACTTTTTTATGAGAATCTTATTTAATAAATAAAAGAAAATATCAATAAACAAAGCAGCATATCCACCTCCAAATGGATCAAGGATGAAGGTTTGGTAGACGTCTACTAAGTGCCCTGACTTAAATCTGAATCTCAAGCTGTATTCTTTAACAGGGTGTGCATACTTGAAAACCCTCCATTGCTGCTAAAGCCAAGGTTGGCGTAACTAAGCAATTAGTTTTCTCACAGGGTGTGGTTGGTGTTCAGGAAGAACTGTTTACCCATTTTGATAAATAAAATTATAGACTAGGTTTATGCACAGTGCACGAGCAAACACTAAGAGTTCAAGGCCACTTATCTTTTTGTTGATCTACTGTAAACTCGGAAAGTAGAGATGATTCCATGATCTGATAGATTAAATTGCATGGTCTAAACGACCAAGTGACCTGTAAAGGGTTTTTGGTTGCATGATAATTATGGAACTTGAAACTGACTATACTGTCTTTTCAACAAATGACAGCAGTCATAGAGATCTCATTATCAAGAAGGAGTCAGTCAAATTTAAAATGTTTACGATACAAAACACATTCAATTTCATAAATGTAATAAAGGTAGAGCTAAATGACCCATTATAAATAAGCTTTTGAACTGAGCCAGAAACTAATTTGCATGTATTAAGTGTAGGGCGACTGTGGCTCAGTGGTAGAGTAGTTGGCTTGCAATCAGAGGGTCATAGGTTCAATTCCAGCTCCCTCCAGTCACATGTCGATGTGCCCCTGGGCAAGGCACTTAACCCCCAAATTCTACATGGTCCTACCGAGCCATGTTGGGTGTCGGTGTATGAATGCAAGTGTGAATGGGAGAATGTGGCTTCAATGTAAAGCGCTTTGAGTGGTCAGTAAGACTAGAAAAGCACTATATAAGTTCAGTCCATTTACCATTTACCCAGCTCACGTCATTATCTGAAGCAAAAATTATGCAGCGTTAATATCCAAAGCATAGCGTTTTATTAAAAAAGCTTCAGTCACTTTATAGAGTTCTTATGCAGTCTTGGAAAATATCAAATTAAATCAATATTTTCCTGTTCTGCAAAAGCGTGGACATTTTTTATGTTTTGTCTTGCTTTCCTTCATTCTTTGTGTCCGTCCTGTCAGTTCTTCTATCCTTCCTTCCTACTTTTATTCTTTGTGTCTTACCTTCCTTCTAAATATCCCTTCTTCGTTCCTTGTTTCCTGTCGCTTTTCTTTAAATGTGTCAATTTATTTTTGTGTTTCCTTACCTTTTCTTTATTTGTTGTGTGTGAGCTACAATTCTTTCTTTATTTGTTCCCTCTCATTTCACCCAATGTTCATATATCGGCATTAAAGTTACAAGAGTTGTAATCTATGTTTAAAATGACTGCTAAGGACAGACAAGTCTGAAAGTGCGAGTTTGGATGTGTCAAAAATCTCTGTTCAACGCCTGCTTTTAAGATTGTGTTGTTTCAAAATGGCTCCTCTTCTCAGTAACATTTAACTTGACTACCTAATAAGAATGTTTTACTAATTTGCCAAAGGGCCATTACTCTTAGTGCTGTCTTCTGTAGTTAGTTGTAAAATGATTATTTATTTCTACTTAACACCCCATAGACACACACACTTCAAAGTAGAAAAAGTATTACTTTAACTTTTTCTTGTTGCTCAGGAATCATTACAGTAAAAACATCCTAAACAAAAATCTAAACCAGAAGGGTTTTATTGGCGTATGAGTGAAAGGGTTCACAACATTAGAAAAGTGTAGCGGCACTTGGTGCAGACATAAAAACAAATGATACTAGGCATGCATTAAATAAAACAGAATAAAAAAGAATAAACAAATAATATATACGTGACAGTTAAGTAATGATCAGTGCAAAACAGTCATGTGTCATGTCGGTGCTTTCTTAGGGTTATTGTTCATGAATCCTACATCTGGACTACATGTATATAATTTTTATGCATTTACATTATTTCAACATCTTTATTTCTTGTATTTTTGTATGTTTCGTTTCCATGTGTTTCTCTATGTGGTGAATCAGTCATTTGGCTCAAAACCCATTTATCTGTGACTGCCATCTGAAGTGGCTGGCTGACTACCTGCAGGACAATCCCATCGAGACGAGTGGTGCGCGCTGCACCAGCCCTCGGCGGCTCGCCAACAAGCGGATCGGGCAAATCAAGAGCAAGAAGTTCCGCTGCTCAGGTACAAATCACTGGGACAGCCCAAATCTAATGCTCATCTAAGAAATGTGAACAACGATGTGTGCCCTGAGGCTGTTTCACCCAGACAGGCACACATTAAAAAATGCCAAAAGTCCTCCCCCCTGTTTTCACTCTGTGTATTCCTGCTGGGTTTTCCCCTCAGCCTCTCTCTACTAACCACAAATTCACTGACCTTAGTACTTTCTGGGCTCTTTTGAATACTTCTACATGCAGAAAGAGATGACTGTACACCATGAACCTTCTATTCTAGTCTAACTTTTTATTCCTTTGTTGACTTTTACTTCCCAATTCTGTCTTTCCGTTAGCTAGAGAAGAGTATTTCATCCCAGGTATAGTACATCGAGCATGTGTGCGTGGGTTTCACACTTTTTTTCATTTAACACTGACCCAGTGCAGTTTGCCTTCACTGACACCGTTTAAAACCAAATCCTCTCATTGATTTCTCATTGAGAAGATAAATTATGAAGCATCGTGTCTAACCACACACAGGAATATATCACTCTCGTACTTGCACTGGCTTTATGTGTGTAACCATAACCATGACGAAGGGGGATTAGTTAACTGTCTGATGTCCTGAGTGTGTTAAAGTTTACATTTAATTTTAAAACTACTCTGACCATAAACAGTGCCCGTAAACTTGTTCAGAATTTGTCACATTACATACACAAACCTAATTTTATTATTAGAATTTTATGTGATAAACCCACAGAGAGGAGTGCGAAAAGAGTGGCATACATTTTCAGCTGTTTTATAATACAATATCTCTAAAAAAAAATCCAGTCCACCCAACTGCCTTCATAAAGTCAGTCCTTGTGAAATTCATAGTCAGCATTAAAACAGCTGTGGACTGTTCTTGGAAGCACCCATGTACATAAAGGCGCACTGGCTCTTTGAGCCAAATATTTTGCTGAATATTTGGGGACACAAACCATACATTTTGATGGTGTGAAGATGGATGACGGAAGGTAGTGTTTAAGAAACCCATTTAGACTCTCCAAAAGACTTGAAACTGTGTTGGAGGTTCACCTTCCTGCAGTAAAACAACCCCAACGGTAAACCCCGAACTACAATAGAACAGTTTAGCCTGATCCACGCCACAGCGCCACTGGTAGGATGCTGGATCCTTTTGAGCTAGAAGATTGGGGAGACCCTGTGAGTGAAGAGATCAAATCAAACCATGTTGAAGTGCTGGAATGGCTTAGTCAAAGTATAGACCTATTTTTCAAAGAAATCCTCGCTCAGCTTAAAAAGTTCAGTTCAAAGCTGCTAACCATTCAATCTAACTTGGCTTGATCTATTTTGCAAAGAAGAGATGGCAACAATATCCATCTCTAGATTTGCAAAACTGGTAGAGATATACATCTACCCTAAAAGCCTTGCTGCTGTAACAGCATGAATGCTGGTCAGGGGGCTGGGGGAAAAAATGCCCACCACACTTTTCAGGTTCACATGTATATTTAAAACTTACATTTTCCTTTCCACTAATCAGTTTTCATTTCACAAACTCTCTACATAATACTGTACATAGAAGGTTGTGTTTGTAACATGACAAAATGTTAAAAAAGTAAACCTAAAGGGGTAATCAATATTTTTGGAAAGCACTGCAAACCAAAGTCAGTATTATTCCTTCTCTCTTTTTTATTTTGTTTTTTACTAGTCTAGGGATGTGTTTGGGTTTGTCTGTGAGCATATGTGTATGTTTCTTTCACTGCAGAACATCAAAAGGTCATTCAGTCACCATGCTCAAAGGGGTGTTGGGAAATATGCAAATTTGACTTGCATATGAGATCAGTAGCAGGGCTAAAGGCGGTCATTACTACAGCGTCACACTGAAGCAGCAGAGTGTGGGTGAAGTAAGACGCAGTCTGTGTGTGTGCGCGCGCAGTCTTACTGCAGTCATTAACGCCAAAGCTCACCAGGAGGACAGAGGTTTCAAAGCCCAGATACCACATAGGGGGCAACACTGAATAATTTAACAACATGTGAGACTGTAAAGTTTAATAAACATGCTCCGTTCTTTGGTGTAACCTTGGTATTGCAGCTCAGTTCAGTTCATCCAATATCCTCAATTGTAATTTGCAATATATTCACGGCTTACAGGTGCTCCTTGCTTTAAGCGATTGAAGTTTAATGTCCGCACAGTTGGCTCCTTCCTGTGGTTTTGTGTACTTTCAATGTCACAGTCTCACAGGAAAATGTTTAAACCTGTTTGACTTCAAGAAAATCAGGAAATGTGTTTGCAGCCTGCATGACTCACCATGGTTCTGCATAACTCACCATTCACAACTCATTTCATACTTTAAATGAATCTCGCCCTGGAAGATAGAACCAGCACAATATGCAGATGGATTTTTTTTTCTCTACACCTTTTTCCATCAATTCTCTTATTCCTCCTATTTAACAAATGAGTCAAATCCCATTCTTCTTTTTCCTACTGCCTTTCTAACACACTCAGGAGTACACCATGTCAGCTGTAAGTAAGAAACGCACACAAACACACACGGCTGTCCATCAAAGTCCGAATCCCTACTCTCCTCTCAGAGCTACCCTCCAACCTTTGACCTTTCTGTGACTCCTCGTGTCTGATGATCAGAAATAAACAAGATTGGTGTATATTTCCATGTCTACATGTTGGAGTTTTAGAGAGACTTTCATGTATTTTTCTTGCGTCTGTATCAGTTTGACTGTATCAGTATGTGTAGTACCCAGAAGTCAGGGTTCTCTTGTATTGCTGCCGTAACTCTCCTCCCACTCCTCTTTATTAGTTACTTTGTTCTTGAAATGTAGACGTCTGTACAAGTTTTATTCTAACACCCCCTCATCTTTTTGTTTAAAAACACTGTCTGTCTCTGTCTTATTTTAAATCTAAGTTTTTTTGTTACTAATATATTCATTAACTAATTTCCCCCCCTGTATTTTGTTCTTTTTTGTGTGTTTTATTTCAAAGAATGTTATTCTTTGTCTTGTTTTACATCCTTTTTCCTATTACTCCCTTTGTGCTGTCTTGCTTAGCTGTCATTATTTTACTCTTTTTCACTCATTTGACTTGCTTTATTCCTCTTTTGCTGTCCTTTTGCTCTTGTGTCTTTCCTAAGTAAAGTGCCTTGCAAAAGCATCTTTTTTACCAACAAACTTCACTTTATGTGTTATGTTATTAGGATCCATTCAGAGTCAAAGTAGTGAAGTGTAAAGCCAAAGAATTAATGGTTCACAGTTCTTTTTACATCTTTTTTTTGAAAATTTGAGCATGCATATGTAATCAGTCCCCATGAGTTGTTAATTTGTAAATCAACTTTGTGCAATCACATCTCCAGGAAACTTTGCACATCTAAGGACTATTTCCCATTCTTCTTTACAAAATGCATCATGTTTAGTCCAGTCACTTGAAAAGCATCTGCAAACATCACTTTGCAGGTTTTTTTTTTTTTTGCTGTGTGGTTACTGTAACTCCATCCATCTTTTTATTAACTCCAAAAAAATGTTGAGGAAAATCACCTCCACAGCATAATGCCTCCACCATGTTTACCAGTGGAATTGATGTGTTCAGACTGACTTTTGAAGTGTATCTACCCACACTGCCTCTAACTTGTAGGCCAAAAAAGTAGCCCTCCATTCATTTTTCAATTCAGTTTATTTATATTGCGCCAATTCACAACATATGTAATCTCAAGGCACTTTACAAGAAAAGTAATTTTAGTACAGTAATTCAAACATTCCAATCAGTTAAGAGTTTTCTATGTTAGGAAATTGTCAACTAGATGTTTGCAGTGTCTTGTAGATGGGATGGTGCAAACTGTTATCAGGACTTTTAATAACTTTTTTCAACAAAGTTTTTTTCTTGTTTTCACCCTTCAGTAAAGTCCAGATTTCTAGAGAGCACCTCCAGAGTTACTGTGCACATCTTGGCCTTTGCTCTGAATAATACTCTCCTTTCATTGCTTGTCAGTACATGTGGATGGCCATGCCTTGGTAGATTTGCGGTCTTTTCCTTTTTCAGGTGATGGATTAAGCTGTGATATGTTCAAATCTTGGGAACTTTCTATATCCCCTTATTCTGCCCAGAGCTTTGTAGCTTTTTTCCTGGATTGTTGCTATTTTTCTTGGTCTTCAAGATGCTGTTTGCTCTGTAATAATCTCTAGCATACCTTTGAGGCCTTCAAAGAACATCTACGTTATTACTTAGATGAAATTATAGCAGTGCAGGTCAGATGTCCCCTCTGTTTACTAATTGCGTGACTTCTGAAGGTAATCAATTGGACTGAATTTTGTTTAGAAATATCAGATTAAAAAATGGTGAATTCAATTCTAAGTCAAACTTTATTATATTAAAATTATATATGCCAAGCATAAAAAATTACAACAGGTATCAATACTTTTGCAAGTCACCTCATTTCCTGCGCTCTTTCCACTTTTTCAAATCCTACCTAATCCATCTCCGTTTTTCCTTCCTGTATTTGAGAGTTTTGCAAGTCTGTGTAGGGAACTCCCTCTTCTTTCCTGTTTGTTCCTCTTTCCCGCTAACTGCCTGTGTCCCTCTGACCCCTATGTTCCAGTGGAGGAGCAGTAAGTCGGCAGGTTGTTCCTTTGTGCTTGATCTAACCATGTGGCTGCCAGGTTCCTAAAGGGGAACATGGTTCTGTCAAGCACCATGGAACGGCGCTGCAAATCCCTGCAGCATGGCCGAGACGCAAGAGAAACCAAACTCCTGTTGCTGTCCCCTGTGTGTTTGTGCATGTGGTGTGTTTTGGGGGGTTTGTTTGTCTTTTCTGTTTTTTTAGAGGGGGCAATTATGTCTTGGATTTTGTTTTAGCATTCCTTCTCTGTGATCTAATTTTTTATGCTGTTTGGTCTGCACTATGGTTTTTAACCCTATTATTCGGATCTTGGCCTGACAGGACAGATTTGTTCACAACTCTTTGTTCTCTTGTGGTTGCATGTGTGTCTCCCTATTTTCATAGATTGTGTGTCCTTATATGTGGAATATGGTCCTATTTTGTGGTGACACACACGCTATTGCGGAATTCACAGATGTAAAGACATTGCTTATGATCGCAATTTGGTACATTTTTAACATATTGAGTTTAATATGGCACTTTTTAAAGTGAAAAAAAGCAGGCCAACTCTTTCTGTAATGTTTTTAAATTTTTCCTTTCAACCACACCCTGAACTTTGGTTTTTGAGAGTTTATTGTGGGAATCTAGTCACATAGTAACTGTGCTGTTTAAAATCTGGGCTGTGATTGTGACCAGGTAACGAGGATTACCGCAGCAAGCTCGGAGGTGACTGCTTCGCTGACTTGGCCTGCCCTGAGAAATGCCGCTGTGAGGGTACGACAGTCGACTGCTCCAACCAGAAACTTACCAAAATCCCCGATCACATTCCTCAGTACACCACAGAGCTGTGAGTCACCCTTTGTTTCTTGATTTCAGTGTGATTTATAAAAGAAACCTCATGTCAGTCTCCATCCCATCATATTTGCCTCTTACTCATTGTTTTCATTTCCCCTTTTAAATTCATGTGTTTCCAGGCGTCTGAACAACAATGAGTTCACGGTTCTTGAGGCGACGGGGATCTTCAAAAAGTTGCCTCAGCTGAGGAAGATGTGAGTCAGAAATTGATGTCATAAAGTCAGACTCAGGTCGAATTGTAAAAACTACAACTATGAAGCTCTTTCTATCTGACATTCCTGCTCATTCACCTCCCTCCTTCTCTTTACTGCCCCCTGCAGTAATCTGAGTAATAATCGTATCAGCGACATCGAGGAGGGGACTTTTGAAGGAGCTTCAGGTGTCAACGAGCTGATTCTGACTTCCAACAGACTAGAGAACATTCACCACCTCATGCTGAAGGGACTCAGTGGTCTCCGCACTCTGTGGGTACACACACAGATATATTATAATCTGCTCCTTAGAATGACAACCCTTAGTTTGTCTTTTGATTATTATTCTCGAGATCAAGACAAAGTATTGTGCAGTTTTGGAAGAGAAATCTCAGCTACTGCGCTTAATTTCAGTTTAATTTACTCAAAGACCTATTGTAAGCTCAAGTGCTGATAATTACATTTCAAAGTTTTCTAATTATTAAATAGTGTCCTGCTGTGTGTAGTTTAACCTTAGCTTTGGTACAAATATTCTATGAAAGCCTCAGAGGTTTTTTAGGGAACATTACTGGATCAACCTCATCATAAAAACCAAGGAGCACAGCACACAGAGAAGGACAAGGCTGTGGAGAAGCCCTAAAGCAGGGTTAGCTTATAAAACCGTACCTGAATCTTATGAAATCCTTTGTGATCATTCATCCAGAAGCTGAAAAATTGGGGCACAACTGCAAAAAACTGCCAAAAATGGACCATTAATCAGAGAAGTGACCAAGGGCCGCATAATAACTCTTGGAGGAGCTGCAGAGACCCACAGCAAGGTGGCAGAATCTGTTGGCAGGATTTTTACTTCTGAACTATACCAGTCTGGAAATTATACAGTAAATGAGTGGCAAGGCTAAACCCACTGTTAAAAGAAGGCCACAACAAGTACTGTTTGCAACAAACCAAGATAGAAACACTGTAGAAAAGTGAAAAAATATATATTCTGGCCAGCTAATACTCAAATTAAATGATACATTATGCATTATACATGATTTATCAACAGTTTGTGTTTCTTAAAACTGGCGCAAACTGCACAGCATCACAAAAACAGGCTGTAGTTAATTTACTAAAATGCCGCAGAGAGCATTGCACCTATTAAACCCGGAGCAAGACTCACGCAATCCATTTAGTGCTTTTCCCCGTTCTGAATATGCAATATGGGCATTTCTGTCAGAAAACACAAAATATACGGAGGACAAGAGGTAAAGAAGTAGGCATTCCAGGCGTAGTGTGATTTACTAAACATCTAAATGTTTGGGCAGCTATTTTAGCTTCCATTTTTACGGGTTCTGAAAGGCATGCCTTAAATTTGTACCACTACATTTAACAAACAAAAAATATTATTTCTACATAATATAAACTATTACTAATTAATACTCTAATGGAAATAAACCTGAGTTATGTAGATATTTCCCTTTTTCTCGCAGAAAGACGCATCACAACTCATTGCGCTCTCAGCACGTCTATACCTGTTGAGACGTGCCCAGTGAGTTGTGATCCTCATGGATCCTCATTAGGTACCTTCAGAATAGTTAATCTTCCAGGGTTCCAGTTACAGAAATGTAGTAATCATGTACAGTGTCACAATTATAATCAGGCTACATTTTAAAAACATTTTTAAGATACATATTTTCAAGATTACATTTTTTCTACTGCAACTTGACATTAAATAGAAGCCACGATAAAGTGTTGTACATTTCAAAAACATTAGTATATTATGGACATCTTAGTGACCTTCTTCTGGACATGCTGCAGAATTAATAAATCCCACTCTGGAAGGCACTGTGTCAATGGAGCAAACAGTATGTACACCCACACATTTTATTTATTACCGACTAATGAGAAATATTCACAATCTTATAGCCTAATAGTAATTAACCCTGTAACAGCCATAGATAGGGAGGACTACGGGGGTCATTGGAAAAGCAATAGAGCATTTTGACGATAACTGCTTAATTGTGAATTAAAAATATATATTGCTAAATATAATTTCAAATTCAACAATTAATCCATACAAAAAAAGACAAATTTGAAAAACATTTTGTAATTACACATTTTAAATTTAAATACTAAAGAGGAATTGCAAATTGTATTTATTATTTGATTATTAAATACTGTGATTTGAAAATGTTTTTCAAATCCTATTTCAAAATGGAGAATTAAATAACACAATTAATAAATGACATTGTAAATATCTTTCCTTTTCATACATTTAAAAAAGTTATTCCCTTTTCTAAATCCGTTTTCTCTTTCCAGTTCTCATTTTCAAATCCTTTTTGCAATCGCATTTCCTAAATGGTTTACCCTCTCCTTTTAGCATTCGTGTGACCCTCCTGGTCCCTACACTGCAATTTGAAAATGTATTTTTAAATCCGATTTCAAAATGGAGAATTAAATAACATAATTAATAAATGAGATTGTAAATATCTTTCCTTTTCATACATTTAAAAAACGTATTCCCTTTTCTACATCCGTTTTCTCTTTCCATCTCTCATTTTCAAATCCTTTTTGCAATCGCATTTCCTAAATGGTTTACCCTCCCCTTTTAGCATTCGTGTGACCCTCCTGGTCCCTGAGAACACTGAAAACCAAGTTCAACCAATCACAGCTGCTCCTCGAATGTAACCAGCTCTCTCATTGGTTAGACAGCCACATTTGAAGTAGATCAGCTGCAAATGAAGGAAAACCGACTGTCGCACATTTTTAGCGCTGCTAGCAATGTAGCCACCATTATTAAGAATCTTGATAAATCCGGTCCGATGTGTATAGAAGAAAGTATCTTGCACATGGCCCTGAACAAAGTCATCCCTATTGTAAAACATGGTAGAATCAGCTGTGTTGTTTTAACACATAAAATCCTAATAAAATATATAGAAGTTTGTTGAAGCATAAAAAAAGTTAAACTTTCACGGGTTATTTTTACTTTCACACAGAAGTCCGAATAATATTCAGAAGCTTTCACACACTGATATCTTCTCCCCAAATGTGTTTTTTTCAGTCTTTCACTAAATCTATGTTACATGAATGTATTTGTGTGAATAGTATGCTGAGGAGTAACAAGATCAGCTGTGTGAGTAACAGCAGCTTCGTGGGATTGAGTTCTGTGCGACTCCTTTCACTCTACGACAACCAGATCACCTCCATGAACCCCGGCGCCTTCGACACGCTGCACTCTCTCTCCACGCTGTGGGTATACATGACAGTATTGCACAGTTACTGCTGCATGTTCACATCAGTTCAGAAAATATACTTGCTTGTGCTGTTTATTTTCAAGAAACCTCTTGGCCAATCCCTTCAACTGTAACTGCCACCTGGCCTGGCTCGGAGATTGGCTGAGAAGGAAACGCATCGTCACTGGGAATCCACGCTGCCAGAATCCTTATTTCCTAAGAGAGATTCCCATTCAAGATGTAGCTGTTCAGGACTTTGCCTGTGAAGAAGGTGAGTTGGAGTAAATGGTGGTTACCTGCACTTCAATACCGCTTTTCTGCCATCTCTCTCATCATTTTTGGATGCAACAGGTAACAATGAGAACAGCTGTTCTCCTGTTCTGAGGTGTCCCGCCGAGTGTTCTTGTCTGGACACCGTGGTGCGCTGCAGCAACAAAGGTCTCACTACACTGCCCAAAGGCCTCCCAAAAGAGACCACTGAACTGTGAGTTACAGAAAGTTACACAATTTAAAAAGTAACAACAGTATACATTTGTTTGCAAAACATTTTTAAAATATCTGTACCCGCTTGTCCTAACTGGGTCGTGGGGGGGCGGTGCCAATATCTAGGTGTCTGTTTGCAAATACATAAATAAACTTGCAAAAATCCATGCTCATGTTAGATTTTATTTAAAATGTACTGTGACCACAGGCCACAGAAAACAGGGTGCAACAAAAGGTTTGGGAAAAAAATAGGCAGTGATAAAATTAAATGACTTAGCAAGCAATAGATTCACACTGTCAATTTGAAAATAAAAATGCTGAAAGTGAATAAAATATTTTCATGCTTTTCCAGTTTTATATTTACATGACTTTTAGCATTTCACCGAACAATCATCATCTAGTTGGTAGCATTAGGTTAGGAGTAAACAGGAAAGGGTGAGATGTTGTTTTGTTTATTAATTCTTGCTCATTTAGTATCTCTTCTCTAAAAAGGGATAAAAATACTCTGTTTTTTTTATGTGGTTTTGTGAGTACATTATTCTCTAATGAATAGTAACAAAGTAGGGACTTATTTGACTTTGATTAGTTTGTTTGTGATCTCTAAAATAAAATGTCGCCAGATAAACTGTCTTTCTGTGCACTAGTGCACAACGCCGTGTCCAGGGGAACAACTGATTAGAGCTCTACATGAAACAATAAACAGAAAAAAACACACTGAATCGTAGCGAGGAGCAACCAAAGATACAGTCATGACTTTCAGTGCAGTCATGGGAAAATTATGATTCAATACTTTGTCAAGTGGCTGTTTTCTGTATGACTTTATCGGTATCTCGCAACACTGTGACGAACATTTGGCCCACTCTGCTTTAGGTCATTGCTTGTGTTCAGGAAGGTTTGATCGGGTTGAATGAAACTTTAGTGAAACCTGACTTTGACTGGACCATTGCATCACCCTGTGACTTTTGTGTTTGAGATCATTGTCTTGTTGATGATTCAGTTTTGGCTTTGCTTTTTCTGTTGGAGAGAAGACCTCTCAAATGACTCTGGCGAACTGAGATATAGAGGGTTCCTAGTTGTTTGCATTACTATAAGGTGTCCAGTAACTGTGGCAGCCCCCATATGATACGCCCTCCACCACCATGCTCGACTTATCTGCATAATTCATCTTTGCATGTTGCATATTAGTAAAGTACCAAAACTCCTGATTTTATAGATCACACTAATAATGATTAATTGATAAAACACACTTCATTACATCCTTATTAAGCTGCATCAGGGTACTTGAGGACAGTCAAGAAAGCTTTCCTCTTCCCATGACTTTGCTACAGATGACCTTATTGTAAATGTCAGGTAAATCCATTGATTTACCCCTAAATCACAGCTAGCCATATAGTGACAGATATGGAATCTAACTTATGTTTCATTATGGCTGTGTGATGAAAATAAGGTGTGAGGCTCCAGTGGGAATATTACATTTCAGTGGTTATTATGGCTGTATCGGTAATGACTGCTCACACTGTTGGAAATAAGGAATTTCCCCTTTGGCTGTTATGTAATTTTATCCTCGTTTGGTTTTTCACTTTCAGCCTTCTTTTTTCATTTTCCATGTTTTTCATTCATCTACTCCAATTTTGTATCAAAATCCCTCTCATGTGTTTTTTTTTTCTTTGTGTCCACAGATATTTGGACGGAAACCAGTTCACTCAGGTTCCAGTGGAGCTCTCAAATTACAAACACCTAACGCTCATGTAAGTTTAACCAACAATAATTCAATTAAGATAAAGTCATTAATTTACTAAATTATCCGTGACCTGGCTGGTATTTCCTGCACTTTTGAAGACCAACACTAACAGACTGCTGATGTGTGAGATTTCCTGTGCTTGAATCATATTGGTTTGGCCCCCAATGATCAAATGAAAACAAACAATGATTATCTGCTGTTTGCGATCTGGGTGCTGTGTGGATTCATTTGCGCATGTGTGCCTCTGTGTGTGTGTTTTATGCATCTGTTGTTTTCTTTTCAGTGATTTGAGTAACAACCAGATCAGCACGTTGTCCAACCACAGCCTCAGTAACATGTCCGAACTGCTTACACTGTGAGTCTGGCTTCACATCTGTCCCTTTGTAGTATGAGTGCAAGTTTGTGTGAATTTGGCATGAAAGACTTTCCGTTTGTATATTTGTTTTTGCTAAATGCTCAGATGCCCTTATTGTTGAATTGGATGTTACACGTCTGAGCCTCATATGAGCCTGTGACACAAGTCTACTGAAAATTAATTACAATAAAATAAGATTTAGTAAAAAGTTGGTGAAATAATGTTATATTTTCTAGCAATATGTTATTTTTTACTCATTGGAATGCTGTTTACAATAAACTTGAAATGCGTTCCAATGAGTTCATGCTACTATCAGAAAAAAAAAACTGATTTCACTATTAAAGTAGGAGTTCATCCCACCTGTATGGTGGTGAGAAATGTAAGTAAAACTTTACCAAAAATAACAGAAAAGGGTAATTGTATCTGTTTACAAGTAGAGGTGTTAACAAAACGTTTGGCGACGTAGTACTGCTTCTAAAGAACAGGAAAACAAAAATCATGTATTAACCTTGTTTTCTTGTCAAAGTAGCTACCAGCAAGCTACAGTATATCATTGCAACTTTTAGAAGTGGGTAAAAACCTTCCTAAAAACCATTGGTTTAAAGTAAGAAAAACGTTACCAAAATAGTTTAAGACCGTTTTATTAGTTTTCATGTCGTGGTAACTATTTAGGCAGACTTTTGTTTTAATGTATTTGTTGAGAAGCCATCAATAAGGGCGGCTGTGGCTCAGTTGTAGAGATGCTGGCCTGCAACCCAGAAATTGTAGGTTTGATTCCTTCTTCCGCATGCTACAGTCTGTCCTTGGGCAGGACACTTCACCTAGCTTGCCTACTGGCGTTGGTCAGAGGGGCTGATGGCCCAATATGGTTGCCTCACTTCTGTCATTCTGCCCCAGGCCAGCTGTGGCTACAAATGTAGCTTGCTTCCACCAGTGAGTGAATAAATTATGGAATTGTAAAGCGTCTTTGAGGGTCTCGAAAAGCAGTATATAAATGCAATCCATTATTAATATAGTTTTTGTTGGATAATTGTTAAATGCTGCCAGTTAACTGCCATAATAATGATGGTACGGTGAACAAAAATTCACATACTAGCCGAAATACTGGTAGCCTGTTGTAGACCTATACTTTTACATATAAGGTGTTAAAAATGTATTTTGTAACACTTTATTTAAAAATTCCCCTTGAGCCCTCTCCCAGAGTAACACTTATTTTTCCTGCACCCACTTTAATTAATACGGCGACGGTAGACCTAATCACACCCAGTGTTTAAGTGGATATTTTATAATAAAAGGTGGATGAAAAATTGAGAAAAACCATTAAGATATAAGGTGGGCAACAATTCGATTTAGCAAAAAGCTAACTACAATCAACAAAAATATAAACGCAACACCTTTGTTTCTGCTCCCATTTTTCATGAGATGGACTTAAAGATCTAAAAGTCATTCCAGATACACAATATTACCATTTCTCTCAAACATTGTTCACAAATCAGTCTAAATGTGTGATAGTGAGCACTTCTGCTTTGCTGAGATAATCCATCCCACCTCACAGGTGTGCCACATCAAGATGCTGATCTGACATCATGATTAGTGCACAGGTGTACCTTATACTGCCCACAATAAAAGGCCACCCTGGAATGTGCAGTTTTGTCTCACAGCAAGATGCCACAAGCATTGAGGGAGCGTGCAATTGGCATGCTGACAGCAGGAATGTCAACCAGATCTGTTGCTCGTGCATTGAATGTTCATTTCTCCACCATAAGCCGTCTCCAAAGGTGTTTCAGAGAATATGGCAGTACATCCAACCGGCCTCACAACCGCAGACCACGTGTAACCACACCAGCCCAGGACCTCCACATCCAGCAGGTTCACCTCCAAGATCGTCTGAGACCAGCCACTCAGACAGCTGCTGAAACAATTGGTTTGCATAACCAAACAATTTCTGCACAAACTGTCAGAAACCGTCTCAGGGAAGCTCAACTGCATGTTCATCGTCCTCATCGGAGTCTTGACCTGACTCCAGCTCGTCGCCGTAATAGACTTGAGTGGGCAAATGCTCACATTCGATGGCGTCTGGCACGTTGGAGAGGTGTTCTCTTCACGGATGAATCTCGGTTTACATTGTTCAGGGCAGATGGCAGACAGCGTGTGTGGCGTCGTGTGGGTGAGTGCTTTGCTGATGTCAATGTTGTGGATCGAGTGGCCCATGGTGGTGGTGGGGTTATGGTATGGGCAGGCATCTGTTATGGACGAAGAACACAGGTGCATTTTATTGATGGCATTTTGAATGCACAGAGATACCGTGATGAGATCCTGAGGCCCATTGTTGTGCCATACATCCATGAACATCACCTCATGTTTCAGCAAGATAATGCACGGCCCCATGTTGCAAGGATCTGTACACAATTCTTGGAAGCTGAAAATGTCCCAGTTCTTGCATGGCCAGCATACTCACCAGACATGTCACCCATTGAGCATGTTTGGGATGTGCTTGATATACGACAGCGTGTACCAGTTCCCACTAATATCCAACAACTTCGCACAGCCATTGAAGAGGAGTGGACCAACATTCCACAGGCCACAATTGACAATCTGATAAACTCTATGCGAAGAAGATGTGTTGCACTGCATGAGGCAAATGGTGGTCACACCAGATACTGACCGGTTCTGAGTCCCCAGACCCCCAATAAAGCAAAAAACTGCACATTCCAGGGTGGCCTTTTATTGTGGGCAGTATAAGGTACACCTGTGCACTAATCATGATGTCAGATCAGCATCTTGATGTGGCACACCTGTGAGGAGGGATGGATTATCTCAGCAAAGCAGAAGTGCTCACTATCACACATTTAGACTGATTTGTGAACAATGTTTGAGAGAAATGGTAATATTGTGTATCTGGAATGAATTTTAGATCTTTAAGTCCATCTCATGAAAAATGGGAGCAGAAACAAAGGTGTTGCGTTTATATTTTTGTTGATTGTAAGTTGAGAGGTATTTATAACTGGAGCAGTGACTTGTCAACAAGGAGCTGATGGTTTGTTAGCAACAGACTGAAACTAACAAGGAAAGCAAAAAGCAAATGTAGTAATGTCTCACAGATCATGATTCCTTTGTACAAAACATAACCAAAAGGCGAGAATGGTGACTTTTCTGTATGAATGAAATACATTTATGTGTGTATACAATTAGGCTGAGTTGTTGAACTATTCTTCGGTGTTTTTGCTGCTTTGTCTGTTAGGTTCCCCATACCTCAATAAAGTATAACATTAATACCACTAAAAGGTTAAATGAATAGAATCTATTCATCGTGGTGGCTTTTAATAAATTGGAATAATTTAGGCAGTGAGTGAAAATTTTGTCCTGAAACTTGATGTGTTAGAAGCAGAAAAAAATGAAAGGCATATGGATTTCAGTCATATTTTGACGGAAAGATCCCTGGGTCAGAAAATCGTCAAAGCCGCCTCTAATGTCGGGTGTTCCTGGTGCGTTTGTGTCAAACGTGACCCAAAGAAGGAAAAGTGCTAAACGATTCATGTAAGGAGCAAAGTTTGACCAGTGAGCTCAAATTGCTGAAAATGTTTAACCAGGTTATGCTAAAAAAGTGCCATAAGACATGGTGGGTCACAGTCTGTGTTTGGGGGAGCAAAGTTTCTGCAATTTGTTGATAGATCAGAGCTGTTTTGGTAGCAAAAAAGGGGACCAACGCACTCTTAGGCTGGTGGTCATAATGTTGTGCTTGATTGCTTCATAAACTGTATTAAGCATAGATGCAAATGAACGTATCCTGATTAGGGTGCTTTTTTTTACTTCTGTGTGTAAAAGAATCTTGAGCTACAACCGTCTGCGGTGCATACCAGTGAGGGCGTTCGATGGCCTCAAGTCTCTACGTTTGCTGTGAGTATCTGCAAATTTTTGTAACATCGAAAAACACACAGATCTTCATTCTAGACAGGTAGTAAATACGTATTAAAGGCTGGATGTGACTACATTTCTGTGACGTTTTTTCCTTTTTGATCCTCAATCACTTCCTATCCTAGATCTCTTCATGGGAACGACATATCCCTGATTCCAGAAGGGGCCTTTAAAGACCTTTCTTCGCTGTCTCATCTGTGAGTACCTTACACATACACAGCCTTTGTATGAGTTATAGGTTTGACAGCTTAGCAACAAATTAACTCATTGCTGTTTTGTTAGAATTAAATCATGATTCCAGAAAAGTCTAATTCCAGTGATAGCAGAGTTCCACATCAACCATTAAATTCAGTGTTCCATAACAACAAAAAACGGATACTGGCATTTTACTTACCGTTTCTGAAGATTAAAAGATAAAATTTATACAGCCCTTGTTTTTGAGGAATTTCTGATCTGAGATATAGCACAATCACATATTACCAGCGTTTTCTTCTGTTAGCCATTTTAATATCTTCTTAGTTTTTAAGGATTATATATATATATATGGAATCAAATATAATAGTAATAATAATATATTATGGAAACTAATTTCAATTTGAGATATTTTAACACATTGCTAATCAAGCTGCAGCTCTTTTGTTCTTGCACATCATTCAGCAATCTTACTAATTACACAGTGATTGTGATGAATGTTGCTTTTAAATCTTGCTTCCACTCATGTCACAGGGCTCTAGGTGCCAACCCTTTGTATTGTGACTGCCACATGCAGTGGCTCTCCGACTGGGTCAAGAGCGGCTACAAGGAGCCCGGCATCGCCCGCTGTGCAGGGCCCGGTGACATGACAGACAAACTGCTCCTCACCACACCTTCTAAGAAGTTTACCTGCACAGGTAAATGCTTGTGCACATTCTACCACAAAAGGAAGAAACTCAAACCTACCACTAAACACATTTAACGTACAGTGTATATCCTTGTAGAATAGAGTAACAACTGGAAACACGTGTATTGGCTAAAACAGCCGGTGTGTGTTGTCCCTGGAAACTGCTGTGCAACTGACGGGAAATGTCCATGGGCAGAGTACATTCAGCCAAATAAAAACTGAAGCTCAGTCACAAAAACTTTGCATGGATCTGAAAGAAAACATGTTAGGGAACAACATAAAACCATGTTTTAAGTAAGGATTTAACAACGAGGAGCCGTGCATTAGACGGTTATAATGCATGACGCGGAGTCAAGAACACCACGACGCGCAGCGGAGTGGTGTTACTCTGCACAGCGGAGTGATAGCCCAGTGATTTAACTACCGGACTACATGTGCGGTTATACGAAAATAAATCACTCTTGTCAGCACCCACCAGCCAATCAGAATCGAGTATATATGATTGGTATCAGCTAATTAAATCGCCAAGCCAGTAAGCGACAACAAATGACCATTGCACATAAAACTGCCATTTTTGTTTTAATTGAGAAACATGAATCTAATCATATCACTTAAAAAGGTTTTTTTAGATGCAATATTATATATTTATTCATTTCAAATAAACATTGTCTTTCCATATGTTTCTCATTGTTGTGAATACAGTGTATGATTACTTAGATGTGCAAAAGCAATTCAGGTGCTAACTTTCAAAATCATTATCAGTCTTAATAGTCAATATCAAGACTGCATTTTCAAAAAATAAAAAAATAAACATAGAAAACTTTTTTTTAAAGTTCCAGTTCACACTGAGAACTGAAATATCCAGATTTCAGAAACCAAAACGTTTAATATCAGTCAAAGAAAAACTGAGTAAGTAACAAAAGGGAAAAAAATGCAAATAATTGCTACTTTTTTTTTGTTTTATTAAATAACATTTTTTGAAAAAAAATATTTATTCTTGTTACCTTTGTTTGAATAAAAAATTTTGATGATCATTGAACATATGTCAAAAAAGAAATTATATCTGAGACAAGTTAGAGTTGCTAGAGGTGCATCCTAAATGTTAAAGTTATGTCCTGACTAATAGTAGGCATAAAAATTAAAAAAAACAGATAAATTATATAAATAGCTTGCATTTGTAAATTTAAATTGTGAAAAACTTAGGGCTACATGTGTGGCAGGAGTATGCTGTGCAGTTTGCATTCATTCCAGTAGTGTTTTATATAAAACTTAAACAGTGATGAAAACATTTTAGTCCTGGAGATTTTTTGTGATCATTAGCTTCATGCTTGATTGTTAACTTTATTAAAGTACTACCACTGAGTGTTGACCTTAACTTTTCGACCTAATTATTTTACATTTACTTTGAATACATAACTGAAACCTATTTTTGACCTAATCCGACTGACGCACTGTAGAAGTCCCTGGGCCTTGTGGTTTTCTAGTGCCAGGTAAAGTAGCCAATCATTCCCCAGTAATTTCCCTCCAAACCCTGGTTCCTGAGTTTGAGATGGTCCCAGTTTTCGTCTGCCTTAAAACCCCACCCAAACTGAACCTCTTAGTTTCCTTCTCAACCCTTATG
This sequence comes from Apricaphanius iberus, assembly GCA_028564705.1. Taxonomy (NCBI): domain Eukaryota; kingdom Metazoa; phylum Chordata; class Actinopteri; order Cyprinodontiformes; family Aphaniidae; genus Apricaphanius; species Apricaphanius iberus. The sequence goes on from JAPXFQ010002192.1 coordinate 1,082,867, forward strand.
TTGTCCCTGCCGCTGTGTCCTCTAGCTGTTAAATGTTGATATCATGTCATTAGAGTTGAGGATGTGTGTCTTCTGTTTAAAAAAATGGTCCTGCACAGAGGATGACAACTTTCTTGTTTTCCATTCTTTATTGCAAAAAGTATTAGCAACTAGGCATGCAGACTTTCACGTAAAATCCTGAATGAATGGGTGCCAATTATGAGTTCAGTGAATTCTAGCATGGTATTCAAATAGGATCCTACCTGAGTAAAATGTCCACTCAGGAAAATTCCTTGCTACTAAATCTATTTCATTCAACACTTAGTTGTATTATAACAAAGTGGAGCTGATTGTAAATATAGAATTATGTACTGCGAAAAGGTTTAAAAAGTAGCAAAGCCAATAGATACATTGTGAAGAGAGCTTAATATAATGGGTTCCAGGGCCGAACAGCCACCTCTGCCCTCAAGAACTTAGGAGAAGATGATCTCTGAAGTGATTCATCTTTCCTGTCTGTCCTGCAATCCAATGGATGAGACCTGGTGTTTTCCAGAAGAATGACACTGATCTAAGTGCATTTAACCAAGTGCAATGTTTGGCTTGAGGAGAAATGTTTCTTCGTGATTTGGTCTCGGACCCTGATTTCCAGACAACAGAACTTTTAATGCTCTAGCATACAAAGGCATTTTGGACAACTTCATGATACCTACTTTGTGGGAACAGTTTGGGGATGGTCCCTTACTTTTCCAGCATGACGGTTCACCAGTGAACAAGGCAATGTCCATTATGACATGGATGAACAAGTTTGGTATTAAAGAACTTGAATGGCCAATCTCAGCTCAGTAACTAGTAGTTAAGTTCTGACCTTAATGTGAAAATCACTTAAGGTATAAATTAAAGTGGAGACTGTAAGACAGGTTTTTGTTGTCCATCATCAGTGTCTGATCTCACTAAAGAGCTTCTGAAAAAAATGCTCTTAACCACACTTCAACACCTTTTGGAAAATCTTCCCAGAAGAGTGAAAACTGTTAGAGCCTATTATAGTCTGTGAACGTAGACAAGTAAATACTTTTGGCAATAAAGTGTATGTCTAGAAGAAATCTGTTTCTAGCTGCTGTATCTTTTTTTACAATGTTGGGTTTGAAGGTATTTTTATTTTTTATTTGATTAATTTGTGTCCAGAACTATGCACAAGCAAGTTCTATTGCATCATGCTTATTATTAGAAATCAAACACCTTTAAATAATGTATAAAAACAAGAGTGAAAAACTTTCACGTTACCTGTGCAAGGCCATAAACATCCAGCTGGTAAATGTTTGTAAACCTCTGTATCCCCACCTACTCCACATGTGTAAGAAACTTAGAAACCGTTGCTCATTAAGTTTTTTGTGTGTATTATGTGTTGTTTGTGTGGATTGATGCCTCACGCAGGCCCAGTGGATTTGAGTATCCAGGCCAAGTGTGACCCTTGTCTGTCCAGCCCCTGCAAAAATGATGGCACATGCTCCGGTGATCCGGTGCACTACTACCGCTGCACTTGCCCTTATGGATTTAAGGTACTAACATGTTTGAAGTTTAAAGACTCACATATACTAAGCATCCAGGGCGTAAAAAGATTTCTGGAATAAAGAAGATAAGAAAATTGCATTTTTAGCACTTAACATTCAACACTTGGTTACTCTGGAGGTCTTAGGCTCTTTGAAGCCGCTGATTTAATCATTTTGCATGTCTACAGGGACAGAACTGTGAGGAACCTATTCATGCCTGCATCAGTAACCCCTGCCAGAACAGTGGGACTTGCCATCTGAAGGAAGGAGATGGAAGCCACTTCTGGTGAGACGCTTTCAAAGTACAATTTGTTCCCCATTTAGCTTTTTTTTCTGTAGCTACATTTAATCTTACTTGCTTATAAAGTTGGACTGAGCTGGTCGAAGTGTTGCCTTCAAACAAGAAGGCCCTGGATTTTAATCCCAACAGGTGCCCATCTGCATGTTCTCTTCATGCTAAAATGGGATCTTTAGTTTCTTCCCTCCAACTGCCCAAAGACATTTGTAACTTTAATTATCCTCTCTAAATCAGCCTTAGGTCCAACTGTGTGTGTGCATGGTTGTGTGTGGCTGTGATTGCCTGGCGATCTATCCAGGTGTACCTGCCTCTCACCCACTTAGGACTGGTAATAGGCGCTAGTGGGACCCTGTAAGAATTAAGGTGGGTTATAAAAAGGATGATTATGAATTTAAGTCAACTAACTGCTCATGCAACAAACATGAAGTCATGATCTCTCAGACTATTAATTTAGTGCTTGCAGCAGTACCGCATTATGTCGCTTTGTATGAATATTAACTGCAAGATGCATTTTTAAAATATTAGGAGTAATGAAAGAAAAATGTAAATCCTTCACCAAATTAATGTAAAGGCCACTGCGGAATATTGTGCTTGCCACATGATGAACATGATCTCCTTCCTTTAGAAATACTGATGCTGAACCTCTGTAGAAATTTTGCAAATAATAAACCGAAACCCTTTTTTATCAGGTGGATTTAAGACAGATCTAGCAACATATAAAATTCAAAATTTATTTTCATCCCTTAAATTCACGTGTCTGTTGGCAACAGCTTGACTAGTTGTGTCTGATAAAGTATAATGCAACACAAATCTATTTTTCTTTTGCCCCAAAACTAACAGAACTAGCCAGTCAAAGCAAGAGCAGGGATTTAAGAGTAGAATCTAGGTCAAAAAAGGTTATTTTTATTAATTAGTACAACATGAACAGAATTTCCATGATATGCTAGTAATGTTTTTCATAAATGAGAACAGTGTGATGTAGGAAAGTACCAATATGGCAATATATCATGATATTTTATGTCAAAATATTGTATTGATATTCAAAAGCAATGTATTGATTTGATGGAACCAATAATGATGTCAGTAATTTTTGTAGTAATATTAAGTAAGACCGCTTGTTGGTGCCTGTTTTTTACTTTATCCCAGTGGATCAACTAGATCTGGTGATAAAACTGGATGTGTTATATATGAAACAAGCTGGAGGGTTTAAAATGTTTTGACAGTTTTTCTACATTAAATTCATCTATAAAAATCCCAATATATATTCTTACTCATAGTATCGCAATATATTGTATCACCCAACACCCTGTATTGTGAGACATGTCATATCACCAGATTTTTGCCACATCCCTAAACAACAGACTACAGGAAATAAACGAAAAAACTTTTCAAATAACAGCAGGCGTGGGAACCCTTATCAAGTGTGTTGGGAGCAGTGATAAGTTATAAAGCCTAACAGCTGCTGGAAGAAAGGATATTTGATAACACTTCTTTGTGCACCTAGGATGCAGCACACTGTCTCTCAAAGAGTTCTCTGGTCCTTAAAAAACTGCTTTAATAATTCAACAAACTGGCTAAACAAATATGGATATTAATTTGATATTAAACAAAACGACAACAAGGGATTTGTCAAACTTATCAAAAAACATACCATGTGATCCTCAGTCATTGTATCTCGGCCAGTAATATGCACTGCTGATAAATTCATAAAGCTAATTGGCTCAGGTGGAATCATTCTGTTGTTTTTTAGTACCTTTAGAGCTAAGTCCACTAAGGCCCAAGGAAGAGGCTGTGAAATGATCATCAAGTAATCAAGTTAAAAAAAGCAGATATAAAAGATACCAATAATTAGAGGGGGTGGGAATTAATAAGTGTTCAACTTGATCCCACTCCTTTTAAAGCAGCAGTGAATTTTCTTTGTTTGATCATCAGTCGGGGGGTTTATTATTGTCTTATGTTGTACATACTGTACACATTTTGATTGTGTGCTTAAAATAAAACTAAACTAAACTAACCATAAAATCACTGCTCCTTTGGTCCCCTCTCTGTCTCTTCTACTATCTCTTGTCAATTCCTCTCATACATTTTCATCTTCGTGGGATTTTTTATGGTAATTTGAGTATATTCATTCAGAAGTGCTATTGATGACTAGAATGAAAAATCATCCAACAGGGTGTGTAATGCATAAAGAGCTCCTGGTTAAGTCCATAATATAACACTCTGTTTGTACGTGTCTCTGTGTCTACACTGTGAAGTAGTTACTGATCTGAGACTTGAAACCGATTTTTGAAGTAACAGTGGCTGTATCATGTGTGATAAATAATTCTGCAGTTATATGAAGGGAAGTGAATATGTGGAAGATGGGGCTCTAGTCAGATGAGACCAATATAAAACTTTGGTACCCGTGCACTGAACATATAGTTGTTTAAAATATTTATACATGGTGAAACATGGTGGTGGCAACATCTTGCTGTGGGGATGTGACACTTCAGTTCAGTCAGGGAAGCTGGTCGACTTTAATGGGGACTAAACATAAATGCATCGTCTATAATTTTCCTTTCACATAACTGTTAAGTTCTACTTTGTGTTTGTCTTTCCTATAAAACACCAATAAAATACATTAAATCTTATGGTTGAAATGCGACAAATTTAGGTAAAGTTCAAGTTGTATGAATAATTTCCACACTGATTTATATGACCATAAATTACGGGTAGACATGTTAATCCTTGACATGGACATTCATAGAAAAAAACTTCTAAAATCACCAGTTATATTAAAAACTAATAATATAATATCAGTATGTTGAGTGTGTCACTTTCTTTTTTACTCATGGCCAATTGTATGACTTCATGCATAACCTCAGGTGTGTGTGTCCGGAGGGCTTCGAAGGTGACACATGTGAGATCAACATTGACGACTGTGAGGATAACGACTGTGAGAACAACTCCACCTGCGTAGATGGGATCAACAACTACACCTGCATGTGCTCACCAGAATACACAGGTAACGTCGTGCTTTCAAAGAACTGGAAAATGGGCGAGTCCCCAAATGAACAGCTCGTTTTCACCTTCAATTCATTTCCATTTCATTTATCAATTACAAGTAATTACCTATTTATATCAAACACAGAAACTACATATAAATGTTCTGATTGTGCAACAGTCTCGTGACACTGTTGGTTCAACTTTCTAAATTTACAAAATCTTTTGTTTTCTTTGAATATCTTCTCTCATTTAAGGTAATATTCATCCATTAGTGCACATGCCTCAAATGTAAGACAGTCATAGGAAATAAATATTTAAACCAACATTTAGAAACTTTTAAAATCAAAATGCTGTAATTTTTATTCATACAGTAAGCAGACACTTACATACCCATCAGGAGCATCAATATCTTAAATTGTGGACTTGATGCATTTTTATCGGTGGATTGTAAAGCATACCATTCAAAAACATACATATTTTTGTTTGGGGTTTTGTATTATCCAAAGAAAGCCGGAATTAACCATGTCACTTCATGCCAATCCCTGTTGGCAAGATGGACCTGAACCAGATGCAGTTTGTTGTCAAAACAAGCTCTGCCAAAAACAGTGGTCAAATATCCAGTCAGAATTAAATAAAGTTGTTCCAGAACCCCCAATGTCTCTCTGCAACTAGCTGAGGACAATTCAAACAAATATTAGTGGGGATGTGTGTATAGACTATATCCTGTATGTATAATTTTCACCCTGAAGGGATTAAACAAAGTTTTCCTCAAATTAAAACTATGAATTAAAATAATCTGGAAAAAAAAACATACGAATGATGTCATGTAAACGTATAAATTTGGTGAGAAGTGGTTGCAGATGTCTTTAATTTTTCTCTGGTCTGTTGCGTTTGTCTGCTTTTGCAATGTGCTGATCATCTCTGACTGCTAACCTTTGTGGCGCTGTTTTCTCTCTGTCTGTGGATGTTTGTTTGGTGTCTTCTCTCTCATGTCTCGCTTTACTTTTTTTTTCATCTGTCATCTTTTTTTTTTTTTTGGTTGCAGCTGCTACCAATGAGGTGGAGAGAGGTTAGTCTGTTCTTCTCTGTGTTCTTCCTGTCCATCTCTCTATCCTTACCTCCTTGACACCATCCCTAACTTCAATCATACCCTGTGCTTTATGTGCACAACCCATAGATATGTGACCCACAGCAGAACAGATTGCTCAATTTATAGGGGGTTGCTTACTGGAAGCATTAAAGCAGAGAATGCTGCTGTGTTTACATGTTCTTAGAGTAAGAATGCTGCTGTGTTTACATGTTCTTAGAGTAAAAGGTAAATTTTTTAGACTTATATGAGAGTTTTAGTGCTGTCCATCAGAAATTTAAGAATACTATGCAAAGAGTTGAATCAGTGGGTCTCTGTCTGAGGGTTTTTATTTATCCCACAGATGATACTCTCCACTGAAGGCTTATTTTAGTTGTATTAGAACTCAGTACATTTAAGATTAAAAACGGACTGTAGGTCCTACATTTGATTATTTTCAGCTATTGATCTGTACATTATTTGTACATGAAAATGAGTGGCAGACTGAAGTCAGAATGCTGGTTTTGCTTCTTTGTGCTTTTGGGATCTTCCTGATGGGGGAACTTGTATCACGATTGATTTGTTTCTGGTTATGGTCTGTTTTGTCTTTTCAATTTTAGTTTTTGATATTCAACACTTATAGAAAGAAAACTTTGATGAAAGGCTGTTGGTCAGCTAACTGAATATCTGTTATAGAGCTGATTTTTATATTTTAGTAAGACTCAAGACAAATGAACCAATGATTTGAACATTTATTTCCTCACTTTGCCCTGTTACAACCACAGTGTTTAAATATTTAAAACCTCTAATGGAAAACCGAGCATAATTCTGAAATAAGGGAAAAAAGAATATCTCCTTTTTTATAAAATTATGAAAAGTTGAACCGTCACCCTAGTCTCAAACCCTTACAACATGTTTTGCACCAAGACTGTCGTTCTTGTACCTCCAGCTGTCATCCCATCAACTCTGTCCAGCTTCCATGCTCCTTGCTGAAGAAAATCATTCCCACAGCATGATGCTGTCATTTTGTTTCACCATTACATTGTTGTGTTCAGGCCAATTTGTAATGTTGCTTTTCTACCAAACCCAGTGTTTTGCTTGTAAGTGAAGTACATTAAACATTTGGTGAACATGTTTACTATGTCTCCTAAATGGCTTGTCAGCGTTTTCTTTTGGATTTCTCATGGACTTTTTGTAACAGTATCTATTCTTTTTGCATCATTGTCAGATTTCTGAAGTGTACAATTGACATTTGTCCTGTAGATAGATTCTCCCACATCAGGTTGTAATTTCTGCTGCTCCCCTGAGGTTAGAATGGGCCTCTTAACTTTTTTTGTAATTAATGCTCTTCTTACCCTACCTGACATTCCTTTGAGTGTGTGCAACTGTGCAGTACTAATTATATATATATATATATATATATATATATATATATATATATATATATATATATATATATATATATATATATATATTATAGGGATAAGGGATATTCATAGCTAGGCTATTGTTTTATAAAACCTATACCTTCTCAAGTATACGTAATATGCAATTATGTGCCTCTTCGTGTTTGGCTTTCCCATAAAGTCTTAAAAAAGCATATTAAATTCTGTGGTTGTAACATGTCAAAATGTGAAAAAGTTCAAAAGATATTTTTTGAATACACTGTAATCTGATTATCTACAACGGATCAAATCAGTGACAACTGAACCAAAGAACACTGATTATTAACTTGCATGTTTTAAGTCCTGGGATTTGAGTGGTTGTTCCTCTAATTAAGACAAAGATGGAAAATATCCAAGCTGTTGATGTAACATCCTGACGTTCAGATTAAAGTCTGATGCAGTATATGCAGTAAAGACCTGTTTCACATTTACATAGTATCTCAGTGGACCCGTGGGGATCTTGTCAATGCCTCTCCCAAACTAATTAATGTTTCGGAGGAACAGTGAAACTTTGCTAATTTTACTTTTCTAAATATTCTGTGGTATCACAATATTTTCAGAACACACCAAATGCATTAAGGCACACATACACACACACACATATACTCTATATCCTCACACTTCCCCATGGAGCTTTGTAATTATTTGTTGGGTGGACTTTCTGCTGCCAGGAGTATTGGATTATTCCCCGGTGCCTCATCAGGGATTCTCTTGACTTCGGATGATCAGGACATACTCCGGTATATCGTCTTGAATGTGACATTTTCAGCAATGAGATCATTTATCAGACCACTGTGTTGGTCTTGCCAGAAGAGAGTCCATCATCAGAGCACACACCCATACAACACAAACAACAGACATGGAGTTGCTATATGTAATGCTGATGCAAAGAGTGCTATAAACACAACCACAATAGATCAAATTGTACAAAGAAGATGTCCTTTATAATATAGTTTAGCATTTAAACTGTAAAGTGAAACCTGCTGATGTTATTTTTTATACGTGTGTGTTTCTAGGTGAGTTGTGTGAGGAGAAGCTGGACTTCTGCGCCCCAGAGCTGAACCCGTGTCAGCACGAGTCAAAATGCATTCTGACCCCTCAGGGATACAAGTGAGTGGATCGTACACCCACTTATTTACATACGCAGAGTTAGTGTTTTGTGCTGCAGCTTTTGAACACTTGCACTGTGAACTAGATGACTTCTTAGGCTTTTTTCCCCTGCAGATTTAACCAACATGTGTGTATGCGCGTTTGAGTGTCCAGACATAATGTGTCGGTAGAGAAAGCTAAAGTATAGTTTGAGCATTGTTTTGTTTTATTTAATATGAGAAAATTCAACAGAAATCTAATATGCTTCAGGTGTGAGTGCACTCCAGGCTATGTAGGTGAGCATTGTGAGCTGGACTATGACGACTGCGAAGAGAACAAGTGTCAGAACGGAGGTCATTGCATTGATGCTGTGAACGGATACACCTGCATCTGTCCAGAGGGATACAGGTAAAGAACACATCAACGAACCTAACTACCATTAACTGTAATATGCACTCCATCATACATATTCCTTTTTGTCAACTCTTTTACTGGTGATGTCTCCAAAGTTTTGATTTTTTTTTTCAAGAATGTGTTAGTGTCTTGTATTATTGCTGCCTTGGGCAGATTCTTTCTTTTGCACCTACCTATGGCCGCATCCCAATGTTTAGGCTTTTTAAAAATAATAAGACAAATAAAAAAGGATCCTCAATGGGAGACTGGGATTACCTTACTTGGAAAAAGAAGCGGCTGATTTCTATCGCACTCGTTGCTTCAGTTATTATAGTGTTTTGTGAAAAGGAGGCTACTGCTTACACTAAAACTGTGCACATTTTGAAGCACTGGTCCAACATGTAATGTACCTGTCAATATGCATGTTGCAGTGGGCTGTTCTGCGAGTTCACCCCCCCAATGGTCCTCCCCCGAACCAGTCCCTGTGACAACCACGACTGCCTAAATGAAGCTCAGTGCGTTGTTGTGGGATCAGACCCCCGCTGCCAGTGTCTCCATGGCTACGAGGGCGAGCGTTGTGAAACTCTTGTGAGTGTGAACTTTGTCAACCGGGAGTCCTACCTGCAGCTTCCCTCCAATCTCGTCTCACCACAGACCAACATTAGCCTACAGGTAGACTCCACTCTTTTCTTTTTATTTAAAGATCTTCATTTTTGCTTCAAACAGTACACACAGTTGACATTTTTGGGGGGGTCAGAAAGATGCAACCAAAAAAAGTGACTTTTCTTAAATCAAAAATCTTCAGCAAACATTTTAAAAGTCAGGGGAAGAATCAAACTTGTCAGAGGAATTGTGTTTCGGTAGATTAGGCCTAAAAGTGAAATACCACACAATACAATACAATACAATACAATATAATAGAAATAACATTTTTGTATATTAAACAACAGTGTGGCTTTAATGCCTTATTTAGCAGCTTTGTGTAGCATTATGAAGTTAGCCAGAATGATTTACTTTAATGATTTACCAAAAAAATGATTATATCAATGAATGATTTAATGATTTACTAAACACAAATTTTAAACAGGTGGTGAGACATTTTGTTAAAGATAACTCATTTTAGGAAAAGATCACTTTTACAAAATTTGGTGTTCATTTTGGTCTCAGTTGTTTAAATCATCCATTTTGAGTTTGTTTGTTTTATTGTTGTGTTGAAAGATAGTGAGTGAACAATGAACCAAATTATTAGTTAAATCAAAAACTACTTCTTGAAATATAATGTCTTAAAACTATATTTTGTATAAACAAACTCATATAGTGCCTTGTGCCCTATTCTCGAACAATACTTAGATTTTGTCACATTACAACCACACATTTCCGAATATTTTATTAGGGGTTTTATTCGATAGACGAACACAAAGTAGTTCATCTTTTTGAGGCTTAGTTCCAACCTTCCAAGGCATGACTGTCCCAGCAGCAGATAGGCCCATAGTAGATATGAAGAAGCTGCAGAGATCCACAGCTCAAGTGGGACAATTTGTTGGTAGCACAACTGTTAGTCATTTTCTCATGAAAACTGTTATTTATGGAAGTGAAAACATGAAAACTATTGTTAAGTTGATTTGGTCTATATGCAAACCTAACAGTGAACATCAACCTGAAAACACCATGCACGCAGTTAAATATGGTGGCGATAGCATCTTGCTATGTGAATTGTTTCCTTAAGCAGGAGCAGGGACGATGGTCAAAGATGATGGGGAAAATGGATGGAGCTTAGTATGGATAGAAATGTTCAATAAAATAAAGTTTGTCGTTGTGAAATTAGTAAATATGGAACATTTGAAAGGATGTGGATATTTTTGCAAATGCACTGTAATTAATTATACCCTAGTAACGCATTTCTAATTTATAATATTATATAAAGGCTTTAAGTTTCACTGGGTCAGTGACAGCAACATCAACCTGTTTTTACAGATTGCTACTGATGAGGACAGTGGCGTCTTGTTGTACAAAGGTGACAATGATCACATTGCGATGGAGCTGTACAGGGGACGTCTCAGGGTCAGCTACGACACTGGAGCCTACCCGCCTTCTGCGATATACAGGTTTTTGCTCAAAGACATGTCTAACAGCCCTTTCAGAGGTAATTTAACATAAAATTTGTTGTCTGAGTTTCTCCTGCCTTTCTTTTTCTTTCCTAGCGTGGAGACGGTGAACGATGGTAGTTTCCATTCTGTGGAGTTAGTCGCAGCTGACCAGACTTTGTCACTGTCCATTGATGGCGGACCACCCAAATCCATCAGCTCCATCAGCAAACAGTCCACATTTAACATAGATTCCCCACTTTATTTGGGAGGTAAGGACTCACACTGTCTGAGAATGTATTGGTGTCACTAAACCACAAAGCAAGTGACAATATATTGCATAAATACATGATTATCTGCTTACTTGGCCATAAATAACAATAAATAACCATAAGCATTGATATCAAGACAGTTTATCAAACCCACGTTTGACTACTCCTCTGACCTACTGCATTTTCACTCCCTTTTGTTCAGTCACTCAGATCAGCTGGTACCTAGTTGCTGGATGCGCAAAGAATATTCAGACGTTTTAGGGGATAGAGCTTTTTTGCATCATACCTCCAAATATATGGACATTATAAAAGTCATTTCCTGTGGTTGTTCTTTGTGCAGGAATGCCAGAACAGGCATCAGTCGTTGGTGGCTTCTCTGCTCTGCAGCTCAGCTCAGGAGGCCGTAACGGCACCAGCTTCCACGGTTGTCTCCGTAATCTCTACATCAACGGAAAGCTCCAGGATTTGGGAGCCAGGCATGACCAAGGCTCTCCAGGCCCAGGGAATTCGCAGACCAACAGACAGTGGCTGGGAAATGGGGTGGAGCCGGGCTGCCAGCCGTGCCAGAGAGGTGCCTGCGTCCAAGGCGACTGCCACCCAACGGGTCACCAAGGTTTCACTTGTACCTGCCATCCCGGTTGGACAGGGGCTCTCTGTGACCAGCAAGTCAGCAATCCCTGTGATGGAAATAAGTGAGTGTGATTTACTTTCTCTAGCATATTAAAAGAACACTGATATAGTGAATTCGTTCTCAATTTCAACCCCTGTCCTGTCGCTCCCTCTTCCAAAACACAGGTGTATTCATGGTACCTGCCTTCCAATCAATTCCTACTCCTACTCCTGTCGTTGCCAGCCTGGTTTTGCTGGTGTTCTCTGTGATGAACAGGACCTGGACACAGCAAACCCCTGCAGCCCGTCGCTCTGCAAACATGGCAAATGTCGAGTGTCAGGCCTGGGTAAAGCATACTGCGAGTGCAACAGTGGCTACACAGGGGAGGCATGTGACAGAGGTCAGTAAAATTAGGGTGAAAATAATCATTTTGGATGGATGGATGGATGGATGGATGGATGGATGGATGGATGGATGGATGGATGGATGGATGGATGGATGGAATATGTATGTGTATATACAAATATCTGTGTGAATGGTAACCAGAGATTGGCTTGCAAATTAAATCCTAATGCAGTTCAGCTATTTTATTCAAAGGCATTTCTTTTCACTAAGCCCCTTTGAAAACACTCTTTAACAAATCTGTTAATTTGTGTTTAACATTTTTTTCTTGTTTGTCTTCTAATACTTCTAACCCTTCCACTTTTTTAACTTAGCATCCTCTGAGCTTCCTCTTAATCCCACACGGGGGGCTACACAGGTGAGATAACCTGGTAACATATAAACTTAATATTGACTTTTTCTGGTTTTTAATGCAAGACCATTGCACCAATCCTGCTTAATGTTTTTTTATATTCACTGAACATTTATTGTACATTGTCCACCACATTTTGGCTTCTGTGCTAAAGTTGTGTCAGATGCATCATATTAAGTTGAAATAAAATCATCACAAAATAAGTTTTCAGCAAATATAACTTTTAACTTTTAGTTGGGCCAAATAGGTTTGTAATTGTTGTGCGTGGGGTACAAACATGCCATCAAGCACAGTGGCCCACATCATTTCAAAATGGAAATGACTAGAAAGTACAACAACAATATATTCTCTTACTAAATAATCTTTGAAAAACATTAATGAAACCAAATGTTGAATTTTATATAGTGTATAATAACTCTGAAGCATCACTTATAAATCTGAAACAATTCTGAGGGCATAAAAATAATTGTAACTTTATTTAATATTTATGTTGAATTTTTTAAGTCCTTGTATCAAAGCCTTGTAACAATAGACAGTATATTGCTAAAATATATGTAATTACACCTCTAAGTCATTTAGTTCAGGTCTCTCCGATGTAAAAAAGGAGGACTTTAATGCATTACTTAACAGATATGTGCAATATTGACCCACAGTCGGAATAAGGGTTTACATATACAGCGACCGGATTAACATAACCCACCCTCCTGAATCGCAATTAATTAAATTGGGTCAGAGAAATCTGAATGGGGTGTCTACATTAAGCATTTTTATTCCGATCAGGCTTTTAATACGATTACTTGTGTCCATCTAAACGGAAATATTCTTAATCCTCCTACAGAGAAGAACATTCTTCTTTGTGGATTTTGACAAAAAAGACATTTGGTGAGATCTGCCAGTGTCCTTTTCAGTTCCCATATTAGTGAGCATGACTTCGTAAAGTAAGGTTCTTAGGGAAATGGATGAGCAAGTTTGGTACGATGAACTTAACTGGGCTGCAAAGCTTCCTGACCCCAAACCAATGAGAGCAGGATTGGAACAAATTAGAACAGAGACTACAAACCATGTCTACTCATCCTACATCAGTGTCTGACCTCAACACAAGTCAATCATTCCAATAAAACACTGCTAAGCGATGCAGAAATGCCTCTCCAGAAGATTTGAAGGTTTTGCAGTGGAAATAGGTGGGCCTAACTCCACATCGAAGCCTCTGTATTTGGTGTTGGATGTTCATGTGTGATTTATAAATCAAACGTATAAATAATATTGGCAATATAATGTGTGTGGACAATGTTTGTGTTGACTTAATTTGACATCACATGCCCTCAACTTCTCTATTCTGGGTTTTCCAACTTTTCTTAAACGTTTTGCATGTTCCATTCAACATTTATTTATCCCGTTTCCCACTTTGTCTGTACTCCACCTCTTTGGCATGTTAGTTTGTAGTTTTAGCTTCACATTGAAATCCCCTCAAACCTGTTTGATGACCCAACATATGAGCTGTTGGGTTGGAAAATAAAGGTTATCCACTGGTTTTACTCTACTCATTAATAAGTACAATGGATAGGTATGCTTTCCTGAAAACTATGGGTGTATTTTGTTGCAGAGGTGGCCTGCCGAGGGGAACGGGTCAGAGATGTCTACCAGAGACAGCAAGGCTACGCGGCGTGCCAAACCCAGGAGAAGGTCTCCCGCCTAGAGTGTCGAGGCAGCTGCCCGGGGGGAGCAGAAGGGCAGGGCACCTGCTGCACCCCCCTTCGTAGCAAACGCAGGAAATACACCTTCCAGTGCACTGATGGGTCTTCTTTTGTCCAGGAAGTGGAAAAGGTTGTCAAGTGCGGCTGTACAAAGTGTTTTTCGTAAAACAAAAGAGAAGTTTCGTTTTTGGGGGGGGGTTTTGTATTTTTTTTTTTTTTTGACTGAGCTCCTACCATCCTTACCTGACCGCTCATCTGTTCTTATTCCCTGTGAGGAAATTCTCCACTCCCCAGAAGTATTATTTCCAAGCACAGATTTTTTTAAAATCTCCAAAAAAAAGTAAAACAAAAAAAGAAAAACAAAAGAGAAACAAACAAACAAAAATAGCTTCTTTTCCTGTCAGTCCTGGACTTATGACCGATGCTTCCTCGTGGGGGATTTTGAATTGTATTGTAAAGTACAAAAGCAGACTTATTTTTATTATGAAGTGGGGAAAAAGACTAAAAACAAAGACTTTGCTCTTTCTGCTCTACTTCTTTTTGTTGGTTGTGATAGCTCCAGTGGTGTGCCACACGGTTTCTATTCCCTGGTGAACCGACGGCTCACCAACAGCTCACCACTTTCCAGTAGACGTCCCGCTCCCAATCTCTGAGTTGTGCGTCTTTTGGAGTAACTGTAATTGGTAGTACTACAGACTCACCACTAAGAGGAGCTGCCTTAAAGCACAGCACGGCGTGGGCAGCGATAACCCCCACATAAAAACAAACACAACGCAGAAAACCACCACAGGCTCCTTCGGCAGACATGCTGAAACCTCTGTGACTGTGTGCATGATCATACACACGGCTGCAATCTATCTCCTTGTTCTTTTTACAGCTACTGAGCAACACGCAAACACGTACACCTGCAGAAAGAAACTGGTTAACTACACAACTCTCTGTTTGTGTACCTTTACCCCCTGAGTCATGAATGACAAGTATTTATTGTATCATAAATACCTGTACCTGTTCACTAGGTTCCCCATGTATCAGCCTGAGTCTTTTAATATATATTAATTTATATTTGTCCTTATTTTTGTATTAAAAAGACATACTCTGTCAAGATAGCTGAACTAACAAAATGGTGTCCTTTATTTTTGGTGTAAGAAAAATTTTGTTTTGTTTTTGATCACTGAAACTTTTGTGCTTGCCAGAGACCTTAGTTACATTTTAATCTGCAAATGTGACGTGAAGACATTGTATATTTTTGTCGCGTTTCCTGAGAGTTTGTACTGTGCCATTACCAGAAGGTTCTTTATATTAGAGTATAAATGTATAGATTTCCCTACCTATGTACTCCACACACAGACTTTGTGAGTAGCATTGACCCTAGCGGATGCATAGAGAACTCTTTTTACCTTTTTAACAAATTTAAAAAATACTGTGACTTTTTTCTAAATGAAACTACTTTGTTAGCCCCTTTGGTCTCAGATGTTAACATGTTGCTGCTAAGTTTTTTGTACCGTAGACTTGGATCCTGATCTGTATGTTATATAGAGCTTCCTGCTCCTTCCTGTTTGGGGCTGCCTTGTGTAACAGATGAATATGACCCCTCCCTCATCACCAACTCTACACATGTGTGTTGTGCTTTATATTCTCCCTCTCCTTCTCCGTCCCTGGACTAATGTCAGTTTCCTGACTGATGTTTGTTAATTAAACACAATATTTACCTCACACTTCTCATCTTTTCCCTTTCTGTTGAATTCAAACGTCTGCGTAAGAAATATTTCGTACAACGTACTGAAGACAATTATTACAAATTAGAACCCTGATAGAATTTGTTACATTTGATTTCATTCTGACTGTACTTCTTTACATCTCCTGTTATATTTTCTTTTGTAACATTAAAACATTTTACCCTGTTTTTTGTCCTTAATGCCTTGCAAGAGTATTAAAAACTGTTGAACTTTTCTACATTTGATCATATTATAACAACAATCTTCAATGTATTTTATTGTTTATTATGTGATGTGTTAAAACAAATAGTGCTGAACTAAGAAATGAAAGGAAAGTTTTTTTAGGATGTCTTTCAAGTTTTCATCACTATTCTTTGCAAGTTAGTTTAATCTCCATCCGATTAGAAGGAGAGTGTTTGTGAACAACAGTTCAATTTAGACAGATATTGCTTATCTAATGATTGAATATGCTTTGATTCTCATAACATAATGCTAACACCTCTGTGATTTATGTCAGCAGTTTTGTATGTTCAGAGTGGTAGGGAGTTACTTTCCACCACAGGTAGTGTTTTGCATGTTGACCTTCGGATTCCTGTAGGAGGGAAAAAAATCATATTTGTTTGCTGTGTCCCTTAGGCAAACTGAAAATGGGATGTCTCTGGCTTTCCTTCAGCATCTTTATCCCACTTTTCCAAAAAATACCACCTCTAATGTATAACTAATAATGTCTGCCTTATTGCCATAAGTAATTTCAATTCAACTGTATTGGCCCAGAGGGAAATTTGTTATGCAGCAGTGTACAAAGCCAGTTATTTATTGTTACTGGTTAAACCAGCAGTGAGGCATCTAAAAGTTGCAGGAGGTTACCTTTCCAGGACTGGATTTGGCTACCCCTCGTTAAAAGGGTATTTAAACATTTTCAAGAGAAAACAGCATATTTATTTACACTCACTGACCACTTTATTAGTTAGTTCTTGCTAGTTCCAGGTTGGAGCCTTTTTTTTAGAACTGTCCTGATTTGTGGCACAGCATCAGAATTTTCATGCATACTGTTTTACCCATACATTTCTAGTAAGAACGTGAATCGAAATCTCATTTAGATTTTTTTATAAGTATTTGTACTTCAAAATTGGGATTTTTGCAATATTAGGAAATATTTAAGAATTAGTTGGTTATTTAGAACAACAAACACCAGTATAATAATTGAGGGAAAATTAGATTTTATTTTTAGAGCTCATGGGATATTCTGTGGACTAAATGAAAAGATTCTTCTGATGAAATGTCTGCCCACAATAGTATCATTTTCAGAATTTTCTTCAACAGATCTGAAATCCATCAATGAGGAATCAATTCTAGATTTGTTCAATGCTTTTATTCATTAGTTGTTTGGAAGCAATCATCATCAGCATCCCTACAAATGATTTTTAAATGTAATCTGTTTTTATTGCAGTAGCATAATCTCACAGAAAATTCGTAGAAAGATCCAGCCATCTGTTTTAACTTAACACCCTTATCGTTTATTTACTAAGTTTTCTATTTTTTGTTCTGTTGTTTTACTCGAAAGATGAAGAAGTTCTTGGGGGGGGGGGGGGTTAAAGTTAAACTATTTTATTAAAGGGCACATTTTATGAAAAAAAATCCCTTTTCATGGGATTTGGGGTGTTATGTGTGTCTCTGGTGCATAAACACGCATACACAGTAGGGGAAAAAAACATCCATGCTGTTTTGAGTGAGATGGGGGTTTCTGAATTCATCCTGCATTCAGTCTCTGAGCTGTTCAAAATCTGTCCAAACAATGTCACCAACATGTTTTCTGGAACTCATAGACCTATTTTAAATAGTGAGAAAATACTCATAATATGTCCCCTTTAAATTATAGCAACAAACAAGTAGTCAATCTGTCTTGATAGACTCATTGTAGTGGAAAACTTGGAAGAATCTTTTTCCTTTAAAAAAAAGGTACTACGTCTCTCTGTTATTTAAAGCTGTTTTATTGTTATCATTATTAGTGCTATCTTTGTTAAACAAAATTAAGCACTTTAGGGAATGGGTTAATTCATGTTTTGTTTTTTAGTATTCATTGGCTCAGTCTTTAAGCAGCATTATACCTTTGTATTCATTCATGGATTTCTAACATTCTTATTTCTCCTTAACTTTCGCTACTTGTTCAATCAACACAAACATCCACTTAGATTGATATAAATATCCAGTACTGTAGTGCCATCTACTGGTGTGTTGTTTCAATACATTTATCATTTAGGATTTATCCCCTCAGCGGTAAAACAGCAGGACAGCAGACTCAGTCATCTCCTTGGAGGCGCTCCAGCCTTGCTCTTGTCCCAGACTGTCCCAGTCAAATGATGGAAAATCTCCACACTGCTCTGGGTGGAAATATCCTCCTCCTCCTATACAATACTGGACATGCAAAACACAAGATTGTTAAAGGGTGCAGAATTTGATAAGTAGACTCTGACAGAAAGGTGTCCAGACTCACATGTTCGGAGTGGCACCCCCTGGGTTTGACCCCAGAGCAGATGGCCATGGCTGCTCGTTCATTGTTAATAGGTCTAAATGTAATGAAGCCTGGATCAAACTCATCTTTTTTGTGAAACACAAAAACACCCAAAAATAAAGTTTGGTTGCTCAGTTACATCAAATTGTAAAAAAAAAAAAAAAAAAAAAAAGCTAAGAATTTTTGTTTCATTTACCTCTTGGTCTTGCTCCATATAAATTTCTGGTGGACTCCATGTCGCTATGGTCATACACAATGGGAACTGCTGGTCCTCTATTGGAGCATGAGCCAATGTTGTACCTTACTGGAAATTGCTGCAAGAATGTTAAAAAAAAATTATGAGTTCATGTACATGAGTAAGTTTATGTAAGGATTCCTGTCATAATCTCTCTTAATTTACCATCAGAAACACATTATTTCTGTAGTTGTCATTCTGCCTTACCTTGAACAGGTTAAAGAGGTTTCCACCATAAAGACTAAGGAAGCTGTTTTCAGTGTGATATCGGAGAATAGCTGCCAGGTTCCAGTGCTCTATTGGGAAATTGTTCGAAACGTGCCACACAGACACATCTCTGGCAACAATGTCATAGTAACCTGGATTCTGAAAGCACAAGCTGTGTCTATCATCATGGTTTTGTAGATTTTATGAGACAGACCAAAATAGTTAACTGCATAATTATGAAGTAGAAGGAACAATGATGAAATACTTTTCTTTTGGCATAGATGCAAAAGTCTATGCATGACAGAAAACTAACATTACAATCCATAGAGAGAAATGTGATGGTGGCAGTATCTTGCTCTAGGGATCCATGTAAATATTCAGTTAGAATAGCATGGTCAAAATACAGATTTGAACCTTTCTTATCAGAGATACTCTTCATCCAATGTGATAGAGATTCTTCCAAGTAATTGTATTGAGCTGGAGGGGCTGAATATTCCACACACTTTTAAGATTGTATTGTTTCTCCCACTTAAAAAAATAAGAACTGCTTTGTGTTTTTTTATCAAATAATATCCAGATAAAATACATATAATTTTGAGATTCAAATATGACTATTGAGCATGGCCATATAAATTCTGCCCGAGTCAGAGTTTGAATGGTTTTCAATTTTTAACTTAACCGTCTTTCAAAGCTGGTTGGGTGGTACTTAATATTTGAACAATCAGTTCAAAGGACTCATGTCAGAGGGAAAAAAGATCCCACTCATTGTTGCATAATCACATGCAATGAACAGCAAAGATGGTTGACAGGAGAGATAATGTTGAGCATATTCAACCTGTTTTTTTAAAATACTGTTCTTACCTTGTAATCATCAGACGTGGCAACAGGTGTTTCTGTTGGACCAGTTTCCATCCGGCAGATTTGGATTGTTACCCTGCTGACTGGACCAGCGATCCCCCACAGTGCACCTTCCAGAGACACTGTTTTCATGGACACTGGCCACCAGAGTCCAGCCACCTCCAGCAGTGTTCATATCACAGAAAGTCTGATATTTCATCCCATTTGTTGTGGTCAAATAGTATATCCCATCTGAAGAAATTACACTAAATTAGATTCAGTGACTCATAATTAACTAGATCTTTTTATTGCTGGTTTCTGTTTAATGTCATATCTTTGTACCAAAACATGCTCTGCCAAGCATGCCTACCTTCTCGTTCACCATAAATGTCCATGATTTGTTTACAGCTTCGGGCAATGTATCTAAATCTGTCACTTGCTTTCCGCAATTGTTCAAAGTTTGTGCTAGTGAGGTTCTCGGTGTCTTCCACAATCATTTTGGTGAGGTCAGTTGCTTCATTTCCTGAAGATTAAATTAGATTTCAAAAGATGTGAAGGAAATACATATTTGAGGCTATATGTAATCATGAGCAGCATTTTACCTTCTATTGGAAAGACATCAGAAAGGGATTCATGCCCGAAGATCAAAAAAATCCCCCAAAACAGGAATGTTTTGCTAAGCATGTCTGCAAAGATGATTTGTAACTTGTTAACTATATACCAATAAACAATCATGTTGCAAGTAACTTATCATTCCACCTTAAAATGTGATCTGTTCAAACTCATAGTCAAACACCTTCGCCCATCTAAGTTCAAGATAAGTATTTTAATGCCAAAAGTACTGAGATTTGTGTCTTTACATGTACTTTAATCATATACTTTTTGTAATATACAGTGTTTAAAATGAAATTACCCCACCTTTTGCATTTCTAATAGTTTTAACTCATCACGGAAGGCTTTCCTCTAAGGTTATGCCATGTTTTTCACAGGAATATGTGACTATTATTTCAGGAAAGCATTCCCTGGGGATAGGCAAATGATGACCAGACTCAGTACCATTGTTCTAATGTTTACCATAATAGTTTTATCAAGTAGAAGTCAAAACTCTGCCGGCCAGTCAAGCTTCTTCACAGCAAACTCACACATGGATGTTTTTATGTCATCCGCAAACTGCTTAAACAGACAAAGTTTTTCAGAATTTCTTTGTATGCTGCAGCAATCAGCATTCTTTTCACTAAAACTAACAGATCCAAGCTTGAATTATGAAACATAACCTTGTAGTATAACACCCTCTCCAAAAACTCGTAGTTAAGGGAATGTCAGAAGCGTTGCACTCCGTTCTACTATGTCCATGCCTAATCATTGTCTGGACCTGATCCCACTTACCTTATATGTACTTAAACCTCTCACTTCCTTTTGCTCCCTGTCAGATCATTGTATTGTAATTGATGTCTCTCCAAGGTATGTCTCATCTAGCGGTTCTCCCTCTTGCTCTTTCCTGTCATCCTGTGTCCTGCCTTTACCATCCTCTTCATTAATAAACATCCTCGCTCTATTACCTGTGACTGCATGTGGGTTCATTCTACCATCATCACACCTGATAGAATAATCCGACCATAAAAGCGACCCAGCAGTCAGCAAGCAAATCTCTGCCTTGTACCATTCAAAAAAAATTTCATCATCCCTCATCCTCCTCTCCACATTTATGGGGCTAAAGAGAGCCTTAAGGCCCTCCCGGAGTTTCATCATGTGTTCTCCACCCAGAATCTTGCCACCCTGCAGAAGAAGCAGAGAGGGTCCATCAGGAGGCAAGAATTCAGATCGTCGGTCTGCCTCCTCCACCCTAAACGTCAGAGGAGATCTTCCCTACTTTTGGGGAGCAGGAAGCAGAGCATCAATGTCCCATAAACCACCAGCATGGCTGCTGCTGCCAAGAGTGGTTCTCCACCGACTGACATAGCACACTTCCCTGTCAGCTCGTTGTATTCCTGCCTGCCCCCACCCCCCGATCAAGAAGACTTGTCTGTTATTTACAGACTTATATCTAACCATCATATCTTATACAAAATCCTTGAGAAAATAGACACTAATCAAATATGTGAAAATCTAAACAGAGACAACGTGTTTCGGAATTTCTGTCAGATTTTAGGACTCATCATAGCGCTAGTGGAAGGTAATAGTGATATTCTCTTGACCTCAGATATCGGATTTGTTACCGTGGAGTCTTTAGACGGAGCTCAAACCAACACAGCTGATACCCTGGTCAGGTATCCTGGCATTATAAGCAATCTTCTATCGGCATTCCTCAGCTCAACCGGGACTTCTGCTTCGCAGACTACAGACTAAACAGGTTGCTAGGATTTCCTTCTTACACCTCCGAATATTGTTCAAATTAGAAACATCCTGTCCAGGAGGGATGCTGGAAAACTAGTCCATGCATATACTAGACTATAATTCTTTACTATCAGGAAGTGCACAAAATGCCTTCAGATTATCCAAAATGCTGCAGCAATAGTTCTGATGAATATTAAGAAGAGAGATCACATTCCTCTGTTTTGGCTTAAATCCAGAACAAAATTTAAGATTTTCTGGTTTACATATAAAGCTCTTAATAATCAAGCTCCATCATATATCAGAGATCTTATTGTTCCATATGTTCCTAACAAAGCACTTTTCTCTCAGACTGCAGGTTTACTGGTAGTTCCTAGGATTTCTAAAAGTAGAATGAGAGGTAGATCTTTTAGTTATCAGACTCCTCTCCTGTGGAACCAGCTCTAAGTTTTAGTCCATGAGGCTAGTTTTAAGACTAGGCTTAAAACCTTCCTTTTTGATAAAGCTTATAGTTAGAATGGCTTCGGTAATCCTGAGCTTTCTTTGTAGTTATACTGATATAGACTTTGACTGCTGGAGGTCAGACTGACCACTTTTGTTCATTCTGATACTTTCCTCTTCTACTACTTCTACCAGCCCTCCCTCCTCTGGGTGCCCTGGGTTGGTGCCTTGGCTGCTGCTGCTGATCTGCTGCTGCCGATGCAGATGGCTCCGATGATGCCGTTTCCTGGCTCATCTGTGCTCAGCCCGCTGTTTTTGTAGCTTTTAAGTGGGTGTGTATGTGGCTGATGGTTTGGGAGGGGGGTGTAGTTGCGATGAGGATTTTATTTTTGGTTTTTGAAGGGGGGATTGGGGGGTTTTGTGGTCATTTTAAAATCTGTAAAGCCCTTTGAGAAACTGTGTTTGAAAAAGCGCTTTATAAGTAAAGTTTGATTTGATTTGCTACTGTTCAGTTGTATTCTTTGCTGTTATTTCCACTGTTAACCTTGTTTTTCTCTTAGTGTTTATCTCTCCATTTGGAGAGTGTCCTGCTCAGTGTCCGTGCCATGTTGGGTGTGAAGCATCGACTCCAATGATGTTCCCAGTGGCCGAGCATCCTCCATGTCCTGTTGTTAACTTTTCCTTTCTTTAATATAGAAAGTACTCTTATATCTGTTCCTTTTATTCTTTCTGTCTTTTCTCTGTCTTCTAAAAAAACCCAGACAGTAGTGCAGATGGCCGCTCGTACTGAGCCAGGTTCTGCTGGAGGTTTCTTGCTGTTAAAGGGGACTACATGCTTGTTAATTATGAGGGATTGTTGAGAGGATTGCTGTGGTTGGAATGCCTTCATCAATGGGGCACAATCTCACATCAATGACTTTGTGTAATCTGCTGGGATTCCCTAAATACAAAACATTTTTAACTGATTGGAATGTTTGTATAATTGCGTTGAAATAACGTTTATTGTAAAGCGCCTTGAGATTACATCTGTTGTCAATTGGGGCTATATTAATAAACTGAATGGAAATGTATATTGAGTTATGAAAAGTTGTGGCTACCGCTCCACCCCTTCTTGTTTACTGCTCTCACTTAGAAAATGTAAATTCGGCGGAGTTAAATTATCACTCTGGATTTCTCTTGGCAACCTTTTAGCTGGTGCTTGGGGTTTTCTCTTGGATGAACTGAGGGCTGCATGTCTGTTTTTGTGCTAGATTCCAGTAGAAATATTCCCAGACGGAGTACTTTATCTTGCCTCTGGTTGGAATTTCCTCTGTCTACTCTTCCTTGGAGCATGGATAGAGTTGTTGCTGTACTGTAGAGTGGGCCATTCTTCACTATGCTGCAAAAGTGGTGTCCTTCCAGTCATGCGCCTTGTCTTGGCTAAGGTCTTATTTTCCAGATACTTGCACCGGTGGTCTATTGGAACAGATCTGTCATGTTCTTTTTTCACAGTTGGAAATTATAGGTAAAGTCACCTCATTTCCATATGCAGTTTTTACTTCAAGACAGATCTTCATTTCCATATCATCCGCTCTCTGGATATGTTTGTCAAAGTCCTCAGCAGAGCTAAAGGCATTTTATTATTCCAATTGTCCTTTATAAAGTAATCAAAATAGAAATATGATCTAATATATTAACTCCAGAGGCTGGGTATATAAGTAACTAAGAAAAAAGCAATAAAAAAGAAAATAAGGTGATAGAAGAGGAGATCAGAAGAGACTGCACCTCCATTAATTTGTAAAAGTTCTTTTGTCCAAGCACATTTCTGTGCTTCGGTCTTCCATATAAATACCAAGTTCTCCAAAACTCTTTGAAGGACCTCAGCACTTGGTTGTCACCTGCACACCTGCTCTCTAATATTCCATATGTCCAAAGCTCCGGTATGACAGCATTCTTCGGGCCAACAACTACACTTAGCTCCAAACCAACTGTAAAAGTCCCCCGGACCAAAGAAGAAATAGAAAGAGCCTCAATGGGTGCAGTGTTTATTTCAGGATTCTTTCAGAATTTACCGGTGCTGAAGTGTGTTAATACACTGTGGAAACTAAACAGGGGACACAAAATACATCTACTTAGATGCTTAGTCTTAATGTAAACTCCAATAAAATCAACTTAAGTACGAAAAACAATGAAATATCAACTTAAGAAATCAATTACGGTTAAAAACTGTACCTCTCTCCACCTTCCAAGAGCTGCAAATGTTAAATGAATGTTAAATTAGTCAGAGTCCGGTATTGCACCACTTTAAGCTTCATGGACAGCTGCATTCATGCAAACGTACTGCAAATCTGTGATTTTCCAGTCTGGACTGGAAAAGCAGATTGACACTGACTAGGCGATAGAGCCCTCTGCTGGACAGTACTTGAAACTATACAGGCTTATACTAAGAAACCAAAAAAATTGACATTTACAGCAACTCAATCACCCCCTTTCTGCACCACCGCCTCAAATTGGTAAACCAGGTCCTGTCTCACTCCCACAAATTATCTCCACTTTTCCTGCTACCTCACTAGCACATTTCCCTCAGATTAACTGACCTTGCCTGAAAAACACTTCAATTTTTTACCTAATACATGTCAAAACCTTAATTTGGTCTCTGTGAGGTTTCTGGATGAGGGTAATAAAAAGTAACCCCAAATATGACAGTTACAATCTCAAAACACTGTTCAATCCATTATGCAACAAAAAAGTAAAGTGCATAGAACAGCTGCAAGCATACCAAGACATGGCTTTCCTTACAGGCTATCCAAGGAGAGCATAATCAGTGAAGTTGTTAAAAGTCTGATTGTAACAATGGAGGAGCTGCAGAGAGCCATGGCTAAGTTATGTCAAAAGGTCATCTGTTAATCTTGTTCTCTATAGTTTTATTAATTATTGACATTAAGAAAGAAAAAAAAATATTTTCCAAATGCCATACAGCAGTCACCATATTGGTCTGATCAGATGTGACGAAAATCTAACTTTTTGGCTTTTATACAAAATGTTAGTGTTACAACCCAGCTGGCTAGGTGTCCGGGGGTGTAACAAAAAGACCCTGTAGACAGGTGTTAAAATGGAGTAACAACAGAGTTTTAATCATAAAAAGGAGCTAAATAAATATACAGTAACAAAAAATTGTCATAAACAAACTGACAACTTAAGGTTTAAGGTTTCAACAAAACAAAAGTGCCCAAAAACCCAGGCTAAGGGAAGTCTTAAATAAAATGGGGCAAACAAATAACTTAAAGTGCTGTCTTGTTAACCTAATGACAAAATGTATTATCTAAAACAAACTCCACAAAGAACAGCACTAAATCAAAGTTCTGACAAAACCTGAGCACAAAAACCAGAAGAAAAAAGCAAAGAAAATGGTGGCATTGGGGTGAGGTGTGGGGGTTGAATAGCACTGAATCAAGCTTCTCCCCAACTGTAAGTGAGGCTTATGGTCTTTTAAAAATGCAAGATACCAATCAGGAGTTCCAGCCTTCCTGATGAGCCACACCTGGTCCTGATCAGGGACGGAGGAAGAGCAGTCTGCAGCAGAGTTTAATATGAAAAATGAAAGTAAACACAAACAGAGTTTATAAGAGACAAGAAGGCCCATGTAAAAACAGGTGCCTATAACAGTTAGCAATGCACAATCCCCAAAAACTAACATTGTAAAACTTCCCCCCAGAAAAGTGCCTTAACCATTTGTCACAGCACTGTAAAACATGGTGGAGTCCACATCATTGTGGGAATGATTTTTTAGCAGGTACATGGAAGCTGGTCAAAGTAGATTGGAAAATAATGGAAAGAAATACTCTTCATGAAAGGTGGTTCCACAAATTGTTTTCTTAAACATACAATACGGGAGATCAACTGAATGAACATATAGAAAAGAATAGAATAGAGTAGAATAGAAGTGTGCATTTTATTTGTAACACTTCATAAAACATGGCTTTAAAGTTTTCAGCAAACATTATTTTTTCAGATGGCTTAACTAACTCAAAAATTCGTGTCACAATTCACAGCAAAATCCTGTCTTGTTCTAGAACATTAATCCTTGCAAGAATTTACATTTATAGATTTCTTCCATGGATGGTTTTGGAAAGGCACCCATTCATAGTTTTACAGTATTTTAAGTTACTGCACAGTGGCAAAGTTGGAAGCACTGATTCCTTGTAACAAGAAGACCCTTGGTCCGAATCCTGGCCCAAGGTCTTTATGCATGTAAGGAAAGGCAAGGTAATTTAATTTATATAGAACACTTTCAACTCAAGGCAATTCAATGTGTTTTACATGATTCAGTGGCAATGAAACCAAATACACAACAAAAATATGAAAATCAAAACATATCATCACCAAAAGAAATGCATTTAGGAACTGAACCATAAAACAAAATAAAATAACATTTTTGTGAGTGCATGAAATTTAAAAACAAACAAAACACACAAATCCATTAATAAAAAAGAAGGTATAAAGAACAAATTTATACAAAACAATATAGATTAATAGCAGATAAAAACAGGATCAGTTAAAAAATAGGAATACAAATCAAACCATGTGACTCATAGAGTGATTAAAAAACTCAATTTAGGACTCAAAGGGAGATCTGAATAGTAACGTTTTAATCTTTGATTTAAAAGAGTCTAACGATTCAGCATTTTTGCATTCTTCTGGAAGTTTTTTCCAGATTTGTGGAGCATAGAAGCTGAAAGCTGCCTGTCCCTGTTTAGTTTTAAATGTAGGAGTGTTTAGTAAGCCAGAGTTGGAGGACCTGAGTGGCCTGCTGAGTTGGTATGGTGACAACATATCTCCAACATACTTTGGTGCTAAATCGTTCAGTGATTTATAAACTAGTAGGAGTATTTTAAAGTCTATTTTATGAGCTACATGGAGAATGTGTAACGACTTAAGAACTGGGGTAATGTGCTCTACTTTCCTGGTTTTAGTGAGGACACAGGCATCATCGTTCTGGATCAGCTGCAGCTGTCTGATTTACTTTTTAGGTAGGCCTGTGAGGATGCTGTTGCAGTAATCAATCCGACTAAAGTTAAACCCAGGAGGAGTTTTCAAGTTCCTGATGCGAGATTAATCATTATATAGAAGGTCATTGAGGTCATTAATGAAGTTTGAGCTAGCTTTGGGGGGTTTGTACATATTTATGACTTATTTTGCCCAGTCCGCCTCCTCTTCTTTGTTTCCTTTTAGTTAGAAAGATAGCATATATATATATATATATATATAAACAGAGCCTGTACATTATTATTAGTAATGAAATCATTGATTAGGAAATATTTCCCTGATAAGGATCTAATATTGAGTGATGCCAGTTTAAGAGATTCATTGGTAGTTTTTTAAATTATTCTGACAGGTGATATTCATGAGATTTGACTTAATGCGGGGAGATTTGCATTTGTAAGTTCTTCTGCTTATAATCACAGGAATGCTATTTCCTTGGTTACCAGACATGTGATTGTGGGGGAGTTGTCTTGGAGTTATGTCTGGCGACCTAATAAATCATACATCAGTCATTACCAGTGGTGGGAGGGGAGAATCATCATGTCCAATAGGCAGTGAGAATCTTGGAGTAAGCTGAGTTCCTTTGATGATTTGCTCCTGTGATTTTTTTGGAGAATTCAATTGGTTGACTGAAACATCGTATCCTGATTCATCCTTCCGCTTTAGGAGAGAGGTGGTTGCAGTGTCCTTGGAGCGATGAGAAAGTGCAGGCTCTACATTATCAGAGGGTTGTGAGCAGCTGGAGGCACAATCTGATTGTACGTTATCTGTAGGCTGAGGTGAGACGCTGACCTTCGGGGAACTTTGTTTTGAAAGTCTCAGAGCACTGTTATTCAAATGGTCAAAGATATTAGCAGCCATCAGTTTAATTCCAGCTCTGTTGAGATAGAGCTGATTTTCTTTGAATAGATGAGTTGACAAACAATCTTAAAGTTGCTGGCATAGCCGAGCGAGTTGTCCAAGCATTTCATTTTCATCCATTTATGAAGTGACCTTGCCCTAGACTGTCATTCGTGATTAACTTCTGGAAGTGGGGCAGACATCCACGTTTTTGTGATATTGAGCAGATTTAGAGTCAGGAGCAGTTGTGACATGTCAGCTCTGAGAACCACGCTCTGGTGTAGACTGATATCATAAGAGCCTGCATGTATAATGAGTGTGTGTATCCCTAGATGAAAAGCAAGGATAGAGGGAACATTCTACATAATTTGTCTGATAGTGTTCTTTGGGCAGCTGTAAACAGTAGTGTTTTTGATGAAAAAGTTTTTAATCTCATTTACAGAGCCATCATGAATTATCAGAACCTTAGCTGGTGAGGGTCTTGCTTTTTATGGGGCCGATTCACACTCATGGATGTTTCCCTTTGCTCTTGCTCTTTGCTGCTTGGTGCTGCCTTTTCATTCAAAGGGGGACTGCTGTTTGATTTCTCCTGCTGGCCTAAACCAGTCGCGGGGGCTGTGTCTTGCAGAGAGTCTAGTGCTGTAAATCTATTTTTTGGGGGAATTCCATGTGGAGAAAATATTGAACTTCCCTTGACTTGGAGCTTCTTTTTCTGCCTTTTGTTTTTCTTGGGAACAGGTGAGGAGGTATTTTCAGAGCTTTGTTTCAAAGGCAGCCAATTCTTCTCAAAATTCGAGTATACCGTTCTGCCGTTCCACGCCTCGGTGAGGGAATGTTTTTTTTCAGTGCTTTCTGAAAGGGGCTAGACCAGGCCGGAACAGTTAAAAGAATGTCAACTCCAAATATTTAGTTTTGTTTTTCAGTACTATGCTTTATCATTTAGCCTACATTTGTAGTCTACCCTTCATAGTATAAACACAGATGACAAGGGATCTTTTCTAAGCACAACACATTTATTCACAAACAATGGGAAAAAAAAGATTTTCATGTTTGGCGGTCAATGTCTTAACAACTGGTTTATTTTAACAGATGAGTGAATGCAGTTTTACACCGGAACCAACTGACCACACTAAACAAACTCAAGTGGGAGCTATGAAAAAAATATTTTTGCCTTAATTGTCATACTGCTTTGAAATAAATAAAAAAGAAATACAAAATAAAAGTTATAGCAGTGCATTGGCAATAAGATTACACTACATTGAATCAAACGACTAGACTGGGCCTACTGAAGCTGAGATTATACTGCACAATATTAATTTTCTTTCTTACTACATTTATTATCAACAAAATCCTTAAAGACAGAATCCTTTTGCATTCTCTTGAGCTTCAACAGGTAGTGACCCGAAATTGCTTTCTCACAGTCTTGCAGGAGTTCCCAGAGATGTTATATGTGTTCATTCATACTTTTGATACCTTCAGTGAGAATCTACAATCTAAATAGTCATGAAAATAAAGAAACCCAGTGAATGAGAAGGTGTGTCCAGATTTTTGGTCTGTACTGTACATATTCTACGGTGCTTCTGCACAGGATTCTGGTACTTCTCTATAACTCAGATCCATTTTGTTCAACTCGAGGGAATGAAAGTCTGACAGCCACTGCCACTTCTTACTTGAATGCACTATCCATGGTTCACACACTCTGCTTTCCAATCCACGAGTGTGCTCCTGTGTCGAGTCTATTTTTAGTAGGGTAGCAGGACCATGTTAGAGTGGGATGGCAGGCTTTCTGATGCCCTACACTAATAATTCAGCTTCCTCGGGCGGTAGTAGGAATGAGAACCGACAGCCAGTGGCTCCAAACTGGGCCATTCAGAAACTTTAATCTTCAAACTAAGAAAGTCTTTTAAACTACTTCTGATCCCTTTATATAGCTGTCAATAGATACAAAAACTCCAATAAATGTAATTTTATTAACAAAGGTTTTATTATCATATATGATGATATTAAGATGATATATGTCTTATCATATATTTTCATATCATAACTCCACTGTTCAGTATGAGGGATTGCTACAAAGTTAACGTCATGCAGTCAATAGGATTTTGAATCTATGTAATTTATTTTTAATATGTTTGTATGACTGGTTTGAATGAACTTTATACTTACATATAAATGATCATTGAGATGACAATTGTTTATCAATGGCAACTCATAAATAAGGTGATTTTAAATTGAAATGCATAAAAAAAAAAAATTCAAGTGAAATCATCTCACATCTCTCAATGCAATGCTAAACAGACAAATATCTCAGGACAACTAATAACTTTGACCAAATAAAAAGTAGAATCAATGTAATAATCCAAGTTTTAGGCAAAATTCATAACATTTTCAGAGCCAAAATGACTGGAAATCTTGAGATAATTAGACATTGATAAATCACAATCTGGAGTCTATTGTAATTCAAAGTGGAAATATTCAAATTTTTCTGATACACACATAAATAAATGGTGAAGTGTGGTCTACAGGGCCAGATTATGATAGCAGGGGTCCCTGGACACATAGTCTGTCAGTAGATGACAGACTTCTTAATAAACACATCTTCTTCTCATCTTTCTCTCTTTCATTTATAGAAACTTCCTTTTTCTATCATTTTCGATTCTCTTACCTCTACTCCCACTGTCAGGTGACGTTCAGAAGAGCCAAAGCGCTACATGTTACCATGGTTTCCGTAATTGCACCTTGAGAACTTTGAAACTCTGTCAAGGGAAAATAAAAATAGTGTGGATCTTATTGGTTATCTCTACCACCACCAATCTCTGCCATATTTAAAAATTGAATACTATTACAAGCATGAAAAGTGAGACTTTTAGCTGCTTCTCTTCATTCCAATGTTTTGCAAAGTAACTATGGCTCACTAATGTAGCGTATTCTGGTGAAAGAGTTGTTTTGCTAAAAGTTAGTTTTGGTGCATGATCTTGTGCACTAGAATAAAGGTTAGTTTATACTTCTCTGTCGACAAGTTTACACCCACACACACGTACTGAGGAGATGTTTTCTTTTTATACTTTTTTTTTTTATACTGTTGGTTTTAGTTTTGTAAATCAAGTCTTGGCCAGGACAGCAGGGGTGTAGACCTTTTTTGGCTTATCTGTCTACCAGGTATTTACTTGAGCTTGTAAACACATATCCACTCAAGGAGCAATGGCCAACAGAGAGAAAGCTGGAAAGCTTTTTACTAGAAGTAGAGCTCATAGAACAGTCTAAAATCGCATGTAAACAAAAAAAAATCTATGTTTCGTTGTTCTCTACACTTCCTGAGGCCTATTTCAAGTGAAAAACCTGAGTCAGTTAACCCTGAGATGAAAGAAACTCTGTTTTTTTGGCTTCATAAAGCCAGCTCAGCGTAACTTTGAGTTGGTTACCCGGGCAACATACTGCATGAAACTAAGCTGCTCGCTGGCAGGTTTGCTTCAAATAACTCTGAGTTTCTCCTGCTCTTAAATTGAAGCCAGTCTAAAAGCAATGCCGAGTACAGCATGTTTGTTTCTTTAAGAGTGAATTGATGTGAAGCGCAGATTATCATATTATATTCTACCCATTACAAAAACTCTGTGGGATATAAAGTGTAGCTACTTACAGCAGCATGGAAGTCTGTTATAGTAGGGCTCAACAAGACAGGTTACACACTCAAGCAATCAAGCCACTCTGTTTTCTTCACTCCTTAAAATGAACACTCATAATGAAAGTTACATTTATGAACCTAGGGTTTTGTTTTCTTAATCGAAAACCTTTTTGCACAATTTACTCCTTGGAAATAGAAAACCACTATCCCCTGACTATGAACCAGAGTTCACATAGATATGTAAAAAAAGATAAATAGATCTTCTAAATTATAAGAATGCTTCATGTAGTTAGAAAAAAAGGCTTCATACCTTCACAATTTCTACTTTAAAAAATTGCCAGTAAAGTCTCACATAGGCCATTAGGTGTCATAAATAAATAAATGATTTTCTCTCTCTATGATGTGCCTGAAACACGAGTGTGCAAATAAATCTCAGAGTGCCTTTAAGACAACATTTTACTAACAGGATCTTCTTAAGGCAGGTTTTGTACATTTGTTTAGAGAAAAAAATAAATTAACGTCTGGCATGTAGCTAGGTTTTTATAACAGAAATATGTTACCTTTGCTTTTATTCAGCCATTCCCTGTTCTTTTTTCAATTTTTATTTGCACATTACTATTTTCATTTCATCGCAAGATGCATCAACTCTGTAAGGACGCTTTCTCTGGGTAACCTACTTGCAACATCTGCACACTTTTATAATGTATTTGACCATTATTTTTTTCAACTAATCCTCTTTGATATGGTGACCATTCTCACACACCAATGCATGCCTGAAGTTGAAGGATGTAGGTTACAAGCCCATTACAGGGTGAATAGATGTGCTCGCCCTGTAGGAACATTAGCACAATTTTTTTTCTTACTTCTGTTTTACACAGAACAGAAAAACAATTATAATCCCCAATGCCTGGTAGGAAAAAAACTCACTTTATATAAAAAGAACATGGATCTCAGAAGCTGAGATCCATGTTCCATGAGCTGTCAACTGTCATTTTCATTGCTTGATTTGGTCATTGTCTTCCAGGCTGGCATTTTGCATGGTTAGGAGATTCACATTCCTCACAGTACTCACAGGTAAAAATTTTACTTTTTAGTGCATTACGAACACTATAAAAAAAAATTGTCTCCATGTTAAATAGCTTGCATTCTTTAGCATATGTATTAATTTTGAATTCATTTTATAAATACTGTTGTCTATTTTGAGTTGAAATAAATGCATGTAGAAAAAGCTCAACTGATTATTTTTTGTCTGTCTTTATAGCATCATAATGGACAGGGAAAAATAAAAACGTGAAAACCAAGAAATATTCATCCATAACGTCTTCTGTGTTATTTCATTTAGAGCACCATCCTTCATATTTTACCAGAACAAAGGGATTTACCCAAGAAAATTGGAACTCTTTTAAGAAGTAGGGGGTTGATCTGTGGGAAGCACGTGAGGGCTCCAGTCCTTCGCGCCACTTTCCCGCAGTAGCCTCTCAGTGGAATCACTGTTTGTGTTTTTGAACGTTGTCAATATAAAAGTATCAATGTTCTCCCTGGTCTGAACATCTTCCACAGAAAGAACCCCAAGGTACAAATTATTCATGCTGGTTTCTTTCAGGGTAAACAGAGTGCACAGTGCATCTACCAAACAGCTCAACAGATGGGCGCCCATGTGAGTCACTTATATAATCCCATTTCTACAGATTTAGAAAAAGAAATGACCTGTAATGTGTCCTCCTGCATGGCTGACGAGGGAATGCGAAGGTAGACTTTATTTCAAAATGAATACAATGAATACAAGCTGCTAAAAACATAATGAGTAAAACTGCATCGAAAGCTTTTAATAACTAAATGGACTGAATTTCTGTGGCACCTTTTCGTACATACTGAAAGCCCAGAGCGCTTTACACTGGATCTACATTCAGTCATTCCCACTCACAAACGTTCATACACCGATATGCAGACCAGTGAGGTTGAGTTCCTTGCCCTCGGGCACTTCTACATACTGTATATGACAGACGGAAGCTAAGCCACAACTTTCCGATTGCAAGACAACTCTATAACTCTGTTACAACTACTCTTCCCAATTAGGGGCCTTCCCCTGAGGCCTAAGAGTGGAGGTATGTTAATGATAAAACTGTGTAATTAAAGTCAGATTTACAATGATATGCAAATACATTGAAATAAAAGAACTGCAGGTTGTGATTTTTATTTATTCATTAAATATGACCTTAATGTTGCAATAAACACTCTCCAAATTCATACAAACTTGGATGGCATAATCATTATAAACAGCAGTCTACACTTTTATGATATCTTTCAATCTTATTTTATTTTTTAAAGCACTTTACAATGTGTTCCTCACATCTCCCTTAATCAATAACACATTTATGCAGCAGTTATTACAATATGAATTGCACTCCCAAGATATTAACCTTTCCTTTTCAAATATAGTACCTTGCAGTTTAAAAATATTCCTACTACTTGAATTTATGGTTAGTTTATTAAAATTATCATTTACACACCAACAAAAAGTAGTGTGTAATTGTGAAGTCGAGGGGAAGTCACCCAAATTTAAAGTATTTCCCTTGATAACTGTCTGAGCACTGATAGGCTCGAATAAAATCAAGAGCCTGATGTGTTTAACTCAATCTCAGCATAAATCTAGCTGTTCTGAGAAGATCTCAGAGTTTTTTTTAAAGAACATTCAGGAAAAAGCAGCATCATAAAGTACAGGGGATACAACAGACACTTCAGGGAGAACATTTTGAAGGTATTTAAAGCAGAGTTGAGCAACATCCAAAGATTTAAACAATTAATGGGGACAACATCTAACAATATAAAGTTGACATTTCATGTATAAGTGCTAATAAGCAACCAGTGCATTGGAAAAAAAATGTTGAAAAATATGTGCAAGTTTTCTACAAGCTATGAAGGAGACACAGCTAACATACAGAGGAAGATGCTCTGGTCAGGTGGGAGCAAAACTAAACGTTTTGGCCTGTGTGCAAAAATTAATTGCAGGACTACATCCTGTTGACATAAAATCACACCAAAAAATGTTTTTTAAATTAAATATGAGAAACTGGATGTTGAAGATTTATCTTTGCATAACAGTGTATCAGAGGCAGTGTGAGGTTTAGAGTCAAACCCAAGGACAGAGTTATTTTGGGAGATGGGGAACAAACAGGCAGAATATCACTTCACAAAATAATCCAATGCCACCCACACCACTGTATCCTGTGAGGAGAGAGGATGTAGACAAAATCAACAAAAACTTTGAATTAGTGTTTGCTCTAAGAGCTGTCGATGGGGGGGGGGGGAGTTTCTGGCCAGTGCATTAGATTTATTAGATGTCTCCCCTGCTCTACCTGAATCAAAGATTTGAATAGTCTCTTTGGCATTTCTGCAAAAGCTGACAAAAACTATTTTCATTTCTGTGTTCAAGCAAATAAACACCTTAAAAACATGAATGATTCATTTTATGTTTGATTTTTTTTTTTTTTTTTTTTTTACAAAATAGCAGTCTAGACAACTTATTACTTCATAGGTGTTACTAATATACATGAAGAAAAAATTTGCACATTACATACAAAAGAAAGACCAAAAGGTACATCTGAAGCTGTCAAGAATCTATACACAGTCTAGTATAATCGTATCCAGAATTTAAAAGACTAAAGTTTTAAAATGTAAACTTTAAGATGCCAGATTGTACTACCAAGCTAAACATGGCAATGCAATGAACCATGAAGATACTTTTTTCCAACAATTTACTCTTAAATTAAATAAGATTATTGTAAAACCCTTTTGAGAAGCAGTTGGAACATGGCAAGTATATGTATGACATTCCGTTATTACTTTTCTCTCTTTCTCTACCATTACCCTTCGAGGCTGATTAAACAAAATAAACCGGGCGGCATTGCCAGTATCCGACCAGAGATACCGGGAAAAGTATTTTGGAACTATAATCCAGCATTTGCAATTGCCAACTAAGCCACCAAACCACGCTTCAATCCGTCTGAAAACTTCAGTCCAAATAAGAACATCTTGGAACAGAAACACTTTGGGATATTTATGAAGAACATTTGATGTTATTTTTGTAAAACTTGTGTAAAATTTGTTATTCATGTAAAATGTATTTGAAGAACAGTATTTTTGGTTACTTGATAGCTGTTAAAACACCCCTGAAGACAACAACAAAGCACTTCCGAGATGGTTCAAACTTACAGGGGAATAGTGCTAAGGATTCATAACAAAAAATCGGGGGAATGAAGGAGTGTTTTGGCAGATACTGCCTTATTTAGATGCTTCCCTTTGCCTGTCCCTATCAACTCGCATTATATGGACAGATGGTGATTGCGAATGGATATTTCTCTCCAAGGACTACATGTTTAGGTTTTTATCACCTAAAGAACATTGCCAGAGTCCGCCCCATTCTCTCTCGGGCCAATACCGAGACGCTAATGCATGCTTTTATCACCAGTAGAATTGATTATTGTAATATCCTGCTTTCTGGTCTTCCCAAAAAGACTACCTCAGGTTTACAGCTTTTACAGAATTCAACAGCTCGTGTCCTGATGAAGACTAGGAGGCAGGAGCACATTACACCGGTCTTAGAATCACTGCATTGGCTCCCCGTATGTTTTAGGATCGATTTTAAGGTTCTTTTAATGGTTTTTAAGTGTCTTAATGGTCTTGGGCCTTCGTATCTGTCAGAAATGCTTTTACCGTATGAACCCTCGCGGTCTCTGCGCTCCTCTGGCAGCCGTCTCCTTGTCATCCCCAAAGTCAGGACACAGACTCATGGTGAGGCGTCTTTCCATTATTATGGCCCTCACCTCTGGAACAGGCTGCCAGAGGACCTCAGGGCCGCAGAGAACATTAATGTTTTTAAGAGCAGACTCAAGACTCACCTTTTTAGCTTAGCCTTTAACTAATTATTATTTATTAATATATTTTTAATCGCTCAGCATGTTTTACCTGATTTAATTTTTAGTTCAGCTTTTAACTGTTTATTTATTAATCTGCTTTGCATTTTTATTATTTGTTTTACACTTATTGTTTTATACTTTATATACTTTATATTTTATTAACTTTATATTTTAATGTATTTTAATCTTTCTTGCCAGTGTTTCCTCTCTGGGGAGCCCCCTGCATCGGGGGCGGTGGTCGGCTGTGGCTGCCTGGGTGCCCCCCAGGTAGCGCTTGGGTGGAGGTGGGGGTACCAGCCCTCCCTCCTCTGGGCGCCCTGGGTCGGAGCCTTGGCTGCTGCTGTTGATCTGCTGCTGCTGATGCAGATGGCTCCCATGATGGCATTTCCTGGCTCATCTGTACTCAGCCCACTTTTTGTAGCTTCTAAGTGTGTGTGTGAGTGAGTATGGCTGATGGGTTGGGTTGGGAGGGGGTTGTATTTGCACTGATGATTTTATTTTTGAAGGGGGGGGGGTTGTGGGGTTATTTTAAATCTGTAAAGCACTTTGAGTAACTTTCTTTGTTTGAAAAGCGCTTTATAAATAAAGTTTGATTTGATTTGATTTGATATCTGTCACCAAACCTGTCAATGAACGCAATGCATGCTATAATTAAAGGCAGGGTACACGATTGTGGGAGCGTTCCTCAAGAGGGCGTTATTGCAAAATAAAAAGTCCCACCTTAGGCTTCATGGTCTCCCCTTAAGCCATGCCTCAATAACACAGGCACGCGCAGCCAGCATGGTCTGGTTGGGTCTCCGCCACTGTCGCGTTCTCCAGCTTCACTTGGGTGCATGGCGCATTCACAAGTAAAAGAAAAATAATCACATTGGCTACTGCAGCTGGCGCAATCAATTTATCTGTTGGTAAGGTAGCGCAAGCTCCCTTCCTGTTTACAGGCTAGAATGAGCGTTGCGTGCAAACGAAGGGGACGTGCAGAGGGGGAGGTGCTGGAACACGGAAGCTTTGCTTACAAGCTTCTTATTTTGGACGGACCGTGGAAGTTGATTGGATGAGGTTTTCCCAGGGTTTCTCACTGTAGAAGGATTGAAAATTACTCGGTCAAGTTTAAGAGCTCCTAACTTATAAGTAGCCACTGGTATATGAAGAGTATATGTATATGTAGAGTATATGAAGAATTTTTTGGCAGTTTTAAAAAAAGTGTTTTAAAATGAAGTCGTATGTTTAATTGCTGGTTAATCAGCAATATTTCTTAAATTTTAAAAATTGATTCAAAACAAAAACAAAAAGTCCTGTACAGGATTATCACAATTCACGCATGAAAATGTTTAATCATTTTGGTTATTCAATAAGTTGTGACACTTATGGACCCCATACTACTGAGTGAAAAATAAAACTATTTTTATTTGCTTAAATAATGTGTTTGATGCACAAAATTTAATACTTACTGAAAATGCTTAAAGAAAAACAGAATGGCTAAACTTTTTTCTTTTTACCTATCTGGGTATCTGTGTCAGACGGTCTTTGTCATATCTTTCCTCAGTGTCCACCTCCTGCTCCATCGTGGCCCCTCCGTGATAAAACACGGCCATCATGGTGTTCCCACTGTCCTGACTCCCCCGCGTGTTCGTGGACACGCTCAGCTTCGCCTTCAGGGTGCTGTCATGCCTCTGCTGCCCGGCCTCGTTGTTTGCCAACATGGTCTCCACCGCTGTGCTCACCGCCGAGAGAAAGCCTCCCCCACGGCAGCGCAACAGGCGCAGGAAGGCGTCTCTGAAGTCCGCGTTGAACGCATAAATAACCGGGTTTAAAGAGGAGTTGCTCCATCCGATCCACACGAAGACATCGAAAGTTTTTTCGCTAACACAGCAGGGGCCGCGGTGGGCTGCCGGAGACCCTGGTCCGGGGCAGAAGGGCAGAGCGCAGTTCAGGATGAAGAAGGGCAGCCAGCAGCAGACGAAAACACCCATTATGATGCTCAGTGTCTTCAGCACTTTTGTTTCTTTTCTGATGGAGACTCTGAGCTCCCGGTGTGACTGACTGGGGCACTGGGAATCATGATGGATGCTGACGCGGGACTGGTAGGAGCTGGCACCGATTTCTGTGCACATGTGCGGGAACAGCTCAGGCACGTGCGACCGGCAGCTTTGGGCGTGCTCCGCCGCGCGCTCTAGGGAGGATATCACCCGGATCTGCGTTTGGGCAATCCGGTAGATCCGGGTGTAGGTGATGATCATGATCACAACGGGGATGTAGAAGCTGATGAGGGAGGAAGAGATTGCGTAAGTGCGGCTCAGACTAGAGTCACATCTCCCTTCGGTGATCTCCACGCGTGGGGTCACGCGCCCGCCTGGGTCACTAATTTCCGCCCGGTGCCAGTCCAGCTGCACTGGAACAAAGGAGATCACCATGGACACTGTCCAAGTCACACCGATCATAACAAAAGCCATCCTCTTGTTCATGCTCCGCTCGTAACCAAACGGGCTGGAGATCGCCCAGTATCGGTCCACGCTGATGACGCACAGGTTGAGGATGGAGGCCGTGGAACACATGATGTCGCATGCCAGCCATGTCTTACAAAAGCCACCGAACGGCCAGAAGCCGGCCACTTCGGCCGCCGCTTTCCACGGCATCACCAGAACCGCGACCAAGAGATCCGACAGAGCCAGAGACACGATGAAGATGTTGGTCGCCTTGGCGCGCAGGTGGCGGTAGCGATACACAGCCGCGCACACTGTCATGTTGCCCAAAAGCGTCCAGATGATGAGCAGCACCAGGACGCATCCAGTAAGAGCTCTGTGCGCCGGTGGGTCCGGCCGGCTTGCTGCTCCAACCAGCGCTAAGCCGGTGGTGTTATTCATGGTCCAGATCCAACCAGGACCACATGACAAACTGCAGGACAAGCACTGTAGGCTATATTAATAGGTTAAAGCCACACGCAGTTACTGTGGGAATGGCGCAGCATGCTGAGATCAGACTAATCTGTGTCACTGAGCTGAGCGCATAGCATATCTACAGGGGACGCCCAGTAGCCTACAGCTGACTGCCCAAACACAGCTCTGAGAGACACAAGGCAGAGAGAAGGTGGTCACATGAGAAAGAATCAGTGAGCTATTTTAGCAGTGAAAGAAACAATTTCTGTATCTCTTTGTCTACTCATTTTCAATTTAGAGCGTTTCTTCTTACTGCTGATTTGTGATAAAAATGGCAAAAATTATGCAGGGAGTCCATCTTGATCTTAACCAAAATAGATGGCTTTAATTGTGTTTTTAATTGTGTTAATTGAAAACGAAAAAGTAAAAAACACTGCATTATTCATCACATGACAGTAGTTATGCGCTGTGAAGCAGAATTTTTGAGAGAAAAAATAATTAGATATTACTCATTTTGATAGCAAAACCCAAGTAGACACTTTTTATCAGGTTATTTCACCTGAAGTGGCTTGTTCAGGACAGAATAGCTAGAAAAAAAACAAATTTGTATGAACCCAGAAAATATTTGTAAAAAAAAAAAATGTAAATCTTAAAGATACACTCTGTACTTTTGCAGATATTTGCCCTCTGTCGCCCTCTCAAGGCTTGCAGCGTAACACCACTGTCGTAAAAACAAATCTCTCTTGGAGCGCATCTGAAGAAGTTTACTGACGGTTTTACAAATTCGCCAACCAAGACAACAAATCATCAAACTAACGGTGTGTCAGTTGGTAGACCGTCAAACAGTTTTCCCAGCACTGTATCACATAATCATACCCGGAACAAGCATTTATTACTTACCAATCCAGTAGCAACATGGCTAGTTCAGCATCCATACATCCTGCTGGATCTCTAAGGTCTCACTCACAGTGGCTGACCACACAAAACTGAAAAGTTATAATATTGGGTTTTTGAAGCTAATCCTACTTTGAATTACACTGTGCAACAGTTTGACAGAAAACATATTTCACAGTAGTCAAAGGAAGGAAATGTTCTCTGACCCGTGTGTTTCCAGCTTGCTGATCTATAAGGAAGCAGGCAGAAGGAACCACGGGAGGTGGGTTGTTATCAAGGTCGACATAACAGTGGACGAGCCTGGTCATGAGCCGCAGCATCCAGCTCTGTAGCTCAGCACGCTGCAACTTTCCTTGACCCCGATGAACGGAGGCGGTGTGAATCAGAGGTTAACAAGCCTTCTCCAGCAGTGCAGCTTCAGCAGCTTTCAGCTTTTGAAGCCCAGTTTCTTTTTCTCGCTTCTTCTTATAGCGTCTTCTTTGGTTTCTTCAGTGGATCAAATATCCTGTACAAAACTTTAATTCTGAAGAGTTGGTCTGTCATTGTTGTGTGTTATTTATTGTGATTTACCAAAGCCAATACATTAACTTTAACCGTCTTTCTTTAACCTGTAGTTGTTAAATCTTTCCAGATTGAGTCCGACAGGGACCTGAGACTGACATTTGAGCTCAGTTTGTTCATACTGAGCAGGGGCTCCCGTAACCATTAACTTTATTAAGAGTTACAATAATGTAATGATAATTAATAAATGTCTTTTAACCACTATAAATATTGCTGATAATTGAATTGAATAATCCTTTATTGTCACACGAGGGGAAATTCAGTTTATAGTACAACCTGTCCATCCTGGTCACTGAAGGGCTTGCAGTCACAGAAAGGCGCTCCCATGAATTAAGCCACTTATTGTGCAACAGTGATTTCAATTGTTCTCTATCCAATAAGCAAAGGTGCAATTGAATGTGAAAGGATGATGACTCATTCAACAGACCCTGAAAAGGGTGCCCCCCACACTTCTCAGATGATGGCTACACCCCTACTGTGTACTACATTTAAATCTATTTATTTTATTGACTTCAGTAACCCTGTAATATCAAATCATTAACAACCAGTTTATTCTAGCAAAAAGATTTAATATGATGTAAATAGTAAAGTACACATTATATAGGGAAAACTATGTTCAGATGGTCGCTTAAAAAAGCCCAAGGATGGTTTTTCACCTTGTACTTCATAATTTAGCAATAAATGAGACATTTTTGGAAAATATTTTTTTAAGAGGAGGTACCAGTATAAATTGGAAGTTTTATAGAACATTTTCACAAAATAATACAAAGAAAGCCCTCAACATTTTTTTTCCCTTTATTTTCTCTTTTGTTGTATACACTGCACACACAGGGCAAACACAGAGATCCTCTACAGCTTTTATTACTTTAGATATATTACTCACTGTCCAAGTATCACACTTCCAATATGGACCTACAGTACATCATTAGTAACACAATTGTATTTAAAGACAAACCCGTTTGCAGAGATATTACAACATCTGGGGATGTAGTGCAGATTAAAGATGACTGCATTGTTCCTAGAATAAACCGTTGGTAATTCCCATGCTTTCTGTAAAAAAAAAAAAGAACACACACACACAGAGAGATGTGTGTTCTTTAAATAATGGCAACAGGGTTTGGTTTGAGTACAGATTTAAACGATGGACACAGGGAATACAGCACACGGCAGAGGGTGGGGAGTTAATAATCAGATTATCTCCATCATTTCTGAGAGTTTGTGCATTTGCTGATTTAGGACACACAGGAATCCCATACATTTTTCATGACAAAACAGCTCTCACGTGGATTCTAATTTTCCCTAACTCTGGGTTAATGGTTTTATTAAATACAGGAAGTTTACAGTGCCCTGCAAAATATTCATATCCTTTGAGCTTTTTGTGATTACATTTTTGTTCCTCATCTAACACTTTTCATTGTATTTTATTAGAATTTTGTGTGGTAGATTCAGAAAAAGGAGGCGTGTTTTTGTACTGAAGTCCCTTTATTCTTAAACCTCAAAATAAAATTCAGTACATTCAAAGGAGAAAAACAGAGCTTATCACTCTGAATTGCCCTATCATGCTGTGGGGGCTCTTCTTTTGCAGAAACAGGGGAGCTGGTCAAAGTGCATCTAAAGAAAATATGGGACAATATTAAAAGAAAATGTGTTTAATGCCTCAATGGATTGGTTTAGATCACAGTATAATGGTGCATTAAAATGACCTAGTAAAAGTTAAAGCCCCAGTCTGAGAGTCTGTATAGAAGACAGATGTTCTCAGACAGCACCCACCCAATCTGACTCAGCTTGAACAAATATGCAAAGAGGAATGGGGAAAAAAATATTTCACTTGTGTCTCTTGATCTGCAAAATCTCATGCGGCTGATGTTATACAGGTTCCATGTATTTTAGTACAACAGCACATACAAGCAGATTTATTAATGTGTAGCTGAAACTCAAAAAAATTAGAATGTCGCACAAAAGTACAGTACACATTGAGGAAGTGATTGATGCAAAAGGGGCCCGAGCCAAGTACTGAGTGCTTATGCATGATTATACTTTTCA
Organism: Apricaphanius iberus; assembly: GCA_028564705.1. Taxonomy (NCBI): domain Eukaryota; kingdom Metazoa; phylum Chordata; class Actinopteri; order Cyprinodontiformes; family Aphaniidae; genus Apricaphanius; species Apricaphanius iberus. The sequence continues at coordinate 1,126,132 of JAPXFQ010002192.1, forward strand.
GAGGTCCAACATTTCACTATTTAAAATCCTTGTTTTATTGATTTCATGTAGTATTCTAATTTTTGAGATTCTTAATTGGGGAATTTCACAAGCTGTAAGTCGTAATCATCAAAATGTCAACAACTAATTTCTTGAAATATCTAATTTTGCATGTTATAAGTTTATATAATATATTAATTAAAGCTTTTAAGTTGAATTACTAAAATAGATTAACTGTTCTATGATATTCTTCTTTTTTGAGTTTCACCTGTCATATTAAGCTGTTATTGTATGGAGCATGGAGTTCCGACTTTCTCCAGAGCTGCGTTCAGACCCACCAATCCCATCTCCTGCACAAATCCAACCACACTTGTTACTCTGCGAGGGGTCTCTGCATAACCCTTGTCGAGCATCTCTGTACATTTTTGGCCACAGAGCCTCCTCAGGGTGGAGATTTCCTTGTCACAGTTTTCCGTCTCCTTCAGCAGGTTCTCATCCAGGAGCTTTTTCAAACGTTCCTCGCATTCTTTTTGTTGCTCGATCTTGATCTTCAGGAACTTCAGTTCCCGTTTGAAAGCCTCGGTTCTCCGTTTCTCCACCCTCAGCTGCTCCATCTGCAGTTCTAGTTCCCTCTGACTCTCCTCCCGCTCCTGTCTGATAACATCCTGCATTTGCCTCTTCCTCTCCTCCTCCTTCCTTTTCAGCTCCTCCAGCCTCTGGCATAGGTTGTCCAGCTCTCCTTGCAGAGCTTCTCTCTCCATCTCCTCTCGTTGTCTGAGAGCCTGCTCCATTTGAATGCACTGAAGCTCCCTCTTTCTCTCTTTCTTTTCATTTTCTGCTCTGTCCTTCTGGATCTTCTCCTCCATGGATTGTCTCATCTTCTTCTCCCTCTCAACCTGCTCCTCCAACATTTTTGTTACTTTATCGAGCCTCTCCTCAATAGCTTCTCTCTTCTTCTTCTCCATCTCTGTTAGTCTCGAGACCTCTTGCGATTTCTTCTTCTCAATTTCCTGCCTCAGGGCCTTCTCCCGATTTTTTGCCAGTTTCTCCCCCTTCTCTTTCTCCAGTTCCAGTTTTGTCCTCAGCTCTTCCATCTCCTTCTTGCTTTTCTGCTGAACCATCTCCAGCTCTTTTTCATACCACTCCTTCAGAGCATTGTCCTGCTTCTGTTTCTGCAATTCATTCTTTTCAGTAAGTAGGATCCTCTCCTCTTCCAGCTGATGAGCCAGATCTTCTTCTGCTTTCTGAAGCATTCTGCTGTTGTAGCAACTCTCTCCATTACCCTGCATCATGCCGTCCACCAAAGCAATCACATCAGCAACCTGCTCCTTGTTGTTAAGGTTCTGGTTGTTGAAGACACAGTACCTGCCCCCGCATCCAGACACCAGTTCTGCCAGTTCCCTACACTGGTCTATCAAGCAGTGTTTCACTGACGCCCCCTCCTCCAGGCGGTCTCCGTGGGTAAAAACCACCACGGAGAAGCTCAGAGCGTGGGAGCCCATTGCGTCCTTGATGTGTCGCACTGCTTCCTTCTCCTCCTGAGTGAACCTTCCGATTTGAATAACAATCAGGAAAGCGTGTGGTCCGGGAAAGAGGAGGCTGACGCTCCTCCTCAGCTCCCGCTGCACGTCCTGCAGAGTGTGACGAGTGTCCAGCACACCAGGAGTGTCAAGAAGCAGCAGCTGTCGCCCACGAAACTCTCCACTGGCTCTGTGGCAGCGCTGGGTGATTGAGGGACTGCTCAGTTTTAGGTCCAGGACCTTCCGGCCAAGGATGGAGTTGGCAGTGGAGCTTTTACCACTTCCTGTTCTCCCCACTAAAACCATTCTAATGGTTGTGGAGGAAGGAGTTGACTTCTTGCCTGGTGAAACAAAACGGACCGAGTTCAATAGAACCTTCGGATTAAGAAAAAGAGAAAGGTATAATATGTCTTACCAACAGTGTTGATGGACTGCTTAGTGAGAGAAGTCATGTTGTTTCGGATCATTTTCATCCACACACTAAGGAGAGAAAAATCTGCTACAACCATTTAGGCACCGTCACTGTGGGTGTGTCTTAGACTTATGTCATGTGAACTCTGCACATCATCATCATCAGCTTTTTAAAATCTGTCTGGAAAACATTTGGTTCAATAGTCTGTCTCCAAAACACCCAACGCAGCAAGTTTCTGGGAACTCACAAAACAGCAAAAAGTCACTGTCCAGCAATGTTCTGATCAATACATACAGGGTTTGGTTTTGCTATGCTGTGTTTTTTGTGTGTTTGTATGTTTGGGTGAGTGTGATCGAAGTCCAATCGATCCTATGACCGTTTGATTGTTAGATTGCTTTATCAAAAAAGTAAACGGATTGGTCATCTGAGAAGGAAACACAGAAATCAATGCACTTTCATCTGCCCAAGATCAGGTGGATCAGACACCCAACAGCACACATGCCACTGTTTTGCAATACTCCAACGTTGCAGATGATTACTGTCACTTGCAGCAAAAAAAAAAGTAAATATGGGATATTCAGCTATGGGGATCAGACATTTAAACTCCTGGAACATGAGCATGAGGACCAGAAAGAAAAAGTTTTCCTAATGAGTTCTGTAAATGGCAAGAAGAAACCAGTGATTTCTTTGCTAAATTGAAATGAGGGCCAGTTCCCAAGGGAATACAGATGACAGTGGTGAATGTTAAATGGAGCCACTTTTACAAAGCACTCATTAAAAAGAACACTCAGTTTAGTCATTTTTATCACTGTTGTTGCTAAATGTTTTAATTGCTAGTTTAAATTTTTTTTATTTACTCAGTTTTAATTTTTACATTTATGCAATCATGTAAAGCACCTTGAATTGCCTTGTGTTGAAAGAGTGCTATATAAATAAAACTGCCTTTCCTTGTGAGGGAGAGTTTTTGAAGCAGATATGAAAACATAATTGCCAAAATAAAAATAAAAAGTCGTTTGGCACAATTTGGTGAAGAACATAGGATACAAAGCTTGATTCAGGATTTTACCTTTGTTGGAAGGATGTGTATGCATGCTACAAAGAAAATCTGTCTGCATCTTTCAGTGCCATCCAAGGGTCGTTGTGCTGCTTAAAGTGTATGGGTTCATCCAGGCCTAGAGTTTTAAGCAGCATCTAACAGCTTCTATTCCAGGGTTGCACTGTATCTAGCTCAATTCATCTTCCATTCAACTCAACTTTGATTTATCCCAAAAACATACATTTTGATCTGAATATCAAAGGATGTTACACTTTCAAGCGTTTTTTTATTTGTAAAATGACAATAAATACTTTTTCCCCCTCCCACTTCACAATTGTGTGCTCGTTTGGGTTGGTCTGACACAGAGAAAAAAGTATTAAAATACACTCAAAATTGTAGAAGTGACGCAATATCTTAAAAATAAGAAGGAAGGATTTTATTGTACAAAGCCTACAAGCTCCACTAGATGGAGACAAAGTTTTCTTAAGATGGAGATGACTGGTGGTTTTTTGTTATGATATTATGGTCCTTATTTAATAAGCAGAAAAAAAGAGCGTTTGAGTTTCAATCTTTAGTTATCAGTATTTTCTAATCTGTTCTCAATCTTGAAGGGAAAATGTTATCTTTTGAAGCACAACATAATGAGAGAACTTGACTGCAAGGAGATGCAGATGTTCATTCAGTCTGAAACCAGGGCACCTATTTATAGGACTAATAATGAGGGCCAGCTTGGGCCTAAAATATTAAGCTTGTATTCTTCTGACATTGGCAATGATTGTGCTTGCTGGCTGGGATAAACTTATTTATCTACGCAAGATGTCAGTGGTTATGGGATATTCTCTCCTGTTATGTTTTTAATTTTGATGTAATTTTATTTCTGACCAAGAAGTCTTTATCACCTCAACAGATTATTACATTTATGTTTGACCTTCAAGCTTGTCACGTTTCTTATAGAAAGGCTTAAATAGATGTACTTCTATCAACATGTGTATGTTCGGTTAACATGTAACTAAATCCTTCATTATGACTGAACAGGTGCTGGTCATAAAATTAGAACATCGTGAAAAAGTTGATTTATTTCAGTAATTCCACTGAAATAGTGAAAAGTGTCTATCACATTTATACATTACACACAAAATAATATATTTCAAATGTTTATTTCTTTTGATTTTGATTATTATAACTGACAACTAATGAAAGTCCCAAAATCATTATCACAGAATATTAGAATTTTATGAAAATTTTCAATATTGAAGACCCCTGGTGCGACACACTAATCAGCTAATTAACTCAAAATATCTGCAAAAGCCTTTAAATGATCTCTCAGTCTAGTCCTTTAAGTTAAACACTTGTTGGGAAGACTGCTGACTTGAGAGCTGTCCAAAAGTCAACCATTGGAACCTTGCACAAGGAGGGCAAGACACAAAAGGTAATTGCTAAAGAAGCTAGCTGTTCACAGAGCTCTGTGTCCAAGCACATCAAGAGAGAGGCGAAGGGAAGGACCAGATGTGCTTGAAAAAATTGTCCAAGCAACAGGGATAACCGCACCATGGAGAGGACTGTGAACAAAATCCATTCATTTCTTGCCTAGGCTAAAGATAAAAAGGACTGGACTCCAAAGTTATGTTCTTTGATTAAAGTAAATTTTGCGTTGTCTTAGGGAAATCAAGGTCCCAGAGTCTTGAGGAAGACAGGAGAGGCACAAAATCCATGTTGTTTGAGGTTCAGTGTAAAGTTTCCACAGTCAGTGATGGTTTGGGGTGCCATGTCATCTGGCGGTATTGGTACATTGTGTTTTCTGAGGTCCAAGGTCAATGCAGCCATCCACCAGGAAGTTTTAGAGCACTTCATGCTTCCTGCTGCTGAACAACTTTAGGAGATATAGATTTAACTTTCCAACAGGACTTAGCACCTGCACACACTGCAAAAGCTACCAGAACCTGGTTTAAGAACCATGCTATCCCTGTTCTTGATCGGCCAGCAAACTTGCCTGACCTTAACCCCATAGAAAATCTATGGGGTCTTGTGAAGAGGAAGATGCAATACGCCAGACCCAACAATTCAGCAGAGCTGAAGGCCACTATCAGAGCAACACTGGCTCTCATAACACCTGAGCAGTGCCACAGACTGATCAAGTCTAGTCCACGCCGTTTTGCTGCTGCAGTAATCCAGGCCAAAGGAGCACCACCTAAATATTGAGTGTTGTATATGCTCATACTTTTCATGTTCATATTTTTCAGTTGGCCAACATTTCAAAAAATCAAATCTTTTACATTGATCTCAATTAATATCCTAATTTTCTGAGATACTGCATTGGGGACTTCCATTAGTCGTCAGATATAATTATCAAAATTAAAAGAAATAAACATATGAAATATATTACTCTGTGTGTGTAATAAATGGATCTGATATGCAAGTTTCCATTTTTGAATGGAATTACTGAAATAAATCAACTTTTTCATGATATTCCAATTTCATGACCAGCACCGGTAGTATGCCTGCTGTTAATAGACTCCTGATGGAATTAGAAAACTCCACTGCATAAAATATAGTAAATAGACTTCTTTTTAACTTTTTTGACTCAGTAGAGTTGTATTTTATAAACGTTTTATGATCATAGGACTTTGTATAGGCTTTCGGGATAATACTCCTTGAAGCCTTCTAAAACCTAGTCAGATGAAAGTTATGTCCTTCTGATTTTCAGTCTAGGTCATGGAAAGTCCTGCAAGGCTCAGAACAGAGCCTCTTAAGTGTACTCCCTTCTGTTAAAATGCAGAGTGATGTAAAAGATAAGATCTTGCTGAAACATTTAAAACTGAAAAAAATCATTTATTTTCAACATTCACACCTACAATTATGTAGATTCATCAAATTCACCTGAAATAATGTTCAGTTGATTTCCTTAACTTTTTTGCTTTTAACTTATTATCCTTTTGTTAAAGCCAAGTACCTCCGTTTACAAAGGTAATGAACGTGAAACTCAGGAGAATATGACATGTTCCACAGCATTCTTCATATACCACTGTACAACAAATATCATTGGGGAAAATGTGTGCAAATACTGACATGAGAAAACTGGTAAGACAAATCTGGGCCGCCCCACACATGCCAAAGTTGACTTTTCGTGTTTTAAATGTAACATAAATCATGTATATTCCCCAGATGTATGGCCCAAGGAGTAAGGTTACAAAACAGAGGCCGTTTTCTTCTTATTATTTATGTAGGTTTTATCTCAGTGACTTCTATCTGCAAAAAATAACACATAGTTCATACATTGTTGGTTGAGTATTATTGGAAATTACCCCACTGGTGCTTGTACAATACACAGATCAAAGTTGGAAAGAGTATCTGGTTGCTTAAAGTCAGACACATAATGCCTGTGGCTGGATGTCTGACTGTTACTTCATCAATAATGCAGAGTCCATGCATGTTCGAGGCAAGAACCAGGATTGTCTTACTGCTCCAGCACGTCGTGACACGTGCAAGCACACCTGACTTTGACTACCCAAGAGGGCGGAGCGAAGGAAATAAGTGGTTCGCTCTGTGTGCAGCAGCATGATCAGAGGTCATGATCTTTACACCCAAATTCACATACACACACACACACACACACACTGTCTTTTTTAGATCAATACAGTTTTATCTGACGGTGAAGTTGTTAAAAAGAGTAACACTGAGGCCCACTGATGCTGCAGGATTGTTGTTGATGATGATGATGACTCTGTCAAGACGCCTTGGCAATGATGAGGATGCTCATGAGAAAGACCATGACAAAGAAGATCCACATGAAAAATCTATCCATCACCTTGGCGACTTTCTTCCACTCTGCTACCTTTGCACAGGTGGCTCTCTGCTCTCGGAAGCAGTTGGCAATGTACTGGATGTTTTGCACCACCTGAAAGAAAACACAGAAAAGTTAAAGCAAACTGTTGAAGAAGAGTAATAAATCCTTCAACGTAAAAGGCAGAGGGCTGTGTCACCTGTTTATGTTGGGGGCAGGGACAGCAGCAGGGGCAAGACGGGAGCTGAATCTTTTCTGGCATGAAGAGATTTTGCTCCTTAAACCCCCCATTCAGATGCTGAAGGTTTCGGAGGTGCGGAGGAGCCTCGTAGTCCAGTTGGTCCCGTCTGATGTGGTGGTAGTGTCGTGTGGGCTCTTGTTTCAAATTGCCTCTCTCCAACGTGGAAGCACGTTTGTTATGGTTGTTGTAATGGTGGTATCCACCATTTGCGTTACCATTTGTATGGCTTTTGTAATGCTTAGTGTGGTGATGCACAGCTTGGCCATTGATGTACTTGTATTGGTTGCTGTCATGATGGTATAGGCCATTATGGAAGCTGTCATCATGGTAGCAACCCTTATCACCCATAGGTTCCTCTGGGTACAGCGGGGTCCTCTCGCTCTCTGGTGTTGTGCAGTTCTCCCCAACTTCGTAGACAAAAAAGATTTTGGACATGTAGTCGATGATTAGCACCTTCGCCCAGTGAGGAACTGGTTTGGCTTCTGCACCACAGAAATGGATGTTCATGATGAAGATGGTTAGGGATGTGGAAGCGGTGATCATAGTCATGGTGGCAATGTAGTACTTTCCTTCAGGATGGAACAAAGACACATTTAGGGAGTATAATACTGCAGGACATTCACAAGTTTGCATATTTAGCGTGAATATTCTTGAAATCAATTATCCTGTCAAAAACAGATACGATTAAAAAAAAACTCCCTAAAAATGCCAGAGTAAAAATATACAGTTTCACATAAATTTTAGCATTACTATCAATACTAGTATTAATTAAGAAAAAGGTAGAATCTGCAACAAGAAATAAGTTGTCTCAAATTTCATATTCCTGTAACTGTTTGCTCCAGAAATTACCAAGGTGCACATTAAAAAACTACAGCGAAAAAAGTTACAAAGTCTCATTAACGATCATTAGATTCTGTCAATATGTCAGTGGGGTCTTTGGGAGGCATGTCGGAAAAACTATTTCCTACCATCACAAATATTATTCTGGTGTTTGTTAAGTACTCATGGCACTTCAGCTAGAACTGTGTGAGATGATAAAACTTTTTGGCAACAAATGCTTATGTGAAGCACGTGTCAAGCTGTGGGTTTAATGCTTTTCAAAAATCACTGGGAACCTTGTTGGATATTTCTGACTTGTCTTTAGTTCTGACCATGCTAAAATAGTAATAAGTCATATAGTGCATTAGTTAAAACACAATGTCATGTGATGAAAAGAAACATATTGTTCTTTTTATTCCACACATTGTGTTGCATGCAAAATAATAAACTGATAATAAAGGACTTTATAAATTAAGCCGACGGACAGACGTAGGGTGTTTCAAATCTAGGATCCTATAAACCATAGCATATGCTTGAAGTCTTCAGAAAAACACAGAGAAGCACTGAACAAAAATGTATAGTAAAAAATGACTGAAGAAGTCTTAGAGATCATTTTTTCTTTGTTGTAACTTATTTTTTAAATTTTTAAATTTTGAATAAAGGAATCTTCAATGAGCAGCTGAACTGCCAAATGAACATTTTGTCCTAAAAACAGGCAGAACGTGAGAAAAGCTGGTTCAGACCTATGTAGGGCATGCTTTCTGCAGGAGGCATGCTCTCAGCCACCAGGAGCTGGAACACGGTCAGCGCCAGCAGCACCGTTACCCCGAGGGACACCTTCTCTCCCGAGTCTGCTGGTAAGTAGAATCCCAGAGGGGCCAAGAATGAGATGAGGAAGCAGGGCAAGAGAAGGTTGAAGATATAGAAGGAGGAGCGGCGCTTGAGGAGCAGGGTGTAGGTGATTTCTGTGTATGGGTCCGAGCAGCAGCCGTACATCATGACATTCCTGACCGCGGGCATGCCGTGACACTCCCACTCCACGTTCTCCACAAAGTCAGACAGGTCGCCACTGTCCATGCCCAAACTGATGTCCAGCTGCATGGAGAATATCTTTGATTTATTAGTGTATTTCCAGAATAAGACAGGGACAACTTAATGCTAATAACATGTTTCATTATTGCATTTCTGCTGTCTGCTCGGCAAGAATTTTCTTTTTCTAATACCCTCCACTTCACATGTTCACATGTCTTCCTGCAGCCACATACCTGGTTGCCGTTGTAGGTCCAGGACCCAAAGGTAAGATTGCATGACTGCCAGTCGAAGGGGAAGTAGGAGACATCCACCACACATGAGCTCTTTGTGATGGCCGGAGAGTCCCAAACAATCTCACCGTTATAACGCAGCTTCACATTAGTGCTGGGCGATTCTGAGGACTCTTCATCTGCTCTACATTATAAAAATGAAGAAAAAGGAAGGATTTATGGTTGAGAGTTTCCTTATTTTAGTCGCTCTTTAACATTTGTTTAATCGTTTTGGTACATATTACAGACTTGTTGTAGAGAACAATGTCAGGTTTCCAAACCAGATCACTGGGGATGTTTATCATCTCTAAGTCGTCATAGTCCTCCTTGTCCCACTTCAGATAGGCATCGTGCCAGACCAGCCTTATCCACAAGTAGGTGGTGAGAACCTGGTTCCTTTCATCCTAAACACAAACGCATTTAAATTAAGAAAAAAGGACAATTTAAAACATCTCAAATCATAAAGGCTATCACAACTGAAAAAACAAGCCAGATCCCAAAATGATTCGCTAAAGGTTTTCTAACAGACCATTTGAAGAGGCTGCAATTTTTTGTAGTGAGTAAATACTACAGAAAAAAATAGGGATTAAAGTCAATCTACCAAACTGCAGACACAAGCAGTTCTAAAAATTTAGTACATTGCTGTCTCTGTGTTAATCATAAAGGTAAAAGTATGAAGAAAATTTTCCATGAACCCATGTCAAAACAATTTTATGATGTCTCTTTTGAGAGATGTTACCAATCTTAAAAGAGCTTTGTCATGCAAAATCAATTTTTTGGAGTTTTCAACCATATAGTAGTGCAATTTTCCCTTGTCCCATGTTGTTTTGGGCTCTGTCTAAAGCCTGGAGATTTAGCAAATGAAATATGCTTTATTAACTCCGTTTTTAAAACACAAAAATCAAATTTAGATTTATTCTATTGATTTTTTTTTTCAGAAGGATCGAATTTTGATGACAATTCACTAAATATCCATCCATCCATCCATCCACAGGACAGCACAGAGACTTACAGGACATATAACATAGCCCACAGTGTTATCGGGTCTGATACCGTTGTAATATACTCAAAGTGTTAGTTCACCAATACCTTGAATTGATACTTAAAATGTGGAAACTGCAATAATTTAACAAAAACTGTTTATTTTTCACTTGACATTTTTGTTTTGTGGTCATTTTTTTTATAATATTTTATTTTTGTCTAATTCTAACAAGCAGAGAAGAAAACCTTTTTTCCAATACATTTCATTTGTTTGTGTTATAGAAGTGTCATCAGTGGTACTCTGTATTGGCAAGTACTCAGATCCAAGTATCGGTGTCATGTTTCAAGACTGGAGTTGTTGCATCCATTGTTTTTTAATAGAAAAGTTGATTTTTCTGTATCTTTTTTTAAGAAATAAAAAAAACTATCCTATTGTTTTAATCGATAAACACTCCTGAGTCCAATCCAAGCAATGCTGAAATATGTATTTATTCTTAAAAGTTCTCCTAAGTTGTGTAGAACTACAATAAATTTTAGCATATTTTATGCAGTTTAAGAAAGATTTACAGAGTATTATTTTATTTTATCAAACAAAACCTTGTATCTCTTTGAAAATAGAAAAAATAAAAAATGCATATTTCTTCTAACTCTAAATTCATAGTGTTTGTTCAAATTGAACCCTTGCTTTTGAAACTTTTGCCTCTATGCTGATAAAACGGAAGACAGATGTGAAAAAGGCTCAGTAGAGTTGTTTTCCTACACAAAGGAAACATTTTTCCACAACAGTGATGATATGCTAAAGGATGTAGTGATCAATCATATCCAAATTCTTTATGATCTTTATCAGATTTAGCTCTCATTGATAAATGTGAAGTGAAAACTGAATTATGTTTTATTTGATTTCTTAAGTATCGTTTCTACTCACCATGTCTTTGATCTGTGACAGCGTGATCTGAAGGGAGACGTTGAGAGCCTTGTCTGTGTCCTCCACCGGTCTCAGAGCGTTGGAGTAGTTCTCCATTAGGTCGTTCAGAAGTTTTTGGGCATAATGACCCTGAGCGCCATGGGACACTGAGGGAACAGAGGACACAGAAAAATATGGAGAAGTCCTTTCATTTCTGAAGCTAGAACAACAACAAGGAAGAAAAAAAAACAAGGCGATCAATAAGATAAACCCATCTGCAAAACTAACCTTGCACCAAAAGGCTTATCCAAACCATGAATGCTGTCCTTCTCATTTTTTTGTGCTCCTCTCTAGCAATGTGATCAATTATTTAGCACAGTGTTCACCAAGACCTGCTAGGTCCAAACCCAGAGCGTCACTCGGTTTGGATCTCCGTTCTGTACCGCTGAGGCAGAACCAGACGAGGCCACAGAACGTTCCTGGGGTCTAACATCCTGTCAGAGGTTCTGAATGCTTCGCTCGCTGTTAGTCGCAGATCGCATTTGTCTCTTTCTCTATGTGTAATTGCTGCTGTGGAACAGGACCTGGGACATCTCATGCACACACACACACACACACACACACACACACACACACACACACACACACACAGCAGTATCACATTGCACAATGTCTCAAGGTGAAATGTGATGCCCAAAGTCTTCTTCCACTTGTATACATGACCGCAAGCAGCTGTACGACACACACTGACCCAGACTGTGTTGGACAGTGTTATGATAAAATTACTTCAATATTATCTGTAATTGATTGACTAGTAATTATTAGCAAAGGCATCCGAGGAATACGGCATAATTCTTGGGAGTCAGTGAAGAAGCTGACTCCCTGTGTTTTGGTTAAGTTTGCAAGGAAGATAGAACATTTGACACAGAAGGCTCTAGAAACTCACACAGACAAGCAGAAATTACTTGATAAAGGTGGGAGAGTGGAGAGCATGTGTTAGGGTCTCATCCTTATGGAAGAAAGAAGATAAATCTTCTGCATCAACAGTTAGCGACATATGTCAGTCAACATGAACACACATAGATATCTCTGAGGATATTATCTCAATCAATAATCTGTGTAAATACAACTCATTGGAATAAGACTGTTTGCAGTTTGCTGAACAGTGATAAGAGGGTTTTTACCTTCCTCCTGTCAACAGAATGTGAACAATGGAAAAGTTTACTGATCCTTTTAGGCATCTTGCAAATATAGTACATGTAAAAATAATTCAACGCCTTGCAGATTCAAAAAGTTGCATAGCTGGATACTTGGTTTTGTTGTGTTTGGCTCAAAAATGTTTCATTTGATTTTGGAAATAAAAACAAAAAGGGATCAAGTAAAGTTTGGCATAGATTGATCTCACAAGATGGTAACATTTCAATTTGATTCAAGAGAAAGTAAAAAATGATTATGCTGAAAATTGTGTCTATAATTTAAAGATGTTTAGGGTTTTTTTAAATCTGACCATCGAGAAAAGAAAATTGCAAGCTGAACAAAGAGCAAAACCAAAAAAGGAAAAACAATTGAGTCTTTGCAGAGTTTTCTGCCAACTTGTGGCCCTCCTAAAAAGTATTGCGTCAGCTTAGTGTTTAGTTAATTTTGTGTGTCAAAACCTGCTTGCACTGCTGCGTGGAAGGGTCTGTAACAGCCTCAGGAGCTTAAAAAGTAAACTTTAGATATTAAATAGTAAAATGTGGTCTAAGGGAGGTGTTCAGCTTCTGATATGTTTTCTCTTTATTTCAGACGTACTTAGAATTTGTAGCTTTTTATAAAGAGATTTCAGGGCACTGAAGTTATATCGTGATATTCTAAATGAAGCCTGTTATTACTTGCTTTTTCTTTCAAATATAAAAGTCTAAGAAATAAGGGTAACCATTTGTTCAAGCTTTGTTTTTCTCCACTTTGAAATTCTTTACAGAGCCTGGAAGTCGTTCCAGAGCTGACTTTACAGGTCCTCTGCAATTAATATGTCACCACTGTACAGCCCATGACACATTTTTTTACTCAAAATCTAATAAGAGTTCAATTTATTCGCAGGATTAAATGCAGAGAAGTCCGCACCAGTATAAAATACTCACAAATGTTACTGGAATAGTTCTGATTCTGCAGAGAAACTGCATATTGTGATGTTACTGTGTCACTCAGTTTCTGTGGTACTGAGCTCACATAGGACAGGTGTTTCCTGTGTGCATCTAAGAGAGAGAGAGAGAGAGCGAGTGAGTGTGCATGCGCGTGTGTGTGTGTTTTTTTGTGTTTGAAAGGGAAAAGAAGCCAGTGCCAAAAAAATATTTCTACAAGTAATAATATACTCTTAGTTTTGTTACTTTGTTTAGTGATTAGTGTGGGGGGTTTTGCAGTGTATTTTTCTGTGAAAAATAAAAAGATCTATTTACGAAAAGTCTTAAGTGAGGGCCGCAATACATGCTTGTGTGCTGATCGATGAAAAGCTTGATACAACAAACACTACAAGAAGACGCGCTTTGAGCTTTTGCACAACAGCAAAGGAACAAGACCTAGTCTTGGTGCTGCTAGTCTTGTGACTGTGTGCAAGTACAAGCACAAGGAAAAGAAAAGTGTTTTAGGCAAACGTTACTTTTACCAGGTTGGTTTTAATAAAAACAATTTGAGGAAAAATCAAAGATTTGTGGCCAATTTGTTCACAGTTAATCAAAAACTTTGTATAAGGGGAAAAACAGTTGTCATGAATTCAGCCAAAATAAGAAGCAGGCTACAAGTTGCATCAACATAGTGAGGCACTGAAAGAACATCGCTCTATTCAAGCTTCATGTAAACAGGAATTTTAACTCAGACATAAAATGGGAGCAAACTGAACCTTAATGAAACCCTACATTAACACTCTCATTCAGTGTCTCTGAACGTTGTGCCTTTTTAATAATGATGGCTTCACATTAAGGTGTCATGAATGTGGCCAGCTTCTTTCATTTAGTGTTTTTTGTGGTATATTTTAACAAAGCAGCAAAGTGACAACCACATATAAGGATTCAGTTGGACATTACAGGCTGATTACACATGAGTGGTTAAAGTTGAAATTTGTCATCAACTTCTATTTGCCATTTTAACGTTCCTTTTTTTTTATCTGTTAAGTTTTTTTGTAGCGTTTAACAGCAGAGGATGCATCTCAGGAATAATATCTATCCTCTTCCTTAAACTAATGCTATACTACCATTGGTCAATCTACTGTTCCGATTTTGACAGGACTGTTTTATGTCACAAATCTACAAGAAAGCAAAGGTTTCTGCCTGCTATGGAAACAGTTGCACACATGTGACGTAGATGTCTTCATCTGAGGGTGTGCAAATTGCCTCTCCACAGATGACTGTACTCAGCAATTTCTTGTGATAACCTACAGTTGTTTTTTTCTCCATACAACAAAAAAAAACCTGTTGGGTTATTTCTTAACCTCAAACACTGGGACCCAGAATCAGAGAGGTTTTAATAAATTCTTGGGTTAAAAGTTTTGAAAGACGCTAGAAGGTAGGGACTCTAAACAACAACCAAAAATTCGCTGAACCCCTTCCACAGGATACATTAAGATCTTTTAATATGGTAAAGTGATGCTCTACAACACTGCTAATATCAGTCGGTTAGGTTAATGACTTTAGCTCACATTAAAGAACAAATGTGGTCACTTAAACTAATATTAGCTTTTAACCAGATAAGTATTTAGCACAAGCTAGTGCATGCCATTTTGGACGTTTACATTTTAAGCAAAGCCGATAAAGACAGGATTTATTTTGTATAAAGTATTGTTTTTAGTCAGAGTTTTGTTATTACAATTCAAGTATTTGTTGGTAAATCTTATTAGACATGAGGTAATGTTTATATTTTCATCACTCTTTCAGGTCTAAACAATAGTGTAGTTGTTAGCAATTATAGAATAGAATCTAAATATATTTTTTTGTCCCCACAGAGGGGAAAGTGGGAACATGCATATTCACACGTAAGTGAGAATATAAGCATAAAGAGTAAGAGACAGCGCAGTATGGGCACATTTACAGGATAAGAAAAATAATGTTGTACAGTCATTAAAAAACAGCATACTAACATTACAGTAATATGCTGCTCAGTAGGTCAATTTAGAGGAAGAAAAATGTGCATGGAAGTATAATTACATAAAACAACAAGAGATTATTTACAAGAATTTAAAAAAATATATATGCAAACCACAGAGATGAGCAAATAACAGCAGCATTGTAATTTGTAATTTGCAAATAAAAATGTGTGCTATAAAGACTTAATGAGTTTGTTGGGAGCAGTTTTTGTTCAAAAGTCTTACAGCTGCTGGGAGGAAGCTTCACACATAAAGGTCCTAGGTTTAAATCTTATCTGGATTATATACTTTTATCTGTTAGTTTGGTTTCTTCTAAAAATGTGCATACAAATGCACTAAATAAACTGATTTTGCTTTTCCCACCGTACTCTCTGCCATCTACAATGTAATCCAGTCACCAAAGGCCACCATGTCACGCGTAAAAATGCTACTGAAGTGAGATTCAATCAAAGGTTTTCTCAAAGTCTAAGTTTAGGACTACTTGGAGGATGCCTCTTTTTTTTTCTTCTTTTTTTTAACAAAAACATAAATAATAAGCTGATGGTGATACTGCTACCTTGAATGTTACAGTCTTGATCTATATTATTCAGCTCACACCAAACAGAGCCTATGTGTCTTGCTGAAGATCTACAGTCAAACTTTAATAATATAATAGGTCTCTCATTTATGAATTTCAAGGCAGTTTAAGTTTTTGCTATTATACATGAGGGTACCTTCACACCAGGATAGTCTGGGGGTTCAGAAAGGTGGACAATGCCTCAAAAATTCACACCTTCATTTAGTTTGTTCAGACTGTACCTTTTGAAATTAGACCAAACTGGCTGGTCAACATGATGCATTTAAAACATCTAGTTGTTCAGGGTAAATCTATCTAGATCTGGGTTAGGTGTGGATCAATCATTTAATAATTAGGAGAGTTTTGAGTTCAAAAGTATCTAAAACTGAAACTCAACTTGCATAACAGTATTGTGAACTGGTTTATGGACCGTATGCTGAAAAAGTTTAAATAGATTTTTGTATTAGGACATTTAGTTGTCGATAGTATAAGAAAATTACATGAGTGCCATTTCCATTCTATGTTGGGCTCTTTGGCAACTCTCCTCATACTGTAGCTGTGAGTGAATAGTTTTCTGTACCGTGTCTGTTACCTTGAGATAGCAGGTTGTATCCTGCCTCTCCACTGTTGACTGTTGAGGACTACCAACTGGTCCCCTCAACCAAAGATAAAGCAAGGATTGAAAAAAGATGGATGAATTTTTCATTTTCATCCAAAAATTTCTTGTTCAGTAAACCAGCCCTCTTTGATAGTTTTTATGCAAGACATTTGTCCTTTAACCCATTTATGCTCAGTCAAACCCATAAATCCACCTTACTGGTGTAAAACACTCCAAAACTGGCCAGATTTGGATTCAGGACTGATTTAGCAACACAACCCAAATTAGGAGTGTGAGTGTTTGTCCACAAGTCATACTAAATCACTAAGTGGGCATAATGTACATGTGCTACATGGTTTAACATTTTACATACCAGTTTGCTACATGTTTTTTTTAAGTTTGCTAAGATAAAACCAGTTGTAGGATTAAGCAGCCCATATGTTGTGCTTTTAAATTTTGGATGTAGTCACATGGTATAAAACTACAAATTAGAAAGCCTAGAAACTGTGGTTTATCCTATTTTGCATCGGCCCAGTCACCGCGCTTTACTGATTCAAACATGAAAAATAAGAAAATGTGGAGAGAAAAAAAAACTCCATAATTTTAACTTTGTAATTGGTAAAGTCTGTTTTAGTGTTAAAATAATACAAACATATTTACTGTGGGTAAAGATCCAGTTCTTACATAAATAACCAGAAAACCCACAAAGCTAACTGATTGAGGGTGTCGCCATGGTTACTTGGGGCCTCAAAAAGGTCTGGATAGCTGTCTCTACATCGGTGCCAAAGAGAGCGCCTGTAGTCCGACAGCAGCAAATAAAAGGCATGTATTATCAAAGTTATTTGCTGCACCTGTGTTGTGGCTGCTGTTCTTTCAAAATGTCAGATCTGATTAAGGAAAAGACCTACTTACCAGCCCCTCACATAGATCCCCGAGGCCCTTCAGAAGTCAGCACAGTAACTACCGCTAACCGTGAAGTGGCTCGACGCTCACAGTTCAGTACGCTGCTTGTCAGTGTGTGTGTGTTTGTGTGTGCGTGTGTGTGCTTGTGTATGTGTGAAAAAGACAGACAGAGAGATAAAGGGATGAGGCATTGTGGTAGCTGTGGCAGAGAGCATAATGAGACATAAAGGATGTGAACCACACAAGTGAGCCGAACACACTGAACTTTTAAAGTGGAGCTCTTCTCTTTTCTTATTCAGATATAATCATGGACCCGTAATTTGTGCTTTATTAACAATATTGTGGATTTTAAGTGAAATATTAATGGAGATTTGAAGTGTAATTCAGTACACTATCCTATAGACTTGATAGTTTAAACCCTCTTCACTGTTCAGGTGGTCCAAGTTTCGTGAATGTGGCTTGTGAGCTACTGTACTGTAGCAAACATATATGCAGAAACAATCAACCAAGAGAAGAAATTTTGTGAAAAACGCAAAAAAATATAAAAGCTGAGAGTAGCCGTGAGTGTTTCTGTATAATGTAATGTTTGTGTACGCGTGAGCATTGTGTGGACTGGGATGTGGTTAGATGTCTTTAAGCACATCCTTGAAAAGTCTTGAAGGTGCCTCTCATCCTCGGCGGTTGTGAACATAAAGATGGAGAGAGGCACACAGAGAACGAGCGGGAGAAAACACGAGGCGGAGGAATGGCTTCTGCACGTCTGTCTTCTGGTGGACCGTTTTTTATGAATGTGTCTTATTCTCTAAACTACAAGTTTAATACAAATTTACTTTCCCACACCTTACACGTGTTTTACACTTCAAACATTCAAATACATTCACATGGACTTTCACAAATATCTTAACAATACTCTAGAAAACACAATGTTTCTTTGAGCCAACTTGATTTGGGCTTCATAGTTAGATCTGACTAGATAAAACTTAAACTTCTGAGGTCTTATCTTTGATCTAACCCTCTCCGCTTTACATCTCTACATCTCATCCTGACTTTGTGTTGGAGCAACTTAAGATATACCTTAACACTGAGCTCCAGATTAACTGTGGTTAAGGTTGCATGAATATTTGAAGTAATGGAGAAAAAAGTAATAGTTTCATTGCTTTACCACTGAACTGCAAACAATCTAGAATCAACAGAACGAGCCACAAATACAATTCTTGCTAACATGTTTAAATACCCTTTTTCAAGCAATGTTTCTCTTAACTATTGTTACTTTTCCCGAGGAATGTTTTTTTACAAATATATAAGCAAGTAAAACACTGGGTAGGTTTTTCTATTTTAAAGAAGCAGATGGTCCTCCAAATATCCATCAACGTCACAAAAACGTCAATACTCAAGACTTTAAGAACTATACAGGATTTATTTAAAGATAATAACTAAATTTATGTAAAATTTATTATAAAAATTTTGTAGTAAGAAAATACTGAAACAAGTGTTATGTAGGCTTAACATCTTTCAGTGTTTGATTCCTCAAGAGTTTGTTCGGCTCACTACGTGCAGCTGATGATCAGCGTGGAGATCCGTAAAACACGTTTAAATTCAATCCAAGTACATCCAACAAAACCAAGTGAGACAGAGAGAGAGAAATTTTTGTCATTTATTTCTTATACATCTGAATCCTTGATACCTCACCAGATACGTCTATTCACTCAAATATAGAAACACAAAGTCTTCAAACACAAACAGAGAACTCTGTTCATTGATGATGAGTTTCAGCTGTGTTGCTTGTTTTATTAATAATGTGAATAACAATAACAACAATGAAGAAATTCAGAAACAAAATTTAATATCTCAAAAATGTTGTCTTCATGTCTGTTCATTTATCTCCCAAAATGACGGATTAATATTTAAAAATATGAACCTTTCATTCCTTTTACTTTACTCTTTAAGGGTTTCGGGACCTGTATAAATATTTTTAACAGCTTTTGAGTAACACCTAAGCCAGAAATTATTCACACTCCTGACAGATTTGGATTTTAAAAGATTTTATATCAAACAAGAAGTCCGTCTGTGTTGGAAATGAGAGAGGCATTTCTCAAAAGATAAAAAAAAAACTATGTAAAATGAGTCACAAAATTATTTATCCATTTTAATCTATTATTCAAAAAACGCTATGCAGAAAATTCTTAATATCATTCTCAATTATAAATAAATTCAATTCAGTTAATTTATATAGCGCCACTTTACAAGAAAAGTCATTTCAACACAATTATTCAAACATTCCAATCAGTTAAAAGTTTTCTATTAAAGTAATCCCTGAAAATTGTGATTGTCATCATAGCAATAATATCCTTTTATAATTGCTAACCAGCTTTTCGTATATCTCCTCTGGTTTTGTGATGAATTATTTCTGGAGATCTTTGAGGCTGGAGGGCCTCTTTGACATCACCCTAATCTTTAGCTCCCCCCACAGATTCTCTAATCAGCCAGTAAAAGGTCAAGACTCTGGCTGAGCCACTCTGAAACAATACTTCCATAAAAAAAAATAAAAAAAATATATATATTTCTGGAAAATCAAAATGACACTTAAACCTAAATCTGCCAAATTTTATCTCAACTCTGTATTTATCAAAAACACATTTTTATCTTTACATCATCTGAAATGAAATTTCTCTTGACATAAAATAATAGAATATACACCATAAAGGGTTGATTTTATGTTGTTGTAATATACATCATTTTAAGTCATTCTGACTAAACAAAACACACTCTGTTGCTTACGCAATTACTAACGAAGGTTTAGGGACCCTAAATTTCATTCATTCAAATTAATTGATTTAGAAAGATCTGAAATTGACAGTGTTCAGGTTTTTTTTAAATAATTCAAAAATATGCTACTCCATTATTGTATTTGTGGTAGTAGAAGACACATTTCTTCAAAGTGATAAAGAAAACTTTACTTGCTAAAGTAACCCCTTGATTGAGACACTAATACCCGTTTTCCCGTTAAATAAGAAAAAATGTTGTTTGACTTAGTACAAGCAAACATTTCTGACTTGATCCCTAAAGAAAAGCGTCCACCCTCAAATGCTGGTATCTCAGTCAGTGAACATGTTTTTCAGATTGTTCTCATTTTAAATAGGTTTGAGTTTTGGAGGGGTTTTAGTGAAGAACAACCCAGTAGTATGGCAGGAAGCCCCGTTTGGGGCTTCTCTTCAGGGCTGACGGAGTTTGAAGTTCTAACATTTGAAGAGCCCATGCGAAAAACCGTCAAATGGCAACAAGATCAAAGTCAAAGGTCAAAACATTTTGCACTGGTTCATGCTGAACATGCGCCTCCTTTCTCGTTTCTTGTGCTTGTTAAAAACTGTCCTCACTGCGTACTCAAACACCTGCTGCACGCCGCGGTTACTCAAGGAGGAGCACTCCAGGTAGCCCTTAGCTTGAACCTCACGAGCCACACGTTTGCCCTCAGCCGGCGAGATGCAGCTGCCCCGATGAACCCCCACCTCCCTCAGGTCCGTCTGAGTGGCCACGACCAGCACCGGCACCCTGGGAAGGTTCTCTCGGACCTCGGCTATCCACTTGCGCTGGATGCTGGCAAGAGAGTTGGGGTTGGCCACCGAGTAGCACATGAGGACGACGTCTGCCTGCTGGTACGATCTCGGCCGGATCTGCTTGAAGTTGTCGTTGCCCGCCGTGTCCCACAGCCCGAGGCTGATCTGGACACCGTCCATGTACACCTCAACTCCCGTGTTTTCAAAGACGGTGGGCTTGTACGAATCTGGAAAGGTCTCCGAGGTGAAGCGGACAAGCAGGGCCGTCTTGCCAACCGCGCAGTCCCCAACCAGAACACACTTTACGGATAGCTCTGTCAGGCCGTTCATGGTCGCTGTTGATTACCAAAACCTCGCAGGTTCGATTGGGTTATACAAAGAAAAGTCAAGGTTTTTCTGTCAGTTGAGCAGGATATAAGCTCCTCAAGATGGGTTGTGCTTTTGTATAATATTTCCAGTTCTCATCGAAGTCGGTGTTTATAAATGTACTGATGAAACTCCATTACAAGAGTCGCTCTCTTGCAGTGGCAATTCAGTAAACTGAATTGATCTCTGTTGCCTCAAAGGCCTCGTATGCATCAGTGTGTAGAGACAACGCCTCTCCAGCAGATGTTTTACGCAACCTCTTAGTTCTTTAGGCCATCTTGGGTCGTCTAACATCCACTCAGTCTCAGCAGCAGCGTGGTCAGCTGTAGGGATTTAACTTCGGTCCTCTTTTGGATCATCAATCTTCAGGTTCCGGTCCCGATGTTTGTCTCAGAATATGGACAGTCTCTTTGGAACATAGGAGAGGAAATGTTAGCAACATGAACAATTGTTAGGTATCTACAATAGTTAGAAACTTGAATGCTTTAGTGAATACTTGAGCTTTCTTTTAGTTTCTCGTGACATAAAAGCAGTTTTAAACATCCAGTCTACCATGAATGTGTGATCACAACTGATCCAAAATTAGACATCTGTGACAACAAAAGGGATTTTAACACGGAAGTAAAGCTATATACGATTGGGTGTGACCCAGAATCCACAGCTTGATCCCAAAAACGTACACAGGTGCTTGTCTTCTGAATTTCATGATCAAGATTACATGTGTTTCACTGTCTGCACTTAATCTATTGTGTCTCGTTTACATAAAAACTTCCCATTGTTTTTTCTGATGTCTACACCACACATCAGGCTGTTACAATCGGACTTGGGGGCAGAGATCATTAGCCTACTGATTGACCCTTTATACTGTTAAAGAAATGTGTATTTCTTTTAATCAGAGGATTCCTTGGTTGCTTGCAAATGATTGATGCATTTATGTACAGCAGAAAAAGGAATAACCTCAAAACAACCCTACATGTCATCTAGATGGAAAGAAATGCCATTGAGCAGATGGGACACATTAATCAGCGGGTTTTCCACATTTCGGCTCAGTGATCTCACATTTGAGAACCTACTTTTGATACTAATATGATTTAACCAAATGTTTATTTTTTTTAGTTGTTTAAAATCATTTTCTTATTTCAAATAAATAGATAAACTGAACAATCTTCATTGTCAGATTTATAAATATATACAAAGCAATCCTGTTGCCACCAAGGCATCAAGAACATTTTGTTGCTTCGAGACCAGACATAAAAAATATGACGGTATTCAAAAGAAAGGCAACAAAAGAAAAGTGGATGTTTGGGCCTACCTTGTCAGTCACCCCAATCTTTAACGGGCGGATGTTGGCTGCCGCTTGTAAGAAGTCATCGTGTTGAATAGTCAATCTTTAAATCCAATAAATGTATCTGTTATTATTGATCCAGAACAAGCTGAACCTAACAGCGACACAGGAAAGTAAAGTGGCAAATAATTAGCCCATTGCAGATATAAAATACTGAAGCAGCCTCTGAGAGACGGTCGGTGATAGGTAGAGAAGGGAAGTCAGAAAGTGCGAGAAAAGGCAAAGTAAAACACATCCGCTTGTTGGAGTGTGGAGGTGTGACAGATCTACAGTTCGCCTCCCCCACAGCAGCTGCGTTTCATACAATAAAGCTTCTTTTTAATCTCTCTTCACAGTTTGGATACTTTTGGGTGAGCTTCTTACAGCTGGTGCAGACTAAGAAGTTTAGGCATAGAAAACAGCAGAGAAACAGGAGCAAACATCACACCACAGATTACCAGAACAGGTGCATATTTTTTTAATGGAAATGAAACAGAGATTTTTTTTTTTATTATTGATCTCGCACTGAAGCCCAACATTTTTTTTTATATCATATTTATCATATTCTGAGTAGGCCTGTCTCCTTTACTATCACAAACAAGCTTCTTGTTAGAAGAAAATAATTGGTTATTCCCTAGAGATTTTGAATGTTTCTTGAACAAAAATGAAGCATGGAGAAGAAAATTGAGAACTCCTCGTATGAAGCGAAGCATACATCGCTACATTTACCTCCATGACTGGCACCTTAAGCTTCAAATGACATCTAATGCAGACCAGAAAGATTTGATAATGGATGTTTTCAGTGATCAGGCAAACCACTATGAGAAAAAAAGATGTCACATCAATGTATTCCCCTTCAAACACTGTAGAAGCGTGTCCCAAAAAATGTTTTCATAGAATTGTATGCAAAAAAACTGAACATAATACAAATATGAAGTGCAAAACATCCCTCATATTTTTCTGCAGCTATCAATAAGTGCTACATTAAAGGCAGCTGTATTACATTTTGATCCTGATGCCACTCAGAATTCCAACTTCTAGGAATTGTTCTGTTCGTTTTTTCAACTAGAAACTTAGAAATTAAAACATAGAATAAACTAATTGACTAAAAGTGTCCTTCAGCCAATCAATCACTGGCATTACATTACACTGCTATTGTTCCATTTTTCTAAGATCCAACAAAAAAAGTGAAAAAGTCAAGTTTCAGAGCTGTTTGCTAATACAGTGTCACAATGATGAAATACTTGGTATGTAAACTAGTACATGTTTTAAAAATGTTATATGCGTATGATGAGACAATAGATCAGTTATTGACGGAGCAATAGTTAATACATATAGGTTTTTTAGAATACGTTTTACTGGGGAAAGGCTTCTCTTTGGTTGTGTGGGGATGGCAGGGGGATCGCTGTAGGTACCAAGTCTGCTTGCGGCGCTGCGCCTGCCCATGATGTGTTGCATACTATCATAGGCTGTAACATTGGTATGGGGATGCTGCGAGCATTTTTTTATTATTGTTTGTTGATTTGCTTAGTTGTTGTTGTTTTTTTACTTTTTTTAAATCTGTCAAACTATGGTTAATAACAACCTGCTGAAAATGTTTCCAAAGGCTGTGTGTGAAAGAGTATTACCAAAAAAGACATATCACGTTTTCTTGATGATTCACAGTGAAATTCTTATTGAAATTTATGTCTCTCAAATTTGACCAAACTGTGCTTTGCAAGGTTAAAAATGCGCAGCAATTAAGTTTGTTTGAGTGGCCTTGCCGTAGTGTGACGTTATCGACAAGCAACGGGCCCCCAGCAGATCTGGTAACTACACAGGCTTACTTGCATAGCAATTAATGCTAGCAACCCCAGGGTTTTGTAAAACACAAACATGTATTTCCAGCTGTGTTCAGGTCTCGTTGATTTTATTTGCTGAAGACTTACACCTCTCTGTGAATGAAACAAATTCATTTGACTTTGTTCTCTCTTTTTTGGCCCAGTTGTTTACCTACAACAACAGGGCAAAATGTTGATAGGAGGCAAAAGAAAATAACATATTTTCATTTTTTTAAAATAAGCTAAAGTTGAAAAGTTGAAGGTCAAAACACATAGATAGATAGATAGATAGATAGATAGATAGATAGATAGATAGATAGATAGATAGATAGATAGATAGATAGATAGATAGATAGATAGATAGATAGATAGATAGATAGGAATTTTCTTTATCTTCATGACTACATTGTAGATTCTCAGTTAAGGGCATCAAAACTATGAATGAACACATGATGTATGGAATTACTGTATGTACTTAAACAAAAAAGGTGAAATAACTGAATACATGTGTTATATTTTAGATTCCTCAAAGTAGCCGCCTTTTGCTCTGATTACTGCTTTGCATTCTCTTGAGCTTCCAGAGGTCGTCACCCGAAATGGTTTTTTCAACAGTCTTCCCAGAGATGCTTAGTACTTGTTGGCCCTTTTGCCTTCACTCTGTGGTTCAGCTCACCCCAAATCATTTCGATTGGGTTTAGGTCCAGTGCCTTTGGAGCCCAGGTTATTTCTCACTTTTTTATAAAAGTATTACATAGTTCCATATGTGTTCATTCATAGTTTTGACGCCTTCAGTGAGAATCTACAATGTATATATAATGTATATATATATATATATATATGTATGTATGTATGTATGTATATATATATATATATATATATATATATATATATATATATATATATATATGTGTGTATGTATGTATGTATATGTATGTATATATATATATATATATATATATATACATAGAGAGAGAGAGAGAGAGAGAGAGAGAGAATATGATGTTGTGCCTGAAAGACATGTCTCTTCTAAATCACTACTGCAATTTTATAAAGATAAACTAAGAAGATAGCAAAATATAATGAAAATGATAACAAATTGTATCTCAATTTCTTTCAGATTAAACCTCACCAAGACATGAGGACTAAAAAAGTCAAATTTTCATTTGGGTATTTAAAGATTAAATCAAAAAAAGGACCAACAAACTAAACATCTATAAAAAAAATAATACGTTCAAGGATGGCTAGAATTTAAAAGGAATATCTTCCCTTCCATTTCTCAGATAATTTACCATACATTGTGCTGAAGCATCAGGAAACAAATTGAAACTCTACAAGTGCCTAGTTTTTGTTTTGTTTTTTGCAAAAAAGAGCTATTTGAATAATAAGCAAAAAAAGTGTAGAGACCACATAGTTAAAACTTATTTATTGCAGGGGTCGGAGCTCGGATAGAACTTCAGGCCGTCTGGTCGGGGTCCTGGGCTGGTGGGCTGCTCTTGCCGGTGTGGGGGCCTTGGCGGTCTGCTTGTCCCCGTCCTGGTGGGCAAAGGGGTCTGTCTCCTGGGTGCAGGGGCAGGGTGCTCTATTGGGGCGTCTGTCCCTGGGCCTGGGAGTATGGAGTATAGTGTACGTATGGGGGGTATGAATGAGTGTATAGCGTCCTTTTTTCGTATGTCCTGTATTTGTAAGAATGTGTACACATGAGAGGGAGGGTACGTATGAGTGTCTCTGTCTGTCTATGTCTACCTGTCAGGTTGGGTGTTTGGCTGCTCTCTGGCCTGATGCATCTTCTTCCCTCCCCGTCACTCCCCGTCGGTGATGGATGCTCCTGCCCGCTGGTTGATGATGGCTCTCGATGCCTGGGGCCGGGGGTCCCGGTTGCGGCCCGGCTCGGTCCTGGTGCATGTCGGGCGGGTCCTGGGTGGTCCGGTGTGTCGGGCGGCCGCTGTTTCGGGCCGACGTCCTCCTTGGATTGACTGGGGCACCTCTTCTGGGGGTGCCGGGGTTGTAGAACAGGTTGGTGCCGTCCGGTGGATCGGTGGGGACCGTGCCTGGCGCCCAGGCCTCCTGCCGGTTCCAGGACTTCTGCTGGCTGGTCTGTTCACCTGGTGGGGCTGTCCGGCATTGGCTGGGCCCCTGATCTTGGCGCCCTACGTGGGGCGGGATCTGGACCCTGGAGCTGGAAGATCTGGATGTCCAGGTGCCGGCTGGGCGCGGCCTCCGGTTCCTGATCCGGGCTCGCCCTGGCGTAGCCGGTTACCGGCGGAGCCCGTGGGCTCGTCACTGCGATCTCTCGGGCCCCAGCATTGCGGCTGGTGGGTGTTCCCCTGGGGCTTCCATCTGTTCCCCTCTTGGCGGGTGATCGACCCTGCGCTGATCCGCCTGTGGCCTCTGTACTCTGTGGGACCCTGGATGCATACATCTCTTGCCTCCTCCATGTCTGTGTCGATTCCTGTAGGACGGATTGACGGTTCCTTACACCAGCTATCAATCACTTGCATGGGGAAACCTTATTCAGACCTGCATGCTCGCACACACATAGGTGTGGGGACATTGGTGTGGACGGACATATCTTAAGCTGAGGTTATCATCATTAGTTAGTTGTTCACAGGAGCTTACCAGAAACATTTGTATTATGTTCATTAATCCATGCTTGTGTGTAGTGAATGTGTAATTCTTAGTTTATTCTACTAGATCCGAACTATTGGTTTGGTTCTGTACAGTTTGTTGTTTTTGTTTTGTATTACTGTTTCTCTGCCGTCCGGCAGAGGTGGAGGACTGGGATGTTTTCTTGTGTTCTTTGTTTGCCTCCCTGTCTTGTGTCGTCGGTTCGCGCCTCTGCTGGTCCGGTTTCTTTTCTTCACCTTCTTCCTTTCTCCCTTCTTGTCTCAGTTTAATGTCCATGACGTCAGGAAATTGAACCCACAGTAATCACTAATAAAGATTTTTCATACATATACATCAAGTGGCGTACTACAGCGAAGCTGTAATACTCTGCTTGGGAAAGTAAAACTGTTGGGCTTGTACTTGGTACTCAGACACCAATTCTGAGTAGCATACTGCTAGACAGGACACGTTAAAAAAAAAAAAAAAAAACGTATTTATTGCAACTAGACAACTTCAATTCAGTTTATTTATATAGCGCCATTTCACAACAGATGTCATCTCAAGGCACTTTACAAGAATAGTTACTATAATGTGTAACTTATATAACTTAACTGGGTCTATGTGATTTAAAAATATGAATTATCATGTGGAAAGCCAAATTTTGCAAAATGATTTGTCTAATATATTTAGTCATGTTTCGCATTGCGCTTTGTATAGACGAAAAAAAATTTTGGCTGAACTATGCTTGCTCTGACAACACTGAAACAAAACTTTCCCTCTGTGTATGGAGTAAAACTATTAAATTCTTTGAATGAAATGTTTTTTTAAGTGTTTATAAGTTAAAAAAATGTGTAAAGATAAAATTATTAATGAATATAAGTTGAAGAGAAATTATAGTAATGGTGAATTGTAAGACAATTGTTTTACATTTTTGTCTGTGTTTGGTGACAATATTTTTTTTTATCTTGACAGAACAATAAGGAACAGACCGAACAAGATTTATCTTTTTTATGTTCCTTTCTGTTCATGAAAAAGATGTTCTGTATGAAAGCATGTCATGTCTGAGTGATAATAGAATGAACAAATAAATTAACACATTTAAAAATATATAATTTAAAAAAAAATTCTGTTGGGGTAACACTCTGGATTTAATCTATCCAAAATGCAAAGAATGAAAAATTGAGGTAAAAAGAGAAGTCAAGGTCTTGTATCTGTTATGAAACCGCCTTATTTTCCACTTAAGATGGGGATATTCTCTGAGTCACTCTTTACAGGTGTTGAGAAGCCCATTTAAAAAAAAAAGTCTGCTTTACCAGAGGAAAAAGTGAGTGGAGAAAAATGAAAAAACAACAGTTTGACTTACTGATTTAAGGCCACATGTGTTTCCATTAGAGAGTCAGTGGTCAAACTGTTGTTACAAACTGCAAATTTTGACAGTGGAAGAAGGCGGCCAATATTGGGGGGGGACTGTCGAGTCAAATTATATACAAAAAATTATATTCTGTCCTTTAACTCTAGCTATAAATTAATTCCGTTTTTCACCAAGATAGACTCAGTGCCAAAACAGCTGTGGCTATTTGTAAAAGGGGCAAGTTAAGGGTCAACACAGGACTGAATGAACTTCAGGGTGAACTTTGTTCTTCTCTTTAACATTGTAAATTAGTCTCAGTGTTGCATAGTGGAAGAGACCGTAACACAATGAAACAGTGAAATTGTTGATGAATTTAAAAAAAAAAACTTTACTGTACCTACTTAGTGGAAATTGGGTGAATTACCACCTCCTGTTGGATTGTTGAGGTTTTTCATGAAGATTTTACACAAGGTCAGCAGTATTTTTTTTTTAAAGCCGCAGGTCAAGTCTTCCAGATATCTACATTTTCAAAGTGTACATGAAAACTAGCAGTGAAATGATAAGCACAAGGTTAAATCACAGGTAGCTATGGCACCGATGATGTTGCGGAAAAAAAATAGATAAAGGCTGGATTTTTTCCTGAGCTCTAAGTTACTGTGGTAAAATATCACATCCTTAAGAAGGGCACTAGTAACTGTGGAAGGAACTGTCATCAAAACACATGTAAACGAAAACCTAGACTAAATAAGACCACAAATGAAGAAAATTTAAGGTAAACAAATAGATTTATTTCACAAATAGCATGCTCTGTAAAATTGCACAGGTACAATGGCTGAAAAATAGATTCTTCTTTAGAATTAGTGTGCTTAAAACGATGTTTTCAAACACTAAAGTGAACTGTTTTTAGAAAAATAAAAAGGCATTTTCACCCTATAAAACTATCACAACGTCCTAGAAGACAGCTGCCACAAGATCTGCCAATAGACATTTTAAAAGCTACCAGGAATGATCTGAAAACGACAGACGTGCCGGGTCACCTGAGTTTGAGCGTTAGCAGCTAAACCTTCTCACAAATATGACGTGCTATAAAAATGTTCTGTTAAGGAGGCAGGTGCAGAGCATAGAGCAGGGCAGCTGCTTCAGAAGCCACAGCGGAGATTGCTCAATCTGTTTGATAATGCAGACTCTCCTGTCTGATCCCCTCTGATCATGAGTGAAGTTAAAAACACAGGTGCGTGTAAAACTAGAATCAAGAGAAAAGCTCCATCTTCTTTAAAACAACTGATTTTGTAAACGCCATGTAGCAGGACAACTTTAAGGCATTATACGTGTCAAAAACATGTTGCATCAACACTGTAAGGGTAGAATCCTCTAATCAAAACGCATCATAACTGATTTAGATCAATTTAAGAGAATATATGAATTGTATAGATGAGACACGACTCCTTGGAGTCAAACTTTAAAATGATGATCTAAAACATATAGGAAGTAAAAAATACGCAATAAAATAATTTAATAATAAAACCTATATGCTTTCAACCATTTTACTGGCAATGTTTCCCCCCACCCATATCTGTTTAATACAGATGCAGTCCCTTCGTGTAAGGTGACAAGGCTAAAAATTATTGTCAGTATATTTGACCTTTCAATTTTCAAGAGGTATTTGTATCAAAGAAACACAAATATTGACTCAGGTTTTACACGCTATACAAACTGTCATACTGAAAAAAAATAAAAATAAAAACGAGAGCAGGAGATGAAGAGCGTTCTGGTTCGCAGCAGCAGAAACAGGGTCTTTTCACTTCAAAGAGACTAACACGAGGCCCGGCTTTGGCTCCGTGAACCTGAAAGACACACGCGCACACACACAAGGCAGAAACAATGGGTGAACACAGACGGGTCTCTTCATTTTGAGCGACTATATGCGTGTAGGTGTCGTGTGAGTGTGTGCGTACCTGTAGTGCCTGTTGGTGAGGTAGTCTATGACAGCGGGCCGGATGCGGGCCACTCCCCCCTGGCTGTGGTTCCCTCTTCCTGTGATGACAGAGAGCTGAGGTTGACACAGACCCTGCTCGCAGTCTGTTCACAAAGAGGGCAAAGAGAAGCAAAACACACAAAATACAGTTAACAGGAGCACGGTCGCACCACAACGTAGTCGTAACTGTGAAGCAGGGATAATTACACAAGTTACCCTGATGATTTATTGATTCAAACCCTTCAACACCCTTTTTATAATAGTACTTTATGTAAATGAAACAAACCATGAAAATTCCCCCTGTACCTTTTGCCCTATAACATGTGCAATGTTCATTTTTCAACTTTTAACATTTCTAAAACTCTTTTTCCCCAAATAAATAAATGCATTCAGATCATTCTGCTGACTATTCCCTCCTACTTTCACCTGAAAACCATGTCCACGTTTGAAAACAGATCATAAGATACTTGTCTCACAATTAAGCTTCTGATATCTTTGATGGTTATTATTATAATAGAATTAGTGTTTCTAAACTTTTATTATTTAGTTATTTTCATCAAATTCCGCCTTTCTTACTTAATGCTGACGACATCCCACCCCAACTCTAAGTTGACCTCCTTTTTTTTTTTCTAAGTATATTTTATTTGTTTGTAAAACTAAATGAACACATTTTATGCCAGGGTAGAAAAATCCGTCTGCCTTCAGATATGGTCACTGTTTCCTAGACATTTATCATGGTTCATTATCTTCAACCCTTTGTGGGGAACACAATAAACAAGTTAAATCGGTTTTGAGACTTTAATTCATTTTAACACCAGATTTTTTTAACTGTAATCATGCACACTATATTCATCATTTCAGCTATTATTCTAAGTTTACCAATAGTTTATTCTTTATTCATTTCACCTTTTTTAACATTAAAGTCTTCCAGGCATTGACTTAACTTTGCCTTTTAAACATTTGACAAAGCAGTTTAAAAAATTACTTGGGGTCAAATTTTTATTTCTTTTTGTAAATTTCTAGTAAAACTTTAAATATTTTAATGAGTTTGCCTTCTTTTTTACTTTTAATGGATTTCTGCCACACTGTAGTTTTTTTTCCATCTAATTCAGCTACCCCCTTTTAGCACTCACACAGCATTTTTGTAGCTCATCTATCTGGTAGACAAAATCCTGGTCCTTAAATCAGACTAAAAAGTGTAGAGAGCCCACGTCTGATAGCATGCTTTACTGAAGGTTTTCTTTACCTGTGGTTTTTGCCTCCAGGACCTGAGCCAGATGCTGTAGAGCCTCATTCACATGCAGCCCGTGGAGGTCCAGGATGTTCCTGGGCAGCAGCGACGAGTTGACTCTTTCAAATATCTGCACTGCTGCTCTATGATTGGCCTCATGCATTCGCTGTCCGTGCAAATGTCCCTAAAATAAGAGTAGATTAAATCCAGAACATACATAAAAAAATTTACTATTAGGTGAACAATTTAATTATTACCACAATTTTAATTTGTGACAAGTTGGAAAAAAAAATAATCACACAAAACAAAAACAAAAATTGCATGACAAGGTGAAAGAGGAAGGCTGATATTTTAGCCGGCTGATCAGCCAAGCTAATACTTGACTTCTTCCTGCATCCTTTTTAACAACAGACACTTGTAATACATACATCTTAAATTCAGGCATTTTTTAATTATCATTAACTATTCATATATAAGAATGGTTTGAGATAAAATCTTTTTTTTTTTTCATCTAAAATAATTTGGTTATTTGTATAAATTAATTAGGAATATCTTGTTGATTTATACTCCACATTTTCTAAATAAACTCTCTTATCGATATTTACCAGTTTTTTTAGATATCTAAGACTTCACAGCACCCAGACAACAAATAGAAAACTGATTACCTACTGATTTTATCTTTAAAATTATTTGAAATTTCTAAAATATACTTTAATGGTATAACAGATGATCACAAAGTATTTAATAGCTGTCAGTGGGAAAACATTATTATTATGTAATCTAAATAAAAATTCTTACATTAAAAATGGTACCTCTTTATTCAGATTCCCCTAAATAAAATCCAGTGCAACCAGCTGCTGTTCGAAGTCACCTGATAAGTTTTGTAAGTGGAGCGAAATTTCACCTTCCAGCAAGACTTAAATCTACAATATACAATAACATACGGTAATAATGTGTAACAACAGCCCAGTCAAAGTGCAGATGTAAAATGATTTGAGAAACTGTAGCTTGTAAAAGTGGCTCACTACCAATTTGACTGAGTTTCTAAAGCATGGGCAAAAATGTCTGAAAATGCAATGCTAACTTTTTTGATTTTTAAGTGTAAAATGCCTTCAAAACCCAAGTTACATTTTCTTTTCACTGCCAGTTTTATGCCCTACTCTATGTTGGTCGATCACATCAAATCCCAATAAAACACAGTAAGGTACTGTTTATAAATCTATTCTCTCTGCCTCCTGTTTTTACCTGCTGTGCGTAAAATGAGGCCACTTCTTTACGACCCTGCCTGAAAGCTTCCCCGGCCTTCGCAAAGCTCTCAAGCTGTCGCTTCCTCTGAAGATTGGCCTCCGCCCTGAAGTCTTCATACTCTGGGTCATCTGTATCCTGATAGTCAAGTACAGCCGACTCCAGTGGCTTCTGCTTATGGACAGGTGAAGCAAAAACGGCATATCTCAGCTTAGCTAATACCATTTAATTTAAATGGATAATGAAGCCATATTTGGTATTGTTTCAAGAAATGCATAGACTTAAAGTAAGCTATCATGAATAACTTGAAAATCAGAATAAGAAAGAAACTAAAGGTTTTACCCAGATGGGGTTCGTACCTTTTCCCTTTCCTTGCTGGCTGGTCTTTGCTGCTCCGACCGAGGAGCTTCTGGTGCAACAACCGTCTTCACAGGTTCCTCTTCGTTCAGAAGAGAGCGTAGAAACAGCTCCGTCTGGGTCAAGCTGTAACTATGCAAAGGAATGAACAAAAAACATGACTTGTGGAATACTGGAAATGTTTTTCCTCTATGGCTTAGAAAGGCTCAGGGAATTTAACTTTAATTTTCCTTGGTTTGAATATGAAGCTCTAGATTAAAATAAATGACAAAGACATTGGGTAAAATCAGCTAAATAATGACGTTTGGGTTTTAAAACAGAAAGGGCTAACTGCTTATATGATGCTACCCTTGCACAACAGTAATACAGTTAGCTTTAAGTGAATACAAGACAGATGCAGTCTTTCCATACTTGTGATCTCTGAAGATGTCCTGCAGAAAATGCTTGTCGATTGTGGGAAAAAGCTCGTAAAGTTGCATCTCTTTCAGTGATGTAGCTCCATCCCGACGGTGGAAGTCGACACGACTCTGTCTGCTCTGAAAGAAAGGCCGGCAGATGGATATAGATGAAACCAGAAGGAACAAACTACAATACAACCACCTTTGGAGTGGTGCGGTACCTTCTGCATGTTCTCCTGTAGAGCTTGTTCCTCTTTTATGATGTCTCTAAGAGAGACGTGTGGACGGGACACATTCCAGTGAGACATAAATGGGATCTGAGCGCTGGCGCCTGGCTGGCTGGCCACTGACACGTTGCCATTTTTGCTCGTCGAGAGACTACCTGGCTGTGTCCACTCTTGTGGGTCATGTTTGGTCACCTGGGAACCCCCCCTCTGTCCTGAACATTTTAAAATCCACAGTTAAAGAGTAAAAAAACTGCACTCAGCCTGTAAAATACCTAAAGGTTTGTGTTTAGTTGGTTCTGATACTTGCTTTCGTCGAGCAGGTGGAAAGACAGAGCTGCTTGTCTTTGCCTTGCCTGAAAAACAAAAGTACATATTTGAAAGGTAGATGGAGACACAATATGAGGTGACTTAGGATGGTGGTGGTGCAGTACTGAGACTAACCTCGATACTTTCTTTCCACTTTTGGTGGAGAAGTTTCGCCAGACTGAGGTCCATCTGCACAGCAAAGTCATCAGCTGAACATGTGCCTGGGTATTAGGAAGCATAGAGGACAGACATCCAGTTGATTTCAATGTGCTAGATAGTCAGAATGTTTTACATAATGTGAAATGGAAGTATGCTTTTTTTTTATATATTAAAAATATTACAAATGTGTGCCCTTGCATTCATCTCCCCTTGAGTCAATACTTGGAATGGCCACCTTTCACTTCAGTGACTACGGTAAATTTACAGCTTTAACTGATATTTTTGCCATTCATCTTTGCAAAAGTACCTCATGCTTAGTCATGATCGATGGAGCGTCTGAAAAATCCAGGCCTCAACAGGCCTGGACTTTGACTGGGCCATTCTAACACATGAAAATGGTTCACTGCGAACCACTTTATTGTAGCGTTGGCTGTGTCTAGGGTTGTTGCCTTGACGGGAGGCCTACCTCCACCTGAGTCTCATTTTCCTGTACGTAACAGTCTGTTTTTCCAACAACACATCAGCGTTAATGTCTCCGTAAAAAAAAAATATATACATATATATATATTTGTACGGAATGATGGCGCCACCAACCATGTTTCACTTCTGGGAAGATAGAGCTGCAGAATACCAGGAAGGTATTTGTGATGCCATTGCTGAATACTGAGATGTCAGCTACAACCGAATATGAATACATAACACTCGAAATGCGATAATACGTTGCATCAAAGCCATCCTTTGTTGCTACAGTGAAAGCAATTCAAAATATTGTGCAGCTCCAGTTGCAGGTGATGCGCTGTTGGTTTTCTGCCACAGGCGTTTTACTTGTTAAGATCAGACCAGAGCCTCTTCCATCATGTTAAAACTAAATCTTTCCTCTTGCCGCTCTTCAATGATGGTCAGATTTATAGTGTTATTAGTTGCCCTGCCACCAGATTCTCCTACCTGAGTTGCTGATCTCTGCAGGGGCCTCTCAATTGTGTGTCTGATAAATGCTTACAGAGCATGTCAGTTTTGGGTTGGGCAGCATTCTCTTCGTAGGTTTAAAAACTGTTTTCATTTTTGGATGATGGCTTGAACAGATTTTATGTACACTTAAAAAATCTCAGATGCTCCTTTATAGGGGTTTCGTATTCATACTGAAATCAAACAACGCAAAGTTGGATTCAATTGACTTATTAGGCGACTCCTGATGGCAAATTGCTGCAATTATTTTATTTAGAGGCATCAGAGGAAAAAAGGGGGATGAATACAAATGCACACCACACTTTTCATATTTTTATTAGCAAAATGTTTCAAGGGATATGAACGCTTTCTTAAGCCACTGTATGCGTCTGGGCTGCTCTTATCCTAAGCTTTACGTGATTATTTGAGTTCAAAATACCACAACTGAGAACTATGCTCTGAGCAGCCTGTAGGTACGTTACCTGGGTCTACTCCGACAGGACCAAACAGCTCTGTTAACTGCAGTGCCAGCTCCGTGGACAGTTTCAGCTCCACGGTTTGAATATCCAGATGTTGGCCTCGTCTCTCCTCTTTCCTCTGACTTTGTTCTCGTTCCATCTCCTCCAGCTCAGCCTGCAGGAGCCGATTGATCTCGTCCATGCTCGCGATATCGTCTGTAGTTTCAGTATCAGGTTCTACATTATCCGCGCTGCAGCCCCAAGCTCCTTCTCTGAAATCAGCTTCATCGACCAAACGGTCGGTGTTGGAACTGTCCTCCAACTCCTCTGCTGCTTCAGGAGGACGGGGTTCTTTCTGAGGAGGTTGCTCTGAAATAATAGTTTGCTCTGATTCATCCTGGGTTACAACTGGAACTGTTTCCCCTTCAAACGGTTCGTCGCTGTTTTTGTTGCCTTCATTAGACTGGCTATCAGTCACGTGGGTCGACTCCTGAGCTTCTTCATTGGCCCCACTTTGTTCTCCTTCCGGCTCACGCCTGTTATCTGGTTCGAGACTTTCGCCAGCATCTGAAACCTGACGCACAGCTTCACTTTGTTTGGAAGACTGGAAGCGCCCCTCCTCGCAATCCTCTTCCCGGAAAAACCTCTCTCCAGAGTCCAGCAGGAGGTTGGTGGTCCATTCCAAATCCTGACTGCACTTGTCGTACAGATCCTCTAATGTGTCGAAGCTGACGAGTTTAAAATGCCGACTGAGAATGCGCAGGCTCTCCAGGCGGTCCTGAGTGACCCCCAGCTCCTTCTCCTCCAGCTGAGTGCCCTTCTCATGCACCACCCGGTAGGGTACCTCCATCTGGCTGGATGGGTTCGCAGCGGCCGCCCCAGACGTCAGCTCCGGCATGAAACGAGAAGAGTTTCCTTCCAAGACCCGGACGTCGCTGGAGAGTCCGCTGAGGACGACGGCTGCAGCACCGGAGTCGGGGTGGCGGTTGAGACGCCAGAGAAGAGCAA
This sequence comes from Apricaphanius iberus, assembly GCA_028564705.1. Classification (NCBI taxonomy): domain Eukaryota; kingdom Metazoa; phylum Chordata; class Actinopteri; order Cyprinodontiformes; family Aphaniidae; genus Apricaphanius; species Apricaphanius iberus. The sequence continues at coordinate 1,162,605 of JAPXFQ010002192.1, forward strand.
AGTCCTGAGGCTCCGTCTGAGTGAAGCAGCTTGTTTCCACCAAAGCGAGAGTGGCCGGTGGCTCAGGGTAGGACTGTGAAAGCGGGCCCAGATCTGGTTTCAGATCAGAACTGATCGATTGGACATCTGAGTTTGGGCTTTTTTTGTTGTCCGTTTTTTCGGCCGTTGGGTTTGGACAGTCAGAATCATTCATGGAGGAGTTGTGCGAGAATGTGAGGGCCAGCTTACAGTGCTTACCGGATCGCCGACCCTGTCGCTGCTTTTTCTCCTGACTATTCCCAAAACGTTCGGTTTCTGCAGAAAACTCGGACGCTGGACTATCGGGGGTCTCGTGAACTTGTGTAGTGTTAGATCCTGCAGGTCTGTGATTTTCTTTCTGATCTGCATCTTTGTTTCCAACTTCATCTACATCTGTTGATTGCGTCAGTTCTTTGTCAACTTCTGAAACTTTGGCGTTCTTTTCACTGTTTGTTCCGGATCCGTTTTCACTCTCGTCTCCTTCACAACCATCTGTGCTGGTGTGCGACTCCTTTACCTTCCAGTTCTGGACACAGTCGGGTAACTCGGCGTTGCTCCTGTGTTGCTGCCTCTCTTCGAGGTTTCTGGTGTCATCTTCTTCCACCATGCCCCCCGCCTCATCCTCAACTTCTTCCCCAGAGCTGAGAGAGAGGGAGCAGGATGAACTAAGCTGATCTGTGACCACACCTGTCTGAATGAGGTCAAGAAGCTTCTGAAATTCGGTTATATCCGGACCTGATGTTGCCCCCTTTGGCTTTTCATCATCATCCATTTCCTTTGCTCTACGCCGCTCTCCTCTCTTCACCGGTCGCTGCTGAAGAGACCCGTCAGAGGGCCAGTCTCCAACAAAATGAAGCATCTCAGACTTCTCCTTCTCCCCCCGTGCTTGCTCGTCTGTTGAAGTCACGTTGTCGCACGGGTCGGTATCTTGATCCGGGCCTGCAGCTTCTGCCCGGTTAAAACCAGACCTGGTTGACCTTTCCCTCCTCACTCTTTGTGCAATAGATTCAAAGAAAGCCACAGGACGTTCCTCCCCGCAGTGGTCTTCATTCGTCACAGATTCCACAATACAATCTGGGATCCTCTCTTCCCCTTTGGGGGGGTTCTGCTCTAACAGGGAGCACAGTTCCGAATCCATTTGAGCCGAGTAAATATCCTCTGCATCAAAACTGTCTGGCTTGCTGGTTTGCTGGACATCAAGAGGCTCTGTGGGTTCACGAGAAGCGTCGCCATGCACTGCGAACTTTTCTGAGCCACTGATAGACGACACGTCGGGGAGAGAGGAGAGAAACTGGGTGTGGGGGGAGCTTTTACATCCTTCACTCAATCCAGACCGATCCACGAGGTCAGGACAACGTGCGTCTGCAGAGAAATGCCTAAAGGAAAATTAAAAAACTAAAATTAAAAAGATGAAACAGGATGTTTGTAATCTATGAAAACTGATGTACATTTATCTACGTTTTCAAAACAAAAAATTAGAAGAGACTTACAATTTACCTGCACTAAAAGGAACAACAGTATAAACTTTTCCACAATTTTTTCTTCAACCTATTTTATTGGGATTTCATGTGACCAGCACAAAGTTGTGCATAGCTGGGCACTTTTTTCTTATTTCACAGTACTGCATGATAAAAAGTTTAGTGTTTAAGTATTCCACCCTTTTTACTCTTTACCTCTGAATAAATTCAAGCCTTACAAATTATCCTTCTACACCTCCTAAAAATTAAGCAGAGTCCATCTGAACTTTGAAGGCCTCGCTGGTTTCTTAGAGTATACAGCATCATTACGATATGTGATTTGCTCGTGGTTTTTAAAAAAAAAAATTTTTATTATTGTGGCTAATATGGCCCTTTACAGGGTGGATGAATCAGGGGGATGTCCAACTCTGGTCTTCGAGAGCTACTGTCCAGAAGGTTTAAGGCCCTGTCCGTAAATAGCCGGGTATCTCACAAAACAAAATATTTTTCTACGGTTTGGCCAGTCTTCTACAGAAACCAAAAAACACATCTTTCTAAAAACTCGGCCAAAGTAAAGCTCTGCGTCTTCTCCATTTTAAGCGTTTGTCTGTCGACAAAGGTAACCAGAGTTTTAGGTGCTGCAACGTCCCTGTCCGCGACAAAAAATGCGCCGACATCACCTGTGTGACATGTGTTTACACTCAGAAACAGCATTTATGCCCTTATAGCTGTGTTGGCATTACAAACTCTATCACTGCTGAATGTAGAAGCAGAGAGCAGAAAGTTACTCTGAGTGGATAGGATTTTGGAGAACTACTGCCCCATACAGTTTTGCCACGTCTATGAATGTGCTTAAAAACCCACTTATCCAGTTACATGTGGATGCGGATTTTTGTGTGTGCGTTTTAAACAAGGTAAAGGAAATATGTTTGTTTTGTGGGTTTTTTTTTTTTAAACCTGCTACATATGTATATGGCGTTAGATGCAACCCTGCTCCAACACAACTGAATAAAATAACTAAATGGCCTATGAAACGTCCTCAAGTTTGGCAAAGGCTTGCTAATGACTCATTTGATTCAGTTGTGTTTGAGCAGGGATGCCTCTAAAACCTGCTGGACAGTCGCTCTCGAGGACTACAGTCGTGGCCAAACGTTTTGATAGTGACACAAATATTAGTTTTCACAAAGTTTGCTGCTGAACTGCTTTTAGATCTTTGTTTCAGTTTTTTCTGTGATGTCCTTAAATATAATTACAAGCACTTCATACGTTTCAAAGGCTTTTATCGATAATTACATGACATTTATGCAAAGAGTCAGTATTTGAAGTGTTGCCCCTTCTTTTTCAGGACCTCTGCAGTTCAACTGGGCATCCTCTCAATCAACTTCTGGGCCAAATCCTGACTGATAGCAGCCCGTTCTTTCATAATCACTTCTTGGAAGTTTGTCAGAATTAGTGGGTTTTTGTTTGTCCACCCGCCTCTTTATTGACCACAAGTTCTCAATTGGATTAAGATCTGGGGAGTTTCCAGGCCATGGACCCAAAATGTCAACGTTTTGGTCCCAGAGCCACTTAGTTATCACTTTTACCTTATGGCACGGTGCTCCATCATGCTGGAAAATGCTTTGTTCTTCACCAAACTGTTGTTGGAAGAAGTTGCTGTTGGAGGGTGTTTTGGTACCATTCTTTATTCATGACGTTGTTTTTGGGCAAAATTGTAAGTGAGCCCACTCCCTTGGATGAGAAGCAACCCCACACATGAATGTTCTCAGGATGCTTTACTGTTAACATGACACAGGACTGATGGTAGCGCTCACCTTTTCTTCTCCAGACAAGCCTTTTTCCAGATGCCCCAAACAATCAGAATGAGGCTTCATGGGAGAATATGACTTTGCCCCAGTCCCCAGCAGTCCATTCACCAAACTTTCTGCAGAACATCAATCTGTCCCTGATGGGTTTTTTTTGGAGAGAAGGGTCTTCTTTGCTGCCCTTCTTGACACCAGGCCATCTTCCAAAAGTCTTCACCTCACTGTGCGTGTAGATGCGCTCACACCTACCTACTGCCATTCATGAGCAAGCTCTGCACTGGTAGCACTCCGATCCCGCAGCTGAATCATCTTTAGGAGACGATCCTGGCGCTTGCTGGACTTTCTTGGATGCCCTGAAGCCTTCTTAACAATAATTGAACCTCTTTCCTTGAAGTTCTTGATAATCCTATAAATTGTTGATTTAGGTGCAATCTTAGTAGCCACAATATCTTTGCATGTGGAGCCATTTTCATGCTACGCAATGATGGCTGCACGCGTTTCTTTGCAGGTCACCATGGTTAACAATGGAAGAACAATGATTTCAAGCATCACCCTCCTTTTAACATGTCAACTCTGCCATTCTAACCCATTCAGCCTGACATAATGATCTCAGTACATCACAGAAACAACTTAAACAAAGATCTGACAGCAGTTTAGCAGCAAATTTTGTCAAAACTAATATTTGTGTCATTCTCAAAACTTTTGGCCACGACTGTAGGTTTGGAGACCCCTGATGAAGCCCCCTCCGCTTCTTGTGGGAAGAATCCCGCCTCTGCAACTCAAATCTCTCCGGACCGCTGACCTGAAGGCTCGTAAAGTCATGTATGTCGCGAGAGGCAGTACCGCTTTACGACAATCCACGCTTTACGCCGCTGCACAGACCAACTAGAGAACCTAGTTAACATTTGTTGATCAGATGAAGCAAAAAAACAGAAAAAGAGCAACTGAATGAAGGAGGGGTCAAACACAAGCACATAGCAAGGGGAAGGGGGAAAGAAGTCGTCTTAACAACTGAAGTAAAATGGACACTAGGGGGAGCTAAAAGCAGCCTTAGTGGGCCTTTATAGCAGGATTTGGTTATAAAAATTACTCCAAGCTTTGAACACCACAGACCACTGTGCAATTATATTGTCTGAAAAAAGGAAAAGAGGATGGCACAACTATAAGCCTGCCAAAACATGAATGTCCACCTAAACCAAAAGCCATGGAGGAAGTGAATCAAAGTAGCAGCTAAGAGGCCCACAGTGACTCTGTAGGAGGTTCTCGTCCTTGAGGAGAAATATTTTGAGGTGTTTGGCTACAACAAAGCTTTGAATTTGGGAGAAGAGGGGTTGGATCCAATTCTATTTCTTGAAAGTACAACTATCATTTCTCTTTCACTTTACAATCACATACTACATTTAACTGGTAACTTAAAATTTATTCAAGTTTTAGGTTATAACATGATATGAAACAGTTTAATGGGTTCTGAATGAAAATAGTCGTTTCCTATTATTATGAGAAAATATTAAGGACCACTGCTACTGTCTGCCACGAAGACCCTAACTAACCCGTGTGCCAATCCACAATTAAAGAATAAAAATCTCAACACAGCACTACTTTCAAGCCAAACAGATAAACATTTTGCCTAAAAACTCACGGTGAGCTGCAGCTCTCCTGAAAATGAGCCTGTTTGGACTCAGGCATTTGTGAGCCCATTATAGACTGGATTGTGACAAAGCGCTCGTATCCATTCAGCATGCGACGAATGGTTTCCACAGGTACGATGTGGGTGCTGCGCCTGCAGATTAGCACACAGAAAGCAGAACCACAGAATGTTATCCTCGGCTGCATCCCAATAAACGAAACGACGGACGTTCGACCGTCTCCTACCTCTCCAGTTCTCTGGGCTTGGTCTTCCACCAAGTATCCGGCTCTTTGAACAGCACCTTATATCCGTGTTTCAGCGCCTAAAGCAGACAGCTTACTGGTGAGTTTCTGCAGTTTATAACACAGTTGTAAATAGTTTGTTATCTACAAGCGCTTGTTTAAACAATTAACCCTCCAACCCTATGTAATCTGTCACCTCACAGTGACTAGCTAACTGACCTGAACCACGTAGGGTTTCATCTCCCATGCCTGCATGTTTGTGTTATCGATGATGATCGGGTTGATGCCTCTCTCAAAAGCCTCCCTGGCTGTGGACAAACAAAAAGAAAAACAGGAAGAAACAGAAACTGGGGTCAAAAAAATTTGTATATTCAACATTAAAAAAAACATACAAATTAGAGGTGAAAAACTATCAAAAGCGACACAGTTAGCATGTGATCATTCACCTCTTTTATGGTTCCACTCATGGGCTTCCCCCAGCGCTGCAGGGTCAAACTGGTACACTCCACCAAGGTTGAAATAGTCATCGGTGCTGAGCACGACTCCGCCTGGGTTATGCTCCAACAAGGCTCTGTGAAGAGGTACAAATATGTGGCTTACCCACAATGCAACATTCAAGCAATAGCTTTGGCAGAAATTCACCTGTACAAAAAAAGCAACATCTTTGACAGCGTTCCATCTGACCGACAGGACTAGAGCAAGTAGGGCAAGTAGATATATTTAATTAACAATTTTTTTTTTTTTCTCGTAAAAGGTGTCTCCACCGACTTTTTATTTTAATGTTTCCAACAAAATCACCACAACCACAATTTTAGTGACCCCCTGTTGCCAATACTTTGTATATTCCCCTTTGAATTCAATTTGATTGAATTCAAAAATATTTATTGATACCAGATGGAAAGTAAGTGTTGTTGTAGCTCATCCTATTTAGTTAATTCTTCAAGGAGTTGTAGATCTTGATGAGTGTAGAATCTGTGTTTCAGCCAAGCTGAAGAAGCATCTGAATAAGGACACTCTGTTGTTGTAGGATAGTCTCATGAGAAGGATGATCAAGGTTGCTCAGAATTTTCTTGACTATTCGTTTTGCGAGGTTGGAGTACATGGAGAGAGGAATCTCTGAAACCCTCACGTCCCCGAAACTGGTGTCGTAAAAGGCTTTGGTGTGGGGGAAGGAATGGCCGGGGATGAAACGGATGATTTTGTACCTTAAGATTGATTTCCTTGTGGATTTGGCCATGTGTTGTGAATAACTTTACCCCTGAATGCCCAATGATCACCCATTTCTAACATACTGGGAGATGCTATCATCTTAGCATTTCAAAAAAAAAATCATGACACAGTGCGCTCCAACAAAGTTTCTGGAGCATTTGGAGGTGAAACAGAACAGCAGCATATGGCTTGGTGATATGGCTTTAAAAAAATCTCACATTTTTTATACCATCTCTGGTATCCAATTTTAATCTACGATTTTTGTTTATCCATGGAATTCTAGTCATTTCTCCTTTCTGAGATAAACGACTAGAGTTAAAAAAAACCTTCCAATATAAGCTGAACAAAAAAATGCTAGGCCCTGAGGATACCAAAATAACTCTGAAATATGGAAAGCCCAAAGAGCACATTAATAAAAAACAAAAAATGTAATCTTCATAAACAGCTAATTCCATTAACTGATCCAATTGATTTATTGCCCAGCTCTACTGCAGCATCACAGGTCTACCACGGTACTTTACTGAGGGTATGAGGTACCTTTCTGAATAAAGCAAGATCCAAAGTAGATTCATTGAATAGCAATTCCCAGTAGAGTTTGTGATGTCCGTGATGGCAGGACAGGAAAAGTTCTTCCAGCAATGTTTCAGAAAACTGACTCAAATTGGATTATCAAAACTTTTCTGATCAAAACTAATTGATGTTAAAACACATTTTTAAAAGAGGCAACAGCTGTTAAACACTATCCTGGTGACAGTGGTTAATCCACCGTTGTACCGCCAGTCTCTTTGAGGTTTTAGGAAAATACCTCTTTGGACAGTATCGGCGTCTGTTCCTTTGTTAAGTGTATAACTTGAATTTGGGTATTGACAATACCACAGTACAACTGTCGGTGAATACAGGGAAGGGCGCCCACGTTTTACTGTCTGTCCTTGCTATGGTACGATCTGCTGAAGGGACAACATCCAAACTCCTGGGAGGGTGGGCTTGGAAGACAGCTGTATTGCTTTAAAGAACTCTGTAACAGCTACAGCTCCATATGGACCATGATCGATGTACTGATTGGAGTACACTGGATGAACTCATTAGATGCTGTATGAGTTGTGTACTGGGCCTCCTGGGCTAGAACAATGAGGGCTGACGCGCAGTCTGCAACTTTTTAAATGAACTCAAGAAAGCTGAGCAACACAAAAATATGTTTATGTAAAGAAATTTAAAAGTTGATCACAATAAAAAGGAAAAGAGGGATGAAGGTGGGCACCTTCTCATGTACCACCAAATATAACCTTGCTTGACCTAGAACTGTGTTCCTTAACCCTATTCCTCAGGGCCCACTGTCCTGCTGGTTTTAGCCATTTCCCTTCTGCCAAACACCTGACCCGAATACCTAAGTGAGTACCAGGCTTCTGTACAACTTGGTGACACGCTATCATTTGAATTGGGTGGACTGGAGCAGAGAAGCAGCTAAAACATGAAGGACATAGGGCCCTGAGGACCAGGGTTAAGAAACACTGCCTACTAGAAACACTTGAGTCAATCCCTAGATTGTCTCACTGCAATTTTCCGTCTGGCTGAATAAATGCTTTTTAAAGCCTGTCGTAAGGACAGAAGCTTTTACAATTTTGTTCCGGGAAAGCCACAAGAATGGAGGTGAAAAGAACTTTCTTTATGTCCCACAACACACAAATTCCTGTCTGTATATAACAACTGGCACGTGGATTGCAAAGTTCTTGTAGGTAAAAATACATTCCTCACGTCCAAAAATCTCAAAAAGGCTGAGTGATAATCTAGTTATAATGTGAGAATGTAATTTCTTGATATACAGCACAAAAGGCAAGACAACATTCTGTTGTGACTTTTGTCGAAGTCCTCTGTTTATACTAAAAATTAAAACACGCAGACATATTTACAACTGAGGTGACCACAGGAAGAATATGAAAGAGTTTTTACCTCGCCAGGGTTGACTTGCCAGAACCTGGAGCCCCACGAAGCAACACAAGCACCTTTCCTTGCAAATGCAACCTGCTGTAGGCAGCGGCCGCAGACTTGGACACATCGGCACAAGGTGACCGTCTGATGGGAGCCTGATTCAGCCAGGGGGAGGCGTGTCTGGAAGGGCTGGGCCAACCGGAAGGCGTCTGAGCTACAGGGGTGATGAAAGCTGGCCTCTGGGGGAAAAACGCTGGTGCAGCCAAGTTCCAGGACGACTGCACACACCCGTGTGGATTGCTATTTAATGAATCCACTTTGGATCTTGCTCCGGTTACCAAAGCATCCGAGTACGTGGATTCGGTCCATTCTGAGGTAGACTTGGGGGGCTCTTGCTTTTTATACACCTGGAAAGCAGAGGGACGTCCTGAAGCTCCCAGGTCCAAAGGGAGGTTTGACTTGTCGGTGTTACTGTCTGCTGTCAGGTGTGTGAAGTCCAGCACATCCTTCTGTGCCTCTGGGAATTCATCTCCCCAGGTGCTGAGCTGGCTCAGGGGGGAGGAGGCTCCAGACAGATCCTCCAGCCGGCCACCTGACATGGGCGCCTGGGTGGTGAAGCTCTCCTTGGATGCGGCTTCCATGCTGCTCTGGAGCAGCTCCGGCAGCGGCTGCTTAGACACAGCTGGTGGAGGGAATAAAGGCAGAGACGACGACACGCTGCTCGGCGGCTCATCCTTTACGTCTCGCTGCTCGCTTAGCGTCTCCAGCTCTTGATCAATAAGCAAGTCCAGTTCATCCGTCAGCAGGTTCGTGGACAGAGGAGGGGAGGGGCGATGTGCCCCCCTGAAGGGACGTCCATCCGGGTCCGGTTGTGAAAAATGATGCGGGCTGAGCAAGGCAGCAGCGGTGCGCTCGAAGCCAGACACGGGAGGAGGTCGTGGGGTCACGACTTCAGCTGCATCGGACAGCTCCAACAGAGAGTCCATTGCATTTTCAACTAAGGCAGAGACAGATGTAGACATCAGTAAAGGAGTAAAACCTTAGGATTTCTATACCATTTTGGGGGTGCAACTGAGTGAAAGCACACCTTAAGTTCAATTCAGTTCAGTTTATTTTATCTAGCACCAATTCATCAGATGGCAATTACAAGAAAATTCATCTCAATTCAATGATACAGACATTCCAATCAGTTAAAATTTTCTATGTAAGGAATCCCAGCAGATTGTGTTGAGTCATCAAAGTGAGGTTGTGCGGATCAACCACAGCGATTCCTCAGCAATCCCTCATATTGAGCAAGCATGTAGCGACAGCGGAGAGGAAAAACTCCCATTTAACAGGAAGAAACCTCTAGCAGAACGTGGCTCAGTACAAACGCTCATCTGCCACGACTGACTGGGGGTTTGAGAAGAGACAAAAAAAAGTTAAAAAGTAACTCTTATAAGAGTATTTTCTGTATTAAAGAAAGTAAAAAGTTGATAGCAGGACATGGAGGATCTTCGGTAATGAGGGCATCATAGCCGAGGGCTGCTTTGTTTTTTTTGTTTTTCTACTTTTTTTACTAACTATAAAAGTGTAAAAAAAATAAGAGTAACAGCATACAGTAATTGCTTAAAATGTTATATTTTAAACAAAATAAAAATACATTTACTTTTTTTTATAAGCCTGTTTTTAATGCAGTAATGGACTTTTTCAACCTGTTTTTAAATGCATCATACGTGTGCATCTAATGAATCCCTGGTGGGAGTCCGCTGCAGAGAGCTGCATGTTCAGCGAACCAGCAGCAGACAAGACACTTTGTGGTTTTTACCTAACAAACTGTAAGTTGAGTTGAGCTGTTGCATGCAGATAATGTTTGTTGAGTGATTTGTTAATAATACATGTTAATATATCGTTTTGACTGCAGTACCATGCAGCCACAGCCATAAGGTCTATTGCCAAAAAATAAAAATAAAATTTTAATACTGTAAGGATTTTTACATGTTTTCTCATCACTGTTATGATTGCAATAACTATCCAAAATGTTGGGCTAAACTTGTTATTCCTTTACGCCTTTACATAGATCACATCGATTTGCTCCAAATATGTAAGCAACCATTGAACACTCATTGCAGGTAGGCTCTAAAACAATAAGGTTTATGTTTTATAGCTATTATCCTAAATGAATAAAACTGATAAATGAGTTAACCATTTATATATAAAAAAAAACATTATATTCGGTAAACGATCAAAAATGGACAATGATGAACAGAGCTCTGTGTTGATGCTATAGTTCTTAGAGGATAGAGCTGGATATCGCTTCAAATTTCAAGAATTGATTCAACTCCGAGTGGGCTCAAGGGCAAACAATGTTAAGCAATTAAATTGACTTGTGGCCGTCCCAATCGATTTTAAAGAATTGTTTAAGTATCGATTATGAATCTTTTTTCTTTCTTTTTTTTCAACACAGCCCTGTTGGCGGATGGTCTGTAGGAAGTATATGTTGATTCTGCTGGCTTTTCCCTTGAAAAAAAGTTGGGGGGAAAAATGGAAAACCAAACGAGAAAGACGGTTCTATATTGCTTCAAGTGGCAACAGGTGGGAGAAGGAGAGAAGGAGCATGGGGTTTATTGATCGCACTGCCGCTTAGTCTGTCAGTTATTACATACTGACCAGGTACTATCATGGGATAAGCCCAGACAGTACTGCTCTGTACTTGTACGCTTCAACCTCCTGCTCCTACTGCCTCACAATAAACAAGCTAACCAGCTAACTGGTTAGCGTAGTTACAACCTGGACCAGCAGGTCGGACAGCGAAGCTTCCGTGTGTTTTTGTACCTTTAAAGTCGCACTCGGAGAGCACGATGTGTATAACCTCTGGGTCCAGGTGTGAAAACATCTCCTGCATTCTTTTAAGAATGTTCTCCCTTTCGGCGCTGCCGTGATGGAAGTCATGTCTCTGGGGTGGTGGGTGACCCGCGGGTCGTCCTCCCTCGGGTGGCCCATTGGGCTGCCTGGCTGGGCTCTGTCCGTTTTTCTTTCTCCGAGGCATACCGTAACTAAGCTACAGCCACCGAGTGCTCTCATTAGCTACTAGCAGAGCTAACGAGAGACCGTGGGATCACGGGAGGGAGGCTCGAAGCTAAAAACATGCTACTGTCAAATCCACAGGAGTAAATAAAGTGAGTGGGTTCCACCGTCCCACACAGCACCCCCAAGTGGTGCACGTTGAAATTACAGCTTCTAACTACAGGAAACGGTGACTTCAAAATAAAAGCTTATTCGCTTTTCTTTTTCCTTCCGATGCCGTGTTCAGGGTGAAGTAAAAACATTCCCTAAAAACTACAGAGGCCCAAAGCCTTCAAAGAAGATACAAAAATCATGTCGGCAGAAAAAAAAACATCAGTTCGTTGGTGAACCCTTTAACAGCACTTTTAAAACAAAGAACACATCATAGTAAAATGTTATTACTACAAAATCCATGATGTTACAATAAATAACTTCAAAGGAGGCTCACTAGAAAGGCTAGGCTTTCATCTCAAACATGACTAATATATCACAGGACACATTCCCTAACAGTCAGCCGGGGGAAAACCCGGAGGAGCTATTTCCTTTAACCAGGAAAACAATATTCGAGTGATTGACTTCTCCTTAAAATTGTTTTTTTAGGGATAAAAAAGCTTAATATGTTACTTTTGTAACTAATATTGAAATACACACACTTTTCGGTTTTATAGGTTTTGCATATTTTGTTCATTTGTATCTCGTTTCTGGAAGAAGAATAAAAAGGCTCAATAACCTGATGAAGAAGGCTGATTCTCTTCTGGGGAAAACTTTGGAACAACTGGAGATAATAATACAAAGACGGATTCTACATAAAACAAAATAAAAATAATGGACAACACTAACCATATCTTCATGAGACTATCCTACAGCAACAGAGTATTTTCAGTCGGAGGCTTCTTCAGTTTCGCTGCAACACAGACTGCTACAAGAAATCCTTTCTCCCCACACCCATCATGATCTGCAACAACTCATTGAAGAATTAATTAGTTATGAGCTACAACACTTAATTTCCCTCTAGGATCGGATCAATAAAGTATTTTTGTAATTATTTAAATTTATACTCACTATGACTGTTAAAGTTACACAAAATCATCTATTCTTGGAAATCTGTAAAAACTAAATGTGGCAAGGGCCACCAATTATTCAATTCCACGATGCAGCCAAAAGGATATAATTCACATAACCTTATTAAGAAAAGAAAATAATTAAAATATAAAACAACAAAGATCAACCTCTGGCTGATACACAGCAGTTACTTATTTTATTGGTTTTTTTTAGACTTTTTATTTTATTTGAGAGTCATACAACTTTGTCAATATATTAATATATTGCACCGCCGCTGTCGCCGAGAAATATTTAGGATAAAACAATAAAGAAAAATAAAGAAAAAATTGTCACCAGTAGATGCCGCTGTTTTCACAAAACATAACTTTACGCCACTTGACTCATTACAGTTTTACCAGCAATTCTGTTTAAGAACCGTTTTGCGGTAAGGTGGAGTTACCCTTAGTCGTAGTTGAAATACATTCATTTTGCCTTTGCAGTTCTTTACAAACAGAGAAAACGCACGTAAAAAAAAAGAGTCACGGATAATGGCGCCTGCTATTTGTTTCCGACTCCCGCCATTGGAGCTGTAGTAGTGCTTTGAGCCCGTGCGAGGGCGCTCTGCACCCAATCTTCGCACATTGACTGAACGGACAGAGAGCTTTGTGCCGAAAACTAAACCTCTGAGTCAGACTAATGAATTAAAACGGCCCGATCGGAAGGTAAATGCCAGGAAGATGCGATTGATGTCTATTCCGGATTCGGGGTGTTAGCTTTTTCTAATCAAAAAATATATTAATTTCGTAGCAGTTGGGCTTTTCACATTCATGCGTTGGGGCAAGTTGTTGGTGATTGAGCAGGCTTAGGGGCGACGGTAGCCGCAGCAGCAGCCCTGTCTGTAAACTAGCTGTAAGAACAGATGCTCGGAAGTTGAAAAAGATTTTAACAAGTATAAATGCTGTATTTTTAAACTTCTCAAAGTAGCTGCATTGGTTGGAAATCCCAGGACCAATCACAGACACTGGTGTTTTGAAGAAAGATGAGGGGATAGTTGACTTCCTCTGTGATTGTCTGTGGACGTAGATGTGATGGGTACCTGGATAGTTTGAGGCCTAGGCTAGCAGAGTAGGCTAACCAGTTAGCGCGGCTACCATCACTTCCTTCCCGCAAATTGCTAACTGCTGTTGTGTGGCAGTGGATATACACAGACTGTCCTGCTCGTACAGGGCTTTTTTAGCAGCATGACTCTTGAGATGCACATATAGTTCATAAATTAGCAGTTAAACTCGCTCCTAAATATCTGCGGTCCTGTATAAAACATTAAGGTAAAAATATACAGCTGATGTTTAGCTGTGTTATCTTAGCATTCAAGCTAATAACATGGCAACTGCCGGTTCAGGGATAGCTTTCTATTAAACAAGTGTGCTACATTAGATAGTTGTTTGTTATACAAGTGTGGATGGATCCGATTTAACCCCGAAAAGTGATTATTATCGCTGGGGAATTGTTCGAAAAGCGTGGTTTTGTTGGGTGGACTAGCATGGTTGTGCTGAACTTAAGTTTTCTGACCCATAGAGGCCAGTAGAAGACCGTGTGGACCGTACATCAACAAGCATGGAGTTCCCGCAACAGCAGAAGCCTGCGGGGGACGGAAAGATCGTCTATCCACCCGGAGTGAAGGAGATTACGGATAAAATAAGCAATGATGAGGTGGTCAAACGATTAAAGGTAGGTTGACGAGGCTTTCTGGTGTCCAACAAATACTTCAAGCTCAAAACAAAAGCACCCACTCTGGCACAATAACAACGCTCTCCTAAGTTTGTACACCCTATCAGGCGATTATTGGCTATTTCTTTGAATTTTCTTGTTTATTTTTGTTGATTATAAATATACAGAATGATCGTTGTATGCCAATCAGTAAAACAAAATCTGATATCTTTTCTATCTCTTAAGCAATTACACCGGATGTGTTCAGTGTAGACGTTGTTACTCAGTGAATAAGACTCATAGCTGAATTTTCCAAGTTCCTAGTTGGAAATGCAACAAGAATGTAGCCTAAAAATTGGAATTTTAACAAGGAAAGCAAAAGCTTGCCAAGAAGGTCAGATTTTATTTTGTTTAATTTTTTTTTTTAATCCAGCATGGCGGCAGTAGAATGTTAATATTCCAGGTAGAAACTTTATTCAGTCTCTAAGCAGTTTGTACCTCCATAAACCACTGGCAAACGCATAGTGCTGGTAAATATCCACTCCACAATAAATGTGTGTTGGAAGGGAGGGGGGGGGGGATTGGGCTGTATTTCTAATAAGAGTTGGAGGCTAAATAAATGAGTTGATGGTGTGATGATGTTTTCAGACCCGAGCTCCAATGTCAGAGACTAATTGGAGCAACATAACAGGGAGGCTGAACAGAGGAAAGTGATCATGCTCTGTTTTACCCTTTTCAGCTCTTTGCCTGTCTCTGTAGTTAAATATGCTGGAACTGGAAATATTGCACTTTTTTGTTTCCTGGGATTTTCAGCTTGTCAGAAATGGGTTGGAGCCCCTCTGCCCTCAGAACTGCCGTTTTAAATTCATGATTATGTAAAATTGAATACAGAGAGATTTTTGCACCAAGCTGAGATGATGGCACATCTAGAATACCAATTTATTGCTTCCTCTGCTGGATTGAGCTCTAGTGAAGTGAAGGCGTCTCCCAGTGGAGTCTACTGAACCCATCGTCGTGTTCAAGAAAAGCTTGACGACATGGTGTTTGTTGTTATGCAGGCAGTAGCTGTTGCAGGAGGTGTTCGTGAGTGATTGAAATTGTAGGCAACAATATTTAGGTTGGTTGTAGAGTCGCCATCAACTTAAACAAGGGGCACAACGCTGAATGGATCAGTCCCTTCGTGTTGTTTCACACCAAATTCTGACCCTAACATCTGAATGTCTCATCTGACTTTAAAACTAATTGGACCAGCCATCTTTTTTCTGTCTGTTTCTGGCCCAATTCTGGTGTGCCCATGTGAGGTTTTAATCTGCTTTCTCATCTTGGTGGACACCTAGTGTGGTCATCTGCTGCTGTAGCCCAATTCCCGCGAAGTTTGCCGTGGCAGTTGGGGTGTTTTGTGCTTTCAGGGATTTTTTTTCCAGTTGTATCAACCACACCACCTTCAAACTCTCAGTCAATACCACATTTAAATCTATCTTTTGGGGGAAAAACTAGCTAACACCTTAACCAGAATGGGAGCCTCCCAGTTTACATGTCACTCCGAAAATCCAATTACTGAATAAAGTACTTTCGACTCCTCAATGCTAGGTGGCAACATGCACCCTTTTGCGTTGGCCTATAGTGTCATTCAGATGGTAAACAAATGCTAAAGTCAGTGAAGCAGACGGAGTAAAGGCAGGATGTGAAGAAATGAGTTTTAAAAAACGGACAACAGCGCTACAGAATAGTAGATGTTGTGTTACACTCGTTGTTGCTGCTCGTTCTGGTGTTGTTATTCCAGCTTTACCACTCTCATCACTTTCTGAAGGGAGAGCGTCCAGGCTGCTAATAGCCGGCTAAGCAAAAAAAAAGCTAAGAAATTCCGCTTTCTAACCGCTTTGTCTGGACGTGTTACGGTGCGTACACATCCGAACGCGATAGACGCGACCAAAAAGCGTGACACGTCCCCAACTGGTCGCTTGCACATTCACACCTTGAAGCCCATCCAAAGCGAATTGGCAACGCTTTAAAATATGCCATTTTAACGTGCGTGAACCGGAAACATGGAAGTATCCTGGCCTGGAGCTCCCAGTGGACTCTGGTCTATGAGCTGACCTCGTTAAATGTCGGGACCTCTGCTGCGGGGTTAGACCCAGTCGAGTAGTGGTGGAAGGATCAGTAAACACCTCAGCTCCTCGCCCAGTTTGTCCCGTGACGGTCCAAGCTTTGCCCTGCCGCCACACCAACTATTAAGCTGAGGGGCTGTCCATCTGTCTGCTGTTAGTAAAAGTTTATATTTGAGCAGTGCGTGCTTTGGTGCAGACATTACCAGGCCTGGGTGTCCAGGTGAGAAAGCTGTTTTGAAGCCACAACGGCACCCACAAACCTCTTAAGAGCTTTCCTGTCTAAATAGTTTAACCTCTTTATAGTGTTTAATTTTTTATTCCTGTCTTTGTATAGAAAACAGCTGGTGTCATGTAGCTTGGGGTGATTAGCCACAGTGTTTATCGGTTTACATGTCCTGCTGATGCTGTGACCCCATCACACAGTCACAGCATCACTGACATCCGTCAGCTGATTGGTTGTGGCGGCGCGACTTGGAGCTGGAGTTCAGATTTCTCCAACTTCAGCGGCAGACATGAAATGCAGCATGTATTTTGGGTCTCGCCTGAAACTCACCAGCCGTCGCATAAATCAGACAGAAAAGCTTTTTCGCGACGAAAAATATGCTTCTGACGTGTCGCGGGATCCCCAGTCACGCTTAATCACACTCCTCCATTGACTTTACATGTAAAGTCAATGGAGGAGAACCGTTAGCTCAGTGAGTTTTATTGTTGTTGTTCTTTTTTTGTTTTTTTCACGGACCGGTGTAATATCATACAATATTTACATGGACTGACAAATAATTGCACCAAAATAAAAACAAACGCCCAGGATACAAAATATAATATATTCAAGTGTCTTTAAGTGTACAAAATAAAATAATTAAAACAATAACCAGAATAATGGTGCAAATAACTGGTTTAGGTAGAATTTGGACTTACTGTATCAAAGAAAAATCACCACAAAGTAAAGCCCACTACTACATGGTAGTAAATAATAAAATCTAAAATATATATAAAAATAATACAAAGATTAAACACCAAACTCAAAAATATGAGGGGACTGGCTCACGGTGGTTCTGAGTATGTAGGGGTCCTTCTTTCAGTAAAATAGTGGCTGCAGCTGGCCACACAGGTGCCTAATCATTCTTTTTTTTATATATCCACTTTTTAAAAGAAATTTCCGCCGATGGCCTATATAGAAAAAAATAATATTTTGGCCGGCCTGTAACATTAATAACGATGGAGAATAATGTTTGTTACCCACTACATTAAATGCTAGTGAACAAAATATAGTTTTTACCCTGTACTTAAACAACACCACTGCAGAACATTTCCTAATATGCAGTGGAACACCATTTCAAACCCGTACTGCCATAACCGAGAGAGCGAGATAATCTCAAAGCTTCAGCCGTGATCTAGAGACTGAGAGCAATAGCTGCTAAGCCGACCTGAGTGGGAACACGGGGCCGAATAAGATTAGACAGATGTAAGGCACCAAGCCATTTAAGAATCTAAAAGCCAGTTAAATGATTTAAAAAAAACATTTATCCTAAATTCAGTCGGAAGCCATTGTAAAGAGGCAAGAACTGGAGTAATGTGTTGGAACTTCCTTTTACGATTTAAGAAATTTCCCAGAGAATTTTACACCAATTTAGCAAATTGCCTCACTGTGTCTGGATGTCTAAATCCATTCAGTTTCTGCCAGGCTGATTTGCCTGTGGTCATTGAACAGGCGTGTCTAATAAAAGTGGTTAGTGAAGCCTAGTTTAGGCTTTTCCGTCAGCAAGATTTCCTATCATACTTCTCTGTTTGTGTGTCAGTGTTGCAAAGCAATTCCCCAGCAGGGGGTGAAGACCTTTTCTGGTGCGTCTGCTTACCATTGTATGAAAACAAGCCAACATAGCGACCTGTTTTGTTGTTCTCTACACATTCTGGTGTTTAAATAAATAAAGTGAAAGTTTAAGTAAATAAAGTGTATAAATGAAGTGAAATTATGATATAAAGCATCTAGTGCCAAAAAGTTGCATGGACTACTGATTACACCAACTATAGAGCGCCGTTCTGGTGAAGTGAACCAGGGTTGACGTTAAGCTAACCAATCAGACGTGCGCGCTCAGTTGTATTTCACAGTCAAAAAATTGGGGCTCTTCTTCGGCTGGTTAAAGCTTAATCAAATGCTGAACATTGGAAATTGTATAGAAAGATCCTGAGATGCAACACTTCTCTAACGAAATCGTCAGAAAAACGGGACCCACTTCTAGCCCAACAATGGATTGGCTGAAAACGAGGAATAACTGAGCATGATTATGAGCTTTCAGAAGGTATTTATACCTCACTCTTTTTCTCTGTAGCTCAGTTGTTGTGTTTTCTCTGAAATTATCAAAGATGTCTGAACTAAAAGTAAAAGAACATCTACAAATTGACAGGCCTAAAACTAGAGCCCAATCCTGCTCACGTTTGGGGGGAAATGATTGCACCTGAAACCTGAAAGAGAACTATGAAAGTCCATGCCATGTAGTGGTAAAACAGCACTGATTTTATTATCTTTCAATAATGGCATGAGTGAGCCTGGCTGCAACGTTCAAACGCACCAACCAGTGCTTGTTTGGATAAAAGATAAGAGATGCTATCGGACCGGATTGCATGAACCTCTGAGTGACATGAATATAAACAAGCCTTTTGCTGCCCTCTGCTCTAAAATGTTGGTTTAATTCTAAAGACGGAACAATAGCAGTGGGCTCCAGATATATGAACTCTCCAGGCCAGAAGGCACTTAGGAGAGTGTCCGTTCTGAGAGTGAAACTCAAGAGATTATAGGAGTGTGTGTAGGAGTGAGTGTGCTGCTCTGCAGTCTGTTGGAGCCGTTTGCCCATCCCCCATTAACACAGGCTGTCGATGGGGGAGTACTTCACAGCCATATTTCAGCTCTCACACACAGAGGAAGTTGTAGCTCCAAGCACGGCTTTCTGATGATTGAGTTTCAGGAGAGCTGTGTGACTGAAACCTCTCTGGACAGCAGTGCTCCTGAGTGGGATCAAAAGAAGACCAACCTTGAACTTGTTCAGCTGCTAGTTCCTTTCTTATCGGCCTGTTTTCTTATAAAAAATGTCAGTTTTGAACTTTTGTCAAGCCAACCTGGAATTGAGAAAGAGCTGAAGATGTATCCTTGAGACAATATCATGTTTTCAGGGGAAATAAAACTTTCTTTTTTCCTTTTTTTTAGTACTAGCGGTAGGGTAACAAGAGTCTCTAATAGAGGCAACTAGGGATGTGTATTGGTAAGAATCTGGTGATACGATATGTATCATGATGCAAAGGGGATGATACGTTATATTGCGATATATCACGATATATCACGATACCATGAGTAAGACTATGTTTTTATTTTTACAAATTAATTTAATGGCAGAAAATCTGTCACAACATTCTAAACACTCCAACCTGTTTTATTACTAGGTGTAGGCGATCCACTGGAACAAATAAGGTGAAAACAGCCACTACCTACCAATCATACTTTTAATTTTATGTCAAAAAGTACTGTAATTTTTTTTGTTTTAATTAAAATTCTTTTAAAAAAATTGTTTCTTTGCTTTTGAATATCGATACAATATCACGACATAAAATATCGCCATATATTGGCATATCGATATTTTCTTACATCCCTAGTGGCAACTGTACAATACCTTACAGACTCAACATTCAGTCAGCAGGTGTTATCAATCAAAGGGGCAAAAAATCTAGAACAAGATCCCCGCTGCAGTAAGAGATACCACAACATTTAACATATTCAAAAGTAATGTAAAACTGTGGCTTAAGAGGAACCAGATCTAATGTTTAACTGTTATGAAAATGTCGGTGTTGTATGTCTTAGTTGTGTTTTAACGTGCTCCTTTTATTATGCTTGTCCTATGAATTGTCTTTCACCGTTTTTTTCTCAAGTCTATCGTTTTACACAAAATTTTCCCAATATTGTTTCTATTTCTTTGACCTGCCAGGGACAACAGAGAAAAAATGGCCTTCGGGCTTATTTTGGAATATCTACATTTATATTTATTGATTCTTGAGGCTTCGATTAGATTTGGATTCAACGGGATATTGATTTATTAGCTTCTATATCGATTCATTAATAAGCAGTAGTACCAATGTTTAGGAAGAAATTGACCCTAGCATGTTTCCTGTCCTGGTTTATTTAGCAGAATAAACTGTGCAACTTTGAAATTGTGTTGTACAATGCTGAACGCTCTCACTAGTGTTGCCCACAGCGCCACCACTGGCGGGTAGGGATGTGAATCTTACAACAACATACGATTCGATTCAATATCGATTCCCGATTCAGTATCACAATCAGTACTATATTAGTTTAAAAAAAGTGCCAATTTGTAGGGCTGAGACAATATGCTTTTCTCCCGATTCAGTTATTTTTTTTATTTTTTTTTCTCGATTCAATTTCATTTGAGATTTTCCAATATTACATATTTTTAATTCACTATAATATTGAAAATATATTATTTTCTAAATGTTCTACTTCCCACATATTAAACCTTTACAACAGAATGAATGAAAAGTGAAGACACTCTAAAGTAAAGTGCTACATACTTAAATATACTACATAATAAAGTGAACTTAAACTATTTTTCCAAGCCTGGGCTACATGTAGTAAAAAAAAATTTGTTTTGAAATTATATATTTTTTAAATTAATTTTAAAAATTGTTTCAAAATCGTTAAGCAAATAATCTAGATTTTTATGGGAATCAATGTTGTTGTTTTTTTCCTCCCCTACTGGCCGGTGGAGTGAAACGATTCATAGGATTTGATGAATCGACATTGGACTGAGAAACAAATATTTGCAATGCATTCATAGATTTATTTTTACCCAGCCCTAATTTATATGCTCATGCATATGCATTGTCCCTTTTTTTTAAGTAAATAAATTTTTGTTATTAATCAAGCCCAATTTGACTTGCCTACTGAGAAGCAGGAGGCCTATGCTGGTGGGTAAAACAGTGCCTTGTCAAGAGTGCACAGCTGGTGAAGAATTTGCAAGGAAAATGGATGACAGTAAAGATGATAAAGATGACCAAATTATTAACAATAACAAGTAGGACTTGTTAGTGTTCTTTAAAATATGTAATGTTCTTTAAAACTTGATGCCTTCTTGCTTTTGAACAGCTTCAAACAGCTTTTTTATTCAATGTTTGATTCCCAATCCTTGCTTTAATTCTTAATAGTCCAGTTTAGACCAGATGAGGTGAGGAAGTGACGGAGGCTGAGTGAAATCTGTGATCTTAGTGTACAGTCATTTATTTTAGACAGAAAATATTTTACATTGAAGCACAGGTGGGAATAGGTGGCAGCCTCAAGTGCGGTCTCAAAAACAACAGCAGCAACTCAGCAGGGTTAATATCTGCTCCAACCTGAACAGGACCTGGGCGAGTGGAGCTATTGGGCTACAAACGCTCTGGTTCGGCAGCGGCTCCGTTGCTGCAGTAACAATAATACATACTCCAGTTAGAGTTCAAGTATCCAATAACACCATAAAAAGTCTCTTTATTTGTCGCTGGTTACATTTTTCTGAAAAACAGTCGGTAGATGATTCTGAACTCTTGCTAAATATAGCTATGCAGTTGCTGGTTAACAGCGCTTTCCCCCTTTGTCACATGACTGTGCTTAGTCACGTGAATCAAGGCAATGCTAATTTCTTAAAGGGACAGGAGAACCGCTAAACAAAAACCCATCTTTTCATTTTTTTTAAAGTACCGAATTTACCGGCATGGGCAAAATGACATCGGTAACAGTCATAAATTTCGTTATATGTACATTTCCGGTATACCGCCCAGCCCTACTAACGACAGTTAGCGTTAGCACGCAGCTTTGCAGTGATATGATATAGTCAGCAATACAACAGCAGCAATAGTATGACCCTAGTGCAAGTATGGTCTTTATGCAACGTTAATACTGAAGTCCACATTTAATTGTTTTTTATTATAATTTTTTTGATATGACAAAAAAAATCGACTTGAAAATTGAGCTTGTTCAATATAGTGAAAATAATCGCAATTATTTTATTTTCATAATTGCCCAGGCCTAAGCCATGGTCACCAGTGGTCTTTATAGGGGCTATATCATGCAAAATCAAGTTTCTGGAGTTTTCAGCCATCTGGTAGTGCAATTGTCTCATAAAACCCCCCACCAGAGTGGTTTTTGGCTTTATTCACGCATGTCTGAGTAATCCTCCTGAATTCTGTTCTCTGAGTAGCTGCCCCTCCCTCTCCTAGAAATCGACTGAGTGTTCTACTAGTGACATCACTGGTTGAAAACAAGGGAGTGCTAGAGATGTCTGCACCGCCCCTGCAGGTAGAGCGGCTTACCCCTGGTAGATTTTCAAACACACCCTCCTCCTCACAGTTCATGGCTGCTTCGATTTTTGGGAGCTTAAAACTCTTTTTGTTGGATTTTTTCATTTCTATGTGAAAATGCCCGTTTGGCTGCATGGATTACAGGATTTTATTCTACATTGCTAAAGAACAGCAGCTGGATCAAAGAGCAGAGATGCCTGATGGACAGAAAAGTAAGTGGCTACATGCTAATATGTTAGCCATTTATCACGCTGTTTATGTGATCTTATACCAGTATTGTGTGGTTAATTAATTGATCTGTAGCATCTCAAAATGTTCAGTTAACGGGTGCAAACAACACCCACAGCTTTTTTTTTATATACTGGGTTGGAGGAGCCGTGATTATAGAGAAACGAGCTGTTTTACCTCATGGTTCAACATTACCTACAGGATACAAGTTAAATTTTAGGACAAATTAATACTGTATAACACAAACTGTAACATTTTAGCATATATATGCAGGGCTTTCCACATAGACACAGACTAGCCAGCAATAATATGAAAGTAGCCAGCTTGGGGAGGGGGGGCTAATGTAAATGTAAGTAACAGCACGATTTTGATGTGCATTTATTAACTTTGTCGTAAACAACAGAATACGTATACAAATAAAATAAAAATACTCTTAAGTAAAAGACGTTTCCAACATAAATGATAAACTTAATGGTTTCATATCTCCATTCGGCTCTTTAATCAACTTCGCTGTTGTCTCTATCTTCCCATTCAGGATCAGAGTCCATGCCCAACTCAAAATATTGCAGCAGCAACAAAATAACACTTGTAGGTGTACATTAAAATGGCACCATTAAAATAAAATAAAAATCTGAAAATGTTTTGATTTGAACAATGAATGTCCCTTTTAGGATGAATACAGAATCTTAATACTACTCTGAAGCAATTAAACTGACCACTTTTCTTCTTTAAGAAGCCTTCCATAGTCTGTTGATTGGATTTTCTTTTTGGTGGCATCTTTCTCACGCCTCTGGGCGGGAAGAAACCATGAACAGGAGAAGACCACGAATACTTTTTATCATTATTATTACAACTACTCCTATTATGTGACTGGGAGCGCTGCTCTGGCGGCTGCAAGCACTTCAGTGACCGGATCATTAAAGTATATTTGAATTGAATAATAAGCAGGCTATGTTATTTTCTCAGACATTTGCTCAAATATAATATTACTTTACTACTACTATTATCACTAAATAATTATCATAATTACACAACATATAAAGTAGCAATAAAAACTGATTTGCACAGCTAAAAATAAAAATAAATACAAGCTGGCATAGTATGGCATCAACGGGCTTTCTGTTGTTTAAAATCTCTTATTTTCAGTTCATGACACGTTCACAGTGCAGTGGTGGCTACACAAATAAACAACAAATAATTCTCCCTTATAAACACACAAAAACAAACTCTTAAGAATCCGTTTATTTTCACTAATTGAACGCTTGAAGGGAGGACTGAATTACCAAAATGACGCTCTGCTCTCGTCGATTACTGCTCCAACAGCCTGGTTTAACAACAACGCCGCCGTGTACTTTAGCCTTTCCGCATCGTCCATTTAGCTAGACCTGAGTCAAGAGCCCCATGATAACACTGGGTACAACTTAAGCGGGCGGAAGAATATTAGTTCAGTGCGACCGGCCAAAAGTATATTAAAGGACTGGGCGGAGCAGCGGAGTTTGAAAGCTACCCCAGTTCACATAGCATTCTGGCGGAGAATAGAGCCGTGTCACAGCGGGACTCATGCTGAACTATGAAAGGAAAAAAACGATGGGCGTGCTAACGTCCTGCACAGCATTGCGTGGAATCACATCCTGGTCATAAATTAGTAGCCGGCTGGACTTCATTGAGTAGTCGGCTATATAGCCGGCAGCCGGTGCTTGTGGAAAGCCCTGTATATGTCTATCTCAAAAGTTGAAAGCTGTAAAATAGCATGATATAGTCCTTTTAATAACACAATAGAAAACTCACTAGATCTGTCGCTGATCACTTTTTGAAAGTGTCGCTTGAGGGGTCTGATGTTGTGTTCCTCGGAAATCTGAACTCTGAGCTGGGATTGACGTGCCGCCCGTGTAAAAAGAGTTCCAGCTAACGTAGTCTGATGAGCTGGGATTCCAATATGGTGAGACCCAGGTACCCACAGTAGTTTTACTTCTTACAAACATCCTATTAAACTCTACTTTTCATATGTAAACACCCCTTTTATTTTGACAAGTACAGAGTTGTTGGCACTTCATGCAAGATTATTTTTAGATTAATTCTTTCAAGTGTGTTTTGTAAAATGGACGTTTCCAGCACAGCTACCATTGCGGATGAAAGGAGCAGCCATATTGAAAGTCACTTGGGGCAAAAACAAATTCCGACCTTCTGAGTAGGGATGGCTAACGTTTAGGTTTTATCAGATACCCGTGCCAAAACGGTACTTTTGAAATGGTGCCGGTGCTTAAACGGTGCTTGAAACAGTGCAGTACGGAGCATTTAAACTCTTCGCAGCACAAACCGGAGCTGATATCCGAAGCGGACGTATAATTCTCACAGACACAGACACTTTATGAACTTCTCATATCACCACAAAGCGAATATGCCAATAATAATAAACTCGCGTGTCATTTAGGATCACAAACACATGCTGCTGAACAACAATCTGCAATTTGGCTGGTTAAGAAGGAGAGCTGATGTGTTGCGGGCTGTGTTATAAACGGGGGCGCTGTTCTGGGAATACGTTTTCATTACGAAAAAAAAACGGTGGGGGGAAAAAAAGAGTTAATTCTAGGAATTAATCGACCCGTCTTAGTTAGTTAATTTCGACATTTTGTGATATGGGGAATCATTCTTTGTTGATGGCACGCCGAGAATCCATATTGTTTGACATCTCCGGGAAAACAAGCACCGAAATAAGGCACCGAAATGTGCACTGCTATTTGGTCTGGTTACTACCGTTTGTTAGACTGGCACTGCACATCGGTATCCATCCTTAGTTCTGAGTGGTAAGTTCGACTTCGGAGGGTGTTCCAAGTGATTTTTCCCACTTGGAAGTCGGAATATCCAAGTTCCGACTAGAAATGGAATGCACCCTAAAGACTCTGAGTATAGGGATAAAGTAGGTGTATTAGCAACACTGGATGGTGTGGAGTCACATGACTACATACAATCACGTGACTCCACCCCATCCAGTCTGTGAGGTAGTACAGTCAGCATCTTAAAGGGATATGGGCATCGTTAAACTAAATGGGCTGAATGATGTTGGTAATCGTCATAAATTTCGGTTTCTGTAAATGTTTGGTTTATGCACTAGTTGAGGTGCTACTTGAAAATTGACATTACATCATTGATATTTTTCCACTTTGTTTTCATAGTTTTCAGCCAACATCATATTCTAATATCACATTATTTTAAATACTTTAAAGGGCCTTGGATAGAAGGACTCTGATATGACCACCCGTGTCGATGTGTTTAACAGATGGTAGTAAAGACCTACATGGACATGGATCAAGACTCCGAAGAGGAAAAGCAGCAGTATCTGGGACTGGCGCTCCACCTAGCCTCTGAGTTCTTCCTGAGGAACCCCAATAAAGACGTCCGACTGCTGGTGGCATGCTGTCTGGCAGATATCTTCAGGATATATGCTCCTGAGGCGCCTTACACCTCCCACGACAAGCTAAAGGTCAGTGTTTCATGCTTAGTCGTGTGTTATGTTCCAGGATCATTCTGCCAAAATCGTGGATTACTCCAGCTAGTTGCAATTATTCTTATCATATTGTGGGACATAACAAAAATTTGCATGCATTTTTTATTTGATAGTTGAAGATTTTTGACACACAGCCCAAACAAAATTAACACTTATCTGTTCCGTAACACATCTGTGTACCTTCTTTAAATGTATAAAGCCCTCCTTCTCCCTATAAACCCAGAAGGATTAATCAGATGCTAAAAGTGGTTCTTTCCTCCAGGACATCTTTCTGTTCATCACCAGACAGTTAAAAGGACTAGAAGACACCAAGAGCCCTCAGTTCAATCGATACTTCTATCTTCTGGAGGTAAATCTCTCACCTTGTCACCAACTTTTAGCATTTGAAGCCTCCTATGTTCTAGATTATGTTAAAGTGAATATGTTTCATTAGGATTCTTGATGAGATTGTTTTTGGGTTTTTGCACGGTGTCCAACAGAACCTTGCGTGGGTAAAATCATACAATATCTGCTTTGAACTGGAGGACTGCAATGAGATCTTCATCCAGCTCTTTAAAACACTCTTCTCTGTTATCAAGTAAGTTGCTTTAATTTGTCTTATGTCTGCGTTCTAATAAAAGACAGTGTGCACTTTTAGTTATCAGTCTGATAAGTGGTTTATTCATAATTAATTTTTTGAACAAAATTGAGACGCTCCGTTTTTTTGCTTTCATAAATCACCTTTTTTTTCTTCTTAAGAATCTGCAGTTAGTGTAGAACAATGTTGTTGGAAAATAACAACATTTTTGACATGCGATTCAAACTTTGAATCTCCAGTCCAAATAAACTATTATAATTGCCCACATGGGTCAGCCGTTAGTGCTGGGGAGCCAAATAGTATTGTTCTTGTATTATGGTCACCAAATCCTTCCAAGGCCCACAAGTGTCCTGCTGGGAACGCTTTGGACACCCAGGATGGAGAATAATCAGACTCAGATCTGTTCAGAGTATCAACTCCTGTTTTCTTCCTTGTCCCGATTCATAGTAGTCTTTAACACAAATTAAAATACGAAACATTTGGGTTTTAAAAAAAATACTAAAGACTTTATAAATGTCAAACTGTTCCTAAAGGAGCAGGGGGCCGGATCGAAGAAATTACACTCGCGACTGGCGCGGCCGGCGCTGCGGGTAACGGCATCCACCGCGGGATTGTGCACAAAAAGTGAATAAGTCAGTGACGTAGCGCGCTTTCAGGCCACCGCACATTGCACACATCGCCAGCTGTACGACAACAAGCAAGATGTCTAGCGACGAAGTAAGCAATATTGTTTAAGCAACCACGTCTGAAGTCCTGGTTTGTCTTCCTCCTTCCTTTTAAATCGAAAACGCGCAATAATTGTCGATTGACGTTACATCTGCGTCTAAGCGCGGGAAATTTGGCCACCGAATCAGACTATTTTGCAGCACACAGACTGTTCAAGATAATGGGTTTACACATGGGTGGGCTCATGTTACTTAGTTTAAAACGCTTCATTACCCAATCCAATTACAAAACTAAACATGAATATAATGTATTTTAGAAATCCAGCCCCCTGCTCCTTTAAATAATTTCTTTATTCTATTAAGCAATTTTTTTGACCCATCAATACTCTGTAACTAAAGGCTAAATAGTTGCACTATTGTGTGCTTCAATCTGGAGGCGCCATGAAAGGAATGAGTTATTTCAGTGATACAATACTGTGACGGATGATTGCAGTTCACAAAAACTGTACAGTATGTAAGAGATTTTTTTTCCAACTAATTTACTATTGGAGGTCCCATGTGTTAATCAGTAAATGCTGATTGATTGCAAATATTCTGTACTGCTCAAAAGTAGAACTGAATGTTACTATTTTTGGTTAATTACCCTTATTTATAGGGAAGTGTTGCATTTTTGTCAGGCTTTGATTAATAAAGTGGCATATTTTTAGCTTTTATGTAACTGACTAATCTGTAAATAAGACCAGCAGTCTTTATTAGTCAGCTTTGGCTTGTACCACAGTTACTGATAAATTGTCAAGCTTAAATTACTTGTCAACAACCATGTCTTTAAAAAATGTTTTAAAAAGAGCAGCATTTTTTGTTTTCACAGATAATTTCATGGATAACAGCGCCTAATTTGCACTTTTCATCCTCACTGAGTGCTTTGACATTGTTCTGACATTGGTCAGAACCACGATGGAATTAACATACCATAAACTTTATTGTAGTACAATATTGTGCAGCAAAATTAATTCTTTTTTTGTAGTTCCATAGACAAGATCCACTGGAAGAGGCCTGAGCCACAGAGGCAGAACTTACTGATCCATTTGACCTAAACCTGTGCATTAGCAGCACAAGCATGACCTACAGTCTATTAAAATTTATATTTTTGCTGATCAGCATGAAGGTTTTACACTTTACTGTAACACTATTAACTGGAAACTGTACAAATGTTATGTACTTATGTTCGCAGTATATGATATGAAGGGCATTAACACGTGAGGGTTTGTGTCTTCCTCTGTTCATCAGTAACAGTCACAACCAGAAGGTGCAGATGCACATGATGGATCTGATGAGTTCTATCATCATGGAGGGAGACGGAGTCACACAGGAGCTGCTGGACACAATCCTAATAAACCTCATACCTGCACACAAGGTGAGTCTGGGGTCAAACCACTATTCCTTACCATGCTGTGTGGTTTCTTAGAGAGATTTAGAAAGAACTATATGTGTCATACAGTAGTGGGCGATGTAAGATAGAAATGATATACAGTTTGCCAGTGAGAAGGATTTTGACCATACCGACCTACCGTGATTGCTTATTTTGATGATGTAATCAAGCTGTTCCTACATACTAACTGTATATTTATGCGATATTCATTTTATAAATAAGTAATCGGGGGGGGGGGGGGTAATTTCTCTTTTCACATTTTACACTTAATTTTAAAATATTTTGAACCAGTTAATTTCCATAACATTTAGCTTTTATCTAAAATATCTTCATCTTTATTTATGTTGTAAGGATTTTGTGTTGCAGTTTTCGGAAAAAAAAGAGTTGAATATTTGCTTAGATGCATTTTGCACAATGAATGTTCTTTGAATACGATTCTATACTTATATACGCTATATACTAGACATACATAAACAGAAGAAAATAATATTTTGCAATAAATATTGATACCACACGTATTAGTTATATCACAGTATAGATTTGATACCATAAGCGCATCCTTTGTCATATGTCAAATAACATTTATAATGCATTTATGTTTAAAAAATGTTTTATATGTTAGAGAAAAAAATTATTTTGTTTGTCTTTTTTTCTATTTTTCAAAAAAAAATCTCATTATAAAAATGTTTTTACAAACTGCACTGAAAACAAAATCTTGTGCTAACATGGAGACAAAGCTTGACAGTTCAAAGCACACTTCATACCACAGGTTTACTAATTATTTTTCGTTTGAATCAGAATCTGAACAAGCAAGCATATGATCTGGCAAAGACTCTTCTGAAGAGGACGGTCCAAACCATTGAAACATGCATTGCAAACGTGAGCTGTCTTTTTTCAGATTGGTTATTATTTCCTTGGTTTGCTTCTATAATCCCTTTTCGTACAACAATGTGTTTTGCTTCATTAAAGTATTGACTCGTCTCCTTCGGGTTCTCTACCTTCTGTGTTTTTATGTTCTCCCACAGTTCTTCAATCAGGTTTTAGTGATGGGAAAGTCCTCGGTCAGTGACCTGTCAGAGCACGTCTTTGACCTCATCCAGGAGCTGTTTGCGATCGACCCCATGCTTCTGACCTCTGTCATGCCTCAGCTAGAGTTTAAGCTCAAGGTTGGCACTACACAGCCCTCTGAAAAACAACAATAGTAGACTTACCGCCTCAGCTGCAGCAAACTTCAAAGTTGCCATTATGCAGTTATCCATCTGATCTTATTTTAGTTTCTTGGAGGAATATTGATCTTTTAAAGATGGTGTCCGAGAGCTGTCAGCCCACGTAATCCATCAGTAAAAGCGACACTAATCAAGTCAAACGCAAAAATGTAAAAGCAAATAAAGATGAACCCGTATATATCACTACTGCACATGCTTTATTATTTCGCATTATACATTTGAGGTCATAATGCTCAGCCCTTTATCGATCTAGAAAGCTGAACATTCTGTCAGTTGTCATTTTGTCGATTCCTATACATTTTTAATTATATCAACTTATCGGACGTCTCTTTTCTGTCTCATTTTGTTCTATTTGTCGGTTTATTAAGCACAATAATTTTCTTCCTTTGTTGTTTTGTTTGCGGTGGGACTAAGCAAAGTATAAAAAAAAGATATTAAAATCGCCTTTAAAGAAGGATGTGTGCTTTTGTTCCAGAGCAACGATGGGGAGGAGCGTCTCGCTGTCGTACGCTTGCTTGCAAAGTTATTTGGGGCCAAAGACTCAGAACTAGCATCACAGAACCGACCACTTTGGCAATGTTTCTTAGGACGGTGAGTAACCTCGGCATTGATGATGTCTTAAGGGATTTATGTATATGAATTTAGAAAAATAGACATCCTTGTTTCAGTTTTTTGGGGGGTTTTTTAGAATTGGCGAACTTGACTGACATACAAAATTTCTGTTATCTTCCTAACAGAATAAGTAATTTTCTTTGTCTGTGCAGATCTCCTATTTTATCCCGTTTCTTACAACTCAACCTTATTTAGCTCATTTAATTACATTCAACTCATTCTTTCTGTAGGTTCAATGATATCCACGTACCAGTCAGACTAGAGTGTGTAAAATTTGCAAGCCACTGCCTTATGAACCACCCTGACCTTGCAAAGGACTTGACAGGTGGGCCTTCTCTCTCTCTGTTTGACTTTTTGCTGATTCATGCACACTGCTTTTAATTTCTCTGTCCTTTTTTTTGCTGCTTTAATTGAAAATAAGGTTTCAAGGCTTTAAAATATATATATTTATTTTCTTTTTATCCAGAATATTTGAAAGTGCGTTCTCACGACCCAGAGGAAGCCATCCGACACGACGTCATCGTCACCATCATCAATGCTGGAAAGAAGGACCTGAACCTGGTCAATGACCAATTGTTGGGCTTCGTGCGGGAAAGGACCCTTGATAAGAGGGTAGGACGTTTACTGTTGAACCAGTTATCGGTGCCAGATGATGGTATAACCCCGTTTGCAGCATCGTACCCTGGAGATCTTTGCTAATCATTTCCCCTCTAAAATCACAACATATCCACATGAATATGCCACATGTTAATGTTTCATTTGTTACAAACGCAATATTATCTACCTCCTGTGATTTTGATCTCCTACTTTATTTATTGCCATGATTTTCTCCTATAGTGGCGCGTGCGTAAGGAGGCCATGATGGGCCTGGCTCAGCTTTATAAGAAATACTGTCTGCATCATGAGGCTGGAAAGGAGTCCGCCCTGAAGATCAGCTGGATCAAAGACAAACTGTTGCACATCTACTATCAGAACAGCATCGATGACAAGTGAGGGCACACGTAGTGTATATAAAGGTGGTTCATGGTAAAGAAAAGGATTAGCCTTAATCTATTCATATTTAGTGTGGTACATCAGATATGTGTTTATCTACCTTAACAAAAGTGCTGTGTTGGAAAAAAAAATAGATTCCCAAAAATCAATTTGGACCTCCAAAAAATAGATTTAATCGTTTAGCATTGTTTGCCCTTTTTACAGCTATTATAGGAGGGAAAAGTCCAGATGAGCATTTTAAAGGTCCCATATTATGCTACATTTAGAAAAAAATAATATTTCAATGAGGCCCCCAGAGTATATATTTGCCGTGTGTGCAGGAAAATTCCTCTCAGATTAGACATACAGCATGTATCTGAAACCTCCTGATTCTGGACAAGCTGTTTCGGCTGCACTGTTGCTTTAATGCAATGAGCTGCTGCTTTCCACGCCCCCTCCCTCCCGAAGGCCGTGCCCCCACCAACCCGCAACCATGACAACGCAGTCAGAGTTTGTAATGATGGCCGCTAGCAGGAGCGCGATATTCCAAACTGCAAGACTAAAATAGCCATGTAACAGAGCCATGTTACAGTAGGTTTTCCATGTAGTAAAGTACACAAAAAGCTTTAGTTGGCATAGTAGTCTTGCACACTGTGTCTGTGCTTTTATCGGTTGAAGCTCCAGAACAGGCAAACTGTATCGTGTGCACTCTTTTTTGAGCCTACAGCTCTCCCCCATTAATGATCATTGATTAGCAGCAGCTGTTGTTGCGTGAAATTCGTTATCTTGGCATTACAAGCTGCAACCAAGTGTGCGGACCAGCCGCTAATGTAGTCTAGTCTCTCCGTCAAAACCCCCGCAACACCCACCGCTCCTCCTCCGTTCTCAGGAGCAAATCTAACGTCAACATATAAACATTAAAAGCCTTTTCACTAATGCCCAATAGTAACAGCATTCATGTAAAAAGGCTACAGCTGCTGTGACCGTTCTATACTACGCGTCAGTGGTATAATGAGACAGAAAGTTTCGTTTCACACACAGCTACATAGCTAACAGCTACAGCTGACGTTACACAGCTAATCGCTACAGCTACACAGCTAACCTTACACAACTAAAAGCTACAGCTAACGTTGCACGGCTAACAGCTACAGCTGACGTTACACAGCTAATCGCTACAGCTACACAACTAACCTTACACAGCTAAGAGCTACAGCTAACAGCTACACAGCTAACACTCGGTCTATATTGCCAACACATCACTCACATTAATTAAACATGGTAAAACATGACATCTTACCTCCTCTGATGTTGAAGGCGGCTCACGGAGAGTTGGTATGGCTCCAACATTCAGCCACAGTTTAGTGGCAAAGCCTGACTGGAACTGAAACAGGTTACTGAAAGACTCCGGTGTAAAATGCTTAGCACATACATGTAGTATTTTCGGGACCGTTCCAGGAGAGTTTCCCTCAAAAATAAAAGATATCCACTGGGTCCTCACATCTTCTTGTGTTGGAACTGCAAAAAGACTTTTGTCTTGGTTGTTGCAGCTTGCAACAGAGCAGCTGGCGTGTCGTCCTTTCCCACTGGGCATTGTCGGTGGCGTGTTGCTCAATGTGGCAGACGGCAGTAGCTTAGAGGAGGGCTTATCTTCACAGGTGAAAGTGGGACGGCCTAGTGGGATGGGCCAGGTCCTCTACATACGTATGTAGAGGACCCAAATAGAAACAGCTTGTGGGAGGCTCTTTCACAGAAATGCAGGGAAGGAGAGATACTGAGAGATACTGAGAGCACAGACTTGCACACACTTCAGGGGGTCTCCACAGACACTGGTAACTTATAATTATGTGTGAAAAACATGAAAAAGTGCATTTTGCATAATATGGGACCTTTAAGGCTTAGGTGTGTAAAGGTTAATACCGTTTCCCTCAGTGAACTGTAACCCCACCCAGTGTTTGGTCATTGAATTACAGGCAGATAATTAAGGTAACAGCAAAAAAAGCCCAGTTTTTAATAAGACTGACCCACATCAGTATCAAATTGGAACAGATTGGATTGGATCATGATAACCAATTCTAGCTTATTAGAATCGGAATCGAAACAATTCTTGAAATTTGAATCGATACCCAGCTCTACATAAGTAAAAAAAGACATTTTAAAGCACAAAAGTATAAGTATTTTAATAATTTACTAAAATAACCACAACCTGACACTTTTAAAGATATAATCACAAATAATAATCACAGGAATTTTTGTCATAAAACTAAAAGTATGACTGGTAGTTGGTTGTATGTTTTCCAGTGGATCATCTAGATCCAGTAACAGGTTGGAGTGTTTTAGAGTGTTGTGACAGATATTTTCAGATAGTCTCACTCATAGTATAGTAATCTATCGCAATATATAGTATCGTCCCATCATTATCGTGATGTATTTCTTATCCCCGCATTCTTGCCAATGCACATCCCTACTAATAAATCAAGACATTACTACTGGAACATTTTCTCTTGCTCAAATGTTCCCATAATTACAATCGGAACAAGAAACAGAATATGGCAAACCAGGCTGAACAAGACCACGTATCTATCAGTCCTCCAGAAGGATCGAGCTGGATGGGAAGCGGGGTAAAGCAATCTCCCCCGAGAGGCATCTTGGGACCACCATGTCTCTATAACAGCCACTAGATGCCATGTACATGCTAAGAACAAATTTTCTATGTCCTACCCTCACAAATGTAAACACATGTAGCTGCAAAAAGCTGCTAGAACTTGAAAGGGATGGACAGGTTTTGTCCAGATTGAGCTTTTCAGCTGCAAACGAACCAGGTGGGCTTGAGGGGGAAGCAAAATATTAATACTTATATATACAAAGCTCACACCTACTATTGGTGCAGTTGAGGATCTGTGATGCTGTGGGCCTGTTTCTCTCCCAGAGGCCTTGGGAACTTTGTTAAAGTGCCGAAACAATGAACCGTTTGTAATATCAGGGGACTGGACCTGTACGTTGAACATAGGTGGTCATTAGGTCTTGAGCATAACAGTGGCCTCAACATGTAAGGCCAAGTCAGTAAAGAGATGGTTCATCGGATTGGTTGACTCTAAATTCAAACCCTATAGAGAAACCTGTTGAATGAACTGAAGAGAAACTCTGGAGGATCGAGAAATGATCGGGGTCAAAGATCCCTCTCTGTCTCTTTTCTCCAACCTTTTGAAAATGTCACAGAAGTGTTGTCCTGTAGGCCGTAATGACAACAAGCTCTGAGAGAACTCTCCTGCACTAAAATATGACTAAATTAGGGTTTTCCGTTTTTAAATGGACACGTTCCTTTTGCAGGTTATTAGTGGAGAAGATTTTTGCCCAGTACATGGTCCCTCACAGTCTTGACACAGAGGAGAAGATGAAATGTCTGTACTACCTGTATTCCTGTCTGGACACTAACGCAGTCAAGTGAGTAAATATCCCGCATCTTTTCACCATTTGTCTGGAAACTATAAACACATTGACACATGTGTGTAGGTGCAAGTAGAGAACGATCATTATTGATATAACATTATAAGAAAACTGCCTTAAATCACAATTGGGAAATGACGCACTGATGGGGCAGCAAGTCGGAATAATAGGAGCAGCATATTGATCTGACTTTCTTGATCAATCTTTTCTTTCAGGGCCCTAAATGAGATGTGGAAGTGTCAGAACATGCTCAGAAGTCTCGTAAAAGAGCTGCTCGATCTTCACAAGCTGCCGGTGGTGGGTTGATGCTTCTTTTATGTTTCATTCTTGGTTTTGTTTATTTTTCCCCATTATATATGAGATGAAAAAGACAGCAGGGCATTGTGACATGTTGTCTTCTCCCCTCCGCTAGTCTGAGGCCAACACCACAGCAATGCTTGGGAAGCTCATGAGTATCGCAAGTAAGTCAGTAGTAGACTCACACAAACACACACAGTGCATGACAAAACTATTCATACCTCTTTCTCACATGATAACGCTGGACTGTATATGGTCGACCAATATAAACTATTGCATAATGTGATGTAGGGCTGCACAATATAGAAAAAGGGTATGTTGATAAAGGGAATAGTCACATTTAGGGATAATTATTGATAAAAATCAAGAAAATGTAGAAATATGTTTCAAGTGCAGCCCTAGCCCTATGCTGTTCCTAACTAATTTAGGAAAATAATTCAGTTCAACTCTTCAAACACAAAAAATTTGTTACTATAACAGAGTTTGTTAGAAACGAAAAATATGAGTACATAAAGAAAACACCATTGTTATTCATTCAATTTTTTGAAAATATTGTTTTAATTTAAATTGAAGGCTCATCTTAATGGGTTATATATATCTTTTGAATGTTTGATATTCAGTTTTTCTCTCTTTTTTTTAAAAAGAAATCGAACAATTTGTTTCTTCCATCTTGTGGTAGTCTGTCATCTAAAATGATCCATAAAACCGTTTGGAAAAAGGTGGTTGAAATGTGTCCATGATTCTAAATGGGGTGTCATCCACATCACAAGAGGGGTTACAATTTTAACGTGATGCCATTTGCAGAGAATCTACCGGATGCTGGAAAGGCCCAGGACTTCATGAAGAGGTTTAACCAGGTTCTGAGCGAGGATGAGAAGCTCAGAGTCCAGTTGGAGATGCTCATCAGTCCAACATGCTCCTGCAAGCAGGCGGAGATCTGTGTGGTGAGGGGACACTCACTAGACCCAAGTCTACCCACAAATTACATTTTTCAACACCCCTCCCTCCTTTAACACCTATGCTTGAAATCAAGCTTTAAGGCCATGACTTTGTGTTTGGAATCCATTTCTGCCATCTAAAGCCTGACTTGTTTCATCATTGTTGAACTTTATAACAAATTAATATCTGAAAACTAGGGCTGTCGTACGATTAAACACTTTAATCTAATTGATCAAAGGGTAGCTATGGATTAATCACAATAACCCAAATAACATTTAACTTTCCTAAATATGACTGTGAAGCTTCAATTTTGTTTTAAATAAAGGACAAAATCATGTCATTGCTCTTTTTTTTTAGAGAAAACATGATAGATCCATGGAACTTTTTATTTTTAACTCCAAAATCACATTTACACCTGAAACCATTTTAACCTATTAATCTTTTAGCCATTTGCCAAGGCGAACTAACTGGTTAACCTTTTCTGTAAGTAAAGCTGACCATTTCTTATTAATATTGGACAGCCCTGAGCGTCCTCTTCATCCCTACACTAGATCCTTGAACAGTAGTTTGAGAGTTTTCAGTCAAAGGCTTTAACAGTTTTGTTGCAACACAGACTGCTACAGGAGATCCTTTCTGCTCTCAATCATCAGGATCTACAACAACTCCTTGAATAATTAAATAGTATGAGCTACAAGAACACTTATTTCTGCTCTGGGATCATTAAATCCGTTTAGAATTGACTTGTATTCTTCTGAATAATAGAGTATTTGCTCATCAACACAAGCGAAATAACGTGAAACCGAAATTCTCCACATCGAGAGGAGCCAGTTGAGGTGGCTTGGGCCTCTGGTCAGGATGCCTCCTGGACGC
Source organism: Apricaphanius iberus (assembly GCA_028564705.1). Taxonomy (NCBI): domain Eukaryota; kingdom Metazoa; phylum Chordata; class Actinopteri; order Cyprinodontiformes; family Aphaniidae; genus Apricaphanius; species Apricaphanius iberus. The sequence continues at coordinate 1,199,890 of JAPXFQ010002192.1, forward strand.
CTCCCTGGTGAGGTGTTCTGGGCACGTCCCACCGGGAGGAGACCCAGGGGAAGACCCAGGACCCTCTGGAGGGATTATGTCTCCCAGCTGGCCTGGGAACGCCTCGGGATTCCTCCCGAGGAGCTGGCCCAAGTAGCCGGGGAGAGGGAAGTCTGGGCCTCTTTGCTTAGGCTACTGCCCCTGCGACCCGACCCCGGATAAGCGGAAGATGATGGATGGGTGGATGGATGAAATTTAAAAAAACTCCCAATTCCCACTTTTATTATTTGTGGTCAGCTTGCAGCTGCTATGTTTGTTAGCTTGTTAGCTAGCTAAGGCTTACCTGAAGATATTATTGCAGATTGTTGCATTTTTTTAAAGCGTTTACTCGTTCCAGATGCTTCTTCTGATCGCATTTCTTTCGTCAGGCTAAATGCGCAGTAGAGCAGGGAGTAACATTCACCAATAATCCTTCTATCTGGCCTGCGACTGAGAACAGACTTTTGCCTTTTCCATGAGGAGCATTGAACTCAGCATGGGATTAATTGTGAGAAAAACGGAACGGGCGATCTTGTGCATGTGTTGGAAACATCAAATATGTTAATTCTACAAATTAATCGACCTGCGTTAACATGTTACTTTTGACAGTCCACAGAAAACACTAGTTCTCACTAGATCATGAAGCTTATAGATGAGATAAATGGCATGAATGTTTGCATTTAATGTTATTGTATACTGTTAATGTTTTGTGCAGAGGGAGATCACTCGGAAGCTGACGTTCCCCAAACAGCCCACCAATCCTTTCCTTGAGATGGTCAAATTCCTGCTGGAGCGAATCGCCCCGGTTCACATCGACTCTGAAGCCATCAGGTAAGAAACATTCCTCAAGAGTGTGAATGTTCCTTTTTTTTTGACACGGGCCATAAAAACAAAGCTGACCTTTTCAATTTGCACTAAAAATAGTGAGTTGTTTCCCAGTGAAGATGTTCTATTGTTGAAAGAAGATTTCAAATTTTGCCTGAAAACATTTAAATGTGTTTTTATAGACGACAAGAAGAGACACAGACGGTTGCTTCTGCTTACCTTGTAACTCAATGCCTCATAATGCTATCTGTGTTTGGTATTGTGTAACACTGGTCCATTAACAAATGTTTCTCATTTACTGAGCCACCTAGTGGTGGTGACAGAAAACTGCAGGTCTCAATCTGGTGCGTTTGTTTTTTTCTTCACCATCCATTTATTTTATGGAGAAATACTCGCACTGACTGAAAAAACAACCATGCCATTTTGGTCTATACTGTTTTAGTCTTACTCTGGACGCCGTAGAATTGCTAGAACACGTTAGCACGCTTTTAACTGTGTTTCTATTTGTTAATAATTCATTAATCTCGCTTCAGTGCTTTGGTAAAGCTCCTAAATAAATCCATTGAGGGGACAGCTGATGATGAGGAGGAAGGTGTCACCCCCGACACAGCGATCCGCTCTGGTCTTGAGCTGCTTAAGGTAGGAGTTTATAAATAAAAATACACATTAAAATACTAAAGTTTTCATAACTACAAAAAAACTAAGCAAAACAAAGTTTTATTTATCAAAAATCCATATTTTTTATCCTCCTAGGTCCTGTCATTCACACACCCCACAGCATTCCATTCGGCCGAGACCTACGAGTCTCTGCTCCAGTGTTTGAAGATGGAGGACGACAAAGTGGCAGAGGCGGCCATTCAGATTTTCCGTAACACCGGCCAGAAGATCGAGACGGAGCTACAACAGATAAGATCGTAAGAGAGGAATGAGAGGCATAGACTGGGGGAGGGGGTTTATGTACTTTAGGGCTGGGCAAAACTATTATTTTTGTCATCGATTAATCTAGGAATTATTTTTTTGATGATTCATTGATTAATCTACTGATTAATTTTTTTGATTCGATTTGATTATCAATTATTTACCCATTTTTTGATTTGTATAGAAATTTGACATTTATTAATTTATGTATTTCCATGAAATAAACAAATTTCATTTGAACACATTTTAATTGTTAAAAACAAAAAACAAATGAAGTTGTAGTAATAGTACAATCTTATGTTAGAGGTTGCATTTAACAAGTTGTTAAATGTGCAAAGAAATCATATGAATAAAGGAGATAAAATGCCCCCAAAAGTATAAACAAACTAAATTTAACATTCACTTTATGCAAAAAAGTGCTCTACATTCACAAAAAACATTTGTTTTGCTGCAATTTCGATTGTTTCTGACATAAGATTTGCAAGAGAGTGAGAGTCGCTGTCCATTACAATAAAATGCTGCACATTTTTCCAGTTTTTAGACAAACTGGAGAAGCATGAAGTAAAAAAAATAGTATTCAAACAGGATGAGGCATTATTAAACGTGACAATTAAGAGTTTGTTGTCGGTTTGTTTTGCAAGCACTTAAACAATGTTGTATTAATGTCCGCGACAGCTACATTTAGCGGGTAGGTAGTGCATTACCTTTGTTAAACATGTTTACCGCGACCAAATAACACTCGCTCACATGTTCAGCTTTTGCTCATAATCAGTCTGTGCGCATTCCGACTCATTCTGCCAACACGGGTCACAAATAAAAACCAACCCAACAGATAGCAGTAACATACAGCAGACGCAGCTGTGTATGAGTATATGTCCTCTACGTGGGGGTGTTTGGGTGATTTATAGGCTAAAATAAATATAGTTAGTAAAAAAAGTTGAAAACTTACGGTGTTTAATCATTTGCTGGAACTGCTCCTGGATGCGTGGTGCTTTTATTAGACATTTCCATTTTGCAAAGCCGGCAGACGACAAAATCGCTCCCTTTTATTTTATAATAGTTCCATACCTTTGAACTGCGAGTTCGGGTGGAAGTATTTAAGTCAACTGACTCGGTCATGCTGACACTACTTGCTCCCGCCGTGTTTGTTTTGAAAGTCATGATGCACCGACGCACATTTTTTGTGTCTATGTATTTTATGTGTCGACGTAATCGATTACGTCGTTACGTCGTCCCAGCCCTAATGTACACCAGGTGAAATAAGTACCAAACACATTGTTTATCTTTATAGAGATACTCTCAATATTTCAGTCGCTCAGCCCAGATGTTGGCAGTGACCTGGATAGTACAGATGTGCAGAGAGGAATCCAATGTGTCTCTTATCAGTAAAAACAAAGGGAATATAAGGAGAAGGACATACATTTATGAAATATGTTTTTGTAACAACTTCAAGGTTTGTTCTGCATGGAAAAACTGGACAGCTCCAGTAGGAAATCTTCCTGGCTTTGTTCGTTACTTCCTGTACCATTCCACTTGGTTACACGTAACCATTAATAATCTGGCCCAGTTTGTTTGACTGCTTGGTCTGTATAGATTAGAGTAAAACACTGATGTTTTCAGTATTTATTTTACCCTAAGATAATTTCAGAATAATATTTCTGGAAAGGATTTATACATGTTCTGAATGGGTTTGTACCTCTTGTCTCCTTCCTCTTTCTTATCAGCCTTCTTTCCTACAATGCTTGTTTGTACCATGATTTAATTTGTGCCCTGCGCTTTTTATTTATTTTTTTATCCTTTCTTCCATGTTCTAGCTCCCGTCCTTATTTGTGTCCTTGCTGTGCTTTTCTTCCTTGCATCCTGATTTTCTCTCTTTGGTTTCATTCCTTCTGTTCCCTCTATCTCTCCATCCTTGTTTTATATCCTTGTTGCGGTCCTCTCGCCCTTAAAGCCTACCCACTGTAGAAATATGTGCTCTGAATTCTGATTGAAGTTCTGTTGTTTATCTTTTTAAATGGGCATAAAACGCTAGAAAAATCTAGAATGTTTACACTGGGGAAAAAACGCTACTTTAAAAAGTACCAAAAAAATGCAAGATATATCTGCTTGTAATTAGCCTGAAAAGTCTGCCAATGTGTCTTGAAATAAGATGATATATTTAAAAAATAAGAAAAAAAGGTCCATAAACAAGGGATTTTTTTTACTTTGTTGAAAATAATTTTTTGCTATGTAGGTAAAGAATATGGAGGAACCCCTGGCATGTTTGGTTTCTGTAAAACCCAGTAACAACGATAAGACGTTACATTTACAGGAGAAGAAGAGTTTGGTATGTTTTTGTATAGAAATGGGCAGAGATCATCTCTCATCGTCGTGTTGGGAGCGAGCAGGGTAGGCAGAAGGAAAGTTATGTGTCGCTTAAATAAAAAAAAAGGCGGGGGAGTTCAAGTGTTTCCTTTCAGTGCGTCGGCCATTTTGAATGCTTTTTCTGCATCATCTCCTACAGAACGTTGATTCCCATCCTGCATCAGAAAGCCAAGCGGGGCACACCTCACCAGGCCAAGCAGGCTGTTCACTGCATTCATGCCATCTTCAACAACAAGGAAGTGCAGCTGGCCCAGATTTTTGAGGTAACGGGAGAAGCTCCTCTTGCCGATTGACGAGGCTCTTCAGTGCTGCATTAATTTCTGTCCTCTTTACCTGAATCGGTATTTCCTAATGCGTGCTAACAGTTTGCCCTTTGACCCGCAGCCTTTGTCTCGCAGCCTCAACGCAGACGTTCCAGAACAGCTCATCACTCCACTCGTGTCCCTGGGGCACATATCCATGCTGGCGCCAGATCAGTTCGCCTCACCGATGAAATCCATTGTGGCCAATTTCATCGTCAAGGATTTGCTGATGAACGACAGGGTTTGTGGAGCAGACATTTGTACAATAAAATGCAGGATTTACACATGTAAGGAAATGCTTGTTTTGTTATGAAAACAGAAACAAGGCCATAATGAATCATTTCAGGCTGTTTTCCACATATAATGTAACCATTAATCTGAGTAATTCGACTAAAACCAACACATCTTTTAAACTTGACTAGATTCGCTCACTCGTCCTTTATAAAAGTTCTCGGGCATGGTGTTCTTTTGTAAACACACACGTTCATGTAGTAATAACTCACTCCACATGGCTGTGGGACATTTAGACCAGGTCTGGACCTCCTTTCTCCTTCAGAGGAATAGAAGTCTGTTTTGCAATCCTACATTTTACTCCAAACCTGGAGAATTAGAGTCAATCACAACCCGTGTTTGTTACAGCCCCTTCAGTTTTGCTTTCCTTCATCTCTTTTCATCACATGGAGAAATGTCAACTTCTGTAGCATCTTAAGGCTATGAATTCATTATATATTTATCCTCCTGACTGATACCTTTTTACAATTCGATAACTTGAAGTCTTTTAATTTCCCAGTTTTTTTCTCTAATAAGTTAGTTTTTCCAACAAATTTCCAGCATATTTAATATTTTATGTCAAAAACTTCAGAAATTGGTTATCAGCCCTTTTTTTTTTACCACAAAAACCTGACATTTTTGCAGAGCTGTGAGTTGTTGTTTTTTTGTTCTGTTTTTTTAGAATCACTTTTTGAACAGAGGAAACGTTAAATGGGATTTGTAACGCTCTTTTTGTTTTCAGTCGGTAGGAAACAAGAACGGGAAGCTGTGGTCTGCTGACGAGGAAGTCTCACCTGAAGTTTTAGCAAAGGTAAGGAGAGCAAACATCTGCAATGTCAATTTTATGTTCTGTCCTCTGTAACAACTACTTCTACTATTATCAAAGTTTGAAAATGATTTGCTGTTCTCTGTGTATCAAGGTAAGGCATGTTGGAAAGTGTCGGACCAGTAGCTGTAGTTTTAAAGCAGCGTTAGTGAAACTGATTGGTGTCTCCACACCGGGACTGTCTGTCTCTATGGGAGACTAATGTATAGGAAAATTTTTTCATGTAGGTTTAAAATCTTTCTAAGCAATAGAAATCGTTTGAAAATAACATTTTAGTGTCTTTGAAACTTTAGCTGTTGCTTAGGTAAGAGATGCCATGAACCAGTACTTAAAATGTGGAAACTCTGCATTAATTTAATAAAAACAATGATTATTTTTCACTTATTTTAGTTTTTTGGTCCTTTTTCATGAATTTAAAAAAAAATTTTAAATCTAATTCACCATCATTTGTTGTAACAAGCAGAGAAGACAATATAAAACGTACAATTCATTGGCTTTTTTTGTGTGGTGGAAGTGTTGGCATTGGTATTCGGTATCAGAAAGTACTTGGATCCAAGTATCGGTACGGTACCGGTTTGAAAAATAGTGGTATCGTTGCATCCCTAACGACAGACTATGTTCTCCCTGTTCCTGTAGGTTCAGGCCATAAAGCTGCTGGTACGCTGGTTACTAGGAATGAAGAACAACCAATCCAAATCAGCCAACTCGACCCTCCGCCTGCTGTCAGCCATGCTGGTCAGTGAGGGCGACCTCACAGAGCAGAAAAAGATCAGGTACCTCTGAGTTATCGGCTAGATTTGCTTTTAGTCGAGTTTAAGTGGAGATTGCGTTTGCTCACTTTGAAACATTAACCTCTGTTGTAATCGTTAAATAATCAGTTTACTAGATGTAAGCTGATAAGTGAACACATCTTCCTTTGTTCCAGTAAATCGGACATGTCTCGTCTGAGGCTGGCTGCTGGCTCCGCCATCATGAAGTTGGCTCAGGAGCCATGTTACCATGAAATCATCACACCCGAACAGTTTCAGCTCTGTGGTCTCGTCATCAATGTCAGTTTCACCTTCTTTTTTTAAAATGTCATATAGTTTCTAATGTAAGAGAAAAAAACTGGCTTTTATCAATGAAAGTGGACGTTTGGCGTTGGTAGAGAATGCAAAATAATCTGTCATTTGTTCTCAGGACGAGTGCTACCAGGTCCGTCAGATCTTTGCCCAGAAGTTGCACTTAGCTCTCGTCAAACTGCTGCTGCCGCTGGAGTATCTGGCCGTTTTCGCTCTGTGCGCCAAGGACCCGGTGAAGGAGCGCCGCGCCCACGCCCGACAGTGCCTGCTCAAAAACATCTCCGTCCGCAGGGAATACATCAAACAGAACCCCCTCGCTCAGGGTGAGTTCCCAACGGTGTTCCCATGCAACAGCAGAATGATTTAACTTTAATTGAGCAGTATATGAGAATTATGATGTTTTTTCTCAGTTTATAATCTGTTAACTCCTTGGAAATGACACGTTTATTTTTTACTGCACATGCACATTTTGTTTTTAAATGATCCTACTCAGTTACACATTCGAAGTACTGCACAATACCTTGGTTTTTGTATTTGTGTCCTTCATGTACACAATATTTTTTATTCTGTTTTATACCTTTTATACTTGTGTGATCCTACATTTATCCTTTGTGGGACAATAAATGAATATTCCATCCAACATTTTATTTGTTTTGCGCTACAACATGTCTAGAAATTACACTTAAACTTCAAAATAAGTCTTCGCTGCAAATAACTCAATAGCTCTCTAACTCAAATCATTCTTTGTGTCTCTCGTCAGAAAAACTCGTCTCTCTCCTTCCTGAATATGTGGTTCCATTTATGATCCACTTGCTGGCCCACGACCCCGATTTCACAAAACCCCATGAATACGAACAGCTCAAAGACATCAAAGAGTGAGGCGGTCTTGTTATTGAGTGCATCTGAAAGTCAGATTTTTTTTATTTTTTTTTATTTAATACTCTATATCTAACTTTTTTTTCCTCCGTTAGGTGTCTGTGGTTCATGTTGGAAGTCCTGATGACCAAGAATGAGAACAACAGTCACGCTTTTCTTAGAAAGATGGTTGAAAACATCAAACAAACAAAGGACGCTCAGTGTCCGGAAGACGCTAAGGCCAATGAGGTATGTTCAGCAGGTCAGCGGGGACGTATAGTGCTTTGCAGTAGTATTCATACTCTTTCAACTTAAATGACACCTTACAACTGCAAACCTTTATTTTTGTCCCAGTTTGTGATTTGCGGTTCCGCAGGTCCTTCCTCCCTGCAGCTGTCAGATTGCACGATTGGCAACTGCCATAATTTGCCAATTTTCTTCCTTTTGAACATTCTGATGTAAATATCCTTCTCTGTAAAATACTTTTTGGAGCGAGTTTAACGCGTTTGCATATTTGTTGTTTTTTTTGTGTGTGGCTGCTGTTACAACCAGATTTCCCCTCGTGAGACTATTAAAGAATGATTCTATTCTATCCTGTTCTAAACCAACACAAAGTAGCATAATACGAACCTGAAAGGTGTGGCGGGGATTTGCGTTTATTTCCGTTGTTTCATTTATTTACGTGCATTTCTATCAAAGCAGTTTTATTGGTGAAAAAAAAAAAAAGAAGAGCTGAACATGAATGCATGCAGCACTTTTTAGTTTTGTACTTGTAAAAAATGAAAACGTTCTCATCCTTGCACTTCGCAATTATGCATCAGTTAATGTTGTCTGTTACGTGAAATCCAATGATGTTTTGTGGTTACATTTAGGGATGCCCCGATACTGCCTAATGTACTGGTATCGGTTAAGTTTAACCGATACCATGAACCGATACTCAAAATGGGGAAAATCTGCAACAAATTCACCAAAAAAGATTAATTTTTCACTTGAAATTTTATTTTTGTGGTAATTTTATATTTTACATCTGTTATTTTGCCTCAGTTATGTTTAGTTTGTAAAGTCTGGTGACTTAAGTCACTTCAAGAAAGGCACCAGAAGTTATACAGTTTATTAATTCAACAATATGTGGCAAGGTACACAACGAGGGCCCAGGTGGGATTCGATCCAACAACTCCAAGGTTAAGGTCATATGCGCTACCCAGTCAGCCAAAGGGATATCCCTGTGGCCAAGCAGCTAGGGCACATGGTCTATCGGAGCCATTGTGACAGGACCTCCACACTGTCACAAATAGTATCGGATCGGTATCGGGTATCGACAGATACACAAAATCCAGCCATCCGTATCGGGACTGAAAAAGTCGGATCGGTGCATCCCTAGTTACATTGTAAAAAGCAGCAAAGATAGAAAGTCTGTTGTATGTGTGAAACCATTCAGTGTTTCTTGTGACGTTCTGGATGCAGAAACTTTATATCGTCTGTGATGTGGCGCTCTTCGTCATCGCCAACAAGAGCACCGCTTGTCACCTGGATTGCCAGAATGAGCCCGTCCTATCCTCAAAGTTCTTCCTCGTACAAGACAAGGTAATACACACGTTCTCCAAAGACTTTGGTCATCTATGATGTAAAAAGGGTTCCTACACATTTATTTTACAAAGTCAGTCTTTCCCCCAGGGCTTGGAACTGACAAAGTTATAGAGGGATTTTGATTAAATTGCCTCTGGGTCTCTCCAACATCATGTCGGACATGAAATGAGTTTGTCTCTGCAAAAACAAACTCTGTGAACCATCTTGGTATCTAGATTAAGCTAATCTTTGAGATCTAATGAGGTGTAGAAATGAGAGCAGATGTCACTGTGCCAAAGTAATTGTTGCCTAGACAGGTAATTTTGTTATACCTTTGATTTTTTTCAGTAAATAAGACCTTTGAAGATATGCTCCCATAGAAAAAGAAGCTGCAGGAAATCATGAATCAACATGTGGAGATTACCTGTACAAAGATTCATGTTCATGAAGTGCAACAGAGCGATGTTTCAGAACTTTGAAGCCAATTGGATGAAGCAAATGTTTGCATGCAGAATGTTCATAATGTGTATAAAGCCTCCAATCGAATGTAAAAATACAGGCAAAAGCTTGATTGTTTATTCATTTTACTTTTTTTTTCCTAAATGCACACTGGATATTGTAGTTATTCGAGAAGAAATACATTCATATCATGGTGCTTTATTCGTTTCACCATGAAAAAAACAACGGTAAAGGTAAATTTATGCTCTGGTTTTCCCAAACCCTACACATATTTGGGGGGGACCTATTTCGCTTCTGATTTGCTGAGGTTTGGTCGTAGCTCGATGAAGCTTTTAGCTTTAGAATCGGTCAGATGCCACCTTCCAGGGAAAGCAGAGTTTTTACTCGAATGCGTTTGTGTAAAAATCGCAAACTGCTCTCTTTTAACTGCTTATTCTTTACTGGGTTTGGAGGCTGTTCGAGAAGACTTGCATGAGCGTTTTTAAACGAGATCTGAGCTTTATAATGGTAGGACGTGCTTATGTTTACACAGCAACCAGTGACCACAGGACAAACTGATGGATAGGTAAATGGGTGAACGCATGGATGGATGATACCCAGCCTTTAAAGTATAAAATATCAACTCTCTACCAGATTCCATACCTTGTGTAGGAAACCTGTTTGCAGTAAAATAAAATATTTGATTTCAAACTGATTATGTTCTTTAGTTTCTTACATTTTTTATCCTTGCTCTGATGTGATAAATATGTTTTTAATGTCAGAAGCAGAAATAAAGTGTCCTCCTTAGTTTCTGAGGTCTTGTTAAACATAACCCAATATATTTTTTCTTAAAACAGGAGTTTAAAAACGATAAGGAGTACCTGACTGGCGAGATGAGACAAATGCTGCTAACTGGAAAGGTAAAGGAAAGGTGTGATTGTTTCATTTAAAAACATTCAGACTTGTGTTTTTACAACAGGAATCGTAAGTTAAACCTTTTTTTGTTTTTTATCAAATGGGCTGAAAATAGGCACGATAATAAAACTTGATCCGGTCCTTTTCTTATTTTGATTCAGCCTAAACCTGCTCCAGTTTTGGCAACTGTGAACAAAACCCTGACAGTACCGGGGCGGAGGATCGTCCAGAAGACCACTACGGCCCCAGACACGACCAGCAACACCAGCACCAACTCGTCTGCACTGGTCACATCCAACAACAAAAACAGGTAAACGCCCACCTGATCGATTTGCTCTAATAAAACAGTCAGTGTTTCATCTGCCTGCTTTCAATGGTTTGAAAACAATTACAGCACAACCGACTCTGAGAGTCCAGCGCAGGAGAACAACGAGAACCCGGTGATCCAGAAAGACGAGGCGAAGAAGGTAAAAACCTGTAGAAACCTCGACTCTTTCGGCGCTCTGCAACACTCTATTCACGCTTCGCTCTTCTCCGTTTTTCAGGCAGAGCCCAGTCAGAAGCTAGCGCCAGACGTCGGGATAGAAGCATCGCCGGTAAGACGACGCGGTCGTCCCACCAAAGCTGCAGCCGCAGCCGCCGCCGCAGCACTGAAGGAAGCAGGGACGCTACCAGCGGGAGGTGGAGCAGGCAGAGGCAGGAAGAGGGCGGCCGACGCCACAACGGACTCCATCAACGTCAAAATGTCCAAACAGCAGCAGCTGCAGCAGAGTGACGAGGGGACAAAGAGACAGATCGACTTGCAGAGGTGAGAGGAGAAGGAAATACCCCAGAATGTGGTTATCAAGCTTTTTCAAACCCGCCCCTCTAAGTAGAGCATAAAAACTAATACTACATTCCAGCTCATGTCATTGGTCTTCTGTCACAGTCCTTCCACATTTTGAGTTTGAAGTATATGTAGAAAGATACGACCCACTAATTGTGGTCTGTTGTGAGACTGGCTCCTCTGGTGAAATCTATTCATCTATAATCTACTCTAAATCTATAATTTTAAATAAATGAAGCCAGAATGCTAAGCTAATGTTTTTAGACTATTTACAAGATTAACATTGGGAAAATATGACAATATAGTTTATTTGTGTCGTAGGTCGTTGATCTGTTTTCCCCTAATACACTACGCCACCTGCTGGCGCAACTAGATAACTGCTTAAGGTTAAAATCCACAGAAATCTGCTTCAGCGCACCGACAAATTCCAATATGTTCTCAACACTCCAAACATGAACATTGGTTTTGTTAGTCTATATATGGAGAAAGTTGAAGAGATGAAACGTGAGGAATGCAAGATGACTCTAAATATCAGCTGATCACCTGTTTAGTTGGACCTTAATCTGTTTCACGCGTGTGAAGCTACTTCCAGCTTGATTTATGGAGCTTTGCGTCTTAAGATGAGCTTACCTTTCCTTGTGTTACAGCTGTATAAACGTATACATAGTTTAGCCTTTACATTTACGGATAAACAGGTAAAATCACATGACAATTAGCAGTTAATGCAGCAACTCTAAAGATGTGGGTTTGTAGTTTGCTGGGGTCGAACCGTTCATGTTAACGTAGCAGTGACACTGCCGCAGAGGAGCGGTACCAGCGATTCTTACGTAACACGTTACTTCTCATTCATCTCTTAAATATTTCCAGTGTTTTCCAATCCACTTAATTAAAATAAAGTTCTGCAATAGTTGGAAAGAACTGGATTTGACAAACACTATAAACTTGTCATAATTTAGTTAAGAGTCAACCCTAATGCCTACATTGGTAATAATGGGCTTTACAAATGGTGACAATGAATCCAGAGGTGCAGACAGGGCACTCAATGAACACCTAGCATAAAAAAGAATAATCCGTATTCTGTTCATTAATGCATAATAAATTGGAGGCCATTTACTCTTTAATAGATAATCAGAAATGGTTCTTTGGTTATTCCTGGCTGAGGATACCTTTTTGACCGCTTCAAAGGCACAGATCAGAGATTGGTATAAAACGGACGATGTTTTGAGACTGACGCTGTGCTGTTTTTCAGGTAAAGAAGCGACGCGCGAAGATGAAATCAAGACTGTAGAAGACGGGCCTGAATCGTCTTCTCAACTCTACACACAAGCTACTTTGACTTTTAAAGCTTTCCTGGAGATATTATGGACCTTCTCGACATAACAGAATATACAAGCACGCACGCGTACACACACGTCACACTAGGAGGTTTTAAACGCCCTGTAGTCATTGATTGAAGCTCTCTGTATGTAGGTCTTACTCAAACATATTTTTCCTTTTGTGTTTGTTTGCTCTTCGCTTCTTTTTTGGAGCCATTTTTAAGATAAAAATGAGATGGACATTTTACAAGCGTTTTAACCTGGTAATGATTCTTGCTTATTAAATTCCCTGGGAAAAGAAGAACTCTATCTTCTGCTGTTTGAGTCTTGATGTCTTCCACCTTCGTGTCTGGGCTGCAGGGTTTTCTTTCTAGCTCACCAGTTGAGTTTGTAAATAATGACAAGTTAAAAAAAAATCTTTGTAAATGTGACTTACTTTGCAGGAAAATTAAGGTGACATTGAATGGTTTGGAGAGATTTTATAAACTGTTTAGGTAATTGGCATCAGACGGGTGGATTAGAAAGCTCTTGTTGCTTTTTAACTGCCTTCCTGTGGAGCGAGTTCTGTTTGCTGCCACAATCCTTTAATCCATCAGGGATTTTGGTCATTTTTTTCCTTTTTTAAATAAAAATATTTGAATGCATAAATTAATTTTAGACACATACATATGGAATTTTGTTTTTCCAACAAATTAATTACCCTTTTGAACTCTGTCACTCTTCCATTGGAATTCCTTTTAAGCATAAAGTAAATGTTGAAAACTTATTTTGGATGTAGTTAAAACAAAAAAAATACATTTCATTATATTTAACCTTTTTTCAGAAAAAAATAAATGCTTTTAGGTATTTGGGTGCAGTAGATTTGTCTTGGATCCCTGTTTTCCAGGTACAAAACAAAAAACAGGCAAACATTTTCTTTCACCCTATTTTTTTAATCAAAGAAATGACATTCACAATAAATAACCATGCTTTTATACTGCTGATGCTTGCTTCCAATAAAAAAAAAAATATATATATATCTTTAAATGGAGAAACTGATTTGCAACAGCCACTCGCTTTTTTTGCTTTGTCCAATGCTTTGTCATCGTACACGGTAAAAACATCAGGAAGACGGCGGCTGCTCATCTCAACCCCTTTCTTAAAAAAATTGTAGACCCAGCAGACTCTTAAGTGATTACATCATGGCTCCTAATGGAGAGCCAAGCCCAGGTATTTACAGATAAACCAGACTGTACCTTCTACCTGCCTCTGAACCGGTATCACCTACCACAGCGGGCCATTCCGCACAATAATTCAAATTTTAATTCGAGAAAGAAACCTCAACATAAATGGCCTAATTATATAATTAAAAAACTTTTGTTTTCTGCCATCGTAGTTTACATTATAAATCAGTAGGAATCATAGCCGTGTTTGGTTGTATAGTAAAGCGCATTTGGGAATATAGGAAGTAATTCTATGCAATGCTATGCTGAAGCATCTGCCTTTGAGCCGGGCTCGGTGGAAACTCGCCCTTAATTGGGCTCTGTGGCAGAGACGGAGCAATAAGGCAACAGAGAACTGATCTGGCCTATAACCAAAACAATTTATGAACTGGAATTTGGCCTTGGATGGCTAAAACATAATCTCCCTTGGGAAGAAATATGTTGGCAGTAGCTCCTCACCCTCCCTCCCTCGGCTCTTTATCAGGCCTCTGCAGAGCTGAGTGACTAACTGCTGATGTGCTGCAAACTTACCTGTAAAGACCTGCAGCTGTAAATGTTTGTTCTACAAAGAACCAAGTCTGGGACTGAACAGAAATTAGAGCCACACTTTGATGTTTTTTTAAAGTAATTTCCTTCCATTTCAGTCATGCTCTTCTTCCCGTTACTCCGTTACAATAAAATCATTGAAGTTTGTGGCTTTAAAGGACAATTGGTAAAATGAAGAAATTGCAAGGCAGGGTACTTATGGCGACCATTCTTTCAGTGATATTTTTTATGGGTGCAGAAATAAATTGCAGTTCTATCCAAAAGAAATCTATGGAGCAGATTTTATATCTGGTTCAGTAGGCCATCGAGCAACATTACGAATTCTGTTTAACCCTGACATTGACACCTTGTGGTTGTTCACCAACGCTGGGAAAAAAAGATCAGGAAGAACCAAGATCTAAATTGTTTAATGCTTGGTGGAGGTTTTTTTTATTTTTTTAAGGGAAATGTTCAAATGAACACACTCCGATTATGCAATTTGGCCAACTGTGATAAAGGCAAAAGAACATGCAAGAATAAAAGACCCTAAGTTGATTGTGGTGTAGCAGAGGAACTGGCACGCCGTGATTTGCACAGATTGGGACTTTGGAGGGTACAGCCCTTACAAACCAAGAGGGAAAAAAAACATTTTGAGAGACTCCTCATGGATCATAAATGCATGAAAAGTCCAACTGGAAAGTAGGCATAACTCATTTTTAGAATAACTAGATTTAAAATGCTGTCCCATGTAACAAAAAATAATATCTCCCATATAGATTTCAATTGACAAGTTATTTACAGCTAACTCTGGTTTCTTGTGCATGTGTGCAAATGGTGGAGGAGGGTCTGGATGTGCTGGACTTTCCCTGTTCCAGGCATCGTCCAAACGTCCAGGGTCAAACGGTTCAGGAAAAACTCAGAACACCGCTCAATGCTCTGCACTATCCAAGTCAAGTACATCAAATCCAGCGTTTACAGCATTGAAAGTCTGTAGGAGAGAATACTACGCAAAGTCCCTAGCAGAAATTCACCAGACGCTGGCAGCTGTTGAAACAAATTAATAGAACTAGTGAAAATGGGAGAGAAAAAACGTTTTGGTTTTTTTAGGGCAAATCAAGTGAAAGGAAATCCTCAGAGTGACGGACAGGCAACAGAGTGGTGAAGATATTGGCAACTGTGGTGCTACTGGGGTTTGTAGCAAGCTTTTTAATAAAAGGAGGTTCAGACTGCTGTGTTCAGTGACTGGACAAAAATGCAATGTTGGCATCGGGCCCAGAGGAGCTGAGGTGCTCTGATGGGACTTTTTCCATTTTCTTTCTTTTTTTTTTTTTAGGGGGGGGGGGTCCTTACACCTGGTTTAGTTGCTGAGGAGAAGTTCTGTTGCCGTTTCCACGTCCCAGGATTTTGAAGACAAGGCCGCTATTACTGCGTTCTGAACACAAGAGGGAGGGGACAGGGTTGAAAATGTGAAGAACTGTCTGTATGCTCCTGGGGTTTTAAATAGAAAATCAATGACAGGAAAATGATCCAGGTATAAAATTAACAAGAACTAATGTAAAACTTTGAAGCCAAGAGAAGTTTCTTGCTCCTGGTTTCAGGATTAGTTCATTCATTTTAGCCAAAACACCGACCTTTTGGTCAAGAACCGAACAAGGTACGTCTGCTTATGGCAGGCAAGATGAAGCGTTAATTATGACAGGACAGAAAATAACTTTTCCAAGGATTGCTACCAAACAACAGGTTGGCAGTTTTGATTTGTCAAAAGCGTAGTTTATACTTCGGAGATGGAAAAAATATATTTTTGATACTTCTGTCATTGAGAGGCTTTTCCCCACCAGGACACCAGGGGGTGCTGGCTTTCTGGTGGGTCTGTCTACTATTGCAATGACGCATCTGGTCGACAACAGTTTATCTACTGTAGCTTGTAAACACACATCCACTGAAGAAGCAATAACCAACAGAGAGCGAGTTTTGATTGAACTGGAAAGCTTTTTACAAAACGTGCAGCTCACTGAATACTCTAAAAACGCATGTAAAAAAACTGCAGTCTGTTTGTTGTTCTCTACACCTCCTGCTGTGTTATTCCTCAAAGTGAACTTGAAGAAAAAAAAATAATCTAAGTTCATTTGAAATATCCTCACTTTTAATTAGCGTAACAGTCAATGCCAGGCTTATTCGGTTCCACGAACGAAGCTCAGGTGAATTCAATCCCCGCCAATTCAAACAAGACTTAACAATCTAGGCTCATGGGTGTTGACGCTAAATTAAAAGGCAGTCCCTGTCAACCGATGCTAGATAAGTGAGAATGGAAGAATAGGAGAGAACAATGTTCTCAGCCTGGGAAAAGAACCCGGCTCTTTCCTATTCTTCCAGGCTTATTAATGCAGCCTATGAGCATCATAACCGATCAGGGGAACACTGCAAAAAAAGCTGCATATAAAAGCTCGGTAGGCTGCGTTGTGTAAATGTGAATTAGGCGATTTTGCGTACGGACGGTTTTGAGTGTGACAAAGGAGCGCTGAAGAGCGCTTCTGACGAAACTTCTGAAGTCGCATTAATAAATCATATTACCTCGTTGGGTAAGGCAAGATAATTTGGTGTCTTGTTAATTAATAAAACCAGAATGTAACATGAGAGTAAATAGCTGAAAGGTCAGATGTGTTGAACATGATTTAAGAAAGAACGTAAAACAGTCATCTAAATAAAAACTGTTTCAAGTTTTTAAAAAGTAAAGTCACATTAAAACAGTATTTTATTTACCAATTGTAACATACTTTAGGGCCATTTAAACACATTTACACAGACAAAATGATCATTTTATTGGTCCATATTAGACAAAAAATGTATTTGTAATCATTAGTTATGCTCTTTGTTAGGAGCGACGTGGGATGAACAAAAGGTTTCTGGCAGCAAGGAAATAATGAATACAGAAATGTCCTTCAAAATGGTAAAATTAAAATCTAATTAGAACTAAATTTGAAAGATAAAACTATTGCGAACATTCCATTGCTTAATTTAACCATCAAAAATAAAAAGGCAGCTGCTGCAACCGATTTTATAACTTTATATCTGACACCTGGATCGTCCAATCATATTCATCAAGCTAAAATAAGCCTCACAGTTGGCCTGTAATTGAGCAGGTTCATCCAAGAGCATATGTTGCCTTAGTGACTGAGCGGGGTTTCAGGTTAGCCTCGTTCATGGAACCGAATCTGGAGAGATTGAGTCAGGACTAAAATAATCCTGGCTCTTGGAATTAGTTTGTTTCGTGGAATCCCCTACTGGTGTTCAAAAATCCCCAAAAGACCATATAAGATCAAATGTCCTTTTAATATAAAGCATATAGTGCCTAAAGGCTGCATGGACTACTGATTACATTAACCCTAGGGCACCGTTCTGGTGAAAATATCTGGGGCTGATGTTGTGCTAACCAATCACACACGTCAACTCTGTTGCGTTTCACGGATGGTAAAAAAAAAATAGGGCTCGACGCCATCGTATGCCTGTCGGAGAGCCCTCGCATCGATGGATAATGGAGCCGTGCGTATCCGTACCTATGCGGATGGAGAAGTATAATATAGGCTTAATAGTCATTATGGAGACATTGGAAATCCAAGACTCCACACTGTTTAAGTTCTCTTAAAGTGACAGTGTGTAATTGTTGGCCTTTTGGGGGCAGTGCATACCTAAAGTATCATAAGCATGCGGTATCTGTGTCTTCGAGTAAGAAACTCAACAACGGAGGTCCAACTAGTGCTGTTTTCAAACGCTCAATTCCCTGAGAATTATGTACTTGCAGCAACATGAGGAGCACATCAGTCTCTCTTTCATCGCTTGGAACTAGCGAAGAGGTAAAACTGTATTTATGACTAAACTTTTTTGCATTTTGAGGGGAAATCAATGTTTTAATAGCGGGCGTGTTCCGTGCACTTTGTCCTTCTGGGCTCTTTTAGAAGTAAAGACGTCATCTAATATGGCTTTCCCCTGACAAGAGCCTATGTATTTTAAAACTTACAATATCGCCAATATTTATTATTTATTATTCTTCCGCCACCGTTAATGGGTTAGTTTGCAATTAATGTGCTTTACGTAATTATTATTACATAATATTGTAATGGCTATTTTCAAAGATGTACTGCAAAAACTACACACTGTCACTTTAAAAGTGGGCTTTTCCCTACTAATAAATGTACTTTAGGAAACATTTTCCGTGATGGTGCCGCACTAAAAGTTAATTTATTCTAAGCCTTTTGTACACATCGTTACCAGGGATACAAATAACAGTTTAGGGTGCATTAAGAAATCCCATTTAGGTGTTAAAAAATACATGTTCCCTCCGATAACTTCTGATTTTCTAACAACCTTGGCTATCAAATGAGGATTTGCTTCAAAGTCAGGTTTTAAATTCAGTGCAACAGAAAAAGACTCTAACCTTATCGAAGCCCATGGCACAGAGTTTGTCTATTTTTCGCGTGTAGTCCAGGCTGGAGACTGGGGCGCCAGCGTAGACGTGTGACCACAGCCTCGCCGTCTGTTTGAACATTTCTGGGTTCTGCTTGTACTGAGGATTCAAAACAGAAAACTCAGTCTGTGACATTATAACCATGCAAAGAAAAGAAAAAAAAGGTTAAAGCTTTTTAGCGAGGCAGTTTCACCTGGTTTGCAACTACTGCATCCTGTGGATCATCTGGTTCTGCTGCAGCAAGTAGAGCCTGTAGGGACAACAGCACAGTCCGCAGGGTCATAGCAGCTGCCCTGGGTGAGACAGATTGAACACTGGAGTAGAGAAGTGGACAGAGTTGATCTCTGGACACCACACAAACCACAAGGTTTGGCTCCACCCACTCACCACTGGTCTTTCAAAATGTCCAGACATATTGCGCCGGTCACTGAGCTGATGTTAGGATGCCAGATCTTCGTGATGAAGCGCACCTGCAGGAAGGTAGGTCAAGGAAGAGGGCTGAGTCTGTAAAAATCACTTGTTACATCTAGAATAAGATCTCATCAAACTTGGTCCTATTGATATTTTTAAGTAATAAAATAAACCAATGCAAGTTTTTATTTAATACAGTTTTTTTAAGAGCACTCCCCAAAATACGAGTGTTCTTCAAAATCTTCCGACCAAACCATTACACAGGGTAACTTAGTCAAACATATAAAGAAAAAGCTACATGATGCTACATAATGTCCAAGACTCATTGCGTCTTGCAAGGCAAGGGGAATCATTTTGTTCAGAGGAATGCAACGGATCCTGTTTTACAAGTTTGTAGGCAGGATTTCCCCCAACAAATCCAGCAGCTTTTTTAAAAGCCTACCCATTCAAAAGTAAAAAAAACACAATCATTGAGTATTCCACTTTTTTTTTTTTTTTTTAAACGGCACAATATTCTAATTTTGTATTTTTATTCTAAATGTATATATTAGTGCCCTGTGATGGACTGGCGACCTGTCCAGGGTGTACCCCGCCTCTCGCCCGTTGACAGCTGGAGATAGGCACCAGCACCCCCGTGACCCATAAAGGATTAAGCGGTTAAGAAAATGGATGGATGGATGGATGTATATATTAGTCTTACTACTTAAACCGCTTCTACTTTTGTAAATTCAATGCTTATATTGCCCGTCGCTTTGCTGCTGTTACAGCTTAATTTCCCCTAAGTGGGACGATAAAAAAAAATATATTTTATTTTTATTACATTTCTGCAAATTTTTTACCAGTTAAAAAAAATTCAAGTAATTTCTATCATAGTTCTAGCCAAGCTGAATGGTTTTATTTTACGCTTTTGACCAAAAAACAGGTTGACACTAACTGTGATCACTTTTTCCCCCAATTAACAATGGTATCTATGGATGCCCTTTATAGTTTCAACACCACAAAAGTCTTCCAGCCGTGTTCCTGCAGATTTTGGTCCTTTAAACTAGATAAAGGAGAAAGTTCCAGAGTGGCTGGAAACCTGTCCTGATGTATGATAAATAGAGGATGGAAACAACTGGCTACAAGCAGCATTACTGCTAACAGGCGACTGAAGGCCCTAACCCGAGCAGATGGCCAAACAATTAACCAGAAATGCGCTTTTTAAAGCAGAACTGATAGTTTATACAATTTTGTTTTAAGAGATTGTACTTAAACTGGGATACAGTTGTATCTCTAATCAATACACTCATACTACTAGAATCTTAGAAAGCAATATGGAGGTTAAGAACTTAAATTATGTCAATATTCTTTTGTGAAAAAGCTAAACATCCAGCTACCAACCTTTGGGGGGTTGAACGGGTAGGTTTCTGGGATTTTTATTTCGAGTTGATATCTGCCACCTTAAATGAAGAAAAAGCAGAAATGCAGTTGTCAAGCAAGTGTGTGTGTGTTTAAAAAAAAAGAAAAAACAAACATCTAAGTGCATACCTTCATATGGTGTATCTGGTGGTCCGGCTATTTCGCCTCTGAGCTCTGTGAAGTTCTCGTCTACCAGATCAACTTTGATCTGGTTTTTACTCGTCTAGAGATTGAGACAGAAACAATGTGTTAAGGAGCAGGGATGATAGATCGACATCAGCCGACGTTAGTCATTTTTTAACATGTCGGTATTGATCCCACAAGTAAATATCTGTGTATACCCTTTTTTTGGCCCATTTTCAGACTATTTTTTTCTTCTCGTTGTGCGACAATTTTTGCAATCGGGCCGAGTGTCCGCTTGATCTGGTGTCGTTCATTGTGTAGTGTAGGGTAATGAGAAGCGATTAACACCCGAACAGCAATCAAACGGTCCCATAAGAGGTTGCCTTACCGTTATGAGAAGCATCAGGAGTGACCCAAAAACATCACACAGTATGCGCCCAACTTAAAACTGACATTAATTCATCGATCATTGAGTGTTTAACTCCAGCAGAAAAGCATTATAGGTGGTGTGGTCTAGGGGTGCACCGATCTGACTTTCTCAGTCCCGATAACAATACTTTGGCTTTGTGGACCTGTCGATACCTGATACCGATCCGATACCACCAGAGATGTTAAATATAAAAACACCACAAAAACTAACATTTCAAGAGAAAAATTTACCGCTTTCGTGAATTTATTGCAGATTTTTCACATTTTAAGTATCGGTATACGGTCTCGGTTAACTTTAACCGATACCGATATATGTACATTAGACAGTTTCGGGGCCAATGCCCGATACCAGAATAGGTGAATCCCTAGTATGGTCACTTTTACCTACTGTCAAAAGTGTAGGAAAATATATAATATGGGATGTATTAGTATTTGATATCGATACTGGCCCAAATATTAATATCGGTGCATCCCTCAATTGGAGAAAAGAGGAATATAAAGACTATTTTGATACGTTTCCATCAAGTATTTTGTCACAAACATTACATTCAGAAAGTGAGGCCTCAGACATGCCTAACTGAATTAAATTTTAAAGAAATTAAGTTTTTACTTCCTACTTCTAAATGGTTTCTATTAACAAAACATACTGTTTGCTGAGAAGTAAAGCAACTTAAAGTAAGAAAAAAAAAGAACAAGCGAGAACTCGGCTTGAAAGGCAGATAAATAACATTCACCCCTTGACCTCTCACCGTGACCACAGCCAGCTGATTACCAGGCTGGTAAAGCGTCAAAGATGCTAATGCTAACTCTAGAAGGGGCATCAAAACATTGCTTCCCTTAACCATCTTAAAGCAGCTTAACTGAGATGACACCGGCTCGTTTAGTGAGTTGATATAATTCACTAGACACACATATTACAGTTTGGGTGAAATAGCTGCGTTTAATTCTGTTAAATGTTTGTGCCACCCCCGAGAGCAGCAGGCCCCGTCAGTTACCAGTGCTGTGAATCCCCGGTGTTTCCTGAACGCACCCACCTGACGTGACAGGAGCGCTCCTGGTATTTCTGAAGCTAAAGCTAGCTTAAGTTCTGATGTTCGGGCCTGACCCCGATAACGACACAGAACCGACACCTCTGCGGGTCATTCCCGTCCTCCACCAGCAACGCACACCTTAACAGGGTCGACAATAAAGAGTGTGTGGGGAAGCAGCTCTGGAAGAAGAGAAAGCAGGCGGAGATGTAAACAAACCTCCTCGCTTTTGAGAACTTCTTTGAACTCTCTCTTGATCCTTTGGACCGCGATGTTAGCCATGGCTGTCTGTCCGCCGCAGAGCTGCACCCGGGGCTTCTCCCGGTGTTATCAGTGTGGGGGGGGGTCGCCTGTCTGCCTTCTGCTATTCACACTTGAGGAGCTCCTTCACGTCTAGCGCTTCATTTCAGCTCTGACAGAGAGCTCACCGTTTGGCAGCGCACAGTCACCGAGCCCCGAACATGCCTCACACAGAGCAGCTGCAGCGTGGAGCACAAGCTGGAACTTTCACTGACACACAGACAGCAGAGGCTCCTTTCAAACAGCCCATCAGCAGCAGCACTTTATGCCTGACTGGTTTCCCTTTATACTGTTGTACATTTATTGTAAGTGATTATTTTTAATTACAAGGAATATAATTGTAAGGAATATGAAATTCTAACTACTCGAATGGGGGGGGGCATAATTTAACAGTGTAAACACTATTTGTGGAAAAATGTTACTGTTGTTAAATAAAATTCAGAGCAAAGGACCAAGGCATTAGCAATCGAAGCAGCTGCTTTGGGCCCCTCTGTCGTGGAAAAATAGTGGACGTCTGCGAGATTTCCAGGTGATAATAAAATCAAAAGATCAGCGGTCTTCTCACAGTGATTTATTGAGAGCTCTGACTTGTCTTAACAGATCACTGATATATATATATACAGTTTTAACCAAACCTTACTATATTAAATTACTTTATTCATAATCAGGAAGAATAGGAAAAACACGTCAGTGGTTAACTCAGGGAACACAGATGACTTCTTTCATAATCAAACAAAGATATGGTCGGCGGAAAATCCTGAACAAGGACGCTTTGTATAATGTGTTAGGAAGAGAATCACTGGACATACATGAGTCATAAGTTTGTCACAAGGGAATATGAAATGTTTACAGACAATAGGTCCCTGTTTGTACTTTATAATATCAGTATAACATTTTATCTAGACATGAGTAACACAGGATTAAAAAGGCATCAGCACTAATTCAAATGAGAACTATCAGTGTGATACAATGAAAAATTCTCACTACATCATTAACATTAATTCACATAAGAATTAATTTCATCTAAGACCTAAGAGGAGGCAATACATTTTACCATCACACCCTCTCAAAAATGTTTCAATTTTAACGCAAACCATTGGGGATGTCAGAAAATATTGATGTGCTGATATTTTATGTCACAATGTTGTATCAATATTCAAAAGCAATCTATAGATTTTTTTTATTTTTATGAAACCATAAATTTTTACAGTAATTTTTGTCATCAAATCTAAAGTATGGTTGCCTGTTGGTTCCTCTTTTCACTATTGTAATAATAAATCAATATATTAGAAATAAAACTGGGGGAGTATGTCCAACGAAGCGAGCTCAACAAATCAAGGCTCATTTGAAGTATCCTCGCTTGAATTAGCAGAACTGTTGACACCAGGGCCCAGTTTCTCAAAAGTAATCCACTCGGATTTTGGATAATGGATTTAATCAAATCTTGAAAATGGGTTTTTCAAAACAAAAAACGGATTACGTAATCGGATTAGATCCAATCTTGGTTTTGATCCGGATCAAACCTTTAGTTTGGGGTTTTTCAGAACTTTTTTGTAGGATTTGGATCACTTTGATCCAAAAAATCTGGATTAAACTGATCCCATCAGAAGGGTGGATTCAGCGTGGATTTCATGCCCAAAATGTAATGAAATAATACTATATTTGGATCATACAGTATCTTACAAGATATCTTATTTATTCATAAGGTTTTAATTTTATTTGTTTATTCGTCGAGCTACAGTGATTAGGTAGGTTTTAACGTATTCAGCCTTTCTTTATAGGCCTACAGCAAAGTAGAAAGAGTTTGGCCTCATAAAATAATACCCCAAACAGCTCTCAAATCAGATTGATCCAATGATGCTTAGAAAAACTGGATCAAAAGTAAGGATTACTCAATCAATTTTATCCGGATTAAACCTTTTGTAAAACCGGGCCCAGGCCTAAGCGGTTCCACCAACGAAGTTAAGGTGAATTTGAGGCTTAACAAGCCAGTCTCAAGTGCGTCAACCGGCAGCTCCTGTCAATCAATCCTAGATAAGTGAGAATAGAACGAAAGGAAAGAGCTGTGTTCTTCTCCCTGTCTGAGAAGGATTTATTAATATAGCCTATGAGCATCATAATTACATCATAACCAATAAGGGGAGCAGCAGCTGCATATATAAACTTGTCAGGTTGCATTGTGTTATAATGTGAATTAGGGGTTGTTCCTTACGGACGGTTTAGATTGTGACACTGAGCGCTGAGAAGCACTTCTAAACGTAAACTTCTAAATTCACATTAATAAATTATATTACCTTGTTGAATCCTGTGGGCGGTACTCCGGGATGATGGGGTACCAGGCCCTTTGATAAAGGCTGTTTGGTCCCTGTATGAACGGTGTCAGAGTTGTGTTCTCATTGCCGGCTGTAAGTCGGATTCATTTCCAGTGAGAGTTGAACTCCGCCAAGGTTGCCCTTTGTCACCGATCCTGTTAATAACATTTGTGGACAGGATTTCTAGGCGCAGCCAAGATGTGGAGGGGGTCCATTTTGGTGACCTCAGGATCGGGTCTCTGCTTTTAGCAGATGATGTGGTCTTGTTGGCTTCATCAGAATGTGATCTACAGCTTTTGCTGGAGCGGTTCGCAGCCGAGTGTGAAGCGGTTGCGATGAGCATCAGCACCTCCAAATCCTAGACCATGGTCTTGAGCCGGAAAAGGGTAGAGTGCCTTCTCCGGGTCCGGGATGAGGTCCTTCCTCAAGTAGGGGAGTTTAAGTATCTGAGGGTCTTGTTCACGAATGAGGGAAAAATGGAGCGGGAGATCGATGGACGGATTGGTAAGGCTTCTGCAGTTATGCGGGCGCTGTACCGGTCTGTTGTTGTGAAGAGAGAGCTGAGCCAAAAGGCAAAGCTCTCAATTTACCGGTCGATCTACGTTCCTACCCTCATCTATGGTCACGAACTCTGTGTGGTGACCGAAAGAACGAGATCGCGGATACAGGCGGCTGAAATGAGTTTCCTCCGTAGGGTGGCTGGGTTCTCCCTTAGAGATAGGGTGAGAAGCTCGGTCATCCGGAGGGGTCTCAGAGTAGAGCCGCTGCTCAACCACATCAAGAGGAGCCAGTTGAGGTGGCTCGGGCATCTGGTCAGGATGCCTCCTGGACGCCTCCCTGGTGAGGTGTTCTGGGCACGTCCCACCGGGAGGAGACCCAGGGGAAGACCGAGGACTCGCTGGATGGATGGATGGATCACCCCCCCCCCCCCCCCCCCCCCCAGTATTGTGATACATATATCACCAGATTCTTAGGAATACACATCACCACAGACCATAGATATAGAATTTTAACATTTGCTTATTGATAATGAGAAATCAATTAAATTTGACTTAATGGTCTCAGCATGGATAAGTTAAAAGATTTTTAAAAATTATAGAAAAACCGGATCATCCTCTTAAAGAGCAAATCTGATCTCGTTGGAGTACATATGCCCGGCCTGTAGATGGCAGTGTGGCCCGTGTATTGTGCTATGGTTTACACGGAAAAGAGTTAATGGATGGCGGAGTGCAAGTCCAATTTGCCATGGGCAGCTGACAGTGACTTCATCGTTTTCTCTGGCCTTTCGTTTAGATGACAACAAATCACCCAGCGTTGTCAGAATTCTCCCCTCTGACACCTGTTTTCTAAAGGTTGCCCTTCCCCCCGACATCATTGCCAAATCGCAGAGAAAAACCTTTGTTTGTCCGAAAAACGTTGTTGAGTAAACTGCCCCCAAGACTGGGCTTGTTTTGTACTCCACAGCAGGAACATGGCTGTCGTCTGCAGTAATTCCTGATTCACATTCAAGCGCAGTGTAAAGTTTTAAACTAAAGAGGACACTCCGATGTCAATTTTTTTTTTGGTAGAAAATTAGTATTTTAACAAAAATGTTGTAAAATACAAAAAACAATGACCGGACATGTAGACAGCACAGTGTGACTCACATTTATATACTCTAATAAAAATAATTTATTTTTATTTTTAGGTGAGTTACACTTTAATGAGACTGCTTTACGAGTGTCTTCAGTCAGAGGCTTCTTCAGATTAACTTTAATACAGACTGTTGCAGCAGATCCTTCTTGCCAACAGTCATAAGCCTCTGCAACAAGTCCTTAAAGGCACAGTGTGTAATTTTCGGCCAGTAGGGGGCAGTGCATACCTAAATTATCACAAGCATGCAGTATCTGTGTCTTCGAGTAAGAAACTCAACAACGGAGGTCCAACTAGTGCTGTTTTCAAACGCTCAATTCCCTGTGAAATTATCTATTTGCAGCAACATGACGAGCACATCAGTCTCTCTGTCATCGCTTGGAACTGGCGAAGAGGTAAAATTGTATTTATGACGAAACTTTTTTGCATTTTGAGTGGAAATCAATGTTTTAATAGCGGGCGTGTTCCATGCGCTATGCCCGTCGGGTTCTTGTAGAAGCAAAGACGTCATCTAATATGGCTTTCCCCTGAAAAGATGACCCGTGCCTATGTATTTTAAAACAGATTTTTATAGTCATATTTTATAATATCGCCAATATTTTGCAATTAATGTTCTTTACGTAATTATTATAACAATATTTCAATGGCTATTTTCAAAGATGTACTGCAAAAACTACACACTGTCACTTTAACGCAGAATCTTGGAAAATATGAGTTACAATTTCACGTTTTGTTGTTGTGTTAAATTATATAACTGGGATTAGACTGTATTTTGTTGGATGTTACAGTACGTTTTAGTTTTGTTGAAATTATAATTATTATTTTTATTATTGATTCGTATGAGACCGACTCCAATGCGCTGTCAGTGAGCACAAGTTATATTATACTATTTATTTATCATTAAACACGTAACGATTTCCTCCTCTGTGATTGGCTCAAAGGCCTGCCCTTCGGATTTTTGGACCAATGGTAGAGTCGCGTCTCAGCCAATGAACGGTTTTCTGTGTTAAAGTAAACACGGAGCGATGGGTAACATGTCTGCGGCCGTCTGACTGTGAACGTCGGCATCTGCGGCGCTGCAGCACAGCAGCACAGGCCCAATACACGCTCTCAGTCGTTCCTGAGTATCTCCAACGTTACGTAAGTAATTTTGACCTTTTTTGGATTCCTTCACTTGGGTCTCTAGCTGAGGTCGCATTAGCAAAAAGAGAAAAGGGAAGCAGAACAAGGCAGGGTGTTTTCTCCTCCTCCCAAGGCTAGACTTGGAAGAAGCTAGTTTGCTAAATGTGTTGCAAGAGCGCAGCCTGTGAAAACCGAAAAGTTTGGAGTGTCAACTGGAAGCTGTGGTTATAAAGCTGTGGTTTCATTCGTGACGGGGTGAGATGGTTGTCAAGTGAAGTTCGTCTGTTTCTACGTTGCTCTACAGATGTGCGGTTGCCACCGTCGGAGTTGCGGCGTTTAAAAGTTGTGTCCTAAAACGTAAACCTAGTGTCCAGTTTCAGAACAATTTACCTGAAAAGTTTGTTTGATAAACGTGTTTTTTTCAGCAACTAGCTTGTCCCAAGGCTGGTTGTGTAAACATGCAGTGGCAGACAAAAAGTTTGCACAAATCTTTAAATAGTTTAGGTCTGACGATGACGCTGGAAATGCTGATCTATTTTAACTCTTTATATGCTGAGGCTGTTTTTAATCCCACTGGGACATCAACATTTCAGCCACCGCTAACTACAGATCCGATAACTGCATCCACACCTCCTAAACTTAAATCAGAAAAGTGTGGCCCGCATTTGTATTCATCCACCTTTGCTTCTAACACCCCTAAATAAATCCAGTGCAACCAGGTTAGAACTTAAATTGTAAACCAAGTCCATCTGTGATTAATTTCCTCTCATTTTACATCCAACTTTCCTGAGAAGGCCTCAGATGTTTGTTAGAGACAACCTCGTGATCAAAGAACATAGCAGATGGTTTGTGTAAAAAATGTTGATATCAATTCAGAAATACTGTATAAATCCCAAATAGAAATAAAATGTTGTAAATCATAATATCCAAGGTTTTTCAAATAATTGTTGTGCCTGAGGGCAGGAAGTAGCAGTCTGTTTTACAGCAAATCGGAAGGAGACTCCAACTGAAGACAGTCTGTTGGAGGATTGCCTCTTAAAGAGGACGCTCGGGGTTGTCCACAGTTTTCCAGATTTTCATGAAGAATCCTCTTTTGCATCATTATCTCCAGTTGTTTCACATTTATCCCCAGAACAGAACCAGCCTTCGTCATCAGGTCGTTGAGCCGTTTTAAGTCTGGAGAGAAAACACTCTCCACTACAGACTTCTCAAAGATCTGCAGCATCTTGCTGCAAACCTTACAGGATCTAAGCTTCGTCATGTCCAGTCAGACAGTTTGACTGTTGAATCTCCTGTCCAGTCTGTCCTAAAGGTGAACTCTATGGTATTTATACTCCTCCGCCACCTCTACTTCTTCTCCCATGATGGAAACCGTGTTTGACTTAACCACGATTCTTTTGAAATTTACAGTCCTCTCCTTTCGTATGTTCACATTAAAGATGTTTGTTCCCACACCATTTCGTTATATTAAACCCGAACAAACTGAACAGAGAATCCAAATCGTGCCATCACACATCGTGCATGTTAATAAACTGCATGTATGAGCATTTCACTGGCCTGAATGTGCTGCAAGGAGCTGAAAGGTTGCATATGGAGCATGAGCATCTACTAGTTTATCTAGGTTGTAGTTACAACAAAAACATGATTCTAGCTGTTCAGTTTGCAGATTTTCTGTCGAGTGACCAACCAGCACCGTGTCCAGTGAGAAATGTATTTTAGAACAGTTTAATTGACAGATAACGTCAGCAAAGTTAGCTATTGTGTTAGCTTACCGATCCAGGAGGAAATTTGCAGTTTCTGCGTGTTTGATGCCACGAAAATGTTTTATGTTGGTCCACCTAGTGTAGCCTTCACCTAAAACTATTCTAGTTTCTGTTCTTATGCGGTCACTCCTCTCCTGAGATGGATAACAATATCTCTGGGTCTCTGAAGCAGTTGGTGACTTGCTGACTCCACCATTCCTTCCAGTACCAGCCAAGCTGAGCTGACCATATAGTTGGATCATAGAGACTGTATCTCTCAAAAAAAAAATGTGAACAGATTTAAGTAGTATGAATTCTATAGCAACGTACTGTAGAGCTGAAAAGAATGTAATCTGTTGGTATTTTCAGTGTGGGATTACCAAAATATCCATCTAGTGTTACATATCTCACTGGTGTAGTTGAGCACACAGCATAGGCTGTCCTCTTCGAATACCTCCTGAAATTTCATAGTCATCCAAAGACAGGGGGAAAATATCTTTAAGAATGGAAGTGGATTTTTTTTGTTGTTTTTTTTACACGTTGGCTCATTTTAGTTTAGGAAAAGACTTTGACCCACTTCAGCATTCGACCTCTGGTGACTTTGGGTGCTTTGTACACCAGGATTTAATATTAGTCGTATTGATGTAGATCCGGAGCACCAGGAACCCTCAGTTATTCTTCAGTTCACATAGATTGCTTTAAGATCAGACCCTAACCCTAAACCTCATCGGCTTTGCACAGCCTTGTAGTGGGTTTAATCTAAACACAAGTGCAGCACATTACATTTTTTGGGGTTTGTTTTTACGTCCCTGGCAAATATGTGTAAATACATGAAATTACTCATGGTTTTTTTGACATTTTAGAAGATCTGGGCTTTTAGGTCAGTCAGTCTAACCCAGGGTAGCTGTGGCTACAATCTAAGCTTGCTTCCATCACTGTGAGGATTAATGGAAAAAAAAATAGCTATATAAATGCCATTATTATCATTAATGCAGTGAGGGGAAAAAGGAAAATTCATTGTTCCAAAATAATTGTTTTAATTCTAATCACTGGTGTCACTTTTGGTGGCTGCCCTACTAATTTCAACAGAAAAAAAATGTAACATAAGCATTTTTTTTTACATTTATACTTTAAGCAAAAAATAATTCTGTAATCCATCACACCTATTTTCATAGATATGATATAAACATGACATAAAGATAATTTTCAAGAGAATATGGCGATCAAGTTAGGCACAGTAATGTGCAGAAAAATATGGAAGAAATTTCGCCTCATTAGAATGTTTGGAAACCAACATTAGTAAATGCTAAATCTTAAACATTAAGGGGTCATCTATAGTTTCAAACCACCAAATTGGACAATAAAGGCTGGATGAAAAGGTATTATTTAACACATTTATTTGTGTTTACAAGGCCAATAGTAAACTATTTAACAAAGGTGATATTTGATTTAATGTTTCTTTCTTGTGATACTGAAATATGCTTTGTATGAAAGGTAAAAATGTATAAATATACATTGGGGGAAAATGTATATACTTTATGTTTTTTAATTTTTTAAATTATATTAAATGTGAATAAAAATAAATTTTTAAATACCTTTTTTAATATTCAATGTTTGATTGTTGTTACTATCGCTTCAATCTGATGCTTTGGTTTAACTTTTCGATTTTGTTAGAGCTTTAGATTGTCTCAACTAATATTAACAATTACCTCGATTTGATTTGTAGGATAAGGCAAATAAACTCTGCCTACTTTCCCAGATTGGACCAAATCTGGATTTAAACGCAGTTATTGTGGGCAGTGGTCTTAACAGAAAGGGGGTCCCCTTGAGTCAAAATCTGCTTAAGGCCCCATTAGACTTTGGGCCGGCCCTGTACGGTATCGCTACTCATAGTATTGCAATATATTGTGTCGTATCTATGTATGTAACTGGTATTTAAGATGCGAGCTCATAGAAAACAGAAAGTGTAGCTAAAATCTCCCTCTGCTGGCCCATGTATCAAACGAAATGAAAACGCTGACTCTCCTTAGCCAGGCAGTCTCCACCCCCCTCCTGTGTGTTTTTTGTGTGGCTGTGGAGCAACAATACAGCTCTAACAAGAGGCAGCATTAGATTTCTATCTCTTGTTCATGTGTGCCCCACTTACATGAAGGACCTCTGCCTCCAGGTGGATTATTGCCGGTGAGAAAATGGCTGAAGGAGGCTTCGACCCGTGTGAGTGCATCTGCAGTCACGAGTACGCTATGAGGCGCCTCATCAACCTGGTAAGCAGGAAAACTAAAAGGACTTCACGCCGCTTTATACACTGTGGTAGATTGATCTTTAGATTTGAGACGCAGGGTCGCCGGTACGTACTGTCAGGTGGAAATTGTCAAGTTTGCGAGTGCCTATACAGCTTGTTAGGAATTGAAAGTGTTTCCAGAAGGGGAGATAAGAACACAAGACGTCACAGAGACCGGAATGACACATCCTGGTTCCTGTTGTGTGTTTGTCTTTGCCTCTCAGCTACTTCTGCCTTTTGTTAAGTGACATAGAAATATTTATGTATTATTTTGGGTTTAATTTAAATGCTCTATTCCGTGTAGAATGTGTTGTTGAAGATGAGATTAGTATTTAAAGTAAAAACAATGCCTCAAGTCATGGTTTCAGTTTCCCTGTGACATTATTTTCTGTTTTTGCTCAGCTGTAACTTGCATGGCAGGTCGCAGTTGGCTGAGAAGTGGCTGCCACTACGAGCTTTCTGATTTGCTTACAACATTAAGGGGTGTTGTCCTAATGACGGCAATATCTCAACCAGTGTTTACTAGTCAGGGATCATGAGCAGCTATATTATATAATAGACAATATCGTAGTGCTCTGTGGTATAAAGTCATATTTACTGTGTTTTTATCAAATGTTTCTTCTCTTTTTCCAGCTCAGACAATCCCAGTCGTACTGTACTGACATCGAGTGTCCTCAGGAGCGTACGTATGCCCGCTAAATAAAGCGCTTTGTGAAAGAAAGCAGTGCAGCAGTGGAAATGCCGCTTTCTCTCCAAAGAGGAAACTTGTGATCACGTGCTTTGAATGTGTTGTGTCTCTGCACAGTGCCGGGACCCGGTGGGTCAGTGGGTGGAGGAGGTGACCTGACCCTGCCTATGGTAATGATGGGGTGGGTGGTGGTGGCACTGGTCCTGTTTCTGCTGCGCCCATCCAGCCTCAGAGGAGCCCGTTCCACCGGCAAACCCTCCGGACCTCACAGCGTCAGTATTGATCAGACCCACCTTGCGTTACAAAGAGATCTCAACTTCTTGAGTTTCTCTACAAGTGTTGACACATAAATCTGGTTATTTGAGAGGGAAGGTGACAAAAATCTTTCCCAAATTTTTGTCACCTTACAACCAGAAACTTCAACTTTTTTATTTCGATTGTGTGCATTAGACCCACACAAATCGCTGCGTTAGGTGGAAGGAAAGTGATGCATTGTCTTAAAAAATTACTTGCAGTTACAAGTTTGAAACCACGACAGGCATATTTGTTTTAATATCCTGAATCAATACTTTCTGAAACGCCTGTCGCTGATGGTATAGCTTTGAGTGTTTGCACTAAAAAATTATAAAACGACTCTAACCCAGTCTGATTGGATAGAGGGCTTCTCTTACTCAACTGAGTTTAGTTTAAACCTTTGTGCCGTTCCAGCGCCATGTATGGAGAGTCAGTGTGGAGGTGGCACCTCCTGCTGGCCAATAATAATAGGGAAAGTATTTTATGTGCTTTATGCAACAGGACTGCACTACATTTCATCCCCCTCCCCTTATTTAGATGATTTCATGCTTTTTGATTGATTGAAATGCATGAGAAGAACTTAGTTATCCAAAAACCGTTGCCACTGACTCAAACACTCTGCATTGTTGGTTAAAGTTTGGATCTCAAGGTTTTAACTTTGCCGATTAAATAAAGCGATGCCCTGAAGTTAGAACCTGAAGTGGGAAAGTCTTTTTTTTTTTTTTATCATTTAATTTTTTTTAAATAAGTTAAATCTTTCACTCTCACACATGGTATGATTTAACGACTGTGATGCTACAGTGTTTGGAACTACAGTGTGGAACAAGACACGCATTGTTTTTAGGTTTTATTGCTAATAGCAGACTGGTCAATGAAAATACGAATCAGCAAATCCCACAAGTTTTCACACTTTAAGATGAACTTTTTGTGACTTTCTCTCCACCAGATCTGTGGGGTGCTCAAACAGTTTTCCTCACGTTAGCTGTTGATCTGTTAACTCCTTCAGAGTCGCTATGTGCTACTTGGCTGCTTCCCTGATTATTGCTCGACTTTCTCATGTCAGAGAATCCAAACCTGATGTAACTCCCCAACTCCTTGATCTGTCTGCTGTATTTCTCGCTCTTCGTGAAGCTGTTTTGTTTTATAATGTTCTCTAACAAACCTCTGAAGCCTTGATAAAAGGGCTGGATAAATGTGAGAATAAATTTACACAAAGTTGGACTTTGTTTACTAGACTTCTGAATGCAGAAAGCTGCTCTGAATTTTGTCGTGCGAATTGTTAAAACTGTTAAAATCATACATCGTTTCCCTATAGGACCTTTGTGTTGGTCTGTCACAAAATGAAAAATAAAACAATAAAATACATTCCCTTTAAAATACATTACTTTGAGGTAGTAAAATGGGGGTAAAAAAAGTTCAAGGGTATAAATATTACAGATATAAATTGGTTGGGCATGCACTTCCTTGTTTTCGTCATATAGTTAATTAGTTCCTGTTTTGGTTTTCAGAGTCAAAGAAGGGAGCCGCCAGCACCACCACTGGACTAACATGGAGTCAGACCACCAGCGAATCATCCAGCTGCTCAGACTGGGCACGCTCTGTTGGCTAGTACTGAGAGCAGGACAACAGCATCTTCATGTCAGCCTTAATTAAATCGCAAATCGTTTTCTTTCCCTTTCATTACCTGATTACAGTTTTTACTAAAACCTGCCTAAAACTGAATCGGTAATATCAACACAGATTTGTCTGTTACTGTAATCCTCATCTATAGAGGCAAACAATTATTTTTTACACACATATATTGGGACAAAATATAAACGGTATATGCAGCTATCTAATCCCTCTTTTTTTTTTTTTTTTACACTATATTCGAAAGCTGCATTCACCCTGCATACAATTATGATCCAAGACGTTAATTAGCAGATTGCCATTAACTGTAATCCCTAAAACTGATCCTTTTAAACATCTTCCAGCCTGTGTATCATTTATTCTCTTTTACAAGTCGGGATCCTTTGATTAAGCAGACTTAAACAGATTTTAATATCAGCATATAGTTTACTTGCAGAGTCTTAAACCAGGATGTGTCTTTGAGGTTGAAGTTGATCCCAGATCTGAGCTGCTGTGCTAACGGACCATTAGAATTAGGTCATTAACTCTGAATGAAGGAATGTGCTAGAATTTCCTCATTGGGTCATTTTCATTCCCATTTCCAGTCTTGCTCAGTTAGGAGTGGAAGTGATTTTTTTTTTTTTTCTGCATTTCTCTAAAACATTCCTCTTTAGGGTTTAAAGTTGTTGCATTAAGCTATGTTGGTGTATCAGGAATCAGGATTTTCTTTCAGATTGTTTCGAAGTTTTGAATTCATCAGCTTTTTGTCTGTTTACAATATGCCACCTTAGATCGGGTTTTTAAACTGTACCAACAAATCAGTCAGGGTCTGCTTCTTTCTGAGAAGTGTTTTATAGTGGCTTCTGTGATACTTAAACTTTATGTATTTTATGGCTCGACATAATATTATTACAAGAAAGAGAATAATCCAAACCAGGACAGAAGATGTATGGTGTAGAAGTGCCAATGTTAATTAATAGTTCTAAAATTATTTTTGAAGCACTTTGTACAAACAGTTTTGCAGTATAAAGCTGTTTTATGAGTGGAATGCCTGCGTGCTTGTTTTTAACATTTGAGTTACTGGGTACAATATTTAGTGATGCATCAAAGTCTATTTTACTAAAAAATGTGTTGTTTTTTTCTCTCCCAGTTTTGCATGACCACACATTCAACCAAACGCACTCAGCCCAGAGCCACTACCTAAACCAAGATATCCTGCTGCTTTTTTTCTTACGTTTTATCATAATTTGTGAACCTCTTTCGGATCTGGGCTTCAGGTTACTTAAACTTTTGGCATTAGTTTTAGGATTGAAGGGTGTTTAGTTGTAATCTGAGTAAATGGTCACTTTATTTTAATACCAGCAAATGTCGTCTTCATTGGTTCTGTATCTTTCCAGAGTAGCCATCAGGGTGACAAGGAAGAGCTTTAAGAATCGTATTTTGATACATTGCTCATGGTATACAGTGGTGGGGAGAAGACGGGCTCTTAACAACATACAATGACTGTGTATTATATGACACCTCAAATGAAAATGTTTCATAGACTAAAAGGGCTTAAACTATGCACTTTTCCTACAATAAAAAAAATCAAGACTTAAATCTGAACTGCTTATTGTTGTTTTTTATAAAGGTCACACATTTGTTTTCTATCACTTCCTTAGAAATGCCTAATTTTAAACAGGATTGTGGTTTTTAAACACTGTCGTTTCATGATTTAGAACTGGGCACAACTATATTTTAACACTGCAGCAGGTTGGATGAGCTATTTTTTTTTCTCCTTAAATTAATGAAATCATGTGAAAACTGTTAATTTTATGTACTTGAGATCGGTTTGAGCTACAACATTTAAATGTGATAAAGAATGGAAACATGAATGAAAGGGAGCAAATACTTTTTCACACTGCTGTAAGGCTAGGTAATTTGATTTATATAGCACACTTTCAACACAAGCAGTTCAAGGTACTTTACATGATTCAGTGGTGGTAAAACCAAATGCATGATTAAAAATATGAAAATGAAAACAGATCATTACTAAAAGAAATGCATTTAGTAACTGATGCATGAAAAATAAATCAGTATGGAATTTAAAAACGAAAAAAGAATAAAAAGGGAAGGTGTAAAGAACAAATTTATGTAAAATAATATAGATTAAAAACAGATAAAACACAATCAGTTAAATAAGAATAAAAATCAAACCATGAGAAACAAAGAGTGATCAAAAACACAATTTAGGACTCAAAGGCAGCTCTGAATAGTTTTAGCCTAACGATTCAGCTTTTTTGCATTCTTCTGGGAGTTATCCATATTTGTGGAGCATAGAAAGCTGCCTCTCCCTGTTTAGTTATAATTCTAGGAATGTTTAGTAAGCTAGAGTTGGACGACCTGAGTGGTCTGCTGGGTTGGTATAGTGACAGCAGATCTCCAACATACTTTGGTGCTAAACTGTTCAGTGATTTATAAACTAATAGGAACAGCCTGAAATTATTCATACCCCTGGCACGTATGAACTTAAAGTTAATTGTTACATTTTACAACCAGTATTCTGCGTTGGAGTAATAAAGTTTTTCATTGAGTCAGCCAGAGTCCTGACTGGAATCTAAATAATCTGTAGAGGGACTTAAGGCAAGGCAAGGCAATTTTATTAGTATAGCACACTTTCACAGTGCAATTTAAGGTGCTTTACCTATGATTAGAATACAAATGAGCAGTTACAATAAGAAAATACAACAGTATAGGGACAAGTGAGTAAAAAACAGGTTTAGTTCATTAACTGATCTTGCTGAAGAAAGCTCACAGTTTTGTAACACAATAAAGCATTTACAGTAATTAAGACCATTATTTGTGTGACAATTAAAAACAAGCAAGTAAAAACAGTTACTCATAAGCAAGTCTAAATAGGTACGTTTTTATTTTAGACTTAAAAGAGTTCAGTGTCTCTGCAGCTTTGCATTCTCCCGGTAGTTTGTTCCAGATATGAGGAGCATAGAAACTAAAAACTGCTTCCCCATGTTTGGTTCTGGTTCTAGGGACGATCAGTAAACTAGAGCTGGAGGACCTGAGTGATCTGGATGGTTTGTAATGTGATAGCAGATCTCTAATGTACTCTGGTGCTAACTCATTCAATGATTTATAAACAAATAAAAGCACTTTGCAGTCTATTCCCTGAGCTACAGGAAGCCAGTGTAAGGACTTTAGAACTGGGGTGATGTGTTCTACTTTCTTTGTTCTAGTGAGGACACGAGCAGCAGCGTTCTGGATCAGCTGCAGCTGTCTGATTTTTTAGGTAGACCTGTGAAGATACTGTTACAGTTGTCGACGCGGCTAGAGATAAACGCATGGATGAGTTTTTCTAGGTCTCCTTGTGTCATCAGTCCTTTAATCCTAGAAATGTTCCTCAGGTGATAGAAAGCTGCACTTGTTATTGCCTTTATATGACCCTGGAGGTTCAGGTCTGAGTCCATTATTGCATCTAGATTACGGGCCTAGTCAGTAGTTTCTAGTTGGACCAACTGAAGCTGTGTACTGATATTTAATCGATCTTTTTTGGGTCCGAAGAGAAGCACTTCAGTTTTGTTTTTGATCAGTTGGAGGAAATTATGGGACATCCTGCTGTTAATTTGTTCAATGCATTTATTGAGGATTTGGACGGGTTCGACATCACCTGGTGACATTGAGATATAAAGCTGAGGGTCATCAGCATAGTTATGGTAGTTAACATTGTTGATGGTTATAATTTGGCTTAGTGGGAGCATGTAGATGCTAAATAGGAGGGGCCCTAGGATGGAGCCCTGGGGGACACCACATTTGATTTCTGTGTTTTGTGATGAGAACTGGCTAACTAACTTAAAGATTAGGGTAATGGGCAAGCAGGTCTTCAAATCCCCCAGTCTTTGTCACTATCAATTGGTAAAATACCAGTGGTAACAGGCTAAAATCTGATCAGCAATTATGTTTGTTTGGGTTGTGTGTAAATAAAAAAAAATTATTTCAGTGGCTCTAATCCTCTTCTGTTGTTTAATTACTTCGACAAAGTTTTATTGTAAATTGAGGTGCCAGTGTCCTCTAGTTGCTCCACAAATATTACTGATGAGAACTCACAAATAAATCGAGCTAGTGAAGAACCTACAAGTGGTCTGATCACAAAACAGACCTCAAGGCCGTCGTATCAGACGTCAGACGATGCTCTTTCTTTGCCGTTACCGTCTGACGGCAGTATGGGGGAAACTCCAGGTCCAGAGGAGGAGAAGACGAATTCAGTAGTAGAAGAAACCTCCCAGATAGCCCCAATATCTGCAGCTCACCTCAACAGCGCCGTTTCAGCTGGTCAGTTTGCATAACCTTGTCTTTTACAGTTAAGAAGTTATTCAAAGTATTAAAGCGTTATCCTCATATTTATACTTTGTTTGACTTTTCAGACACGGAGCCACCTAGACCCAAACCTCGCCAAAGGACGCTTGGACTGAAGTCGCTCATTTCACCAAAGAAAGTGGAGGAGGAAAGTGAAGTTCAGGATTTTAGCAGACCCCAAACCTCTTCCATGTCCATCCCCTTCTCAAGTGATGCATCCATCAACGTAGCGGTAAGAACACAGATTACCTCCTGTATGTCACTTTTAATTAATCGGGAAGTGCATAAATAAGTCAGAATCAGGATAATAAAGGTTTAAAGTCAGCCTAGGAATAGCAGCTGCATCCTTCAGTAACACAAAGTCTTGGGAAGAGTTTTAAAAGTAAGTTTCAACTCGCTTTGTGACCAAAACTCTGGGTAATCTAAAGAGAATTGAGACTCAGAAATGATAGCAGAACCCTAAATTGGTTTTTGACTTTATCCAAATAGAAGTGGCGCTTACCAAGTATAGCTTTGTACATAATATAAAAAATACCATAGCTATTAGTTTAAAGAAGGCCGAGAAACCAGAGCATAAATTGCACAGTGATTTGATTTGGACATTAAATTTCAAACACGAAGAGCAATTGG
This sequence comes from Apricaphanius iberus, assembly GCA_028564705.1. Taxonomy (NCBI): domain Eukaryota; kingdom Metazoa; phylum Chordata; class Actinopteri; order Cyprinodontiformes; family Aphaniidae; genus Apricaphanius; species Apricaphanius iberus. The sequence goes on from JAPXFQ010002192.1 coordinate 1,238,924, forward strand.
TGCACCAAATCTAAACTACGAAGTGTAGAGGAAAGGGCATGAATAGATTACAGATAACAGCATTATAATAAATTTTACACTGTAGCCAGTCTGGTATATTTATATTATATATTGTAAATTGAGGTGCTGGTCTCTGAATAGTGGTGCTTTTGAAAACATTTTTGACTTGCAAGCAGCATCATGGCATTGGGTCTTTGCTATTCGCAGCTTTTAAAGGTACCTTTGTAGAACTGGTCCTGGCCTCTAACAGAGAAAACAGATACTAGCATGGAATCTATAACCAATCGTTTTAATTTAGAAATGAATGGAAAAATTAAGTGTTGCAATTTTAGCTTCAGCTGCATTGAAATGGGATCACCTCCTCCTTAAGTGACATAGGCCTACTTCAGTGGTCTTCAACCTGCAGCTCTAGAGCCACAACTGGTTCTTTGGCTCACTTAATAATTTAAACGATGAAATAAGCAGTTTTATGTTCGTTTGTTTTTCATTCTGGCCCCCTTCTGCTAAATTTAGTCTAGAACTACCACGGACATTTGTTCTCTCTTTGTAGTGTGGCAAAAAAACATGTATACTAGACTTCTTCACATTTAATTGATAGATGTTCTTGTCAATGTAGGCAAAACGTTTTTTAAAGTATCAAAAACAGACTAAGTCATTTGAGCATGCGCAATGTTGATTTCTACTTCTCGTTTCCCTGGGTTACCGTCAACAATTGCTAGCTTAAGCAGCAATGCTAACCCTACTTTTGTTTCTTAACCTTCTGTTTGTAGTTCTGTGTTGTTTGTAGCGATATATGGTAATCTTTCGTATAGGAAACGTATGAATGTTGAGTTCTGCCAAACAGGAAGGACCTTTCAGGCCAACTAAAATCAGCAAGCGCTTTTTTGATAGAATGCTAAATGCGTGTAAGCGCTAACTGTTCTGGTTGACATGATGACAGAGAAAGAGATAAGGACACTGGCGTATACAAAAAGTCCGAAAACATCGAAAAGGACTACATTCCAGGTGAGGAATTTTATGTATTCACTTAAGGTGTTAAGTTTAACCCAGTAAAGCGCCAGTCTCGTAAACTAATGTTTAAACGATTCTGTTATAGGATGAACTTCAGGCAGCTGTGTCTTCCAGGGCAGGCAAAGCAAAAGCAAAGCAGCCACACTTTTATTATGATGACAACAACGATGAGGAAGATGGCAAGTTGTACTAATATTTAAAAAGTATTATCACAGAAAGACTGATAGGAGGGGCGAATTTAGGATTGAAGAGGATCCAGGGCTTGGCCCAAATGACTGATGGATTTTTTTTCTCTCTCTTAGCATGGTGGGAAAATGACGCTTTACTTGCAGAAAGTGCTCGTCCCTCTTTCACATTTTAGCCACCTTAAACCAGATGAAAAACACTGGATTACAGATACAAAGTAAAATGGATTAATCAAGCAAAACACTTAATATTAACTGTCAACAATATCACAAAAAAATGCATTCAGCTGCTGATTGAAGTTTCCTTGGCGCATTGTTCTAGGGATTTACCTTACAAGCAGATAATATAAACCAAGAGGCTTCTAAGTTTGACTATATAATAAATATATGTCCTGCTCCGTTGTTCTTTCTTACCCTGATTTAATCTTGTGTTTCTTTGCTACATTTACATTTGACAAACAAGTTCAATGCAAAAATTTCAAATCAGGCCTATAGTACATACATGCAATTTATACAACACACTACACTACTGCTATACAAATAAATATATTCCATATTTAACAAGCTGTCTTTACTCTTTTTCAGTCATTTCTCTGCCATCCTGAGAAAATTAGCTTCTCTGTTATTACCCAAGTGTGTTTGGATTCTTCCTATGTGACCACATACAATAACATCTTGTTAAAAGTCATTTCCTTTGTACCAAAACTTTACAGATAGTAAACTAACATTTAGCAAACCTGCGCTTTTAAATCAACATTAACAAACTTTAGTTGTGACCTGTTTTATACCAGCTGTTTTCATGCTGTATTTTTGTTTGAAAAAGTTCCTAAAAGCCATGTCAGCAAGAAGTCTTCTCACATATCTATCTGATGTGCAGGATTCCCAGTGGTGTTTCTTTTTCAGGGGACTCAGACGGCCTTTATGCAGGCTACTTTGCGCAGCTGCTGCCTCTCTGTTAGAGTCCGGTACCGCTGCTTACTTCCAAGAGGCTTTTTTTCTCCGTTATCAGAAGTAAAATTTAGATTCAAGGCTTTTCAGAAAACATCAGGAATTTAAGTCCAAATCTTGAAAAAAAGATGAGGACTTTAAAGCTACCAAGAAAGATGTTACTGTAAAATAAGTCAATACTTTGATTTATAATCTATAAAGTTCATTTATCTTATTTGTTCAGCTGTGATGGAAATTGTTGTTTCCCACACATCTCTGGTGACATCATACAAGGCAAAGGATTTTATATCCAACAATTTTTTCCCTTTTTGATTATAATATTTTGTTGAAAGTTTTCCTTTAACAGGCGCTTACTTCTGTTGTGTAGGACTACGCAAAAAAACAGTTGAGATGGATATCAGGGAAATTTGGCAACATATAAAACTGGACTATGGAAAAAATGTCATTAGAATAATTTGATTTTTCAATACATTGAATTTATAACAGGATTTGTATTCATTGCAATTGTACCAGAAGGTCACCACATTTGCAGGCCAAGTTATTGTAAAAAAAAACAAAAAACACACTATTGCAAGGGTTAAATTATTAATGATGAATAATTCTAACAAGACTATATTTTTTCCCTGAGACTGGAATTGCAAAGGTCTACTTGTAAAAGTTTTCATCAGTCAGAACAGTTGCAACAATGCACAGATCTCTGTCAAGTACAAAAACGTCAAACTATAACCGGTTTACCATCGCTAAAGATGTTTGCTTTATCTTCACCATTTGCAACAGCACCCATCATGACCTCTTGCAAATAAAAAGCTTCAGTAAAGGTTTTTTTTTTTTAACTGGTAGTCCACCATGTTATGTACTAATTGTTAATTGGCTAAACTTACATGGCAATAAAAACATCAGATTTGAGCCGCACTCACAAACACCCATATATTCACGCTCTAATTTAAGATCGGCATTCAGTCTAGGGTTAAGTACCTTGGCAGGGGAGGAAGCTGGTATCTAAGCCCCAACTTTCCAGTGCAGGATGACTCCTCCTCCTAGTAAGTCTCAGCAGCTGATGTTAGCTGACTAGCTTAATTATTGTTTCTGGAGATGTCATTGAACAGTTGTGCTTCCTTAAAACGTTGTGTAATCTCGCTGTGGAAATAAATACTTGATTATTTAACTGCTTTAATTGTCTTTGGACATTAGTTATTGAAAATTAACGAGCCACTGGGAGGTATCTCTAAAATTAAATCATATTGTCCAATGACTGAATTAGGCTTTTACTTGTTTTGTTTTTTCCAGATTTTTTGAATGAACTCCTTGAATCAAGAAAAAAGAGGATTAACGCCTTCAAGTCTGGAAGGAGTAAAGTGACATTTAACACCTTTGAGCTCTCAGACGAAGAGGACAAACAGAGCAAGCCAAAGAAGGTTTCATTCCTAAAAGCTGAAAGAAGCAGCTCTAACTCAAAAGACACATCAGCTTCTGAGCCCATTGAATCCTCCAAGGATGGAAATGTCTATAACGATGGCTCCATGTCCTCTAGTTGCTCCACAAATATTACTGATGAGAACTCACAAATAAATCGAGCTAGTGAAGAACCTACAAGTGGTCTGATCACAAAACAGACCTCAAGGCCGTCGTATCAGACGTCAGACGATGCTCTTTCTTTGCCGTTACCGTCTGACGGCAGTATGGGGGAAACTCCAGGTCCAGAGGAGGAGAAGACGAATTCAGTAGTAGAAGAAACCTCCCAGATAGCCCCAATATCTGCAGCTCACCTCAACAGCGCCGTTTCAGCTGGTCAGTTTGCATAACCTTGTCTTTTACAGTTAAGAAGTTATTCAAAGTATTAAAGCGTTATCCTCATATTTATACTTTGTTTGACTTTTCAGACACGGAGCCACCTAGACCCAAACCTCGCCAAAGGACGCTTGGACTGAAGTCGCTCATTTCACCAAAGAAAGTGGAGGAGGAAAGTGAAGTTCAGGATTTTAGCAGACCCCAAACCTCTTCCATGTCCTTCCCCTTCTCAAGTGATGCATCCATCAACGTAGCGGTAAGAACACAGATTACCTCCTGTATGTCACTTTTAATTAATCGGGAAGTGCATAAATAAGTCAGAATCAGGATAATAAAGGTTTAAAGTCAGCCTAGGAATAGCAGCTGCATCCTTCAGTAACACAAAGTCTTGGGAAGAGTTTTAAAAGTAAGTTTCAACTCGCTTTGTGACCAAAACTCTGGGTAATCTAAAGAGAATTGAGACTCAGAAATGATAGCAGAACCCTAAATTGGTTTTTGACTTTATCCAAATAGAAGTGGCGCTTACCAAGTATAGCTTTGTACATAATATAAAAAATACCATAGCTATTAGTTTAAAGAAGGCCGAGAAACCAGAGCATAAATTGCACAGTGATTTGATTTGGACATTAAATTTCAAACACGAAGAGCAATTGGTGCACCAAATCTAAACTACGAAGTGTAGAGGAAAGGGCATGAATAGATTACAGATAACAGCATTATAATAAATTTTACACTGTAGCCAGTCTGGTATATTTATTAATGTGTCTATATATTGGTCTGTTGTCAATTTATTCAAGGTTTCCAGGGGGGTGGAAAAAAATCAGAATCCCAAAGGTTTTATTTCCAAATGTGTGAAGAGAGTAGAGGTATTCTGAAGTCTATTCTCTGAGCGACAGTGTGAGGATTTTAGAACTGGGATGATCCGCTTCACTTTCCTGATTCTAGTGAAGACGCCAGCAGCAGCGTTCTGGATCAGCTGCAGCTCTGATTTACTTTTTTAGGTAGACCTGTGAGGACACTGTTGCAGTAATCAATCCAACTAAAGTTAAACCCATAGAGTTTTTCAAGGTCCTGTTGCGACATTAGTCCTTTACTCTTAGAAATGTTTTTCAAGTGATAGAAGGCTGACCTTGTTGTTGCCTTTATGTGACCCTGGAGATTAAGGTCAGTGTCCATTATTACACCTAGATTTCGCACCTGTTCAATAGATTTTGGTTGTATTAACTGAAGCTTAGCGATTACCAGACGTTCAGCCATATTTGAAAACATAACAATTTATTTTAAAAGGCAAACCTTAAAAGCCCCGTGTTTTGAATCTACAATCCTTTAAAAATCCAATTTGTTAACTTGTTTTTATATTTTAAAAATGTCGTATTTTTGTCGCACATGGACACTTTTGACTTGATGATTTTGGCCCATGCAGCAAAAATTTCGGACACCTCTGTTCGAGGCAGAGTCATCCCCGTCTGAGATGAGTCCAATAATTAGCTTGACAGACTGGTGGCTGGAGGTGCAGCAGATGAAGAGCAGAGGAGAAAGAACGAAGCCCTGAGGGGACCTGGTGCTGATGGTTCAAGAGTCCGAGACATTCGTCCCCAGTCGCACATGCTGCTTCCTGTCCGTCAGGAAGTCAGTGATCCAGTGTAGATGGGATCAGGCACATTCATCTGGGAAAGCTTGCCTTGGAAAAGTTTTAGTAGGATGGTGGTGAAGGCAGCGCTGAAGTCCATAAAACAGGATCCTGCCGAAGGTTCCCTGGGGAGTCCAGAAGCTCCAAGTGAAGAGCCATGTTGATGGTGTTGTCTACAGACCTGTTGGTTCTGAAGGCAAACTGCAGAGAGAACCAGGCGCTCAAAAGACTTTATGACCACAGATGTCAGAGCCACAAGTCTGCAGTCATTGAGTCCAGTGATCCTTGGCTTTAGGGTTGCCAACTTTCATAAATTAAAATAAGGGACACTTAGGCTACAGGGCGTTATTCACCACGGGCCGAGCCATCCGACTAGCGGGGAGGTGTGGTGCTTAGGGGGTCATCCAGAATGGTCATACGTTAAGCTTAAAATGCTTTATTCACAATAAACACATTCATGCATCAGTTCTGTAAGTTAGGCTACAAAAAGCTGCATTGAAATGCATTCACATAAAAAGGGAAATAAAGTGTATACAACTTATGTTAACGTGCAGTGTGATCTAACACATGACGATTCTGAGAACAACATGAGGTCTGTTTGTTGAGCTTCCAACAATGCATTTTCAATATTTTCTTTCTAAAGTGACTGTATAGGATAGTGCAGATGAACCCCAAACACCTTTAAACTTGTTTATCTGCTCATTTAAATACAAATTTAAGAGTGGGATGACAAATAGTTCATTAAATTGGCTTGCATGGCTTGTCTGAACAACAATCAAACCACACTAAGAAATGCAATGCAATGTTTACTTAAAATTTATTGGCTATTTTTCTAAAATACAAAATTTCAACAGCCAGAAACCTATCCAAACATTTTTAATTTTAATCTATTTATTAGCATAACAATCAGTTACCATAATTTGTTCTTTAAATTGTTATTTATGTTGATTGGATAATAGACTATGTCTAAACCTACTGGCTTTAAAAAACAACAACAAAATCCTCCCTAATTAATCCAACAAACATAAAATTGCACATGGACGAGACATCTTGGAAAATGCACAATAAATGTAATCTATTTGGAATATTTTAGCCTACGCGTCACAAAAAGCCTCACAGACGTGTGTTTTCTGCGTGTGAAGCGCCACTGTGTTGTGTGTGTCTACCTGATCAATCCTGAGTGCGCATCACGTGCGAGCCGCAAAAATAAAACAATTTGCGTTCCCTTTAGATCCCACCGCCAGAACAGTTTTGTTGAATGTAGTTTGGTGATTTGTATTTTATTTTTATATCGACTATGTAGTTAGAATAAGGAAGTATGAAGCCTATGACCGACACACATAATGGACATTTATGAAAATACGGAAAAAATAGCTTCCCTTATTAGTTCAAAACGGGGCGGCACATTTAATTGTTAAATATGGACGGTTGGCAACCCTACTTGAACTACCATAACAGGACGAACAACGAGCAACAATAGTGATCCACACAGCCCTGCTCTCCAAGCAATTTTTATTCACCTCCAACTTGCACTGTGATGCATACAGCACACATTCCCGCCGTCTCTATGACTTCTTCCATAGTCATTTTGGTTTTTCTTGGTAGTTTTTCAGTGAGTAAAAAGCCAAAGACCACAGTCAAGGCTTTTTCACGTTTGTCTCCAATGTTGGTTTACACTTAATTCACGTTTGATTACACGAGATTTGGAATATCGAGCGTGAAAAAGTTGATACTCTGAAGAATCGTTTGGTGCGTGGTGTGTTACATACTGCACAACACACACTATAAGATCAGCAGAGAGGGATCTTTTGCAATCTGTAACTTACTTATTTTTTTTATCTTCTAATGAGTGGTCTCTAATCTGTTAATGTTTGAGGAATCCTGTAGTGTGTACCAGCCTTTATTTTATGTAGACTTAGTTTTTAGTTGTAAACTAAACGGCATGTTTGTTGTGTTGTTGACAGTGGACAGATGGAGATCAGACGGCTTCATGTAGTCCCACCAAATCGTTTTCAAATAAGAGCGAACAGTCACAACTCGCCTCCAGGTCTACGTTCGATTATGGTTCAAGAGGTAGTCAAAGACGCGTAAAATAAGTCATACAACTCATTCTGCCAGCTGACATTTGTTTTGCCGTTTTAGATGGCTTTCTATCTGATGACAGCAAGGAGAAAGGGGGAAACTATTCTTCGTCATTCGAAGAGTTTAATGTAAGTCAATTTGGATTATCCAGCACGGCTGTGATGGCTTGTTTTTTTTACACATACGTTTGAATCTTCCTTTCAGGGACGCCCAGGAGATTCCTCGGATCAAAGCGTTCATGCCCCTGAAATGTCCTTTGATACCGAGTGAGCGATCAGGCTTCACTAATGTTGCTGCATGAAGGAAACTGATAAACTACTGACCATCAATGTTTTTTTTCTTTTCTGTCCGGTATTAGGACCTCCATTTCTCACTCTAAGACCACTGAGAGGTCTCAGAGTGCATGCTCCAGGAAGGTGGAATCAAAATATCTGGGGACACTCAAAGTTCTGGACCGGAAACTGTCTCTGCAGGATTCTTCTCCACCAGCAGCAGAATCTATCAGAGCTGCAGTTTACCAGGTGAGAATGGGTCTGATATCTTTTCTGGCTCCACAGAAGCTCACACTAATGTAGTTTTAAGTCGCTGTAAGGTGCGTTTCCACTTTCGGAACTTCAGGGTAATTTGATTGGATGTTCCCGATGTGCACGTGTCTCTTCTTCTTTGGGCCTGCTGAATGCTCAACAGGAGCTGTGGTTAAGTAGCGCTGTTTGGTTTCTATTCAGAGGGAAATGGGTAGACAAGACGGCATTAAACCTAAAATGTGTCTTCCATATCAATTCTGCCGTTATTTTGCTGCTCTGGGCACCTTTTTTGAGCTGATCAGTGACGCTACTCGCTGCTGATACAGTCCTAATAGGTGTCTTTATCTGCTTCCTTAAAGGGCCGATTGTGTATGGAGACAATGGGTCAACATATTACATTGTCAGAAAAAGACCTGGTTAGATTACCCTGAGTTTGAAATAGTGGAAACATGCCTAAAGTGTTTCATGTGTTTGGGGGTTTTTTTTGTCACGAGGTGAAGGAGAATGTTGAGTCAGCGGTTACCCCAGCACTGAAATGTGGTCCATCATTTATATTTATACGTTTCTAGAATACATTTTTGTTTGTTTTTGGGTCTTAAAATATCCGTCTGCGACAGCCGCAGCTTCAACCATGACCCAGATCACATTTTTAAGTGTCTGCAGCTTATTATAGAAGTTATTTAAATTTCCTTCATTTTATTTTACTTCCATTCTCTTAGGTTACACGTTCAAAGTTAAAGGTACTTAGTTTCAATTTTATGTGAAAGTCTGACAAAAAGTGACCCATAATTATATAGTAGAATATGAAGCAGTCATCAAGTGAGAGCCAGGTTACAGCCTGGAAAAGTTGCCAGTATATTGCACACTCGTATGTAAGGCCAATTTAGAGCCGGATGATGGAAGGAAGCTGGAGTACCTAAAGGGAACTCACACATGCACTCTCCATGCAGAAAGACACCAAGCCAGGATTCGAACTCACCACCTTCCTGCTGCTAGGCAGCAGTGCGACTAACTGCATCACTATGTAGTTTTAGAAAACCAGAACCTAGAAAAACAGAATCCAGCTTTCATATTCAGGCCACTGAACCAATACTCTGTAAAACAACCTTTAACTTCTAGGATTGCCCTATATTAAGCTCCGCCCATCTTCCAATTTACTCTAAGCATCTTCCCTTTTCCTTGCTGACAAACCAAGCAACCCCACGGCATGATGCTGCCACCACTGTGTGTTTAGAGTAATGTGCAGTGTTTTTTTTTTTTAGATGCAGTAAAGTGTGGTTTGGTGTAAAATGACAAGGTCTGGAAAATGTCGAAGGATGTGAATACTTTTACAATTCACTCTATCTCGCAGTAACAGTAAATGTTTCATTCTTGCTGATTTTTTTGAGCTGAGAAGTTCAGACACTGTAGTGTTTCGGTGTGTTTTTCAAGCTCTGATTAGCATGAAAGAAAATTGAAAGGTGATTGAAATACCTAGTTCAAAATATCTTTCTAAGTTAGTATTTTGTTTGAAATCTTTCATGGTCTTTAATCAGACTTTATGTGTACGGAAAATTAGGATTGGCAACTGTGGGATCTTCATTTGTCTGACATTGCTGCAACTAGCTGTACAGATGAGGGGTTTTCTAGTTATGGAAACCAACATCACTTGATCCATCCTCAACACACCAGATGTTTAGATATAACCCTCTATGCTCGCAACAGGAATGGCTGAGGAAGAAAAAAGAAACGTCAAAAGAGAACATGCAGCTGAAGAAGAAAGAAGAGCTGATCGAGGAAAATCAGAAGAAGGTGAATCTCAGCTTATTTCTACCATATCTAAAGTAAACAAAAACAGATATTATTACATGAACACTGCTGGCCATCTGTCTGTGCACAAACAGGACAGGATGTCTAAAAAGGAAGATGCTATTGCCTCTTATGAGGCTTGGAAAGAAAAGAAGGCAGAAAGCCTCAAAACCAAAGCAAAAGAAAGAAAGAATCTGATAAGAAACAAGCAAAGAGAGAGTGAAGAGAATGAAGAGAAAAGACAATCTGCAAAACAGGTAAAGAGACAAATTATTCTGAATTCATTTGGAAACTATAAATAGACACGAACATGCATAATCTTGATACTGACCAGTGTTTCGATAAAAATGATCAAAGGTGTTTGAGAACTGGAAGCGTGAGCACGATCAGCTGCTCAGAGACAAAAACAGAAAGCAGAAATTGGCCCAAAGCAAACAGAAGCTGCAGAAGCAGGAGAAAGAAGAAGAAAGGCTGAAAGACAGCAAATCTGCTTTTTCTGATTGGTGAGTACAGATTAATGCCGTATCTGTCTCTGCCTTTAAAATGATTCAGACTTTTCCTTTAATGTATACAATCCTCACATCGGTTGAAAATATGCCTCAGTCCTGTCTCATGCTCGTCTGTGTGGTTGTAAAAAACTAAACAACCTCAGGGTGACACTCGGCTGGGCGTTCCTGTTTTAAGTCCGTCTGAATCCAAAAACCTTCATTGAGATCAGTGTTTCCTCAGTCTGTTTAACCTCTCCCCTTCACCCGAATAAGGTGTGACAAAAAGAAAGATGTCCTCCACGAAAAGTTCAAGAAGGAGCGTGAAGAAATTAAAACAAAAGAAGAAGAAGAGCAGTACATTAGAGAAGAAAAAGAAAAAATGGCTCTAGAGATGTACGAAAACTGGCTGGTAAGTTTAAAGGTTAAAAACACTGAAACGGATAAAGTACAAAGCTAAACATTATTGCTGTTCCAAACAGATGAAAAAGGATCGAGAGCAGAGGAGAAGGAAAGACGAAAGACGGATACAAGCAATACTTGGGGACAGTCCTCCTCCACCATGGAGCCCTCCCAGTAAAACCGTTCCATTTGGAAAGTGACAGAACTATTAATAAAAGACTCCAGAATGTGGACACAAAGGTTATGACTTTTGTAATAATTAAATAAAATATTTTTCAATAATTCTTTGTTTTTTAACTTTCATAGTGTTGAGGAATCAGTGACACATTTCAGCACATTTAGCAGTAGGAGCCGAAACAAAAATGTGCTTTAAGAGTGTACCTTACACAATACTCCTGTGTGATCCTACTCATTTATGTGCATAGGTAATGGTTTCAGATGAGGTCAAAATTATACAGCTGTCTCCACACGTAAATATATGTTCAAATCCATCAATTATCTTTTTTTCTGATGTAGTTAAATCCTTCACATGAACATTTTCTCTGTGATTTATGTCGATTTCTTTACCTCCTTCACTTTCCTCTTCATTGTATATAGAGGCCAAATAGACTTAGGTCCTTTGTCCGTCTTCTTTATTACTTTCAGCTTTTTACGTTCTCATCATTTAAACCTAAGATAACCCAGCTTTAAACTTTTATACAACTTTTATGACCCGTTTTCTGTGTTTCTTGGTCTACATGACGCTGTTAAGGCCACCTGGTTTTACAAGGGCCTTTGGGATGTTTTTGTGTGACCCAACCTGATGTTTTTCATATTTAAAATTTACGAAAATCATGTTAAATCCATGTAACATATTGCTATTGACTCTCATTCATATTTTTTGACAGTAGCGGAACCATGCACCATAAGTAGACAAGCTTGACTGGCTCCCCATAGGTCCATAGAGAGACCAATTATCCAAACTCACATGTTTTTCAACCGGTGGAGAAAACACATGTGTGTGAGAGTAAATGATCTGAGGTAAATGCTGCGGTGCCCCCAAGGAGTGAGGGGTAGGTCATCCGGGAGGGACTCCGAGTAGAGCCACCGCTCCTCTACACCAAGAGGAGCACGTCGAGGTTGCTTGGGTATAGAGGCCGACTGATATATTTTCTATATCGGCCATCGGTCGAAATTTGTTTTAAAAGGCCGATATAAAAAAAAAAAGATAAGGCACCTGTGTTGCCAGCTGCATTCACTACTTGACAGAAACAAGGACCCCTACACTCACGCTGAGCCAGCACACCCATATTTTACTCTTAAGTTGAGTGTTCAGTCTTTGACTGTATTATTTATATATATATTTTAGATTTTATTATTTACTACCATGTAGTAGTGGGCTTTACTTTGTGGAGATTTTTCTTCGATACTGCAAGTCCATATTCTACCTAAACCAGCTATTTGCACCATTATTCTGGTTATTGTTTGAATTTATATTATTTTGTAGAAACTTGAATGCGTTTTATTTTCTATTCTGAAACCATTTGCATTCAGGTTGCTATTCTGAGTTTGTTTTTATATTGTCTTATGATTGAGGGTCAATAAATGTTTGAAGAGTTTCATTTACTTTTTAATTTATTTTATACACAGTGAGTGTTAACTTGTCTTTCGCAATCAGTGTGCCGCTAAAAAGTATATATATATGCCTTGGATATTGGCCTTAATAATCTGCTTTAGATATGGGACATTTTCCCAGCTGGCCTGGGAACACCTTGGGGTTCCCAGGCCAGCTGAGAAGAGGGACGTCTGGTTCTCCCTGCTCAAGATGCTGCCGACCCGACCCCGGACAAATGGAAGAGGATGGATGGATAATACAATAAGCTATATTAAACTACAATGTTATAATTGGCTAAAACGTTTTAACGTGACAAAAAAAAAAAAAAAAATGCGAAAGATTAATGCTTTACTTTGAAAATCCACCTCCGGAAGCCTCTTCCAGCAGCGTAGGGGATTGGCCATAGCAGCCAGAGCGCTGCAGAACCTCTCTACTAGTTAAAGTTCGGACTGGAGAGGCTCAGAAAAGTTACCAGAGGAGCTCCAGTCCACCGAGATTACCTGCTGCTTCAGTCCCGCTTCACGAACCTCGAACGGAACCGTTGAACACCGGAACTCACTGCTGTCTGGACCCGAAGTCCCTTCTAAAAAAGGACAACCGAGCCGAATCTCCGCACTGCTTGAAAGTCACAGATTATCGAGCTGGCAGAGGTAAGGATCTGTTAGCTGGGTTCCGCTAGCCATTCATCCTGCGGCTGCTGGTGGTGGGATTTAAATCCGCGTTAGGAGAGCAGAAGTAAACTAGTTTATTCCTGTGATGTGATGCTGCACCCTGCAGATAGCGGAACGACTGATGTCGGGATAAAGCCCAAAGGTGGTTCCGATAAAGGAGTCCCCTATTCCTCCTCCACAGGCAGACGTGGCTTCGCTGCGATGATAAAAGCTTCTTTATTTCCTCTTCAGGCTGTGAAGGTCCGGATGGTAACTCACTGTAGGGCTGCTGAACGCCTCCCTTTGCAGGGGGGAGTTCAATACTTGTTCTTAATCTGGAGTTAATAGTTCAGACGTGACACTTTTCCCAAATATTATTTTAACTGTACCCCGGTAGTTTAGTTTATAAAGATGGCTTCGTTCTGTTTAAAACATCAAACATTTTACAGGATCATAAGAAAGTATTGAAATGCACTGTTCAGGTTTTTCATGCCCAATACCGATTTTTGCTTTTTACAACGCCTTTTTCCCTCTCCTACTGTAATACACCAAAAACGAATAAACTGGTTTCAGGATATTCTATGCATCGTTTTAAATTAAGAAGAACACGAAGGAAATGAGTTTCCAACTGTATGCGCCAAAGCCCATGTTCTTAACTTTTTAATGTTTAATAAATAAACTCAACAGGCGCATCACACTGCATTCTTTTAATCAGAGTTGGGGAACTAGTTACATGTTTATTAACTTTTTGGGGAAAAGGTGCTTTTGAAGTACACCTTCTACTTAATACTTCTATGAAGTATTACTACTCTTACTTGACTAAAGTTTCAGGCTACTCTACCCACACCGAGTAACCGTACTGAATGAAACTGAATGCTTCTTTTTATATATTTATATTTATATATATATATATATATAACATGCATGAGTCACTCACACAACCAGTTTATGTTGAAGTGATTCCTCTTGTTTGTACAAAAGCTTCATCATTTTAACGTTATTTTCTATCTGCTGAGGCTGTTGTGTCATTTGGAGGTCAAGCTGGGGGAACCGTACCCTGGTCTAATATGTATACTGTACCAAAGTATTGGTTTTGTTAGTTATACTTAGAAAAACAAATTGCAAAAGAAAAAGAAAAACATTCTAGTAATTTTTTTTTAATTCTACAATTATGTGTATTTTTGATTTATTTCAGTCTTTAGAATTTGCACATAGCTTTATATTTTAGTCCAATTACTTAATTTTTAAACATTGATTCTTACACCATTATCTCAGAACAAAAACTAAAGTAGTTAATACTTGAATAGCCTTTTTACCAAATACTTTTCTTATTCTAGAGTAATTGTTTAGTTTACTTCTTTCCACCATCTGTTCACAGTAACATTTTTGGCTTCTCTACCCACCTATGATTTTCATTTATTGTTTAAAAGTTTCATTTTTATCTGTTTTAATGACTAAAACTGCCAATCTGAGAACATGAATGAAGAAATTTGCAGATTTCTCTGGACTGGGGGATCTGTACAACGCTATATTTAGCCATTACAAGTAAAATTCATAAAGATAACTTAAAACATGGAATATCTCCAGCAAATTTAAAAAAACAAAAAATGAGCATTTATCTGTATGAGCTTTGAAAAAATACCCAACATTATTGTTAGAGATGCTCCAGTCAGGGTTTGCGGTTCGTTTTCATACAATGGGAGTTCTTAGTTGTGATGCGATTCATGTAAATGGTCAATTCTGCTTGTTTTTGTGTCGAATGGCTATGAGACATATAAGGCAAGACATGCCCTGGAGCTTCTTGTTTTATATTTGTTATGGTTTTTAATCAAAAAAACAAAGGAAAATGAGATCATGCCCCCTTTTTATTTATCAACTATGTCTAACATCTCCTTTTTTTTGTTTATTACTAGTAATAATGTAAGGAAGATTGATGTATTCCCACTTCTGACTAATTGATCGGTGAATCTCCCCTGTTATTACCATAGTTGTTGCATTTGATACCGATTCACTGTTTCCTACTTCGTTGTATAGAAGCTGAAGTTACATCTGGTTGAAAACCCTCTCTGACATTGACATCACTCTTCTGGTGTTTTTAATTACAAAGGTCACCGTTCTTTCTGTGCAGAACAAAACTTTTATTTAAAAAGCCCCCACTGAGACACACAAACTTTATTTACTACGCAGAGGAAAGTATATCCGGTTCCTTTGTTGTCTCTTTGCCAGATGTTCGAGATCAAACGGATCTGTTGCATCGGAGCCGGGTACGTCGGAGGCCCGACGTGCAGCGTGATCGCTCAGATGTGCCCAGAGATCACGGTCACCGTCGTGGACGTCAACGAAACGCGCATTAAAGCCTGGAACTCTGACACCCTGCCGATTTACGAGGTAGGATATCCCATTCTCGTTGTGGGCCAGGATGAACTGTGTTTTATGGTCAAACCGGAGCAGGAGGCACTGGGTCACAGTTTATTAACATCAGTAATATTGCTGTGCCTGCTTTTCTTATTTGCTATCTCACCTTTGACATGGAGATATAAGGTGTGGTTGATATAAATTTGACATGAATGTTCCCCTTCGCTTTTTGTTTAAGCCACACCTCATCTCTCTACGAGTGTTGACTGAAGAATACTTGACGATTGTGTTTTTTTTGTTTTTTTTTACGTGTTGCTAAGCAAACAGCTCCAGTCAGTGTTAGAGTAGAACCGTGGCTTCCTCTCATGGGCCGAGTGAGTCGTTAATTAATTCCAGACTGTCGCAATTTCACTACGTCAACCCTACCGCAAAGTATTGCATCACCGCGACTAGCGGCGGTCAGCCCGGACCTCTCATGTTGTTGTGAAACACTTTCTCCTTGTGCACACCCACTGACCGAGCTTTCCGCTTCCTCTCGTTTCAGCCGGGCCTGAAGGAGGTGGTTGAATCATGCAGAGGGAAAAATTTGTTCTTTTCCACAGACATTCCCTCAGCCATTAAGGATGCTGATCTCGTCTTCATCTCTGTGAGTCACACAGTCTCATCGTGCGTCGGGTTCACTGCCGGTTAGGCGGCCCGTTTCACGACTGCCTTCCTCCTCCTGCAGGTGAACACCCCTACCAAGACGTACGGGATGGGGAAGGGTCGCGCCGCTGACCTGAAGTTCATCGAGTCGTGCGCTCGGCAGATCGTTGAAGTGTCCGACGGCTACAAGATCGTGACGGAGAAGAGCACCGTCCCCGTGCGAGCCGCCGAGAGCATCAGGCGCATTTTCGACGCCAACACCAAACCCAGCCTTAACCTGCAGGTGTGTACTTTCTAAACGCACACACACACAACGCTGTGGTATTTAGATTTTTTTTTCCTTTTGGTTTCTTGCTTCTGACTGCGAACGTGCCGTTTTTTTTCAGGTGCTGTCCAACCCGGAGTTCCTGGCAGAGGGAACAGCGGTGAGGGACCTCAAGGAGCCGGATCGCGTCCTGATCGGTGGGGATGAGACCCCAGAGGGTCAAAGGGCAATCAAAGCTCTGTGTGCTGTGTATGAGCACTGGGTCCCCAAATCGCGAATCATCACTACCAACACGTGGTCGTCTGAGCTCTCCAAACTGGTGAGAATACATAAATACCAGCATTTTATTTCCAAAGCTATTTACTCAGAAACCACATTCAGTGTCGTTGAGGTTCATTTTTAGCATCAAGTTGCAGCATATGTCATCTCAAGGCACTAAATATGGAAAAGCTATGATTTATATCCTGTTACAAATGTCCAAATCCAGTCCTAAAGTCACAATCACATTCCAGTACATGCAGTCCAATGCGATCCTAGTTATAGCGCAACACAAAATACTTTCTATTAGTTATGAAGTAAAGAATGAAAGAAAATGAATGAAATCAATTTTTTTTTACGGTCAGAGAAGCTGTAATGATTTCTTAATCTTTATTTTTTTTTTTTGGGATAAACTTAGTTTATAACACAAAGAGGAGCATTTTCCCCTAAACATTAATAAATAATAATTTGCCGCCGCTGCTGCTGCTGTATATTGCTCTTTCATACTTATCACCTTATTTTCGCTCAAACATTAGATAAAGTTCTTTTAATTTAAGCCAAAATTAAAACTTCAGAGTCAGGAGAAAAAGCGTCTCAATTGATTATGTGAAGTTCAAAAACTCCTCAATCACTGAAGTCAGATAGGGGAAAAACTTAGTTGTGACATTATTTTTGAATATTGCTGTATGAATTACAGCTAATTGTTGGGGCACCATTTATAATTTCTACTGTTTGCTATTTTATTATCATTGACTCACTCTTATTATTTTTGCTATTTATCTTTATTTAATTTTTAGGTGATATTAAATTTTGATATCAGATTGTAGCATTTAACACAAGTGAAATGCGTGTGGTCCCTTGAACTTTGGCCAGTATGTTTCATGATCTAGAATGTCTTTTCAAATTGTTGTTACTGTTGTTTTTATTTAATGTTGTTGAGATCAACTCCCCGAAGAGACTAAAGATAGAAATTAGCCGTAGGCTATAATCTTGCCTATTTACAGTACACTGTCCCTGTTGTAAATAAGTAAACTTGTAGCTGCAATAAACCTACATTTTCCTCACACTTTTATCAACTTTGACTCTAAAATCGATATCAGCGGGAGGCCATTTAAGAGACCCAACCCAGCACATATAGAATGTGATTGCATGAGTCCTGCAGGAGTCCTTTGCAATTGTGAATTCTCACACATTGATATTACGATTCTGGCTGGGATTTGATGCATTGCACTGATCGAAATGTGTATAGCTAATGTTCATATAGAAATGAAAGAAGTAGACGTTATTGTGAAGCTTGGCAATAGAAATATTTCTAGTTTTTTTTTGTGGCTGTTCAAAAGGAATAACTGGTTGTGTGTTTGGGTTCGCAGGCAGCCAACGCTTTCCTGGCACAGCGAATCAGCAGCATCAACAGCATCAGCGCTCTGTGCGAGGCCACGGGGGCCGACGTGGAGGAGGTGGCAAAGGCGATCGGAATGGACCAGAGGATCGGCAGCAAGTTCCTCAAAGCCAGCATTGGTAAGCATCCTCAAAAGGCCTCTTAGGTGGGGTGTGTGTTTGAAGCAAGCTGTTCTACAAAAATCTGTTAGTACATGACGGTAGCTGGGAGGGAATGCTCTAAGATTTGCTGTCCATCTAACCAAGTCAAACTTTCTTGTTACCAGCTAAAAAGTGTTTTTGATCTTGTTTTGATTCATACAGTATAGGCCAAAAGTTTGGAAAACACCTCATTCAATGAGTTTCTTTTATTTTCATGACTATATTGTAGATTCTCAATTAAGGGCATCAAAACTATGAATGAACACATAATGTAGGGATTTGCTGTATGTACTTAAACAGGGTGAAATAACTGAAAACATGTTATATTTTAGAGTCCTCAAAGTAGACACCTTTTGCTCTGATTACTGCTTTGTATTCTGTTGGGCTTAAGGAGGTAGTCACCCTAAATGGTTTTGCAACAGTCTTGAAGGAGTTCTCAGAGATGCTTAGTACTTGTTGGCCCTTTTGCCTTCACTCTGCGGTTCAGCTCACCCCAAATCATCTCGACTGGGTTCAGGTCCGATGACTTTGTAGGCCTGGTTATTTCACACATTTTTGTAAAAGTACTACATAATTACATATATATTCATTCATAGTTTTGATGCCTTCATTGAGAATCTACAATGTAAAGAGTCATGAAAAAAAGAAAATGCACTGAATGAGAAGGTGTGTCCAAAATTTGGTCTGTACTATATGTACTAAGCAAGAGCAGACGATGTAAGATTCTTAATCTTAATTTGAGAATTCTTACCAAGTGGAAATGTTTTACTAAACTGGCAGATTATTTCACTTAATTTAAGAAGCTTTAGACTAGCGGTGTCAAACTAATTTTCATTTTGGGCCACATCAAGCTGATGAATATTCTTAAAGGGACGGTTGTACCAGAAATTATTGATAAAGCTATAATAACCCGTTAAAACCAGCCTCCACATTCCAAAAGTATATCTTGAAAAGAAATAATACTGAACACCTTTACATAATGATGTGATTTAGGAATGTTCAAATAAACACTGATTTTATTTTACTGATTAAATTGCATTGGGATGCACAAAAATACAACAAAAAAATTTCCTATCTATAGGGCCCAGTAGAGTTTAGAGGGCCACATAAATGGTAATGGAGGGCCAGATTTGGCCCCTGGGCCTTGAGTTTGACACGTGTGCTTTAGACTATAATCAAGTATTTTAATCTGCCAGTGCAGTAAAAAAATTGCACTTTGTAAGAATTCTCAAAATAAGACATTCTCTAATTAATAAGATAACATCTGCTCTTGCTACAAGATCAAAAATACTTTTTAGCTTGAAACAAGATTGTTGGTTAGATGGACAGTTTGTTGCATTGTATGAACCTCTTGCTTGAGGGTAATCTTCAACAATACACGATGCAGCTTTAGAAACTGCTGTTTTTCTTATCTTTTATTAAGCATTCTGTGATTCCCTGTTCAGGTTTCGGTGGGAGCTGTTTCCAGAAAGATGTCCTCAACCTGGTGTATCTGTGCGAGGCCCTCAACCTGCCAGAGGTGGCGTCCTATTGGCAGCAGGTGAGAACTGCGGCGTGCAACCCTACGTTTGGGGAGGAGTGGGGGTTTGTTCTCTTTATTAGAGTTTTTTTTTCTTTCTTTCAGGTGATAGACATGAACGAGTACCAAAGACGACGCTTTGCTTGTCGCATCATCGACTGCCTCTTCAACACAGTTACCGGCAAAAAGATCGCTCTGCTGGGATTCTCCTTTAAGAAAGACACAGGTGACACCAGGTCAGCCTCTTCATTTCCTCTGGTTTATTATCAGACTTAAGAGGTTTTTGCATGAGTAAACTCATTATAAAGCTTAAAGTGTGGGTATATTCATTGCTAAAAGCATGCACACTCAGTGCTGATCCCTTTTCTCCACTTGAAAGCTTGCCAAAGCTCAGTGAGGCGAACTTTGCCCCTAACCGCTGACGATGCCTGTACGTTTGTGTGTATTACAACTCCAGAGAGTCATCCAGCATCTACATATCGAAGTATCTGATGGACGAGGGGGCCAAGCTGTTCATCTATGACCCCAAGGTGCTTAAACAGCAGATCATCCATGACCTGTCCCAGCCCAGCATCTCAGAGGACAACCCAGGAAGAGGTGTGTGAGCGAGAGAGTTCGGCACCGTCTGATTTATTGTTAACTGTTAATAAACGCTGAACTCTGGTCACCTCCACGAGAACTTGTGCTTTGAGATAATCAGAGCTTCGTCGTGAGCAATGTTTGGATTGCTGCACATAAACACACAGGAAATTAAAGGAACTGCTTCCAAGAGGACAGTTTAAACTATTGCTCAGAGGTTTGGAAATTAAGTCGGTGGTTTGTACTTTTTTTTTAAATTGTTGCTCGAAGTCTGTTCCGTAATTCTAAGTTGTCTTGAACTTTGCCATTGTCTCGGCCAGAACTCCCTTGCACAAGAGGCAATTTAAGTTTATTTGTAGAGCACAATTCACACACAAGGCAATTCGTAGTGCTTCACAGTTGCATAAATTAAGAAACGGATTAGTAATCTCGACAGGACTTTCCTGGTTAAATAAAAATTGGACAGGAATCTTATTAAGGGTTCGGTTCGATGTTGTCACCTCATCAATCCAATTATATGAAGTTACCAAACAGGTTGTACATTTGAAGTAGCTTTGTTTAGTAACTCTACAAACTCCTTATGGGCTAATTAATGTGGCTTATAGCGATTCATTAGGGATCCATAGAATTTCTTTTTTGTTTCTAAAGTTGAGATTTAGTTTGGTAAACATAATTGATAACTCATTGTTGCCCTTTTTTTCTCCTTTTAGTGTCCGAGCTGGTGACTGTAACTTCAGACCCTTATGAGGCCTGCCAGAGCGCACACGCGTTGGTCATCTGCACGGAGTGGGACATGTTCAGGGTCAGGATCACGTTTACCTGTCCTTTATACGTTGCTTCCTTCTCAGCAACCTTGAGAGCTGGGGATTTGACGATGTCCTTCTGATGGCTCCACAGGAACTGGACTATGAGAAGATCTACAAGAAGATGCTGAAGCCGGCCTTCATATTTGACGGCCGCAGGGTCCTCGACCACCTCCACGCTGAGCTGCAGCGCATCGGCTTTCAGGTGGGCGCACACAGACGGCTCGCTTCTTTAGGAGCCTAAACACAGCGCCTTTGAAGACCGTTGAATGTTTAACTCCAACATTTTGTCACATTTCGTGGTAGACCTTAAAGTTGAGCTTATTTTTAAAGTGGATGGAAAATGATGGATGGTTTAATCTTTTTAAACAATCAGAAGTTTGTAGTTTTGCAGTATTCAGTTCCCTTTTCTCCAATAAATCCAGTGAGGATAATGGATTTGTAAATAGTCAGTCAGTGAACAACTCCAAGCTTTTAGCATGTCACCAACTGATGTTACCTTAGCTCAGGTGGGAGACTCTAGATTGGACAACTGTCGATCCAAACCTCCACATATCTGGCCCATAAGGAATCCCAGTGGTCGCAAGCCACGTAGGGGAAACTGCACCCATGTGGAAAAACGTGCTCTAGTCAGAATGTACGTTTTTAGTCAACATCAAAAACTGAACAGGGTAGGAAACTACCACTGTGCGTAACCCAGAACACACCTGTGCAGGATGGCGGAGGCAGCCTCATGCCCCGGAGATGATTTCCTGCTGGGATTGGAGGTAAATGAGTGCTACCAAAATTAGGATTGTCTTCAAAGGCAATCTCCCTCCTCACCATCAGTCTGAGCTACATGTAAACTGCTTCATAAGGAAGCTGATTTGTGTTAGAACGTCCCAAAGTCAAAAATTGAGTGTAAATAAAATGTTCACATCACAGAAGCATGAAAACCTGTTTCCAGATATATCAAAGCTGTTGGAGAGAAACCCGAGCCGCCCTAACGGCAGGTTCTTCAGTAGGGTTGTAAGAAAATATCAATAACACTGATATATCGTGATATTTTGTCACAATATTGTATCAATATTCAAAAGGAAGTAATCTATTTCCATCTTATAGATTTTCAATAGAACCATTCATAATTATGGTATTTTTTTGAAGTATATTAAAAGTATGACTGGCTGTAGGTGACTCACCTTCTTTGTTCCATTGGACCAACCAGATCTGGACCCGTATCCCTAAAGAATTTTTGTGCAAAAAGTGCCTCCTAGCGGCCCAATTCTAAGAAAATTCTCATTGTTGTGACGTTTTCTCCTAAAAGTGACACGAAAATGCCAGTTAATATAAAAGCTATTCCTCAAAATTCCTAGCGCTTAAAAGGGCTGTCTTAGGAGTTCCCCTAAGCAGCTGTGTTTGTAGGATATTTGTTAACAAGCCTTAATAAATAGATAGCCAGCATCACAGACATTAATAAAAGCTGAGCCGTCTTACCTTCGTTAAGACCACACTGAGTTGTAACGTTGTAATTTCTACTTCATTAAGGACAGCCCCTTGAGATCGGCCATCTTGTTTTCATTTGGGTCCATATGGGAGTAAAAGTACAAAATATGCTAGCTAGGATATTAATGAGCAAATAAGACACAAATCATTATTTGAACAGGGTGTAATGAGCTTAAGTTTTCACATATTTTAGATTCTAATGTTAGGCTATAACCTTTACAGCTTACTATTAATTTTCCAGATATTTTCTTGAATGTGAAATATTATTTAGAATTACAGTCTGCGTAAGATTAGAGTGTATAATTATGTTTATTGATTTGAGGGTACATTCTTTGCTCAGTATCACCAAAAGTTCATTTTCATCAAACTTATAGGATCAACCAATCACGGCTTTTGAAATGATGACTCATACCTCGCAACGGGGTCAACCACACCTCCTCACTAAGATAGGATTTAAAATGTTTTAAGGAGTGATAGTTTAGCTCTGTATGTAAACTCTAACCTTTGTCTGTGGTTGCAGATCGAGACCATAGGAAAGAAAGTGACTTCTGCACGAATCCCTTACACCCCAGCGATCGTCGGTCCTCGCTCTGCTCCTACCGAGCCTCCCACCAAGAAAGCGAAAGCCTAAACCCAGATTGTCACGCAACGGGCAACACATTCCTCCTGCTTGCTTTTAATGTCAACACCATAGCGGCCCGAGTAGCGTCAGGCTTGCTGCCTCGCTGCAGCTTGGACGGACTTCTGAAAGTGGCTGTGGATCAAATATTTTTATATCGAATCATTCCATATGCACAGAAAAGTTTACAGCGCTCACATCAGATGACCTGTTGTTTTTTTATAGAAACACTATAAACACATGTCCTTTAATACATAATTTACTATATAATGAAAAGCAGTTTAAAAAAAAAAAAAAGTAATAGTTTCAAACGACAACTATTTTTATAAATCATGTTGCTGTATGTTAATCGTCTGCAGCAGGGTGTTCACCTGAAGGGCCAATGCAATAAAATGTGAGTCTTTTAATTTGTACTGAAGCAGTGTAATTCTTTACATAAAAAATATACTTGTAAAGTAGACATTTTTTACAGTTACATTTCCCCCTACACGTTATACATCACTTTAGTTATACAGAACACAACAGACCGAACAAAGAGTATTTTTCTTTTATCATTCACAACTTCATTTCAGTGGGGTTTTTTTTTTAAAGATTCCTGCCTCACTAAATCATAAATACAGCAGCAAACAAGACTTCCTGTTGAAGAGCTTTAAACTCCATGTGCAGCTGGTTGGAAGTGAGCTGGAGGAGGTGATTTAGGAGCTTCTGAAGAACAGCAGGTTACCTTTTTTTCTTCTAAATGCATGTTTGTCTCATCTTTCCTCTTTGATCGTCCTTAAAAAAGGAAGCTACAAGTGGAGACGAGAAAACTACTATCTTGACAGAAATAATGGTCTAAGCTCTTTTTTTGCTTTTAGGTTTCAAGTCTGCTAATGCCTCTTGCTCTACATTTTTCTTCGGACTAACCCGTGAATTTCCTGCTGAAAACAATGGATCGTTGTAACGCTCCACAGTCTGTGTTTTTACTATTAGAAGAAAAAAAATTAACCACTTTAGGAAGCTTCTCATTCTGCCGCTGTGATTTCTGATTTTCTCTTCCTCAGCAGATTCTTCAAGAAGAATTCGCCTGTTGGGAAGGAAAAAAAGTGTCTTAGTTTCTCCTCTAGGAGTCGTTTTTATTAACAAGTATTACACCTGCTGTTCAGATATGC